>CM040755.1:26502350-28906798 GCA_022829145.1 Albula goreensis
AGTATATAAAAAATGTGTGCAAAAATATATAGGTAGATTTGTGAGATAGAATAGCAGACAGTAGAGCAGACTATTATTCAAATTTGATTTGTTGCAGTGACAAACATACAATAATGAAATTTGTGTGTGCGTATGTATTTCAAAGAAAGTGTGTGTATAATTGTGCGTATGAATGCGTTTGTAAAGGAAGTGTGTGAAAGAGAGTATATAATTGTGTGTGTGTGTCTGTGGGTCTGTTAAAGAGAAAGTGTGTATGTATGCATAGGTGTGTGAAAGAAGGAGAATGAGAATGAATGTGCATTGTTGAATAAGAGTATATATAATTGTGTGAGCATGTGTGTGTTTATGTTTGAAAGAGAGTCTCCATGTAAGTGTGTGTGTGTGTGTGTGTGTGTGTGTGTGTGTGTGTGTGTGAAAGAGAGAGTGTGTACACGTGTATGTATAACAGAAGACAGCAGAGGGCAGAGGTGACTGAAATGGGATACAGCTATAAAGGAGCATGTAGAGGACAGAGCAGAGTGACAGAAGCAGAGTGACAGAGACCTGCTGTTGCTCTCTGCTCCTTTTCCTCGTCTGTAGAAATCCTGACGGAAAATCCTGATGATAGACAGGCCAGCCTCCAACCCACAGCCCTCTCCACTCAGCACATCAGCTGCACATATGGGTACTGTCACATTGGCTCTTACACACACACACGCACACACACACATGCACACACACACACACACACGCATGCATGCGCACACACACACACACACACACACACACACACACACACACACACACACACACACACACACACACACACACACAGATGTGCATAGGCACACGTTAGTCTCGGGGCGTTTGGGTCAGAACATCTGAGGGAGGTGTGTCATAGAGACCCTAAACAGCTCATGACAAACCCGTCTGGCTGTCTAAGAGGGCAGACTGGTACCCCCACGCCCATTGGACACATTACCATGGCCACCTTCTCAGACAGTTTACTCACCTATTACTTTCATTACCATTAATATTTAAAGGCTTTGGAGTTACAGTATGCTCACCTCTACCGATAGTTTACTCACCTAGCAGCCTTATTAACAGGGGGGTCACCAGACCCTATGTACTGGGCATGTGCCCAAGTGAATGTTCATGAAAAATAACTTTGTGCCATTTATCACAAATTGCATGTGTGAGGATGCGAGCGCGTGGGGCCTGTGCCCCATTAGTGCCTCAACTCTACCAACACCCCTGCTTATTACCATTAATATGTATGGGCTTTGGAGTCACAGTATGCTCAGCTCCACAGGCAGTACTCTCACCTCAGTTTGCACTGTGCCACTGATCTTCATATGAGGACGAAGAGGTGTGAGAGAGAGCAGGGGAGAGACAGGCAGGGGGAAACAAGTTGATAGATCCAGAAAAGACAAAGGGAAGACATGAACAAGAGAGAAGGAGAAGGGCCTGATGACCGAGATAAAGAAAACAGCGGTGGAGCTTTAACTTGAACTATATCAGTACCTCCATGGAACATCAGTGTGCCCCACCGACTCCCAGACTCACATACCTGGTGAGACCTCACTGCCTATCCCCTGGCCCAGCTGTGAGGGGAGGGGATGGGAGTGTTTGGTGAGGGAGGGAAGGGGGAGGGTGGTTCGGGGGAACAGGCTGCTCCAGGCCTCACCCCGCTGAGGCCTGTAATTGATGGCGCATTGCGGGGAGGCCTGGTGTAAATCCAATCAGCGCGGACGCAGATGTTATCGATCTGGCTCCCAGCTCCAGGACCCACCTGCAGCCCTGGATATACCGTGTTTGGTATTTATCGCTCGTCACGTACAGTACTCATGCATCTATCAGCCATCAAATTACACACACACACACACACACACACACACACACACACACACACACACACACACACACACACACTCGCATGCACACTCAGACATGTGTCATTTTGCTCGCAGTGGGAAAAAACCCACACAGACCCCAACCCCACTGATATTCCATCTGACCGTCATTGCAGTCCCTGTCAGATCTGGTTTTGGGTTTGTAAGCTGACTGAGAATGGGAGCAGAGGGGTACATATTGGGGGATTTGCCGGGGGGCTGGGGGATGGGGGTGGTGAGAGGCAGGGATGCAGGAGGAGGGTGAAGCTTAGGGGCAACTCTCCATCATGCTTAAATGTTGATGATTGTGACTTCACAGAGTAGCACTCAATCCACCAAACTTCTGTTGCCATTCTGGTCTACTCAGGGTGTGATTGAATTACGGTGTGAACTGGCCGGATTGGTGCTCCCATTACATTGTGTCAACGTTTCTAAAATGTTACCTCGACTAACTCTTTGCACTGAGGAAGAGGGCCTGAAAACACAAGGTTATTTTCTGACCTGTCTGATTAAGTTGAGCGAAACCGCAGTTTAACCTCTTTCAAACGCTGTGGCGAAGGGGATGAAGGGGCGTCCGACAGGAGGAGGCCAACTCTATAGCAGCCTAGGGAACAGCTGGCTCCCGCTGTGGGGTGGAGAGTGGGGGGGCAGGGGGGAACCGCAGCGCTCAATAACGCATTTCATTCCATTCGATCTCGCGTCGTGCTAGCCTTCAGATGGGCAGTGTATGAAATGCACCCATACGCTGGGAGGGAGAGGTAGGGGAACTGGGACGTGAAGGGAATTCAGCTTCCCCTAAATAACACGGTGAAAATTTTGGGAGACTGTAGACAGTGGAAGGAGACCAGGCTGAAACTGCTTTGGGGATGTAAACGTATGTCCTTAGGTTTGTATGACTGCACCAGGTGAGATGCTGCGGTCTCTGCCCTGGGGGTACATGCTGCTTACTGCCTGGCATAACTCTGGGACAACAAAACACAGGATGTGCATGAGCAGATAATATATACAGCGCCAGAGAAAATGAGCACATGAGCAATGCTAATGGGAGAAAACAGCGTAACTTGATTACATTTGATTTATCTGTATCTGTACATTTCTACTGCTGTCTCTCTTTCCCATCCGCTCCCTCTCTCCTTAAACCGAATGGGGACGTACATACATTACAATATGTGCATACATCCTCTACACATTAACTGCCTCCCCCGCAAACACACGCTCTCATGCAAATGAATAAAAGCTCAGAGGAGTAAGCCGCATATATCTCTGTAAGTTACCAAAACATGAATGTAAATATAAATACAATATACATTCTATTTTTTATTATATTTCAGTCTATTTCAAACATACTATGAGAACCCACAAAACAAGAAAGTGAAGGCCTAAGGCTTGATTTCTTTTTCCATGGGGAGAAAATGATCTCTGGAAACCGTGCTTTAACCTTTACTGTTTTCAGCATGTCTGATATACTTAAAACAAAGCCACCTTAAAAGTGCAGTGTATCACATGACCTCCACTCTTTATGGCGGAGGATTGAGGAATCTACTCCCTGTGGTGTAGTGACTTCTACGCTCCACTGCCGCAAGCGTTGGGGAACAGTTATCCAACTCCCAGCTCAGAAAGAGAAATTTTCGCAGTCTTGAAATAGAGACGAGAAAACCAGGGGCGGTCATCAACACCTTCCATGAGGCAGTTCGTTGGTGCAGGTTGCTAATGAAGAGATACATCACGGAGGGTTTAGGATCCTGTCACACAGGGACTGAGGACAACGATAAGATACAAATTTCACAGCCTAAAGGTTACACTTGGGTTATTTAAGACTGTACATCTCCTCCCATCTCGGCTGCTTTAAGACCACACAGCTTGTGTTCGGACAGTGAACTATAGTTGGTCCTTGGGCACAGAAAAGTGACTGCTTGTCCTGATCTGTGAATGAATCCTTTGTGTTGGACGGACTCGCTCAACCCTGTCGATCTCGCCCTCTTCCCTTTGACGCCTCCAAGACCCTGAAAAAACATTTCCCAGCATGCTGTGGGCTGGAACAGCTCTGTGAGGAATGGCCTTGCCCAGCAATATTACATCCGCAATCAAAACAGGCAGCCAGGGCTCAAAAGCTGATCGCCAAAACCCCACCTTTCACACAGGCAGGCAGACAAAAAGGCAGGCACTGTAACAGCATCCAGTACACAGACAGACCCTTACAACATTAATCCACTATCCAAAACCTCACAATAAAACTGGCAAGAAGACATTCATACACATAACACAATCGGACAGACAGATGGACCAATGGGGGTTAAGCATTTCAAACTCCCAGGGACAGCCGGACGGACCCACAGTGGGTCGTTTCCGTGGCGATGATGAGAGCCCCTCGCCCCTTCCCGGAACACATGAGCTCCCTCTCAAATCTAATTATCCTGCTTCCACTGCTGCACACCCATCCATAACCCCCAAATCTGCCTCTAATTAACAATAATAAACGACAGCATGGCCAACCAGGAGGGGCAACAGCTCTGTAGCAGAGAGGCACAGAAAGAGAGAAAGGATGGAGATGGAGATGGAGATGGAGAGACTGGGCTGGGAGAGGAGGTATAGATGATGAGCTGAAGGTAAGACAGGATGAAAGGAGAAGAAGAGAGAAGGAAGACGAGAGGAGGGAGAAGGAGCCAGAATGAGTGAGTGAGGGATATGCTGGTGAAAGAGGGAAGGGAAAGACAGTGGGAAACACAAGGGGGAGAGGCCAAGGGTGAATTTTAATCAGAATTCTGGACGGTCTCTCTGTAAATCCTAATTTATAATTCTGTATGAACTGTACATGCATCCTGTGTTCAGGATTGATCAGTTCCAAGCTCAAAATCAGATGAACAGAGTAACGTGCTAACAGACATGCACAAAAACACATAAACCAACCCAAGCCACGCAAACATAAGGAGAGACAGACAGAGGGTCAGAGAGACAGGCACGCATTAACAGGAACAGGGACAGACGGACAGACACACACTGATCTGAGGTTCCCCTCTCAGGCCACTGCCGCAGGGCCAGGGACAGCTCAATCCAACGGCAGGCTTCACGTGGGGGCTGTTCGGCCGTTGTTACAGCAGCTGATTAAACAGGCAGCACTTAGCTGGAGTTAATGGAGTTTAATTATGAATGAAGAACAGGGCGCCGATCGATCGGCTGACTGACGGCTACTAATCAGACACGGGGCATCTCGTGTAATCTCTTTGACAAATCCCTCCTACAGGCTGCCTCTCCCTCCTCCACGCCCTGCCTCCTCCCTCCTCCATGACTCCGCTACATACCTACCGCTGTATGCCCAATGACCTTTAGCCTGGCTGGATCTTAGGATGGGCAGAGATATGGATGGGGGGATGTGCAGGAAGGGGGTCACTCTCTACTGCCCAGTCAGTCTCCTCTCAGATAGAGAAGGGTAATATTGTATGAGAACTCTGGGAGGTGGCAATGGCTTTCGAGCTCATCCCTTACGGTGAAGACACACAGGCAGCGTCGACACCGGCCGCCGAAGCTGCCTCCGTTCTTATTGTAGTTGTAAGATTTACGACCCTGTTCTGCCGATATACAGCTATAGTGACAGAATAAAAGAAGTCATCGGCGTTTCTGGTGTACAAATATAAATATCTGTAAACAGATCTCCAGAAAGATTAGCCTATGTGGTACATTGATATCACCTTATGTACAATGACAAGGTTTTCAACGGATGTTTGACCTATCTGGTTTAGCTAGGCTGTTGTTCCCCCCCAACATCATATAGCTAACTTGTAATTAGCCCACAACAAACATCAGAAAACCAATGAATAACATCTGCCAAAAGATGTATCTCATACGAATCTCATGTAAGATCGTATCTCATACGCAAGATGCCTGGGAGAGTTAATCTGAATGAAACAGAGCTGGCGCTTATCAATGTTCCATCTATTAAATTGATCACAAGAAAAACACTTTAAAGTACTTGTTGTCGCTAACTAAAACAGTGATATTACCAATGAATGTATATACAGTATATCGACAGTGTGCTATTTACTTGTTTCTGGTTATCTGTGGTAGTGAATAAAAAAATGATGACTCCTGAGTGACAACTGTACTAGACACTCCCACAAGCATCGGGCAGTGGCAGGCAGCAGCGGCGCCAAGCGTCTTCGACGCTGCCTGTGTGTCTTCACCGTTACTCCCTCACTCGGGTACTGTTAGACCTGCCCTGTCACAAGGGCCTGAGGTCTTTGTCACACACACAGCACCAAAGATCTGTCGATCACGGGAACATATTCAAATACCTTCAGCCTGGTTAGAGTAGGGGGAAACAAAACCACAAAGGGGCACAGTGATGGAATAGGGGTCCACAGCTAGATGGAATCTCAACAACCTCTGTGCTGTGACAGCGAGGAGGGTCTTGTTAAAGCATGGTTCAATGATATTCAGGGGTTGAAGGGTTTACCTGGGGCAACTGTGAAACTGGGGGACACCTATCAGAGCGCATTTGATGACATTGATGACATGTGTGATGATAATAGCACTGTGTCTGGTGATGACAGTCAGGGAATGTGTAATAGCAGTGAGCGTGGGTCTGGTGTCAGTGTAGGTGCTTAATCATTAGGTGTGTTTTATCACAGCTGTATGTGTTTGATAACAACCAGGGTGTGTTTGAGGACAGCGATGGCATGTTTGATGATAGCAAGGACACGTTTTCATGACAGTCGTGCTTTATAACAGTCAGACGGTGTGGTAGGACAGTTGGGCCGTGTTTTATGTCAGCATCGGCGTGTTTTGTGACAGCTGGGTGAGTCTGAGGACTGTGGGGACTGATTAATTATTGTAGGGACACGATTAATGACTTTGGGGGTGTATTTAACAACATGCTCAGGGGACACATACATGGGCTGGAAGATCAATAGATATGAACCAGAGGACAGCGGTTGCCGTTATTGGGGTTCCCAGCATATCAACAAAAAAACACAGAACCTTTTGCGCAATTGAGCAGAGCTAGAACATGTGTGAGAATGACTCTGAAACAGATTTGCATTGCTGAATGCCTGTCCCTGTAAATGGACATGCAAGCCATTAGCAGTGCAAAGACAAGAAAAGATACTTTTCACTGCATGTACATAATGCAATGCAATGCCAGTTTAGTACACATCTGTTGTTTTGCAGTGCAGCATTGATCCCAAACAACTCTACAAGCCACAGAGGGCTTAGGTGAATTACTATGAGAATGTTTTTCTTTGAAACAGACCCAAAGAGTGACACCCGAGCCTGCAGGTTTTCATTAGGAGTCTAGGTGTGCCTCGGCTTTGCTTCGCTCCGCTGTATGACTGGCGTTGGGGCGACTCTGCCGCATCAATAACAGAGTCGCTTAAGAAAGCTCGTCCAACAGATTACGCGGGGGCTTGTTCCCGTTAATGATTTCATCTTAAGGGGAAATGCGATTACGCTCGTTAAAGCGATCAGCGGGTGCTCCCGAAACGCTCACCCGTCACCAGTCATGAGGGCCTTTACCGTGAGCACAAACAAATTCAGCCTGGCAGCCAGGGGCCCGACGACTGCTGGATTTGCACGCGCTCAGAATCACACTGTACCCGGCAGATTAATTACACAGGCATGGGGGGGTGTAGGGGGTGGCTGAGTGAGAGAAGGGGGTGGATATGGGTTGGAGGGGGGTAGGGTCATCTAAAATTTATTTTTGGTGTTTACTTACACACATATGGTTGTGTGTTGCAACTGTAATATATAATTCATACACATTTATTGATGTGTGAGTAAGATTTGTGTATCTATGTATTGGTGTACACTCATGCAGACGTGCACGTACATGCATACGTCAATGTGAAGCTATTCACGAACTGAAGTGAACTGAGTCTCTGTTCCTGTATGTCATCCATAAACCTTGGTGCATGTTTATTTAATATCTTCTGAGGGTACAGTATCGCTCTTAAACTGGGGCTGTCATACCGTCAGTTCGCAGGTCCTCCTGGAGTAGACGCAGGGGCGGATGTAATATTTAAGAGGGATCATAGCGAAGCCTCGACTCACTTCCTTTGGAGCTAGCGGAACCGCGGAGCTCCGTCTCTTCCTCACATAAGCAGACTCTGCTGGTTGCCCGCTGAGCCACGCCCCCTTTTCCCCGCCCCATATGCACGTGCTCGCACACCTGTGACCCCCTCCAGGCACTGCAGCTGTCCCGTCCAGTGCCCCCCACCCCCATACCCTGGCATGCCCTCACCCTGTTTCACTACAGGGCCATGAAGGAGAGGAGAGGAAAGCTTGTGTTTAATGTTTTTCCTTTGAACTTCACAAGTCTGTCGGCTCCAATTTACTCGCACTGAGGTATAACGCGGTTTTAAAAACCCACCACCTGTTGTTTGTTTGTCTTATGTAACAGCATGCAGCTTTTTTTTCTTAAAAAACATGGCAACGGATCCCTCCCCCTTTCCCTCTATCCCCCATGCGCTCTCTCCATCTCTTTACATTGTAGCCTACTGCACTGCATGCTGGGATTGACCCAGACAGCTCCATCTCTAGCACACCTGGGTGAATGGTTGCCCTGTCTTGCTCCATTGCTATGTCTGTGTTGACCTCATGGCTCAGTGTAGGCCTCTGACCTGGAAGACGGACGCTGAATCACTTTCCCCCACACTCAGGATCAAAGCCCCGGAGCAGCTGCCCCTCTCTGGGGGAAGAGCCACTTCCATACCCAGGCTTTTAAAGCTGACAAGCCAGCTCACCTGTCACAGTACCCAAGCACAAAACACGTATGCACATGTTCACATACAGTCTGAGATCACTGGTGTTAGTGCTCCTATTTTGGATTCTTTGATAATTCAGTACAACATTTTTCATCATTTTTCAAAATGTACATGACTTTCAGAATGTCTTAGTTTTTGGTATGTCCTCCCTTTTGCTTTGATGACAGCGTGCACTGGAGATGACATGGACTCCACAGGTTTGTGCAAGACCTGATGGTCCATGTTATCCCATGGCCTTCAAGTGCCCAAAACTTTATTGACCTTTAAGTGCCCCCATAAATACTCAATGGGGTCTGGCCTTTTGTACAAAGGAGCTAACATGGTCAGTGTCACAAATTTCCTTACATTTGACCTAGAAACAGTGCAGAATTTTACATATTTCTTCATTTTTAATGTCATAACTTTTCTTTGTTTTAAAATTTTCAAAATCCTATAACTTTCTGGTTATTTCCAGGTTTACATAAAAACATTAAACATTTTTTCAAAGTCGTCTCATTCTTTTGGAGCCCACTGTACATTCTCCCAAGTCACACCAAACGAGCACTCTCACACATAAGACCAATTTGCAGATAGAAGTTTGAGAGACTGAATTGTCTAGCCAATGAGATGCCCCGATGACCAGGTGCCCAGCCAATGAACGGCGAGCCCTTGAGAATTTGTGGTGTTTGTGTGGTAGTGGTTGGGAGTAGGACACGGGGCTGGTCGGGTGTCAGGGGACCTGAGACTCGCTGACAGTTCATTCACCCCACCTGGCAGCCAGCGCGGCTCCCCTAAACCTGTACATACGCTGATTCAATTACCTCCCTGCTCTGCCGAGGGCACCAGCAGACTGCTGAGCCAGACATCCCGGGGGCTGCGGGGGGAGGGAGTGGGCCCCGGGGGGGGAGGTGGGGGTGGGCGGCAAGACATTTGGGCTTAGAAAATGGGCTGGGGAATGGGGCGGTAGTGTGAGAGAGAAAGGAAGATGGGGGGGCTATAATTTGATATATTGCACTGTTTTTTTAAATTGTGCTATATATTTACAATATACCATGGTATACAACATTTCTGTAAGGTGTGGGAGAAAGGGAAGCAGGACATGGAGAGGAAAAGGTCAAATATACAGAAAAACAGGAAACTGGAAAAGCAGTGAAGAGAAAGGGAGAGGCGAAGGTGAGGTAAATTGAAGATTGAAAGCATAAAAAGAAAAGGAGTGACAGGTTGTTGATGGGGGGCATATATCATTTTGATAGTCAGTTTTATACTAAATTTCGCCCTTTTTGTGCCCCCCTATCCTCCAGAGGGTCCTGCCCAAAGCAAACCGATAAATGAGGTGGACACACATCGCCCAGGGCCCGGGTAAGGGAGTGTGTCGGTGTGTGCTCACTGTGTGTTCTTGTAAATGTGTATGGGTGTGACAGTTTGCTGTGAGAGTAAGTGGGGTGTTTGAGTGCACTCTGTATGAGTGTGTGTATGTATTTGTGAGTACGAG
This sequence comes from Albula goreensis, assembly GCA_022829145.1. NCBI lineage: Eukaryota > Metazoa > Chordata > Actinopteri > Albuliformes > Albulidae > Albula > Albula goreensis. The sequence continues at coordinate 26,512,448 of CM040755.1, forward strand.
AATGTTCCTGTGTGTGTGTGTGTGTGTGTGTGTGTGTCAGGTCAGAGATATCTGTGCCGTTTGAAGGTGAAAAAAGAGGGAGGTCCTGGAGGACAGTGGCTCTGACGATGTGTTTGTTCCTGTTGTTCATATTCGTCAGCAAAAACATGGCATAGCTAAACACACATATGAACAAACATGCACAGTCATTTCTGTAATGACATGGCAGAAATCAGACCCCTTGGCCTCCTGGGGGGGCGTGGGGGGGGTACAGATCCTGGCAAGGGAGATAAAGTGCCTACTTCAGGGATACATTAGTCACACTAAGGGAACTTGTAGGGGTACATGGTGACCTGATGCTAGAGAACGAGAGGTTAAAGTTCACATCCTCTTCAGAAACAGAAAAAGAAGCAGTCCTAATCTACCTTGAAGTGACAGAGCACTCGAAGAAGACAGGGCACAGGGTTTCCTCACAAAAAAATCCTCCTTCAAAAACAGCATCCTCATCCAGATCTTTCTGGAAAAACACCAGTGTAACAATCAATGAGAACGTACTAAAAATACCACCAATGCATTACAAATAAAATCAGCCTCTGTCTCATAATTCTCATAATTCGGAAGGAACATTTGTTCCTCCAAAGACATATGATTCATGTTAACCGGAAGGCAAGCTGGTGTTCTCTGTTCAAATGTCAGATTGCGAGGACAGTCTCATCTGCCCAACAGAACTGCTCAGAGACTAAAGCCTGTTTAAACCAATTAACAATTCTATATTTATAATTACTAATGACATGAACTCTACAAAATCATTTCTCATAGGAAAAAAAGGAAGGCAGTCAGTGTTTAGCTACATGTTTGCTGGTTCAGGATACATCAGTTGCTTCATACAACTTCTAGGCTAGCCTGTGACTGACAGCTGCTGGTAGTGCTCCAGTAATAACCATATAATAGTAATGAATTGGATGTATATAGTGCCTTTCAATTTACATCGCTTTTGAGGAGCCAGCTGAAAGCAATAGCCATTGAGTTGTCGCATATACAAACACGCATTGCAGTGTGTGTACATATACTTAACCACACACACACACACACGCTCACACACACTTATTTCGTTCCTTCACTTGACCCTTAGTCCTGTTAGTCTTCAGCACATTTCCCTCATGTGTTATTTAAACCTTCCAGTCATGGTGAAACGGTTCCCTGAGGCCCATGCCTTCCCCTGCAAAAAAAAAAAAAAAAAAAACAAAAAGATGCTCCTGTTTTTTTTATTTTTACACCTTCTCTTCCTTCAAAGAAAGCTGTTACTGTGTGCTATTTCTGTGTTCAAAGAGAATGCTATCATTATTACTGATTTATGACAGAGCGAAAGGAAAATTCGGGGGGAAAATGAGAGAGGAGAGGCAGAGACGTGGAATGTCTTCAGAGAGCCTGATAATACGCTGCTGATCAAATGCTTTCAGAGGAAGGGAACGGCATTCTCTGATTCCATTAATTGGAGGCTTTAGTGCAAATGACCTGAATGTTGAATTGCCTTCTTTGGAGATGCCCCATTATAAAAATCAAACACCACAAGCTTAGTCTATCTCTATCTCTATCTCTATCTCAATTTCTCTCTCGGTTTGTCTCTCTATCTCTCTCACACACATATCGAGTATGCTAGAGCATGCTCAAGTATGCATACAGGCTCGCACTGTACAGTACAATAATATTAGACCAAGCTAGGGTCAAAGTGTCTTTGATTCAATGTCAGTATTCCATTCAGTTCTAGTGAGTACACAGATGTGAGGTGAGGCTAACACCAAACTCCACAGCCTGCTTCTCCAACCTCAGGAGACCAAGCACAACAAACATCCCTCCTCTTCTCACTGCTCCTAGCTTCTGCTCCCCTCCTTCTCTTTCTTCTCCTCCCTCTCCTAGGTACATCTGTACACCCCCCTCTACCCTGCAGTCTGTCTCTGTCTCTCTCTTTCTGCCCTCCCCTGCTCTCTGATCTTCTCTCTCCCTCTTCCTTTTCCCTCTCTCCTTAGCCAGTTCATTCCTGGCGATCCCTCCCTACCCGTTCAGCATTGCTTTGTAAGGGTCTTTTCATAAACGCTGATTGAAAATGCCAGCAGAGTCACGTCCAAGAAGGGCGAGGCAGGGACGCTCTCTCCTGTGCCTGTCTCCTGTCTCACCCTCTCACCCTTCCCACAGTCCTTTGCCTTGGTGAAGTCTCTCGCCCCCTCAGCACTCCCTCACCCACACTCTGAGAGAATGACAGAGGGACATGCGGAGTGTCTACGTGGTGGAGGGGCTATGTCAGTATGGGAGGAGCCAGCCAGAATATAATTCAGTTAATCGATCACAGCTTTGGAACATCTTTAGAAGTCCTAAGAGGACATACGACCCCGCTGAAAACACACTTGCATAGATACACAAACACACACACATTGATTTACTCGTATATAGATACACATGCAAGAACATATCCATACCCACATACTCACATACTCACAAGCATAAATATGTGCACACATGCACGCATGCACACACACACACACAAAAATATGCATACATAAACAAATTCATATCCTCAGACATGCGTTCACAAGCATGAGAGTAAGGGAGACAATGTTTTATTTATTTGACTTTTTCAAAACATTACAATTATTCATATGTTCACCTGTGCATGTTAATGTACTCATAATTTTATTACTATTCCACAATTTATTAATTTACATCATCAATATATGTTTTGGCAATACTACTCTGGTTATTAGGCCAACAGAAATTAAATGAGGCTGAATTGAAAGAGTTGCAATTTGTTTGCCAATAGTGTCTAATGCCCTGCCAATACTGCCTTCAAAATAGCTTCCCAAAAACAGCATGATAACGGGTACACACAGGTATCAACTAAGGACAACGAAGACATAAGAACATTCAACGACAAACAACAACAAAATGATTTTTTTGAAGTAATGGCTGGCCATAGACATGAAAACCTTTGATTGCAAGAAATTAAAAATGATAATAAAATCATTAGTCAGACACATTATCAGTTTTGGTATTACTCAACTTTCAACAGTCAATTGTTTGTGTAATTGTCAGAGTACATGAGATGTCTTTCACTCCCACGCCATTTTGAATGCATCCACCCCTGGCTTGACCCAGCCCAGAATTTTACATACAAAGCTTATGGTCTCATGTTGTGTGGGAGGCCCCTGTGGAAGACAGACATTGCATTAAGAGGCTTTGAAAGCAACAGCATGAGAGAGCTTTATTTACCAACACCTGATCAACCGACAGTCAGTTACATCCCTGCATCTTCACTCAAAAAGCAAATAAACAAACAGACAAAAAAAACTCATAACTCTGAGAAAATAAATATGGAACTCAGATTTCTCCTATTATTTGACAGCTGTTATGACACCTCCAGAAAAAGAAGGGGAAGAGTTAGTTAAATAAACCTACCTTTTTCGACGATTCTCCTTTTACTTTTTGATATCGTATCATGCTCTCCTGTAATGTCTAGTCTTTGACAATGAGCACGTACGTTTGGCATGCCAATGAAGCAAATTGAGAAGTGATGAAAACTTAAAATTCAAGATTGAATGAGGGAAAGGCAGAGAAAGGAGGAATTCTAATATTTAATGCCAGCAATTAAGGAATTAATTATCATGAGACGAGAAACAGGTTGAGCTACTAGCAGCTTTTAATCATTGATTTGAAAAATCAAGACTTTTCTCTTTAACACAAAACACACATCTGTGAGTTACTGATAACACATGGTATCTCCACCCATTTTTTCTATCATGATTCCTCGTTCACTCAGATAATGGCCAGACCCAGCACAACATCACACAAGCACGAACACATAATTAAACGCCAGGTACAGGTATTACATATGGCTAACAGAAACTGTGAAAACAATGTCAAGATGCCGACTGTGTTGCTGACCACTTCAGTCAGATAAGTGGGAGGGGCTTGGAACAGCAAGCACCAACCAGAGCAGTGCATAATTGCTAAAGGTGTTCACTTGTTGCAGTAGCATAGGGAAAGCTCGTTACTGAGATGGAGCAGAGGGCACTGGGAGTGGGGTGGAGTCTGACAGGTTTGGAAGCCAATTAGGACCCTGGTTTCCTCTTAATCACTAGAAATGACAAGGAGAGGTCAAAGTCATCACCTGCTTTATTGCTTGAATATGTATGAGTGGGTGTGTATTTGTGGGTGTGTGTACTTCTGTGCTTGTCAGTGGTTGTAAGTGTATATGTCTGATTATGTACTTAATTATGTATTTGTGTGTGTCTGTGCGCATAATTCTCTTAGCTGCATGCTCTCTCCTCTTTTTCATGTCAAAGATATCAATAAAACACCCACAGCAATAGCCCAGCTGTTAATCATTGCCGTGGCAACATGGTGCCACTGGAGATGTGGATTAAAGCCGGAACTGGAGGCGGGTTGAAGCGGGGCCCTTGGGTCCTCGCACACCTGTTGCAGGTGTAGATGTGACACACCTGAGTGACACACAAGAGTGTGGTGTGAACGATATCTCCATGCTGTCACCAAAACCCTTGGGGACCATCAGTCTTCCACAGCTATGAGTTACACAAACCTTACCTGTCACATAATCGGCCAGCCAGTCAGACGGCGTTTTTAATTCAGTGAATTATTACCAATGAGAGCGTGTCACTAGATATAGGCATCCAAGCCTCAGTGAATTTGTAAAACTGTGGCATATGCTGTGTTACAACTGAATTACAATATTGTCTCACGTTATTTTTTAAACAATTCCACAAAATAAAAACTATCCTGTCTCTCTCTTCCTGCCACTCTTTTCAATCTCAGACCTGACATTTAATCTAAAGGTCATGATTTACAGATCGTAAGTGGGCAGAAAGATTTTTTAGATAATCTTATCACAGAATGGATGAGCAACATGAGCAGTTTCTGTATGACACCTGCCAATGCTAATTCCCAAATATTGGAGTTAATGATTAATAATAGTTTCCGGTGCCATGAGACAATTTATACTGAATATTCATGAAAGGCGTGTTCAAAGATGGAACACCCATTGGCACAATATTGTCAATGATCATGCCCCTTCATGAATATTCATAGGATGAGATCAAATTGAATATTGAGTATTTGGTGGGACTTCAGAATCTGTGGTGCAATGCTGTCTCAGTTAGTAACACCAAACCTCTGTCAAAAGGACAGCCCCACTGTTCTCCTCACTGAGGAAGGCACATACAAACTCAGTTACAGGACAATGCTGACCGGATAGCACAGATTGGTTACTCTTGAAGAACCTAACCAATCACAACTGGTCTTAGCAATGCAGCCTGTGAGCTCAGGAATCAGGGCTGTGCTGCTCTGCTCCATAGATTCAGTGTAATTGTAAGAGAATATCTTATCAGACATTTAATTAGCTATATTATTAAATTAGCTGCATTCATGAGTGAAATGCAGTCACTGAGTTTCACTTGTCACAGTATGCTCTACTCTTACTGTTTCACATAATTTAAATGTTAGGCTAAAAAGTGGCGCATCATTGTTCTTGTATTATTTCATAATATTTGGTTTATATGTCCTTTATGTGCCATAATAACACTGAAAAGACAGTGAGTGATATGAAGTGAAACTGATGAAAGAATATTTCATACAGCCTAAACATCTAACCTAGAACACAATTTATAATGAACACAATTCCACTCAGAATAAAAGATTGTGAGAACTACCCTACTGTTTTGTATATTGGGGGGGGCATGCAGCATATCACTAGATATATGAAAACATACACTAAATTAGGGTATGATAGATTTCTAAAACTAATATTTTTGGACAGTACTTTGCAAATGTCAGAGACCATCCTTCATTCAATTTCCTGACAAATGGTCATTAATTAATGATTATTGATTACATTACTGATTTTTTGGCATGAAACAATAATGCAAGAAACTATTTATCAGAAAATCATACAATCATACATCAAATTATAATATCAGGAGTCTGTCTGGAGTTTTCAAAACTGGAGTTAAAAATATTGGAGGATATAGAGAAAATGGGGCTCCAATTGACTGTGCAAGACCTGCTAGACCACATAAACTATCACCTTCAGATAGACAGTATTTCAAGCTTTCATCTTGGAAATACACTCATGTCTTTCTATCTTTCTTAGATAAGAAAACACCAAGCTCCATGATCTTGAAAAATCTACAGGTGTGTCTGTCAGTCCTTCCACTGTGAGAAGACTAGGAGGTGCAGCTGTCAAACAGCTGCTGCTGAGAAAAGGAAACAGACTGAAGAGAATGAAATCTGATGAACCCTGTCTACAATCATCAGTCAATTATGGAGGAGAATCGGGCCAAGTATGGGGATGTATGACAAACAAACAAACATACAAACAAATAAGCAAGCAATCTATATGAAGAATCCAACAACTGAGAGAGCACTTTCACATGCCTGATTAGAATATTACTATCCGGGTCTGGTGGATTGTGAGTTGAGGGTGAAGTGTAGGTGAAAAGGACAGTTTCGGTCCCCTCTCCACAGTATGTGTTTACGTATACATCTGTGAGGGATAGAGACTGATATAGATTGAGAGAGAGAGAGCAGGAGTGTGAGGGTAGCACCACAGAAGGGTGGTGGGCGTTGAGCACACTTAGTCATCCTGTTTTCCCACAAAAAACGTCTGACAGAATCGACACCATGGGACACACCTTCCTCTACACTGCAGGACTACTGTCACACTGCCATCCAGCCACTCACACTCTCTCTCTCTCTCTCTCTCTCTCTCTCTCTCAGACACACACACACACACACACACAGCCCAGACAAAGAAGCGGAATCAATCCCACACAAACAACGACAGGAGGCTCTATAATCAGCTAATCTTTTACTGTATCAGCCCCACAGTCATAAAGGGCAAGCGGAGCCAGACTGTGCCACTCTACAAGGCCCCTTAGCCTTAATGGAGTATCAGTGCATCACAATGGGATGCCTGCTCCTCGAATGCCACGCTTTAGCGGTCATTAGCGTTCTAGGTAGGCTTAAAGGTTATGTGCAAACAGTTATTCGATATGTCACATCAACTCATGGCCTGTCGCACAAATAAAAACACAGAGGAATGACATGTGACAGTGATGGCATTTTATCCGGTTCAAGTGGAATTTCCTGAATGTAGCCAGGATGTTGGTGTAGAGGGTGAATGACATACGCTCCTTCTGTAATTGATATCAAAAAGATGCAAAATTCAGTGCTGGAAAGTTAATCATGTAAAGAGGAAGTTAGTGGAGAGAGTGACAAAGATGCTCCCTCTTTAGTGTGAAACAGCAAGGTAAGAGTGCCAGACAGACAGACAGACAGACAAGAGAGACAAGAGAAACAGACAGACAGACAAGAGAGACAGACAGACAGACAGACAAGAGAAACAGACAGACAGACAGACAGACAGACAAGAGAAACAGACAGACAGACAGACAAGACAGACAGACAAGAGAAACAGACAGACAGACAGACAGACAAGAGAAACAGACAGACAGACAGACAGACAAGACAGACAGACAGACAAGAGAAACAGACAGACAGACAGACAGACAAGAGAAACAGACAGACAGACAGACAGACAGACAAGAGAAACAGACAGACAGACAGACAGACAGACAGACAAGAGAAACAGCTAGGTAGTAATGTAATGAAGAAATGCTGTAAATATGCACATATTTGAAAAAGAGTGGAATATATGTAGATGGATTGACAGAAAGTGCTGCACAAGAAATAATGCAAGAGTGGCCTGTAATCAGCTAATCTTTTACTGTATGGCCTTATGGACAACCTCAGACACTTCTCAAATGTGAAAAATCCATTAAATAAAACACACAAGCTGTATTTTATGTGTCATATAAAATATGCAATAAATCCTAGCCACAACAGTAAACACACACACACACAGTGCAACAGCTGCAGATATACAAGCTCCTACACGAACACACATTCACAAATATCCACACGAGAACAACATTGTACGTTTTATTCACAGGTAAAACTTCACACAATGTCTTACCTTTGTCAAGGAAATCATTGCTGTGGCTGTAAAGAAGTCATTTGGAACACCATTATTTAGCCCAAATTTATGGAGAGCATGAGCTTCAGTTCTGTCAGTAAGCTGGAGTCAGAAAATGAGCTGAGAGAGGCTTTGACATGTGTATAACACATTGGATAACACATAGGCTGGTATGCAGTCAACATTTGACCTTAGCTGCGGCTGACAATTAAATGCAAATCTTCGTCGTTACCTTCACTGACACAATTTAGTGAATAATGTACTTGATAAACTGTTCTTGTAGAAAAAAAGCGTAACACTTTTATTCATATGCAAATAACAGCTAAAGGCAAATGTTGATGAGACGCAGCTCAGATATATGTTCACATAGGCATTCTCTCAGCAAGCTACAATGTCTTATTCCACTTTCTGAAAATACATAACTGTTGATGATTCAATGGGGTGTGTGAATGCATCTTCAAGTGGTAAACTGCTTCAGGAACAAAGCTGGATATTGTGATACCATCTATGGGACCTGCATTGGTATATAGGAGAGGGAGTCCAGTTTAATGAATCAATTCTTTGCCCTTTTGCTGCATTATTTAACACCAGGCATGTTAAACATACATGAAGACTTGGTCAAAACAGAATATAGATTTCATTTAAAAGTGAAGACTGTGTGGAAGCCTAAATAAACTGTGAGCTGGCTTTCACACAGACACAGAGACAAAGTGATGCATGTGGAGGTAGGCACACAAACGCAGAGAATATTACGCACGCACGTACGCACTCACACACAGGAAACTCGAGACAGGTGCGGTGTCTGCTGGATTGCTCTACGGTGTTCATTAATCATCTCCTCTCCCTCTCCCTCTCTCCCCCTTTTCTCCTCTCCCTCTCTCTCCCCCTCTCTATCTCCCTCCCCTCTCTCCCCTTTTCTCCTCTCCCTCTCTCCCCCTCTCTATCTCCCTCCCCTCTCCCCTCCTTTTCTCCTCTCCCTCTCTCCCCCTCTTTCTCTCTCTCCCTCCCCTCTCTCTATCCAACTCTCTTTCTATCTCCCCCTTTTCTGCTCTCCCTCTCTCTCCCCTTTCTCCCCCCCTCTCTCTCTCCCACTCTCCCTCTCTCCCCCTTTCTCCCTCCCTCTCTCCCTCTCTCTCCCTCTCTCCCCCCTCTCTCTCCTCCACTCTCTCTATCTCCCCTTTTTCTCCTCCCCTCTCTCTCTCCTCTCTCTCCCCTCTCTCTCTCCCTCCCTTCTCCCCCCCTCTCTTCCCCTCCTCCCTCTCTTTTTCTCTCCCCTCTCTCTCCCCTTTCTCCCCCCCCCTCCCTCCCCTCTCTCTCTCTCTCCCCTTTCTCCCCCCCACTCTCTTGCCCTCCCCCCTCTCTTTCTAGCATGTCTTCTCCTCACCACTCTTTACTAACCTATATACAAGTACAAGAATGCACCATTAAGAAAAGGGGAAGGAAAGCAGGTAGAGGAGACAAAAGTGTTAATGAAAGACTTCATATTCTGAAGGACAGCCCCCCCCCCCACCTTACCCCACCCCAAGGTCAAACTGCAGACAACCCAAACTCAGAACTATAACATACTGTTCTGTAAGAGAAAGGGAACTGCCATTTTTGTACCCCTTCTTTGCAGTTGATCAAGACCCCATGACACAACACATACATAGTAAAATGTTCAGTGAAAGGTCAACAATTTTCAGTGGTGACTCAGTGTTTATAGAGTACATTTGGCCCTACTCTTGTGTTGGAGTTAAATTAACACTGACCATTTTACCGTGCATGTTAGCAAAGGGCATACTTACTTCTCAGGTTGTTTAGATAACCACAGAGATGTTTGGAGTTAGCTAACCACCTCTACCACTATAACTGCGACCACTGTAAGGTAGATGGCTAGTTAAATACTAGATGCTTTTAGACCTAAAAATTGTTTAAACTTTTTTGAGAGGAACTACCCACTTTGGAGGTTCCCCGAGAACTACGAACCTTCAAGGGCTTTTTTCTGTTAGCATTCGCACCACCAGGAACGCTGAAGTGACATAAGCCGACGGTTAGTATACCAACATAATTTCTGCGCTGTACAACAGCAACAAGATGGAGGATGGTGTGATCGGAGCTGTGTGTTTATTGTGTGTTGTGGGGTGTTTCTCAATACCGAGAATGCAAGTTTTGATGTGGTTTGTGTACTTGCTCACTTGCTACTGCCCAACACCCAGAGCACAGTTCATTTCACCAATGACAGAAAGACACTGGCTGACAGGACAGTATTGGTAACATTTGGTGAAGTTTCTTTTTATTGTGCTTGTATTACATTTTTTTCACCTTGGAAATACCCATATGCCCTTCTTGGCCCATAGAGTGGTAGAAGTCTGTAGGTTTAAATTACAGCTTCATTCATATGATCGATATTAATTAACTGATAAGCTAAAAATCCAAACCGCAAGTTTTCTGTAGCCAATGCTACAGCTAGCTTAGAACTTAGCTAGCAAGAACTATCATCTCCACTGAATGGAATAAAACTAGCATAGCTAACTGGAACCAATTGCCAATTAAAGTCGTTGCAAACTTTCAAATTAGCCATTATTTAAATCGAATGAGCAAATATTCAGGAACTTTAATACAAATTTCCCCTCATATTTTTGTTCAACCATGATATTATAATGCCTAATAACTGATTTGGAAACGACATGGGTTTTTAAAAATGGCGGTTATCGGTGCTACATTAGTTTATGTGTTCGACCAATCAACATACACTTACGTGTGGACCAATTGCTGTACACATATGTCACTTAGGGTTCCTGTTGTGCTGGAAAAGGACCTATCCTGAAGTAGGAGCTAAAAAATCCCTCAAAATGGCATTCTAACAACTATGATAGTTCCAAGTTCTTGCAGTTTGAACACAATAAAAAGGGGATACTGCATCCAACAGTTCCTAGAACTATGAAAAAGTTCTTCCGGTCTGAAAGCAGCTACTGACAGTATGTATAGGTTTCATTCAGCTTACCTGACAAACCTTTGAATGATGAATTTCATCCCTATACAAAATGGATGAAAATTTGATGCATTTTCAAAAGCAAAGAGCTGATTCAATATCACAAGTTTCTTTTGTTCACTTAAACAAGACTGAATTTGAAGGCTGTTCATCGCCTGATCATTGCCACTGCCACGCACAGCCACAAATGCGCGTCATGTAGTCTTGACCTCTGAGACTCTCTTTTCATGTGGCAGAACAATTCGCCTCTTTGAGCAGTCTTTGTTACCTGGACATAGCTTGTACTAACATTATACAGAACAGCCCTGGTAAGCATCGCCTACAGCTACCTGGTCTACGCTGATAATGAAGGACTCCACAGGTAACTTTATTGACAGGCAGATATGAAAGTTGAGAGTTCAGGCGTATTTGATATTTGTTCCTCTGTAATGTGCGGTTCCCCTGGCGAGCCCCTGCCGCCTGCAGAGGAGATAATCAGAGCTGAGGATCGATGAGCCCATACCTGTGTCCGTGACGACTCCGTCTGTGGCATGTCGCTGCATGCAGAATGCGGCGAGTGTGAGGCTGTGTGGGGTGGTGTGAGCATGTTGCATGCTGGTATGCTAAACTCTGTGAGGAAGTCCATGTGATTTGGACAATACTTTGAGATATGTGAACACAGAAAACAATGCAATGAATGCTGTCAGTGTGTTGGCATACATTGCTGTGATTTCAGTTGGTGTGTCACTATGCGCTGAGTGCTGTTTGTATCTTGCTGGGAACACATAATTTTTGCGCTAAATGTTTTGAACATGTGATGTTCTGCCCACAGAATGTTCAGTGTAGCATAGCAATGTATACTGGTTTCACCTAGTTCACCAAATTTACTACACACTGTTTATGGTATCTCTTGGTGTGAGAATTCTATTGTTAGCATTGTTTCCCAACTTCATTATGTTGTATATGATGAGTGTATATGATGAAAGGCATATCTTCACCTCACTCACAACTGGTCTGTAGGTCACTTACACACTGTGATATATCATAGAAAGATATCCCCAGATGATTTTGGTGTTACTATCCCTTTAACTCAATGATCATGTGTATTGCGTTGTGTTGCTGAAACTGTGCGAGTCCCTCACTGCAGGATGAACACTGAGCTGAGCACTGTGAGTGCATTACTGTGTGCTGAACACTGATCACGTAGCTGTGCAGTCTGCACTGTGAGCATGTCGCGGCGCTCTGAAATACAGTTTAATCTGATGTAAAGTACAGCGGGAGGCTGGAGCTATCGTCTCAGTGGGCCCCCTGTAAATAATGTACGATCAAAGAGGAATAAACGGAGCGGGGAAGAACAGCACCACAAAGCCACCGAAATCAAATCACTTTCCCCGAGAGACTGCACTCCAACACAGAGAGAGATCTCACTCCAACACAGACACACAGAGAGAGACAGACAGACAGACAGACGGCAAGGTGGAGAGACGACTGATAGAGAGACGGACACTCAATTAATGCACGTAGGAGACAGCGTCACAAAGTCACAGCACTGCAAAGGCACATATTGGCCAGCTGACAGACATGGAGACAAGCAGAGAGATAGACATACAGACAAACAGGGAGACAATAGATGAGACACTAAGGAGAACAAATGCAGAAGAGAGACAGAGAGATAGATGGATCAGCGTATGGGAGGACAGAAGAACAGGTGTGGGAGATAAAGTAGGAAAGAGAAGGCCCAAGAGAAGAAGAAAGTAAGAGGGTTTCTGCAGAGATCGTGATCGAGATTACACCAGCTTCTCCAAGTAAGTTCTGACCCCTTTTGATGTGGCCTTCTCTCAAGGACACACATCACAGACTGCATGGGGCGGGGCGGAGGGGGTTATTATATTATAAGCATCTGTTCTGCTCAGTGATGAACCATAAGAACCAATCACCTGTCAAGAGAGGAGTTCAGAGTCACAGTCTGAATTCATAAAGTGTGTCAGAATAAGAATGCAGATCTAGGATCAGTTTTTGCCTTTCAGTACATAATGTATATTGATAGGATATAGCTAGGGAAACCTGATCCTAGGTCAGTGCCCCTAGTTTGGGATACTTTATTAATGCTGGCCCAGTGTTGTATAGGATAGTGTTGGGACAGCACCATGCATTTCATTGTTATTTACTTGTTCTTTTCTGGTTCTGGGGACTTCAACAGGCCCAGACCAAAATCAAATGAGTTCACAGAGAACAGAGATACAGGAGGTCAGAGAGGGACAAATCTGCAACCATAAATATCTTAAGGTCACTGAATCATTGTATGCTGTGGTGATGGAATTTACATTTGTATGTAACTTGGAAAAAGTAGTGTGGCATGGTTACTCCAAATATGAGTGAGACTGTTTACCAGTCCCAGCTCAGTAATGCACAACCCAAATGAAATACATATTCCTGACACTAATGTCAAATTATTTATTAAATTACACCTCCAGGATAATTACATATAAAGACAATTATGGACATACAATTAATGTACTGCAATTGTGTAGAAGTTGGCACTTTTTAACAGGCTAACAATCTCTAATAGAATTGACATTAACAATTAAATGAGGGCGTTTACAGTCTGGTAAATTACTATATGGGAGTGTACAGTATTTACACACACAATATACTGCACCGACTGTGAGAAACAGGGTAGTCTATCTTTCTAGACTGTAAATGGATACAAACAGTATGCAGACTGACTGGCAGACCTCAGACTTCAGTGAACAGTTGAGCCAAAGGGCTCCTTATTTTACTTGCCCCTGTTCCCTCTCTTTCTGGCCTCTCTTTCTGCCCTCTTTCTCAGCTCCATGTACTCTGTGACTTACAGCTCTGATGCAGAAAAACACTTTCACTTGTGGCTCTTGCTCAGCCTCCAAATTGTACCAAATTCTGCCCCAAAGCCCTGTTGTTTGCCTTACAGCCCTCTCCTGAATCACTGGCTTTCTGGCACAGGGATTTTCCGGAACATTGCCACCCTTTCCTCCTCTCGCTCTCCTTCCCCATATGCATGGCTATGACCCTGTCATTTCAGCTCAGACTCATTAGGATTGCATCTCTTTTTGCTGTATTCTCACCTCATCAACACACACACACACACACACACACACACACACACACACACACACACACACGCATACACGCATACACGCACACGCACACACACACACACACACACACACACACACACACACACACACACACACACACACACACACACACACACACACACACACTCCTCTTTCTGACAGGACATGGGGCACACTGGTCCAGACGGTCATTAACACCCCCCCCACAGAAGAGCGGAAATGAGAAGTGCTGAGGCAGCAGGTGGGGTGAGTGTGGGGGCAGAGAGGGGCATCCCAGTCCCCCTCACCCCTCTTACCCTCCCGTGGGCGTGAGCCCAGGTCCTCCTCCTCTCCGCGCCCCCGAGAGCCTCCATCATCCAGATCACCTCCCTGTCTCCATCTGTTCTCCAGCAAAAACTACAGATTCATCTGCCCTGCCAAACAAACACGCTCACATGAGCACACTCACACACACACACACACACACACACACACAAGCATGTGTACACATACCGTACATACATACAGGCATGCATGTGTGCGCACATAGACACACACACATACACACATATTTGCACTGATTAGCACCCTAAGACTCTGCAGTCCTGCGGGGTCACAGGGATCAGTGTAATGTGCAGCCCTGATACCATCACAGACAGGCTCACTCTATCCAGCCACGAGCTCTGTATGAGACAGAGTGGGGGACTCTGCTGTGTAAATTGCTGCTTGAATAATTGAAGAAATGTGTGTTGTTTTGCTGAGAGCTGATATTCCCTGCACAGCAGGAATAGCTTAGATGAATTATCCAGCAAAGAAGCTCTCAGAACAACCTCACTTCCTGTTTAAGAGGAAGCCACACACACACACACACACACACACACACACACACACACATACACATACACAAACAAACAATTTCTTGAACACATTTCCCCAAACATTATTCACATTTCAAAACAGATAACATTACCCGCAAACTATAACAGATCTGCCAAAAGGACACATTTCATTTGCAAAACGTACTTGAAATGGCATGTTCCAAAATTAACCAAGTACATCAAAATAGTAAATCGTTTTATCCAGACAAATAGTATATCAGCTGCCATCTAATCAAAACCTTCTATCAAGCAGCACACAATGGTCCAACAAATACTCACCAAAATCATCAATACACCATGGTGAATAACTTCTTATTTCCTTAGCTGACTTTACCAAAGAAGACCAAATCTAAAAGAATTTCAGTGAATGGCAAGGAACAAAATGTTTTATCTTACTGCATTCCATTTCAATGTACAGTATTGCTTCTTACAAATTGACAGATTCTGTAAATACAAGTGAACACCATGCTGACAACAAGAGTATAGTGCTGTGTAAAAAAAGGTGACTTGAATGTTGTATATGGTATAAATTCAATACATGTGTTGTTGTTGGCCTGGCACCATATTCTCCTCAACTTAATATTTCATCTTTTCCCTTGCAGAGCAGCATAAAAACTGTTTCATTGTACAGAAACACTACTGTCCAACAAGACAGTAAGCTAATATAGAGACACACCTCTTTGCATGTCTGAACATTCCAACTGTTGATGTCACAGTTGTCTGTGAGTTTGAAAGGGCTCAGGCTTTTTGTTGTGGAAAGCTGTGTATTACAGTATACCATGGTAAATTGTTGTGGCATAAACTTAGTTGGAAGTATCTCAGAGATTTTGCACACATAGAGTCAATTATGGAAGTATTCACAGTCTATTGTACAAATCATTTCATTTTAATGGCAAGACTTAATTCAATTTTGTGAATGTTGTGGCACATGTAGAGAGGAAGTGCTACTGTTGTGCAAATATATTCTTAACATTTCCATTTTCTGTCAAAACAATCAGAAATTGTAAAGTTTTGCAAACGGTTCTTTGTTATGATTTATCATGTTACAGTGGTGGCCATGGGGATCTTAGTATCAATCACACTGAATTTGCAACTAAGGAAAACTGTAAACCTAAAAATGGAAATAGCAAAAAGCATAAAATAAATTACACGAAAAATGCAGTCTTTACTGACAATTACATTATCACTCAGCAAATTCAGGACAAGACCAATTCTGTACACCATCACTGTACACCACTCTGTATATTCTCCATGACTTTCTGTTTTATGCGCTCAAATTCTCTTCAGTACTTGTAATGTTATGGATCTGCCAGTTAGAATCTTTAACAATAGCACACTATAGATATCCATCCAATAAAAATCTGTAAACATAATGCTTTATCATGACTCTGCTTTTTATGTGTGTTACGATGCTATAAAGTTAACCTGCTTACTTGGACGACATAATACATCATGGTAAGGTAGATGCATTTGCGTCTTTTATTCCTGTGTTTTGACAGTCACTGTCATGTAAAACAATAAAGCGTTTATGAAAGCCACATAACCAACATGTCTAAGGTATGTCTGTCAAGCACACCACCTATGCATGTTTTCTTAAATACTGAGACCGTGTTAGACCTATGGATATGGCTACTCCAAGCCATATTGCAGCATGTTAGAAACAAGTAATGTTGACATCAGTGCCAACATCAACAAGGTTGTCACTGGTAGAACTGCCATCCAGTGTAAGCCCCCAAACACGCTGACATTAGACACTGATAGCTGAGTGCAATGCAGTCCCTAGAATAGATTAAAGATATCTGAGAGGTGAATGCAAGCAAAGGACAGAGTAAAGGTTCAGGCTGCCAAAATTATCCGTGTAGTTACTTATCCTATCCCTGCTATATGGCAGGATGAAAACCAGCTGGCCTTGCCATATGCATCGGTCTGTGACTGCACACAAAATAGCTCAATACTTATCTAAAAAATCTAATCTAAAATCTGTTCCTTCCTTTTTATTTTGATTGTGGCTGGCAGACTTGCAGAACTGAGCAGAACTGTAGAGAAATAGCTCTATGGTTACCTCCCTGGGGGTGTGTTTGTGTCTAAACTAAAGCTACATTGTTGTGTCATACATAAAAGCACAGCAGCAACGTAAGATTTACTGATCAGTAATCTTGTTTGGTCTGTCTCTTAATGACATGATATGTACCAATGTAATTTTATTCATTATTAACTAACTAAAGGCTTTGGGGGAGGGTTGGGACAAAATGGGCCACAACAGAAAGTGGTAGGTAGGGATATGTCCCCAGTGTCCCCAGCATAAATTACATCTATGATGTGGTGAGAATAACTCTGTAAAAGACCAGCCAATCAGATTCTGTGGTGAGAATGACACTGTAAAAGACCAGCCAATCAGATTCTGTGGTGAGAATAACACCCTGTAAAAAAACAACCAAGCAGACATTCCATCATACTGTGAAAAAAAACAGTCAATCAGAAATTCTAACAACATTACGCTTGAACAGACCTGCCAATCAGAATCTTTTATAGTGAACTGTCAATGGCCAATCAATAACATTACATAACAACTTTGCAACAATCTGCAAAGTATGGACAGTGAAATGTTTGTATGACTGTGTGTGTGTGTGTTTGCCAGTGAGAGGAATGTGTCACACGCCATGTGAATCATTTCCACCAGGCTTCCCAGTTGCAGTGAGTCACACAGGCACTGTCGGTGGGAGGGTGCGAGATGGAAGGGACGTAGGCAAGCCCGTAGTAATTACAGAGAGCCAGAGGGGGGCGCCGTGGAGGATCACCGCATGGACTGTGGCTGGCTGCGACGAGCTGCTTGGAGGGGCACTCGGATTCACCGTGCCAACGCTTCACCTGCCGAGCCGCGCCATCTGTTGCTCGCGGTCGCCGAGGGAGATGGGGGGGGTGCCGAGCTGTGGGCGGGGTTAACCCTGTACCCACCCGTCAGACGAATGCTCCCTCGCTAGCTCAAGCCAGATCCCATACTGCCGTCGCTGCTGTTCACACTGAGAGGAAATACAGTTTTAGCATCGACACACTGAGGTTTTATTATGCAGGGGGTTTTAATGCAGTACCTGAACAAAAAAACAAAACCAGCATCCCACCCTGGTCTGTGTATCTGTAAAACAACAGAGAGATTGTGTCTCTCTCCCACTCTCTATTAAACGTGTGTGTTATATGTGTGTGTGAATGTAGGTGTGTCTTTGTGTGTTGTGTGGGTATGTGTGTGCATGTGGGCGTGTTTGTGTATATTGTGTGTGTGTGTGCATGTGCGTGCGAGTGGGTACCCACGCTGGATATCCGTTGGGTATTATGAAAACTCTGAGTAATGCTGGTGTCTGTCAGTGTGCATTAGAGTCCTTTACTAATGACTGGTCCTAATTACAGGGGCCTGGTGTGTGTTACTGTGAGGGAAACAATCATTTCTGTAACAACGTGCGCTGCTAATTAGTTGCCATTTCTGGCCCTTATAGGATGAGAATTCCAGTTTTTGATTGGAATAGTGTTTCCAGTCCTTGCCTTTGATTGGAGCTCCGTTTCTGAACCTTAGCCTTTCGTTATGGCATTGGGGGTACCCCAAGTACAAATTTCCTGTACAGTTTAGAATTAGCAATTTTGTTAAACCAGTGCATCACTGTTGAATTATTTGAACCCAACAGAGTTGTTGAAATGAAATGAGCCCATTGTATATTCTTTCCTGTGATCTGTTGACTGTTTTTCATGCTACAGTCTACATGGCGTTCAACAGGAGAGCTAGCGAAGTTCAAAGGATGACAGTTGGTGACCTTTTGGTATCAGATGAGTAGTTGCGGGTAATTGTGGAGCGATTGGGGAGGTGGTGGGGGGGCCGGGCTGTACAGCGGTACCATGCAGGAGCCTGTCTAACTTACACCGCCCAACCCCAACTGTGTAACATATGTTGCACCAGTGTAATGAGGTTACCGCACTGTTCCAGATGGGTAGTAGAGTGGCTGGGGGTAAGAGAATAGGCCCATGTCTTAAACGAAGAGATCTGCACGAGTGATGCTCCTCTCCAGCTCGAGTGCTGCATAATAATATTCATAATAAAATTCACGTGGGTAGGTATGGAACAAAGCAGGCTGCAGGTCGAAATGGCTCCTGGTTTGTAAATGATTTAATCAGTTTTAATAGCTGCCCTTCATGGTGGAGACTTAAGATTTTAATGTGAAAGTTCACGTGGCAGCATTCTTCGGTGACCTCCATTACGGTAACTGAAGAAGAGGTGCCCAAATGCCGCGTCAGGGTCACATCCAATGGAGCTCAAGGACCAGACAATTTGAAAGGGAAAAGTGCCAGGAGTCTCTACCCCTCAAACTAAATGCAATTATTCCCATTTTTTGCTGAACTGCATTATTACTCAAAATCAATGGGACTTACAGTATCAGCCATTCCTGTACACCCCCCCCCTCCCCCCCTCCCCCACCCCAAAAAAAAAAGTTGGAGCTCAATCAGTGAATGATTTCAGGCCTTGGGGCACTAGTCTTTTTGGAGAGGGGTGCAGGGAGAAAGTTATAACCAGAGACAGAAATTAATTATTAAGAGGGCTATTTGAGTTCCAGCAGCTAAGCTAAATATCTAGGAAGCTGTGAATAAGAAGGAAAAATAATTAACAGGCAGCAGAAACAACTTTGTGGCATGTACAGGGTTAATGTTCATTAAAAAAAGCCCTGACCCCAATAAGCCAGACTATGCCAGTAAATAGGGTTATAAAAATTCATTTTTATCAAGTGTAATTAACCTGTGTAACTGTGGTGTAGTGACACTCCATAATTCAGTCTGCCACAATTTTTTGTATGCTATATCTTGTATTGAAATTCATCCTGTATTCAAACTCAATTTCATCCTACTCAATATCACAAAGGTGAAGTGAGCCACTATATTAGCGCAGAACTTAATGTGATGCTTTGACTGTATGTCTAATGAAGGGCATTATGTGATGCTAATGGTTAATTGTAATGTCTGAATCATTTGAAATGTTTCATGTTTTGATGGCATGTGTCTGAAATGCAGTGTACACTACTACTAAACCCAAGTATTAAATGTCTGCATTTTTAATGTTAATCTCAGAAACTTCTAACCATTTTTCTACCTCTGATACATATGTAGAAATACACATAGTAGCTCATGCTCACAAACACTAAGAGAATCACAATCACTTGAACATTTGTACACATTCACACACCTTCACACATACATTACACACACACACACACACGCACACACAGACACACACACACAGACACACACACACACACACACGCACGCACGCACGCACGCACGCACACACACACACACACACACACACACACTCCTCTCAGACACAATGCCTTGTTTTATGGAGCCTGGGTGATTTTGAAGATGGATAGGGATACACTCTGACAGACGAAGCCCCTCGTACCCTCGCTCCTCCTGGCCTCCATGGCTCTGCTCCCCAGCCCAGACAGACCCCTGGGGTGTCAGGTGTGAGCAGCAGGTTTTATGGCCTACTGGAGGCCTGTCTCTGTCCCATTAGGCCCGCTGGACCACCTGCCAGGGCTGTGGATGGACAGCCTTGCGCCGATTGCCTCGCTCTCATTAAGAGCCAACCGGCAATTACTGTGTCCTCAGGAAAAAATACACCGCACTCAGCTCTCCCCCACCTCTGCCATTACAGTAAAGCAGAGCAGTGACCAACACACACACACACACACACACACACACACACACACACACACACACACACACACACACACACACACACACACACACACACACACACACACACACACACACACACACCAATGACCCCTTCACCAGGTAGAAAAGAGGAAGGGGGGGGATGAACCAGCAGAGGGTGACCAGCTCCACCCCACTCCACAGGAATGACTCACAGACTCACTGACTCAATAACAGCATGTTTTCTCTCATATTCCTTCACAGGAGGGACATAAACAATATTTGGCTTCAAAAAAATGTCACACTTGACACTGCTAGCATCATAACATCACATAAGTATTATTTTTACTTCCATTACTACAACTACTGCTTCTTCTTCATTTTCTACTTCTACTACTACCACTATTACTACTACAAATAACAATATGCTTAGATGTATTTTTCTTGGCAGAATATTTCAAAATATTTTTTTTATGAATTAGGCTATAATGTCCGTCACAGCTCAGCCGGAGGACTGTAGAGAAAGTACTGTCTGTCTGCGCAGCTAGGCGAATCTGCAATGGATGTGTAAACTGGAATTCCAAATTGGGTTAAATTCAAATACAGGATAAAAATATTTATCAAATAAATATGGACTTTTTTATTTCAGTGGAGGGGACAGCAGTTTAAAACACCTGCATCTGGAGAATCTGAATCTGAAACTGAATTCAGAACATATGCAGAATTCCAGACCCCATAGGTTTACACTCAGTAAACAGTTTGTGAAGGAGAGATAGAGGACCAGAGGGTTTATATGGTTACCTCGCCAAAATCTGAACACACCACAACACACAAATGAAATCAGATAGCAGAGTCAATTTACACCAGATTGCCTGAGCGGCACATTAGCCAGTTAGACAATAGCAAAGCGATATAAATACATCACCAGTAGCATCCCAAATCTGCCGTGCGCTCAGATGGGTGGCACAGAGTATGTGTTAAACATTTATTGAAAATTGGGCCGCAGTGTCGGAATCGCCCGGTTATCTTCGCTGAGAATTCTCACGGTGCAGCAAGATGGTGGAAACAGAGGGCTCTCCTGGGAAATATTCAGTGATGGTTCCTTGCAAAACAAGTAAACAAATAATTACATAGATCCCCGCCTTTCAGAGACAAGTTTTTCATTAGCCAGGTAATTGGTCCTCTCTGATAAACGCTTCCGTACCAGTGTGTAAAGTGTCAGTAATTAGGCGGGCCGTGTGGAAACGGATTCATCCTCCAAACCCACCTGCAGGCAGATCAGCTGTGACTCTGAGCATGTATGTGGATGAATGTATATACCAATACTTACCTGAAAATATCTGCACATATATATTTATGACTATATACATTAGTATTGTGTGTATGAGAACAATATGTGTATTGTGTGTATTGTGTGCTGTCTGTGTGTGTATATGTGTATTATCTGTGTGTATTGTGTGTTGTACGGTATTTGTACTGTGTGTATGGTGTATATTGTCGGCATGTGGGTATGTAAAGTATATGGGTGTGTATGCACCATTGTGAGGACCGAACTCCGATTCAGTGGTCAGAGCTGCAGGGCTCGATCGGAGAATCCAGGGTTAACACCTTGTCAGGACCCTGCCTTTGAGAGGACCGAGCTGCAGCTGTATAAACAGGTTACAGGATATATGTAAAGTGCAGAAAAGTGTTGGCTAAGCGAATGAATAATGCAGGACTATGGACTGGATGGAAGAGCTTCACCCACCTGACACCAAGAACAAGTGAGAGGAGAGAGGGAGGGGGAAGATGGGAAGAAGGAGTGAGTGAATTTGGGTGGGGGGTGGGGAGGGAGACGGGGAAAGAGAGTAACTCTGACATTAGGGTGGTTTGGATAAAGGCATTGACCTTTGACCTTGCTGCGTCTTCATTGAGACTTCCACAGAATGTCAGAGAGAGGAGGCGACAGAGGAGCAGTGACATTTATTTTTCATATTCTTCAGTAAACAGAGAGGGAGCAAAAGAGAGGGAGGGAGGGTAAGAGAGGGAGTGAGGGAAGGCCACTGACCAGGACTCCACAGGGGTAGAGGGACAGGAAGTTCTGCCTCTCTGTACAGCTGCACAAGAGTACGTGTGTGTGTGTGTGGCAGTGACAGTGTGTGCATTTACATCTCAGCGCTGCTGACTCAGCAGTCTCAGTCTACATAAACTCAGTGGTCGTAGTCACACTGGGGTGTGGTTCCTGGCTCTGCTTGTGTAAAAAGGAAAAACTGGACAAACAATTCCCACTCCCCTTCCCAAAACAGCCCCTCCCACCTCTGACCCCACCCTGATACCTAGGTTTCTGCACAAGCCCAGTTCTTCTATGATTAATATCACCCCACGCCACCATTATGAACCAAAACCACTCCCTGTACACCCAACATGTAACCTTTAATTACTCTTATATCCCCACAATCCAACTACCGGTACTCTTCTCTCACTCTGATTTAAACCTAAATAACAGACCTACACAACCCCCATTGCCTTCCCTTCTGTCTTGTCTAGATGGCACCCCACTTTTAGAGAGGCCCCCCTCCCCTTTTACCCCTCCCACACACCTCTCCGCAGTGTTTCAGCAGCACAAAAGACGAGTCGCCATTGGCTGCCAAAAGCCCTCTCGCGGTGGCGCCCCTCTCCGCTGTCCTCCCCTTAGCTGTGAGGCGAACTGCGCCAAGCGCCTGGCTGTTTGTGCCATCTTTAATTCCTCCAAACTTCTGCCGATTCTGGACGAGCTCTTCCAGGGAGATTATTTTTGTTCTGCGACTGAGATGGTATGAGGGAACTGCGAGAGGAGGATTTTTATTTTTTTTGTCACATTATATCACATGAATCCCTCAACCTCCTCCCACCAACCACCCCACCCCACCCCTCTGCTCCCACCTCTCATCACTCTGGTCCACAGGGAATGTTTCATGTCTTAGACTAGAGTACTGTAATTAGTTTTGATGATCAGAGCTTAACATGTCTGAGGAGAAAAATCAGAATATGCAATATTGATAAAGGTGTGATAAAGGAAGTGAATGGGACAGTTCTGAAAGTCTTTAAGGCATTTACGAAAGAGTTATGATGTTCTGAAGTGAGTCAAAGTAGCGAGAGAGAGAGAGAAAGAGAGAAACACAGAAAAAGAGGGAGAAAGGGAATTGCTCCGACATCAGCAAGGTTTTGATACCCTCCGGACTCGAGGTACCACAACGTCCGACTGTCCATCACATCAGCTGGGATCATGTGACCCCCAGGGGATCCCTCTCCCACCCCTGGCCTGGGGGACTCCAGTGTTCACATCGGTGTTCTTCAAAAGGGGGGTATGGGGGTCACTGCGGGACAAACCCTATTTAAACTGATGTAACGAACATGCCCTGACTGACAGCACATGAAGCCCAGCACTCAGCCCTCAGACTGAGACGGCCGTGGCCTGACAGCTGCTATCATGGCCCCACTGCATTTCCAGTGCTGTGGAAATGGAGCTGAGCTTCTCCCCCCCCCCTCTGTCCAACATCTTTTACCCTTTAACAGTCTGCCCAACCGAGCAGTACACTTCAACCTAACTCAGTCTGATTCAGTCATCTCTACCCATTGGTTGAGGTATTCTCCCCAAAGAATAAAAAGTGACATAGAAATATGGAGTTTTTCCTGGGCTGTCAGTTTAGGGGTTAACTAAGAGAGAGAAAAGCAGTATATGAAAGGATGGCAGTCTACTCAACACTTGTGTCATTTATTTTTTCTAACCATTAATGGGATATAGTCAGACACTGTGGAAATGCAGACACGCAACAAGTTCACGTTGCTAAGGTCTAAATTGCCAGAGAACATCCTACACACAGGTGTTGTGTTTGACAATATTGGTGTTTTGGTGTGACGTAGCTACCAGTAGACAGTAAAAGCACCAAGGTTTGCTATTTATATCCATGTCTTTTAGCAGGACTGGCTCCTGGAGGGCAGAATTGTTCAATCGAGAGAGTGTAAATGCAGGGTGCCGTAGTATTTTAATGGTGTTAAAAACCGAAAACAACAAAAAAGAAGTGCAAACACATTCTGGTAGAAATAGAACACTAAACAGGGGAAGATGGTGAGAAAAGCATTGATTTATGAAAGTGTTGGGAAGGAATCCATACACAGATAACACTGTAGAAGGAGTATTATGCATAGATCTATCATAAAAGAAAATAATCACAGTACAGTTGCACTACAGCGTTTTGGCTTTGTGTTGTTTATGTAATATATTTAGCCATTGCTATATGCTATAAGATGTCGGCTAATTGCTCTGTGGTCATTTTTCCAATTAGTTTGTTAGAAGCATCAATTGAAATAGATGAGTTTCCTAAAAAGTTCACTGCAGATTTCAGGGCGGCGGCTCAATTCTAGGTCTGTAATCCATCATTTTATGTAGAATGTGTAGAATGCATCATTGGTAACTGGCCTTAACAGAGGGCCAAAGAAACAGCGCCAACCTAACCTCCCAGGGGCACTGTTATGTGGCACCCCTATGCTGGCACCAAACTCATGAAGGCCCGTGTGGAGGGTGCAGGTAAGGGGAATTTTTCCTTGAACTTGCTCACAGTTCTTAGAGAAGCTTCAAAGTGCCAAATGACTTCTTTGGTACACGCACATGATGATTCAGTTTGTATCAGATGCTGCTGCATGCCTAGAGGCCCAAAACTATTTGCTGCCGAGTTTCTAACACTCTCTGAATTATGATCAAAGGCACCAGCCGCTGAGCAAAGCCCAGCAGACTGTATTAGTTAGAATCCTTTCTCTTTACTAGCGTTTACCAGGTGACTCCGGGGGTGACGTCATTGTGACATCACAATCCGTGATTTTCATGTTAAGCCACGTCAGCATCAGCTCCGTAGCCAGAGAGTGATGTAAAATGTGAGCGATGTAAGTCTACAGGGGAAAATATGTTTTGGCTATGATCCTCAAAAATATGTGAGTGTTATTTATGTGTGGTGTCTGCTCCTTTATGAAAGAAAAATACATAACCCTGTGAATAAAAACTAAAGTAATATATTTCCACAGCTCTAAATGAGTGCATTCTCTGCAGACATAAATTGTTAGCTCTTTTGTGTGTAAAATTCAGTGTGTATTTTTAACATTTTATGTTCAGTCAATGATATAACATGATATTAAATCTGCCATAAACATTTGACACACAGAAATGAAGTGAGGTTGACACATACATAGAACCATACAGTAGGTGTTTTTTTACCTGCTCACATTTCTTCAACACTACATTTCCCAGAATTGAGGAAAACAGGAAGTTATAGCCAGAGTGGACATGATTGGATGTGGGTGGGGGGCACAGTGACAGAGGAGCAGGAGGAGCTCTGAACCCCAGAGGACAGGGCCATGAAGTGGCCTGCATTCACACCGCGGTGTGATTTCCACAAGGAAATAAATACGGGGACCCCATCCCCTCTCCAGCATTATCCTGGTTAATTAGCCTGTCGCTCTCGCGGCCACCAGAGACACCGAGCCCGCGACTCCTGTAATCTGGAGTCACCGAGCTAGCAGAATGGGGGTCAGAACAGGCCACGCTGGGGGGGAGAGGGGTGGGGGGGGGGGCACTGAGCCTCATCTGCATTCTGCTAGGAAGGGGAGGGGGATGGGGGGGGATGGGGGAGGATTTTTTCGACAGGCACCTTCTCTGTTTGTGATGAACTTGGTGTGGAATCAAGCGATGCTCCTTTGATGAGGTGTCAGATTGGCTGGAGGCTGATCAGAGAGGGATGAATACAAAAGAGGACAAGAGGAGAAAAATAGAGAGAGATGGAGCGAAACAGGGAGAAAAACTGATAAAATTACAACCAGCATTCCCTACTTGGTAACATAGTCCTACAACAAGCAGGGGGAAAATACAGAGGGTAAGTACATGGTGTTATAATAAACAATAAAAAGGTGCAAACAAAAAATAACTAGCATACAAAATGAAAATATGCATGCAAGGAAATTAGCAGTATTTGAAATATGGTAATTAGAAAACATAATGTGGAAATATGTTTATGTATATAAAATATTGAGATAATTGTTTTAGCTACAACATTCACATTAGAACAAAACACTTGATAGTGAGGGGGGAACTCTTATTTTACTTGGGTGCTGCACATTTGTGCCAGAATGTTCTCCACAAAATTAGCTGAGATGGAAGGAGAGGGATTACTGAACAAATTAAACCGGGACATGACTTAATAGATGCTGGAGAGGAACAGATTGGGAATTTGGCCAAGGCATTGAAAAATCCCCCAGTGCTATAAATTTAACTCTGTCTCAGCAATGCCCCCTTCAGTGCAGTGGGACTTTAGCTTTCTGTTGTGTCCAGTAAAAAGACTCAGTCATTCAGAGTTATCACAACTGGTTGTTAGTGATTGGGCAGTGGGGTTGCATTGAAAAAAAAATGGGAGGAGCCACCATATAGTATCAGTGACTCAATGATCTGAACCAAGGGCCATATTGGATGCGGAGAAAAATAAATCTTGATTGGTTCAAACAAGTCAGTGATTGACAGCTGAGTGTAGCTCTAACCAAATATGTTCATAAAACCCCATTTCAACCATCACTACTTGTAGTCAATCAGTCTGTCCAGGAGTTTAGCCATTCTGGTGCTAACTAAGCTGAACACTGGTAAACTTCAGCCACTGGAAAGAAATAAAATCCAGGGTGATATAGCTCCTGCCAGTGTATTATATTCATTCATCTTAATCTTCATTTGAGTCAATAGCTTTTGTATTTCAGCATATTGCAAATGCTTAGCGGTAAAGATTTTTGCTCTTGAAACAAACATAATCTTTTGACGAAGCAAACCCTAAAAACTCTGAAAGGTTCAAAACAGCAACTCGAGGTACACTCAATAGCAAGTTTTAAGGTGTTGTACGTTTACATCATTCGGTTGGAAAATTCTGTATGAAAGGAATGTTTCCAACACAAGGGGCTTCAGATCAACATAAGCATACATTTAACCCTGCGGGAGGTTAATGCAGCTAGAGGTAAACACACAAAAGAGACACACAACTGTATTTCAGACACATTACATCACCTCTGGATAAAAGTGGAGGTGATTCACTTAAGACTGCATTTCTCTGCATTCAGTCTCTATTTGCTTTCAGAATGAGAACAGCCCTGAACTCTGCTATTGAGCTGTAGAGTTGCATGAATGAAGAGAAAGACTTGGAGCTAAGCTAAGGAGAACAGTGGGGGAAAATGGAGGTAGGCAGATGTGTACGCGTGCAGTGCATTCTGGGATATATTTCCAAAGAATACAAAAGCATACTTCTGCGAATTTCATTTCAAAGTGCAGAATACCATCCCAAAAGTTTGGAGCTCGGAGACTGGCGGTTCATCCTTGTGGAGCATAAAGACGTTTGTAAAGATCAAGCTCGGACATCTCAACTATCTCCATGACAACCATCAGGAGGATCAATAGAGTGGCTCAGAAAAGGCTGCCTCATATCATCTGTGGAACAATAGCACTACATTATGAAACCCAGAGGACGACAAAAAGTGTGTGTGTGTGTGTGTGTGTGTGAGAGAGAGAGAGAGAGAGAGAGAGAGAGAGAGAGAGAGAGAGACAGAGAGAGACTTTTTGACTTTTAAAACCCCATTTTTATCGATTACACACTCCTAATCATGTCCGCAGTAACTTCAACACAAACTCCACCCAAAAAAATATGCCTAAACCAAAAAAGAAACCAAAAGCAGAAAAAACAAACCCCATCCATACACAAACAAAAAACTAAAAAGAAACAAACCAGAACAAAAAAAGTCTCCGAGTCACATACTCAAAACTTCAATTCAAAATTTTTTCCCCTCTACTGCACAAAGAGTCTGCTGGATACACCACGTAGCTTCAAAATCAGGCGAATCATTTATCAGCAAATAATACTCAAATTCCAGCCAAATCCATTGCCAGAGCAAAAATGGACTATGATCACATCTGTTTGGCCTGTTCCCTTCAGCTGGTGCTTCCGGGTCACCCATATGGCCACCTTAGCCTGGCCCAGCACAAAATTAACAAGCCGCACTTCACACCTCAAAGTTGATGAGTATCTCATGCTATAAATGCACAAACACTCCCCAAATTCAACCCCCAGTGATTGCAGTACAAGCTGTAAAAACTGAAAAAGTGAAATCAGTCTTGGACAGTCAAGAAAGAAGTGATCAACAGTCTCTTCTTGACCACAGGATGCACAATTTTGCCTGATACCAGGATCAACCCAGTGCAGGAATCGTCCTGTGAATAACAGGGAGATTTCAGTAACACACCAGTGATTCCCTTAGCTTCTTTGGCG
The DNA here is from genome assembly GCA_022829145.1 of Albula goreensis. Lineage (NCBI taxonomy): Eukaryota > Metazoa > Chordata > Actinopteri > Albuliformes > Albulidae > Albula > Albula goreensis. The sequence continues at coordinate 26,541,382 of CM040755.1, forward strand.
CCTCCCGGAAACAGACCACCCCAGGGGGGGCCCCTCCAAGGAAAGGGCCGTGAGTGATCTGACTGAAGGCCATACCCAAAACTCAGGACACAAACCATCTGAAACAGTCCTTCCACCTGTGGCAAGAGTCTCCTATATCACCTCCCGCACATGAGGATGCAGACAGGCAACCAGACCTCTCAGCAACACACCGTCTAATGGAGTGGACAGCCAGAGTCCTGGCTAATGCAATACCAGTTTCCCAGCCACTGCTCTGAAGGTCCAGGAAATTGATGAGCTTTGTTACCCCACTCCTAGCAAAGGTGTGGAGGGACATACCAGACTGTAGAGCAGCTTCAGGACAGAGAGGGTTAAAAAACAGACACTCCTGGAGCACAGCGTCCCCAGTGACCACTTCCTGCCATCTCTCCACCTTCAGCAGCCACTGAGCCTTCAGCATACTCTGGTAAAACCAGGTAGCACCTCGGCACAGAGCCTGGAGAGGTCCATTCCTCTACCTTCCTCAGGAAAGACAGGGCAACCGGCCCACAGCTCAGCTCTGCAGTGTACAGTAGTGTACAGTAGAGAGAGAGAGAGAGAGAGATATGCAGCATGCTTTGGGGAGGACAGAACAGCAGTGCGGAGAAGAGGTTACAACCGAGAGCCCTGGACCTTGCTTTGCAGGGATCAAGTCTTGTGGTGGGGTCAAATATTGAGCTGGACCCTGCTGTTAGAAGCCAACTATTGTGCAGTTGGTTGGCTTTATGAATGATATGGTCCAATACACAAGATGTGCTCATGCAGTACACCTCACCACATCCCTTACCCCAATGCCATGCTGCCTCAGGTCCTGAGAGAGAGAGAGATAGAGAGGAATAAAGAGGTAATGAGAGTGAGAGGGGTATACAGAGAGTGAGGGATAGAGGGAGGAGGAAAGTCAGAGATACAGAGAGAGAGAGAGAGAGAGAGAGAGAGAGAGTGAACGGAGGAAAGAGAAGAGTAATAAAGGCCGGAGAGCCTGGGTCTCTCTCCAGCAGCACTCTCACAACCAGACCTGGTGAGTGACAGCTCTGTAACACAGCAGCAATTTCAATGCCTTGCCTCGCCTTTACTCAGGCAAGGCAACAATAAACAAGCAAAACAAACACTTTAAAATTACACGTTTATATCACTCCCCACCACTCCAGGGACCCAGGAAAACAGGAAAACAAGCTATGGATGTGGTTCCATGTGGCTGCATCTTTAAAGGGGTCTTCTCTGCATATTCAGTGAGTCCCTCCACCTCTCTGGCACCGAACCGAGAATAGAGACTGTCCATTCAATGACAGGCACTCAATAAACAGACACACACAAACACTTGCATACATACATACACGTACATTCATGCATACTCATTATAAATACACCACAAACACATATACAAGGGTAAGCAGACTGACATTCATACAGATACACTAACACATAAACAGACATACAGTTACACACACACACACACACACACACACACGGGATGCTGTTCTCCTCACCCCTCTCTGTCTGGGGCTCTTTCAACATCCTCCTTTTCACCTTCCTCCCTCTGAGTCAACACTGAGGAGATGGAGTTATATCCACAGCACCTAGTCAAACAAGCACTCCTACACACACACACACACACACACACACACACACACACACACATGCACTGCCATATGGTGTCTTCAATTCTATTCTGCATTTCTCACACGGGAAAGAAGACAGCCAGAACAACATTGGTTTAATAACAGTGCCTCCCAGAAACAGCAATATTGCAATCCTGCCTCATTTTCCTAATCGCTAATGGCGCCCGTGTAATAAAGAATGCAAACGTCTTTATGAAAACCGGAGAGCACAGTCCTGGATAAGAGTGGGCAGGGTTTTTTGGCTCTGTGACATCAGATCTCTTTGTGACTTGTTGGCACCTGCTGTCATCTATACTCAGTTTCCAAGATGGCTGTGGAGTGTTGGCTGGGGTCAGAGGTCAGCCATTCCATATTATTTTTAAGGGGAAAGGGGACATAGGCAGGCTAATGCATGCTGTTGGCTTCTAAAAACATTGTTGAAGTGTTTTTTTACTGTGACGACAAGGCTGATACAATGTCACTGCAATGTTGTGGGGACACTACAAAAGCCGAATGGAAGCTTGCCTGGAGAGGGGTACCATTGACTCTTCCCCAGAAAACAAGAAACTGGCTGCAGTCCCATCTTTCATCTCTGTTCGATACTTACTACTCCTTTACAACTCTCTCTCCTCCAGTGAACGGGATACAAACTTCACCCCACCCCCCGCCCCCCCTCCCCAAATCCCTGTCATAGCAGCCGATCAAGGTGATATATTTTCACCGCTCCATGCTCTCCCCCTTTTCCTCTCCTTCTTTCTTCTTTAAGTTGTTTTCCTGCTCCCCTGTTTTTTTATTAATGGCTTTAATTTACAGTGAGACCTTGGTGCCGGTGCGGCCCCATGCGCTCGTTCGTCGGCTCCCCTCAGACGCCCCTTGTGCTTTGTCTTATTTAAGTCTGTGTTTCCTTCAAGGCGCCCGTTCCGCACGTCTGTCCGCATCCTGCCGCTCCGCACTCCCTCACCCGCAGCTCGGACCGCGAGCGAACGCGTCATTTATCTCTCTGTTTCCAGCTGCACCTCTCTCTTTCTCTCTCACACACTTACACACACACACAGACACACACACACACACACACGACTGCTGGAGACCTGCCGGACTCTCCTCTGTAATGACGGCTTCTACATTAATGACAAACATGGACAGCTTCTGACACTGGTGATTCAACTTTAGCGCGTGGTGGCCCAAAATTAGGGGGCAGCCTCATCACATTAGGACATGGTGACCCTAAAATGGGGCTTAGTAATTCAATGTTAGGCTATGGTGACTGAATGCTTCAGCGCAGTGATCCAAAATTAGGTTGTGCCAACCCATAATTAGAGCACAGAGATCCAATATGAGGGCACAACACACAACGCACAATGGCATGGTAACCTGCAATACCACAGCCGGATGACCCAACAATAGGACAAAGTATGACCCAGTACTAGGGTGAAGTGGCTCAGCATTCATTAGCATGGATACCCAGCATAAGGACATGCCAACTCAACATTACGCCACAGTTACCCAACATAAAGTTACAATAACCCAACAGGAAAAAGGTGAAATCACTGTATCACCAATTCCCTACCATGTTCCCCTGCACCTAATAAGGAGTGTAACAGGGATTGCCTTGCCTGTCTGAATGATACTAAAGTTCTGGCTTCAGAAGCACAGCAGAAATTCAGGTATAAGAGAGTGAAACAGATGAGGAGAGACAAAGAGGTACAGACACACACACACATTTGCACACAGAAACACACCCAGCACACCGTCTTTGAAAAGAGTTTTTACTTGCCTTTGTGTGACAGGAGGATTTAATTGACAAGACTCAGGGTTTTCAGCCCCAGTGGAAAACAAACAATAAAGACAAAATGAGTGATAAAGAAAGGCCTTGTTTTTTGCTACCTTCCGTGTGATCATCTTACTCCCAGGGTGCACTGCTGCCTGTAGCACTGTAACCCCCACACACACACACACACACACACAGCATCCTTAGCCAAATTTAATCTACAAGAACAGCATTGGTGTTAAAAACAGCATGAAGATAACAGAATGGTCCTTCAGAAATAGCGGTCCACTGAGCTTCTGGTTTTCCACTCTCTTCAGTAAATCACTGACATCAGTGCACTGTGATTTTTATAAAAGCTGCCAACAAACTCAAGTAAATGTGTGGTTTTTGGGAGCATTTTAGAAACATTACCCAAAAAAAGCTCTTTTTCTTTCCCTGTCTGGAAAGTACTGAGGAAATGCTGCTTAATGTGAGCTGGTTTTGTCTGATTGTTTCGTCAGCCACCATTTTTAGACAAAACTGGTCTCCTAAGGTTTCTCAAGGAAAAAGAAAACCAATACTAATCTTTTGACAAAAACGAAATAATACGTGCTTTGCAGACACCACTGAAGCTGAAGAACCCTCTTGGGCTGTCCAGTTGAGGGGACTAACACTGGAATGAACAGCTTGCTTTCATAATACATTGGAAAAATCGTCAAAACATGAAGCAATATTCACCAAGCTGAACAGCCAGTTCATCAACTCAAGCAACTAATCATTGTCCAGCTGTTTTCCAAGGAGGGGATGTTATTGTCTACAGTGGATACCGGTGCTCTAAAGTTATCCTCTAAAATTTAGTGGACTACATCAGGGCAGACTGTGGATGGAGGTTGAGAATGGTGTCAAATCAACAGTACTGACTCCATCAGAGTTACAGGTGCTATTTGTGGGATGAGTTGACTGTCGTGGTGATGGTTGCTGTGATGGTGTAGTTCCTGCCCTGTTGCCTGGGCGTACGGAGGGTTTATTATTAAACCTGCGAGCTTGCCCTGGCGGGACGACGCCGTGCCTCTCTCCCCCGCACTCGTCTAATCAAACTCACGTACCCCTGCACTGCCGGCATCTCCGCAGGTAGCGACCCCCCCTCCCCAACCCCCCGATCCCGACCCAATTACTTCATACACTCCTGCCTTCACGTCTGGTGCCAATCCTTCGTACATCACTGTGATACCTTTCATATGCCGACGCCGTCCCCGAACCACTGCCAAGCCGAGACAAACACACGGAGCATTCGCGCGGCGCACGACAGCAACAAAATAAACTGCCTCCGTGCCGCATTAATATTTTACATGACAGTCATGTATGATAGAGGGATCTTAGTTTTAACAAGGCCAAGAGGCAGGGCGTGCACACTGGGGGGAGGGGAGGGGAGGGGAAGGGAGGGGAGGGTGAGATCGGTGTTTGTGTTTTGGTGTATTTACACCTTAGGTAGAAGAGTAGGAGGTGAGCTTGACAATGACGTGAGTGTCCATGTGTACTTCCACCAACAATTTTGTTTTTCCAATTCTAACCAGGTTCAAAACAATATTGTGTGAATAAGCAGTTTGAAGGAGTTGGATTTCAACAAAGAGGACAGTACACCTCATCAGCTGTGTTGTTATTCAAATCCCCTGCCCATATATTGTATGTTAATGCGGCCCATATGGACAGCTTACCCATATTTCATACAGATTCATAGAAACACACATACAGTCATCACTCAGGCACCCTCACCTCATGCAGACGTGTACATACACATACACCTGGGACAGACAGGTGCTTGCTATCCGACAGGTGTGGAGTATGTAGACGAGAAGGGAACAGGAGGGACCTGAGGAGAGACACAAACCCAAATTGGAATCCGTGTTTCTCCTAAATGTCAGGTTTCCACCTGCTGAGCCCCTGGCCGGACACGTCCACCTCTCCGGGGCCCTTCCAGAGAACGCCGGCCTAATTAGAGGCCCGACTTGACATTTTTACAACGTCTACACAGGACGGTCTAGACAGAGGGGGTGGGGGGGGGGGGTGAAAAGCGCACCTGATCTCTCACGGTCCATCCATTACAGCCCCCCATGAGGCGACTGACTGCTTAATGAGCCCCCCCCCCCTCATCCCCCCACCCAATCCCAGCCTCCTCAGCCACTCCATGCGCAGGTGCTGCTGAAGTCATGATGTAATATCCTGTTTATTATTTGCATGTGGAGTGCATTCAACAGCTGCAGCATTCAGGATGTTCTAAATAATTTTGTTCTCCAGACAATTTGTGCACTGCAGAGTACAAGTTTTGTAATAGATCTAATCTGCTTCCTAGGTGGATCTATGAGACAAATGCACATGGACTAGTGCATTGGCCATTTTGATGGCCCCTGCTGTTAATTAAATGCAAAAGAAGGTTAATTACATCATTGGTTTTAATCAAAAGAAAATGAAACACTTGTATAGTGCAGTGTATACTTAGTTTCTATAGTCAACATTTAGCTGTTAGGTGCTGGAAATGGTATTTAAATCTTTTGACAAGTTTTACCCATTTTTGACAAGTGTGAATATTAAAAATTCTGTCCTTAAATATATATTTAAGATTAACCTAAATGTGCAAGCTAATTTTTTTTTTATTTAGTGGTTTTTAAATTATGGTACATTTCAATTGACAAATATGTTTTACACATTTCAGAAATATTTTTTTATTAAATGTATAATTTTAAAGCACTAAAATGTTGCATAAATTACACAAATATTAAAAATATTTAGCCAAATGTTTTAATTCATTCATAATAATATAATTATCCATTCAGCCAAAAATGTATTGTTAATACTTCTCACAAATATTTAACTAATTAAACTTTCATTTAATTTACTAGATGTTCAATTTCTTAAATATTTCATACATTTATACAAATGCGTACATTTAAGTAAATGTCCAATGTTTAAGGCTAAATATGGAAAATAACTGTTTACTCAAATGTTTTTGTGATTTATTTGAAAATTTGATGTTGTGTCTGTATGCTTGTTTAATTCCTTTATAATTCAATGAACACATCTATGTAGAGACGTATATTTTAGGAAGTAATTAACAATCTAATACAAACATGGTGTGCACTCTGTGGTTGTGTTGTAAACATAAATACCTGCAGTGAATTTTGAATTATCCAAACTGGGGAAAAGCGTTTCAAAATGATTAGTAAAGAAAAACTTGAACACACACACACACACACACATAGGCATCTACACAATGATAAAGGATTGAATTCGACCTCTTATTTTGGTACTTTGGCTGGATAATTCCATGAAAGAGCATGAATAATCACATTCATTTCTTGCATGATGTATACAATCACTGAGGGATACAAATTATGTCTGTGCCTCTTAATCAATTAATTTCAATGAAATTAATTCAGAAACGCAAACACCATCAGCCACTGATTAAGCACTAATTTACTCATTGCCTGGCTGTGTCATTAGCCAACTGAGACCCAGACAGAGAGCAGAGCTGTCGTTGCTCCTCCTCAGTGGGGATGGGCTTAAATTCAGGGGACCGCATTCACAAAGCGCCACGGAGCATAAGTGCTGGTCTGGGATGAGGTCTCTCCTGAACATGTCCTAACATGCCCCCAATCATGAAATAAAAACAGATCAGCATTTCCTTTCAGATGCTGTATGAGTAGGAGACCGGTTCTTCTCAGGTTCTGAAAGTGAGACTTTTCTCTCCTCAGATGTCCTCCTGTTTATCCGCATAGCCTGCATGGTGTGAAATAGGCACCTGCTGGCTGGTAAGTGTGTACTGAAGTATTGAAAGTAAATACCCTCAGCTGTAGTGCTTCCTGCTAAGGTGTGAGGGAGCATTACAGCAATAGTTAAATCATTGATTTCAAGTGGAAGGCAAAAAATGGGAGGGAAAAGATGATGTTATCTGCACAGGGATGTGTGCGCAAAACACAAGAGGGCTAATTTGAGCATCCTGAGGGCGATTGTTTGGTTTAGCTGAGTTTTAAAAAACACTAGAGCAGATGAAAGAGATTGAGTGGAGCAGTGCATTTCTGTTCAGGAAACAGTGGTGCTTTAGATTTCTCTTTGAACCCCTCTGTTTCTTAGCTAATATGCTGAATGGGGTCAAACCCACTAGCCTTGATGAGGTGTGGTGAGAGTTCTGACACAAAATGGCTGCTTTGTTATCAGGTAGACTCTGGACTTCAGTGATTGCTGAGATGACATTCCTACAAAGCACTCTGATGTCTGTGAAAGGGCTAATGTAAACCATTGCCTTCATTATTAATGAAAATATGTGTATTTTGGATTAACAGAAAAACGTAGGGATTTTTATGGAATGTCCAGGACTCTTTAATGTGCTAATTCTTATCAAAATGACGCATATAAATGCAATATAACCAAGATGTATTATCAAGTTTGACGATTTTTAAATTTGTGATATTGGGTTGTTTTGGGGATTTGGATTTTTGTATTTGCATATGGAGGTTTATATAGTGCAGCAAGAGATCTGGTGGCCCACTGCTAGGCCTTATCGTGATTCTGTGTATGATTTAATTTCCTCCTGTTTCACCACTCATCCTGACAACTCTTTAAATTTGGCCTCCATGCCATACTGAAGCAATGTGGACCTAGACTCTTGGGGAGGGGGTTGAAGGAAGATGGTGGCATCCGGGAGGGGGTTTTTAGTGAAATGGAGGATGGGTAATTGAAGGGCTGGGATGATTGCGAACGCTACATTACCGGGCGTCATTTCAGGGTCACTACACATACATCATAATAAGGGGGGCCTACTGAGACATGGGCTGTGAGCCCTCAGGGAGGAGGCGGGCAATGGAGCACTGCTTCTGCAAAGTTACTGAACCTGCCTACAGAATACACGCACGCACACACACACACACACACATACCCAGACAAAGAATCACTGAAGTTCAATTCTAATCGCATTCAGTGTGATTTGCTTGTCTTTATACTCTCAAGGTTGGACTGCATTGCCATGTTTATACAATGTGAGAGACAGTTCTACTATAAAACCGTGGAACCAGGGTTGCCAGTTTCTTGATTTTAACCACCAAATGTAGTGGATTTTCAACTTCCCCTGGGTGAAGCCAGACACACAATGTAAAATCCCTTGTAAATATGAATGTTACTATATGCTAAAACACATTCTAAAAAATCCTGTAAACTCTAGAGTGCATAAATATTATATTAATATTAATTTCAAATGATCCAAAACAATACTATGAATTTGAAAAAATGATAAGAGAAAATGGATATTTTGAAATTCCCTGGGAGTGTATACCACTGCTTGTTAAATATATTCCTCTTCTAACCGCTCGTTAGTGTTCACCGTAACTCCTTGCTGTATGCCAACTGTCCTCTCTTGTGCTGTGTATAGGTACGGTATATCGTGCAGTGACTCTACATTATTATGCTACAACACATTTAGGAATAAATTAGCAAAACATGTCATACCTGATCTGAAGTGCATGTTTAAGTGTGATAATACAATCTGTTCCTCTCCGATGAGACACGCACACACAAACACAGCCCCGCGTGCACACACATGCAGTCACACCCCTTCCTCATTAGTGTTTCTAATGCAGTATAAACACTCCTGGCCCAGTGCAGACTTTGAGGGCTCTGAGGGTTGCGATTATCATCATTATCAATCATAAATAGATTAGTTAATTATGACTTATGAATCCATTTGGCAGAGCATGCTCATCTGGGGCAACTTACAGAGCATTAGAAAATAGCATGTGAATATCTGTAGTTATATATGCTGAGATATAAAAGTGTGTCATACATATATTCATATATTGCATGTGTGCTATATATATACCCTGTCCTCTGAAGACATACCATCACTGACCACATAACACAACACAGGCTCTTATTAGTAAGAGGCCCAAGCGCCCCCCAGCAGGTCATGTTTAATCGCCATGGTAATGTCAATGGGCAGATGAGGTAGTTAGCATCACCACTCTGCGCTGATGACTGACTGGTACCAGGGCATGTGTGAGTTTGGGAGGGGGGCGTCTCTACACCCCCCTTTCCTGCCCCTTCAGGAGCAGTGCTGGGCATGTGTATGTGTGTGTGTGCGGCCGTGAAGATTGAGCTCTTTGAACCCCCACCCCCCCCCTGCCCCCCTACCCCCACCTCCCCCTTCCTGGGAGCGGACAGCCGCCGCCCGGCCGTGCAGTGACAGGACGGCTGACATGTGTTGGTTTAGCCTCTGTCTCCCGCGGTGACATTTCACCGCAGCATGGAGACGGAAGAAGTCAGGCTCCACTGGGCCGCAGCCAACCGCCACAATCACACACTTTGTAGCCGTGATGGAGTCGTGGCATTTAGATACATTGATCAATGACACTGCAAGTAAAACAAAAAGGATAAAAACGCATTGTGATGTCTTGGCAGGTCTGGTCGGAGGGGAAGAAGTGGGGGGCAGGGAAGGGGGTGAGGGAGGGAGGGATGTGTGGGGAAAAGAAGAAAGAGGGGTTGCTTTTCTTTTTTCACTTCCAATAAAATTTTAAGGCTACAAAGATAGTCTGAGACAGAAAATGTGCAGACAAAGACGTGAAAGAGAGAGGGGAGAGAGAGATCGAGAGGGAGGTGGGGAGACAACAACACAGAACAAAATCAGAGGGAAGGGTGGAAGAAGGGAAAGATACTGATGGGAGATTAAGAGGTATTGAGTAGAGACTGAGGGAAGAGATAGATAAGGGAATGGCAAGAGGAGCGATATCAAAGACAGGAGAGTGAAAGAGAGATAGAAGAAAGAAGAAAAGAAGGAAGGAGGAATAAGAGGACAGAGAAGACAGAAGGAGCATAAGATGAGGAGAGAGAGGGCTTGGCAGGTTTGTCTCTCTCGGTAGGAGCTGGCGAGGATTGACAGGCTAATTCCGTCTGAGCACGGCGACACTTTTAATAACAGAGAGATGCATGCCTGCAGCTCCTGGCGGACGGCTTGTGACCGCCGTAATCTCCATGATTAGCCGTCAGATTATTGTGCTCCCCCCTACCCACCCACCACCTCATCCTCATCAGGTCCACCGAGACTGGCTCTTTAAACTCCCTTCCCATTACGCCACAAGCGTTCCCGCCGAAATGAAAGCCCGCCTCGGATCCCCTCTCCAATTTAAACGATTTCCTCGAGCCGCGCTGTGAGTGGAGGCTGGTCGGCCGCCGGCTGGGGGGTCCCCTGCTGGAGCTCACTCCACCCGTTCCGGAGTGGGTTCTCCACACCCGACCCCATTACCGCCGCCGCCACTGAGGTGGCAGACAAAGCATCCATAATGGCGGTTCTATATCTGCTCCGCTAACATTTCCCCCCTGACATGGCAGTGTAATGAAGCGCCTAGTCTTTGATGCGACCTGCTCTCCTTTGCCGCAAACTTATGCTAACCGCAACGAGCTACGCAGGCACACTTACCAGGTCAGATTGCCACAGAGCTGTGATTTCTCACACCTAGGCCATCAGCTGTATCTCTGTTTCCCTCTCTCTCTTCTTCACTGTCTGTATCGCTCGCTTAAGGAAAATGAGACAACCACTCAAAAACAGAGTTCCAGCAGCTGATGTCTTCATCTATTTCTGCTGAACTCTCTGCAGGTACTCATTACTCTCAGGTAATGCTGTTTATTTTTTTCTAAATGTTCTTTGGATGAAGTCTGGGATGACCACAATAAAGCAGTGGGTAGGACTCTGGTCAGACACTCTAAAAGAGTAATAGGATCACTATGTAGCAACAGCATCCTCTCCATATTCCACTGCATTCAGATCTGCCGTTTTGGCTCTACCAGGCTGCATACATTAACAACAAATGTGACAGTTGCAGCTCCACTGGTTGGTGGTGGATGGTGTGATGAACTTAGTCTACAGGTCTTACAGGCAACTGCCAACAGTATGACCATATTGTGTCCATTATTTATCGTGTTTTGTTGGAAGTGAGAGCAATCCCATTGTTGTAATAAATTCAGCTAGACAGCATTCAATACACTGTAACATTCACTTCACTGAATGTATTCACTAATAGTAGACAGCTGTATTCCAACATTTACTGGAAAGGTTTTAAAAAACTTTAACATATTAACACCTTGTACAGGAATTGTGAAACAGCAAAACACTTTTTTCATGCCAGTGGACATATATAGCATGAATAGCAGGGAAAAAAATATTATGCCTTCAAGATTATCTCTGAAAATTTTCACATTAAACGTCACTTCATCTGAACTCAATCTCCCGTAGCAACCATTCCTGCTGACTTCAAGAGCAGGAGGCAGTGAGCACGATGTCTCCGACTCACTTAACAAAAAGCCCTCACTTCTTTAAACACTGCAGACTCACCACCAATCAGATACTGGCCGTGTTGTTGGAGGATCACAAGGTCACCATATTCTGTTTGTGCACTTGCAGGGCTCAGGTCTAACCAGGAGTGGCTGCCAGAGCGTGAGGAGACCAATGAAACTAACTGGTTTACCCAATATTGTTCCCTGTTGAGTCTGGAAACATTTCTGCCTTGCAAGAGCTGGCAATGGTGCTACTAGGAGTTCAGCATGCAATCACTTTGCAGTACAAGTGTCATTACACCGTGAGCCACTCAGAAGCGCCCAAATTATCACTTCTTACTTTTCCCACATTGCCTAATCACCAGTGAGAATAATCAAGTTCGTTCAGCTGCCTGTATCACTCTGGTCATGTGATCATAGATGGACCTTTCTGTCTCTAATGCTGTATTTCAGCCACTACTTTGGCCAATAGACAATCAATACACAAATTCTCATGCAGGCAGACATACAGATAATGATCTATTTTGATTTTTCTGGTGCAGTTTTCAGCATTAAATAACAAGTTCTGAAGCAGGGCAGGCAGAACGAGAGTGCCTCAATGTTATTTACATGTTATTAACCAATAGTTAAAATGTAAATACATGCAATTACAATGTTATAAGCAACTACCTCAGATAACCAGGAATTATGGTAGAATAGTTTTGACAAAAGTTAATAAAATATTTAAGACAAAAACAAAAAAAAATAACTGAGGGAAATGTAGTGTGCACAGCTAATAATGAGCTAATAATGTGTACGCTGAAGAGAGAGTGCGTCAATGTTTAAGATGTGTGAATGTGAGTTTGAATTTTACTAGGGGAAAATAAAAATTTTCACCCATTGTTTTTAGAAAACATAACTAATGCCACTTGTTTAAATGTTTTACCGTATTTTGGAGAAAAAAACTGTCTTTGTGTCATTTAAGTACAGAACACCAAATCTATTATTGGTGAATACATTATGCATTGTATATACATAAAAAAGTTATTCCAGAAATAACTTACTAAAGTCCTTATTTAAGTAGTCATTTACAGCAGCAGAAGTTTTATACCAAGGATATAAATGCACCATTCTCATATTGCATAAGTGAATTCAGAAATGAACTTGAAGATCTGAAAACATATTTTCCAACCGATAAAGTATTTAAACACATTGCATGACCTCAAAGGATGGGCGCGAGTTTCCCTGCATGTGTGCGCTCGTACGCCTCTGCCCATTGGCCAGGGACTCCCGGCTAATTCTCTGAGTCTTCTGACCTGTCCTCATTAATCGTCTCCATGGAGAAAGCAGCTGGTGATGATCAATGGCCTGGCATGAAGACCAGAGAAGAACCAGCTGACTGCCCTGAGAAAAACCTACAGTTTAGACACAGCCCCGGGGGTCCAGCATGTGAGGAGAAAGTGAGGGAAAGAAAGAGAGAAAGGGAGAGAGAACGCAAGAGAGGAAGGAAAGAGGAGGGAAAGGGTATTATAAAAACACATGACATTTCAAATAGCCCCTTTCTTGCAATTAAAAGAGAAAGCTATTTTTTCCCTTCCACAATTTTTGTGTATGCCTATGTTTCAACACTTTTCATTTTAAATTCTTTGACAACACAATGTTATCCGTTATCATAGTTACCTACAACTCAGTTGTCAGTTACCCATAAAGATAACATGGATTGAACTGAATTGAAAAAAGACAGAGGTAAAAGGGGAAGGAGAGTGAGAGACTGAGAACAGAATGATACATGCTGTGATGGGGCTGACAAGCCAGACCTTTGGAAATTAAGAAACAAAATGTAAAAGGAAAGGTAGAGAGAGAAAGATAACTAGAGAAAGAGTGTGGGAGAGAGCAGCAGAAAGTGGAGTCAGAGGTAAAAGAGGAGGAAGAGAGAAAGGGATAACGCCTCTTTCCTCCATCTTCAAAGGTGGGGTTTGGACTTTAAAGATATAACATGCTACATAACGCCCCCACTCACCCCACACTCCACCCCCACCTCCCATGTACGGGTAAAAAAAGCAGGCCACGCAATATGCATTCAGAATCTGCAGATCAATCAAAGGCTTTGTTTTCCTCTTGTGTGTTTTCACAGAAATGCCCTTGAAAGCTGAAAAAATGTTTAAAAAAAGAAAAGAAAAAGCCGATGAACCAGAGGTTCGTTGTCAGAGATGGTGAGCCGACCATCGCAACCATGGCAACTCTCCCGCTTTACCTTGAACTGCTCCGCTGAAGCAACAGCGAGAGAGATTGCTGAAAAGAAGTGCCATTGGAATGCCATTGTATAAAGGGGAGGGGGGAGAGAGCTCACTTCCCACTTCCATAAACACCTTTTGTCTAAAATCAACCTTTCTCTCACACTCTTTCAAACACATATTCTGTCTTTCTCACATACATTATTGGTGAAGAAGCTAGTGGTCGGCGGTAGAGTTAAATATCATCAAAGGGTGGAAATTTGTGGCAGAACATAAGACAAAATTATAAAATCTTTAAATGCTCTCTTACTCTTTCCAACACACAAGCAAACTCTGGCTTGTTTCTCTCTGACTCATACACATACACATACAGAGGTGCCGCTAATTCAGTGAAAGCAGATATTAATTCTGGGAGCCCTAGGCTGGACAGAGGCCCAAAAAATGCTCACTAATGTGTCATCAACAGCCTGTGGGGTGGGGGGGTGGACTGTTGTCATATCTTTTCATAGGGCTCAGGTTTCCTGGCAACAACCCACAATCAATCATTCAATCTACATTTGTTGTTAATGCTTTGAAAACGCCGCTTGGAGAGTTTGCAGATCATCAAAATGAACTTGCCAAACACTTTCTTAACACTGGCATTTATCTGGAAGCAAAAGTTGATGACACATTTTTTATTGAATTCTGGCTATATCTGTATATGAGCAATGCACCTATGTTTGAAAACACTCTCTGCTTTAAATCGCTGTTTTTCCTCCCAGAGCTGTCACTTCACTTTCTCAGGAAGTCCTGCCTACAGTTTCAGCAAAAAATGGGGTTTGAACTCATCACCATATGGTGAGAAGCATCATGTCGTTTTTCAAGCCGAAGAGAATAAGAAAAGAATGTAAAGCCAGAGGAATTTACTACCCAAAAAATAACAGAAATAAAAATCCCAAAGCCCTACAGGATACATAAAAATGGTCCATCTTCCTCACAGAGAACAGGGCTGTGTGTTACTGGCAGTACAGCACTTTGCTCCACCTTTAGGATGTGTGTTAGAGGATGTGTGTGTGTGTGTGTGTGTATGTCTAAAAGAGCGAGAAATGGTAGCCCTCGGAGGCAGAATTAATTAATGAGGAAAGGTTGAGTGTTGACACACACACACACACACACATGCATGCATACACAAACACACACACACACACACACACACACCCTCTAACACAACAGTGAAGATGGCCAAACACATAAACATGTATAATGGCCTGTAATGAGAACAGCAGAGGTCCTAAGGTCAAAGAGAAACCCCTAGTGAGAATGACAATGATGAAGGTGAAGACCTTGTGCTAGAAAGCACTTCCAGACCTGCATCTCTTCTATAGTAGATACCTGAGAGGACTGAATATAGCTCAGAACTCCTGGAGAAAAAAGTAAAAAAAAGAATACAAATAAGGACAAATTCTCCTAATATTTTTAATATGCTTATATCAGCATCTTCTGTTTCAACTCTTTCGGGAAAAAAGGGCTAAAAAGTTTTGAGTGGGCAAAAATATGGTATAACTTATATATATATGGGCAGAATGCAAAGACAAAATGCTCAGTCAATCTGTTCCTCTTTACAAATGACTCAATTTGGTCTGGCCAGATTAGGAGAGTAACCTTTTCATGCAGGCCTGTTTTTCATCATTGTAATCTGTATGAATGTATAAAGACAAATCTATATCAGCAGGCAGATGAAGACGTGCAGGCACAGAGAGGGAGAGTGAGTAAGAGAGAGAAGAAGGAGAGGAAGAAGAGAGACAGTGAAAGAGATGATCTTGAATGTGTGATGGGGGCTCACTTGTCTTTATTAGCCTGTGCCGAGAGCTCTCTGAGAAGAGGGAATGAAATGGCCGTTCGCCGAAGGCCGTGCGGTCACGCTGGAGCACAGTGCGTTCCCGCCGCTCACAAACAGCGCCACAGAAAGAGTCCGCAGAGCTCCGGGCCCGCACATCGCCTTTTCATATGCGCCTGGGCGAGAGCAGCCTTCGACAAACACAAGAGACGGCTCAAGGCCAGAGCACAGGAGAAAATACGCAATCTTTTTTCATTTTCTCTCTCTCTCTCTCTCTCTCTCTCTCCCTCTTGCGCTCTGAATGAGACAGCCATTTGGGAGTATAGCCAAATGTCACACATTTGTTGAGATAGGCTTCAGAAGAAGAGGCTCCCACCCCCCAGTCTGACAACGGGGATTTGAGGAGGGTGGGGGTTGGAGGGAGAGGATATAGGGTGGAATAGAGTGGAATGGGAAGAAGAGGGGGCCGGTCCTCTGGGAGCAGTCATTTTACACCCTGAGAATGAAACGGGAGGCCGGCCAGGAGAGCAGCATTATCAGGCCGGCTCAGCCATTAACCTGCATTGTTCTCACTACACCTGTCTCTCCCTGTGCAGCACGGCGGTAGAGACGTGTAAAATGACTCTAACACTCAGCACGATGCGTCGGCCACTCAGAAACGCCACACCCCCCTGGTCCTTGATTCCCTATGGTTTGAATTTCATTCGGTTTTGGTCAAAATCTGTGGTAAGTGAATCAAAATGAAGAGGCAGACAGCTTCATAAATGACAGGTGGAAGCCATTATGGACCACTGTGATCCCCCTCTTTGTAACTGAGTGAAGAACTTGGTTGAAAATGAGTCATGAATGAAAAGGTTTGCTGTGATACCTGCACTTGCTTCATTGTGTCCACAGAACGCCCCCCCTCCCCCATTGAAGGGGATCTGTGGGCCTGAACACACTCGAGCATACGTGTGACCACACGTACCCCGTGGGACGAACGCCTCCGGACGCTCCGTGGACAGAGCCAGAAAGCCGCCCCTGATAATCTCACAGAACAAACAGATCCCGGAGCGGGAGGAGCCGGGGGAACCGCTTCAGAAATAAAGCCAGGGAGGTCCGCTGTTTGAAGAACAAGGTAGCAAAGAATAACTGGGCTCAGAGGTCTCCAAGAGTCGCTCACTGTCTTTCTTCTCCTCCCAAAGAAGCAGGGGATTGAACTCCATATCTGCAGTCCCCTTGTAGCTTTACATTTCCCCTCAGTATGTATTCAATATCAAAATATATGATGAATATTCTTGAACAAAATGACAAGGCCAGGTTGCTGGTATTCCTTAGTGATGGATGAGTTTCTACCTGTGTCAGAGCTGTAATAGGTCAAAGATTCCAATAGTGAAATAATACTTAATAGTACCATTTCCTTAACCAATAGAATGCTTTGTACATACCCACAAACATTGAATACATTGGTGTCTTGTAATTAAATCTGCAAATTGCACATACTTTTTTTACTCGTGTTATACTCTTTATGTATTCACCTTTATTTCAGTGTAGATTTTGACTCATAGTCTATGAAAAGTAAGACTTAATCCTTTGCACTAAGGGTAACCTTTATGCTACATGACATGTTCCTAATGAAGCACACAGTGAAATGACACATTTTGTTCTTGCAAATAAAAAACCCTTTCATCCTGTTCAACTTGAATATCTATTTTTCAGAAATTCACTCCTATAAACCTCTACCATCAAAATAATCATTTTTTATCATTTTAAGAGTAATAGATAGTCGTAAGTTAAACGCTATAGTATGGAGCTGGATTTGATGACCATTTTAATTGGCTATGCAACTGAGCGGCTGACCACATGACCTTATGACCTCATCACTAAGGTTGTCAGATGATATGTCTGGATAAATAAAAGGTAAAATGTTGAACTGACGCCTTTTTTTTTTTTACATGCTCTTACATTCACTCATATCTACCACTGAGTTAAGATAAAAACTGAATATTTGTTAGTATCAACCCAGTTTTAACAATAAACAGATAAGAAATGTTCTGTTCAGTTTAGGTCTGCAAATTAATTGCTTGTTTTTCATGTTGCAAAATGGCTGCATCTTAATGAACTTGTATTTTAAAAAACAGAGTACCTGTGATCTCTGACCTACCTTTGGCTCCTGAACCAGACTGCTTAGAATTCTGGAGGGTCACCTGGGAGATGGAGTCCAAGTTGCTGCCATGGACACCAGCCTCTCATTGGACATTGCAGCTGCTTACTATATCCTGTTGTTTTTTTTACTCTAAAAATGTCACTTTGAAGGGTGCTCAGAATGCCAGCTCTGAGGAGCCGATGTTTAGCAACTGTCAGGTACTCTTGCTAATAATCAGGCATGAGGTATACTCACAGGATATGTTTATGAATTTTCAATGTTGAAAACATTTTTTTTCTGTATAATTATTGTCATATGAAAGAAATATTATTCTATGGGTATGATATTCTTTCAAAGTTAAGAGAACAAACAGGAATTTTTCCCTTCAAAGTCCTGTTCAGGTGACCTACAAGTACAGTTTTATAGTCTGTGGTTCAGAGAGGCTAGTACTAAGAGCCTACTAGCAAGGAAAGGTTAAAGTTAAGGGTAGCTAACTGTCATTCCCAGTGTCAGTTGATCAGCTGAATATTCAGGCTAAATATTAATTCATTAAGAACTATAATGGCACTGTCAAATGAATCTATAACTTGTCCGTCACAGTCCCAGCATAGTCCTGATGTATATCCACACTGAACTTGTTGAGTTTGTTCACTCGTAAGTTATAGACTTGTATACATTGGAATTCCCTGCCTTCTCTTCAGCTCTGGTGAAGAGTCTTAACAAAAAACAATCGTACATTGCATTCTGGGGCACTGGATCACTGGGGAGGTGAAAATGATGACCACTGTCTGTTTTAAGACAGACATATTGATGTGAATGTGCAGCATAACATTTCATGACAAATATGGTTTCACAAATCTCTCTCCACAATCACTGAAGATTACATAAGTTCTCCTTTAAATATTGTTGTTATCCTTTCAGTGTTCTGCAAATAATCATTATAGTGAGAGAAATTGTTCCAAAGTGCCCCAGAAAGCTGAGTGCATAAAAGTTATTATAAGAAATTGAATACAATAGCAAGTCATGAGGCATCACAACAGAGGCAACAAAATATCAAAGCAGCTGGTTCAGCTGTGTGAAAGATCTGTGATATTGAGTGGAGAGAAACTAGGGGGACACAATACAGAGTAACATGAAAAGCAGGAGCGGGACGTGTGACAATGAGGGAAAAAATGAAATGGCTGTTTAGAAAAAATGAACAGGTGGCAAATGTGTAAACAAAGCCCATCCAGGAGGCCCTGCCCCCCTGGCCACAGCCCCTGCGACAGAGCTCTTCACCTCCAGCTGCAGCAACACACATCAACTCAGCGTGAGACTCTGCCCCAACCGCATGGAGGGGGGCTGTGCAGCACTGTGTCAGGGACTGATCAGGAAGAGGATTCCAGAAAAACAGCTTGGTGGGGAGTGTGTGTGTGTGTGTGTGTGTGTCTAAACAGCCAAGGCATTGACTGCCACCCCATCAACCCAGAATACACAGACACACACACATACACACACACACACACGTGGGCATACACACACACACACACACACACACACACACACACACACACACACACACACACACACACACACACACACACACACACACACACACACACATACAACCGCATACACACAAAAACCTGTATATTTTCCCTCACAAGCACAAACATACACGTAACACTCACACCAATCACTCTAATTCTTCCACGATAAAAATAATCTAATCCTCATCATACTCCAAGCTCCCCCAAACATGGTAGTGTAACCCTGCTCACTCCCACCCAAATATCTCTGTGTGTTCAGTGTTAAGTGCTCTTTAATTTGTCCCCAGAAACTCAGAGGAGAGATCAGATGTGTGAGAGCCGTCTCTCCACAGGCAAACTTAAATCCTACGGGTGAATATTGGATAAACTCGCACCCTCACCTTGAACCGTGTAGTGAATTACCATTTCACCGCAAACTCAGGTTATGTATTATGAGCCATGCTGAATCGATCCCACATCTTCCCCGCCAAACCTGAGAGAAAACTGTACCCCATCGCTCATGGGTTTCATCTCACACGGTGACCTTTAACCCCAGCATCATTTCACTCTTTAACACCAGGCACACGTAGTACATTGGGGAACCAGGAAGTAGATCATCTTTGCCCTTCTGGGAATGCTTGAGTGCGTCAGGGCATGGCGATTACATAACGATCCATTAAAATTAATGATGCTGTAGGGAGAGGGAAAAAATCACTTGTTTGCGAAGAAACGTTATCTATACACGAGTGGAGTTACAGTGAACGATTCTGAAGAACCGCCAAATACCCCAAAATCAAACCTGAAATAAATATGAATGCATATTATATGTATATGATATACATTCTAAAGACATTTCTGAGGATTCTAAAGACGAATGTTGTGAGGCAGAGGTGGTTGCAGAACTGCTGACTGTGGCAGCTGGGAGCGGAGACAGGCTCCTTCACCCAATTTCACAAACAGGAGTCGGGGGCCTCCTGCTTTTTAATGTATTCCTGACTCAAGCTCTTCAGAGCGTTTGTGCCCTTGTGGAAGAGCGTGTTTTCTTCCCCCTGCAGAACAAGCCCTGCCAATCACCCACCGCCGGATATGCAGATGCGCCGGCGATGGAAGACACAACTCAAGCATTGAGTCTCGCTTTCCCCCGCTAAGTGACGTCGCCGCCAGTTCGACGGGCCTCTCTCCCCCGGACAGGCTCCTTAGCATAGCGCCGCTTTCGTTGTTTGACCGCACGCGGTTTGGATTGGATGGGTGATGTAAAAGGGGAGAAGTGCTGTTACACCCCCCCACACACACACATTCACGCTCGCTGAATAAACAGACAGGGAATTAGCTTTCCTCCGCTTGGGCCCTTCATGCTAACTTTAGCTCTCGTTCAGGCTGAAGGGTGCAGAGGTTGCTAGGCTTTGACAGGATGACAAGCAGGCAACCCAAGGTTATTCCAGAAACCCCCCCTCCACCCTCCACCCCATGGCCTCTCAGGTCATGTCAAATGCTGCAGCTGACCCGAGGCTAACCTCTGAGATCTGAGAGCCCGAACTGCGAAATTGCAGCCCCTGTTCAGAACAGACTAACCTTCTTAGGCCTTTGCATTTGCACTCTCAATTGAACTTGCTTCAGTTGCCTTTGCTGATATGATAAAGAAGCTTTATATTGCTAAAGCATTAGTTAACAAGACAAAGAGTGCATGAGTACATCAGCATCAACATATACAATAAAACAAAGCATTATACACCTACAGGACATGGCTGTCTCCAACAATCTTTTTAATAATAATTACAACGATAATATTTGTTGTATTATCCATTTGTTGTATCCATACTTTTCTCCCATTTTTGAGCTGCGAATCTCTCCTTCCCTCCTTGATGTCCACTTTTCTCCTCTCTCACCTTTTCTAACCTTCTTTTCTCCCTTTTCTTCCATCTTTCTCTTAGCCCCATCTCTCTCTCCCTTTCTCTCTCTCACTCTGTCTCTTCCTGACCTGTCACTTGGAGCAAGGATAGTCTATGTGGACCGCAGAACCCTGACCCCCGATTTGGACAGAGCTGAGCCAGCCTGGCCTAGACCCCCTCCCTCTCCCGCCTTACCCCGCCCCCTGCTCCTGCGGCCCCTGCCCCCCCCGCAGCTTGGCATGCTGGTCCAGGCCTGCACTCTGCTGCCCGTCAGCGGCGCGTCTGTCAGTCACCCCTTCACCAGTGCTGTCAGCGGGGCGCTCAAGCTTTCTGACAGCGCCCCCGACTCTGCATGCTAAACAGGAACCCAAAAAAAAAAAAACAGTGATGGCCCACAGGCAGCCAACCAACCCCTCATCATCCAACCCCTCCCCCTTTTCACTGCTCGTGCAACGGACAGCTGCTGCCCTCAGCATGCGCCCCCAGCTGTGCGGTGCTCGTACAGACACAGGTAGGCTCACCTCCGTGTGAGGCGCAGGTGTCTGAACATTCGGGGGCCCGTGTCATCAGTATTCAGTATTCGGCTGCGCTACTCTCCTCCCTCCAGGAAACCTGGGGCGCAGTCAGGCAACCTGCAGATGACGGCAGGGGGTGGGGGTGGGGTGGCTGAGCGGGAACCTGACAGAGCCCCCCTCCCTCAAACAGCTGGGACTGCTCACCTGCGGCAGGTGTGACCCGGCCTGATGTCAGCATGGCGTCACCCCCCTGCTGTGAGTGACTGGCACAGATGCTGGGCCCCCCTAACCCCACCAACCCTGCCTCTCTCTGCCTCCCTCTACCATGGTCCACCCAACAACACTGCGTAATCTCACTATAGTGTAACCAAATACAGCTCAACACAGCACATTTCAACACTAGGTAACCCAACACAGCCTGTCTCACTATAATGTAACCCAAAACAGCACATCTCAGTGCTGGGTAACCCACAGTATGTATGTGTTTGTCAGTGACAGCATGTTTCCATGAACATCTATACATGTGTTGATGCTCTTTTGTAAGGGTTTGTTGGAAAGAGTGGGTTTGTGTCTTCGTGAAATGGCTGTTGTACGTGCATATGTGAGTGAGAGTGTGTTTCTGCGTGGCTGTGCATGTGAATGTTTTTCTGTGTTAGTGAGTGAGAGTGAAAGTATTCTTCTCCAGTTAATATGCATTGACTGCAAATGAGGACTCACCCCCCCCGCACCCCACTTGGCCATGTATCTGCAGCTCCTGGAGATGGTCTCTGGGGAAACAACGGTGGTCGGCAGGTGAAATAAGGATCCCTGTGTTCAATTAACTCACAGGCTCAGGTGTCCGGGGTGATGGGGATGGGGGTGGGGGGGCTGGTTAAAGGAGAGGTGGTGGGAGGGGGGAGGACAGGCAGACCACAATGAAGCAAGACCTCCCCTATGCCAGGAGGTGAGTGAAGGAGCTGGGGTAGTGGGGGGAGGGGGATTGCATTAATAGCTCACTAAAAACATCTTCACAGCCAGGTTCATTTCAATAAAAAAAAAAGGAAAAAACCCTCATTAAAATACAAACATGGATCTGCATTCTGTGCTGCCCTAATTGAGTAATTAGACCTGTATGTAAATGATTGTAATTAAGCAATTAAGTACCAAGAGGGTAGCTTGTTGTTCTCATCCAGGAGTGCAAAGCCTTCATAAGCACATGCTGTCTTTCTGTTGTCTTCTCATTTTCTTCCTTCAAAACACAGCTCTCTGTTCTCCACTGACTTTCCACCACAAAAAAAAAAACACAAACACTTCAGAATCCGTGATGACTGTTTCCATTACAGCTGTCTCAATCCTGTGAAATCACATGCCACCATGGAACTGTTATTATCAGCGTGTAAGGATACCAGTAATGATGTGCCGAATATGTGACCAGGAACTGATGTGTAATAAAAACATACTTACATGGTAATTATGTGGTAATTAAATGTGTAATTACACAAGGACGTGAGCACTGGGATGTAGTGTGACCACATAATTGCAAGCGTTATTTAATTCTGTCTCTCTCTCTGTCTCACTCTTTCTGTCTGTCCATCTTTGTGTCTCGTACATGCACGCACACAAGCAGAAAATGGTGAGATTAAACAGTGCAGTAGTGTGCTCAGATTTGCAGTCAATTATGAGGGATTTAGCCTCCTCAGCCTGAATTATTGCGTTTACCTGCTCCGCATATTTCTGTTAAAGCATGGCTAATCCTGGCAGCCTCCAAGACGAAGCCGCAATCGCCCCCGATAATCACCGCTCGACTTCCTGTAGAGGAGAGGAGGCGAACCTCTCTCTCTCTCTCTTATGAAAAGCTCTGACGGGTGAGTCTTTCTGTCTCCTACCAAAGTTCTCTTCAAACTCCCAGTTTGCAACGCAAACTATTTCTGTCTGTGGTCTCAATACAATCAAACACACATACACACAGTGTCTCTCTGTTTCTGCACATGTGTGCATGTACACAAATGTGGGCATACACACATGCACACTCATACAAAAACACACACACAAACATGCACACCGCACATGCGTACACACATGCAGCCGTCGCGCGGTTTATTTTCGCCCCACACTCCCACGCGGGCTCACGCACGCAGACGGAGCCCGGCTCTCCGCAGACAGGTTCAGTTTATGGGATTCGCTGTGTTCTAAATGAAACGGCCGGCGGGAGACATTACGCCAGACTGAAAAACAGCGGATAATTTGCTGTCAAGCTGTCTGGAGATGAGCAAAAAATATAAATAAATAAATAGGGGTGGGGGGGAACAGCAAATGATATCTGCAGCACATCTTCCCTTAATAAAAGTAAACAGGGGAGAGAAATACAGTAGAGTAGGCGATTAAGCTGCTCTTTGTCTGCTTTGTTAGCAGTTTACGCTGCACTTTATTTTCCCGTAAACAAGGCAAAGCAGCTCAGCACTGCCTCCAAGACTCTATATATTACCCATAAAGCCTGACGGGGCAGAGGGAGGGGGTGAGGGGGGTGGGAGGCAGGGGGGCGGGCTTATTTGGAAAGTATAGATTGTGCATTATGGCATTATGCAGATTCTATTACTCCTTCCTGCATGCTCAGTGTGACATAAAGGGCCGGCCCACTCCCAGAGGCCTCTTCCCCAAAGCTGTGATGAATATTCTGCCTGTGCTCTCCACTCCACTCCATGTAGCTCCGCTCTGCACAGCAGCCTCAATGTACTGTACATTTCCACAGCCCAGAGAGCGAGAGAGAGAGAGGGAGAGAGAGAGGGAGAAGGGGGAAGGATTGCTGTATTTATATAGTAACTTACTGAACAATGCCTTGGCAACACAATTCTATTTGACATGCCAATAAAGCCACATTTGAATTTGAGAGAGACAGATAGAGAGAGAGAGAGAGAGAGAGAGAGAGAGAGAGAGAGAGAGAGAGAGAGAGAGAGAGAGAGAGAGAGCGAGCGGATATGGTTTATGAGGTAAAGTGTACAAAACAAGGTAAATTACAAATCACAGAAGAATTAGACACCTAGGCTGGCAATGCAAATCGCCCTGCCCTCTTTGATAAATACATTACAAAAACTTTTCAGAGTTACCCCCATGCCCAGGATTAATGACTAAAAAGATAGCTCCCCTCAACCTTCCAGTTCCACTGGAATGACCTCAGATACCACTACGCAGCCTTTGGGAAGCGCACAGCTCAAACAGCGAACATTTTGTGGCACTCTCAGACTTAATCACCCACTGAGAAACATATTCAGCGAGGAGCGCAAACACACAGCAGAAGAAGATGGTGCCAGAGCCGATTAGCTGTTTAATATGAAAGGTAATAAAGAAGGAAAAACCACAACAAAAATACATTAAAACAAGACCCAGGTGGTCTTCAGGGTAAAGGCGGAACTGCAATTATGCAAAATACGGGGGAAAAAAATGACGAGTAAAGAAATGATTTCGCAATTAACATCTGCTGATGGAATAAAACTTGTCCTTCCTCGAGAGGGCAGAAGAGAGTGTCCTGCTTCAGCCAGGGGAAGGACGAACGGAATGCTCAAAACTTTCTTACTGACTCATGTGCATGCCAATGGCGTTGTCACAAAAAACACAAACCCCCTTTGATGAATGCAAAGTAAAAACAGACTTTTTTCTCGCTTTTGATGAATGTTATACACGTATTTATCACTGTCCGTGTGTTTGAGGTGGGGAAAGAGAGAGATAGAGAGGAAGGCAGGGGAGGATGGCAGGGCTAGACCTGCTGTGTGCGTGTGTGTGAGTGTGTGAGTGTGTGTGAGTGTGTGAGTGTGGGTGGTGTCAGATCCATGTGAGTGTTTTACTGAGCGGTGATATTTATATTTCTCACACAGGTACTTGCCACTGTAAAATGACAATCTGGGGTGTGTGTGTGTGTGGGGGGGTGACTTTAAAAATATGTTTCACCAAGAGCTGTTTTATTGGAGGACATGCATCATGCAGGAAGCATAAGTGTGGCGGTCTCCTGACACTTTCCCAGCATGCGCTGCTGCGGTTGGCTGGGGGCGGTAGCTGTCCTTTTTTTGGCACCAGAGCATGTATGACTGCGATGATGTCCGATTGTCTATCAGAGGCCGTCTCCGTCCTGTCAAAGCAGAGCATGGAGTCTCCGTTCAAAGAGTTAAATAGTCCTGGTGGGCAGTCACAGTGGGTGGAGGCAGGGATGGGGGTGGGGCGGAACTCTCTGGAATGATTGCGTTTTTGGATGAGCATGGTCGGAGCGTTTTGCCTGCTCGAACCTGCTCCCAGGCGAAGAAAGCACCGGAAGGGCGCGCTCGATCAGCTGTGCGTGGTGTGCGCTCTAATTGTTTGCAAAGCGTGTTAATTGCATTTCATCTGTTCTTTTAAATGTCATCGCATCGCATCGCTTCACTTCGTGTGATTCATGATGCCTCGACTACAAAAATGGAAAATGGGGGAAGGGGTGGGGGGTGGCAGCACAGGAGAGGGGTCTGGCACTCCCCCAGCCCCCATGCTAAGGGGTGATAATGATGATGCAAGATTGGGGGCAAGGGAGGGGTGTGCTGTGTGCCACTGTGCCCTAAGAACCCCCAGCCTGATCACCCAGCACAGAAACATTGCACCACTGGCTCAGTGGTGATGCTGTAACACAGTGAGAAACACCAGAGACAATGAAACACAACAGTAACACAGAGGCACCCCTCTGTAAAATGTAAGCAAGTCCATTACGCCATGATACACCAGGGGTATTACAACACACTAATGACCTGGAGACACCCTGGTGATCCTGAGCAGCAGAGCACAACTTTTCCATCCCCGTGGTAGCATGTTGTCTCAGTACACCGGGATCAGTGCGTGGCCCTCTGCTGTCATAGGAAAAGCCCCCCTGGGCACTGTCCTTGAAAACTCCCCATGCCCACAAACCCCACTGTCACAAGCTCTACAGATCAATACCCCCCAACCCCCCCTACACACAAATGCCCTCCCCTTCCTGGTTGGGAGAGGCCCCGTAGTGCAGGGCCAGGTGGGGGGTTTGAGGGCAGATTGGGCGTGCGGCCCTCCCAGAGTTGTGGATCTGAGCGTCCCTGCCGCGCACGGAGCCGTCCCCCCAGCCACAGCCCCAGCGCTCCTGCTCGTGTTCCTGAAACTCCCTGCCTCCAGGTACCCACCCACCCACAGAGGAGCAGGCACAGACAGCAGATGTAATTTCATTACCGTTTTTCGAACGGAGGGAGAGAGAGAGAGAGAAAAAGAGAATAAGACAGAGTTGAGATATTCCTTCCAGCAAAGTGAAACCACGTTCTCAGAAAAACTTTTTCTGAGTAATGTCAACATATATACAAAGAGAAAAATATATAAAGCGAGGCACACACGCACACACACACACACACACACACACACACACACACACACACACACACACACACACACACACACACACACACACACACACACACACACACACACACACACACATGTTTTAAAATAGAAAGCCTATCTTTCTTTTTTCCATCTTCATCTCCACATATCTGCAACCCCCCCCAGCATAGGCTCAGTAAAAACCTTGTTCAGGTAGCCAAAGAAGGCAGGGAAAGTGGAGCGCAGTAACGGCCTAGCTCTCTTTCATCCGTCAGCAAGGCGGAGATGGCAGGCCTGCCTAAGAAATGCGGTAATTACTGTCAGCAGCTGCTATCTGCAACAGGGAGAGCACCACCCTGTCAACCCCACACACTGAGAGCCAGTCATTAGTGCGCGGAGAGGGAGGGGCTAGCAACACCAGCCATTAGCGCAGTACAATGGGGAGGGGCTAACCCAGACAATCATTAGTGAAAGGGAGGGTCTATCCCAGACACTCATTAGTGAAGGGGAGGGGCTAACACTGACACTCATTACTAAAGGGGAGGGGCTAACACACACTCATTACTAAAGGGGAGTGGCTAACACAGTCATTCATGCTGGGGGAGGGGCTAACAGAGAGTCATTAGTGCTGGGGGAGGGGCTAACAGAAACAGTAATTAGTGCAGAGGGGGAGGGGTAACTGCCAGTCATTCGTGCATGGGAGGGGGAGGGGCTAAGAGAGGGTCATTACTGCAGAACAAGGGGAGGGGCTAACACAGACAGTCATTACATTAGGAAGGGGGAGTGCCTCAGTGAGACAACCATTAGTGTAGGAGAGGGGGAAGGACTGAAAAAACACTCATTACTGCAGGGAATGGTTCTCAAATTGCAGAGAAAGGATTTTGGCATTGTCTGCAGACCAGTGTATGGCCCAGCTGAGATTCAGCAGATGTGAGTTGGGGGAGCCCTTACTGGCAGATCTGACGCGAGTGTGTGTCTGTGAACGCATTCGTATCTGAGCGCGAGCTCCTGCAGGATCTCAAAGGCCCAGCTGTACATGTAGGTTATTTGTTTATGTAGAAATGAAATCTGTAATGAGATTAAACGTTCCCTCTGCTCAGAGAGCTTTGCTGACTGCTGAGTTTTTTACCTGTTTAATTACGGGCGGCTCAGAGATCATCCTGTCAGAGTGATCACGCTGCGCTCACCGTCAGACACCAGAGTCAAAGAGAGGTGAGCATCACACCATCGGGAGATTCAGGAGGCCAGGCCTACAACACACAGCTCACCTGTTTCAGCATCTGCACACATCTGGACATACACATATGTACCTCACACCTGTCTGACCCACCTGAATACACACCTGTGTCCCTGGTGTGGGCATGTAGGCTGCAAACACATACATACACACACACAGACAGAGAGAGAGAGACAGAGAGAGAGAGAGATCACCTATTCCTGACCCGCACAGAAACCTTGCTCAGAGTGAATTTTTTTTGCCTGGGGGCTGCTATAGCAACACAAATCAAAGTGCTGCTTTACGTGCCTTATGCAGGCGCTGGGATGGTCCTAATTTAAATCCACACACGGAGCCGGAGTCAGAGAGTACGGATCCTAATCAATCCACACAGCCTGCACAGCCTGGCAGCCACCTGTGAAACAGCACAGGGTGAGTCCAGTGCCCGGCGGGCCATCCAATCCCAAACCTGACCTCTACATTTAATATTTGAATGAACACCAGTACAGAGAGGCCCATAACACCCCCTCCATACTCCACACCCCACACCCTATAGTCCAGGGCCCCAGCTCTCCAAATCTGCCAGGGCTGCACATTACCTATTAATGATCTTTAATTATTTACACCCAAATGATTCCTTAATTGCTTGACTGCTCTGCTCTGCGACTGAGCAAATATCAAAACAAGTTCGGGAGGCTCAGAGGAAGCAATTGTTTTCGAAGGTAAAGAGCGAGGTCCAAATCTAAATACCGAATCCCAGAGCTTTAACATACCCAGTTTTCTGACCCTGTCTGATTTCTCTGGATGAGATCTGACCCCTCTCCCCTCTCACTCTTTCTTTGATAATGCTTTTTTCCACCGTTGATTTTTTTCAACTTTATGTATACACAAAGTACTGTGTATACAGTACATACCATCAGGGTTTTCCCTCTTATTTATCTGTACTGTATTTACATTTAGGCATTAACTAAATGCTCTGATCCATGGTGACCTACGGTTTATATTTCTACACATGACCCATTGATGTAGCTGTAGTATGTAGCAACCACATGTAGTATGTGGATATTTTACTGAAGCTGTTTGGGTTGAGTGCCTCGCTCAGGGCTAAAGCAGCACTGCCCCACCTGGGAACCAACCCCACTACCTCTACTACACTGCTTCCCCAGCATGGGGCATTTAAAATGTATTTATCCTTCATTCTTCTTACAAAATTTCCATTGAGATATTGGCATTTTCATAGGGATACTTATTCATAGTGAAGTTCCTTCTTACTTTCTCTTTTCTCTTTCTCCAGCCACGTTGCCGAGAGTTACATGGCAGAGACACGTCCTCACAGACACAGAGGGATGGAGGCTGGAACACAGGTGAGGGAGGAGTTGAGTGGGAAGCACATGTAGGTGTGGTGAGCTGGCACTGCTGGAAAATTTTTATGCATGCAGCATTAAGGTACAGTCTGCAATACACTATATTTGTCTTTTATGCAGAGATATGATTAAACTGTATTGGGAGTACCACACAGACAGAGGTGATGTTAGATAGACTGCACCAAAGTGGCACTATAGGTTGATTCCGGATGAGAATCCCTACAATGAGGAGGAAAGCCTTTTTTGGCTTCTGTCAAACATTTGCAAGCTGTTGATCTGGCTTCTTTTCTGCAATGGCACCTCCAAAGAGACAGTAATTACACTAGCATTCCTTTCTTTATCCGCACGTGCCCTTAAGGCGTGAATTGCGATAGACTGTGTTTACACTGCGTCACACAGAAACACAAACATACAAAGTTTCGTCTGTGTTGGAAGTCACAGGCCACACTAGAGTGCTGCTTGGGGAGTATTCCGGACAAGCCCCCCTCCTCCCTCCCACCGCCTTGATGAGGATGAAGGCCTTGTTTGACTCCCCTTGACAAACGTTCATAAGTCTCATTATAAAGCACCAAGCCCCCCCTCCCCCACCCCCTTCTGTAGTGACAGCGCTAAAGCGACAGTAATTACATTAGCATGCACTGTAAAAAATGGGCTCCTGACACACAGACACTGTGGGGATGATGGAGGACCCGGCTGCTTTTTTAATAAACACGACACGCCGAGCACGTCTCATAACTGCTTTTGTATTGAGCCGCTACACCGCTTCTGCCAGGAGTCACCTCCCGACTCGCTGGGAATTTATGTACAAATAATTACTTTTTAATAGCCCGTAATGCAATTTCCTGCCAAAGAAATATTCAAATAGTTTTTCCAGCCAGTACAGTATATTATCAGCCTGCAGCTACACGGGATTGGCGACAAAAAAAGAGAAAACGAAAAAAGAGAGAGACAGATTATTGTTTGTGTGATAATAATTGTGCTGTTGTTATCAGCTGTGCTGCAAAGCCATCCTCTAGTTTAGCCCAGGGATCCGTTACTTCCCTGCTTTCCTCTAGACGGGATGATAGCTGGATGGGAAGTACAGCTTCAAAAGGAGGATAAAAGGAGACTTCCCAGTCAGCAGGAGGATTCTTTAGTCTCGTTCAGGCACTGGCCGTTACCCGACTCCCTTTAAGAGATGTTTGGCTGTCCGTCTGGTGAAACGGGGTTGAAGGGAGTGACAGTCATAAGGAGGCGCATCCCGGTGACTAGACGCCGCATCGTCTCTTTGCGTTCATTCTTTCAGGTGTCATTAAGGGAAGGGAGGAATATGCATTGGCTGTCATTTCTGCTGCCACACAGGGGCCCTCGCTTCCTTAAGGAGCCCTAATTAAGCTACCTTAGCAGAGAGGAGCAGAGCGTGCAGCAGGAGAGAGAGCACCTCAGCATTCATTTGTGTGACAGTGAAGATGGTTGTGTGGGCCATGCAGCCAGGACAATGAAAAGGACTCTAAAATACGTCCTTGGACAAATAATTGGTTTGTGCTGTGGTGCGTCTGGGCTGTGTGACGGCAGTACTGACAGAGAGTTTGTGCGCATGTATTTGTGCTTGTGCAGATGGGATGGTTGGGATGTGGTGAGATCGGGGCGGATCCATACCACTGTGGGAGTCCTCATAACAGAGTTGCGCTCAGGGTGGGAGACATGTGAGAGTGAGCTCTATCACAGGAACACAACCTTCCTGTACATAGACCATGGGCCGCTCTGGATTATTCCATGATATGTTATGTGTGATGCTGTGCGGGAGGTGGTTTTAGTCATTGTGACATCTTAGAAACATGTGTTCTCTGCTCTGCAAGTGAAGTAGAGTGATGGGTTTTACTGGAGAAATAAATTCTGACCAACTAGAACATTTTCTCTCATACTTAGTATGTGAACTGAAACACACACACACACACACACACACACACACACACACACACACACACACACACACACACACACACACACACACACACACACACACACACACACACACACACACACACACAGCTACAGAAACACACATATATACACACATATGCATTGACATATCCACACATACAAGCATATACAATCAGCACACACACAAGTACACATGCATACAGTGTAGAAGCAGGATTCCATGATGCTAGGGGACTGAGACCTGCAGGCTGTCAGGATCGCTTGTCTCCTTCTCACAGGTTCAGGTTCCAGGTCTGTAATGGTGTGATACTGTGACTGACGGGCCAATCAGCTGCTCAGGCTGCATGAAGGGGAGGAGCCTCTGTCCCTGGCAGGCCAATCAGCTGCTCAGGGTGTGAGAGGTGGTACATACCTCAGGGAACCCAGGAGCCATCAGAGCAAACCCCCCCAGCAGCAGCAATAATGGCCTCTCACCTGACAGGGCAGGCAGGGGGGTGGAGACAGACAGAGCCATAGAGAACGATGTAATGTGTGTTATTTGAGCTGTGCGGTGTGTATAATCTGTGTGGTGTTTGCTGTATGTAGTGTGTGAGAGTGTGTGTGGCAAAGTGTATGTGTGTGTGGTAGGTGTGGTGTGTGATGGATGGATGTTTTATACAAAAGGGGTGGAGGGAAACCTTACTCCTTGCCCAGACATGGACATAAAATCTGCTGACAAGATGGTAATGGAGCTCTTTCTAGAGGCTGCTCCACACACACATGCACACACACACACACACACACACACACACACACACACACACACACACACACACACACACACACACACACACACACACACACACACACTAGTGCACTCTCCCTTTCTCTTCCCAGGAAATAGGCCACTATCTGAGGGATTCCTCGGGAGACGGTCCCAGGTGACTCAGGCTTTGAGATCTCGCTGACAGCTGGCGATTAGGAGGCCCAGGAAGTGCCAGCCAGTTCATTTACAGAAGCAGGTTAATACGGCCACCCTCCTCCCCCCAACAGCAGACAGGCATTAAGAGGTGAGACCGTTTCTGTCGCCTCAGGTATTGCAGAGAGACAGGTCCTCCACAGAGATGTTACGCTGTGAAGGAAATCTACTTTCTTTAAGGCTCACATCGACAAAGAAGGCTAAAATAACAAAAGCCCTGATACTGTAAAATTAGTTGCATTTCAGTTGGTCCTTAAGGATCTTAAATCCAGAAGGACCAACTGTAAATCAGTTTTCAAAGAGCAGGTGACCCACAACATCTAAGCTTCTTACTTACAATCAGCCATTGTCTTTGATGCATGCATCATCAAGGCAAATTCTCAAACAGCTAATGAATTAATTAGTTCAGCAAACACTTCCAAAAACAGAGATCCCGAGACCTGCGGAGTGTGACTCCACTGGTGTCATGTCACCTGCATTTTTCCCTTCTTCCCCATCCAACACATTGCATTTCTGCAAAGTCTCGGCAACATTATTTCAAACAAAGAACCCGGGGTTGGCGAATCGTCAGCTTTCATCACATTACCATTAACCTCGGGCCTTGTGTCCTCCACAATCCCATGATTCCTTGTGTCAGCTGATCTGCTTCCTCCTTCGCCGGTGTACTGACAGGTGCGGATCAATGGCAGTTTATCCAGGGCGGGGTGCCTTTGACAGTGGAGGAGAGGAATGTTAATGCAGACGGATGAGTGGGTGGGAGGCCAGGCCCATGGTAAGGGCAGGCGGCTGTGTGAATACTCATTATGGGATTGAGACGGGGGCTGCAGCTGGGTGGCATTCAAGCTCTCACGTACTGTACCGAGGCAGGGCAGCATGGAGAGGATACTCCACACTGACCTGTACACACACATAAACACACCCGCACGCTCTGTCAGACAACAACGCTGCATCCACTTTGACCTGAGCACACACACACACAGATACACACACACAAACACAGAGAAAAGACACATTCCTGTCACCTAACATCCACATTGTTCCAGCTCCATGTACTCCTGTGTGTGTCTGTGTGCCAGTGTATAAGTATGTGTATGTGTACAAGTTACATTTGTTAGAGCGTGTATTTGTAAGTGTGTGTGTGTGTTAGTGTGTATGTGCATGTGTGTTGACAGGGCACTCTGCGATGCCGTTCAGGTTTTAAGACTCTGTCTGAGCCAGAGAGTCACAGGCTCAAACCCCCTGCTGTTTCCTCTGCTCCTGTGCAAACCCCAGGAGAGCCGATCGACCAATCAGGGCCTGAGAGAGCGCCACAGCGCGTGGGAGTGAGGAATGAAAGGAGCTCCGTCTGTTTGAATAGCGCCGTATACCGTACAGTAAAGCACCAGAGGCGCAGGTCACCCTGAACCAGGGCATCTGCACGGCCCGACAGCCCCATACATCAGTCTGCCTCTCCCGGCCCGCGCCGGCCGCGCTGCTGGACTCCACCTGTGGGTGGAGAGGTTGACAGGTGCAGCGCGTGGCGGCCAGCTCCGCACACCACCACCACCTCCTCCTCCCGCTCACACTCTGCCTGCATTGCAGCAAAGAGGAACAAAAAAAACTGAGAGGGAGAGAAGAGAGAGAGTGCACTGTAAACAGACGATCTGGAAAACTGCCAGTGCCAGTGCCTCCTCTTTTTCATTCTTTCTTTCTTTCTTTCTTTCTTTCTTTCTTTCTTTCTTTCTTTCTTTCTTTCTTTCTTTCTTTCTTTCTTTCTTTCTTTCTTTCTTTTCTTTCTTTCCTGGTTTCTCTGAAGATCCTTCCACTTCCTGCCCCTGACCCACCAGCCCCCTCCCCCATGCCCCCACCTCAAAAATCCATGAACCCCTACCTTCCCCACCTCCCTGAGTCTTATCTCTGGGTATAAACACAGACGGACTGTGCCCCTTGCTCCTTCCCATTCCCCAGACTGTGTTGATGAAAACGATAGCAGCAGATTACAGTTGAGAGAGAGAGAGAGAGAGAACTTTTCCCACTCTCTTTTCTTCTCCACCCTCCCTTCCCCTCACCCGATCTCGTTTACAGATAGGAGATGTGAAACTACACCTACCATTATGGGAGCTGCAGGCCTATGTGAAGTGACACCTGGTACATGTATAAAAATATAAAACTTCAAATGAAAATTACACATTTAATAGATAAATCAGCAGATTTATCTGCTGTGGCACCACACCTCACTGTGTAAAAGTGACATGCGTAACAGTGAAGACTTCCAGTTTACTCCAGTCTACTATTCAATTATATTTTGGCAAGGACTGATATCAATGGGATCCTGTGATGCTCTAAGTATGGACCTGTGGTCACTGAAACTAAGCAAAAGTTCATAGACGGACCAAGTGCAAATTAGACTAACCTGCACTGAAATGAATTAGGCTAACAGAAAAAAGGGTGTTAGAAGAACTTAGAAGAAGGGTGTTAGAACAACCTTGACTTGATCAAGAGATAGGCCATAACAGAAACCTACAGAGATAGTGCAGGTCCCTAGGACTGATTTTGGGAGCTGCTCTGTGTGGCTGACTTGCCGTGCTGCTGTCTTGCCGGTTGTTTCCTGTAAACAAGATTAGTAATCCACAGCGGTGGTGTGAAACCCACTGCCACAGAGGGCTGTGTGTACCACGGTTTTCATCCCAGCCAATTAACACTCACGTAATTGGCTCTATTACTCATTCTGCTATTTGCTTGTACCTCTGTGCTAAAGCTCAGAATATTAGCAATGGTTGTCATTTAGACAGGGCAAATAACCCATTTCTCTTTATATGCTTCATATACAAGCTAACATAAGTAATTTAGTAAATAATGGGACTAATTATCTAATCAAGAGCAGACGCTGGATTGAATACCAAGATGTGTAAGGCCCCTCATTACACTTTAATACTGTGGATCTTTAGGGACAGGGATTAAACAAAGGGTAACCACAACAGAGCATACACCAAATTCCACAATACATTAAACTGCTGAGAGCATCAGGGCACTTAAAGAGAACCAAAGTGAACACTTCTTTGTGCCCTAAACGGTAGATATCTTGCCCTCGACCTCCTGCAACATTGAGTTGTCAGCTCACAAAACTTGAGTCTGTAGACCAGGTTTTGTGTGTGTTTCTTTTCAAATCAATGAATTCCAGAAATGAACAGAAATGAAATCCATGAATTAAAACTTTCTTGTAAATTTCTGTGAGAATTTTAAACATAGTTTTTATCAATTTCCAAAATTGATGGATTGAGATAGATCTGGTCAAACCTCTGCCACTGACAGAAACTGATTGGATGGGCACTTGTCACCTGCTGATCTGACAGCCAATAGCTTGAGGTTGAGGTGATGACATAGGAAAAGCAGGGCAGGGAGACACATAAGCACAAAAGCACCAAACAGATGGGTGTGTGGCTCAGGCCTCCAGACACTGCTTCTGGCCCTGATGGCTTGAGATCGGTAGAGTCACGGTATATAAACCCTTTCCGTCTCGCCAACATTGACTCCGGCTTCTTCATCTCCCCCAGTTTTTTTTTCTTTGATTGGGATTGGAGCCGTCCATCAAGTCGCAGCAAAACTACAGATCTTCTGTTTCTTTTGCTTCCGTCAGGTGACTCCAGGTAACGTTTGAATCCTCTTTCTTTTCAAGTTTATTTCTTTTTTTTTGCTTCTTGCTAACTTGTCAGGAGCCTCATTTACCCAGGATGAGAAATGGCTGCGCTAACACTGCCTCGTTATTGTTGCCATGTCAGCTGTCGCCGGGAAAGCTGTGCCGATCCTTCGCCCACCGCTTCAGTTTTTACATACACGATTTTTTAAAAAATATGTCCGATTCTGTGCCTCACTGAATGTGCATTTCACCACTGTCTCTCGCTGCCTCTCTCATCATTCTCAGACAGCTTCTGAAGTCCCTCTCTTGCTGTTTTGTTTCAATCTGGTGTACATTTGGTGATAGTGTGATGGAGTCTGGCCTAAGGGTAGCTGATAGCCTTACTCACAGGCCATTAGCTAAGGGTGTCCTGGAGGGCCATAATGTCTTTCCCATTTCTGATAATGTTTCCTTTCAACATGCAGTTAAATTAGACAATGAGAAGACGAAATATGAACTCTTTATGCGTTCCCCCTTTCGGCTCCTAATCTGGAATGTCAAATATAATTAGCAGTCCTTGCTAATAGATCAAACCTATAATTTTGGGAGAACATGGATATAGCCTACACCTCCTCTCTGCTGAAATATGTGGAATCATATTCAGCTTATTTGCATACCTCAGCCCAGAAGCTGACATGCAATCACTCAAGTCATAGGACAGCATGTCACACAGCTTTGTGCAATAAGACTGCTGGGGCCCACTTATCCAGTAGGGGTCACTGCAGAGCACTGAGACACATACATCCCCACTAACTGAATTCTTTGCTCCCTTGGCCATGCAAAAGGCCAATTACACATTTAGCCAATCAGTGACTTCAATTATTCAATGAAGTGCTGAGATACACCTAAAACACGGCATGCACTCTGGCTGTTCAGGACTGGAGTCTGACACCCCCTGAAAATCACCACAGGCCTATTTCCAGCAAAAACAAAACGTTACTAGAGCATTGGTCAGCTCTCGATTGTGGCTGTAATATCTTCCTCCAATGTTATTACATTTTATTGTTCCAACCAAGTTATGTAAAAATCACAGCAAAACAAACCAGGCGAATAACATTCAAGGGACTAGCCTGAATGTGTTTTATATATTGTTCATAAGGAGAGAATATATTGGGAGCCCAAATCTGCTAGCTGGTTTAACCCTTCAGACACTGAAGAGGCTGGGAGTGGCTTGCAGTAGATCCTCCAGCCTCCTGTGTGGAGTTTGAGCTGGCCACCTTAGCTCACCCCCCCACTCTCTCTCTCTCACCCTCACCCACACTGAGGGGGTCAACTGACAGAAAAAACCTCATTTCACACAGGGGGGTCCTGGTTTTGTAAACCCCTGATAGAGTGGGCAACATGATTTAGCACCATTAAAAAAACAACAAAGAAGGAGTAAGGAAGCAAACAGGCAACCCCCCCGTGGGAAGCTTTTCATATTTCATAATGCCATCAGAAGGTCACGTACACCAAAGCCCTAGAAAACTTGCCATTAAATCCAGAGCATCAATTTCTCTCCTCCCTCCCTCTCTCCCTCTCTCCCACTTTTGCTCTCTCCCTCCCTCTCATTAGGAACTTGCACTCTTCTGTCCCCCCCAACATCTGCCTTGCCAGGGAAGTGCGTCGTTTTCTTTTCCTTCTGACCGTTTTTTTCCCTCTCCCTTGGCAGGGAGTGGATGATGACAAAGCGGGCGCAGGGAGGTGTGATCTCCGCGTTTGACCTTCTCACGAGCGGAGCGTCTCTCCCTCTCGCGCCGCGTAAAGTGATGGAGACGCCGCTTCATTGGAAGTGACGCCTTAAAGAGACAGAGAAAGGTTCCAGTCGCTAACTCTCTGACATAGTGCATTATTTATCGCCGGGCAGCGCAACACTGCCGGGGCCTCCTAATTGGAGAAATGAGAGATTTTTATATCCAGGGAGCCTGCTACAAACCTCACACAATATCTCTCTCACAAACACACACACACATGCACACAAGCTACAACCGCCTCTATAATGCATCTACATGCGCACGCACACACACATAAAAAACAGTTTGAAAAATGCAAGACACTGGCAAACTGGGATTCCATCTACACTGTTTTGATAAGGAGGTGGATGGAATATTGAGAGACAGCACAGGCCTTGAGTGGAGCTCAAACTCTAAAACACTTCAAACTGCAATATTTAGAAATAAAAACAGACATGAGTGCAAGATTGTACCATTATGAATACAGAGATATTGACAGGTTAACCAAGCAGTCTGCATCATTTCACTGTAGAAAGATAAATCTTGGCGAACACTCCATATTTTGCAAACAGAGAACAATTGTCCAGCAAAATGGTCCTCACTTCATTGCAAATCTGAGGCCATGCTCTGTACTTCTAACTACTTTCTTTTAATAACATTCCTCACAGTGTCTACTATGAAACATCTAAATACAAAAACAAATTTATTCAGCCAATTTGGCAATCTTTAACAGACAGCAGAGCAGACAGCTTCATGGGCTGAAAAAGAATACTTAATAATAATTGTATAATAAAAGGGTGGTAGTACAAGTAGTAACTCAGAAAATGAACAACACTTTTTTATCTTCAGTATGTTGAAAGTAGTCTATTTTGTGGAACACTGTGCAAATACGGAAATACAAAACAGCTACCAAATTATTTTCCCCAGGAGAGGCAATTTTTAAAACCCCCCAAACAAAAAAAATGACATACATTTCAATGTGATGTCTAATGAGCACCGTAATTGCCAAGTCTCGGTAATGAAGGCTGAATGTGAGACCCCCGATTTGGGCTTTAGAACAAAGAGCATTAGCAATTAGCATGACAAGCTCCCAAACTCTTATTGGCAGGAGGTGCGAGGAGAACGCGGCTTACAAAACATCTGTCTTCCTCAACGAATCGGCGGATCCAAAGACAATTATAAACACGTTAGC
Source organism: Albula goreensis (assembly GCA_022829145.1). Lineage (NCBI taxonomy): Eukaryota > Metazoa > Chordata > Actinopteri > Albuliformes > Albulidae > Albula > Albula goreensis. Next base: position 26,580,478 of record CM040755.1, read on the forward strand.
GCCGTGCCGTCGCGGTGGAGCGCTGTCCGTTAGGAATAATCATTAAGCAATCACACAGCTGGACGAGTGTGCGTGACACTAATCCCTGGAAGAAGGAACCGTCGGCGTGTTTAATGCACCGCCGATGACAGTGACGGGCCGTGAATAACTCCTAACGCTTTCCGCCAGAACATAAAACACTGTTTACGGGCCTCATTACAGCATCGCGGGGAGCGGGAGCGAAAAGGAATCACCCCGTATTCCGGTTCGCATCCGTGACAGCCGTCCCCAAAAAACACACATTCGGATTGAGCCAAACTGACAGCCCCTCTGCAAACAATAAAAGACATCAAGGTATCACCCGCTTCAAATCTCGCCGACACATTACACTTTGAGGAAAGAGCTCGGCATCTGAAACAGACAAGAATATGTTTTCAAATATTAAATATTCCTTTTGATATCCCACACACACAGACCCACACACACACACACACACACACACACACACCTGCAATCATCCAGCTGCTGGCTTTGTAACAGAGCTCAAACTATGTAAAAAAAAAAAGATAAATCATAAGGTGTATATCACCGACAGGTTTGGAAATATGAAGAGTGGATATGTGTTTTCCAATGCTGGCGATGTACAAAGAGATAGTCCAGAAGGGAATCATGACTCATGAATCTGGAGCTGTGTCCCAGAACACTTTCAATGACACCTTTAGCACATAGAGACGCCCCTTCTACTGCCCACAGTATTCAACAGGGACATTCCTGCACTTCATTGTGATTCCTGAGGGATTCCAATTTGTCCTGCAGCAGACCAAGCCAACTAGAGCCAGGAAAAGAAGCTCAGGGTTTTACAAAGGTACGGTACACCAGGGAACTGCAAAACCACCTCAGTCATGACCTTTCTCCTACCGCTGAGCTGAGGGTCCTCGCCTTTCGGAAACCACAGGAGAGGAGGTGGGACCGCCCATTTTTATATGCAAGCTCCAATCCCGTGTTTTTATCCTGTGAATTTAGGCGTGATTTTCTTCCATCGCCCTAGATGCATACACACATATACACACACACTCACACTCTGACTAAATCCTTTTAAATCTGCCACATTGCCATATTTAACTGCAGAGGAGTCAGGGGGAAGCCTTGAAGAGTGGAGGGGCTGGTGTGGTGGGGGGGTGGGAATGTGTGTGAGTGTGTGGGGGGGTGGGAATGTGTGTGTGAGTGTGTGGGGGGTGGGAATGTGTGTGTGAGTGTGTGGGGGTTGTGGTAGCGGTTGAGCACTCGAGATGTGGAGATATGGAACGAGGCATTAATTGAGCAGCTTGCATGGGGGAATAGCGGGGAAATGAGCTCATTAAAAATTATTATTAAAAAACAACCGTCGGAGTGGCACTGATGCGTGTCCACAGTGTTGGTGGAGGACGCTCGGAAAAAAAGCCACAGTGTATTCCCAAACAACAAGCCTCGGGTGCGGGAACACAAATCTTCTGTGTGTGTGTGTGTTTGGGGGGGGGGGGTGTAACGTTTTTACCATGTTTTTGCTACCTCCGGGTTGGTGAAATGAGACGACATCACTTCTCCAGGGGATACCATTGATGGGAAATGAAGTGTAGGGTTAGCTTGTATTGTTACACCAAAACTTACAGTAAGGAACTTTGACCTCCCTTACATGCTGTAAAAATGCTGAATGGTTACCCTGGGTCCGATGTCCTAGATTTGACAGATTGAAGATAGGGAAATGCCATTGAATGACTATGACCAGTATGAGCAATGCTGGCTTTTTCACACTGGGGCATAAGTTGCTTCACTCCTAGTCCTCTGTTATATTTCTCAGGAACAACAGAACGCAACCTGGTTGGGGAATTGAACAGGTTTCCTATTATATTTTCCCAACAGCCAGACTTCCAGCTCTTGACACGGTCAGTTAAGGTAAGACTTACGCTTTGAGCAAAATGTCTCAGAGTTTATATCTGTGCCAAATGTCAGCATTAAGATTTTTGGTGGAATTTTGGGGCAGCTGCAGGGGGGCTTATTCACATTTATTAAGTTTGGACTCGCTCTGTTACTGATGCTGGGGTAAACGCCTGTGGTAACAATGTCATCCGAGAATGTACGGTAGCTGTTGGGTCCTCATACAGAATGTTTTACAATGTTTTTACAACCATGTTCCATCATGCTCACTTTGATTAAAATATTGTTGAATTGCTCAGGCAATACAACATATTTGAATCATTATGCTGATGAAGCTTACATGAATATGATTTGAACTGAATCTAAGTGAGAGAGACACATATGCATGCACATACACACAGAACAATATTATTTCTATTGTTCTTAATAAATGCATAATGAGAGTGCAATGATTATCTTTTCATACTCTATGCTTGGAGCAATATTTACAGAAATGTAATGTGTATAAAAAATGCCATTGTATTTGAGAGGAGATATAGGAAAGAGAAATATGCAGAGGAAAGAGAGACATAGGAGGAGAGGAATAGATGATAGATGGAAGAGTAGAAAATGGGGTGGGGTGGGGTGTGTGAGGGGGGAGCGGGGGTAAACAGAGAGGAGCAGCTAAAAATAAAGAGGTAGGTGGCAGCTGTTTGGCATGTCGGCACCGGGCCCCCCAACCCCTCCCTACCTGAACCAGCCCTCTGTGGATCACTTTCATTAGGCCAAGCAGCTGGACTAATCTGGAGTTAATTGTCGATGAACAGCTTCATAGCAGAGGCTGAGGGCCACAGCACCCCTCTGCCACTCACACCCATCCTGAAACCGTACCCTCCACCCAGCTCTGCCTCACCCAAATCCCTCCACCCCTCCCTTCCACCTTCAGCACCCCTCCGGACCATTTACCCACATCAGCACAGCAATTACACCCCGTCTACAGCAATTGGCCAGTGGAGACCCCCACACATCCTGTCTGCCGTCAATGAAAGTCAGAAATAACGGGCCCAACAATGGTGCTACATACACAGGAGAGACAGAGAGAGAGAGAGAGTGAGAGAGAACGAGAGAGAGAGAGAGAGAGAGAGAGAGAGAGAGAGATTAAGATTCTACACTAGAGAGACAGAAAATGAGTGAAAGAGAAAAAGAAGGAAAGAGGGAGGGAAGTGAAATTCTGGGTCCGCTTACTTAGCAAGAATTCAGAATTAACAAAATGGGGAAAAAGACCCGACCCCAGTACTGAATTATGTACAATGATACTACAGTCTGAAAGGGGAAAAACACATACTTATATATGCAGGGCTGAAATAGATGAATAACCACCATTAACCAATGTTCAAAAAAGAGCAATTACAATAAAGCATCTAGAAACTTCCACATGTCAAGGCAATACCCCTAGACTAGCCAGATTGGGTGATTCTTGGGGACTAATTAGCACAGAACGAAATGAGCAAGGGCAGACTGGACCAACGACCATTTCCAAAAATCCACTGCATGGAGAGAGCTGAATAAACACTCCAGACTGCAGGGCTGCGTCTGTTTTACTCTTGCTCTTAAAATCCAGAGTAAATAAAAGAGTAAATAAAACTTTGCTACACTTCACACTCCACAAGCAACAGATATAAGGGTGATAATGCTTAAAGGGTGTGGAACATGGTTTCATTTCTAAAATGACAGTGCTTTTTAAGCATGAACCTTGTATGCTTTCAATTGATATTCAACGTCACAAACTATGTACCATGTGTGAGTGCAGTATAAGTGCTTGGACTGATTTTTAAAATGGTATATATAGGGGGTTGGTCCAGTAGAGGCCCATGACAGGCTGGCAGGGGGTCACAGGAGTACCTCACTCTATTTTTGACAAAATCCACAATTTGTGGGCTGCAATCATGTGACAACATAGCCCACGTCATCGTATTGAGACGACAACAACAGCGGCTGAGTTTAACATGTTGAACTTCCACCATGCTCAAAAAAGGACATGTTACAGAATCTTATTTACTCAGAATAACCCATACTACAAACATTACTAGTGAGCTACCAAATTAGTAAAGATTTAGATCAATTCAATTATGCTTTCACTAGCAGCATGTGTCCTAGCTAGTAACTTAGCTTGCTAACTAGCGAGGACACAAGCAGCTAACTGACTAAACAACATTTTTGGAATGGTTTTACATTTATCATATTTGGCTTGCATGTTAATAAATAAGGCAGCTACACCACACATCTCCTCCTAGAGCTGTTGCTCTGGTACCTCTTTTACTTCAATTACACTACAGGTAAGATGCAGTACCCAATTACAATGCACAAAAACAACTAAAACTCCCCCTCTTATCATAATAAAGCTATGAAATATAAAGAGCTATGCCAAAATAGAAGACTTCTTAAACAGATGGTCCTGAATTTTCCTACACTGGCATTCGCTAACAACAGGTAGCCTCAGGACAACACAAAATGAAAGAGAAAATACATCAGGCACATTTCATGTAAGTCAGTGTACAAAATAAATTATATTACATTTTGTGACAAGCATGTCAAATTACACAACAAACCAAATACCTATTGGGACATACAAAACAATATTAAAACATATTTTCTAATGCAGAAAAACAGACATCTTAGATCTGTGAGCTGAATTTGGCAATAGGGACTTGATGACATAGGCAGGCTTGGCAAAGCCTTGCACAATTTACTATGATGAAAACCAATTTAGTAAAGCTTTGCTAAATAAACTATACTAGCATCAATGGATTTGGCACAGTTTCTCAGAGTATTGTCAGGCTGGCTATAGAAAGTGGCTGGAACAAGCAGACCTAGAACAGATTGGCCACAGAGAATGAGCGGCACTGGCAGATTTGGCATGGTTTGGTCAAACTGGAGAGCAATGTTTGACCATAGCAGAGCTGATCCACAGCAGTGTTAATTTTGTTAACGGTAACTATGACAAAAATGTTTGTCAACAACCTTTTTTCCATGACTAAGCTGAGACGTTGACAAGCTAAAAAGAGATCTTTTGATTCCTTGCTATGGTGCATCCTGTTATCTGTGCTCCATTGATGATGACTTCTGACTTTCATTGTGAACGCACTTCAGGTTCAGCCTAGAGTTATTTGAACGAATTCTGATCAGCTGTTCTGGAACAGAAAGCTCGGGTATGTTACCTCAGGACCACCCTGCTATTTATGCTACGGTAAATTAGCTATCTTATTGTAACGTTAAATGATAAATCCTAATCTTAACTAAGCATATAAAGTTGCTAACATTAAGTCAATGTTACTGGGCAGTTGGCTATGTCAACTGGTGACAAATTTGCTAGCAAGCCATGTTGGCTTTGTCTGGAAGCCATTCATTCTCACTAAAAAGTTTTCAGTTTACGGTAGCAAATGAATGTGCCTGGTTTCCTGGGTAACATTAGCTGGGTTAATGTGTTAGCTAACTTCAGTTTGGTAGGTAACATAGAGAGTGTTAGAATAAGGCCATCAAACATGATCTCCACAGCCATATTGCCATCCTATTCTTATTCTGACACTTCTGTATTGTCTGTCTGTATGTCTGTGAATCTGATTACCGTAATTTTAAAATAATAGAGAATGTACAGATTTGTGACAAACGAGAAGAAAAAATGTCTGTCAAATCCAAAAAATGAAGAAGCTTTCCGGGTTCTTCAGTTCTTTGTCGATTTTGCTTGGATTAAAGGACATTCCGCTATGTTACCACTTTCATCTGTGTGTGATGCACTATGCTTACCTTGGTAGATCAGCAAGGACAGCACACCAGCGTTGCATCGATAGGAGAGTCTAGGCTAGAAATATCCAACTAAGGTAAGAAATCCGGATATTACACAAGTAAAAGTGTGAGTGAAATGCTGCTTTACAAATTTCAACACTTGGTAAAACCTGTCACCTTGATTCCAATTTCCAATACCTGTATTAGCCTAATTGAATTAGTTTAAAGAGAGAAAAAGTTTTGAATAAAAGTAATGACTAAACGTTGACTAAAATGTAATGCCTTTTCATCAACTAAAACTGGACTAAAACTAAAATAGACTAAATCTAAAATAGCTGCCAAAATTAACACTGATCCACAAACCATCTGACACCAACCCTGACCTTCCAGCCAAGAAAACCAGTAGTCAAAGGGCCAGTCAAGAGGGGTCAACACAGACCACATGCTCAGTATTTCTAATGCATGATTGAGTAGTGATGGGGAAGTGAGGTTTAATCGAAGCAAAATGGGAGAGACTACCATAATATGATATCATATTATGATCGATATGATCATAACATGGCTACCATAATAGTATCAGTTACTCAATAATTTAGTCTAATGACCATTGGTTTTGGAGTGAAAACATTTTCATTGGTTCAAACAAGTCAAAATTAGACAGCTGAGTGTGGCTCCACACAAACTGAATTTATGAAACCTCATTCCAACCATCAGAAGGGTTAAGCAGCTGTCCATTTAACTGTGCTAACTATTTTGAATTTGGTGAGGTTTAACTGGATAAAATCCCAAGTTTTTTCCAAAATGTTTATGAAAGTTAGCCACCCAGCTCCTTAATCCTGCATCACGAAGTAACCCCCAGGTCTTTCTTGTTGACTGCAGAAATATGAACATTTTCCTCTGTGGATTTCCATGCACTTGCAAGCTGCAAGTTTTCTACCTTCTCCTAAAGTGTAAACATTCAGACTCTCTGAAGGAGATGACACTAAACCTGGGATGTGTTTTGTTCCCATTACTAATATTAAACTGTTGTTTGTATTAATGCTATGGTTGCTGTTATTATTTATTGTTTATGTTATGGTAGTGGTGAACAAGATAATATATAGTGGTACCTTAACAAGAACCTCTTTCCTGACTAATGAAAAGCATTGCAAAAAGACTGTACTGACAATTACTGCGTAACAGATCTGAACCTAGGGTACGGGGCTGAGTCACACCTGGCCATATGGATCGGAATAGTAGCAGCGAAGACCTGTTTATCAGGTAATTACACCAGAGGCTGCTTGTAAATTCCTCTCCTGAAACTATATTTTAAAACCGTAATAATGACAACAACAACAACCATCATTGTCGTTATTGTTTTGTTTATGCTTATCATCCAATATCGTCAATCGTAATACTTTATGAGTTTTGTGGTGTTCGGTGAAATTAAGACTGAGCTCTGGCAACCAAACTGCTTCGTTTGTCAATAAAACAAGTTGAACTGAACTGAATTGCCAGTGTAATTATCACAGCATAATTTCAGCATGATCTATAGTTTTATACTTTGAGTGACTCTTGTTTTCTGGCTGGGAAATCTGTACTAATTATACATTATGCAAATAAAGCAGTTTGAATTGATCAGGACTGAATTGCAGGATGAGGTTACAATGAGAGATAGAGAGCGAGAGAGAGAGAGAGAGAGAGGAGGAAAGAGAAAAATGTAAAAAACCTGACGCATCAATGAGAGTGGAAGGCCACCTGTTTAAAAATAGTTGTATGACATGCAATGCAGCAGTAATGAGTTATAATGATGAAAGTGTAAGCCTTCATGGACCTCATGATGAATGGAGGTAAAACGGACTTTCAATCCCTGAGTCGTTTAAAAAAAAAAAACAGAAAGGTTTTGCCTGCCACTGACCAAATGATTTGCACGAGTCAGTCAGAAAGGACATGATGCACGAGACAGAACTGATCATGATCACTTTAAAAATCACTGGCTGTCCTCTCCACCTTTCATTGAGTCTCTGAAGAACTATGTGTGCGTGCGTGTGTGTGAATATGTAATATGTATACATTTTCATTCCCCCATAGAGTTCCCCATCTTAATAGTACAATTACAAAGCTTCCATCACATGTATCCCCTTTGTCTTGCCTCCATTGTTCCTGTTGCTCTCTCTCTCTCCCCACTTCCTCCCTTTCTCTCTCGCCCCCCTCCCCCCGGATAGCAGTGGCAGGCTGAGCCTGATCAGGCACACATAACCCCAGCATAATTAATATTGCCCCTAGAGTCAAGTAGCAATATAGTCCATGCCAACACAAACCCTCCTCAATGAAGGAAACAGGCTAATGAGCCATTGTGTAAGAGCGTGAACACGTTTCAGATCGCTGAGCAATTCATTTACACATGACACCAGGTTCCGGGGTGGCGAGCACGGGCGGTGCATCGCTCCCTGAGGTGGGACCGGGCAGACTGGGCGGAGCCTATCACGCGACCGGAAGCAGTCCATTCTGGTTTAAACTGCCAGGAGTGGATGTACGGGAGCCGAGGGGACTGGGCTGCGGATGCAGCCGTTGGCTTGAACGCGTTCACGCACCCACACACATACACGCGTACTCTTTCATCCTGCCTTTCCGTCACTGTGGAGACATTTGAATGCTTTTACCTTGAGCTGAAGCGAGGCATAAAAGGCACCATTCAAGGATGGTTCCAGCTATGCAGTCCGAAGTCAAGAGAGGGAGAGAGAACACATGCTGAAGGGAAAAGAGGAGAAAATATACACCTCTATCCTTCTCCTCCTTCCTCTCCCACACCCTATCTTTCTTTACCTCTCTCCCCTTCTCTGTCTTTTTCTTTATCTCTTTCTTGTTCTCTTCCGCTGCCCCCTCCCCTCCCCACATCTCCCTTTTCCTTTCTCTCCCTCTCTTTGTTGAAAGGTTATTAAATGTCAGTTGACGATTTTCATCATCTTCAATGGCCATTCCCCCTCTCATGCGTCTCCTTTCTGTCTGAGGTGACTGAGGGAAGGGCCAGCATGTTCTGGGAGATCCAGGCACAGGGGAAGAACACAGCACATACTCACACACACACATATGTCACATGTATGTGTGCACACAGACACACACACACGTATGCGTGCACACAGACACACACACACGTATGCGTGCACATCCACATGAATGCATGAACGCACAAACACACACTCACATGTATGTGTGCCCACACACGCTCACTCACATGCTTTCCTGGGTTCATGGTGTGTGTGTGTGTGTGTGTGTGTGGGGTGGGGGTTATGAGTGAGCGGGGGGCACCGAGGACCACAGGGTTACAGGGACACACACTACCTGCACAGAAACAGGAGAGAGGGAGCTGTACTGGGTGGATCTGCAGAACGTAGCATCCCAACACCAACGACCTTCACCCTGCACTCCCTCACGGGCTGCATGCCCTCTCCCTCCTCATCCCTCTCTTCATCCTCTCGCTGGTAGAGGCTGTGAGGATAGTATTGGTCCTTTACAGAGGGCACAGTCAGAGTGGTTTCACTTCCTGAGGTCACAGGGGTCAGAGACACTCTGCTGGTAGGAATCCCCATTACTCCTGGGTATGGCCTTCTCCTTATCATCAGTTTGACTTTCCCTCCCTTCCTCCCTCTTTTACTCTGCAACTTTCTTTTTCTCCCTTTGATAGTAACAATGATCCCACCTTCCTCAAGGCATCTTCCTCACAGATTCAGATGTACAGTGTGACATAGGGGAATACAAGCCAAACAGTAAAAAATCAGCATGCGCACACACACACACACACACACACACACACACACACACACACACACACACACACACACACACACACACACACACACACACACACACACACACACACACACACACACAACAGGGGCACACTGGTACACATCTTTATGCATACACACTGCATACACAAACACCCTGGGAATCTCTCTCTCTCTCATACACACACACAAACACACACCATTTAAACAGGATTTGGACGGAATCCTGCTTTCACTACACCGAGGGGAGTGTGATGCCAGCCCTTTTTCACCCCAGCCTCCAGGGTACGGCAAACGCTTGCCGGGTAGCTCATAGCCCAGTCAAAGAAACCTCATGGTGGAACGGCAGCACTTTCCATAGACAGAGAGGGAGGGGCTTCTCTCTGCCACTGCAACCTCTCTGTTTCACCCCCACTTTGTTTTGCTGCGTCTTTTCTGTGTAATTAGGCAGGGGGAAGAGTTATGGCCTCCACTCACGCGGCCGTAAGTCATACAATTGTCCTCAGTGCAGCTGCGTTCCCTCCATTTACCTCTATCCATATTTTATGACTCGTAGATTTGCGGGCCTTGGGAACAGCGAGAGATCGGGGTGCCATGACGGGTTTACGGCTCCTAAAGAGCTGCGGCCATAAACACAATATTCTAATGGGCCCTCTGTTTTCGCTAACGCGAATATCTGCCCATACATCCCAATTACAGAAGCACTCAGAGATGATATTAACTCACACACACGCGCATGCGTGGAGCTGTCTGCTAGCACACTTCACACAATGACGCGCGGCCATGCATAAACATGAGCATGTAAGTATACAAAACACACACACAGGCATGCCTACTCACTCACACGCACAAACATACACACTCACGCATGCACACATGCTCATGCACATACACACACTTGTGCACAATTACACACTCAAACACACACAGAACGGTGCTGAAAAACACTCTTATGAACTTACGCACAGAAACAGGAATGGATGTGTACATACACACATGCATGCATACACAAACATGGAATCAAAAAAAGCATTCACTTCCAGAATACAACCACTTAGCTGCCCGCAAACCAACGCACCCTCAAAGGTATATAATATGTGTAATGGTTACAGATGAATGAAACTGAAGGAAATTCACATTGTAAATGTAGGTCCCTCAAGGGGGGGCATCCTTTACACCAGTGAACACTACAGAACTCTCACCCCACCGTACTGTAACCCCCCGGACTTCTCACACCCAAAATTCCCCACGTCACTCCATCTCACCCTCCACACCACACAAGCCTGGGTTGCCAAGTACTGCTGTGATCCAATTTATTCTGCCCCAAACATTTGTGGTGAGAGACTTCCCATCTCAGTTCCAGGGCTGTCTGGCACCTTCACAGCCGCTAAGGCAAAGGAGCGTATCGCTCAGAGAGACCTGTCGGATCCTCGGCTCGGGTTGGTGATGATCGATAGCTACGTTTTGCACATCCTCTGTGTTTTCGTTGGGCGGGTGCTCCACGGCTAAACTCTGGGGTTAATGAACTAGTGACAGGTGATGCTCATGGTGAAACAGCAAAACAGACATAGGAGATAGACCGCTCTGAGGAGAAAGATAGACTCTGGACTGGGAGGTACCTCAAGGGTGTTTCATTTGATTTGGGGTTTTATTGAAATCATCAAGTTGCATGGTCATTCGAATGGATGACAGCCCATCTTCCTAAAAAGAATTAGAAAAAGAATTAAACATATAACATATCAGTGAAGCTAGATGCTGGGATCTCAAATTTAACAGACCCTTATGGAAAGGTAATGTATTGAAATAGAGATAAATAGTATAGTATTATCGAAATATTGCAAAAGAATATATTGAATATATTCTGAGTATTTGCCAATATATTCTAAATAAATTCAAATTATACTGGAGACAAATGCATAATTGGAGTATATTTGAAAATATATCCAACATTTGTAAATATACATATATACAAATGTTGGAGTGTATTTGAAAAATGATCACTGTAAAATAGTTAATATTTTCCAAAATGTTAAAAAGGGATATAGTGCAATATTTGGGCAAGGGGAGATTTTAGGGGGAGGTTGAGCAGGGGAATCTGGCTTTGATTAAATGCTCGCTGTTGCCCAACGAAACACATATCACTCGGTTACAGCGATTACGAGTGACTACAACGGCGCATGAGTTCAGAGGGGCCAGCGAAATCAAACTAACGGAAATAAACTCATTACCGTCGTAATTATGCAACTGTTCTCCTTTGCAAAAGCACATTAAGGATCATCATTAACGTGAGCGAAGGTGTGCAGGTTGATTTACTGGAGGATACTATTCATTTCGGTATCATGTGACAGAGAGGGCCAGACAGTCACTCAGCTAAAGAGGCACACCTGGAATAAGGACACACACCCTCCCTCCCCCCAAAGAAAGCGAATTTAGTTGGGTGTTATTTTTATTCAAAACGATTATTATTCGAACTAAGCAATACATAACTTAGTGTGCACATTATTTACACAAGATGATTCATGTTACACACTGCACATCTCAAATTTATCAATATTAGAACAGCCAATGATATATAGATACTTCTATTATGAGAGATAGTGAAAAGTTTAATAAAATGATTCAGTGAGGTGTTTGGTGTGCAGTTATGTTTGAGAGACACTTGTAAATACTGACTTAGTAAGTTTGCAGGTGAAGAACAGAACAAACAGAGACTCAAATAAAACAGCAAAATAAAAATATGTCAAATAAAAGGTGGATATTTGTCTTGTCAATGTATGTGAATTCTGAGGCAGTATGAGGAAAAGCACTCTTTATTTAAGGCTAATGATATAAAGTTCTGCAAAAGGCTGGTGAAATTCAATAGAGCTACTGTTGTTTATATGTGGATGCAACACAGAGACAGTGCAGCACTGTGAGGATCGGTAGTTAATATCATGGCTTTTGAAAAGGATGGAGGAACACGACCGGATCTCCCATGCTTGGGCTTTTGTTTGAAGACCATTTCCTACCACAGTGATATTATAATTCATGCTTTTCCTGTGGAAATAAGAATCACTTTAATACCAGATCATCCAAAGACTTTACAGCATGTGATAATTTCAAACAACCTCACTTTGTGGAAAAAAAATGTTAATGTATATCCAAGAGCTGAATAAAGAGGAACAATATCCTTAATTATATGATGATGTGAAATAAAAGGAATTATGAAAATTTGATGGTGGGCAGTGTTTTTTCCTGGGTCATTTTGTAGTGCTGCATGGTAGTACTGTTGATCAGGACAACAAAATAACCCTCCATGTAATAGTGACAGCAATGTAAAGGCATAATTTGGAGGAGAAGGTGGGGTTCAGGGTTCAGGGTTCAGGTTAATGAGCTTGCTATAACAGTCACTTAAATCCCATTTCAATCCCATTTTGTCCCCTTTGGGACAAAAATGAAATCAAGAGACGCTGTCCCCATAGGGCAATTTGTGTGCATCAATTCCACATACATTCAACACATCATATACACTTTACAAACAGAAACATTACAAGGACAGAGAAGAGCTTATCAATTGCTATGAGAAAAAGCTTAACTCTATCGCAGAAAACCCACATGGCATTCACGTCTGATTGGAAGCCTCCAAATTGTGTTTGAAAGCATACAAAAGAGGTGTGAAACTGTCTAAAACGCAAGGGTTTTCTGTAAAATAGCGCACTAACATGACATGTTGTTTTGAAGGTGCGATTACCAAGTTATCCTTGATTAGATCATTATCCTTTAAGCATGTCATTTATTTTTGACCACTCGTCAAAATATGGTATTTTTCGTATATTTAAGGTTAGCATAGAATGAAGTAAAAAAAAACCGATGTTACAAATATATAAAAGGTAATAATTGGCAATTGTGTATATAATTTGGTGATTTGATTCTTCATGATTATCTGTGATCACTGTGATTTGGCAGGTACTGTACGCGATTATCATGAACCATAATGGAAACATACACCTGAGACGTTTTCACAGCAGCAGTCAATGTAACAGTGCGGAGGGAAAAGACACGCAAATTAACACACTCCGTTACAGCAAGGTCCGTCAGTATTTCCGTGAATAAAACCGCGGGGGCTTCAATAACACGTCGGAGAGAGGCTTTCACTGCAAACCTCACAAGACTTAGTAATGAGCGAACACAATTTGTTAGAATATTGATTTCTTTGATTTATCCGGTGTGTGTTTGGACATTTTGTAATTCATTAGAAGCACTGCGGCTGTTTATTTCCCGTGGGGATGAAGCGCCTAGGGCACATTAACGCTCATCAAAAAACAATCTGTTGCGGTGTTTTCCTCTTAGTTACGGCCCGTTTGTTGTACTCTGTTATGCCCGTTTTTCATATCCAATTAACACAGCGGAACGTGACATCATACAAAGTTCAATGTATGCTTCTGTCAACCATTCGTTAAACTTGAGCCTTTTCCTCACTGAAATAAACGCAGTTTATCCGTCTGTCAAAATAACAGGATTCGAAAATAGGCTTTTGCAGGCCCCTGTACACTCTCTACGGAGAGACGGAGGTGAGAGACGTAGATTAGCTCGTCCTTCTCTTCATTCGATTTTGTCGCTTCAGTGATGTGATGTGCTGTCGCATACATTCATTCAACACCGGCAATGGTATTACGCACACTCAGGGGACCCCTCCCCCACCCCAACTTTCACATCACCCTGTGGTCTTTAAGGAAAGAGACGGACCGCAGTAAAGTGCTCAAGTAGTGGACATAATCTTTGACAGAGAGAAAAGGATTGAAATATGGCGCTGCTGCAGCTTTTAAATCTTGTCTTTGTTGAGCGCTTATAAGATATTGATTCTTAAGATTATTACCCCCGTCCCGCCCCCACCTCCCCGCCCCAACGGCACCATTAGGCCCACTTCTGAAGTGGAGGACATATACAGAATATATTTAGCTAAACATTAATGGGTGAAATCTAAATTCAAGATATCGGTGTGAAGTGGAAACGCATTTTAATCTCTTTGATTATCTTGGTTTTGAAGATAAGAGCACGGAGAATCGACAAAAGAATGAGCAGTAATGAGAAGAAAAGCGAAATGAACCCCCCTCCACATTCTTATAAATTACGCTCATTAATTCACTGCCGTCCCCGGTCAGTTTTCTCGATTTCCCGCTGCTTTTATCGCGAGAAGGGGTTACTGAGGGACGTTTCATTACCCCAGTCCCAGAGGGGTAAGGGTGTCTATTAGGCACAAAGAGGGGGTGGTACTGGTGACATTATTTAGCTGCACATATTATGCAAGGCAAAGATTCCTACCGCCAAACAGGCAAATGATTAGAGCGGGTTTTCCCCTAAATTCTAGTGGGAAGCCCATGCGACAGAACAACTCTCTTATAAATAAATAATTAAATAAATTACTTAGCATTAGTCAGAGGGGTAACCGGGTTCAGTTGTATTTCACTAAAGGCTATGCCTCTGCTGCTGCATTAAGACTTCTGATAAGGTAAGCTGTTCCATGAGAGCACGAGGGCCTCTTTGTGCAAAGCTTACATTTACCCCTCAAACATGGAGCCAGTCGCTTGAATTGTGCCCATGTCCAACACCTCACTGAATCCTGCTGCTCTGCTGTTGTGGACACCCGTAAAAATGTGTGCCAATCGGCCGGACACCATTTCGTCGCCACTATTTTGCATCTTTAATTTCCCAAGACTAATGGTCACCATGCTTATGATGCTCACATTCAGACACCGAATCAGGTGAGGCCATAGTACTTCACGTCCACCAACTTAACTGCAGTAAATTAATGTTAAACATTTAGGTCCAATCATACAAGGCAAATACTTACCACGTTTATAACCACATAGATATAATCCTCTATAATGTAGGCGGGGTGGGGTGTGTGTGGGGTGTTCCCACCACTTTCATAAAAGAGCTATATTTATTGATTAAACTTGCTTACTCTTTACAAATATCATGTACAGGTCCCGCCTCGGCCTGTGTCTGTCAACAGCTGACAGACAGGAATAGAGAAACAGGAACACGCTGCGCCCCTTGAAATTAATTGAAATTGTGCTGGTTAGGGAAAGAGCCTCGTAATGACTTTGAGCGAAAATCTCGTTTTGATTTAGCTCATTAAACGTGTGAAGAGTGCTTACCCACGTGGGACGTGTGAGTTCATTTTGCTAGCGTAGTAGCCTCATGACCACGAATGATCACTGAGAATAGCTATTGGCCTACTGGGCAAAATACATTGCAGGTTAAAAGACCATTGGAAAATTTACAATTGTGTAAGTGTGTCATGCCCGCACAGCAATGTCATTTTAATACGCACAAGAAAGCGTGCATAAACGCAACAAGCCATGTCTTCCCACTATCAGGAGGTGTACGTTATGTTTGTTACCAGTGATGTTCACGGACAACTTCGAAACAGTATAAAAATGATACAGACACAACAGTTATCCGCACCCAAGAACCAAACTGCGGATCAAATCCGGCGGGCGGTTAATTTAATTTCAGAACCGTTATAATTACTCCCTTCTCGCCCAAGCAACACACTTAAAGTAAATATCCTAATACGGTCCCTCATACGGCAATTAAAATTCAATCTACGGTGTCTTGCCACTTTCCCTTTTAATTGCACCGCTTTCTCCCCCACTCGCTTTCACCAGCGTTTGAAGAATTACCTCCGTTAACTTGGCTCCTAATTGCTTGTCACCGTACTCCAAATTTGAAGAGCTGCTTCCTACAAATAATCATGTTTACAGACTGCTTGGGTAACAGCGCTAGGTCTGTCGTTATGAAGCTTGTTTTGGAGTCCTTTTCCCTCTTTTTGGGTAAAAATACTTATAAGAGGCATAGAGACTGGCGGCAATTCACCTTGTCTTGTCAAGAGACAGGGATTTGAAATAGGCCTTCAAAGGACACAGTGTTTACGTGCAGAGCGTTATATGATATTTATTCTTTAAACTTGTTCGTTATTTTCATATAATCCTTATCATATATTGAAATGTATTTTTAATTACGTCTATTTACTGACAAATGTATCACTGATCAAATATTACTGTACTGTATTCAGTGAACAGAATATAAATCACCGTGGATTGAGAATTATTTTTATTACTATTATTATTATTATTGTCATCATCAATAATAATAATAATAACAATGATAATGATAATAATAATGATAGTAAAAAATAATAATTCATAGTTTAATAGAGTACAATAGTGATAAAAATATAATTAACCACCGCATGCATAGTTGAACCTCAAACGAACAAGTTTTACTTTTTCAGACCATTAAAATTATATAAGCCTATACTATTCTGCATTCAACATTCTATATTTTAATTGTGTGGTCTGTAACTGTTGCAGGTTGCAAGCAATAAAGTGAAATCTTTGCCAATTGCTTTATGTCTTCTCTAGGAAGGCATTGGAATAAGAAATAAATTACAGTGCTTCCACAGTTGGTGCATTTTATAAACTTCTGGCCAGAGGTTTGAAAGGAGAAAAGACGTGCCTACCGGGGATCTTGCATAAACAGAATCAGGAATATTGTTCATAAATCCACACTTACACCTTTTGTTGGCTTGGTTCACCCAGCTGGATTTCATTTTGGTATCCTGCCAGTCCTCACCAATTCTGAACAGGATGACGTCACTTATAATGGCAAATTTCCCCACGCTAATGTCCAGTTGTTATATACTCAGTACTTAATATTACTCCGTATCTGAGGAGTCAGTGGTTGGCTACACGCTACACATATCCTGAATAGAAGCGTCACTTTTTTTCGGAGCCACATTAAATGTCTAAATTAATTTGCCACCAGATTTCAATGCCACAACGCATACTAGCCTGTCTGTACAATGTGTATCCACATTAACTTAGAAAGTTGTCTTATTCCACAAATTGAACTCAAGTTTTTGTTGATTCTGTAGTTGTATTTCTTAAATAAGTACGGTTGAATTCAAGTTTACAAACCCAATTTCAATTTAGCGGTCACACATACAAACATGGAATCATATTACCTGTCACTGTCTTTTGGAATAATATGAACATATCGTCAATTTAAAAGTGCAAGCCTGCATTTGTATTTCAAATTCATTCTAAGCGTTTTACTCTTCTCACTGAATGTTCCTAACGTAACCACATTACATTTTATTTTTGAGATCAGAAAAAAGTAGCCTGAAGCGTTCTGCACAATTTTCCCACGGCTTTCATGACTTGTGGATATTAAATAAAAAGTAAGATGGGCACAGCAGACAGATCGGACAGGGGAAAAGAGGAAGGATAAATTAGCTCCACCGCCTCTACATCTGCGTATGAGTGCGCGCGTGCAGGCCATCTTCTTACATTCCAATCAATCAATTTTCAAGCGTAGTGCATGTCCTGGAGAGAGACCATATGGCAGTTTTTCGAAGGTACCGTCGAGGCTTCTGCCCACCTACCGGTGTCTTCCTACCTGAAGCCCGTCCAAACCAAACCGGAGCGGAAGAGATAAATCGCGTGACTCACCCCTGTGAAAGGAGTGGGATTCCACCCAACTGATGCACCTGCTACCGCTTGACAATACAAATTACCCGCTTTTTCTGCCTTTCACCATGTAATTGAAAGGTTATCCTCAAAATAACTAACGGCAGTTGACCCGTGAATTAAGTCAAATAAAGAAAATAAACAATAATAATAGCAATTAATTAACTCGCCGTGGTAAAAACCGAATGTATAATTTGCAATTATTCCCTTTGACAGTTGTTCAGTAATATTACAGGTGAAATGTTAAATGAAAAATATATATTTGACCTGTGTTTGTGTGCTCACTGGATGAAAACCTTTGATTCATTGAAAGTTGTAACTGTTTGAACATTTGTGGAAGGAATAAGGAGTACAGGGTTAAAAAGCTTGTGGGACAGCCTTCAAAGTTTTCTTAGTGAAATGTAAGTTTAATGTAGAAACAAAACTCCTCCCCTGCAGGACCCAACATGACCTCTGCCAGGGGCCCCGCCTCCTCCTCTGCCCTGGGGCCCCGCCTCCTCTACGCTAGGGCCCCGCCTCCTCTACCCTGGGGCCCCGCCTCCTCCTCTGCCCTGGGGCCCCGCCTCCTCCTCTGCCCTGGGGTCTACACCGGTATCTGAGTGGTTAAATGGACAGAGGAGCATATGCCGTTCTGCACTCCTCCCTTTCTCCGCCTTCTGCTTCTTTCACGCCTGGCCGGCCCCTCGGCTCTCGTTACTGTCTGGCCTGCAGACGGAGGGGCCGGTGAGCGGATACTAATGAGCAGGCTCCAGCGGGTGGTGTAGGTACGAGAGCCGCTGCCCAAACTCTCCAGCATGGCCACCACCGCGGCAGCCCTTGTGTCTCCGCCAGCTGAAACACGAAAGAGGGTCAAAATTCTACCCCTTTCCTTTTCCCTACCCATCTCTCCTCCAGTTCCTCAACAGTGTCCAACTATATGATTCAGTTAGATCCATTCCTATTGTTTTTTTTTCTGTCAAATTAAACTTGATCTCGGATTCACCTGCTTCTTCCACACTCAACTCCTGGAAGCTGAGAGTTAAAAATCAAACGGGTAATGCAGAAAGTCAGTAAGTAAACAAACGCAGGACTGATTTGAATGGACACACAGACTTGGGCAAATGGGATTTGACGAGGCTGATTGGTGGCGGAGGGAAGGGGGCCCTGAGGCTCTCCGGCGGATACCGTCACATGACTGTGGTTAGCAGCGCCACGCTCACACGTCAGAAGAGATTTTGGCTGGGCCGTTCTCCGCGGGGCCTTCACCTGTCTCCTGTCTTTGCTGCTTTGCCTGGCTTATAGGTAGAAATTCCCTGTTCCGTGCTCCAGGATGGTCTGGCCTTTGGACGCCGTTTTGCCGTTTCCTCTGTAGTCAAATGGATGCTGCCAGGGCCGAATGTCCTGTTTAGAATCTGTGTGGCTTTTGCTCCTCAGCTCAGAAAACATGAACAATATTTACATATGCACACAAACATATATACATACATACGCATGCACAAACACACACATTCATACATATACACATACGCATACACAAACACACACATTGATACATACACACACACACATGCACAAACACACACACATATAGTTGCTGCAATAGGTCAGTTCCTTGTAATTGTCACACTTTCTGTGTGCTATACTGTATGTCTCTGAATGTTATAACATTGTCATGACTATCTGACATAACTGTTGCCTTTTTGTTTTGTCTTAACAAAGATGCACGATTGTATTCTGCTGCTGTCTGTTTCTCTGTGTACCAACTCACTCCAGCCTGTACCTCTCCCTGTCTTTCCCTGTCCAGCTCAGAGGGATTAAGGGGTTCTCTCTCTGTCCCCCCTCTTTCCCACCTGTGTAGTGTACATGTGCCTGACAGCTGGACAGCACTATTGCAGTGTGATCCCCAGTGCACCACAGCTCCATGTCAAGCTCAGGTCAAACAACCCCGTCAGCACAAGAACCTCTGCCACGGGAACCATGAAAGAAAAAAAAATACGGTCACATCCACCAAACGTACTCTAACTGCTTTGTTCTGCGTGACAATGACAGCCAATGGGAAAGCTGTGGAGGTCAGCAATAATTCAGTGTAAATTTCCATATGTGCTGTCCACAGCCCCCCACTAACCTCCCCATTGCACCCCCTCGTCAGCTGTTTCCTGACTTTGAGACGAGAGGAGGCCCGGGGTCGCTGTGGGGGACCACACTCTCACCTCCTGATGGTAATTGCATTTCACTTCCTCTTGTTTATCGCACTATTTTTAGAAGATACCGATCATCGACTGGCTGGAAAAACTGCACAGCTTTCATAAATAAAAAATAATAACCAAAAGCATCATGTGATGTAAATATATAAATAAACAAGCAAAATTAATAAATAAAGCTACAAAGGTCATTCCCAAATCAGAGATAAACAAGTCCCTGTGATATAATCATTAGATCTTTAAAACAAATCCCTTTCACAGCATTAAACACTTATTGTAAAGAGCAGGAGAGGGAAGAATAAAGAGAAGGAGAGAGGGAGAGGAATAAAGAGGTGGGGGAGAGCAGAGAGAGAAAGAGAAGGAAGAACAAGGGGAGAAAAGAGAGAAAGATTGGAGGAATAAACACAACATGATCTTTGTATAAACAGTGGAGTTTGCTTATTATGCGAGTATTAATTTTCCCCCCAGGAGCTAATTAAAATTTTCAGAGCAGCAGTAAGACTGGTGCAGGTCCCCAGTCACCACATTGCCTCTGCTGAACAGCTCCAGAGAGCTGCCGTCACAGACAGAACCCAGCCGAGCACGTCACTCCATCTCCCACTCTCTCTTTCTCTCTCACACACACACACACACACACACACACACACACACACACACACACACACACACACACACACACACACACACACACACACACACACACACACACACACTTGTGCAGATATGTATATAATCATACACACAGGCATTAATAAATATACATGCAATCCTGGAAATTCACGCACCCACACACACATTCAAAGCCTTGAGAAAACATTTACAAACATGAAACAGAAATAGGTTAAAAAAAACAATACACAACACAGTGCAGTACACAAAAACAGACAACACAGGACATGAAATATGGAAGACAATGGACCTGCTGACGCAAGGATAATGAACTTGAACTAGAACACATACAAGCAATCGCACAGAAATACAGACACATGCACATTCACAAATGCACATATATAAACTCTTGCATGAAAAAAACTCACACAACTATGTGGAGACACTCCCTCTCTCTCCCCTCTCTCTCCCTCTCTCTCACACACACACACACACACACACACACACACACACACACACACACACACACACACACACACACACACACACACACACACACACACACACACACACACACACACCAAGACATGCCTGTTTGGTGGTTCTCTATAGCGTTTTGGGGGGCACACAGGGGCTGAGGGTAATCTGAGTGCATAGAAGCAGGCCACCCCTCCCCACTGTTTCAACCTGTCTTCAACAACAATAAAACTCCCAAGATTCCCAGGATCTGGTTAAGAAAAATAAAAGTACCATTTCAATTTTATTGGATTAAAGCAAATAAAAAATAAATGAATAAACTGACTGATAAATAAAAGGGAGGATTTTGTTGTTCTAAATATTCACATATATCTTACAGTTAATAATAAAATTTCCTTTATAGATTTTTCTGGCATCATTTTAGTTTTTGCCACATTTCGACCAGAACAAAAACAAGTAGCATCGGTAGGTAACGGTAGCCTCATAGTCCACACACAATCACTAAGTATTAACATTGAAATACTGAATTACAGATATTCAACCAGATTCGATTAGTCATAGCGTATATCATAAAGAAACTTTAGGATTTTTTATAGATCCAGTATACAGCAAGAGTCCTTTTCATGTAATATTTTTTTTTCAGCGTCCACCAACTGTGATGACAGAGAAGAGAATGAAATGAAGAAAACAGGAGCAGAATACAGGAGGGCCGGCAGATTTCAGTATAGTAAAACGGTAATGAGAAAAAATGGAGTCTCCAGAAATCTGAGGAGGGGATTAAAAAAAACTAAGCAGGGATGAATTCTCAGACAGAAACGGTGAGAAGAAATGTGGGAGCAGCCGTACACAGGGATGCTGACATGATGTCAAAAAAAAACCAAAGCGTTAAAACACACTGGCAGACTGAGACTGGTAAGCGACGTCTCAATTGACACTGAGAATGAGACGACAGAAACATTCCTGGAAGCGGATGCAGACACAGGCGCTAATGTGGGTAAGGATTAGCCTCTCTTTCTTTTACTTTATTATTTAAATGAAGGTAGAAAAGTTTTGGCTGTCCAGAGCTGTAAGCAGGCAGCAGGGTGAATGAGTGTCGGAGAGCTTCCACCTCTCTTGCTTTCTCTTTCTCTCTCTCTCTCCTCTGTCTCTCCTCTCCACAGTCTCCCTTGCCGCCGGGGTTGAGGAGCTTCAGTCCCTCTTCCTCCTCCTCTTCCTCCACCTCCTCCTGCTCCTCCTCGTCCTCTACAGGGGAAAGACCAGGAACCCTGAGAAAGTGGAGTATTTCCATCCGCCCATCAGGTTGCCACGCTCCAGTTTGAGGTAGGCCCGGTCCCCCTTCTCCATGGCGATCAGAACTCCATTGCTGGCAGCTTCACGGGTCACATCCTGGTCCCCAGCGAAGGCCGAGATGACCGGCCATCCGTTATGCATCAG
Organism: Albula goreensis; assembly: GCA_022829145.1. Lineage (NCBI taxonomy): Eukaryota > Metazoa > Chordata > Actinopteri > Albuliformes > Albulidae > Albula > Albula goreensis. The sequence continues at coordinate 26,603,116 of CM040755.1, forward strand.
GCTCACCTACAGGACACACACACGCAGGTGAGAGAGGTGCTTGGACACACATGCACACACAGGTATAAACACAGGTATAAACAATACATGTAAAAACACAATTGCACACGCACACACACACGCAATACATATATACACCAATACAAAAACACACATAGACACCTGTACAAACATGCTTGTGTATACACATCATATCATATATCACATACATACATACATATACACATATTTCTGGATGTCAGAAAAACAGAGAAATGTCTAATGAAAAATATATACACCCCTGAAAAACTGGAACAATTGAATAGTGGCGCTCCAGTTTTCTCAGGGCATAGTGCTCTTGTGGTGGGAAACAGAGAGAGAATCACAGTCATGCACAAGAAGAGACAGATCTTGGTTTGGACATGTGAAATGAGACCCTGAACACACACTGGCGTGGGAGGAAGGGTGTTATATTTGCTTCTGTCTGTCACCCCATGGAGAAGGGCCATTCCAGGACCATCCCACAGTTAAGGGAGAAAATGTCTGGTGTCATTAGAAACTGTCGCTAGGACTGCATTGTGCACTTTGTGGCGGCATAAGACAGGCCTGTTTTTTGCAAAGACAGAGAGGAGGAGGACAATAATAAAGATGAATAGGGTTCAGGCTTCCTAAACACACACACACACACACACACACACACACACACACACACACACACACACACACACACACACACACACACACACACACACACACACACACATAAAACATGCCAGAATAAACATCGCCTCTTTCTCTTATTAAGGTCTGACTGTTTCCACACTAAAACCAGAACGCGTTAAAAAAAAAAAAAAAAGGAATGCAACATCCAAAAATTCAATAAAGGCTTTATTATGAGTCAGAGAATGCCTGGTACAAAATCTGGGATGAGTCTAATTTCCGCCCATTCTCCGCCCCTTCACCCCCCAAAAAAGAAACAGTGACTAACTCTGTTAGTGTATTTCTGTGCTGCTTTCCCCCGAGAGTTTCCCCCTTCCCTCTGTTTTGTGAGAAATGGGCAAGAGACTTTTGAACATCATAGACTTTTCAACAGTGAATTCTACGTTCCTGTAGGGATGAGAGCAGTATTGTGCTGAGATAAAGTAGTGTACACTAGATAAGCACAATTAGTCTGGGGTAAAATGGCTGAGGATTCCGGTGTGCTGCCATAGTTGAGCGAGCGTGCTTCGTTAGCGTGCGGGTGCTCAGTTCAGCCCAATAAGAGGCAGAGGAAAGGATCTCTTTTATTGGGGAAACGGGTGACGCAAGCAGGCCTCTGTGCCGCTAATGCGCCACTTAAGTGTTATTAGGATCTAAAGGCCCTCCGAGGAGTGAGACCGCTGACTCTCCTGCGCACGACTCCGGGTTAAATATGACGTGAGGCATGACCGGCAGAGAGGGGGGGCTTGTCGTGTCACAGCAGGGAGGATTTTTTGACTCAACACTGCTGGGTCCATCATGGGTCATCAACTGGCTGCTCTCTCCATCGAACGGCTCGGACCAACAGTCCCGTTAAAAAAACGTGACGTAGCAGATGAGGTACTGGACAAAAGGGTGGAGCCTTACTACCACCCTACTGCCCTACCTGGTCTGAGTACACCGCATTCTGAAGTAACCACAGTATCATTTACCCGTTTCTTCATTAGCCTGTCAGTGGGCACTGGCTGGTTTTCACCATGCAGTCTGGTGTATCGCTGGCAGTAGTTTGTTCACCGTAGTCTATAGTTTCATCCTATACCTGATTTTCCCAAACGAAAATCCAGCTGAGAAAGCTGGTTATGGGGACAGAACTTGTCAGTGACAAAATTGTGGGATTAAAAAAATAAAAAGGCACTGTGTTATAGAAGGTGCGGGACAAAAAAACATAACGGGAAAAGGGAAATAAAGCCTGAGCAGTATCAGAGCGATCGTCTACAAGTTTTTGATTCGAATGCATACAGGAAAGCGTTTCAATCTGTCCTCGTCAGACCGTTAAACACTAACTGTGTTTTCCTAAAAATGTCCAAAAGCAAACATCACATGGCTAAGGTGAAAGAGTTAAGCCAGTAAAACATAAATGCATGTGCCTGTGGTGTGAAATTTGTGTCTGTATGTATTTGTGCAGGTCAAACAAAGTGGCCCTTGCGATTAACAAAGAAGAGGGAACCGCCCAAGAAGGGCCGCATAGGTTGCGTGCAGCGGCCGTTGAAACAGTTACGAGGACCAGCGGATGTTTGTGCTCAGAGGGACATTGAGGTGAAGGAGGTGAGCAGTAATATGTACGTGTCTGCTCCCCGTTCCAGCCCAGCATTAGCACTGGTGGATGACATGGCAAGTTGTTACATGGTTACATGGCACCTGAAAAAGGTGCAGTCCGCTCACCTCGTCCATCTTGTGCCAAACCAGCCTCAGCCACCACCCTGCCAGCATGAACTGAAGATGAGGGTAGGTGATCCTGCATCGCATTGCTTATCTGTGACTGACCCTCTTGGCCAATAGGATTAAAAATGCTTCTCACCTGAACTGGGCTTTGACAGACCTTAATGCTGTTAAGCACATCCCTCTAGGGCAATGGCAAAGGATACTTCACCTCACCAGCAATTTAAACCCACATCCCTCTACCCACAGTGAACATGGGCTTAAAAGGGGTGGGGCTAACCCCCCCATTACCCAACCCCAGGTATACATCACTTTTGGGGGAATGAAGAAAAAACCTTCCAATATTTATTTCGATCTCCATCACACTTTCTCTCTGACTCTGTCTTTTCTTTCATTTTTTCTTGCTCATCCTCCAGAAACCTTGCAGCTCACATGGCCTTAGCAGCTTAAACACTGAAACCAGTGAGAATTTTCTCACACCAGATGTGGTTGCCCTGTGGTTTGCCGTGCCTCTTTCTCGGAGCTGAACTGTGAATCCTTCCCCCTTTCGCAGTAGCGAGTGGGTGTCTGTGTCCTTCGCTGGGTGAGAGCAGGTGATTGTCTTTCATATGAGTTTGCGTGGGTGTTTGGGTGCCGTTCTTTGGCATTTGGATGAATGTTTACCCCCTCCCCCTCTCTTACAGCCTTCTAGCTTGCCTTGTTTGTTTGTTTCTAATCAATTCCTCTCCAAAGAGAGTTAAATAACTGAGTGTAATCCCGAGGCCCCCCCGGGGAAAATACAACATAATTATGCTACGGTTTAATTAGCGAAAGATACACTCTAATTACGACTGGGGTTGGCGTGAAAAGCGACGTTGTCAGTGTTAAATGTTATATCGAGAGGGTTACATTTTTAATCAAAGACATTTGTAAATTTCGCGCTTCAAAGGATTAAATTATTTCTACAGCACTGTAGGCTTCACCAGAAAAACCCCAGGGTGGTTGTTTTAGGCTGTAATAGATAGTAGCTGCTTTAGTTATGAATAGATATGGGCAGAGAAACGGTGCGCATTGAATTGGTTTTGCACCTGTTTACCTGTTAAGGCACGAGGCAAGGAGACAGGAGCGGGTCGGAGCAACGTTTGACACGCGCCGTCGCTGTCCGTGGTGCTGTAATCACTGTCTACTACGAGCATGCATGCTGCTCACTGAGAGTATTTTAATTTATCCTTGCAGACCACAATTTTAGCTCCAACCATAATTTCTTTTAGTGTGATAGTCGTATGTTAATTTGTAAAATCCCGTATCTCACTAACCCGTGTTTGAAAGAGTGGATACTCTATATTTATCTGTGCGGGGACTACTTCTGTCAAAGAACTGTGCAAGCCAAAAAAGACAGTGGGCAACTTAAAAAAGAAAAACATAAGATAAGGGGCGATCATATGCATTGAAACTGTTACTGACCTGGATCGTTTGGCGATTGTACACTTTCACAACATGGAAATTAAAACTGTAAATCCCTCTGCGCGGAGCGATGAAGTTGCTTCTTTCTTCGTCAAAATTTTTCCCAACGTTCACAAGTACCTGGGAAAAATAAAGAGGAAAGAGGACAGAGTGGGACGGAAGTGTTAAAAATGGACTAAAAACAGCAATTTTAAACAGCATTTCAGCGTTAACTAGATTATTTATGGAACAGACTGAACTTAAATGACAGTATACTTAAGCAAAAATTGCCTTTTCAAAAATCATTTTAATATTATGTCTACCATTTGTTACATTATTTGATATATGTGTATTTTAAATTTGCAATTTTCCCAGAATACTAAAGGTGTTTATGCAAATAAATATAGGATATGTAGGCACGCACAAATTGAATTCAGCACAGCTAGGAGAATGACCTGTTAAAATTTTATATTTAATGAGAGCAAACTCAGTAAGCCAGTGCTATTAAACATAATTAAAAGCCATTCGCTGGCGATTAACATTTCACGAAGTGGCATGAAATAAGGGCTTGGTATTTTATCATTTGCTGCCATGTCAGGTTTTTATCTCATATAATCAAAAAGGAGCTTAAATATGCACAGCTAAATATCCTCTAACTAACCGACATGTCAAATGGTCAACGTCCTGTTCCCATTCTGTGTCACCCGGACACGACCGTAATTGCCCGACTCCCGCGTGCTGTATTCATCTTTAGTTAACCAGCGGGTGTCCTCCACGCGGAACTCGCACTGTGAGCTCTCTCCTTCTTAAACTCACACACCCCGCTCCCTGCTGTGTGAGGGTTTACAGGATCAAACCCCCAGACCCCCTGACGTCTACCTTACCGCCACTCTGATAGTTACCCGATCAAAGTAGATGACCATTGTTCGGTTACTCATCTCCGACGGTTCGTGGTTGGTGTTCCTCACGGCGGAGAAAGCCACTTTGGCGCTCCCAGACCGCACAGATATCCCGAGCGCTGTCCCGGTCGGATCCGAAGTTGGGTTGGAATCGCAAACCACCAGACATTTCCCCTCGAGCACGATGGGTTCCGTTTCGTTCTGAGCGTGCGCTAGTCCCGCTAGGCACATTGCACTCAAGAGAAACAGCAACATGATAGCAACTTCAATCTGTACTTGATCCTGGTATCCCGCCTAAAGATATTCGGAGATTTATTTCTTGGGCGGAAAGAAAACGTGGACACTGCTGTCTTTTATATGATCCAGTTTCTTCTAAGTAACTTATTCGTTTCTGTTCTTTAAAATAGAATAATGTCTCCGCACGTAACTTCTCAGATATTTTATGTTGAAGCCACGCGTCTTTTGTTTTTCAAGCGTTATTTTGTATTTTTAGAGATTCCTTTGCCACTCGTTCCCTGTGTTCGCGAGTGGTTTTGCTTTCTCGGCTCGCCCTCCCCGCCTTCTAGTCTCACTCTCTAATCGAATAACCAGTGGAGAGCGGAACGAGGCCCTTGTCTAGTCGAAACACAGTTGAATACATAGCGCGGGGTCCGTCTGCTCGCGCGCTGAATTATTGATATGTGAGATATTAGAACAGAAACACAAAGGCACGGACGCGCGAGACTCCCGCCCTCCTCGTTTTCTGGAGACCACTCCCCACGGGTCCCAATCACAGATTAGCGCATCTCCAGATTTCCAATCGCTGTGCAGCCCGCCCCCCGTCCATGTGACAGTGCTGTTTTTTTATAGAGGTATCGTACAGGTGGACTTGGCTCGACCAAAGATCGAAGGAGATGGCAGCCCTCTGACTCAGACTGTGGGGTTCGGTATAGTTTATTATTATCATCACCTTGGACACATATTGGTTTTCATCCCTGCTGATCCAAAAGATTTGTAGCAAGTAAGAGAAACAGACGCATGAGGAAAACTGACCGGTGGCACCGAAGGATTACCTCTGGACAAAGTAAGAGAAGTTTCCGTCACACACCTGTGAGCGCGTGAAGTTAGAAATGAAAATAGAAGAGGACGCAAAGATCCAGAAATTCAAGACTTGAACGAGGGAAGTCGGCACTCCAGTCGAAAAATTATGGATTTATCCGATTGCAATAGCTAATGACAAAACAATGACAAAAAAGGCTGAAGGCCATGGTATAGGTTGATTAAAATGGTTAAATTTGTATGCTAAAAATATGTGAAATATGTAGCACTATAGACTACACATAATAATCTGTGAGTCAGAGGTTTAAAAATGATGGTGTATGGAAAAACCTAAGGAAGATTGAATCCACGCATCTCATTGAGTCACTGTTGACACCTGCTATTAACTTTGCTTTTGAAAGCTTTTGTCTATTTTTCAGTAAGTTGAAAACAAGCAATATATCTCTTTCAAATGTCAACACACATCTCCACCCACCAACCTAAAATCCACAGATTATTCACCTATAGTCTATTCGGTGCGATAAGGAGATTCATTCCTTTTTCATGTCTGTCTTTATCTACCTGATTGCCCCCTACGCAACTGAAGAAAGTTTTCACCAGGTATGACACGTACCGACCTGCCAACAAGAAAACACAAGACAAATTCACACTATCCACGTACAGTCAAGCGAAAAATAAACTACCGTTCCACATTGATGAGCGAGACTGACTTATGGAAGAGCAGCGCACGTAGCCTACAGTGTTCTGAGCGTCGCGGTCGATATCTACGGCGCTCGGAAATCGTATCTGCGGTTGTTTAATCTTTCGCCTGCAGTTGGAGTCAGTTGATAGAATCAGGCTGACGTCTCCTGTCGTAGCTGAATCCTTGCCCGCGGACGGCCTGTTCGGCTCGCATCTGACAGAGCGCGCTCGCAATTCTTACATGACATTTAATAAACAAGATCACTGAACAAGTTTAAGGGGGTATAGACAGACATACCAGTCAGAACTGAACAAAGGGGGGCAGCATTGACATTTCAAAAAAGCGGCGTCTCCTGAATGTACAAGTTGGGAATAATTAAAACCAGGCTGGCAACGTTTTCAGATTCTTTGCTGAAAAGATAATGTCTCCCTTTAAAAAAACTGAATCGTTGGTTCCTGCCCGAATGTTTTACTGTACGAGGTGAACCTATTTCAGCACCTTGTGTGGTCGACAGCTGCCGCAAAGAGCACCATCCATTTGATTTAACATCTCTCTATGGAGGCTTTTTATTGATACAAATCAACGAACAGCTGGCAGAATGGCCTTGAATTCTCACACTTTAAATGTACTACATCCTGTTTGATCTTAATGACCAGATTTGGAGGCTAAACTGTAACGAGTGGAACTCGTTTTTAAGGGTTCACCAAAGTTTGATAACTTCCACAATTTTTCCACAATCAAGCCAACATTTTGTGAAAAGGGACTCTTGAAAACGAATAATTCTTTGGGGGAATGACCATATGTACACATGACATTTTTACACACGCACACACAATCAGGTATGTTTGCAGTCTCTAGTCCCGCTGATGCAGTAGATAAGCAGCACACCCAGGTTAGCGGTGCATCAGGACAAGATCATCTGCCGACAGCCTCCCCCGGGAGCCGTCCTGTCACACTCCACATGTTGCAGGTCTCATTGCATCACATTGCTGCTCGAGGCGCTCTCTACGCATCATGGAACGGGAACGTCATAAATAAATAGACGAGGAGCCAGGCACTCTGCTGCTGACATGTCACGCGCAGTGTACCGGTGTCTCTGTGACAAACCAGCCAGCCGCGACCCTCTTGTGAAATGTGTCTGAGGGGAGTGAGAGGAAGCGATTCGGCACGAGACGGCCACGGCTTCACACACCGCAGTTGTAAAAACAAGAAAAACAGATACCAAGAGGAAGCTTCGGGGTGCGGATACAGTATCAATACAATGTTATCTTAACATATGCTCCGAGTCTGCTTTATCCGCTAGGGTCGTTGTGATCATAAAAATGATTTTTAGTAATGTTACAAACAGAAAGACAAACAGTAAATTCTACAGTGATTCTAAAACAATTAACATGTAATTATAACCACGAATGCGCGCACTAACAGAAACTTACACACAAACACAACCAAAGGACACTAAAGCTGAGAACTGAACATTTGCATGGGCTACATACTAAAATATTTATCATATTGTAAATAAATTGCGTATGCATTGAGTTGTGGGGCTTTTAAGGTGTAATTTAACTAATCCTGTATTCGGTAATGCACACGGTGGCAAAATACTTGCACACTGCGATGCAACAAATTACATTCCTGGGGTGATATTGCGTAATTGCGCTTTAATTAAAGCCTTTTTTCATTATTGATCCGCAGATTTGTTTTTGGCGATTAAGTTAATTAGCACGTTCCCAGTCCAGCCCTTCGCTGTACTAATCTAATCAGGTATGTAAAGCACTACAAATGTGATTTAGCAAATCACATTATCCCATTAAAAACTGTTGGTGACTTGTAAAGAATATTGTTTCTGTCCTGTAGGCACTCTGGTAATATGATTGTAAGGGGCTGACACATTGCTATGTGATTGGCTGAACAGACAGAGCCAAATAAAAAACTGCCCTATTGGAACTTAAGGGGGTGGGGTCCTCAAAGCTAACATAGTACATCCAAATCAACAAGATCTCCAGAACACACAGCTAGACATATTGAAGAAACCCTCAAACATGGCGTTATGCCCAGGAGGACTCAGCTCAGGTCCTGGGGTCCACGCGGAGGCTGGAGGGATGTTCACCCCAGAGCTGGAAGGCCGCAGTGCCAGAATGCCCACTCATCCCGGCTCTGCAGGGCTGCTGTCTCACTCAGGCTTTGGCAGCAGCCGTTTCTCCCATGTTTGCTCCCCATTTTAAAAAACCCAATACTTCAAAGGGAAACAGACTGATATGAACAATCTGACCTTTCTTCTGTAAACATCAGAAATACTACGAAATTACTTTTACTTACTCTCCCACTGTTATGGACAGAGTAACTACGGGCTGCTTGTCAGGGTGTCGAAGTAATCCGCTGCACTCCAGCAGCAAATGAAAGCATTTTGGATGGGCAGCATAAATGTTGCATGCACTGATGCAAAACTCCCTGGCCTCTTAAAGAAACAGCATCCATTATTCTGACCCTCACATCTCTCTCTCTCTCATGCACACATCAGACAGGGCGATGTAGCCAGAGCAGTGCATGTGGTTTCTCAATGGAAACCCTTCTGTAAATATCAACCTTTTGAAACTCATGGCACTCAGCTTTAGTTGAGACTGGGGTTTGGAGCTGTAGATTCAGCTCTGTAATAATTTTTTTGTGGTTGGCTGTTCTGTCTGTTCCTGTTCATGGGCTTTGACTTAAGAAAACTGTTCCTTTCTAGGTTCAGTTTTTGAGCTGTTCTCTGTTTGGCATACATGTCATGATTTTCAACACTTCCCTGAAACATAAATCATTTTGCTAACTAAATCATTTTGTGACCAACAGTTTCAATTCAGGAAACAAGTTTTAGATTTTGTTGTCAATTCAGTCTTGTCATGTTGCTTTGTACACACACTGATGGAAGTTGTAATTTTGATATTGGTGGTCAGTATTTACATTAATATGAAACATGTCGACTCCTTAGTAATTGTGAGTTTATTATTTCAAAAGATGAGTCCATTTTCATTTAGGGGTTCTGCTATGTTGTCTTCCTCATGTACATACACACACAACACATTATCACACACACTGCAGGCTCTCACTTTCATCCATCAGTTGGAATCAACATTTGTCCTCAAATTTCAGTTCAGCTGAATAAGGTTTATGTTTTTTTCTCTGCAAGAACAGTTTGGTGAGTTAATCTTGTGATTGCCGAAGAGTCCAAACTGTGTTGGTGAAGATAAAAATGAGCACTTGCATTTAATTTTATGAAACAGTTAAGGACGAATGTTGGCTGAATCCCAGGAAGTGTTTTCAGTGGCCTTTGATTGTCAATGCTTGGTATGGTATAGCCTGCAGAAAATGCAGGGGCAGAACTGTATCTTGGGATTGTGTGTTTGAAAAGGGAATGGTTTGCCCTGTTTTTCCGCCATTTATCCATCCTAACTCAGCAGGTGGATTCAGTGAAAAATGGAACTCCCCCTTCATGTGATAACCTGCCCCCATAAGGTGATGCCATACCAGCTGCATGCTGCCTGTGGCGTCAGAAGACAATGACATCAGCTATAACCTCGATTTGTGCATCGATAAACACCTGGCCAGCCAAAAGTGGCCACTAGAGATCCATTACCCCATCCACATAACCTACGTAACTCCCATCACTCCCCCATGAGGTGAAGGCAAGTCTTGTTTCACCAATGTGGACCCCTGACCAATTATAGAGGACTCAATTATATATATGTATATATATGGCATGTGTCATTAGCACATGAGCTGTGTTTGTTCTGTTTTGGTGTGGCACACAAAGGCAGGAATTGGCAGCTGGGGTGGGGGGTGGGGGTGTTTAAGTTTAAAGGACCTGAAATCTTCACATTTTAAAAGCAACCTGTTTTTAACCTGTCTTCGCCACAAACCACAGCAGGGGAGCAGGGATTAAGCATATACTGACTTTATAAAAAGAACATTTGATTTGGTGTCTATTTTCTCTCCGTTTTGACATTTTTTTTCCTCCCGTCTTTTCCTCCCAACTGAATTTTACATGAAGTGAGAGAAGGGCATCCAGACCTCGGAAACATATGGAGTGGATCTGGGAGATGGGGGTACCTGATAATTAATACTAGCAGAAACATGGCTACCATTTAGTTTACAGTAATACATGTCCCACGCCAACCATATGAATAATAACTCTCCTTTATTAGATCTAAAAATAAAGTAATGGGAGCATAATCAAGGTTTTTATATTCATAGTCTAATACCCCTGACCCCTCCATCATTAGGGTGGAAGTCTGTCCCTCTCAAGTGTCCCATTGAGGCCAGTGAATTTGCTGCTCTGGTCATTTTTTCGTGACCCACCCCCCCCCACCCCCCATCCCCCCGGCTTCCCTCCCTCTCGTAATGTGGTCCAATAATGGTTTTCATTTGGTTACAGGAGTGAAGGGCTGCCCGAAGAGAGCACCTGATTAAATCTTCGCACTGTAGCTGAGGAAAGGAGGAAATCGCATTGCACCGTCAGGAGAGGGAAGGAGAAAAATAACCTGTCATCACATTCTCACCGTCTGATGGTCCTCTCTCTCTGTCTGCGTCCTAATTCAGGGGGCAGGACTTTAAAGACAATAAGAGGGACAGGACTTCACCGTAATGGAGGGAGACAGAGACTGAGAGGGGAACGAAGAAGAGAAACAGTGTGTGAGAGAGAGAGACAGTGAGAAAGACAGAGAGAGAGAGATAGTGAGAAAGACAGAGAGAGAGAGATAGTGAGACAAAGAGAGAGAGGAAGGCAGGAGGGGAAAGATTTACAGAAACAGTGTGTTGCCATGTTTAACAGATCTTTGCGACTGCAAAAACAAGTTAAATGGAAAGAAAACATTTATTTATTAATAATGAATCTGGAGCTGGGGACACAATTAGTGGATGAGCTCTTGCTTCTAATTTGCAGTGTGAAAAGATGGATCACAGGCATGCAGAGAGAGAGGGAGAGAAATGAGGTAAGCATCAGTGATCTATAACAGGAGAAGGGCAAGGATATGTGTTGCTTTGAAGCTATTTTACTTTTTAATTATTGACAGCACAAATACTGCCTGGTCGAAATATGAGATTCAGAACCCGGTCGTGGATGGACTGTAGAGTGTATGCCGTTGGAGTATGGCATGCACATTCAAGAAAAGTTTGTTTGTATGTGCGTGTGTGTCATTCTTTGTCTGTACATGTGTGTGTGTGTCAGAGTACAGCGGGTCTGTTGTTGAGGGTGTGTGTGTGTGTGTGGGGGGTTGTATTCCTCTCACACAGTGTGGAGCAATGGCCTCATCCCCAGTTCCCCAATCTGAAGGATGTGGTATGAAATGCTCAGGTTATTAAGACTGTGCTGAAGAGATATAATGGTAGGTGGGACTGAGAGTCGACAGCGTGGTGAAACTCAGGAGGAGCATGCCTTTTTCAACTCCTTCAGTAAACAGCCAACCAGCCAGGTGTTGACATTACGGATCAATACAACTGCAGGCAAGACACTTCCTTTCCCCTGATCCTCTGTAATAACACAGATAGAATCACTGAGAAAGATTCCTTGCTCCTACGCCATATCACCTGTCTGTCACTCAAGTTGACAGGTAACTGTCATATTTCCCTCCCCATGGACCACCAAGATATACCCCCTCCTCCCTGTGTTTCTCCCCCAACCTGACGTCTCTTCATCAATATGACCTCTGACCTGTGATCGCATCATAGGGCTATCATGTTATATGCCTGAAAATGGTAAAATTAACTAAAACTTTGCATGATGAAATACTGTCACACTGTTCTGATTAGAAATTCTGAAATCCTATCATAATTAGAGAAATGGGATATGTTTTTGCACTATTTTAGGGCTCAAAATATTATTTAGGAAATACTAGTGAAGAACACTATTTGAAAAAAATTCATAAACGTATGCCACAATATAACATATAGATTCAAACTGACAGTTGTACTAATATATTTTACAAGGAAAATTATTGACCATCATGGCACATGCCAAAATGACTAGAGAATGAAAAAGAAAAGCAAATGAAGATTTCTGTAAGAATAAACAGTAAACATCAAGCTAGCCATTATTTTTATAATTAACTATGCAAAAAGGCAAATATTCAAGCAACACAAATCTACTTCCATTGATACTGGACTTAAATAGCCTGAAATAAACTTATGCTATTATTATATACATACATCACATATATTTGTAGGGGAGAAATTTAAAAGCAGAGATTTGTATGTCTTAATTCAAGAAAAACAGTGAAACCTTGGTTTTTGTGCTTTAAAAGACTCCTGCAAACATCATGCAACCCATTTAATTGTTAGAAGCTACAAGGAGAATAGGCAAATTGAAGCTAAAGCTACCCTCATGTAACAAAAAAAAACATATTTTAGGGAATATTTGCTCAGCCAGATAGAACTCATCTCAAAAATATACAGACAACACCACTATACATATTTATATACACAGGGAGAATGAAGTCATTTCAGTTTGGACACGATGTAGCTAAGTAAACATGCATTATAGCAGTGAGTGCTGATGTGAATAGACAACAATGACAGTGACCCTGCTGTACTCAGGGTCACTGACTATGTGTTCTCCCTAAGCAGCAGCTGCCCTTCGTCATTGCAGTTGACATCCTGGCTCCCTGGCTGTCTTTTAAACTCAGTAGCCAATTTTGGTTGTCTGTTTTAACAGTCCCCCAGTTTGGGCTAGTTCTAATGGCTATCATTTGAAATTTTTGTGACCACCTTAACTGGATTCTTTAACTTTTTTTGCAAGCTGTGTGCAGACCGACAGGGTACTTGAGGAAAATGAGATTGAGAGAAAGAGAAGCGCAGCATCAAAAAGCATGCAATTATTTCCCGAGCATAACTATGCGTATGATGAAAGGACAAAAACAGTTCACAACAATTTTAGAATTCATTATTAAAAAATAATCTTTGGTAATTATGCTCCGGGCTCCCTGGAGCCTGAAGCCCTGAGTTGGAGCCTACGTAGGCCGTTGGGTTCATATGGCACTATGTGGAGGTGTAGGTTTAGATCCATGTGCATTTTTAAGATGGTAGTTTGTGGTTTTTGGCAGCTATCTTACTGTCTGTCTACTGAGTTCCAGATTATGATCATCCTGTATTCTCTCAAGAGTAAGATTCTGACTCAGTCACAAAAGGTGCTCACCAATAGCACAGGCTAAGCCTTACAGCCTGGAAAACATTAGGTAAGGGTCTACGTCTGGGTATCTACACAACCTTTTCCCTTACCCCTGCATGTGAGGAAAGGCAAGGCAGAACTCCTCGGATGATTTTACAAACATAAGAACACTCAAACTACTCACAGAGCTACACCTGTCCAAGGCTGTGTTCCCGGGGGTGGGGTGGGGGGGGGGGTTTGGGACACACACTGCTAGGGGAGCCGTATCCAGGAACTCTTTATTCCACATAGGGGAAGTCGGGCTCATTTTGTTCTCCTTACTACTGTCATCTTTGTTTGATGCTTTCCACTCTTGCAAAGTTGCTGTGATACCAATAGCCTTGGGACAGAAATATTGAACACAAAAAGTGGCGCTGGTATAAGAATAATAGCAATAGCAAAACAGAAGATCTTGTGCTATTTCAGGGGAAAAAACACTATTTTGTTATATTTTATGAAGGGTTACAAAACCCCCCAGAGAATGTATACAATATGTTCAAAATACAAGTAAACGTCAGGAACAATACATTTTTATGGTATATTTAGTCATATCTGAACAGATCTCAGTGCTGATAAACCATTAGCACCCACGAAGCGTGCAAAGGCCTCTAATTAAATTATGACGATGAGAAGCACATCCCAATTAACTGAAATGCATGCAGAGATGAGAGTGTGTCTGACCTATGCTAACTTCACACAGGAGAGAGGTTGGGCTAAAGCGCTCACTTTATTAACATCGGGCTGGAGAGAGGGCTCTCAAAGCCTTCTGGGTCCATGGGGAGTGATGGAGCGCCTGGTCACAGATGACGGGGTGGGGGGTGCTTTTTTACAATCCTCTCCAACTGAGGACAGGGGTTGTGGCAGAGGGAGGCCAGGCCTGGAGGACGGAGGGATGGAGATGGAGGAAAACAGGCTGGAGGAGAGATAGAGAGAAAGAGAAAGGGCAGAGATGGAAGGAAGGAAAAAGGTTAAGAATGGTTATGGAAGGAAGGAGAAAGGGATGGAGATGGAGGGAACAGAGATGAGGTAAGGATAAAGGTGCATATATGGATGGAAGTAGGATGGAAATAGAAAGAGGACAGAATGAAGATGGAGGGAAGGACAAAAGGCAGAGATGGAAGGGATGAGGGATGGATGGAGATGGAGGGAAGGACAAAGGGAAATGATTGTGGTGGTGCACAGTAATGCCTCCCACCTTGGAAAAATTACATCTGTTTTTCATGACTACCATGAAAGGGAAGGAGTAAGACTTCATATCTGGTCATGTGGCCAGTAGAAAGGCTGGGTTTTACTCCTCCTCTCTAAGGATTTGGACCTGGGCTTCACAGTGACTGAAATCACCAGTTGCATCAATCAATCAATTATCAGGTAATATAGAAAACCATTGGTGTGCGAGAGACTGGCATGCAGATAAAGAGATGAGAGTGAGAGAGGGAAATGGATAAAATGCAACGCTGCAATAACAAGGCAAAGAGCTATCCTCACGTGGTGATCTCAGTGATGATCCTTAAGATCACAGTGTTTATTGCCCATGGGCATTCACATTTAAAGGCAAAATGTGGATAACTACATCATGAGTTAGCACTGTGCAAAGAAAATGTGAAAATGCTAGAAACACAGAATGCACAATTTTATCCTAGTTTCAGTCATGCATTGTAATAATTCAAAAAGCACTAAATAGCCAAGAAATGCAGCCAAATGTGGAACAATAATAACACGGTATTAAATTCACGGAAAGAGGATGACAAATGGTAATGGTATAATTTGGTATTATATCACAAACAAAACTCAATGCCTCCGAGTTTCTCTGGATTCATATTGGGTTAATGAGAGGCGCAACCAGCTGTGGGAGGGGGTGCGGGCGGCAGCGCAGAGATGATCTGGCCGGAAAACACAGCTGCTGTGACTTGCGCTGCTGTCACACACACCTCCCTCCCGACAGACAGAAAAGAGCAAAATAAAAAAATGAGAGGGAAAAGTTTTTTTTTTAAAAATACTGCTGCCTTAGTCATCTGAAGACAGGACTGTTTTATGACATTTTGTTTCAGGAGAAAAGAACACAAATAGAAAGCTCCCCAACACACTGTTTAATTAAAGCATGGTGTGTGCGCATTTCAGCCCAACCAGTCTTCACTTGCGAAATACTGTCTCGTGCATTGTTTATTGTTCGCCCGCCAGCAACGCCTGCAAATGGGCAGGCAATTTGCTGAGGGACCAACAAAATGTAGTTTTAATGTGAAAATTGAACGAACATGAAGCTGATTGTGTTGACAGAAGCTATGGCTGAACTTCATTCGAACCATTTGTCTTGTGCCGTGAGTGTAGAGGTTGAGGGTGAGCTAGGGATCCCCTCATCACCCCCACTGCCCCCCCGCGCCCCTTGTTTCCACGCTGGGGAAAGCAGTCTGCATTAAGATGACATGCACCCCATTTCAACAGCCGTACTGTGGTCTATTGGGAAAACTGAACCTTTTGACTGAAAGGCTGCAGGTTCAATTAATAGCTATCACTGAGTAAACGTCTCACCTGGAGATTCTCCTTTAAAATACACAGCTGTGTAAATCGGTAATTAAATGTAAACCGAGTAGTCCCAGAGGGGGAATGTACCAGGTGAATAAATAATATCGAAGAAAAGTTACAGACTCCATTTATAGAGGCAGCACACTCAGAACTGTGACGGGAGCAGAGTAAGTGCTAACAGTAACTTATGAGCAAGGCATATAAAAGTGTGTGCAATATGCAGGGCTAATCCAGTCCGCACCAGTCCAGAGGTTTTCATATGGCTGTTCAGAAACAATGACCCCAAGCCACATTTCTGTAGCATTTAGCAGGTGCATGCAGTACCAGAAAGTCCTGTAAGGGGGTAGTGAGAGGACTAAATGAGCCACAGGTCCAGTCACAGATTGGGAACAGAGGTGAAAGGTGACAAGGGACAGAATTCCCAGGTGGGTCATGAGATTGTGATGACAGCTACCACCCACATCTCTCTCTCTCCCTCCCCCTCTCCCTCTCTCTTTCTCCCTCCCCCCCCCCTCACTCTCTCTCTCTCTCTCTCTCTCTCTCTCCCCCCCTTTCTCCAGCTCCCACATCGGCAGGAAGAAGGACAGGAGATGTACATTCTCAGGAAGAAGTCTGTTCTATTGGAAAGGTCACCCATGACAGGCCATCAGCAGGGCTGTCAACCTGGGCCGAGCACAGCCAGGAAAAACACACAATAATGGGAATGCAAGGAAGAGACTGCCAGGCTTCACAAAATGTCACGAACCGTGCGAGTCAGACAGAAAGATGGACTGACTGACGCAGTGGCGTCCTACAGATTGACAGACTGACAGACCAGGCCATTGATGACAGCTCTGTTGTTGCTGATTGTAAACGCCAAAACCACAGAAAAAAATCTAGCTGATTTACTGGACAAGACTCGCCAAAGTTTTTTTTACCCTTTTCATCTTTTTTATCTGGTTTTCTATGATTCCTAACACAGCTATTTCCCTTTACAATACATCTTCACTTTCCTGCTATTACTGTATTACTGCTCTCAGAAATAAATTACATCTGTGTGAACATTATGGGGAAAAAACTATTATATCTGAAGTGGAAAGCACTGAAAAGCCTGTCAGAACGTGACACTTGTGAATTTACTGCCACCTGCTGTTAAGAATTGGAACCTCACAAAATATTCAGGATTCAGCAGGTATTATGCAAAGCAACTGACTCTGTGCAAGACTGTTTCTTGTCCCACTGTAGAGATGGTGACTGCCCTCTTATTTGATACTTTTAAAAGCCTGTTCAGACATCAGCAGGACAAACATCCAGGTTTTTATGGATCTCAGGGTCATTCCTTCGCAATGTAATGAAGCTGCTTTCTGAAGGACATTTCCCCCAGAGAAAAGAACTTAATCTATTACAGGGCCATTAGCCACATTCCTCTCCCTCCAACACCAAATACCAGGCCAGTAAGCAGAGGAACCTCTTCTGTGTTTCGGCTGAGCAATGAACCCACAGTGGCCTGGCATAGGGACATAATTTCTTAAAATTAAGAACAACCTGGAAACCCTAACCCCACAAACCCACTAACAAATTCTAATAACCCTAACCTAGAAACTCAAAACCCTAACCCGACAAACCTTAATCCTAGTGACCCTAACCTAATTCTAGAAACCCTAACTGTAACCTTACCCTAGAATTAGGGTTTCAAGAATTAGGGTTTGTAGAATTAGGGATAGTTTATCTAGGGTTAGGGGTAGGGTTTCTGGAATTAGGGTTAGGGTTTCTAGGATTAGGGTTTTGGAGGTTAGGGTTGGTTAAATAAAGGTTTCAAGAATTAGAGTTAGGATTACTTGGGTTAGGGTTTCTAGAACTAGGGTTTCTCAGGTTAGGGTTTGTATAATTAGGGTTAGGGTCTGTAAGGTAAGGGTTTGCAGAATTAGGGTTAGAGTTTCTGGGGTTAGGGTTTCTGGAATTAGGGTTTCTCAGGTTAGGGTTTGCAGAATTAGGGTTAGGGTCTCTAAGGTTAGGGTTTGCAGAATTAGGGTTAGAGTTTCTGGGGTTAGGGTAAGGGTTTGCAGAATTAGGGTTAGGGTTTCTGGGGTTAGGGTGGGGGTTTCAAGAATGAGGATTAGGATTGCTAGGGTTAGGGTTTGTAGAATTAGGGCTACGGCTTTTCAGGTTAGGGTTTGTAGAATTAGGGTTAGGGTTAGGGTTAATAGAATTAGGGTTAAGAGTTAATTTAGAGGGTAAACCCTGACACTAGAAACCATAACCTTAGTCCTGGAAACCCAAACCCTATTTCTACAAAAAAAAAAAAAACCCTAAAAACCCTGGCCTACAAACTCAAAACCCTTATCCTACAAACCCTAATCTTAGCAACCCTAACCCTAATTCTAGAAACTGTAACCCTAACCCATGCACTGGAAATGCTAATCCTAGAAGCCCTAACCCTCAAAACCTTAACACGAATTCAAGAAACCCAAACTGTAACCCTAGAAACCCTATCCCTCATTCTAGAAACCATAACCCTAAAAACCCTTACCCTAGAAACACTAATCCTAATTCCAGAAGCCCAGACTGTCACTGTGCTTAGTCTGTCAGACTGGTCTTTCACCATCACCATCTTACGCTTTGTTGCACTTTTGCAATTAAACTCCTTTTCTATTGTATTTCTTCCCCTTTTAATGCTCCTCGCAAGAGACAATTGTTGATGTCTCTTCTGTGATGCTTTTCCATAAACTCTACATTTGTTATTTTATTTGGATCCATGCTCCAGAGAGAATGCTTTCCAACAACATCTAACATGACAGGGTTTAAACAACAGTCGTGTAACCATATCTCACTAATGAATGCTAAACTAGATAAACTTGTGGGTGCAAGCAGACAAAACATAGAGAAATTAACATCTTAATGTGAATTTTGTGTGAATTTAATATATCAGTCTGAATGAAAACATGTTATAGAGGCATAATAACCAAAAATCTCAATATTAACCACTGACAGCAAAAACTACTTTTTTTGCCTGCCCTGTCTTGCCTTAATACCTCAATGACTCTATACCAAGGAAAAGGACCAAACCTCTCTTCTTCCCTGAAGGCTCCAGGCCTTAAGTAATTATTAATATATTTGGAAGGTATATTTATATTAGCGTGAATTATCTCAGTGATCAGTTGTCGTCCACAGTCTCTTGACAGGTCAGCAAAAGCTACAATAACTTCATAAATAAAAAATAGGACAGAATAAAATGTGATTGTATAACAAATGACAACATGCTAATAGAAATATCATAAGTAGCATTATTAAAAGGATTTCAAGCAGTGTTCATTAAAATGCATGAATGTGCCATTTCAGAAAGCCAAAGCTGGCTTCCAAGGGAAAGAAACGGGAGGATGATGGTGATAAGTGAAGATGAGGGGTGAGACTGTCTGAGGGTCAGTGAAGCTGGGTTTGGATCTTGCTGGAGGGCGTGGCACGGCAGTGCATAGAAAGGGGGAAGGGGCTGGTGGAGACATGGGGTAAGCGCTGTAGAAAATGTATGACGGGGCAGGGCTAAAATGAAGAAGGGGGTGTCTACAGATGGTGTTGTGTGAGTGGAACGGGGTGGGGGTTTATAAAGAGGGTTAAAGGGTGTGTTTGAACATGGAGGGGAGGGCACACAGAGTGTGTGTATAGAACAGAATGTAGACAAGTCTGTAGTTGGACAGCATCCACATATGTGTATGCTTTGTGCCACTTAGACTAAAATGGAGTGTGTGTATGTGCATGTCACTTTCACTGAAATAATGTGTTTGGATGTACCTCTGTCACTTTATCTAAAATGGAATGTGTGGGTGTCTGTGTGTATTGGCATGTGTGTGTGTGTGTGTGTGTGTGTCACGTTCACTGAAATGGAGCGTGTGCGTGTGGCCTTGAGCATCCATCCAGGTTGCCTCTCTCTAAGTCCCCAGCACTACTCTGTCGATGGGAGGAGGAATGTGTTGTCACTTCACTCAGGGCCTGCGATCCATCTTCCCGCCCGCTGCGCTGGCTTCCCTAATTCTCTGCGCGACACACGCTTAGAGAGAGGCGCTGCACGTTCCCATGAGCCTCCAGGGACACGTCTCCCGGGCGATAAAGACAGAGGTTTCTGACTGCGAGCTCATTGGAGCGTGCTGCCGACGACATCATCAAGCACAGCCACTCAAAACAGCTGTCTGGTGTCAGAACATCCTCATCAGAGACAAACAGCAGCCTCTGACACCTGGTTAGGGCCTGCTTTCAGAGGCCTGGCTTAATGGCCAGCTGCATCATGGGATACCCATGATACAATCTTATTTAGTAGGGTTCTGGAGTGTGGTTACTTAGAATATGTCACACACATAATGCAGACCTGTCAAATTTGAACCAAGAAAAAAAAGCAAAATCTATTCAGTCATATTTCAAGATATAGGCTGGGTCCCAATCAAACACACTCTGTCTTTGTAAGGGCAGAGCAATTCAGTCTAAACATATTTGTATTACAAAATTAGTTCCTTTGAGTATTGTATAGTTTATTAGAGAAAAACAATCTAGTCATTTGGAATGTGTTCTTCTCATTTTAAAATGGAATCTGCATTTGTCTTTAAAAAGACTACAGTCCATATTGATAAAAATGGCATACACCATTGAAAAGGCTGAGTATGTTTTATTGAATTCCAGATGTTAGAGTGGTAAATAATTGCAACCACAGTCTTGTTTAGTATCTTCTACATTAAGATGTTTTTTACACACCTATGTAAAACCTAATGTATAGGATCACTGGCTATAAACTCTGACTAATTACTCAAACCATGCCTGTACTTCTGCATCATAACAAACGAGAATGAAAAATACAAATAAAATCTTTCAACCCTATTCAAAATGCAAGCTTTCCATGACTAAATGAAACGCCGGTTTCTTTCATTTTTAACATTTATTGATGTTACTTTCCATTATTCAGAACTGAAGGCTTAATCATTTATATGGTCCTTACCTGAGGCTATTTTCTCAACTTTTTTTGGAGTTTTTCTTGTAGTGTCTTCTTTAAAATCCAGCAAGTACTGGCCGAAACGTGAAAGTACAGTAGATTTTCCAATGGTGTTGGAAGCTCAGGGAAAGGGCATGAATTATGGAAGTCTCTCAGGAGTTAATGTTAGCAGACATGCTTTGCACACAAATGAAAATGGAAAAATGAAAAACCCATTATTGACCAGATATGATCATGGGAACACATAATATTTCAGGTGATTTATGTAGGACTGGCCTGGGAAATATAGCGCTTCACCCACCCCTGCAGTCTATCAGAGTTAACTTTAGCTGGGCAGCCCACTGAATGTAGGAAGGGGACCATTACAGTCGAGCCAGTGGCTGAAGCCTCCTGACAGCACTTTCAGGTCAGGGGTTTACACACTCACATGGGCAGGTTTTAAGATTAAGTAATGGTTAACAATGAATGATCGGCAGCAGGATCACCCAGGGAGGGGGGGATGTGCACTGGGAATCCCACAGACATGCCCACATGGCCACTTCCTCATGGGTTTTTGGGTCAGTGCTGGGAAATGGGAGGATATCAAAATGTGGGAAATAGGAGGATATCAAAGTGACAAGAATCAGGATAAAAGTGAAGATCAAAGCGATCTGATTCTCTAAGTATCATAATAAAATCCTCTGAATCTGCTCAAGTCACATCACCTCCTGTTAAACAATGCTAACATTTTCATGCTGAACTGGATCATTTTAAGAGGTTTTAAGAATATACTCAACAAATTAAAATAATAAATAAAAATGTAGCTGGTGTAAGAGTGGTCGATGCCCATATTTTACATAAAGATAATACTTTTGAATCCAGTGCTAATATTCCCTCAGCACACAGAGTATCTTCAGCAACAATGTTACTACCCAGGGACCAACACCGAGGCAGTCAACCAACATAAACACAGGCTTTCAGTTAAGGGTGCCTTAGAGGGCATCGTGTGGTTCAGAGGCGCATGTAGCGCCCGTTATCTTTTCAAGGTGGCACGCCGTGAACCGTGACGATCCAAAGATCAGTGAGTCACAGGGCGTGACGACCTCAAACCCAAACACGGCTGTTTGACAAGCACAGCTGCTGAACAAGCACCACAAAGCCCAGAGACTCTGACCCCTGGTGTCGAAAGGCCGCTACTGCGCATGCTTTCCCAGCTCACTCTCAAACAGCAATGTGCGGAGACGATAGATCAGATCGCTCAAATGATGATGGAATAATCAGGGGCCAGATGGACAGCATACTTTCTGGTGGTTTAACAAACCTTTATTGTATGTAGTTCATCAGACAGGGAAAAATGATAGCCTGGATCACCACAGTAGCTGCATAGGGCAATGCTGTGTGCACGGATCTGGTTTTAGGAGGATGTGTTTGGGCACTGGAGTGAAAAATAACAAGACCATTCACCAGCCACGCCCCCACCCCTCCCCTTAACCAATCCTATCGTCCCAGCCCTCCCTGGGGTCCCACCCATCATTAGGGGCTGGTGTGATTTGATTAGTAATGAGGGCCAGCAATTAAAGGTCTCTTGATTGATATCCCAGCTGTCTGTGAGTCAGGTCTAAAGGGCGACATCTGGCTCTCTTTCCTGTGGATCAATCCATTCTACTTCAATTACCCGGCCTCCAGGGGTCGGCCAGACCTTACTGCAGAGATCAGGGATCGATACTGGGACAAACGCCGGGGTTACGGCAACAAAGAGGTCCGCTGACATCTCAATGTCCTGGTGCCACGGCCAGCAAATTAACAACGGATCATTTCCAAAGCTCCCCATGTCACAGTCAGTAAATCAGTGTGGGGGGGCTTTGATTAGGGGCGTAATCAGGCTGGGTGCTCAGGTGCAACGGGGATGCTGGGTAAATCAATCTGACATGAGCGCAAACACAGTTAGGCAGGCATGCACACATGCATGGGGACACACCCAAACATGCGTGTACACACATACACACACACGCATGCACATCATGCCTGAATGCAGAATCATGCCTGAACATGTCTACATATTACTGTGAGCAACCACACGCATACACACACACACACACACACACACACACACACACACACGCACAGACATTACAGCTGCAAAACCTCACTCTGCTACTGCTAACTGAGTATTTTCTGGCTGAAACCTGCTGATATCAGCTGACTCAACATAAATCCTAAAATCAAACATTATATGAAATAAATCAACCTGACCCAGGATCAGAATCTGGAATGGAATCAGAGAATGCCAGGGAGTGGGATCAAAAGGGATGAAGGAGCAAAGGAGAGAGGCTGACAGCAATATTTCCATCCACATAAACACGTTCAGCCATTTCAGATGCCTGGGTTTAATTACAAACATATTCACCAAAGATCTGTCTGGACTGACCCTCATCATGGAACCAGCATTGTTGGTTAATCCAGGTGCCAGAGTCAAATGCAGCTGTAGCAACACCGCCATCTAGTGGTTAAAATATGAAGCACAAATATGCTGTCCTACACAAACCTGTTTCAGAAAGGAAAGTTTCTAGAGTAGATCCGCTTGCAGATTGTGTTAAAGATGATTTAGACACTTTAATTCTTTTCCTTCATTTTGTACAGCACTTTGGTCAACTCTTGTTTTTAAATATGCTTTATAAATGAGCTTTTCTTGCCTTGCCTAGAGAGGAATGATTTCTTTGCAGGCAGATTTTGCATGTACATTCAACTGAGCCCATAGCTGCACATTGTCCTTTTTCAAAACCTCTTAGCTGAGAGGAAATAAATCTCAGCTTTCACATGAAAAAATGTTTTGATTCCTCTGGGACCAAGAAGAATCCCCAGAGCCATGGTTACATCCCCAAATCAAGACACATCTAAAATTTCGGACCAACTCATAAAGGGAAAGTTCATATCTGGGCTTCAAAGAATCTGCACAGTGACTGGGAATGGAAAGTTTGGGTTATTGTGTGAAACCAGGACAATTTTGTACCATTGCAGAGATATCAGTTCACTGTCCTTATGTCCACGTGCCAGAAGGAATGGACAAACATCTTCATTTAAAGTAGATAGGTTGATTGAGATCTGACTGGTGGCCAGAAGAATCAGAGTGGGTGGGCATTGCAAGGCATTGTGTAGCCAATCAGGTGTAGGGAATGATTAGGTCCCCACTTTGTGTGGGAATTTTACTAGAACACCAGGGCTAATGGCCTTACTCATGCTAAAGGTGCCGTTGGGAATCTTTTAATGATCAGAAGGAATCCCAGCCTCATTTGGTAATGTTTCACCCAGAGGATAGCACCTTATGCAGTACAGAGCTTCCAGCATCAGCTTGGTTAGCCCTGGAGGTCTCCCATCCAAGCACAAACCAAGGCCACACGCTGCTTAGCTTCAGCAGTGAGACATGAGAAGGGTTCAGCGTGGTACAGCTGTTGGCAGACATCCTATATAGGATAAGATTGTACTTTATTATCCGTTAACATGGAACATTTGTTTCACCTCCAGTGCCCAGAACACATTTACAGCCATTCTGTCTGGTGTCAGACTCCAGACCTAAAGGGCCACAGCATCTGCTGGCTCTCAGTGTCTTTCAGCATTTCATCGACGTTGTCGATTGGCTGAAGAGTCCAAACACCTTGGCTGCTGATTGCAAGGAAACCGCAGATGCTGCAGCCTTCAAGGGCAGGGGTATGACCTCACTTGTCCTCGGAGCACACGATGGACGGAAAGGCCTGGAGGAGGATGGCCTTTGCCATACAGTACAACTGCTGGGAGTGGAGAACTTTGGGATTGTGGTAGGTGTAGTTCTACAGGCCCTTCTACAGAACAGACCATTCCCCTATGGCAGGGGTGGCTACACCTGGTCCTGGAGAGCCAGTGTGTACACAGGTTTTTGTCTCTACCAGTTACCCCGGCTCAGTTCTCTTATTGGCTGCATACACCAATGCTGGTTCACTCATTGTAAAGCGTTTCATATGTGGCTGAATATGCAGTGGAGGAGCTGGCATGAGATCCAGAGACAGGTTACTGAGGCCTCCCTGCCCCCCTGCCCTCCCCTGCCCTCCCCTGCCCTCCCCTGCCTTGGGGAGCGGTGGCTGGGAGCAGCCTTGCATGGTAATACAGCAGAGAAATGAATGGGAGCTGGGGAGAGCCCCAGTATGGATCCCTCCAGGTCATTTTCCCCCAAAATGCCATCCCTAGAAAATCAATATTTACAGGCTATTCTGTCTGCTTTCATGCTGTTGTAAAATCAAAGTCAATTAGCATGTCATTGATAGCAAGCAGTCAATGCAAACAGAATCTATGCACCGTATTTAGTTTTGCATGCGATCTGTGCATGATTTCAGAAAATAATGCTTATACTATCATCTTACACAATATATTGCAGTATCATATAGTTGCGCTATGACAGGAATCTGTGGTGTTTTTGTAGGTCATCAGTAAGTGACATCTCCTTTGGTGACGGTTCCTGTCTTAATTGAGCCAAACTGAAGTCAAGTAGGAGTATTAAGTTCTGCAAATCGATAAATCATCTTCCATTGCTTTGGCGAAAGACAATTAGTTATCAGTTCGTTTATTGCCCATGGCACGGTACTAAATCACTCAGAAAGCAAAATCGATTTCTGTGTTTAATATTTCTATTGATTCATCTGTCCATTCATTTATCAGCTAGTCCTGTCATCATAATATTTTATTTTGGAATCAGGTATACATGCCGACTATGTATTCATCTCACTTAGAAACAATTCTTCGCTATCCACATTTCACTATTATATAAACATGTGGACCATCAGTGCTCTCCAATCCATTTTGTTTCCGTCAAACAAACCCTGTGCGTTCAAGGATATTTCCCTGTATGTTTGTACATTTGCTGTTTCTTTATTTGCTTACTTACAATTTCTTGTATCTATGAAACATTTCAAGTGCTTACATCTCATTGCTCTTAGTTACACCCAAGTCACATGTTCCTACCATTGTAATATAAACCTAGAATTACTTGTCATGAGATAGACAGACTGAAATATAAGGTTTTTTCCCCAGTCTAATATTACAATGATAACTGATACAGACAGGAATTAAGACCACAAGGTTAAAAATGCATATTTATCATTCAATGTATAATTAAAATATCGGGTTAGAATAGAGCCGTACAGCGGTAAGGTCCATCTTGTAACCCCCATTTGTGCTTGATAATCATCGAAAAATCAGCTGAAATGACTTGAGCCTACATTTAAAAGCTTATTTTGTGGATGTGGTAAGATGTATACATTTCAATGTGCAATATTAACCCATTTTTATATTATATAATATAAATATTTGATATTACATGATTTATAAAGGTATTTTTTTTGTTTAATTTTAATATGATCAAAATGTAAGTTTGTTCTATGCCTTGTTTCAGCTGTTCTTGGGTGTGATTGACCACACATATGTAAAAATAGTCTTTCCTGCAAACATTGTTTTCTCACACACACACACATGCACACACACTCCCCTCACTCTGTAGCATCCTCCAGTGTCAGACTCCCGCTCACATTCTGTTGACCCCTTCCATGGAGCTGACAGGGGAGACAGCTCTGAGGTCCCCTGCCCCCTGCACCAGCCGTTTCCTCTCAGCTCTCCATCTCCGCCGCACCCCTCTGCTCTCTGCTCCACAGCACATTGCGGTCTGCCACATCATGTCATCCAGATCAGGGTCATGCCCACACCTACGCCGCTGCCCCCTGCTCCTGGTCTGGGTAAATCAAATTTAGATAAGAATCAGCTAGGCAGGACAAGTACTGGACTAGTGCCAAAGCATGCAAACATAGCAGAATCAATAATAATAATAATAATAATAATGGGATACAAATAAAAGTATACCATAATACATTCATGTGATTTCAGATTTAGTGTTTGTGCTAACTTCATATTGCATCTGTGTTTTATAGTGCAATGTGCAATATATATTTCATTAAAGCTAATGTATTGGAGTTCATCCTGCTCCAGCTACTCTCCATGGCCCCTGATACCCTTGTTTCAGTACAGCCTGTGAAATGCTATGGCCGAGATAGTCAGGGCTTCTGCTACTTTCTGCTGCACCACACTGGGGGAGGATCTGAGCATGTGCAGATCTGTGAGAAACCACTGCCCTGCTCCCTTGGTGTCTGTGAGCAGGCCTTCTCAGTCACCCGGGAGACGAGCCTGGCCTCCTGGGGTCAGAGTTCGTCTACCTCCTGGCCGCAGCCTCCCAGGGAAGCTGCCCGTCCTTTCAGCCCCAGTGCATTCTGGGAGCCCAAAGAGCAGATGAGCTGCACTCTCAGCGCACTCAGGAGGAAATGCCCAGGACCAGAGGGACTCCAGACTCAGGACAAGTAATGTGACAGAGAGAGAGGGAGAGAGAGAGAGAGGGGGAAAGAGGGAGAGAGAGGGAGGGAGGGAGGGGGAGAGAGAGAGAGAGAGGGAAGAGAGAGAGGTAGAGAGAGAGAGGGAGAGTGAAGGAGGGAGGGAGAGAGAGAGAAGGAGAGAGGGAGGGAGGGAGGGAGAGAGAAAGAGGGAGAGGATATAGATGATACATAGAATGCACTTTAATTTCAATTACTTCCCAATAATGGTCTTCAGAGTATAGTATTGTAATTACTATTAGTATGAGTAGACTAATTGCAATTACAATTCTTTTTG
The DNA here is from genome assembly GCA_022829145.1 of Albula goreensis. Taxonomy (NCBI): domain Eukaryota; kingdom Metazoa; phylum Chordata; class Actinopteri; order Albuliformes; family Albulidae; genus Albula; species Albula goreensis. The sequence goes on from CM040755.1 coordinate 26,630,838, forward strand.
CTTTTTATATTAGTATTATATATTAGTATTATATATTGCTGTATTGTATATTTTTGTGTTTGTTACTGTCAACTTAGTGCACAACATTACTGTGTACTATTTACTATATTTCATGTTTTATTGGATTACTATTTGCTTTGGCAATATTTCTGCATAAATTTTGTGCCAATATATTTTGAATTTGAGGGAAAGAGAGAGCGAATGAGAGATAGTGGGAGTGTTTGTAGAAGCCTGAATCATTTCATTATAATTCTACTGTTATGCCAGTATTATGTTTTATGGTTGTTTTTCATTTTGTTAATGCAATTTTCATGAGGGTAATAGCCATAGCTGTTAATTTTTTAGATTTCTTTTCAATATTTTCTATTATCATTATGCATTTCCCTGAAAATGTCCACTATGCCTATTCAAATACAACAGCATTGATTGTCGCTTGCTGTTCTTTCTAAATTTTGGGAATTTGCATTTAGCACAGGCAAATGCCAATACAGTAAATTAATTTGAAATAAATTGAGATGATAAAAAAGGAGGAGAGGCAGGGTGAAAAATAAAGCAAAGGAGAGAGAACATTTATCATTTATCTTGCCAACGTTTCCATTTTCCTTTTGTATTTTTATTTTTTTAATGCAGCTATATTCAGTTTGCTTTACACCTTGTTTTATTGTTAATTGCTTTGGCAATAATTTTATATGCATTCAAGCCAATAAAGAACTATTGCGTTGAGTTTAATGAGGAGAAATCAAAGACACAGGAAAGAGAGACAGTAATGCAGGCATTGTGTGCATAATGTGTGTTTTTTAATTGCCTGTTAAAATTATAATTCTGCTCTTTCCAACACTAATAGTAACTAAGAGTACTTTGTGATGCTAATAGATTCACTTCAATAATTGAATAATGAGAGAACAAAGAGAGAGACGGAGTTAGAGTAAAGAAGAGAGAGGTGCGGCGTTCTGGAAGTTTATTATCCAGCATAACTGTAGCATTTCTGATTAAAAAGAGGTAAAATAGAAATATAATTTACAGTACCATCATCACTGTATTACAACACAACTCTGTTTTTCAATTACTCTTATTTGTATTTTGGTGGCAGATGGTACTTATCACATCCTGAATTACTGGAACCTTCCAATAAGGATTAGCTAATAGGCTGTGCAAGATTAATAAGATTAATAAGTCATTTATTGGCAATACATATTCAATAAAGATTTAATTTTTTTGGCTGGAAAAATCTAGAGGAACAGACTTTTACAAAGAGCCATAAACCTGAAAAGCAGCTATGAGAAGCCAGTGCAGTAACACAGCTGAGACAAAGCCTGGCCGCACAGTGAAGACTGAAGTGTTTGTTTGCCATAAACGTACAGAGACAGCAGGTGATTGTGATTCATTCAAAAGGCATCAGCTTGAAGAAGCTGTACAGATACTATGATGCCTATATCATGTTGATATGTCAATCAAATAATGTATCCTTTTGCAGCTCATCCACATGTTATATGGATCAGTGCATCTGCATAGGAGCTGCTCTGACAAGATGACCCTGAGCAAGCAGGGTGGTGTCTGATTGGTTGCTGTGGTTGGTTACCATGGCCTGCACTCGAGTGGGCTTGTTTTAGGGCATCAGGATACGGGGATTTGCTAACCTTATCGCATGTGGATGGGCTGACACATTTGACATAGAGAATGTAATGAACCATCCAGACGATTTTGAATCCATTCAGATTCCTATATCACAAGCCATGAGCTACATTTGTGCTGGGTGACAGGAGTCCACAATCCTTCTTAAATGGCAAATGTCGACATCATCTTGTCTTGCACGCACATACATCAAAACGACCACATTGCACTTGGCCTACCAGAACAGAAATCCATAGTAATGCACCCACTGACATTCACATAAATAGCTTTATATGCACACACACACGCACGGAAATAACTTGTTCTAGCCCTGAACAACACCCATTCACAGTGCCCTTGGGCTGAGCAAGGAAAAGAAGATCTTTTGTGATCAGAAATGTGCTTTCTTCAATAGCTCTAGGGAACAAAATGTCTCCATAGTACCTGGTCTACATCTCCATATTTACACCTACCCCCCCAGTCACAACCCAGGCAGGGAGAAAAAGCTCTGGATAAAAAACAGTTGTATGGATGGTGTACCACCACAAGAGGGAGCCCTTCAGTCATCTTTAAACAGTAGTCTCTGCTGCAAACAGACAATTTTAAATGGATGGAGTGATTAGACCTGTTCAGCCTCCAACAGAGGATTTTTTTCATTTGCAGAACACCCATGCACAGGTACAGCATGTTTGTGGAAATTTAAAATACAGCAATAAATTACAAGATGTCTTTCACTAAATCATCTATTTAATGAAAAACATCTTAATTTTTTTTTTTAAAAGTAAAGCAGACCAAATGCAGAAATATTCAATTTAAAACATCTTTAATAAAGCATACAATCAACAAAAACACTTATTTAAGGCAGACCAGCCAGGATATCAGAAAGTAAGAATAAATGTTACAGCTGATCTTAAACAATCTCCAAAAAAACCGAAATAGAAAATTATAAATACAGCTAATATGAAGCATGAGTGCTGGCTCTGTAAACAAAAATACAGCAGACGTGTGAAACATGAAGGATGTTACGGCCGAGTCCTTATAAGAGCCTGACAGTAAGCACAGATGCATTGGTGTAGAAGTGTAAGTCTGTGTGTGTGTGTGTGTGTGTGTGTGGCCTTTTAAGTGTGCCTAAGAGTATGTAAGCCTATAAGCAAAGAAGTGAAAGTGTGTGTAAATGAGTATGGTCTGGTGCATCTGTGTGTGAATGAATATGTGCCGAAGAATGTTTGTGTGTGCGTGTGTGTGTGTGTGCACATGTGTTTGTTTGGAGTGAGCCAAGGTTGAAACATTTTTGCTCACTGGCTCTTGACCGCTTTTCTCTGTCCTGCTACTCCTTCCATGTGAAGAGTCTGATCTGTTTGTTGAAGAACAAAAAGGAAACGTTCTACTCATGTCCTCCAAAAACACAGGATATGAGCGTCCAGGGGAAGGAAAGGGGAGACAAACAGTGGATGGCTCTGGGTTCATTCAGCCCTTTTGAACGTGTGCAGTTTAAGTATGATCCAGGGGTCCACAGACAGGAAGTGGGAAGCGGCAAATGGCGCGTACACACACACACACACACACACACACACACATACACACGCTGGGGTATAGCCAAGTAACACCAGGTAAAACACCAGGTAACAACAGGTAAAACAGTCTCAGCTGCCCCTCCTCCCCCACCTTGGTACCTGCCTATCATATGCATTGATGGCGGCAAGATGGCCGAATTCATCTTACATGCGCACATCCAGGCTAATGTGGGCAGGTGAGGTCTAACCCAGGCAACACCAAGACTGAGGCATGCTCAAGTGGGCTGACCCAGGCAAAGCCAGGCTGATACTGATGGTAGACAAATGCTGCTAAGGGTGGAGCAGTCTTGCCATTCAGCTCTCCTGCCAACACAACAGGCCTTAGGCTGGCCTACCTTATAGAAAACATGCTGAGACTCCCCCATTCACAAAAGGTAGGAGATTTGGGTGTGCTCTGTGGGGAGGTACAGGGAGTGGTTTTTGAAACAGGAAAAAAGCAGAGCTTTCCAGACAGCCCAGCCTCCCGTCTCATTGTATTCTAGCGGCAGTCATGACATAACAAAACAACAGGCCATTGGTTAGACGACAGAGCAAGACAACAGGGGTGACATCCCATTGGTGAGGCGACAGAACAAGACAACATTCCATTGGTTAGACAACAGAGCAAGACAACAGCCCATTGGTTAGATAACACAAGACAAAAGCAGCCTACTGGTTAAAGACATTGTCTGCTTATGCACATTTTTGTGAGAACACACTACTTGCCACTTTAACCCTGGTTTCCTTAATTGTACTGCAGACAAAGACAGAGAATGAAAAACAAATCAGAAGAGATGGACTTCAAAGGAAGCCTCGCATTGAAGAGCTAGACTGTTTTTAAAAAATGAAAAGGCTGTGGTTGCAGCAGACAAGGTACTGTGTGTTTGGCTTTGTCGTGATCGGGGGGGGGGGTATGTAACACTTTGGATTGGCCAGGCAGGGCTGGGCATAGGCAGGGGGTGTGTCCGTCTTACAGGCTCCTCCCTCTGAGTCATCTGGGAGGGTGAGGGCGGAGTTGGGGGCAGGGACGGGGGCGGGACATGTTGGGTCCTGATCCTGCTCAGTGGGTTTTCTTGGTCCACGCGAGGTCATCGCTACGGGGTTTCTGCCCTGTCATTCTCTCAATGAGCCATTCCATCCTCCGCCAGAACCCAATGCAGTCCAGAGGGAAGTTCAGCCATCCTGAGAGACACAGGAAGGGAAGAGGAGAAGGAGGGGGGGGGTCAACTTAACCATCACAAATCAGAAGACAGCAGCAGAAAAGATACTTTAAAAACATTAAGAAACGGAAACCGAGGCATATTACCCTGCTGGCTCTTATTAGAGAGGGAGGAAAAAAGAGATAGATTAGAGAAAAGACTGAGATACAGGCTGAGAGAGGACAAAGACCAGCTGAAAAAAGGATAGACAAGATGTGAAAGGAGAAAGTGGTGAAAGAAGAAAAAAGATATACTCTTTTTAGATCAGAGAAAAATCTCAGCAGAACTGAGTTATGTAAAACAGCAATGTAACTTCAATAGTAAACAAAGAGGCCTTTTGTAAATATTAATGAAATAAAATACACCTTATAATTATGCCTATATTAAAGTCATTTTTAAAATATAACAACCATTCCATACAGCACATAAACAAATGAGACACAGTAATTATGACTTTGTTATTGAACGAGTGTACACATTAATGTAGCGTCAGAATGCAGGCGTTCACTGAATTTCTACCACAGGCAAAGCATGCAATGACCAGTCAACACCAGAAAAGCTTAAAAAGCTGGATCTGTCAAACTTGGTTGCATGAAAACACCATGAGGCAAAGGTTAAGTAGCTAAAAAACGGAGGTTGTTAGCTATCTAGTACTGTTCTGTTCACAGTTCCTCAGTAGATCTTCTTTTATTCCAAAGAACATGAAGATGGCTAAAAATGTGCTTTCAATTGTTCACTACAGATCTAGCAGTTCTGAATCCTTTTTCATCCTCATGTCTGTGAGTGTCTTTCCCAATTAACAAAGAACTCAGGCAAGGTACCTTGAAATCTCACACAACAAGACTACAGACTTGTCATAGTGTTCATGAGATGTGACAGGAATTGCAATTTTCTGTTTCAGATACTGTAGCTAAGACTGGCAGAACTAAAGAAACAAAAAGTGCTTCTCTGTTTTTATATAGGTTTTTATTTTGTTTACTCTGTTTTTTTTATTTACTAGGAAAGCAGGTCAAAGCTAGTACCGGCCAGCATCTCATAAGTGTTTACAATCATATAATTTGGGTCTCATGAATGGGCTATCTTCATTAAAACAAAAAGAAATCAGCAAGGATTTGTTTAACGTGGGTGAAATAGTGTTACAGCAAATTGGCCCTGTACAGGGAAGCATTAAATGAGGGTATACCTGTCAATGGATGAGGAGGAAGAAGAAGTGGAGAGTGGGATAAGAAGATGGAGGGAACACAAAGGGCTGGAGAAATGAGGGGGATACACAACTAAAACAGGGAGCTGAAAACAAGGGCACAAATCACAGGAGACGCATATACACACACATACACACACACACATTCCTGCACAGCCATAAACACAGAGCCTCCCCATAGGACTGTCCTCCCTGGAGATGCACAGGAAATCTGCCTTTTTCCCAGAGAGCCACACATACATATTAACACATACAGTGTACACAGGCACATGCTCCGTACATACCCCCACATGAAAGGGGAGATGTGCATCTACACTGAGCCCTGCGACAGAATCAGAGTCAGTGTCCCACAAGGACTGTAACGGCACCTATGCCTAACACACACAGTGCACATGCATAAACGCATGCATGTACGTAATGTGCATGTACACACATGCCTCAAAACAATCACACACTCTATCACAAACCACTATCACACAAACACACACACATACATACAAAAAGGAACTCATCCACACAACACACAAATACACTTGCATATAAGCACTCTCAAACATACACGCGCAAACACACACACACACACTCACACGCATGCATGTGTATATGCACACAAACTTAAACGTGTGCACACACACACATACATACACATACAGAAAGACACACAGGCATATGCACACACACGCACGCACACACACACTGCCCGCCCACAGTGCCCCTCAGTGCTGTGTCCGTGGCGGTGTGCTGCTCTCTGAGCCCTGCAGAGAGTAATGCAGCCCCGCTGTGTTGTCTGATTTCTCCTCTTTGTCCCGCTCCCTCTCCCCACATGCAGGCCCATTTGTTGGAGCAGACAGCAGGTTAGCATTAAATATACATGGAGACTGTCAGCCACAAAGCCAGCCCGCCCCCCCCGAGACCCAGGCAGGTGGGGGGTAAGGGGGGGTGCTGGTGGAAGAACCGAGAGAACGTGGTCCCCAATGTGTTCCCCCTCCTCCGCACCCCCCTTCATCTCATCACACAGTCTACAGGCTGAGGTTTAGGGACTGTGGAGGGGAGGGGAAGGGGGGGGCAGAAACCCCTACACATCTGTCCTCTACAAAGGGACCAGGTGACACACAAACATGCTTGCTAACAGTCTCTCAGACACTAACGACTGAAAGTGCGTTTCCTTTTCATCTTTAAAGATGCCAGGGTCTCTTCCTTTTTCCAATTCAAACAGAGGTCACTGACATACCAGCACAACATGGGACAGCAAGCCCAAGATCCCAAGAAAATAGTTTTTTCTAACTAGGCCAAAAACGCTGAAATGAATCCAGAAGACCAGTTTGCGGTGATGTCATACACACAGACTGACAGAGTGAGCTAAGCTCACAGATATTGTGTCATCACAATACTTACAATCGTTCAGAAAAGATGTGAGCATACCTTGGATGGATTTGGCCTCCAGTATCCCTGCATGCCTTGCAGTAATGTGTCAGTGATGCAGTTCCATCCCACATTACCTCACAGTGCTATGGGTAAATAGCTGCTATTGGTAAAAAGTGGTTTTGTGACAGGTTCATGTGGCAGACCTCCAGTGTCCCAGCATGCAATGTAGTACTGTACCTGTGGTTAGTCAATAGTATTTCTTTTGGATAAAGACCTCCAATGTCCCAGCATGCAGTGCGGTACGGTACCTGTGGTGATGCAGTAGTAGGTCTCGTGGGGGGAGACGTGGTGGATGCGGTGGTGTTTGCGGGGCAGGACCACGTGGCAGTCTTGCAGAAACGTCACCCAGCGGGGCAGACCGAAGTATGAGTGTGACCACTTGTGGATCTGGTTGGTCATGGTGACAAAGACAGCCAGTGCGAAAACAAAGCACTCCCATGGGTAGGACTCTGCTACAGCTTCTGGAAAAAACAGAAAAGATGGAATAAACAAAAGAGAGAGTATGCAGAGAGCAAAAAGAAAGAGGAACAAGGGGGCCTCTTTACTCATTTAAAAAAATACTTAACAATATGAAGGATAGAGATACAGTTCAAGTTTCTTCACATTCTTCGTGTCCATTACGGACTGCTATAGGTCCATGCTGAGAGACAAAGCGTTGCCATCAGCTTGGGTTACCCTTAGAGTAGGTCAATTAATGAAGGCGTGTGGATTACTCTGCGGCTCAAACTGGAGCACCCTGCCACGCTCCAGTGTCCCACGAACTACTCATAACCCAAATACTCAGGGGTCACGGGGTCAGACTGTCTGCTGCAGTGTCTGCTGCCCTCTGCTTGGCCCCCTGGCCTTACCCTGGCACCCCTGACGTGACCTCACGAACTTGGAGGGCCCCGCCCAGCCCACAGCCCACTCACATACTTCTTCAGTTACGAGATGTTGTATCATGGGACTCTTAAGAGTTAAGCTCTGTTTGTTTCCTTCTCTGGTGCTCTGGGAGCCTGTGGCTTTGTCCTTTTGTTTTAGCTGTTATTTACTGATAACACAGTAAATTTCTTCTGTGAACAATGTACACAGAGCGGCGCCTCTTTGTGTGACCCGTCTTTAGGGGATTTGACTGACGCACTTTTACACAAAAAACACACCACACCGTTACCCACTAATAAATATTTAAACAGAGGACATGTATTTCTGTGTCTTCCCCTCACACCCACTGCTAATGGCTACAGACCAGCAGACCAGTTTAAATATATCTCACTGCACATAAATAACATGAAGATGAATTGGCTGGGAAAGAATAAGAAATCGTTTTCCTTTCTTTATACATTTACACTACAACACACAAAACAAAATGAGTCATCTTCTCATGCTGCATGTCAGCATGCTTCTATGTATGAAATGAACAACAGGATTTCTGAGACTTTGTTCATTAAGGTTGAAATTTTAAAGGGTTTATTAATTATTTTTCCTATAACTCTAGAAACTCTTCTCCTCTGATGCAGTGCTGTAACCCGAGCTGACGTCGGCTGCCCCAGGGTCACACACAAACCCTCCTGGTATGTACATGTAAGAACAGAAATGTGATCAATGAACTCGGACATAAGATGAAACTGATCTGGGGTCAGAGACTTGCAGCTTCACCTCACTGTAACCGGACAGGGGAAGACCTCAGCTGAGACCCCAGACAAGAACCCCCCACCGCAGGAGAATCCACATTCTTCTTCTGCTGTGATATCAGTGATGAAGGCTGTATTACTGCACGCTGAGGGTGTGCGTTACTCCTGAATAAAACATGGCCACTGATCGTTATCAGCAACTACTGCGTGCATGTGTGAGTAAGCATGTCTGTCCTTGTGAATGCATGTGCCTGTGCACGTAAGTGTCCATGTACACCAGCGAATCCAGTTCTTCCAGGATCAGATGAAGTTCCTGTAATTTAAATACCTAGGACTAACCTAAGTGGGTGTAGACAGGCCCTGATGTTACTGAATGGGTGAGTGCAGTTGCGCTGGTGTTGTGGGTGTGTGTGTGGTTGTCTTGGTGGTTGTGTGTGTGTGAGTGGTTGCCCTGGTGATGCGGGTGCCAGCTGCTCCTGGGCTCTGACCTGGCGAGTGGGACAGAAACTTGTAGGCCATCCTCGCCAGAGGCAGGAGGGTGATCATGCAGTTGTCCCCATTGGTCTCGATGAAGTCATGGCGCGTGATGGCTGTCGGGTCGATGTGGTGCTCCCGAAATGGACGAATAAATGCCTGATCAGGAAGGGGTGGGGGCGGGGGAGGAGAAGAGAAAGACATGAGTGGTGGAGGGAGGTAGGACAACAGAAAGAAGTCCAGTGGTAAAAATTGTGGGGAAAGCATAATTTCACACTGTTTTCCATTTCTAGACAGAAGTACGAGCTGTGTTCTGTATGCTAAGTATTGATTCCTCTGAGCAAATGTTGTTTCTCTCAGTGCCGCTGCCTGAGCTGCGTACTCATTTCAGAATTAAGGCAATTTCAGTGGTGGGAGGACAGGAGAGACTGTCAACAAAGAGATGAAATAGGTGTGGCAAGCCAGCGCACAACACTTGGCACAACGTTGATGGAACGTCAAACAACATTGACGAAGCATCAGAACAGCGCAGTCGTGCATTCCCTGAATGTTGTAGGCGCGTTATGAGAACACTGCCTGGCTGTGTCTCGTTAAAGGAGAGGGGGAGATCCTAAACGCAGCGCAGCAGTGGCAGGGCCTGCTGTTACCGTTTAAACCGTGGCAGCGCGGCGAGCTTCGGGGAGGCCGCTCGGCAGATAGGGCAGCTTAACTCCCGCCTCACGTCCGGCCAATAAACACATAAAGAGAACAGGCCCAGCATCACCCCAAGCGTGGCGGCGGCACGATAAACTATCAGCAAAACGGACGCGCGCGGCGCTCAGATAAGCCATCGCGCCAAACAGCGGCCTCCGTCGCTGCGGACGCCAAGGGCTGTCGCTCAGAGACGGGATGCCTGCCTGCGGCCAGGCAGGCCCTGAGAAACGAAAAACAGAGGGAGAGCCCAATAACGCACAAAGAACTCAGACAACACCGAACGAAAGGCAATTTATTTTCCACGGATGGAGAAATAATAATAATTTGGGCCTGGATTACCATATGTGTGGCGTTTTATCGATGGAAGGCCCCATTATCTCGTGTTGGCGGGCAGGACTCAATCATACGCATATCTAAGGAGGCCTGGTGTCTGCGCCGCTGGACCTGGGAAACTATCCGCCGAGATCCCGACAATTAACTCTCTCCTCTTCCCTCCTTCCCCCTCTCCGCTGACCGGCAGATTAAAAGAGTTGTGATGCCCCGCCGCCCTGCGTCACACCCCCGCTTAACCCACACTGTTTAACCCCTGCCTCCTCCCCTCCTACGCAAATCAGGGGCTCACATCTCCCTACCGCCTGGAAACTGCTCCCCTGCCCCTGCCCACTCCCCCTTCTCACCCCCACCCCCACCCCAATCGAACAAATCTTCCTCCCCTCCCTTTCCGACTAGATGAGCCATCAAAGATCCTTTCTGATTCAAAGGGAGTGCGTTTAATCACTGTCATTAAGGATTCCGCCAGATGTGAGCTCGTCCTGGTGCAGGAGCTTACACTTGCACGCGGCCCGGCCGCCATCAACTAAGCGGCTGCTTTAATCTCCCTCACATCCCGCTAAATGGCCCGACTCTCTTCCACGATCCCCTAAACTGCCGCTTGCTCTTAGACAGGCTAATTACCAGCGAGGATGGGTGGATTGGCGGTCGGTAAGGCGGTGAGGGTCGCTCCACGCGGCAGGGGTTTCATAGGCATTCCATAGCCAGCAAGCTCACCCTCCAAGGAATGGCCGGGCCGTTCGGGGTGAGGCCGGCCACTGGAGTTTGACACATTCCTAGGCCCATACTACCATGACAACAATAGTGCTACGGCAAGCAAACAAAATGGTGCACAAAATCCAACCTGGGGTTAAAAACTTTGGCCACAGAGCCTCTGTCTGAGACTGGCAAAAAAATAAAATAAAAATATATATATCAGGTCTTGAGCTGATCCAGGTACAATACATGTCTCTATGGTCCTCCCACACAACAGAAACACTCTATTATACTGTAATGTAAAAGCAGCTTTATCACCATATCCAGTACACATTACAGTATTACAGAGTGATGATTAGAGTATGGTAAGTACTCCACCTTACCACTTATAATATGTAGGCATATACACTGTAAAATCAGATGCATGTTTTGTATACTACACTTTCCATTCTCCGCCACGCTTACAGTATACTGTCATTTTCCATTCTCTACCAGAAAAAGAGTGAAGTCTGATAAATGTAGCACAGAAAAGCTGCACTGTAGATGCTGGTTCTATGGAGAGCACCAGGACTGTGACAGCAGCATCGTGCGGTTCTGCACTCCAGCACCACTCAGTGTATACCGTAATGTGCAGTTAAGCCAATACTCTACAGCAGGGGTCTCCAATCTTATCCGGGAAGGCTTTTGTTCCAGCCAAGCACTAAAATGCCTCATTCAACTAATCAAAGAACCCCGGTCCTCAATAAACACCATAATTAGTTGAGTCGCGCGTTTTACTGCTGGGCTAAAACAAAGGCCTGCACCCACACGGGCCCAGATCGAACGTTTGGAGGCCCCTGCTCTACAGTACTGCTCCAGCAGCCCTGAATACTCTGTCATATGCTCAGAACCATACTATTGTATAGCAAAACGGGGTACTGTACTATACTGCAAAGGCAGTACAGTATTGTACAAATGCCACTTAATGTAATATATGGATTTAGGGTCGTTACAGAAGTATGGAGAGTTGCTGTATTTAGCTTTGAACCCAGGCACCCCCCTGTCCCCCCTGCACCCCCCATCCCCTCTCTAAAGTGTCCCAGTCAGCACAGAGTATAAATACATGCAGACAAATGACCCGAGAGATCACTGCTACCTGGCTGACAGAGCAAGGGGCCAGTTTCTCTTTAATTGGGGGACGGGAGTGTGACCAGGTGCTGGACTCACATTAATCCTACCCCTGTTTCCATAGGGCAGCGTGTGTGTGCACGCGTGTGTGTGTGTGTGTGTGTGTGTGTGGCTCATGAGCGTGTGGAGGTCCCTGCGCAGCCAGGCCAAGGGATCTCTCGGGGGTAGGGGCTGACATTTAGCTGTCACCAGTCAGGGGGCGGAGGGGTTGGTCGGGGGCGGTGGCAGTGGCGAGGGGGAGGGGGAGGTTGGTTAAATGTGAAGCTCCACGAGTTCAATTAAACAGACACTAACGAGGCAGGTTTGCAGGCCTTCGTTAACAATATTAACGACCCTGGCAGAGTTTGGGGTCTTTAGAGATCTTTAGAGTGCAGGACCTGACTGGGGGGGTCAGCATGGTTTCGGGAGGATCGAGGGCTCTGCTGGTAATGGTCAGGTAGTGACCAAGAGGGAATAATTTCATTTATCTGTGTGTGTGTGTGTGTGTGTGTGTGTGTGTGCGTGTGTGTGTGTGTGCAAACACTAACTCACTTGTCAACAAAGCACAACCTTTGCCCACAATGCAACACTTGTAATCTTTCTCTCACAAACACACAGGCACATGTAAAAGCATATGCAACAAGCTCACTGTTGAGGTCAGCTTCTTTAAATAAGGCCTCAATTAAAAACATGAGCTTAGGAGAATCCCAAACCATTCCTCACACTACCTGGAAACACTGATCTCTGATCAATGGTCAGTGCAGTGATGCTGATCATTGATTAGTGGTTAGCAAGCTAACGCTGATCTCCGATCAGTGGTCAACAAAGCAATGCTGATCTCAGTTGGTAGTAAACTTAGCAGGGTGGTGAGCTCTTCGATCAGAGCTCACATATTAAACTCAGCAAGTTTAAAAAAGGTTGGGGTAATGAGGGAATCGATAGTGGAGGTTTTACCTTGCCGAGCACAGGTATGTCTACAGAGCCCCAGGTGTCCGCAGCCCAGTGCACCATGCCTGAGGCGAAGTCTGCCGTCACAATCCCAGCTACTGCACGGGAGGAGAGAGGAGCAGAGAGAGAGCAAAAGGTACATGACAATAAAGAAAAATGGGCAGAGAGAGAAATTCTCTGATTTGTTAGTTGCCATACAGTTCATATGCCTGCCCTAAAGAATACAAAGCTTTAAGTACAGCTAGGCTAAATCCACTGTGTAATCAGTGAGAAAACATACAGAAATAAGCCGAGCAGAACTGAGACGGACTGATGGAGAAGGAAGCTGAGAGAGAGAGAGAGAGACAGAGAGAGAGACAGATGGACAGAGATACAGAAGGTTCTGGAACACTGCCCTGGAAACTCACAGATGCCGAAGATGATTCTGTAGATGTGCATGGTGGAGAAGTTGAGCAGCAGGAAGAAGAAGTTGACGCCGAAGAGGCCGAGACAGAGGACCACGCAGATCCACTCCTGCAGACGTTTGCCTGGGGAAGAGACATCATGGGGACAGTGTCACAGCAGTGCACACAACAGTAACACCATACGGTCACACGGACAATGTGAACATGCTTGTTTCTGTGGGGAAGTGTGTTTGTGTGTGAGTGTACGCACAGATGAAAGCACTCATGTGAGAACGCTTGTGTGTTTGTGAGTGCTTGGTAATGTACGTGTGTGTGTGTGTGTGTGTCTGAGGACAGGTGCATCTGTGTGTGACTAGATGTGTGAGTAGTCATGTATTATGAGAGCGTATGTGGATATTTGCACCTGTGTGTCTGGGAGTACTCGTGCATTGTTAGAACGTATGTGCATTTTTGCCAGAGTGTGCGCCTATGTGTATGTGTGTGTGTGTGTGTGTGTGAGTAGTTATGCATCATGACAGCATATGTGCATTTGTGTGAACGTGTGTGTCTCTGAGTGCATTGTGAGTGCACTGTGAGAGCATGTGTGTGTATATGTGTGTGTGGTGCTCTAGCACAGTGAACGAGGTGCGGTTTCTGCAGGCCGGGGTCAGGAGCACTGAGTGGACCCGGTCGCCGTGGTGCCAGGCAGCCCACACCACCGCAGTGTTGCACTTCAGACAGGGACAAATGGCTCCAATAAAGAGCTTCTGAATTATTCACCACGCTGCTCTTCCAGCTCCCTCCACCAGCCCCTCGCTCCGAGACAAACCCTGCACATCAAGCCCATTCCTCCCTCTCCCTCCATCCCTCCTTCTCCATATCTCCAACTGCCTCCCCTGTACTCCATCTGCATCCCTCACTTCCCCCTCTGCTACCTTCCCCTTTCTCACTTGCTCATGCTGTTTCTCTCTTCCGTTTCAGTTTCTCAACTCCACCCTCTCGATCTCTGGCTCTTTCGCTTAATCTCCGTCAACCTCTCTCCTCCTCTTTCACACCCTCCACCTCACCCCACTCCTCTGTCTCGTCTCCTCCTCTTCTAATGAACTCCCTAACTTGTCCTCCTAAAACTTTTGAAGCCGCTAACTCCCCCCCCACACAGGGAGGGCCGGGGGTGAAAGAGACTTTGGCCTGTTGGTGGTAGCCATTTGTAAGGCCCACCTGGGTGTTCTGAAGGACACTGAACACCTGGGCTCCATACCTGCCCTGCAAAAACACTGGAGCAGCTGCAGGGGTCCCCACACACCCCAAACGGCACACCTGTCTCCTGACTGATGACCTCATGTCCCTAGCCCGCATGCTGCAGAGAGCCAAACGTCACCTGGTGGCATCAGTGTGTGTGTGTGTGTGTGTGTGTGTGTGTGTCAGTGGGAGGCTCAAAGGTGTCAGGTGGGCTGTGCAGCTATCAGGTTAAGGTGAAAGGGGAGAAGAAGCGAAAAGAGATGCTATCAGACGTGACTTTTGAGGGAGGGATATTTTCGAGCTGCCACCTTGTGACTGAGTCATGCTGTTAGTGACATCATCGGCCATCCTGTAACCCCTCCCTCAGTCTATTGTTAACACACCATTAGAAACGTGCAGCCCCATACAACCTCGTATTGGTACCTGCTATCCTCTGTAGAGGAGTTAAAGGTACAGAAACATTGTGAGGACAATGTTCTGCATGTGTTAACTGGATGTGGAAGCCCTCGGCCCATAAACATCTATTTACATAGACGGATGCGTATATGTACACAAAAATACGCGCCTGCACGTACGCGCACACACTTAAGCACACACACTCAAGCTGGCTCGAGCGCACATGCAGACACACACATACGCGTGCCACACGGGGTCGAGCGCTGGGGCCTCTGTCAGGTGTCAGGTGATCAGCGGCAGTCCTCCCGCTCCCCTGTGAGGCGTGAATCTAGGCCAGGCCTCGACAGAGCAGAGCGCGCCGCCAGAAACACAGTCCCCCTGTCCAGAGGACCAGAGCGGTGCGCTCATTAATACAGCCCTGACAACAACACGCTCCCCTGAAAATCCCCCACCATCCCTCACACCGGCACCAGCACGCCCCCATCTCCACATGCAGGCATGGGGAATTAACCTGAGGAGGGGGGGGGCAGGGAGGAGGAGGGGGGGTGCTAATAGACTGAAATTAATCAGCGGCTCCCAATTCAGCACAGAGGGACACTGCGAGCTCCAAACGACACCCTGTGAATGCTAATGCCTTTCCCCTCGCTCCTCTGCTCCTGTTTACCCCTCTCATGCGGTCTCTCCTCCAATCAGACCCGCCCCCCGTCTCCAGGGACGACAGCGCGCCAGCCGCGGGCGTGGCTCCGGCCTCCTCTTTGCGGCTAAACTACTGCGTCGCAATGGCGATCGTCGGGGAAGGAAACCGACTCGGATCTCCAGCATCCTACCGAGGCGTACTGTGCCGAAATGCATGGCGGTCAAAGGTAAAGAAAACGGGACTGCAACCAAGCTCTGGGTTGATCCAAATGCCTGTTCCAAGGGTAAGCTGTGGTGTGATGTGGCAGGCGGCCATTTTGTTGGTCATTCGTTACTATGAAACTGTAAAGTGAGGAGGTTTCAGCTTCAGTGTTTTCAGGCTCACCTGGCCTGAGATGTGCTTTTCAGCCTCAGGAACATCAGACGGGGGTGGGGAGGTTTGAGAAGCAGGTCTGCCTCCTCTAACCAACACCAGGGGGCAGTGTCCCAGTTGCCCTTTATCGTCTATGGCCACAGCTACTTCAATCACTGTGTGCGCATGGGGCCATGGTGTTGTGTCTGAGCTCACACACCCTATCTCACTAAACAAAGCCATCCTTTCTTCTCCCTCCCTCCATCCTGTTCCATCTTGAACTGAGGCCTTTTGTTGTCTTTCTTTCGTAAGTGCCCCACACACAAGCACAAAACCACCAAAAGACAATACAGCCCAGTATGCAAACAAGCAGCTTTATGCTTTTTTGAGTGCGGTGACAGTGTCAGTGCTGTCAAGACCTCAGTCGCCCTGAAAGGACGTCTGTACCCTTATCCTCCTGGTTAATGAATACAGCACACGGTTACAAACACGCTACCTGTGCTCTATGCGACGTTTTGGTGTTTTTTTGTTTTTCTTCCAAGTGTTTCCGCGACAGAATGAGTGAAATGTGCCAGGGGAGACTGGCATGCACACACACACGCACACACATACACACTCACACGCACACACACACACAGAAATACATGCACACATCTCTCAGTCCCCTGGTCGGCTCTCTGAAGGCCTGTCTTCAGATGTGACGGTGGTGGTGGGGGTGTGTGTGTGGGGGGGCAGGAGGAAAAAGTGGGTCAAAGGCAGAAAAAGAGAAAGAGAGAGAGACAGACAGAGAGAAAGAAAAGCGAGAGAGAATGAGGGAGAGGTAGAATTCCCTAGATCAAGCAGGACAGATCAGTCACAGTCCTTATTTCTTTTCATCTGCTCTCAGTGGACGGCACAACCTGGGACACAGGCAGACGCGCACGCGCGCTTACACACATATACACATGTGCGCGCACACGCACTCAGGCTCACACATGCACACAAACACACACACACACACACACACACACACACACACACACACACACACACACGTGTGCCAGCTGTATGAGGCTCCAAACTAACGCTGATCACAAATGTCACACACAGACTGAGACACCATCACAGCTGGTAAACGGACAAACAGACAGACAGACAGACAGACAGACAGACAGACAGACACACACACACACACACTTTTAAAGGCACTTATGAGGACATGGGCAGATATACATTGATGAACAAACCCACACAGGTAATGGATGGTCACAAAGCTCACAGTTGCAAGGGTTCAGTCTCCCTACTCCTCTCCCAATGGATTGTGTACGTGTGTGTGTGTGTGTGTGTGTGTGTGTACATGTGTCTGATGAGGGCCACAGATGACAGGCTGGGAGCAGGGTGACCCCTGAGACCTGAAACATGAAAAGGAGAGAGAGAACAGAGAGAAAAATTTCCTCAAGGACACAGGCCTGTTGACTGACTGCCTGCCTGCCTGTCTGCCTTCCTGATTGGATAGACTGAGTGTGTGTGTGTGCAGTTCTTTAGTTACTACAGCAAACTCTGCAGAGTTATAAAACCGCAACAAGGTTGGAAGCTGGGATATACATTAAAAAAAACTTCTCTTTAACCCTAACCCCCCCACGCACCCATCCCCCCTTTTCCACATCAGGGGTAAAACATAACAGAAACGTTGAGCTTAATAACTACACCAGAACCTAACTTTCAAAAAAAGTCACCTGCATTCACTGTGGCGGCGGTGGAGAGCAAGGTCCCATCAAACATTGATGGCGGGCCGCGAGGTTTAACTCCTAATGTATTCCTATATAATTGAAGAGCTCTGCAGGGGAGGGGCAGGCTGAAAGTTACTGAATGCTTCTCGCTCTGCTATGTGTTCATGGCTAAACCCTGGAAAGTCTGAGAGAGGGCTCAGATTCCCCCGGCCCTGCCGTCCATGTCCAGGACAGCAAGACAGGAGTGGCCAACCTCTGACAGATTTGGCTCGATTCTCGCCCTCCCTCCCTCCATGTCTCGTATTGCTGACTCCGGCTTTTTTAGGACGGGTCTGGGGTCAGGCCCTGGAGCCCAGGTGAGTGGCGGGTAGAGGGGCGGCGACTCCTCAGCTGGGTGTTGACCCTGTGACCCACCCCCCCTCCCCCCTAGCCCACCGAATCACAAGTCCAGAGCTCTGACCCCGCCCCCTGTCTCTATCAGCGCTAAGACTCCGGGCCTCGGGCTTGTGGAAGGCCTCAATAATTCAGAAGCAGGGGCAGGGAGCGAAGAGTTCACGTCTCTCCTGTCAGGGGTGCTCCTGTCCGGCTGACATGAGCCGGTGCCGGGTTTCCATGGAGGGCTCATCGGCTCACGGCTGCGGCGTTTGGTTCTCCACCGAAAAGCCAAAGTATCAGTTTCAGTACTGTACGCCTGTCTGAACTACGGCGTCTGATCTCTGTAACCTACGCCCCAGGTATCAAGCTGAGTGCACAAGGATGGACACAAACACAAATGCAGGCACGTACGCACGCACACACACACACACACACACACAAACACGTGCACACACACAGGTGTATGAAGAGTCACATATGCCCCAGTTTTCTCTCATACAACTAAGACATGAGTTGGCCCGACTGAAAGTCACATGACACACACCCTGGGTCACTACATGACAGGGAATGTAGGAAACTACATAACCCATGCCAGGAAATGACATCACTACATGATGACACTCAGCAGCTTACCCACAAATGGTGCTGTGGAAAGACTTTGAGGCACACTGCCACACGGAAGTAAAAGAAAAGATATTGCAGTTTAAAGTCCAGTAATTCTTTTAAAACTGATTTTTCATAATAACCTACGCTGTCTTCATCATTTTAAGCCTCGTCTATGTGCAAGCTGAAATGCAATATATTTACATTTTGCCAAACCTCTCAAAACAGGAGTTCTGATCCTCAGAGATTTCCCAGTTAAGTAAACATTTAATAAATAAGAAAGAAAAAAAGAAAATGAAAAGGTGAGCATCACTGAGAAATTTAAAAATTCACTTTCAGTACCTA
Source organism: Albula goreensis (assembly GCA_022829145.1). Classification (NCBI taxonomy): domain Eukaryota; kingdom Metazoa; phylum Chordata; class Actinopteri; order Albuliformes; family Albulidae; genus Albula; species Albula goreensis. The sequence goes on from CM040755.1 coordinate 26,649,762, forward strand.
AGCATTGGTCTGGTCTGGCAAAATTCGACTTGGATTTTACCATATAATTTACTATAATTTACCATTTTGAAATATATGCACGGCCTTCTGTCTTGCTACTCTTTCAGTGCAGCGCTACGAGGACACGCTACAGTCTGAGGCTGCAGGCGTGACCTTGCGCTCTTCTCTTTAGAGAGACATGAATTCAACCCGGCGCGCTCGCTCACCCACACAGAGAGAGGCCTCCCGAACCCCTGCTGTCCTACGCTTCACTTCGGTTCAGAACGCGACCGCGTCCTTATCCGCAGCTTCCAACAATATCCACAAATGAGCTCATTTCTATACACGACTCACTAGTCATAGGACTGAAAATTTACACACTGATTTTCTCACAAAGCTACATTCATGAAATATCCACACTATGCTTTTCAATCACAGGTTAAAGGCTTAGACATACTATCTTCCTCTTTGAAATGGTTATATCTGAGGATGGAAACTGTATTTACACAACTGCAAAAGGTCATGATATGTAATCATCAAGTTAATTATCTCCATTTACTCTTCCATGTTTTCAATTAACTGTAACTTAGTTGTGGCGATAGATCATACAAAGAGTATCATGACAGCAAATGCAAAAACAAATATACATTTTCAGTTTAAAATATATAATGTTCTGGTGCATATTTATATTTAGATACGGACTCGTTAATACGGTCAGTGCTATCTATAAAAGCTGTTGAAGCTCGAGGCACAGACGACATACAGAGCTTGTGGCTGCTCATTCCAGCCTGTCTGAAGGTTCTGGAATGGGTGATCTAGAATGCGAGACCCAGAATGCGAGTGGCGTGATGGTGATACCTGTGTGTCGGAGAAGGTCAGCGAGAGCACATGCTGATTCACAGCCGTGACCACAGATCGACAGGGAAGCTATATATAGCAGTGTAACCGGAGTCAGACAGGCACACAAAAAGAGCACACGCAAGCACACATACACTCGCACATCCGTGCCCACATACGAGCATGTACACAAACGCGCACACACACACTGAGCCTTTCAACAGGTGCCCCTGTGACCACACCATCTTGTCATCTGGAAATAATCCGGAGAGAAGGGAGACGTGGTCTATCCTGCCGGCCAGCTTCCCGGTGAATCTGCAAAGCGGGATGAAGCGCAAAGTGCAGGCAGCCGAGCGTGACGCGTGGACATATGGCGGTGAGAGTGAGTCCAGCTGTTTGTTCACCCTCGGGTTACAGTAATGAGTCTTAAGACCAAAGCCTAATCAATCCCATCCCAGCCTTAAGCCTCTGCTCGTAAACACACGGATCTGCCACTGGCTCCAGCGTTGGTGCCCCCAGTCACTCACCACTCACTCACTCACTCACTCACTCACTCACTCACTCACCAAGCCTCACCCAGCCACTCACTCACTCACTCACTCACTCACTCACTCACTCACTCACTCACTCACTCACTCACTCACTCACTCACTCACTCATTCACCAAGCCTTACCGAGTCACTCACTCACCTAGTCATTCTCTCACACACACACTCACTCACCTAGTCACTCACTCACTCACTCACCAAGCCTCACCCAGCCACTACCTCACTCACTCACTCACTCACTCACTCACTCACTCACTCACTCACCACTCACTCACTCACTCACTCACCAAGCCTTACTGAGTCACTCACTCACACACATACTCACTCACCTAGTCACTCACTCACCACTCACTCACTCACTCACTCACGTGTTACATTACGCCGCCGACTGCAGAAGTAGACACCACTGAGACCAATCTGACTATCTGACAGCTGATCAGTTATCCAGAGTCCTCTTATTGGCTACGCAGGACAGTACCTCTCCAGCACTGACACCACATCTTGGCAGGAGTAAAGACAGAGAAGACAGGGTGTGCATGCTTCACAGATTTGCAGGTGTAACACCTGTAAACATCTGGGGGGCGGGTGGGGGCTTTTCTTCACAGGGCGGTCTGGTCTCAGCCTTACGGGGGGAAAGGTCACTTCACAGGCGGGATGTCAACACAGCAACTCAACCTGCCTGCATACCGACCGAACACACCCCACAATCCAGCTAAAAATAAAAAATGACCACTGTTCGCTGACATCTTCCCCTTCCCTGAGGTATGGTCGCCCAACCCCCCACCCCCCACCCCCAGTGTGAACAACCAGGCTGATCAAAGCCCATGCACACAAACAGTGGGTCCTGACCCAATGACCTCATGGTGGTGCATAGAGTTTAGCTAAAACACGGCTGCTAAGGTTCTGACCCCAACATGCACTTGAGTCTCACTCAACCATGTGTGTGTGTGTGCGTGTGTGTGTGTGTGTGAGTGTGGGGTAGGGGGCTCAACACAGAGACGGATAATGGTTAGTCTAATACCCTGCAATGCAGCAGACAGACAGGAAAACTATCTCAAATCCCCCATTAAGATCAAAATGCATTACAAGATTAACTTATTTAGGAGAATCCCCCCCTTCTGTCACTTTCCCTATAAGAGTAAGTATTGCAGAACCGATGGCAGCAGCATATGTGTACGACATGCTGAGTAAGGACATTACCTGGAAATGTTCTGAAATTGAGAATTCCTTGTTTCTTTATAAATCATACAACTAGTTCCCAGACTTTCACAAGTCTCAATGCAGGACAAACAACAGGACAAATAACACTCCAATAGAGGTCTACTTTACTTTCTGGCCACTGCCCCTTTGGGTTGTTTATGTATATGTCAATAATAATCCCTAAAATCCATTACATACAGCACAGTGATGCGAGTGTACTTAGGCCAAGAGTTGACAAGGTCAATGCTGCAATATGTGTCTGAGCTCCACTTCTCTTTTGCATACTAAAGCAGTACATGGTTCATAAAATCCTAAAGGGCATGCTGTCAAATTAATGTTTGGGAGGTTTGAGAGGTTAAACTTGAAACTTGTGCACCTCCTTCACTTTCAAAGCTCAGAAACTTCTCTGAAATAGACACCTGTTCCTAAACATACACCTGAATATCACTTCGACAGTAGAGAAGTACAGAAGCTTTATGGCCACCACAAGGGGTTAAAAAACTACAGACTTCATTGGAATTCCTCAATATCTTAAAAGACTGAAATTACCATCAGAGGCAAAAACTGCTCTCCCCAGAATTGCTTCCTAATTGTAACTATTAAAATTATATGGAGCGATTTGTGTCCTATTTCTCATAGAGTTAAGAGGTCAACTGTTAGGAACTCAAGTGTTAAAGGTTTGAAAGTGTCAATGTGGTAGGGCCACAAATATTGTAGGTTGGAAAGGTTAGGTTATAGTCTTCGATCTTTAATATTATTTGTATTCTCAATTTGCATTTCGATTTCACTAGAATATTACAGAACAGCATCCCGAGTCTGCTGGTTCATACAATCCTGATTAATGAATTCCCAGATCAAAGTAGCACACCCATTAATTATCGCTAAGTTTGGTAGAGTTGAAGTAGCTATGCTTCAAACAGGCTATGTGTTTTTGAGGCCTTATCTTGGTTCCAGACGTAAAACACTTCCTTACTTTTTAACCTCTAATGGCGCAGTGTAATCCAAAAAACTCTGGGAGCAGAAACACATAACTGCGAAGGTGTGTAAAGAGAAGAGTGGATCCAATCAGTTTTCAACTTGACGGGGTATTTCATTTGAAAATGCCCTGCGTTTTCTCAGTCCTTCGGATGTGGCTGAAATAAACTCTATAGGAAGAAGGGCGTGTCAACAGTGTGGACGTGCAGCTTTAAGTGTGAAGTCTGGGTGCCACTGGACAGACAACTCAAGTACCCGTCACAGATATAAGCACTTCCTTAATGTACAGAAAACGACGATTAACTGACGTTACATATTTAGCAACAAACCCTGGAATTAAGCGTGTTTGTGACGAATAACTTATATTCTTGTTCATAACCGACGTGCAAAATTCCATGACATTTATACTTTAATTTTAGCGACAACGTAGTCAATAGGTGCAAGGCTGGCTAGCCAAAGTGTCTGTGCGTAGTGTTAACATAACGTTAAGTTATTTACTGTACGTTTTATCTTTCAATGGAAGCAGTAACGCGAATGTACCAAGAAAACTGACTTATAGTAAGGCTTTCCTACATAGAATGTTTTTTCACTATCATACTTTTAATCCGATGGACTGGGAAGTCGACTACATTGTTAACTGAATACAGACAAGATTCGAACATGCTAACTTGCACCAAGTTTTCCAGAGAAGCGTAAAGGTACAATTAGGTGCAGATAACGGTAGCCTGATAGCATTGGTGATTCAGGTGTCATTCGGGCGTGATTCAAATGCCATAGACGCAGTACTACAAGTCATACTTAAAGTAAGTGTTCGATTACTAGGTTACTGATGGTTCTCGCATCTACAAGCATCACAGCTAACTGTCTTACCAGGGGAGTAAAGCTGGGCGAGCTGCCGGGCCCCAGCGTGCTGTGGTCCCCAGCGAGGCGCAGTGCTGCGTGCAGCCGCTCCGTGCTCATTCCCATTCGGATCCTCTTCAGCCATAGACCGCTGTTTGATCTCCGTCTCCGACAGCAATGCCGCCGCCATCCTCCCTTCGTCTCCTCTCGTTTCAGCTAAAATGCATAAATGGTGATGGCCCTTTATAGAGAAAATTAATAAAACGAGGATAGTCTGATAATATTTTATGAATATGTTGGTAGCACTCCCGACTGATCCTTAGTTCACCAGCCAGCTAACGGGCTTATTGCTTGACCGTGAGCAGTTTATAGGCACACCCGGAACAACACTACGAAATAGTCTCATCTGAGACATGAACACAGTAACGTTAGCTACGATGCTTGGATCGATTCCTCAGACTATTAAGGTAAAATGCGTCCCCTTGGGACTGGGACGGGTAGTTAACAAGTTAGAACGAGGCCCTCACTTATCTTACTATTAATAACACAAACTTTCAGCCTTCTTCGCCTGACAGCACAGCTGGTCCAAAGGGAACGTCTGAAGCTTCAGCTCCAGGAAGTGAGTAGCAATCAAAACTAAAACTGACCATATGGGTGTTAGTAAAATACACACAACCACAGGGTTGGTTACATAAAGTAAGAACGGATAATACTTCAAAATCTCTCATCCATAATAGAGTTATTAAGATTGCAACAACCTTCCATTCGGGGGACTACCACTCAGCACTCAGAAATTCATCTCCGCACCACTACAGAGCTGTACATGTAAAATAGTGAAGATCCCTTAATTCCGCACAGTTCGTCTCTATCCTACTGCGCAGTCGCAGCGTGCAGCGGAGCGTATCGTCACACGTGTTGACTCAACCGTTGTTGCTTACACCTTGTGTCAATAGGGTTACAGGTTCAATTTCCAGAGGCTGTCAGATGTAGTACGCGCGCAGGTATCCTCTCTCAGCATCACAGCAAAGGCTTCATTAATTAAGGCAAATTCAGCCGAACACGTAGCGCACTTGGCAATAGAAATGTTGTTCTTCTTTATCACTCCAGTTTTAACCCATCAAACAAAGCATATTTAAATGTATGTGTTGATTTTGTTTTTCTCTGTAAGTTGCAGCATTGCACATATTTCAAAGAAAACTAAATTATGTCTTGGTTTGACTGATTGAAAGTTCTAGGATGTGAATAGCAATAACATTTCTATTTCATGTTGTATATACATTAGCTATTTCTGATGTACTGTTGCCTTAAGTGGATATATCATCCTTCAATAGACATTGTAAGTGTCAGCTAAGAACATTTTACTCATTTAAGTTTAGATTATTATGGTGTGAATGATAATCAGCATACACATTGTGTCCCCAAACCAGTTTGTGAAACCCAGGTTTTCTTGCAGGCCTTTGTTATTTACCCATCATGTGTCTACACATCTACCGCCCCCTAATGGTGGACCACTGTATTTAACAATTAAAATCCATTGTTTAGGAACATGCAGCCATAGTATTAAGTTGTGAGATGAGCAAGTGCACAATATTTCTTGGAGAAAAGCACTTTTTGCTTGTGGAGTGATCGGGTATCTTTATTTACATCTGTTTTTGTGAACTGCCTCGGAGAACACTTTTCAGACTGTTTTCATACCCATCTGGTCCGTATCGCTCCATACGCCAAGGGAGACTTGTCGCTAAGGTACCACAGTGCTGTATATGAATGCGTTCCGTTCGCTGATTTCTGGAAACGGCCTCCACCTTCTGGCCAGCGGCGGCCGAGAGACCGAGCGGCTGGACAATCTGCCGCAACACATGGATGCAATTAAGGCAGAAACTGTATGAGATTATAATATATTTAAGAACAAAAATACACAGGACGAGAGAGAGAGAAAAAAAATACAGTTCCCTGCATTGAGTCTACACACATTCCCCATACGTCCTGTATTTCTGATGACATACATTAGCAACCTTGACATTTTCAAGGGACAGTGCTCCTACTTTAATTTCCATTCGTTTGAATTCCCATCAGGATGAGATATCCAGATCATGTTAAGATCAGGATGTCTACTTATATTTGATTTCTGAAAAGATTGAAGCCAGGATCGTCATGGGAATCATAACTGTGTTCACGTCACTTGCATTTATACTCAATCACAGACTTGGATCTGTACCCAAATTTGTATCCTAATATCTATCTGTAGCCTAATTACACCAGTTTTGATACAGCTATTGCCTGCATACCTCACACATATTCCTTTAAATCTGCATGACCTGAATGCAGCCTCTTTCATAAGAAGTCCCAAGATCGGACCTGCGTAATGTGACAGAAAGTGCATAGACACCTGGATCAAAATGGCAGTCATAACTAAAGGTGTCTCTCGACCACTAGAACCGACAATAAGCTCACAGTTGTGATGAGGTTTCCCTGATCCAAATCCAACACTCCAGAATTCGGAGGTATTGTCAGTGATCATTCTTCTGTGGCACAAAATGTTGGAGAATGTGGTATAGGAAACAAATGAAATGGATGCTTTCTTATTCCAATTCTGAGGCTTTTACAGAGTACAAGTTGAGTCAATTTGATCTGTGCCCTGTGGAAACTAATGATCTACGGAAGTATAAAAAAATATACAGAATACTGGACTGCAGAAATGCAGTTCTTAACTTGTGTCATGATAAAAAAATGAAATAAATAACTGTTTACTTCCAAACATAGATGGTGAGTCATGCATCATATGACCTGTAGTCAAGCTGAACTGCTGTTTTTGGACTTGCTTTTGAAGAGGAGGAAGTGTGAATTCACCCCCTTGGCATCAGCTACAGAATGTAAAGGTAACATGTAGAAATACATGATCCTAAGCCATTTCAACACTATGACATCACTCAACTCTGAGGGTCCTGTAACAGATATTGTCTCTCCTCCCTGAGGAGTAGATCTTTTTTGCCATAGACTACCTGCAATCTCATTGGTTATTTCATATTTCTTATGGTAGATTTTATTGGCTAGGATAGTTATCATTTCGCACAACTAGTCTTCTCCTTGACTTGTACTGGTTCTTCACCTGCTTTTGGTTGGCATGGCCATTGTCAAAGTTCACCCAGTGTTTTCAAGAATAGTCCTAAGTCTCAATTGATCATTAGCTTGTTTAGCGCTTAGTTGGTGAATTTATCCTGCTTGCTTTTATAAGGAAACATGTTTCATGGTAACCTGATAGTTATGAGCCAGAAAAGTGTGGCTAGTGTGCACATTTATCACTGGATAACCACCAGAGAATTTTCCAGCTCTGAATAGCCGCTTCCAATTGCGGTTCCATGTACACAAGATCATGATTCGTCAGAAGTGGTTAATGACCACTGGTTTATTAGCAAAGCAAAGCAAATTCCTGAAGTTGGGACGCTTTGAGCCACAAAGGAGACGCTAGTTTGTCAAGAAGCGAGGCTATGTGCAGTCCAATTCTGAAAAGACACATGCCCTGAATCATAGCAATTTTATGCATTTTACTCAAACACGCACCTCACAGCAGTAAGTAGCCATTTAGAATTAAAATGGAAGCAGAAGCATAGTACGCGATAACAATAGTTCATGCAATTATATAGGGAACTGGCTGTGTGCAACCCCCACAAGAGTGATGGCTGGTGCCAATTACATTTACTCCCTGTTCAATTCAGTCCTCCCAGATTAACTCCTTTAAGTTCTTCCACATTGCAAAAAACAAATCTTTCCCTTCAAGGCTGATTTCAGGATTCCACTTACATTCCATAAAGCAGACATGTAATTATGAACTGGGGTAAAGATTACGATAGGGAAACGCTATAGCTTCAGGTGCTTTGAACTCAGTGGTACATTTCAGTCATGACTATCAGGTGGATGGCCAACACTGCTTCTGAGGAATGGGAAGACAAATTCTTTTTTTTATGATTGACTCAATTCATCCTGAGTGGTGAAAACTGTCAATTTAATGGGGAGTCCTGATAACGTGTTTTGTATAATCTCACCACAGTCCCCATAGAATGCAGTCAAAAGGATTCACTGTGCTCACAGTTCAGAAGCTTTCAAATCCGCAGGGCCAGTTCCGTTACATTTTGTTTGAATAGCAAGCAAAGCAATTAAAAAAAATGTTTTACCTGACATTTTTTTCCAACACTACACCAAATGACATTGACCATTTGACAAAGACGGTATAGGGGGAGGGGCATAGAAAAAATACACAGCTAAGCATGGATTCCCTTTATTTATTTATTTATTCACTTATTTTTTGACTGTAATAGTTATTGCATTCTGGTTAATTCACATTTAAAAAGCAGACACCATCCAGTTGCACTGAAATTGATGATATTCATTTTTACAATAACCATTAGTCCTGTGAACTGGAAAATCCAATCAAACCATTACGTTATTTTTTAACTTTATCTGTTTTTTGTCTTTTTATTGTAATTACAAAAGGAAAATATATAATAATCATAAAAGAGAAAAAAAATCAGAAATATTACGATTGGCAAGCGATCACAACACAGCACAAGTACCTATTTACTGCAAGAAATAAAAGGTACAAAAAGAACATAATTGAAAAATGAAAAAAACAAATGACAAAAACCAAGAAAAAATTGGCACCTATTAGTTTGATACAAGAAGCAACAGAGGACAAGGAAGAGAAGTATTTCTAAAGACTAAAACAGAGACAGAAGGTATTTCTTCCCCTCTTTTTTCTTCTTTCGTTTAAAAAAAACTGCACAACTGGAAGCAGGACGATAAAAAATACTGAACGTGGAGAATACCTTTTCCTCTCCTTCCTCCCGTTTTTTTTCTCTTTTTCTTTTTTAATACCTCCCATTAATATTCCTTTCCCACTGCTTGTAATAGCTGCGCGCGGTGGCCCAGTTGTTAGAGTTTTACATGTGAGGAGAAAATGACACTTTGATTGGCTCTGATGCCGAAATGGTCCTTCCCCGCTGGGGGGCGTCGACGCCGGGCAGATCCGGGAGCCCTGCCGGGCCCGTTCTCACTGAGCGTGCTGACTCAACGTGTGGTTCTGGAAGGGAAGAGAGGAGAATGCATGAGGAGAGAAATAATAAGCTACGTGCCCACACGCCACCCCCCCTTACCCCCCACCCTCTCTCCCTCCTCCACCCCCGCCCCCCCAACACCCCTACCCAATGTCTGTCCATCCATCGCCGAGCAACCGCCCCCATCAGAACAGGCTACCTGCTATTCTTACGCAGCACACACACACATGAATATACACAGCCTGAAAACACACATATTTGCCTTATCTTACAGCTATCATTTGTTTACATATCAAACATGTTATCCAAGGTGACTCAAAATGATGTGCTTACCCATTTATTGAATTTTAAATCCTGTTTAATCTATTTACTAATATTCTCAAATTGCGGTACTTTGAGGCCTACACCTCTGGTGTAGAGTACACAGACACACATACACATGTATACTTCAATGTGTTAAACACATGCAATAATCATCCCACACTGAAGCACAAGTAAATATGCACGTACAACAAAACTGATTTTGTTCTCAATTTCTCTGTCATTGATTGACTTGAACAAGCTCAAGATTTGCGATTAATTAGAAACAGGATCTTCAAAGTGAGCGGATCCATTCTTTACGCCACAGACAGTGATGTAGAGGTGCAAGTCAGCATGCATCGCTGCCGCCAGGAAACAGCCCATCGCAGGACGGACGGGGTTAAACTGGAAAATCGCACCAGCGCACCAGATACCAAGCCCCTCCGGAGCACACGTTCCTCTTTGCACGGTTTCGTCGTCGCCATCTCTCCCCGGACCATAAACCCGAATTCCCACCGTAAGGACCGCAATCATCCGCTCCTTCTTTTTAAAAGCCGCTTCGCCAGATTAATCTCTCTGAGAGAGAAAGAGGGAGCGAGAGAGAGGGAGAGATAGGCTGCGTTTTGTGCACCAATAAAAAAAAAAGAAAAAACTGAGAGGGATTAAACATGCTTTTCCGTCGATAAATATTTATTCTCTCATCCTTATCTTAGTGCACATATTTGCACATGATTGTTGGCAGACGGCAATGGTATTCTGGCAGTCAAGGCCAGTGGTTGGTTTTAGTGCCCAGACTGACTGCAGTCTTTCAGTGCTCCCCCACCCCTCTCTCCCCCCCCACAGCCCCCACCCCCCGCGCAGATGTGAGCGGAGACACGCATGAAGAGCGCTCTCCAGCGAGGAGCCGCTCTCTGGGAGCCGCTGACCCCATTATGAGAGCAATTCGCTACTTCTGACGCACTGCCTGCCATGCCGCCCTCCGCCAGCAGAGGGCAGGCTTGCCTCTTCCTCGGCAACTCGAGGAAAACTCAGACGGAGTGCAGAGGCAGCAGCAGCAGCAGATGCGCCACGGTAACATTTCAATTTACCCATCAGACATAGGACATGTAGAATGTGTGCTCTCATTCGGCATGTACCATCTATTACAGAGAACACAATTAATGTTAAAAGGCAGCCTAGGCACATGTTTGTGTGCATATGCATGATTGCGTGTGTGTCTGCTTTTTCACACGTACGTAGCTGCATGTTTCTCCTAGGAATTGGTTGCTGTGTACTGATATTTAGGAGGCAAAAGAGGTGGCCGGACACACACATGCGCACACACACACGGAGTCAGGCTGGTCTCAGTCAGCTCTCTTCATTTGTGAGCGTTGTCGGGGCAGCCGTATTGATCAAGCCACAGGCGATCAATAGCGTGAATGGTATGTGTCTCTGAATCTGATAATGACTCTCAGTGTGACTCCGCCGCTATGCAGCTGTAATTGATATATTCTCCAGAATCAGGGGGAGGTCTGTGCTTTAAACAGCTGTGAGGACCGTTAACCACACTGCTACCACCAACTGCATCCCATAATGCACATCACCACCAGCTACATCCCATAATACATCTCATAATATACATCACCACAACCTCCAACTGCATCCCATAATATACATTACCACAACCTGCAACTTCATCCCATAGTATAGATCACCACAACCACCAACTGCATCCCATAATATACATCACCACAACCAAAAACTGCATCCCATAATGCACATTACTATAGCTACCAACAGCATCCCATAATATACATCACCGTCAGCCTCTATATCCCATAAAATGCATTACACACACTACCAACTATAGCCTATAAAATACATCACCACCACCACAAACTTCATCACACACACCATCATCCACTACATCACCTAATATAGAACCGCTGCCACTTGCTATACCTCACACACACAAATACACACGCTTATCACTAATACTAACAGCACAACACACACACACACACTCACACACCTGTACCCACTACATCACACACATCAAAACCTGAAAATATTGTCACAAATACATCCCTTCTGCTCCATGAACCTATATACCCGTCACCTCAAGTTTCATCCCAGACACTGTCTCATACATCATGAAATGCACTACCTTACAATTCAGCAGAAATACATCTCACTCGCCCTCACACAGAAACACACCAGTACCTCATACTTCACACCAAATGCCAACTTCACACCATAGCACAAATACATCATCACCCACTGCCTGAGACCATCACAGTGATCTCTCTCTCTTTAATAAAAACAGAAATCAGACATATTCTCCTCTCATGGCAGTATGGGAATGATCGTAGTGAATGCACTCCCTCTCTGTCTGCTCAGGGCAAGGCAGAGGGAGGCTGTGCGCTGGATGGAACAGCCTCGCTCTGCTCAGTCAATATCAACGCTGTCATTGTTTTCCTAAACTGGTTATAAAAAAAAGAGCCTAAATCCTGCGGAGCTGTGGACTCCAGGGAAATATGGCCCAGTCGCATTACCGATGCAGCGACTGCGAGCCTGCCGCAAACACAGGGGAGGGGGGGGTGTGGGGGCGGGGGTGTGGATGAAGGAAAATCAAATCTCTCGCTCCTCCACCGTAGCCCTTTACATGTGCTGTGTGTAGCGTGTGAGGAGCCAGGCGGTGAGGCCGGGGGGTTGGGGTGTATGTGCACCGCCATCGTGTCACTTTCAATCACACGTGTGCTCGTGGTAAGCCCGACTCCTGCCTCTCTGTTGCCCCCTGGGGATCGAACCCCGTCAGTGCAGCTTTACATGCCTGTCACTGCTGCACCCCCCCTGCCACAACCCCCCACCTCACCCAGAAAAAAACAGAAAGCAGTCAGCCCCCCCCACTCCCTGCTTCCCTACAAACAGGAATACTGACACTGCTTTGGTCATTCTGGAAGATACTCATATCTGTCAAGTTTTAGTTTTTTTTGTGCTTCCCAGGTAATGGAGTCTTTGAAGCTCCACCCACTGGTCCCCATGTGACCTCAGGGGGCTGGACTGGGAATGTCTTTCTTCTCCAGCACCTGCTCCTTGTATACCCTCATATACCAAAAACACACTTGTAAAAACAAGCAACCCTCCAAACAGATCACACACATACCAAAACACACACACACACATACATACAGAACACCTGGGCTATCTCAAACAGGCCCAGCACCCCAGACCACAGTCCGCCCCCCAGCAGTCTCTGTGTGAGTGGCCCGGTTTGGAGAAAAAAACAGGAAGAGGAAATCATGGCGGGGGGAGGCTCCGCCCTCAGCCCCATTGCCCGCTCCCCCTCTGCTCTTTTTAAACACAAAATGAAAAATCACCTTCGCCGCCTGGTGCACTTTAGCGTGGCTTATTTTTAGACCGTTGACAGTCTTCCAAGGGCTGGAGTCTAACAGATGGGCTGTCTTAAAGCTTCATATGTTCCATAGTTTCTACCTCTGAGAGACAGGAAACTCGCTTGGGAGTGCGCTACAAATAAATGCCCCCCTGCCCTGCCCCTGTATTCCCTCCTCTATGCCTCCCCTACACCCCTCACGCCCCCACTTTCTGGCAATGTCCTGGTTCACTGTGCTGCCCCATTCTGCCCCCCCTCCCCCCATGTGCCCTCCACCTCCCCAGTGCCGGTCAGGTGGTCAGACTGGCCATGCCGAACTGATTTGTAAAGGACTTCCCTTTTGCTGTCCTTCAGTGGATCTGAGCCTGGACATACTCACTCTCTGACACAGACACAAACACACTGTAGAGAAACCCACACACAAACACAAGCACAAACTCACATTCACATGAGGCAAATGTTTGCAGACATTTACTAACATTTTTTAAAAATTATTATGGACATAATTTCAGTGTGTTTAAACATTTTATCTGCTGAATTCTGACAAACCCAAAGAACTTTCAGTTTACATGAGAGTTGCATGACACAGAATGAACTTCATGTGGCAATGCCAACAATTATAGAGGTACACTGGAGCTAACGAAAAAAAGTGTACACCAAGCAGCTTGCTGTTTAGGAATTTAAAATTTATATGGAGTTTTTCCCATCTTAAGTTACTTAACCTCCTCTTTAGTGATTAGCTGGCTGGCTCGGTGCATATGGGTTTCATTAAAACCACCTGACAATAACCATGTCTTCTGTTAACCATGTCTACTGTTAACTACTGTTAAACATGTCTACATGTCTACTGTTGTCCATGTCTTCTGTTAACCATGTCTTCTGTTAACCATGTCTACTGTTAACCATGTCTACTGTTAGCCATGTCTACTGTTAGCCATGTCTTCTGTTAGCCATGTCTATGTCTACTGTTAGCCATGTCTTCTGTTAACCATGTCTACTGTCAACCATGTCTACTGTTAGCCATGTCTTCTGTTCTACTGTTAACCATGTCTACATGTCTTCTGTTAGCCATGTCTTCTGTTAGCCATGTCTACTGTTAACCATGTCTACTGTTAACCAGGAATGTCCATACCAATCCATGAATAACCACTTTCTACTGAAGAGTGTTGGAGCACAGGTCCAATCTCAGGCATAGGGCATCCATTTGTAGCCCTTATATCAGTTATTAAATTTGTGGTGGTGGCAGGACATTGTTGAGCTTCTTAATTTTTGGTTTGGCACCACGTGAATGGATACGTCACACAGATTTTGGTTTTGTTTTAGTCTAGAGAACTCTTGCCTAACAGGGTTTGGATCCATCCAATAGCAGGGCAGAACGATCCATACACCCCTCCCAAAAATCATTCTATTAGTGTGTCTAAATCACAGAGGAATACTAAACAAATCTTCACACCGCGTTTGGGAATCTCCTATTTTCCCAGTTACGTTACAGTTTTGGCATTTGGAAGATGCTCTTTTCCAGAGAAATTTACACAATTTAAATTTTGATACACTATCCATTTATGCAGCTAGATATTTACTGAAGTGATGTAGATGAAGTGCCCTGTTTAAGGGTACAATGGTAGTGGCCCACCAGGGAAGTGAACCTGCAACCTCTAAGTTGAAAGCCCAGCTGCCTAACCATTATATTACAATGCCACCATGCATGATGTCTGTAGAACCTAAGGAGGCATTTGCCTGACCAGGGAGGAGACCTTTTCAAGTTCTTTCACAGCTCTCCCTGCCTCACACCCTGACTCTACCCCCTGAGAGTGTCTGATTGGCTGCATACAGGCATGGTCCACTTGTATGAATTGTCTGACATACCTGTGCATCACAGCTTTGTGTCTCAATGCCTTTAAGATACCTTCTGGATCAATACTGTCATTTATGCCCAATCACATATTAACACCAACACTGCTTCTAATTAATGTAGCACATTTGCTGTGTATTGATTGTCTTTTTCCTGTCCCCTCTCAATTTACAATAATTAATTTCTGAAGATGTCCTACCAAACAAGGCATCTTGGCAATGTCCTCTTTGTCTGTTCAATATCACTCAGGAACCACCCTTGAACACACACACACACACACACACACACACACACACACACACACACACACACACACACACACACACACACACACACACACACACACACACTGTTCTGAGACTGACCTCACATACCAGAAGGACTGATGCTCTTAGCACTGCGCCACACTGCTGGTCTTTCTACTGCTCTAGTCTGCTCTAGACAACTCTTTCCACTCCACACTGCTGCCCTGTCCACTGCTCCACACTGCTGCTCTGGTCACTGCTCCACACTGCTGCCCTGACCACTGCTCCACATTGCTGCCCTGGCCACTGCTCCACACTGCTGCCCTGGCCACTGCTCCACACTGCTGCTCTGACCACTGCTCCACACTGCTGCTCTGACCACTGCTCCACACTGCTGCCCTGGCCACTGCTCCACACTGCTGCTCTGACCACTGCTCCACACTGCTGCTCTGGCTACTGCTCCACACTGCTGCCCTGGCCACTGCTCCACACTGCTGCCCTGACCACTGCTCCACACTGCTGCTCTGACCACTGCTCCACACTGCTGCTCTGGCCACTGCTCCACACTGCTGCTCTGTCCACTGCCCCACACTGCTGCTCCATCCACTATAGACTGCTGCTCTGTCCACTGCTCCACACTGCTGCTCTGTCCACTGCTCCACTCTGTCCACTGCTCCACACTGCTGCTCTGTCCACTGCTCCACACTGCTGCTCCATCCACCACTGCTGCCACCACTGTTACTGCTGCTCTGACCACTGCCCCACACTGCTACTCCATCCACTATAGACTGCTGCTCTGTCCACTGCTCTAGACTGCTGAGCAGTGCTGACCTCCAAATTGCTATGGTGCAATATCTGGTGCAGTCCCCTGGCCAATAAGCTGCAGAGGGCGGAGTTACCTGCTAAGAGAGCCCCCTAGGTCCCAGCTCTAATAACACAGACTGTCACTGTGAGCACTGGGGCTTCTGGGACAGTCAGAGAGAGGGCCACTGGGGCGACTAAATCTAATCCAGCACAGCCTGGATCTCCATAAACACCAACCACACACACACACACACACACACACACACACACACACACACACACCCCCCCCTCCCAGATACACACACACACAGTCACTCATTCTATACTACCCACAAACACACACACACACACACACACACACACACACACACACACACACACACACACACACACACACACACACACACACACACACACACACAGACCAAGTCACCCACTCACGCATTAACCACACACACCCCCACCCCCACACACACACACACACACACACACACACACACACACACACACACACACACACACACACACACACACACACACAGTCACTCACTTGCACATGAACTACACACACAAACACACAGTCATTCTCACTCATTACCTACACACACACACTACACCCACATACATTACTCACGTATTTACTCAGACACATAAACCCAGATTCCACATCCATACACACAGCCACACACAGAAACAAACACGTACAAACATACACAAATGTGGGCACACGTGCATAAATAAAGGTACTACACTTGCATGCATGAGCACAAGCACACACTCACTCATGCACGTGTGCACACACACACACACACACGCACACATGTTTAAGCATGCACACAAGCACTATTATGAGCATATGCCTTCACACACACACACACACATACACACACACACACAAAGTGGCCTTTCATGAAACTTCAGAGGTTGTGACTTCCTTTTCACTCATCGTCTAACTCAAATACGTCAGTCTGAAGAGCCTGTGCATAGCCTGGTCTGTCACGAGAATGCTATGCTCAAATATTCAACACTTTTAGTGGGCTGGGGGAGGAAGGGGGGGCTCAATACATGCAAAAAGTGAAAGCAACAAACAAACAAGCCAAAGTGCCCCCACCCTCCACCACCGTCACCCACACCCCTACCCTCACCCTTATCCCAAACTACTGGCTGTATTTAAATATTTACCAGCGATAAAGGAAATGGAGTACACACATGGAATCACAGGGAGTCTGGGTGGGGTGGAGTGGGGCACAGAAAGCATCCCCTAGAGGACACAATTAAAACCAGCAATGTGTAAAGAGCAGCCAGGCTGTGAGTGGAAACGACAGAGGACCACATGGAGGGGTGCATGGAGGGGGGTGGGGCAGAGTGGGGCAGCTGGGGAAAACAAACAACACGAAAAACAAGGCGAGTCTCTGAAGTTTTAAACCAAAGGAACGGATCCGAGGCAAGGCAGGGCCCAACTCCGCCAATCAGGAGGAAAACATCACTTATTTACCAGCTGCCAGCTGCAGTATTTATGGGTCACAGGGGAGAGGGAGAGAGGATGAGAGGAGAGGAGGGGAGAGGGAGAGAGAGGGAATGGGACGGTGAGAGAGGAGGAGAGCGGAAGAGAGGAGAGAACGAATGGTGAGAGAAGAGATGAGGAGAGAAGGGAGAGGGAACAGGGAGAGAGGAAGAGAGGGAATGTGAGAAAGGAGTTGAGGAGAGAGGTGAGAGGGAGGTATGGCGAGGAATTGAAAGGGGAGAAGGACAGTGAGTGGGAGAAAGGAATGAGGAAGAAAGGAGGGGAATGATATAGAGGAGGAAGGACAACACTGAAATAAACCACAGCCCTGAAAAACAGTGTGTGTTTTTGTGTGTGTATGAGAGAAAGAACGGGAATGGGGGCCATAGAAGCCACTTTGAGCTCCTCTCTTTTAGCAGCAGTACATAATCTTGGCCACACATAGAGAAGCAGGACAGCCACACATGGAGTGGAAGTTGCTTGCTTGCTTGAAAAGCACAATTACCAGCTCCTGACCTCCAGGCCCAACCCTGTTCATCTCTCTCACTTAAAAACCCTCCTCTCAAACTGGAGTGCGGCCAGTGGGGGTAGGTGGGCGGGGGGCGGGTGGGTTGTGGAGAGGAGCAAGGACTCTGCATACGGCCGGCCGCGCTTGGCGTTTGTGTGTCCATCGCTCGGGCCCCAGGGCGGGGAGACAGTGACCGACAGGGTCCAGCGCGCTTCCTGCTGGTAAATGGACTGGCCGGCCATATGCCCGCCGCCGCCGGCCCTACATCTCTGTCACGCTGGCGCAGGGAGAGGGTGGAGGGGGTGGTGGGGTGGCGCGGTGGGGGTAAGGGGGGGGCTCTCCGAGGCTGGCCGGGAGATGTAGGTCACCGCCCGTAATGACACCATGGATCTTACCCCCAAAACGTCACATGGCGTACCCCGTGAACTTGGCTTAGGAGGCGGGAAGTTCTGTGGATGCCACCCCAGCTGGCCCATCCCAAAACCCTGCCCCTATCCCCTCCCTCATTGGTGGGCGCTGAGCCCCACGCCCTCTCTGGCCACTCTGCCCCTCTCCCCCCCAGCCTGCGGCCCATAGCTCATGATGACGCGCACCCCCAGGGCCGGCGGACTATGACCAGGCGCTCTCCGATCTGAGTTATACCAGCCTGCCGTTACTGCCATCCGTCAGGCCTGTAACCACCCAGCTGGGCCAGGACCCTGCTGAGTAGGGCAGGGGGAGGACGGCCACTGTACTGGTACTGTGGGAGTGTGTTTTGTGTTTTTGGGTGTGCATGTTTGAGTGCGTGCAAGTGCGTGCATATGTATGTGTCTGCATGTGCCTGTGAAAGAGTGTGTGTGCGTGTGTGTGTGCGCATGTGTCTTTGTGTGAACAAAATACCATATGCTGAAGGACACTGATAGACCACACAAATTTGGTTATAATTTCTAGAATAACTGTTAATCACCATTAGTATTTGTACAAACAATTGTAATAATGTTGTCTGGTTTGTAATTGTGTTAATGTTTACACCTACTGCAGCATGTTTTGCAATCTACAGACATACTTCCTGCCAATTAATGATTTATTTTAAACCTGACTTCCACATCCACACACCTCTCACAGAAACACAAACCCATAGGACTACACACCTCTGACACAAAAATGTGACACACCTGCCACAGAGCTAAACACCTACTTCAGAACTACACATGTCTGAAAAATACATACCATTTGCATAACTTTGTGTCTGTCTGTCACAGATCTACAGATCCTGTCCTGTGCTGTCTCAAGAATACACGTCACATAACCGGACACCTGTTTGAGCCTGTGTATAGTTTCACTGAGGTCTTGATCTAGTGGTGCTTTTTTCTGCCATTTTGGATGCATTTACAGCATGTCCCTGTGTGTTTGCTAAATTCTAACCTGTAAACTATGAAACTATGTGGAACCTCCTCAAGCTGTCTAAGGTAAAACACACCAAGATGCAGCACCATTGTAATATTCTGCCAAGACTCCCCCCAACACTGTCTAACTGGAGTAATTAGAAAAGATTCCTGAGCATGTGGGGTGTGGATGGGGGATGGGGGAGCAGGGGGTGTACTAGCAGCTCCTGCAGGGGGTCTGATTGATTAGCGGAGTAGGAGAGTCTGTCACCACTCCTCATCGTTACTTACACCTAGGAAGCCCCCCTCCTTCTTTTTTAGGAGCTACTCCTGACACTGTGGTAGACCTCACCCGTCCCCCAAATATCCCAGCTACCTATCATCCCCTTTGCGAAGGTATTTACCAGCGTGTGTATGTGTGTGGATGTGGGTGGGGTGTGAGAGAGATAGATGAAGTAATCTCAGGAAGGAGTCCTGCTCACACACTGTTATAGCACATGCCACTCTGACAGGAACAACGCAACAAGACAAAGAGCCCTACTTCTATTGGTCAATGACTCCTGCATGCCACGCTCCCATAGGTTACCCCTGGGCTGTTCTGTGACAGTTCCCAGACAAACTCACAATGGGGCAGTGCAACATTTACAGATGCAATCCAAGACCTAAGACACAAGTTGGGTAGTCGCAATGCATTCTGGGAGCAGCACGCTATTTCTTGCCAGTTGGCTTTCCTCAGAAAGCCTTAATTGAATGTGTCCTGTTTTAGAGGATGAAGCGAGTTGACAGGCATGGCAGAAATAAACAAGCAAACATTTCCACATAAAACCTGCCCCAAGCAAATCTTTCAGTATAGGATTCTGCCCCCAATAACCAATTCCAGATCCTGACTACCATAAAAACAAAAAAAAAAAAAAAATTCTCAGTCTCTGAGAAACAATACACATAAACCTGTTTTACAGTTCCTGTTTTGACCTGTGTGACAATGTCACTTCCTGCTGAGATGTATAAAGGCTGCAAAAGGGACCGGGTGGGTGAGCGGAAGGCCGTACTGACCTGGAGCTCCGTCTGGAAGAAGAATTTCTGGGGACACTGGGAGCAGTCGTAGATCTTATCCTCCTGTCCATGGACAGCAAAGATGTGCTGCTGCAGCTTATTGGCCTGGACAAAGACTGGAGGGTGGAGAAAAGAGCAAGTCATTTACTGGTCAAAAAGGAAGAGAGAGGAAAAAAAGAGGATGGGTCAATGTATTTATTGGCTAACGCTTGGAATCAAAGATGGAGGGAGGGCAGGGATTGATTTATTTTAACTCACGTAATTCTGAGTCAAAACAGAGGTTTCAGAGAAGTGTATGTGTGTGCGTGTGTGAGTCAGAGAGAAAGAGAGGGAGACAGTGGGAGGAGAAGATGCAGACAAGCTATTCCCTGCTGGCCTTGTGATATTTATCAATAAATCATCTTTTTTCCCCTTTCTCCTTCTTTTAATTCTGTCCTTTTTGTTTCTGTAAACTTTGGTTTTGTGCTCTGTGGAAGGTATGAATTATTAACCCTCCCCAGGACAGTAGGCCTCACTTATTCATGACCACCCTGGAATAGAGTTAAATTTTAAAAGAATGTGGCCAGGGTGGAAGGTTCGTGCATAACGTATACCTCTGCCGATTCGCAGAGGGGAGGGGAGGCCGCCATGGGGAGGGGGCAGATGTCCCTCTGAGAGACAGACAGACAGAACAGCCGAAGGCACACAATTTCGTGTGCGGGAAAAAAAAGAGGAAAAATACCAGAATCATGGATTTCAATGTGTCATGCGAGCTAAAGGAGGAAACAACGTGTGTCACACATGGGAGCCTGTAGAGGGAGCTCCACAGCAAGCAAGAGTACTTAATGCCCCCCCCCCCAAAAAGGAAGTTGCTGTGTTTGTGCTGCTGCCTCCTGCAAGGTGTATGCCCAGAAAGTTATAATCCGACCCCCAGCCCCTTCGTCATGCCCATTCTGGCTTTCACATTTACTGACACCTTAAATCGGAGGAGCCAAAACCCGCTTTGCTGTTCACAGCGAGGTCTTTAGACACTTTACACAAGCACCCTGGTCCACACCCCAGAGACTCCGGCCCAGGTCTTAGCTCCTGTCTGCTCCACTTCACACTGAATTGATTGTTAACTCAGTTCAATTAAGCTGCGTGGTGGGGGGGCTGCTACAGTAGGGGGGGCTTTAAGATGTCAGGTGACTGGGCCAGGGGGTTGGTGGACAGGAGGGGGGATTGGATATATAGTATGTAGCAAATCAAGTCTGTTGTAGACCTGGAAATTGGAATTGAATTATACAAAATCAACATAGCTTCCACTTAGAATGCAGTAAAGAAAGTGTGTGTGTCCGTGCGTGCATGTGTGTGGTTATTTTTGAGTCAGTGTGTGCGTGGTTGGTGGTGTGTGTGCTTCTCATTGTTGTTGTGCATGATCATGCACCCGTGTGTTAGATTGTGTGTGATATGCACACGTGTGAGCAGGTTTGTCTGTGTGTTGCCTCCTTGACCGCCCTCGACCCCGCCTCCCCCCTCCGCCCCCTCACCTGTGAAGCAGACGGGACACTTGAAGGTCCCGCCCATGCCCTCGAAGCTGTGCTCGATCAGGTGACACAGGAGCTTGGCCGGAGAGTCGAACATCTGGTTACACAGCTTGCACTCGTGATTGATGCCTTCCTCTGCAAAAAAGTTCACATGATGCAACCTGTTACCCACGCGGAAGATTAGAGAGACGGGCGTGCACACAAAAAAAAAACATACAAACAAATCACACACATACACATACAGACAAGTACGCATACACACGCACAATATGAGCTAACACTACGGTCGAGTGCCAAGAGCAGTCTCCACAACAGCACTGAGCTGCATTTTAGTGCCATGCCAAATTCCTTTCAGTAAAGTGCAGAGGAGGCTTCAGTACACACAATATGCATTTCAATAATGCATAAAAAATACACAAAGTAAATTTCAGCACTGTGATGCATGTATTTCATAACAGAACTGACAAAATTTCAGTACAGCACCACATATGCTTCAGAGTAAAGCAGGGAGAGTGCATCATCAGTGTGTAGAAGCCGTGTGTGCGTTCACAGCATGTGCACAAAGAGTGTGTGCGTACTGCAACCAAACAACACTATCAACTATGGCAGAGCCCTCCCACCCAATCGGTGAAGAGACAGAGATACCTAAGAATTTGTCAGCTAGCACAAATCTGCTGTTCAATAACACTGTAATGGCTGAGCGGGCTCCTCCGGGTTGGTGTAAAATGGGATGGGTCGGGGCGCCGTGGCAGTCACAGTCTGTCCCTCTCTGGTGCAGATCCGTCCCCAGCCCCTGTCCCAGCGCCACTCCTCTCCCAGCCGGTAATTGGCTGATACCAGCCACCGGAGGTCCTGGCTATCTGCCCTCCCCGATCGCCGCTCTATTTTAAGCCCCTGCGAATGACATCAGCGTCCCCCGTGTGGGGCAGATGAAAGGTGGGCGTCCGGGCCTGGCTGGACGCCTCTGGCGGCTCTTATCGGTCGCTCTGCACACAGGACAGCGCCGAGCCCGCCCCCTGCTCCATCAGTCCGCCCCCACTGCGTCCCCCACATCCCAACCTCCCCCCTCCCCTCCCCCATGTCCCAACCCCAAGGAGATACCTCCGCAGGCTTTCTCCTCCTCCACCACCCCCCCAAACCCCTCCCACCTTCCCATCATCTCCTGCTCAGTCACATACATCGTGCTGCTCAAGGCCTGCTGGTCCAGTTGGAGGGGGGGTGGAGGGGCACACGGGGTTAATAAAGTCTTCAATTAAATGGTTGCAACACCCCCCACCTCGACCTGTGGGGCACACTCCCCCAAACAGATTCTAATCTCCTCTGTGTCTCAGACCCCCCATACACACAGACACACTAATCCCATCTGTACTGGTGGGGGGGAATGCGAGATGGGTGGAGGATATAAAACAGAAAGAGGAGGATTTCAAAAGGGGGCAGCTATGAAAGAGAGAGGATATGAGCAAAATAAAACAGGAAGCAGAAAATCTGGAGGGGTGGTTAGGGGGGTTTAAGGTGCTCATAGTGGGGTACATACGTATATTCTCCATTTTCCAGGTTAACGCAAGAATGGAAAGCTTGTGTTAATCAGTCATGCATCATCTGTCAATGTGACTAATAAAGTTGATTCAAAACATGAATGAAAACGATAAACCATGTGACTATACCATATTTAATGTAATAAGAAAATAACATTTCTTTGGTGGGATGGGACAGGAGTGGTGGTTCGGTGGGACAGGAAGGTACCCAATGGGGGTGACCCAGGAGACCATCTGTCCAGTGCCCCTTCCACATCAAACAATCTCAACTGGGATAGGCTGATTGACAACGTGAGGTCACCCAAAACTCTGCTCTTAGAATATGTGCACCATGGTGGCCCATGTCACAAAACAAAGACCTCACTGACAAAGACAGCATACTCAATCACTCACCCGGCCCTCAACTGGTTCACATCCACCTGGCTGCTGGGAGTGACCTGCACCCGCTACGTTGTACCGCCATGAATTTGCATAACGATTAAAATTAGAACGTCGATTAGCATGATTAAAATGGACTAGACTGTCTCACTGATAGAACAATACAGAACGCATGTACAGTGATAGCACAACATGGACTACAGATACTGTGCTCTCCTCTATTTTAGTTTGAATTCCCAACAAGAAATATAGAGCAGCGGTTTGAAGGTTTGGACTGGGCTGGACACCACATATCAAACAAGTAAGGCGACAGATAGGGTGCCATACGCCATACTAGAGGAGAAAGTGGAAGAGAGAGAAACTGAACTGTATTGGCAGAGTGGGAGAGAAAAGGACCAGGCCCGTTCTGTGCACGTGGGGGCGAGTGGGGAGGGGGAGAGGGGTTGCCTGAGCATTTATCCATGTCGCGCGTTTTAAACTCCTGTAAAAGCACTCCTCTTTGGTATGATAAATGCAGCTGTTTTGATCAGCGACATGACACGGGGAGGGGGGCGTGCGTCCGTCACTCTCTCTCGCTCTCTCACGCCCAGCGGGGGGGGCTGGAGGCCTCGGCCGTGTCAGACACAAAGCGGCCCGGCTTGTTTCGAGCGCAAGCACCATGTGGAGATGATAGGATCCGGTAACCGGCTGCCTGCCCACTCTTGTCTAGGTGAGCATTTGATCCCTGGCAGCCTCTCAGAGTGCTACCTCCTGCCTCGGGGGCTGGGGCTGGAGGGGGGCGAGAGGGGCACGGGTGGGGGTTGGGGCCAGAGGGCATGTCTGAGAGCTGAAGGTGAAATGTGGGTCCAAACTTGTGGCCCGTCCCACAATAAAACTCCTCACTCTATTACATCAATCATAGTTGCGCATGTGTGTGTGTTTTCGAGAGAAAAGGTGAGCGTGTGTATATCTTGTTTGTTGAGTACCCCGCACTCCTAGAAATACATATGTATGCGTGTTCCTCAGACTGCCTGTAAACAAGACCCCCTTATCTGCTATTTTAAAATGGTACATTCTCATACAACATAAATACTGCGTTATTACGTTCTGGTTTACATTTCGCAGGTAGATTTTGTGCTTCTCGCTGTGCCGAGTGCACAAAGAGACGGATAGATTGAGCCTGAGCGGAGGAAACTTCCCTCCTGGAAGAGGTCAGAGGTCAGCCGGGTGTTGACACGAAGACAGATGGACACGTGGGCCTGACTGCGAGATTAGGTCGGGCCGAGAGATGGACAGGGCCCGCTCAAGTGGGCGGAGGCTGACACACCTCTTTCACACCCTCTGTCTTAATCTCCTCTACTGATTAAAGCAAATCAAGCTATTGTTGTGGGGGGGGGGCATGGAAGATGAGGGGGATGTGGGCCGAAAAGCTTTTAGACACCCATTATGTATTCAGAGTGAAAAAAGGAAAACAGGAAGAGAGGAGAGAAAACATTTAACAGTGTTTAAAAGAGAGAGAGAGTGTTTCGCCACCTCCAAAGGTATGCGCCGTCTTAATTGAGAAACCACATGAGGCCGTGACACATACATGGAATGAATGATGAAGACTTTCCAGGACACTAACGAAAGGGGGGGAGTGGACAGGGAAGGAGGGAGGAAGAAAGAGGTAGGAGGAGAGACAAAGGTAGTGAGAGAGCAAGGCAAACAGAGAGAGAGGGAGAGAGAAAGGGAGGGAGGAAGGGGGAAAAGGAGGAGAAGAGGAGTGAGGGAAGGCAGTTTATTTATTATTCTGATCCGTTATTCCACCAACGGCGGTAGGCAGTGAGTCTTATTTTGCACAAACATTGGTGCTGCAGGCAGATACGCTTGCAGCTAATTGACCAGGGGAAGGACCAGGTGGCGCCCAGCTCCATGGACCCCCCCACCCCACCCCCTGCCCCAGGGGAAGCGTCCTGTCTGCAGGGGAGCGTACCTTCCCCTCTCACCCCCTGCGGCGTGCACAGGCACACAAATGAGCTCCTCTGGCAGGACTGGGACCCCCCAAGGGGGTCACCTCACTCTGCTCGGTTCGCCAAGACTGCACTCCCCCCACCCCAAAACCTCCCCCTCCTCGCCCCCATGGCCAAGCCGGGATTGATGGTACGGACATCGGGAGCAGTCCCAGGGTGTGGGGGAGGGGATGAGGTGGAAGGGGTGGAGAAGGAGGGGTAAGGGGGGGGGGGGCGGGGGGGTAAGGTTGGGCAAGAGGGGATGGTGGTGGGGCTCCTTTGGGGGCCAGCTCAAGGTGTGTTGCCATGGAAACGCGGCAGGGAGAGCGGAGGAGAGAGCGCGGCGCGCCGAGCTTGACCCGAGGTGGGGGCGGCGCTGTGGGCCAAACCCATGCTCATGTGCTCACGAGCACACACACTCTCTCTCTCTCTCTCTCTCTCTCTCTCTCTCTCACACACACACACACACACACTCTCTCTCTCTCTCTCTCTCTCACACACACACACACACACACACACACACACACTCTCTCACACACACACACTCTGCAGCAGAGTGGGAAAAGTCCCAGGAGCTGTCTCCTCTCCCTTGCTCATCTCCCCCTCAGACACACACACACTGACAATCACGCACGTTCATTTGTGTTCCCTCTCTCTCTTTTCCGTTTCTCTCTGTCTCTCTCTCTCTCCCTCTCCGTCTTGGCCGCGTCTGTGATTCACACGTTCCCTATTATCTGCAGTAAATATTTCCGGAGAGCGTTTCGGGCCTGCCAGAGAGATGGAGTCTCCGGCTCCAGATATTTTTGGCAAATGCGGACGGCATATGGGGCTGACCAGCTTGGAATCTCCTATCAGATTACATAACAGTGGGACGCTGGATCCTTCTCCGCCATAGAAACCGACCTTCACGAAAACAAACACGCTCTCCTTCCAAAGCGCGCTCCCCTCTCCCCTCCTCTCCTCTCTTCTCCCTCTCTATCTTTCACTCCTCCTTTCCAAAGCATGCTCTCACCTGTGTCCCGATCCTTTCTTCCCTTCAGTACTGGAGAGTGTGGCGTGTGTGCGATGACAGGTTCCCTCTCTTTGGGGGCCTGGCAGTGTGACGGGTGGTGTTTGCGTGGGGTTCCCCGTATTGTGTTGGTTTGGTATTCTGAGGTATGTCTGCTATCTGTGCTGTGTTTTTGGTGCGTTTTGTGCCTCATCCCTGCTGTACGTCATGGAGTTTGAGGTGCCGTCTGTGCTGGACGGCACTTTCAGCCTCCGTCCGCGCCGAGCTGTGCGGTGATGTCCACTGGGGTGGGTGACAGTGGCGTCCTTTGATCACGCTGCTGCACCTCCTCCAGCTGACCTAGGACCCCTCCGCGCCGTGGAGGGAGGTGAGGGGGGGTGGTGGCTCGGGTTTCAGAGCCGGGACACGCAGCGGACGCCATCATTACCCACAGTGCACTGCGGGAGCAGCTGCTCCAGGCTGCTGGGGCCCTGTGTCCTTCCCCTGCTCACATGGCGTCCCCACTCTCCACCAATCACAGCCCACGCCCAGTCGCATGGGCATCGGCCCCCTGCCCAGAAACCCCACCCGCTCCACCCCTCCCCGCTGTTTACCCCACTGCTCTCACACAGGGAGACCTGCTTTACCCCATCCCCAAAAAAACACTCCGCCACAGGGAGACCAGGGAGGCCGAGGACCAGCAAAAAACTGTGGAAAAGGCACATTCTGAAGACTTTAAATGCAGCACAAAAGCTGTGCTTGGGTTCTGTCCTTTGTACTGTGCTGTGGGTGTTCCTTAAACTACCCAGAGCCTGAGAATCTGTGCTGTTGGATAACTCAAATCACCAAGAAAATGACCCGGACTTATATAAAAAATTCCACCAAATAGTCAAAAAATGTACTTAAAAAATTCCACATGAGCATTGGTGTACCTTTCTGCACAGTACAGACCCATATCTGACCATGATGTGTGTGGTCATGTGATCAGAGACACCTTGGTCCAACACACACACATACACACACAGCACAACTGCATGAATATCAACACTCACAAACACTTCTGTATATATTGCTGGGCAAATACACACAATCACATACACACACACAACACAAGAACACTTGCATACGCCATGCGCACATTTAAAGACAGACTGCTTTCCGTATCTTCTAGGCAAAGATATTTGCGTTTTCAATGTTAATTTAACATTCACAAGTGCACATGGGGGAATAGTTCTAATCAGCACACCAATAAACCCGCAAATGACATGTCTTTATAAGCTTGTTAAGAGCAAATCTCTCCCCCAGCATCCATTCAATTCAAGTGTCAGTGTAGTTCTCCTCCTTCTCCCGTCTCTCCTCCCCTCTTCCTCTCTTCACTCTTCCTTTGCCCCTCTCTCTCTCTCTCTCTCTCTCTCTCTCTCTCTCTCTCTCTCTCTCTCTCTCACCCACCCCATCTCTCTCTCTTTGAAGCCTGCTGTGTCTCTTTTATCCGAGTCCTTTTGGATATATGTGCCGCCTCGTCACGGAGACACCACAGCATCCAGTGCAGATGCAGACGTGCAGTAAAACTAACACCAATGGGTGAATGACGCACATGAATGAGGGAGAGCGCGTGTCCTTAGCAGCCGCCGCTGTGAGAAGTCTGAGCCTGGGCACAGCGGCTCTGCACAGGCCGAGAGCGAGGAGGACAGAGTTGGGAATGAGGAGCGGGAGAAAGGAGGATCTTCGCTCTGCCGCAGCTCTGCGAGCGGAGTCCAGCAGCGCGCAGCATGCTGTGCGGCGATGACAGGTGAAAACGGCGGCCTCCGTGGCGGTTTCCAATCACGGTGGGAGCCGTAAAGGCACACTTACAACCAGAGAGAACAAGGGAGTGCACATGCTCATTTAGGGTTTTAAATGTCCCTGCCACACCTGAAAACCTTAATGATTCTGCCCCGGTGCTGAAAGAGACCGGCCGCAACCTTCCAATCACCTGTCCCGATTGTGCAAGAGTCCTCATTTAACCTTCCTATCACCTGTCCCAGTTCTGAAAGAGACTTGATTTTACCTTCCAATCACCTGCCCCAATGCTGAAAGGTTCCTCATTTAATCTTCCAATCATCTGCCTTAATACTGAAGTCGTCCAGATCTAACCTTCGAACAGCCTGATTCTGGACGAGACCCGGGAGGTATTCCAAAAAGTTAAAGTAAGAAGTTACCCCACTAACTATTGTAAGTATTTTTGAAGCAACCCAGGCTCTCACCCAATGGGATATCAATAACCTCAAAATATTTACCAATGTTAGCAGGCTACCTCCTTCATTAAGCTTCACAGTATACCACCCTACTATAACCTTCCCCACACAATTCCCTGTGTTTTTAAACGATCCAGTCCCAAACCGTCACACACCTGCCCAAACACCTGAAGCTGAAGGTGAGGTTCTGCTCACTTCACTGCCCGGTCCTCAACTTTTAATGGGCTCACGCACAGACCAACACAGGCACCAGATTGTTAATTGAGGCAGAGACAGTAATTGCCTCTTCGGAGCGGTCAGCTAACCTAATACCGGGCCGGGTTTTGGGGCGCGGGCCAGGATGGCGGTGGGTCTTATTGCATTTGGAGCATGGTGTTGAGCACTGCACCTGGCCTCTCCCTGACCCCAAACAGGGACGCATACACCTGCCTCAGAGCTGCCAGGGAAACGCACCGGCACTGAGCCCGGCCAGGGCTACGGGCAGTGCTCACACGTCTGCACGGCCATGACCGCTGATGAGAGGCGCACTTACACGCACGCACGCACGCACGCACGCACACACACATGCGTCCGTGTTCATTTTTCACAGACACACTCTGTTTTTCTCTCCCTCTCTGTCTCTCTCTCACAAACACCTCCTGCAAACACTGTCAAGTTCCCAGAGAGCTCTACTGGCATCCTGTGAAAGTGTGGTGGATGGTATTATACTGTATAAATGCACAGTTATCACAGGAACCACTAACAAAAGCTTTTTATCCTGTGTGAGATACAGAGGTGTTCCCTCTTTGTTTGTGCATTGGTGACTGCATCTGTGTGTCTCTGTGTATGTGTGCATTGTGTGGTTTTGTGGTACTGCTACATACTGTATATTTGTATACATATTCTCTGTTGGTGGATTGTGTTGTGTGCGTGTGTGTGTT
This sequence comes from Albula goreensis, assembly GCA_022829145.1. Classification (NCBI taxonomy): domain Eukaryota; kingdom Metazoa; phylum Chordata; class Actinopteri; order Albuliformes; family Albulidae; genus Albula; species Albula goreensis. Next base: position 26,679,719 of record CM040755.1, read on the forward strand.
GTGTTTTTGCACATATAATCCAAGGCCCCTGGGTGCGTCTGGGTCTTCTCACGGTAGATCTCCCAAATTTGGGCTAAAGGCAATCTCCATGAGCCATTCCACTACAATAGCTTATTGTCAGCTGGTCCTGAGGGACGGCAGATTCCTGGGACTTAATTTCCCGTTCATCAGCCGAGAGAGCAATAACCATAAAACCAACAGCAGCGACAGACAAGGCAAAAACACAGACCCTGTCCCTCATCCACAGCCAGCTCTCTCTATCTCACACACACACACACACACACACACACACACACACACACACACACACACACACACACACACACACACACACACACACAGTCCCTGTGCAAAATGGAAACACAGTGTTCCTGTGTACGGCCAACAAACACACGCATATACACATACACAGTCCGCACACACACACACACACACACACACACACACACACACACACACACACACACACACACACACACACACACACACACACACACATACCCATAACCAACCACACACACACACACACACACACACACAACACACACACACACACACACACACACACACACAGTCCAAAGCTAACACACAGTGTCCTTGTGCCCAGCTAACCTGCACCATCCCTATCCACAGGCAGTACACCCTGTCCCTGCTGCAGATACAGGTGCCTGAGCAAACCTCTCTTTGTGCTCCTTTATTAGGACAGCAGCTCCTCTCTGGTCGACAGCCTGTAAAATATCTGGCAGCGGACAGGGAGGAAAAAAAACCTTAGCAAATATGAGGAAGCAGCAGGACACTAATAATGCAGCTCCAGCTGTTCGAGTTAACCTGCAAATGTGTCCATCTGTACCTCAGAGAGAGAGAGAGAGAGATCAGGGAAAGAGGAAGAGAGAAAGGGAGGGGGAAGACAGGAAGAGACGAGGGGAGATGGGGAAAGAGAAAGGGAGAGAGGGAACATGAGAGTGAGAGCAGACAGGAAGAAAGAGAGGGGAGAGAGAGGGCGAGGGCACCGAGGTTAGAGAGAGAGGACGGACAGTGGGAGGGAGAGATGGAGAGAGTGTGGCAGAGAGAGAGGGAAAGAGAGAGAGATGGAGAGAGCACCCAGAGGAGAGAGAGGAGTCCTGGCCAAACGGCGGCTCGGTGCCCGTGGTCGGAGCGGCAGGAGTGACCTTGCTGTGACTCGCCCCGCTCCGGCCCCTGCCCCGAGCCAGCCGGCTCCCCGCCGCCGGACCTTCCACTCCAAGCCAGACCGAACCAGACCAAACTGGACCATGCTCCTGCCTCGGGACCCCACTGGCCCTGATCACCCATGGAACATCAGCCAAACACAACGGCACATCGGCTGTGAACGCTACAACACTCCTGACTGAGTCCGGTGCACCTGTCTCTGCAGAGTGGACACGCGAACACACACTACTGTGCAAAATCACCCACTACACACCTACTGAAGCGCTAGGGTTTTAGATTATTAATATGGCTGCTACTGTTGGCTGTGACACTGAATTGGGTGTCTGTATGCATCTGCTCAATGCCAAAATTTACATGTGAAACCACGACACAATATAAAGGCACTCATCTGAATGTCATTTGAAAGTCACCTGAACTGAAATTTGCCAAAACGGCTATCCCTCCCTCCCAACCTCCCTCTCTGTCTCTGCATCTCCTCCAATCTCTCTCTCTTGCGCTCTCTGCCATATGACCTTTTCCCTGTCTACAGGTGTTTGACAAAACCACAAGATTCAGACTCTGTCCACAAAAAAATGTACTACATGTAGCAAATCTAAGAGGGGGACAGCAAGAGCACTGTGATTACATAGTGCTATTCCCCCAGAAATGAACAAATTCCCAACTTAACATTACCCAGTGAAATGAAAAATCATCACATTCAACTGCTTAGTTAACCAAACCTCAAATTACCAAAGTGACACTGCATATAGTATATATTCAGTGCTAAATTCCACTCCAATACCTGATACTTCACTCTACGCAGAGGTTGACATTAATACTGTTACAGAACCCAAATCATCTCTGCATGCTATTCATCACAGTACCATTTATGCTATTTATGGTTTTGTATTATTTTTTTGTTCTATTTATTTTCTATTTATTCATTTCTGTGTATGTCTGTGTTTTGGTATTTTCCATAGAACTGTAACTACTTATACACAGTTCTGACTCTCTTTCTACTCTCCAGAGGGGGTGCTGGGAACTGAACTCACAGTGTTTCCAGGCTCCCTACTGTCAGTGATGACACCTATACTTACATAGGGCAATTTACCATACTTTGTGTTGCTCTCTGTGGATTATGTAAAATAAAAAAAAAATATGATTAAAAAATTTTAAGTAACAATAAAATGCATGTCAACATGAATTATAGTGTTATGTTTCCTTGATTATTTTTAATTTGCTGTTGAGTGTACTGACGTACAGTGGGATTGATGATAATTACAGACAACACAATTACTATCTCAAATGGCTCATTTGAATTTTCAAATTTATGTATGATGCGGTTTTTCATGTGCCTCAATGTGGCGTATGAAAAAGGCCTGGAACTTTGGGTGTAAGTACAACACAGAAGGAATAAACTCAAAATATTCAACAAGAGTAACAACAAACAAGTGGATTTTGTAAGTATCTTATTCTTATTGTAGGTATTTCTACACACAAAGAACACACAAAGACATTGTGGATGAAACCACACACTGATGTAATACTTTGTTTTACTACCTGCACTTACAGTCAAGTTCCAACTGCAATTCAAACTGAACTGGGATATAACCACAAGTTTCAAGGTAATGCTGAAGTCATGCAGGGATTTACATTTATTGAACCAATTAAAGCAAATTGGTAAAGTTAAGGAACAACACTTTGTTATTACTGGCACCATTATTGCCAACATCATTGTCAATAAGCATTTGTTTTTTTGTGTTGGCATGCCATGAGTTGAATTTTTTAGCTTAGTGATGATTTGTGATCCTTTTTACTAATGGACATGTCTGTTCCTCCCATAGATGAGACTCTCATCCTCTCTTCTCCTCTCCTTTATGTCACTCTCCATCCTTGCATCTCTCTCTCTCTCTCTCGCTCTCTGCTGTTTAAATGTGCTAGTTTTGGGGACTTTTTGGTATCTATGGGAAACCATAGCTTCACAGACCCTCTTAATGGGAATAACGTACTTTTATGAACCAATTAAATTGCAGCAAAACTATTTCATTCAAACCTGTTGATAGGATCTGAGAGGTCTAGCCACCTTGTGGTTTGGCAAAACTCAGTAATCTCAAATAATCAATCAATAAATGTATTGACTAAAACCAACAACAAGAGAGTGTGTCAGAAAGAGTATAGCTACAACTAACATGAAAAAAGCACAAACTTGCTCTGGGCATGTGTCATGTTCAAGCCTACGCTACCTCACACAGAGGTAGTGATGTTCCGACTGTACAAAAAGAAAACCTGACATTATGAAACGCTCTCCTGTCATGTGTTTGATTCTGCCACACAGGCTAAATGGCTTCAACGTAGTTTGGGGAAGGGGGGGGGGGAATGAAGCCATTCTTCTTCTTCCACAAACACAAATGGGTTTCTGCGGAAGACAGCGAAGGAGCGGAGAATTAGGGAAGGCAATCACAGCGTGGAAAAGAGAGCTTTTCAGAGAGAGTCGCGAGGCGCTCATGATGCAGGGCATCTGAGTGGGCCCGTGCGCAAGGAGGAAATGATTTGAGGCGCGATAAATGAGACGGGAGGCAGGGGGTGGGGGTTGGGGGAGGGGAAAAAGAAAAAAGAGAGAAATGATCAACGCAAACTCGCGTTCGACAAGGTGTCTGCGAGCCACGGGGGTGCCAAGAGCAAAAATAAATAACGTCGATATTCAGAAATAAAGCAATGAATAATGATTGCTCCACAGGCAGGTCGTCTTTTCAATCCTCTGTCTCTCTTGCACGTGCTCAGCTCAGATAAATCAAACGGGAGTCACGTTAGTCGGGAATGATGCCTTTTCCTAGAGCGAGGCTTCGCGGGCTAGGAAGAAAAGATCTCCGCCATGAGCCTTCGTCCGGCCTCAATCCCAGCATGCTTTGCTGTGCCCCAGGCCCTGTTCCCAGCATGCATTTCTGTGATCTGAGTCACACGCTGCATAATATTCTAAAAATGAGAGAAGGAAAGAAGGAGGGGAAAAGAGTGAGAAAGAGTTGGGATGAAGGGGAGGGCGAGGGAGAGAGAGGGAATTACAGCAGTGAGGATTGTGAGGATGAGGGGAAGAGAGGAGACTCTTGGGTAGAGTTCTCAAGGCCTGTTAAACAGTGACTCAACACTCAGAACCCAACAGCAATGACGCGATGCAGACTGCACCAGCCAAGAGCTACGAGCGCGTCGGGGGGAGAAAACGGCCGCTCTGAGAAAGCTCTGTCACCGCGTTGAGGAGAACACAGAAAGACAGCATCTTCAGCTATTTTTTCCCTCTTTGTCAGTGGCTCTTGATATTAATTAAATACATTCAAAAATGCTTATTCTCCCAATTTGGAAAACATGTACCTCCAAAGCGCCCCATCTTTTCACCACAGGGCTGATAGAGCTTGCAGAGACATCAGGAGGAGCAGACCTAGCGTGTGCATCTTGTGCGATAGTTATGGGGCAGTGAGATTTCAATGAAGCAAAAATGGGACGAGCTACCATACAGTATTAGTAATGATTTTGTCCAGTGACTGCATTGACTGTACAGAGAAAAGCAGTTTTGATTGGCTCAAACAAGTCAATGATTGAGAGGTGAGTGTCGCTCCACCCTAACAGGGTTCGTGAATTCTCAGTTTGGCCATCACTATTTAATACAGCCACACAGCAGCCCAAAAATAAAGATGTTTGATTACAAAATTTAGACCTAAATTTATCTGTTGTTAGCTGTCAAAAAGTCAAGACAAAAGAAATTTGGTTGGAAGTGCTATACATAGCCACCAAACATTTTATTTACAAACCAACAGCAAAAAAAAAAATTCCATTTCTTTTCTATTTGCAGCAGAGTGAGTCAGACGAAATGCATCAACCGCCATTTTGGGTCGCTTAACTGCACGCAAACAGCCAAGAGGAGAGGAAGCTAATGGACCCCCAACACACAGATCCATATTGGGATTGCTCCAACACCCTAGTACACCCCCCTCCCCAATCTAATCCCTCAGAGGCGCTGGCATCAGGGTCCACCTGCTGTTTAATATCGCGGAGTGAGCCTGAACCGCCAGTCCTCCAACAGCTGACTCTCAGACTTGCCGCACGCCTCAAAAAAACCCCACATAAATAAATAAACGCACAAATAAATAAAGAGGGTATTAATTATTCGGCGGGCTGAGTGAAAAACGCACGCTCTGAGATTTGCTGGCACACGCCCGAGCTGCTACGGAGGTTTAAACCGTCACACCGTTGCAGAAAAATTCCCCACTCGGGCCTGCTCCCAGCTGAAGCCTGTGCCATCAACAAAGAATGTTGCGCTAGGCTCCTTGCGCACAATGGTCATGAACCAGGGACTGTCTCAACCCCTTGGCTACCCCGTTCTTACCCCCCACCCCCAATCCCCTAAAACGCTGGTGTGGGAACCACAGCTAGAGATGGCCTGTGTTTGTTTGAAACGCAAGGCAGCTTGAAGGTGGGGCGGAATATAAAATGCACTGATATTAATATCATGGTGTCAAGGATTTGAGTTATTAAAGATGACAAAGCGTTATTGGGACTGTGGAAAGGAACTGCCCCGGGGGGCTACCAAACAGGATTTCAAAGACCACAGTCAGAAATCAATATTAATGCACACCGGTTTCCCCAACAAAGGAAACGTGTCAGTGCAGTGTTCAAGAGGGCGGGCGGTGTTTTTTTTTTTCCCCAGCTTAACTCAGACGATTTTTTCCCCCTTTCTCTCTTTTTTTCCCCCCAAAAAAGGAGAGGCTGTTTATCCCCACAAAGCGTGTTCATCTGTCCCGACTAAATGGCCTCATTCAAATCAAAGAGCATCTTACTGTGGCGGGGCTAATGTGCTATGGCACAAACACACTCCTTCGTCACACGCGCGTGGAAGACACGGGAGGGGAGGCCGGCCCTTTCTCTTTCTTTCCCTTCATCCTCCGCCTCCCTTTTTACCTCCCCCCCCTTCTCTCTCTCCGTCACGCTGCGGTGCTGGTGGGGCAAAGGCGCCAAAGAGATTTTCCTGTCCGAATTTAAGCCGACAAAATTTTTTTTTTTTTTTGAAAATGGGATGAAATTGGAGTTGAATGGCTTTTTTATGGATCTTGTCAGATATTTTTCCTCATCCTATTACGATGCCTGTGAGGGTAAAGTTAGATGAGGAGAGTTCCATGTGAGGGACAGGCTCATTCTCCCTACTGAGGGTCTGGTGGATAGTGGAGAATCCATGGCAGGTCCTCTTGTGGACCTCAAAACTACCTCGTCTGAACACAGGTTTCACAGAGGACCTGTGCCCTTTGACCTTTGATAACCTGGCCCATGGCCTTTTCTGAACAAGCAGCTTCCTCAAGGTTAAAATGTTAACCTTGGCAATGAAGTTCACTAACAAGCCTCACGACATACAATGGAAATACAGGTCCTCCAGTTGTGAGCCATTTCTAGTTCTGATTCTGAGTTTACTCAAAAAACAAAACACAAATGCACACACATACTCAAACACACATACGTACATAACAGATGGATGAGTGTAGGCAGGGCTGGGCGAGTGTGTCGCGCTCGTTCTAGTTTTTGTTTTTACACCAATGGTTCTGTAATCGCTGCATCTTGTTCGGGAACACGCATCACTTTGTTGTTGTTTGTTCTTTGTCTTTTCCTGCCCCCCCACCCCTCCCTTACTTTATCACTCACTCTCTCTTTCTCTCATCAAAATAACATCTGTTTACTTCTATGGAAACACCTGACGAGCAGCTGATGCCCCCAAACCCCCCACCCCCCACCCTAAAAAAACCCCCACAGCAAGCGGCCATGTTGGAGTGAGAGCACATCTGGACGCAGAGAGATTGCCCTAATCCAGATGTGGGTCCTCGGGCCCGGCAGTCTAACGCACACCTGGACACTGTCGGCAGCGCAGACAAAGGGAGGGGAAAAACATACAACAGCCCGGAGTGTTAGCAACAGTACATGGGAGCAGAAGAGTCGCTACCCTTTTAACATGCTTCCTCCGCAGCCATGATAAGAGTGCGCAGGCACACACATCCGTCTGCATGTGCACTTGGAGGTCTGTATGTGAAGTTAGCATGTTGCTCTAGGGCGTGTCAGTGTGCTAGATTTCATCTGGTTTTTGGGTGCAGCATTTTTTTCATGCTGAACGGAGGCGCTGCCGCATCAACGCCGCTGCATCCACAACCCCCAGCGGCTAAAGCTTAATCCCCCATGATGCACTGGGGCACTTCCAGAACCACTGAGACCCACACTGGCACTTAGGGCTCACTCACATACGGTCATCCAGATGCCAGGGGTAATTAACTTCTGTGTGCGCGTGCGTGTGTGTGTGTGTGTGTGTGTGTAACTATGCATGCCTTTTTGTGTGTGTGAGTGTTTGTGTCTCACTCTGGCTAACTACTTTCCGATGTTATGAAATTAAATGAAGTATTTCTTCCACAATTCAACATTCAGTGGATGTAAATGACTGAACTTGTGTGAGTGAGTCAATGAAGTGAATTGCAGAATGGATATGAAGAGCTCCTGCTGTATGTGTATGTGTGTGTGTGTGTGTGTGTGTGAGAGAGAGAGGGAGAGTCTGAGGTCCCCTGTCCCATGTTATAATTGCTTTATTAAGGTAATTACTTGGAGAAGCCCAATCACCTGCTTACTATCGAAGGTCCTAATCAGTCAGCACTATTACAATTACAGATTTGTGATTTGCTGCACAGCTCTCAGGCACGGTAAAGGAAGTCTGAGATCATCTATACACTCTCCTTCACCTCTTTCACTTTCTCTCTCCTTTCATTCCCTCTCTCCTCCTTCCACTCTCTCTCAGTTTCGCAACCTCAACCCTTCCCTCCATCTCTCTGTCCCTCTCCCTCTCACCTCCTCCCCTCATTCTCTCCCTCTCTTCCTCTCTCTGAGTGGTGGAGTGTATCTGCTCCTGTGTTAGCTCTGCTGTGCTTGTTTAATTGCGACAGCACCCTCATGAGCCAGCGGGACGCGAGGGGCGCATCAACACCTCAGCGGAGTGTTCAAGGGTAACCAGCAGGGGTGCAGCCCCCCCCCCACACAGCCACACACCCTCCCACCACTCCCTATCCTCGCCCCTCCCCCACCCTCTCCCAAATGCTCCTGAACCAGTCGCCCAGAGAGCGCCCGTCAAATCCTCACTCCTCATCTCCCATTAATCAGCTGCCAACATCAAACAGCAGCACTCTGGGCCTCCCCTGTGCAGGCCGCCTGCGTGTCTGCTGTGTCTGTGTATGCGCGTGTGTGTGCGCATGTGTGCGTACACGCGTGTGCTCATGTGTATATGCGCCTGTGTGTGTGCATGAGTATGTTTGCATGTGTGAATATATGTGCACATGTATTTGCATGCCCGTATGTACATTGGGGCACACAATTGTATGAATGTATGTATGTATGGTAGTACGAGTATGTGCTCATATATGTGTGAGAGGCTGTGAGACTAAGAATGAGGGTGGTAGGTAACAGTCCTATGTTAAGTCATTTGATTTTAGAGAGCAGTCTCCCACCAGGTTTGCATGTGCACTTTCACCAGGGATTACAGGTTGACCTGCCAACAGGGGGAGCCAGGCAGCAGGGCGAGGAGAGGGCGCTTCATTCCCTCTCTACGCTCCCGGGGGCCCCTGCCCGTCCCACAATGCCCCTGCCGCTCAGAGCCCCTTCCTGTAGCCCATGTGCCGGACAGAGGGGCCTGGAGGAAGAAAAAAAAACAAAACAAAAAAAAAAAAAAAAAAACACAGGTCGCCATGGCAACCACCCGGCAAGGGGTGGCACATTAGTGCCGGGCTGTGCTCTGGAACTCGGAGGTGAGAGGGCTTCGTTTGATCTCTGCCGTCCCGCCGCTACAGGGGCGTCCTGCTCCCCTTGGGGAGACTACAGGACCAGGCCCCCCTGCGCCCGGGCGAGCTCAGCTGGGTGCCAGAGGCCCCTCTGCTCGCCCTCCTCTGACCCAAGTCGGGACAGGGGGTGTAGCGGTGGGGGGGGGCCCAGGGCCAGCCTGCCAGAGCCTGGGTCTTCAAAACCATTAAAGCAGCTCCTTCACTGGAGGTCACGACCGTGGCTTCTCCCTGCCTTTCAACATGCCTGGTCCTGTGGCTGGTTTTGTTTTTCCGGAGCAGTGTGGTGCCGCGTTTGGCTTCGCACACAGAAATGCATTTTCACACAAACACACACACACACACATTGCGAAACTCCTGTCTGCACGTTGACAACAGAAACTCTCCCAGTGTGCATTTAACCCCCACCCCTCCTCCTCCTTCACCCCCACCCCTCCCCCCCACCCACCAACCCCGGGGGATCTGCCTGTCTCCACGTGCTCCACTGGGAAATACTGTCTCCATGGCGACACGCCCCCGCAGTCTGAGGGTCCGCCCACCGAGGTGCCAGCTGTGCTTACTGCCGAGCGGGTGGGCTGACAGTGCCAGTCACACCAGGGGAGCGAGGAGCGACGGGAGGAACGGCAGGAGAGCAACCCGAGTGCTCATAACCCTCTCAGCGACACTCTGAGAAATAAGTCTCAGAGCTGACATCCTGAGACAGCCCTGTGGTGAAATGCTGGCGTCTCAGTATCGACATCCTCTCCACTAAAACAGCTTTGGTGCTGATGTCCTGTATGTAACTCTGCTAAAGCAGTCTCAGTAATGACATCCTCTCTACAGCTCTGTGAAAAGAGCTTTGGTACTGACATCCTTATTCTAATACTGTGGCGGATAAGTCGAACACTGATGACGTGTCCGATGGGGGGAGTTTGGTCGGGGGATTCATTTAAATATGGGCATGACTGTTGCACGATTTTTTTCATTGTCCCGAATGGTGGGCACGGTCATGTGACCTCCCTGTGCCTCTTAAGAGGAAGTTGAAAACCTCTCTAACTCTTTGGTGTGAATGCTGTTTTGCATGCCTTTTTGAGTACAGCAAGTTCACTTGGGTCTGTAAGTGGGTGAGAAGTCTTCTCCACTGGCCCATGTATCCTCAGAAGTCCCTGCTGTCTCACATTCACATACACAGACACAGACGCACACAAGACCCCACGATCTTTTTAACATGCTCTCGTCACGTGACCAGGAACACCAGGAGTCCGCCTCTAATGACAAGACAGCCAACTTTTCTCGCACTCCATTTATTATGTGCGCAATGTACAGGGAGGCGATTAGACGGCGGATAAGCGTTCCATCAGCGTTGGAGCGGCGCTCCCTCTCTCCATCTCTCCCCAGCTGCAGACCATTAGAGTAGGTATGAATTAATAAAGCGGAGCGAGAGAGAGAGAGGGAGAGAGAGGGGGCTGGCGGCCCACACACGCGCATCAGGGCTCCGGCTCAGTGCGCGGACCGAGCCGGGCCTCGGAACATGGGACACCGCCGACAACCGCGCAAATCTGAATGCCAACCTCGTTAGCAGACTGCGGAGGCACTAATGAATGGACCCGGCTCTATGGATGGGGAGGGGGTGTTTGGGGACAGGGTAGGGGGTCGTTCTGGCCAGTCTGGGGGAGGGGTGGTATTTGTACATGTCCACAGCATCCCCCTCTTCCCCATACTGCCAATCCCTCTGTTTATGTGGCCTCTGACAGACATGAAAGGATAGACCCCACTGGTCAGGGAGCTGTACTGCAAACAAGAGGCTGCAGGTTTGAACCCCAGGATGGAACAAAACTCTGTGTGCATGTTGCTTCAGCTCCTTTTCTATCTATAGAAAGTAGACAGGCAGTGCCACCTATGTTATGTACTGATGGTGCAGGCACAAGGATATGTGACTTGCTCGGTCCTCACACACAGGGACATAGTGGGTCCTCACACACAGGGATGTGTGACACACCGTGTGTGTATGGACAGAGATGTGCCATGTTGAGTGGATGCAAACAAAGGTGCAAAAATGCATACACACACACTCACACACACATGTGTGCACACACGCAGAGGAGTGTTTAAATGGTACTGAGAAGACATTGGGGGCAGGCCATACCCCCCCAACTCAGGAAAGAGTGGGGAGGCGGCGGCTTCCTGGGGAGAGACGGCGGTAATGGCAACCAGACGCCCAGCTCCCATCCTGCCAGCCCACAGGAAGTGCCAGCACCACCCGTAACCTGATCCCTGCCTGCATCTGTCCCATCACACGAGAGAGGAGGAGAGGAGGGGGGATAGAGAGGGAGAAAGAGGGAAAGAGAGGGACATAGACAGAGAAAGAGAGAGGAAAAGATAGAGGGAAAGTAAGAGGGTGAGAGGAATAAAGACAGGGATGGAGGGAGGGAGACAGAAAGCGAGAGAGGGGGAGAGAGAGGAAGAGAGGAGGAGGGGTGGAGGAAGGGAAGCCGGGTCCCCCTGGGGCATGGGGCAGGCTGGCGCGCCCCACAGCGAGGGGTACATTCTTTCAGCTTCTCTCTGCGCTCCCTCCCCCACTCTCTCCCCTCTCCCCTCTCTCTCTCCCCTGGCACTCTCACACCCCTCCCCCTGTATTTGTGCCAAAGTCAGCACCAAGGAGCTGGGCAAAATCAGGATGGCATCTGGGGCTGTAGCTAGGGGGGTACACAGGAACGGATCATCTGTGTGTGTGTGTGTGTGTGTGTGTGTGTGTGTGTGCGTGTGCGTGACAGTGTGTGTATGAGTATGAGTATGTGCTGTTGGTGTTTACCTATCTACCTATGATGGGTCAGATAAAAGGCCTGGGGGTGGGGTGGGGAGGATGTGTTCTACCTTAAGTTTCCTTAGTTGTGCTAGACCAACCTGCCCAGATGAGAGTCACATTCCCTGCCTGCTCTCCTACAGCCAGTTTAACAGCCTTGTGCTTTGTGCTTTCACCTACTGGAATACTGTAGGCTCAATGTGTAGCTGAGACCGACCAAAAACTCCAAACATGGCTTACTTTGAGCTCTTTAATCAACACCACAGTGGTGGATTATGGGTAATGACACTGTAACAGTTGGTGACTTGTCCATATCAGGTGTTTATATATAAAACACTCTCTGCCATACAAATTGGGGAAAAGATCCATCCAGAGTGTTACCCAGAACTTGCATAATACCTACAAGAGGTGAATACTGTAGCCGCAGTGACCAGGAACACAAAATGAGAATGAAGTTTTGCTATGAGGCAGGACAGGAAATGTGTCCAGTCATAGAGAACTATGTCACATGGGCAACGTGACTGTCTGTATATTACAACACACACATACACACTCAGGAAGCCAGCTACACCCCCTCCTCCCCCACACCCGCCAACAGACAGAGCTCCCCAAAAACCAGGAGAGAAGAAAAAAGGGACGTTCATATGAAAAGAGCAACAAGAAAAAGAAAATAAATCCTAATCTTTATCCTCAACTGCCAAACCCACCCCCCAACGCCCCCAATAAGCCCGGTGAAGGCCCCTGTGCTTGGGGGGTGGAGAGAGGGAAAGAGGGATGGAGGGGGGTCTCTGGAAAAGACACAGGGGAAGTCCCATCTAAGCCCCCACACTCCTCCAAACACCGCTTATTGTCCCTCTCTCCTCTAGAGAGAGGGACTTACACACAGAAGCAGGAAGGGGGAAGGAGGAAGGAGGAGAGAAAAGAGAGAGAAAAACAACACAAAGAAAGGGAAAAACAGATGAGGGGCAGTCGTTAACAAAAGGAGAGAGACGAGAGAGAGGGATGGAGAGAGGGCGTAATTAACACACTTACTACAGTACAATCACCCAGTGCAAACCTGGCAAAGACTGCAGCAATCTGCAATTGTATGCAGTGCATAAACAGCTGAATTCATTTACTGAGGTAACCGCGGGTAAAGGGACCAAGCGGAGGCCATCTCATCTCGCATACATGCACGCGCACGCACGCACACACACACACACACACACGTACACACATGTGCGCGCACACGCGCACACACACACACACACACACACACGTACACACACACACACACACACACACGTACACACACGTGCGCGCACACGCGCACACACACACACGTACACACACGTGCGCGCACACGCACACGCACACACACACACACTGACTCTGCAGTACAGTATACAAAGATGCTTCACTAACAGTGAAGAACTCTCTTGACCCAGTGAAAACACAAGGGAAAGTGAAGGACGAAGTCTCTTTGAAGAACTGAAACAATGAATGTGCTCAGGTACAGAGTTCTCTGGGTTCAGGTTCGGGTTCTGGGCTGGTACAGCACGTGAACAAGGTTTGCCTGGAAGGCCGGGTCCTATGCAACGGATTCCAGGACGTAGTTTTTCCCTCGCCGCCCCGTTTCCAATCAGCCTGCCCAGCGGTGGGGCTGGGGGCTCACGCCGACCAACAGCGTGCTGTCCATTCACCCAAAACCCCCACCCCCCCCCCCCACATACCCCAACGCACCCCTCCCCAGACCCCCCCGCCCAGCTGGACAGAGCCTTCCACCACAAATCAAAAGCCTCTCTTGTCAGCCCATTCGATTGGTGTGGCTGTCCCGCCGGGCAGCGTGCAGAGAGGGGTGGGGTGGGGGGTGGATGGGGGGACCCCGGCAGGACCGGCCCGATTCATCCAGGGACAGTATGCTGCCAGCACTGCCCTGCTTTCATGTGGATCTGATCTGCTGTAGAAATGAACACACACACGCACGCACACACGCACGCACGAACGCACACACACACGCACGCACAGACATACACACACACTTCACCCTTGCATTGCTTGACTCATTGCTTGCTTGAAATGATGTGAATTATTCTCCCACATACCCCTGTTTCTCAGCAGAACTGCCAAAAACACAGACAGATCCAGTTGCACATGATATCTCTGACCCATTACGCTGTTAGACCTACAGGTCATGATCACTCAGTCGATGGCTACTTGTATTGTCTTATACTTAAATGTGTGTTTGTGTTTGTGTGTGCATGACAGAGATTGCAGAGAATTACACCTACAAAAACTGTACAAGACCTGAAAGATCAAACCCTATTGTCCAGGAATTTAACATTACTCTTCTCCGTAGATATGGAGGATGGACGACTGTCAATCAAACCCTCCTACCCCCATCCCCGCCCCCACCGGGTCTGATAGTCAGGTAAAAAGAGTGCTTGGATGGCAGTTTTCAACACTCTGCTCCCTCCCTCCCTCTCCCTCTCTCCTTCCTTTCCTCTGTCCCTCCTCCCGCTTCCCAGACTGGAGGTGGCCGTGGTGATGGAGCTCGGTGGCGGGCGTGCTCCCGGGGCTGCTGGGAAACGTGGGCTGGGCGACAGCTGCGCGGGGCCCCTCCCCGTCCGGCCCGGCGGGGGCCCCCATGTTCTTCATTCGGGGGACGGGAGCTGCTTTTAATCTACCAGCGGGGCTCCGCAGCTGCTGTAAATTACCCGAGCGCGGGACTTAACTCGGACTTAACCCTTTCACTGCCACTCTCCGCTCTCCCTTCCTTCCCCTCCCCTCCTCTCTTTCAGCTCCTTTTCCGTTTTCCCCATTTCCTCTGACTGCGGCCTGCGGAAGGCCGAAGACCGCAGAAAACCGTTCTCAGAGGTGCGCCCTGATTCGCATTTCACCCTCTGCATCTCATTTATTTATACAGTAACCTTGGGCTTTTTGATGTCTGTCTTTAATATTTTATCACCGCACATCGTCAGTTAATCACCTGGAGGATGAATGGATCAGCAAGGAAACTGACCCACGCCCACCCCCAACCAGCCTCCCAAAATGCAGAGTGGCCATGTCGGACCACAGCCCTCCCCTCGAACCCAGGGCCAGGGCAGGCCCTGCTGACGCCGGCACCCCGCCACCCCTCATTAACCGCCTGGGTCAGTGGACCAACCAGCAAGGTCAGGACATACAGAGGAAACATGAGAATGTGAGAGAGAGAGAGAGAGAGAGAGAGAGAGAGAGAGAGATAGCCCTCTGTCACACACAGAGGAAGGAGAGCGGTCTGGAATACTGAATTTTTATTTAATTTTTTATCTTTGTTTATCTTACATATATATGCACATGCATTATTCTGTGTGTACACAAATGCACTCAGATGCATGTACACACACCCGCACACACACACACAAACACACACACACACACTCTCTCTCTCTCTCTCCTGTGCTTTGTACTGTAGCTGCATGCAAGATGGTTATGCCAATCTTATACTTCATCCTACCAGCAAAAAATTGGAACAAAACGGGAAATTGCTAAACTGAAAGAAAGGGAAATAGATAAATTGGAATAAATGAGGGAGAGAAGAGAGGAGGAGAGAGTGGAGAATGTCAGGGAGAATAAAAAGGAAAGGAAGAGGATGAGAACTAGGGAAATGAGGTGGAAAGAGGGGAAAAGAAAAGAGACTGGGAGCTAGGTAGTAAGATGTTGAAAGAGAGGAGAGAAAGGATGGATAGATGGAGGGAGAGAGGGTGATGAGAAAGATAGAACAGGGAGAGGGAACAGGACGCAGTGACCCAGGCTTAAAGAATATCCCAGCAGTCCTCAAAGAGAAACAGTGCGGTGGTCACACCCCAGACAGCGTACCCATGCTGGCTGTCCATTCCACTCACAGACCAGCATGAGGGACCTGACAGTGCTGCAGGTACAGAATGACCCTCCTAAAGCTGCACAGCTACACACACGCACATATGTGTGTGCGCACACACACACACACACACACACACACTGATGCATCCATGCGCACACGCACATGCACACACATATACACACCCACACCCATGCGAGGATACACAGACACAGTGAAATATGCAGCACACACATATATGCCTGTGCACATGTGTGTGCACACAACGACATGCACACACATGTGCACACACTCCACATGTGCACACACACACACCTGTGTGCACTTCTGCATGTATGCACACACACATTCATACACACACATGCATGCACACAAACACACACACACACACACACACACACACACACACACACACACACACACACACACACACACACACACACACACAGTTGTGCGAGCTGGCGATCCACATCTCCCCGTGCAGCATAACGCAAGCCTCTTCCTACCACATCGCTCCCAGCCTCAAACTCAATTAGCAAATTAGTTCCACATGACTGGGCAATAAACAACGATCAGGGAGCAGATAAACACGCGCTTGACACTCCATTAATATTCACCTTTGTTTTGCTTTGGGTACAGACTCTTTTCCCTTCACTTACGAAATATGGAAAAAAAAAACAGAAAACCCAACTCTCGGTGGCATCGCCGACCGGAGACTTCATCTTCCCTTCCCCTGTTGTTCCTTTCTTCTTTCTTTTTTTTGGAGGGAGTTGTTGTTGCATTTTTCTACCCAGGAAACAAACCATTTAAGCCCAAGAGAACATGCGCACACCCACTCCTCTCTCTCTCGTATTAAATACGTAAATTTCATGTAAATGAAGCGTTATGGCTCCCGCACGCAAGCAGGCTCTAATAGGCCGACCACGGCTAGCCTGGGTGGCGGGGGGGACAGACAGTGAGGTAGCCCTGCTGAAGCAGAAGAGGAGGGAGGGAGAGAGATGAGGAGGGAGGGAGGGATAGCAATGTTAAAAGAGGGAACAACAGGATGAAACTTTAAAATTATGCACTGCGAAATTCGTTCGACAGAATGTCAAGAGCTGTCACACTCTACTTTCCCCCCACACTCTGTCTCTCACACACACATGCACACACACGCACACACATACACGCACACGGATGCTGAGGACGGGGTATTTTGACATGGTCTCTGGAAATGAGCAGCCTGTGATAACGGTGGTTGGAGCACTTAAGCTCACATAATTAGCGGGAGCTCAGCGGTGACAGAGGATCCACGTTTATCTGCTGTTTCAGAAAGCAGCAGGAGAGGGATTAACAACAGAGACAAACCGCTCCACCGCAAACCAGCCTTTTATACTAACACACGTCTGAGTAAAAACACACACGCACCGTGTATGCCCACACACACACACACACACACACACACACACACACACACACAGACGGCACATCAAGTCAACACACACGCATACATAGGGCTGAAAATTAATGAACACCAAAACAACCAAAACCAAGAAAAACTACTTGTATTCTGATATCACTAAACCACAATTAAAGATGATTCTACACATGTTCCATATTGTTAGTGCTGATTACCAATGTCTTTCTGCTGTTAAAGAGGTCTTACAATTAACACCATAATCTGTGAGGTTCTAAAGCACACACCAAACAGGAAGTTCATCATTTTGCCCCTTGACACATGAAATGATTTTGACGTGTCTGTGACTGACACATATGCAGTTTGGCCAGCAACTATTTACCTCTTTAAAAATCTGTGTTATCTCTCCTCTTGCCTTCAAACCACATTGCTTGTTTCCAACTGTTAAACATGGTGGTGTATCTGTTTAGGTACGCGCAGCTATCCCGTGGGAGTCATTAGGTCCAATTATTATTCACGATGGAGGAATTATGGGAGAGGAGCATGAAGCAATTTTATGTGGCTGAATGTATTCTGTTGTGCAAACAGTGTGTCTTTGAGATATCCCCATATTCCAACAAGGTAATGGTAAATGAAGTCACGAGAAGTCAATTAAAACACCACCCACTTCGTTATCAATCACCAAATCTAAACATCACATAACCATCATTATCATCAGTGTAAAGAGTGGGGAAGTTTGCTATGTCCGTCTCTCAAAGGAGAATATCCCACCGATGATGGTTAAAATGTGTATTACAGCACAGGATGGCCAACCAATTTATTATTCAACATTTATATTGCTTGAGGTTTACAGACAGGAAATGGTTGAACAAACAAACCTGATGCAGCCACATACATAAAAACACACAACCATACATTCTCAGACAGGTGTGTACACACATATACCTTGTACACCAAAAACACAACATATACTTAATGCACACAACACACACATCCATATACATGTTAAGCACATACAAAATCACTTTATCACACAAACACTCACACAACATATACTAAGACATAAATTAACGCAACTAATGCAAACGTATATGCACATTTAAATTAAATGTACGGGTAAAAAAACTAGTAAAAAAACTAGTTCTTACTAGAGTAAGAACAAACGCTACAAATGCCTTTGACCTCCGAATGGAAAACAAACTCTTCCTCTGAGGTGAAACAGTTAATATGGGTAGAGCTGGCAGCACTGTGGCTGGCCTCCCAGTGTAGGCCCAAGAGCAGGGGCCTTGAGTGAACCGTGAGGGCTGAGAGAGGAGCCAGGGCCTGGGTGAGGACGCAAGCCTGAGGCTCGCCTGCAGCCCTGGCCCCGGTACGCATGCTGCTCTCTGGGGCCCCGCAGCATAGCTGTGCTCCTGCACTCCTCCACACTGGCCCTGCGGCAGGGCTCACGCTCCAGTCGCACCCCTGGGGCCTGGAGCTGAGATGTAGCAGGAAGAGTGCTCAGAGTCTCCATGCTGAACACGCACCCCCTACACATGCTGTGTGTGTGTGTGTGTGCGTGCATGTGTGTGTGTGCGCGTGTGTGTGAGCGCGTGTATTGGGGTGGGAGGTGGGGGTCCAGGGAGAGGGAGAGGAGGGTACGCGTGCGTTTGTGAGTGCATGTGTGTTTGGGAGGGAGCGATTATGAAATATAACAGTGCCAAATACAACAGCTCGTTCTCTTTCATTGCCTCAAACCCCCCCTATAAATCGACCCACGGACATCCACTCTCATGTATGTCTGCCAACTCATTCCCCTGGTCACACAAACATGCACCCGTGCGCATGCACACACACACACACACACACACACACACACACACACACACACACACACACACACACACACACACACACACACACACACACAAACACACACACACATACACCCCTCCCCCAGCTCCAGTGAGACCAAACAAAAGCGGCAAAAACTGTCTAAAGGAGAGGAGAAGAGGGGAAAAAAACGCCCAGGAAAAGAATCTCCCAGGGTGCACTCTGTCTGAGGAGGATGGAGGTCATGCTGGCGTGGGGGAACTGCAGGGGCAGAGGGTGAAAGGGAGAGGGGAGGCTGAAGGGTGGGGTTTCAGTCACGGTCATAGAGAAATGAGGGACACTGCTTTGCTTCACTTTGTAGGCCTAAGTATGTTTCAGTCTTCTCTGCTTCTCAGTTTTTTGTGGGATGAATGTTTCTCTTCCACATACCAGCACAGATCTGACTTTCTCCTTTTTGCACCCACAACACAGAGACACACACACACACACACACACACACACACACACACACACACACACACACACACACACACACACACAGTGCAGCATGAAATCAATTCAGATTAGTCCCTTGGGTGTTGGATTTTCATGTGTTAGAAGTCATGGGCAAATGAGTCATCACAAACCCCAAACTAAGTGGAGGTACTATGTGTTAACAGCGACCCTTAGTTTCAACGACTGTAACAATTCACAGAGCAAAGCAGTGCTTTGGGTCATATTCAGAGCAGGGCTGAAATGAGTCTTCAAGTCACTCAAGTGATTCCTCCAGTTACTCAGCTCACTGGAACCCTTGGAATGTAATGAGGTGTGCGAAACAGCAGCGCAACAAACGCAAAACCATCCTGCCCACCGTAACAATTGGAAATGGAGCTTGTGACCAATGATGTGCGGTGATTTTTATACGGTCCCCTTTAAGACCTGCAGCTTGGAACTTGCACAGCTTTTCTCCCTTCACATTGATGTGGACAGATGAGACTGTGGGAGGAGGCATTTTTTTTAAGACAGAGAAAAAAACCTTTCATTTCCAGATACAGATAAGCACAAGAGGCATATTTTACTTTCAAACATAATGACACAAAAAAAAGAAAGCATTTGAAGAAGTAGACCGGGGTGAAATTTCACCTGGTGCTCTGAGGAGGAAGAGAAAAATGACTTCGTCCCTGCCCCCGCCTCTGCCTTCTGCCTCACACCCAGGCCGTTGTGAGTCAGGGGCTTAATTAGCAGGTAAACTTTCTAATCGTCACATTAGCGGAGAGGAGGAAAAGGGGGCGAAGGGCGCGCGGAGGCGATTAGCGTTTCAGCGCCTGGTCCGCCAGCCGCTGGCGGAGACAAGAGGTGCTGACGTGCTGACGCTCAGCTGCTAATGGGGTGCACTAATATTACAACCCCCACCCCCACCCCCAGCACTCGCCACCCTGGCAACCTCCCACGTCAAACCATCAGTCTGAATCTTACTCAACGTTTCACCTTTTCCCAATAAAACTGTCACCGAGACGTCTTATTAAGGCCTGTCTGTTGAGAAAATGAAATGCCGAGTTCTCACAAAATGAGCACACACACAAAGCCACACCCACGACCCCCTGCTGGTGTAATTAAAGGTGTCTGTTAATGACAGGCCAAGGATCTGGAGTTATAACTGCCCCACCCCCACCCCCACGCCCCCCACCAGTGATCTCCCCACACTCCACCCTGCTTATGGCGGAGGTGCTGACCTACCAGGTGGAGGACCGTTCTGAGCGCTCCGCCATGTCTGCTTCAGACAGCAGGGTGAGGTCTGGCTAAAGATGGTGAGATGCAGATGAATGTTATAATCTCATGTGAGAAAAAAAGAGTGGGGGGAGGGGATGAGTGAGATTGAAGAAACACTAGAAATTCACAAAGCGCATACATGGAATAACTGGAACTTGTACTTTGTAGATCCAAGTTGCATGTGTCATACTGGATATGGCTGTTTCGGTAATAGTGCTTTGCTTCCTCTCTATAAAGCATGATTGTGCTGAACAGCGTTTATGTCAGACAGACTCAAAATAGCTGCTGCCCTGTGTGTCTCTTTCAGTTGGCGAAAGGGGTCATGCAGTCCCAACTCTGATTGAATAGAGATGCACAATCGTATTACATGAGAAAGAACAATGGTGTTTCTTAGGGTGACACAGGAGGGAGGGTGCCGACAACACGACCAAAATGAAGTTCCAAACCTATGGCTACATAAAAGGCAATGTTTTTGAATTACCTGCTCCTTTTTTAAGATAAAAATAAGGTTTTAAAAATGCTTCATATATTTAGAATTATTTTTTCTCTTCCTTTAAATTTATTAACCATAAGAAGTTCTTTGTAAGCATTTCTCTGGTGTAGAAAAATCACTGGAGAAAAAAAACATTTCTCTGGAGATAAAAAAAAAAAAAAACTTCAAGAGAAAATATTTTTTTTTTTGTTTGGAGTTTTTTCCAGTATATTTTTTCTTATTCCTTATTGTAAAAAGGTATTATCCTAATTATTTAAAGCATATGAAAAATAGTGCAATTTGGAGCTTGGGTGTATACATTTGATTCACTGTCGTAAAACAAGATTCACTACACTACAGTGCAATGTAACTATAAAAAAACAAAACATTTTTGCATACATTCTGCTTTCTTGCAAAAACAACGCTTAATTGGGAGTATAAATTGCAGATGTTTCGCTCGACTGACCGAGTTAACATGAGCCGTTACTTTTGTGGATCTGCAAGAAACTCAAATTCTCACCCTTTTTTCAAACTAGGCTGAAGAAACCTGCCCAATAGTTGAAAAAACCCCTTACTGTGCATCAGTATTTTTCTGAATGTGTCTTGATCCTGGTTTTACGTTCTCTCCCCATGTCTGCCTGTCTGTGTGTACCTTGAGCCTTTTCATGAGGATTTGTACAGGCAAAGTGTTGTATTAGATGGGGTAAAGGTATAAGAGAATGTTGAGGGATCAAAGACATGTGACTCTAAAAATGGTTTGCCTCCTCACAGCTTCAATCACACAAACTGCATCTGTTACACACACACACACACACACACACACACACACACACACACACACACACACACACACACACACACACACACACACACACACACACACACACACACAGCAAATCTGGGAAGTCATAGATTTGTCAAAAGAACAATTTATCAGTGAAATACAGCAGAGAGGAAGAATCTTTAAACATTTCCTCTTGTGATGGCTGTATTTCAGCCTCTAACACCCAAGGGTTCTCTCTCTCTCTCTCTCTCTCTCTCTGATGAATGGGTCAGCACATTGGTCCGGTCTGTCAGAACTGGACCGGGCCGGTGGCTCAGCGGCTCTGAGGCCCTACGCTGCGCATTTCCGGTGCTGCCCGGGCCGTAGCAGGCGGTGGGCACCGGGGACGGCCATGTTTTTTGGAGGCCGGGGATTTCGCTTGGGCCGTGCTAACGAGCGGTGCGCACCCAGACGGGGTATTGATCCGGGCTGGGGCTGGGGCGCTCCGCCTGGTTATCCCGCCACAAGGAGGAAAAGAGCCTACGGGCAGGAGGGCCGCACCTTCAATCACAAACCATCAGCCCTCGTCTGCATACAGGCCCCAGAGAGGGGATCGCAGCGAACGCCGGGCACATACAAAACTGCAGCTTCCTCTCATCTCCTATTCTCTCCCACCAGAGAGACAGAGTGGGGCAGACAGAGGGAGAGAAAAAAGGGAAAGAGAGCGACTAGGGCAGAGAGGGAGGGAGAGAGTATGAAAGAGGAGGGGAGAGAGAGGGAGACAGAGAGAGAGACAGTCTGGAAAATTCATTTAGCCACAACAGAAATGAGTTTGTATTTCAGTGTGTTTTTTCTTTTCTATGAAATATATATTATCCATTTGAGACAACTGAAACTGGTGTTGCCATTTGCATTAGTTCCTGAACACAATGCTGTGGCAACACTGTGCTTACACAGTCATGCCTTTAAGGCACTTTGCATTTGCACTTGAACTTAAGTTTGAGTGAGGACAATATAGGTTTAGATGATGGGATCTGCAAGAAAATGAGACAGCAAGGAGAGAGGAGAACAAAAGAGAAAGAGGGGTACAGAGCCAAACCCCCCCTCCCCCACCAGTGGGGCTTTGGAAATTAATCTATTTAGGAAATTAAGAGTTTGTGAGTCCAGGTGGTGGTGGTGCTCCAGAGGTAATAGGTTGGTATCAGTTTAAAGAACAACAACTTTATGACCTGCAACCAGCCTGCTGTCAATCACTGCTCCTCCCACCCTTCAGGGCGCACATCATTAATATATCAGGTCCCATCCATACCCAGCACCCCTATATGTAGCAGGGGCTACTCCAAGTCCGTTTAATCTCACACCTGTCCACCCAAGCCCAACCCCTTCAGCTCATGCTAAAGATCCTGCCCCAATACAGCATCATTCCTGTTCCACCTCTGTACATCATGACCCTGCCCCCTCAGATTCACCACCCTGCACTTACATTACATGGCTCCACCCCTCTCATGACCCTGCCCCTGTAGCACATGGCTCCACCCCTCTCATGACCCTGCCCCTGTAGCACATGGCTCCACCCCTCTCATGACCCTGCCCCTGTAGCACATGGCTCCACCCCTCTCATGACCCTGCCCCTGTAGCACATGGCTCCACCCCTCTCATGACCCTACCCCTGTAGCACATGGCTCCACCCCTCTCATGACCCTGCCCCTGTAGCACATGGCTCCACCCCTCTCATGACCCTGCCCCTGTAGCACATGGCTCCACCCCTCTCATGACCCTACCCCTGCACCTCCATCCGTCACATGACCCTGCCCCTGTGGCACATGGCTCCATCCCTCTCATGACCCTGCCCCTGTAGCACATGGCTCCACCCCTCTCATGACCCTACCCCTGTAGCACATGGCTCCATCCGTCACATGACCCTGCCCCTGTGGCACATGGCTCCATCCCTCTCATGACCCTGCCCCTGTAGCACACGGCTCCACCCCCTCATGACCCTGCCCCTGTAGCACATGGCTCCACCCCTCTCATGACCCTGCCCTGCAGCACATGGCTCCACCCCTCTCATGACCCTACCCCTGTAGCACATGGCTCCATCCGTCACATGACCCTGCCCCTGTGGCACATGGCTCCATCCCTCTCATGACCCTGCCCCTGTAGCACACGGCTCCACCCCCCTCATGACCCTGCCCCTGTAGCGCGTGGCTCCACCCCTCTCATAACCCTGCTCCTGCAGCACATGGCTCCATCCCTCTCATGACCCTGCCCCTGTAGCGCACGGCTCCACCCCTCTCATAACCCTGCTCCTGCAGCACACCCCCTCATGACCCTGCCCTTCTGTCACATGGTTCCGTCCCCTCTCATAACCCTGCTCCTGTAGCACATGGCTCCATCCGTCTCATGACCCTGCCCTTCTGTCACATGGCTCTTATGACCCTACCCCTGAGCCACATGGCTCCACCCCTCCCCTGCTTGCAGGCTCCGTACAGCAGGTATGAGATTAATTACATCTGGAGTGTGCTTAACACCTGGGCTAATGTCAGGCCTACGGAGGGGAGTGCGCTCTCTTGCCTCTCTGGAGGAGCCGAGGCCTGTGCTAAAATCAGAACAGCGACGTGTGGAGAACAGCATGTCAGAGAAAGAAAGAGTGGCGAGAAAGAGAGAGTGTTAGTGGGAGGGGAGAAAAAGTTACTGTGTGTTTCAGAGGGACTGAAGGCACGCAATCAATTCACAGAGTCTTGGACACAATTTAGTCTGCAGTGAAATGAGACTGTTAAACCTGTGCCATTAGAGGTGATTGGATAAAATGAGAGGACCCTACAGTGACCTCAAAGGTGATTGGATGAAGGAGTACCATGCAGAAACCTCAAAGGTGATTGGGTGGAGGAAGAGTACCCTGCAGAAATGTGGCAGGTGATTGGACGGTAGAACACAGCACTAAAGAAAAAAAAAAGATGAGAGCTGATCGAGTTGACCAACCAAGGCCAAACCAGAGTCTTCATCAGTGTTTAAAGGGGATGGTGGGGTGGTAGCTGCAGGTAGAGGGAGTCGGAGGGAGCGCGTGGGGTTCCTGCATTATGTTTTGTGTAATTAAAACAGCATTAGGCTATTTATTTCCCCTCCCTGCGCGCTGCTGATTGGGCTTATGGGACCGCAGGACTCGCAGTGCGGAGAGAGAGCACAATTACACGCCATCAGCAGCCAGCATTAACTCGCTAATAGGAACACGGCAATAAAACTTTATTATTATGGTGGAAGATCATTGCAGGGCTTAAACTAACATTTATAACACTTAGTGCAGATTAGACAAGGCAGAAAGTGCGATAGCACGAGATGGAAAGAGAGAGAGAGAGAGAGAGAGAGAGAGTGCAAGAGAGCAAGCAAGGGGAGGCGGGAGACGGGATTCTGCCATTAGCCATTTTAGACAATCACCACCTCACCCTGTGCCCCCCCGACTGATTCTGACCCAGTGACCCCACATTACATTCACATAATATGGGGGAAAATGAGACACAATCTGTAATGAAAAATAGCAAACACAGTATGTTTGTGGAAACATATTTTGAGAGCATAGATGCATTTTGTGTATATCAATGTATTTCTATGCATATAGCATATAGCACGCACGCACACACACAACCTCACAAATAATGATGCTTATTTACGCTGGCATACCTAATCGTGAAATATATAATTGGTTTCTTGGCTTTCACAACATATTTTTGCTTCTCATACTAACAGAACTCAATTTAAATCTGAGATATAATTTTACAGAGGGAGGTAGGGGCACAGAGAGAGAGCGAGTGAGATAGAGAGAGAGAGAGAAAGAGAGAGAGAGAGAGAGAGAGACAGCGGGTGGCGGACACTGGGCCTACTCCTCTGTGAGCAGGGCAGTAGAGAGCAGACTCCTCTTTATCCATTCTTATCATGCCGGGGGATAAATTATTCATCGCCCGCAGAGACGCGCGCCTCAACGCGTAATGAGAAGGACATGCATTGATACAAAATATTGCTGTTGGGAAACTATCGATCTGAGAGCTATTTGTCCGAAGTTTAGCCCAGAAAGGAAGTCTGTCAGCGTGCTTTAATGCAGCTGACAGACGTATGGAGCAGCCCCCCCCCCATGCGAACACACTCCCTCGTTCTCTCTCCCTCTCCTCCCCTCTTGCCAGCAGAAAAGGGGGATTTGTATCTTCAGGAAGGTCAAGCACAGAAAAAGAGACAGGAATAAAAGATGTTAGCCGTTCATATAAACCAGTAAATACCAGCTTTTTTGAAATAATGGAAGTGGATGGAGGTAGTCCACCAGATACGCCTTGTGTGACCTTCAGCCTTCACCCTGTGACCCCCATAGAATCAGAGCCATCCAATTCCGGAGAGCCTGTGTGATAAACAGCCCATCCTCTGTCCCCTGCTCTACAGCTCAATCAGGCTTTAACACGAACCATGAGTACACTACTGTGGATGTTAATGAAAACCCTGGAGCTTAGCGGAAGGGCTGGCAACCTTGAGAATGCTATATTTTCTCTTTATTTATTTGTTTAATGTCCTTATCCGAACTGACTGACACGGCATATCTTTTTACACATTAGCAATTTCTAAAGCTGTATGTTCTCGTGAAGAAATTCAGGTTAAGCTCCTTGCCCAGGGGGAAAAAGGCACTGCCTCACTTGGGATTTGAACTAGCAATCCTCAAGTTACAGGCACTGAAACACTGTAATACACTACTATATGAGCAGACCCCTCCTCACTCCCCCCTCCCAAAATAAGGAAACTGACTCTGACCAATAGGAGCAATGTGTTGCTGGGGGTCACCCTGTGTGGCCAATGGAGTTTCATGGTAAACTCTGTTGTTGGGGAAGGTGCAACAGAGCTGGGTGGAGCTCACATGCACACTGACTGTCAGGAAAGTGAGTCGATGATTACACAGCGCTGTGCATAGGGAGGGTGTTTCCTGTTCACCCGCTCACACCACATTTCCTGTGTGACTTAGAGAAACACTGGAGAAAATCCATAGAAATCCAATAAACTTCAGCTCTGACATACACACACACACACACACACACACACACACACACACACACACACATCCACCCACAAACATGAATACATGAGACACATGTGACGTACGCAAACGCACACCCACACACAAACAAAATGGCTCTCTTAGATGTTTGGACTCTTCAGTTGCCTTTATTGTGTTTCTGTGGACATCCACAGGCAGCGTTCGGTGTACTTCCACCCAACACAAACCCACCCCCCCTTCACTGCCCCCCCCACCCCCAGGCCTCCTAACACCCCCCCTCCAGCCCACAGTCCCCACTGCATGCCAGTGCACCAATAATAAATGAAGATATTCCTGGCTGAGCAAACGCAGGGGAAATCAGAGATGCTACCTGTACTGAATGATCAGGGTGGTGGTGGGGGGATGGGGGGGTGAGCTATGAGCCCGGCTCCATGCTGAGAGGCCAGCTGGCGGGGGGAGCAAGAAGCTGGGGGGTGGCTTAGGTTGGGGTGGGGGCCGGCCACTTGGGGAAGCGGGGTGGGATGGGGGGTGGAGGGAAATAAGGAGGGGTGGGGGTGGCCGAGTGCAAGAGGAAGTCTTTCCATGTCACTGGACTCCCTACCTTAACAGAGCAACACTAACGGTGTTTCACATCTCGCTCTCACCAATCCCAGGCTTGAAGAATCCCCCCCCACCTCAATGGTCTCTGAGACATCCAGGTTGGGTCTGCGCAGCCAAAACTGCACAGCTGGGGTCTGGATCCACGCAGCCGGGTGGGACGGGAGACGTGGCGACGGATCTGGATGTAACAGAAGCCGATAATGATCCCTAACTCCCCAACACTGACACGCTCTCCTCCAAAACCGCAGACAGAACGGCAATTATGACCTCAGAGCGCGCCTGCTTAAAACGGCACCGCAATTACTGCCTCAGACACTCTCCTGAAAGAAGAAGTGAGGCGGCCACTCCAGGTGAGAAATGTGTTCGCTCGTTGACCATGGTTTCTTCTTCAGATTAATAAACATGAAGAGAAAAACTCAACCTGATATTATCTCATCCCAATGATCTCTGATGTCAAACACACACACACACCCGCACGCACACACATGCACACACACAAACACACACCTGACAGAAGGCCAGCTAGCTTGGCTTTCACACAAAAAAGGATTCAGGAGAGTTTTTTGCACAAAACTTATGACAGCACAAACAGGAAAAATCATAGTTTTTCTTTTGCTTGACGAGGATGAAAATGGCAGCTTGTAGTATTCTCTTTTGTGAGCTGTTTCCCCTCCCACCTGCACTTTCATGTCCTGATGAAGGAGCGGAGGAGAGGAGAGGGTGGGGCTCTGATGGCCAGGTGTGGTCCCACCCATGCCATGGGCTTCTGTGGCTTCAAGAGGCCTCACTTCACAGGCTTATACACACACATATATGCACACACACACGCAAACACACACATGCTCGAACACACATACATGGACACACACACACAATTATAGGCTCCCATGCACATACACATGCTCGCACACTTACATACACACACACATACACAATCAGCCCCACCACTTGAACAAACACACACCCACACCACTCAAACCAAATACAATCAAACAGATATACTCACACCTTTGCAACCCAAACCAAACACACATATGCATACACACACACACACACACACACACACACACACACACACACACACACACACACACACACACACACACACAAGCCCCTACCACCCAAACAAACACACTCACCAGCCTCCTCCATCCAAACACACACAGACTTGTGTGTACACAACCACACACAGCTGCACGCATGCAAGGTGTGTGCATACACGCACACACACACAAACACACACACATGCGCGCAGGCAGGTGCTACACAACTTCTCCTCGGTAGCAGGTCTCTAATGAAGCCCCAGTTGTGACGGCACGGAGGCGCGGGCGCTCCGACGGGATAATTACGCCGATCCCTCGCAGCTGAGTTTGGCAGATGCGTCGGAGGCAGCGCGCGCCACGCCGCGTGGTAACGAGCGGCGGGGAGCGGAGGTGGGATTCGTCAGACCCCGCCATCCGCCATTAGCAGGTTGGCACCGTCACAAATGAGCGTTTTTCACCAGAGCTTGAGAGGGCTGTGAATTCCACAGAATTCTTTCACTGTCTCCACATGAGAGAGGGAGCGAGAGAGAGAGAGACAGAGGAAGAGAGATAGAGAGAGAGAGGGAGGAGGGAGAGAAAAGAAAGCAAACCAGGCAGGAATAAGAAAGACAAAGAAGGGAAAAGGAGTAAAGGGAGGCCGAGGGGTGGGGGGGTATGGGGAGGGGGAAAAGAAGTTCACGCTGCCGCGACCGGATTTGTCACCTCTCTCGGCACAAGGAGCCCAGAGCGTGGCATCATGGGAAATTACCGAATCAGAATGCATTGATTTTCAGCAGGAGGAAAGAATAGTAAAAACAAACTCTCCTGACGGAGAATTAAGGAGGAGATGACAGAAGCCTATTGTTTTACTCTGTCTACTTTCTACCCTCGAGCAGCCAGCCCACTTTTTCCCTTTCCTGTGCTGTAATTATCAGTACAGCAGAACAGAGTCAAACCCACATACTATCAGACCCCATTCTACCTTATCAAACATCCTTCAACCTCACTAATCCACTCATTCATAGGATGATCTTCCAAGAGGATCTGACTACATTGTGCATGAGTGTGTTTGCATATTATCATGTGAGTGTAAAGTGACCAACCTGAAAATGCCGGGAGGGGCTGATCCTAGATCAGTGGATTTAGACATCTCATCTGGCAGACTTATCCACAACAGCACTGAACATGCCCCCCACCTCCATACACCCTTAATCTTACTCAGTTCCCTCTTGAAAACTATTAAAATACTTGTGATGGAATTGAAAAGTGAGAAACAGGCTGAAGAATGGTTCCCTGGGTTGTATTTCAAACATACCTCCTTAACTCTCATGATGTCATAATTGTGATGTGGTATGATGTCACAATGTACAAACAGGAAGCTAAAAGGGATGCAGGCGGCCAACAGCAATGCAAGCCACCATAGATCTGAGCCTCCTACCTTCAGCTTTAATGGTAGACATGTCCCATGAATCAATTGAGAATTGCATTTTTGCAGCATGGTGTTTGAGGCATGTATGAATTCACAGAAACTCTGTGAACACATTGACACCATGGAGCTCCATAAAAATGCAGTGCATGCTCAGTCAACAATGTGTGAAAGATTTATTAGCATACAAATTCAAATGAGCCATTTGAGGTTATGATTGTATTGCCTGCCATTAGCATCAATACTTTTGTATGTCAATACAATCAACAACAAATGAAAAATAATCAAGGAAACTCTGTATAATGTAACAATTAATGCTGACAGACTTTGAATTTATTTTTTTATTATTATTGTTATTATTAGGATATGCAGTAGTTGGGAACATAAAAATTGTATTGCCTATTTGAGAAAATGTTCCCAATTAATCAAATGTGATTGCATCCCACCACGCATGTCCTATGCAATCAGTTAGCAACAAGCGCAAACATATATTTTAGGAAAAGTGAAACCCTCCACACATATTGTGTTCTCGCATCCTGTTTCTTCCACTGCATTCCCTCTGGGTGGGAGAAGGAATGGGAGAAGCTACAGAGCAATGGTCTCATTCAATCCCATCCTTAAATCAGCATTGTTACTCTGTTTTTACGACATACTGTTTTTATGATATACAATATGGCAGCATGTTAAAATGGCTTGGCTGCTTGTTGCTTTTATTGAATTGTTCATAAAAATAACTATGCATGCTGTTTAACAGTCCTTACTTCCTTGCACGGAAACTATGCAGCTGCTTTGCGGTCCAGAGACACAGTTACGGTCACGGTGACGGTGACGGTCAAAAAACTCCCTGACCATCGCATTAAAGCTTAGGACCGAACAGACCAGCGTGTGTGTGTCGGCAGGTCGAGGCCTCCACATGAGGAGTATTATCTTTCACACGCATCTGAGAGCGTGCGCTGTTTGTAGACCGCCAGCGAACCACGGTGACGGTACTTGTAGCACACGAGCACTAGCTAGGAAGGGATGCGCGGTCGTCAATCGCGTTTCGCACTCGACGGCATTGTGCTCTCTCTTCTGGGTTTTCCGAATTCAAAAATTCAAAAACAAAGACAAAAAAACGGGACAGCGTGCTCCTCTCTCTCCCAGACTCCTCTCCTCCATTTCCCTCCCTCCCTCGCTCCCTCCATCCCTCCCTCCCTCCGATGCTAAACGATCGATTTCAAGGTGACCCTTGCTGAATTACCCTGAGTGGTTTTTCCCCACACTGCTCCAGCTCGGTCCCAGTAATTAACACCAACGCCTAATGAAGTCCAGCTGCTCTCTGCGCGGACTGAGCGCGTGCCAACTCCACCAGCGCCCCCGCCAGGCGGTCGGCAAGCCCACCGCTCTCTCATCACTCTCTCTCTCTCTGCCCCACATCATCCCTCCCTCCTTCCCTCCAGTCTCCATCTCTCTAGTTACATCCCTCTCTCTATCTAGTTCTCTCTTGAAATCCCTCTCTACCACCCCCAGTCCCCTTCTCTCTCCCTCTCTACCACTCAATACCCCCATGTCTACACGTCCTCCCTGTGCATAACGTTGTTAAAAATTGTTTTCTCCATTTCTGTGTTCTGTACTTGAGCAGAAAGCTTGAATCATCAGTTATAGGCTGGAAATGTTTCATGGCTCAGTGAATAATGAAATTTATTCGAAGTGGTGTGTGACTAAACCTTACCTAATGCAATTCGATGCAAATAAAGCGGTTTTTCCAAATTCCTGAAAAGTCGCCTCTTTGGAAAGGTTTTTTAAGGATGCTGATGATAAATTAATATCTTTCCCTCTTCAGCTCTCGCTGTCTGCCCAGTCCACTTCCCTCTCCAATATTCCTTTATATCCATTCCCTTATGTTGCTACATCCCTCCATTCCCCTACTGTGCCCTCCCTTTTGTCTGTCTTTTCTGTCGATTTATCCCTTCCTGTTTCCCCTCATATCTTTCTCTCCCTCCTGAAAGCGCTCCCTCTTTCCCTCTCTCTCCATCTCCCTTCCTTCTCCTTCCCTCTTCTCTGTGATGATCTCTCACTCCCTCTCTCTCCATGTGGATATCCCTCTCTCCCTACCCGCTGCATTGCCCTTGTAATCCCTCTCTCCCTCTTGCCCTCTCTCTCTCTCTCTCTCTCTCTCTCCCTCTCTCTGCCCACAGGCTCCCATTCGCTCAGCTGAGCACAGGAAACTGGAGCAGACATGGAGATGATAAATGACCAATCAGGGCACAGCAAGGCAAGACTCGATCGGACCCTGGCGGATCGAACCTGGGACTGAACAGCATGGTCAGACTGCAGTCTACTGAAGACCAGCTACACACACGCACACACGTGCACACACACACACACACACACACACACACACATACAGACACTCTCTCTCACACACACACTCACAAACACACAGACACACTCTCGCACACACAAACACTCTCTCTCACACACACACACACATACACACACGCATATACACAAACACATCCATATCCAGTTGGAGAGCCCCACCCTTGTGCCACACTGTCCTTATGTACTGGATACAGGTGTAGAGGTGTAATGCATAAGCAAATGGATTTTGGTTTATCATACCAGCAGGCCTCTGATTTAATTCACAAGGATAAAAATCACAGTGGCTGCCGTTTGATAAAAGACGCTGGCTCCTACAGAGGTGTGTAAGGCGAGGGAATTTGAGGGCATGGGGGTGGGGTGCAGGGTTGGGGGGGGTTGTGGGTCTCATTAATAATGAGGGCTCCTCGCCCCGTGAGGGGGGCACACTGGCGTTTGAACCTGGGCGCTCGCCGGCGCGTCCTCCCGCTTAACCCCTGCTCCGTCGCGGCGTGTACGCCGGGGCCCGGGATCAAAGAGGCGCAGCTCGGAGCCTGTCACCTCGCTGCGCCCTCGTCTCTCTTCCCCAGGAACGCTGCTTTGAACTCCCGCGCCCCTCGCGAACACGCAAACACACACACACCCCGCCTTTCCAGCAAAATGCTTTCCTCCTTCAACCAACAGGAAGAGAGCAGACTCTCGCTCTGCCCCCAAACCGTAGCCAGGGCCCACGCCCTCGGTCGGTGTCTGTGATGTCATGCGAATTTGCAGCTGCACACAGGTGACATGGGAAAAGTCATGCATTTCAGTGCCTTGGTCTGTTGTTCGAGAAACATCCCTTTAAGTGAAACCTATCCCTTTAACCGTGACCGGCCCTGAGACCCCCTGTGGTGGGACCCTTCACCTGTCCCCCTGGGGGAGGAGGTCCGCAACTTCTGCAACCGCCTTATTTCCCTTTCCAATCCTCTCCATTTTCCTCCTCAGCTTCTGGGCCTGAGACTGCGCTCTTCCTTCATCCCTCCCTCTCATTATTATCTTTTCCCTCCCAGCCTTACCCTCTGTCAGTCTTCTGCCTGTTTCTCACTTTTCAATTCCATCACCTTCAACTGCTAGCCAATCACATGGCACAGAGGGTAACAAGGTGGCAGAACAAACTGACAAAATAACAGCGTTACTTCAAAGGAGTAAATTGGGGATACTGTTTATTGGTATGATTAAAAATAGGTAAAACATAAAAAAAAAACTACTACAGTCAGTTCTTGCTGTTGTAAAGAGGAAATACATTACTGCCGTACTGAACGCTAAGCATACTTTAAGGGACATGATGCACACTGTTTTGTATCACTCAGTCCCCTCAAAGTGAGATAGTGTACAGCATAGTATACACTATCACTATGCTGTCACTATGCTGTGTTACTCTGTCTCTGGGAGTTGAGGTAGTGTACACTGCTCGATGTCGTTCTCTCCCTCATATTCAAGGCGGTGTGGGAATTTCAGGCATAATATTGTTATTTCTGGGAAACATAAATCTCTTGCGCCTCAGTATTTTTAAACATTTAATAATGCAGCTCCATCTCCACCTCCTGAAGGTGACAGCATGAAAAAGACCCGCTCTCTCCGGGCAGCCAGGCCTGCCCGTGCCTCTCCCTCTCCGTCTCTCTCTCTCTCTTTCTCTCTCCTTCCCTCTCTGCCTGCTCGGAGGCTCGGGTCTCTCTCCCTGCACACAAAAGGATGTGCTGATTGATGACGGAGCGCAAGCCGCGCGTCCCGCCAGCGCTGCGCGGACCGAAGTCCCACCAGCTGCGACAGATGCCGGCGTCACCCGAGAAAATAAATTCTGAACACTTAACGAATTAAGCAAGGAACTAATTGCAGCTGGCCCACGTTCATTACACACACGCACGCGAGCTGCCTGTTTGTCTTTAACAATTAGTATGGAGAGAGGGAGGGAGGAGAGAGGAGAAGAGAGGAGAGGAGAGAGGGAGGGGCGGACAAGAGCAGAAGCGGATAATTGTCATTTATTCCCCAGCAACCAGCTCCGCCACACCTGGGCAGGGTGCAGGATGGGATACATGCACATAAAGCTATGACATCACAGGAGTATGTGCACATATGACATCATAATAGTGCGTGCACCTCTTGCTCAAGTTAAGTTCTGAGTTCTAAATGCTGAGTTCAGGGTCAAACAGCTGAAGTAAAATGGTGTGTATATCAACAAATCTGTCACACACACACACACACACACATATACACACGCACACACACACACACATACACACACAAACACACATCTCCAAGGCACAAATGGTCGTGTGCCTCATTTACCATTCTGTTCCCACATCTTTTGGGGGACCCTCCCCTGAAAGCTTCACTGGTAGATCTCTAAACAGCTTGTAATTACTTTTAATAAACAGCATAAGAAGCAAATCAAGCGAAAACGTGGTGAAATGAGCTCTCAGGGGGACCCAACGCCACTGAGCCACAAAACAAATATTTCAGCAACATCCCAGTATCACACGTCCTTTCAGCGCTCTGATAGGACTTTCATTGCGGGTGCCACTGACGAAGAACGACAGGGTGAAAACGGGAGAAAGGGGTAGAGAGCTAGAGAATAAGAGCGATAGAGAGTGAGAAGGAGAGATGGAAGGTGAGGGCCACAGGTTTGTTGTCCATGGCCTGTTGGCCATCAGAAAATCTCTGTGGCTACACTACATAATGTTGTGCCTGTGTGGGTATCTGTGAATGTGCCTGTGTGGGTTAGTCACTGGTGGGTATTTCCCATGATGCACTGCCCATGTCTTCTCCATGTGTATTTCTCACCCATCTACACCACTACGTTCAACCCTAAACCTTCAGAGAGGGGTCCCACCACAGCCCCCTCTGCCTATCTTTGTGCTTGCACCCCCTCCCTATGCCTAATGTGGCCCCTCTCCTTCTGTTACCTCTCCCCCGGTGATCCCCGTATTTCCCCCTCCCTCCCCCTGGCGGTTCCAACTGGCTGCCACCAGGTGGTGTGTATGTGTGTATGCGCGTGTGTGTGTGCGTGCATGGGATGGATAATCATCTGTTCCTGGCGTGACCACGAGGAGTGTCGCAAAATCCGACAGAGATGACACGCCACTTCACTCGATTTACATTTGTCCATGCATCACAGACACACACACACACACACACACACACACACACGCACACACACACACACACACACACACAAACACACATCTCCAAGGCACAAATGGTCGTGTGCCTCATTTACCATTCTGTTCCCACATCTTTTGGGGGACCCTCCCCTGAAAGCTTCACTGGTAGATCTCTAAACAGCTTGTAATTACTTTTAATAAACAGCATAAGAAGCAAATCAAGCGAAAACGTGGTGAAATGAGCTCTCAGGGGGACCCAACGCCACTGAGCCACACAAACAAATATTTCAGCAACATCCCAGTATCACACGTCCTTTCAGCGCTCTGATAGGACTTTCATTGCGGGTGCCACTGACGAAGAACGACAGGGTGAAAACGGGAGAAAGGGGTAGAGAGCTAGTGAATAAGAGCGATAGAGAGTGAGAAGGAGAGATGGAAGGTGAGGGCCACAGGTTTGTTGTCCATGGCCTGTTGGCCATCAGAAAATCTCTGTGGCTACACTACATAATGTTGTGCCTGTGTGGGTATCTGTGAATGTGCCTGTGTGGGTTAGTCACTGGTGGGTATTTCCCATGATGCACTGCCCGCATGTCTTCTCCATGTGTATTTCTCACCCATCTACACCACTACGTTCAACCCTAAACCTTCAGAGAGGGGTCCCACCACAGCCCCCTCTGCCTATCTTTGTGCTTGCACCCCTCCCTATGCCTAATGTGGCCCCTCTCCTTCTGTTACCTCTCCCCCGGTGATCCCCGTATTTCCCCCTCCCTCCCCCTGGCGGTTCCAACTGGCTGCCACCAGGTGGTGTGTATGTGTGTATGCGCGTGTGTGTGTGCGTGCATGGGATGGATAATCATCTGTTCCTGGCGTGACCACGAGGAGTGTCGCAAAATCCGACAGAGATGACACGCCACTTCACTCGATTTACATTTGTCCATGCATCACAGACACACACACAGACACAGACACAGACACACACACACAGCTATATGTCTGGCTTTGGACCACTACAAAAGCTGCTTCTGAATGATGTCTCTAAGCTGCTCCCCTTGCTGTCTGCTCCTCCGTGTGCATGAACCCCGAAGCTTAGGAAGTGAATTTAAAAGACAGTGTAGGGATTATTGGGCTCTCAAAACCCCACTTCCATGAAGCCAACAATTCCACCGGCTGCAGGGTGAGGGGTATCCTACAGTACTTTTGTTTTGTACCCACCAGAGTTACTTCTTCAATTAATAATGGGATAGTTGAGGAGATAGGGTTTCTGGAGATCAAAGTGCATTGGTTTATTTCATGTTGATAACTGACAACTATCAATCCCGAGTACAGCAGGAAGGGGTGAAACTGCCTTCTGAGACAAGGCACGATGAGTTGCATGTGGTCAAGGGGTGCTGGTGTCATGACAGAGACAAACTTGATTTAGGTTAACATTCTTGGGTAGATAAAAGAGTGTGTCCAAAACTGTATGCATCATTAATCCCCCTACCACTCCTTTGTGAGATGTCCTCAACATGACACACCAAGGACTACTCTAAGGCAGGCGGGTTACAGGAGGTCCCCACATCACAAAATGATCACCGCTCAGAAATCACAGGATCTCTGCTCAAACAGAACTAAATGGTCACTGTTCAGGCTGAACTATTGGCCCAATTAAACAAAAAAGACAAAAGGATCACTGCTCCAGCATCACTACAGGGATTAGTGCCAAGTAAAGGGTCACTGGCCAGACATTACTAGAGGATTACTGCTTACGACACATCACTACTGGATTGCTGCTCAGATGTTATTAAACGATTACTGCTCAGACCTCACAAGTGGATAACTGCTCAGACATTTATATAGGATCACTGATCAAGCATCACTACATTCTCACTGTTCAAAAAACAAAGGATTACAGTTAAGGAAAGGATCGCTGCTCAGGTATCACCAAGGATTCCTGTTCAGGCAGGTTCAATGTAAGATCACCGCTGTTTCTGCTGAACTGCACATCTGGGTCTATACCCCAGCCTGTCACGCATTCAGTGCATCGTGATAAATAAATAAAGCTCATGAATGAAACGCGTCGTTAGTTCAATTCCCCTTGGGGCCAGTTAGATTCAGGTGAGTGGCCTTGCCCCATGCTTCAGGCAGGCAGAACCAGGGGCCCCTGGGGGGGGTGTGTGCTCGCAGACATAGGGTGTGCGTTCAGGGGGGTGAAGTGTGTCTGAAATGACAGGCAGCAGTGAGTTCACAGTGGGCCCCATACTTCCACATTGTCTCCTCCGTAACACTCATCTCTGTAACGCTGGAAAACAGATAACTGCTCTGTCAGTCCCATGAAAAAGTGGTCACTTCCATAATTCTTTTTTCTCAGTGTAAGACACATCAAGGCACCAATGCCATGTGGGTGGGAAAATGGCAGCCCGTGTACTCATCCTAAATCTCAGCTCACCTCATGTTCACAGACGAAGATGCACAAGTTCTTAATGGTGAAACGCATGCAAAGAGGTGGCAATTTTAAACGGGCACTCTTCACATCAAAGATACTGAACTACAGGAGGACTGTATCTGGATATCAAAAGGATGTCAGAAAAAAACTATTCAGTAATCCTATATATACACCAATACACTAGAGGTGATGGGCCCTGTGATGTCATGCCATGTGATCTTAAACCTCCTGCGGTGTGCAGTGGCGCCAGCTGTCTGTACTACAAAATGCCTGTGACCAGTGCGGGATGGGATGGTATGGAATGGGTGGGGGGGAAGTGGGAAGGGTCAAACTGCCAGTGTGTGTAATATGGACAGTCCTGTGTATTCTCCCCCTACAAACTCCTCCCACTCTTCCCTTAGCCCACCCCTCCCTCCCCTCCCAGTGCTCCATAGACAGTAAGTGGGCCTAATTCACACAGCTTCAGTATGGAGAGAGCAGGGGGACAAACCTTGCAGCTGCGCGGGCTCTCCTAAAGTCCATCCGTGAGGCAAGGTGGGTGGAAAGAGAAGGCAGGGTGACAGTTAGTACGTCCATGGCAACATGGGAAGGGACACAGACTTGGGGGGCAAGCTCAATCATTGTGGGGGGGGTTAAGGGGAATGTCAGGAGGAAAAGAGGATGGTGAGTGACTCTGTCATGCACCTGAATTTTCCCCCCAAATCACAGCTAAATTCCAGTTAAGGCTGTGTCTAGCAACAACAGCAACAGGGAGATTGGGCTGCATGCTTTTTTCCCCCATCGATATCCTTGGTCCAGATACACCAATTATAATAATTCCTACTCACTGTTATTGCTATTGCTGAGAGGAGGAGTGAAACAACAGCCCTTTGAGAGGAGAGGAGAGGAGAGGAGGGGGGTAGATGAGGTGGGGGTAGGGTGGAGATGCTGAATACAGCTCAATCCGGTAACGATGGCAGATGAAAGCGAGGTTAAACACAGTATGCTAATTGAAATGTGTCGGCTGATTGGGGCGAGGGAGAGGAGCCGGAGCTCACTGTGTGTGAGGTGTGCGGGTGATTAGAGGGGTATTAGCGTAGGCATGCTTTCTTCAGGACAGGGAGGGGAAGAGAGAGGGCCCGCGCGCCTGCTCATGTGAACACACACACACACACACACACACACACACACACACACACACACACATGCTTACACCAACACCTCCAGCAGAGAGCCAGGAACATCCTGCACCTGGTCAAACGGCTCACGTTCACATTGCCCCTCCTAAGGCCACGCTCTACTATCACGGACAGGGAGGAACGAAAGCAGGGACTGATGTTTGGCTCTTTTTTCACCACCTCCTATTCTCCCCCCTTTTTTCCTGTTTTTCTGTTTTCCCCCTGCTGAAGTGTCACTCCCCACTGCTCCTGTTACTCCCGTTTGTCTTCCCTCCCACACCCCCCCTCCATATCCCTCTCCTCCCATCCCTCCGTTCTCTGCGTGCCTGCGTCTCTCAGGAGCTTTTTTTTTTTTTACTGAGCTTCATTGTTTTCCGCTGTGCAGCGGAAACCTATGAGCCCCCAACAACAACCCCCACCCACCCCCACCCCCAACAGACCTCTCCTGTCCCCCAGTGGAGACGTCACAGCATGCATCCAACACGCACCTCCCTCCCTGCCAAACCAGCCCATCCCTCACAAAGAGACACCACAGGATTGGGGGGTGAGGATGTGCAGTGAGTAATAACCCCCCCCACCCCATTTGCCCAGGGACATGAGTGTGCTGAACGCCCCCCACCCTCGGCCGCTCAGGGGTGAGAGTGTGAGGCGAGTGTCCTGGAGCGTATGGTAAACAGACTCTAAAATTAAAAAGCCGTACGCAGGGCTGGCTCTGATTAAGCCCACAGGTGGGCCCCCTCGCTGTGGCCGTGGGAGGGCAGGGGGGGGGGGGGTTTTACAGGGGCACCTGGTTCCCCCCTGGCCCCTCCCCTTCTCCCAAACTCAGGCCTGGTCACTGCTGCACCCGCCCCCTTCACTCACACACGGAACAGCTAAAAATAGGCAGTTCACAACCTGTAAGGGGGAGGGAGGGCGGGCAAGGATCTCATTGTAGTCAACTCACAGAAACAAGAACTTTCAAACCACTACCCACAATGCCTCACTTCTTACTTTCACTTCCCCGCTGCACAAGATTTTTTTGGGCTAGCAACCAAACCCCCATCTCTCAATAGCACTAACATCCCAGGGTCTGTCTCAATCTCTCTTCCATCCCAATTTATACCACTCTCTCCACTTCTCTGGTCTTTTCCTCAAATCCTTTCATCACTTCTGTTTCACCTTTCATCTGCTTTACATTTAGTCTTTATTTCCTCCTTGTATCTTTTTTTGCAAATCCACTTCAGTCTCTCTATTTGTTGCTCAGTTCCCTTTTTTATTTATCCTCTCTCAATCTATCCTTCTCCATCACACCGGCTCATCTCCCTCACCGCCATTGCGTTCGCCGCCGTTGTTAGGATACCCCAGAGGCAGCGCTAATCCTGGTAAATGAGTGACACTGGCACGTCGCTCGGACTCCCTCTCTGTCCCTGTGAAATGAGAGGCCGGCCGCTGCCGAGCGGCAGGTTTATGCCGTTATTACCGTTATTATTGGGGATCGTTTCTTTTCTCCGTGCGGGCAGGCCGTTGCAATCATGCACCCGCGGGACACCACACACCGATTGAAATCACCAAGGTGCTCATCTGCACCTTGCACGGTGACAAAAAAACCCTTTTTTTCTCCTGTGTGTGTGAACATGTATGCGTGTCTTCAAATGCCTATATTTGACTGCATTTATCTGCAGTTTACAGATACTCAGTTATTCTTAATTTAAGCTCCAGCACATGCACATACATATACACGCAAAAACACAGTCAATGTGTTTTCTCACCTCTCTGTCACAGTGTTCCTGTTACAGCCATTATTTGGTTATAACAAATTGTCATTTACAGCTGATTTTTTCTGCTACTGCTCATTCCGCACCCCTCCCCCTTCCCCCCCGCACTCATTTCAACACAAATACCACAATGTGACTGGTGACCAAACTCAAAGGTCAATTCTGATGTCCTCAATATGGCTGCCAGCCGAAAAGGAAAATGCCGGAACTGTAACAAGGCCGTCGATCTCATAAGACCTGGCTGGGATCTGAGTGAGTGAGATTGAACCCATTGCCTGTGTGATGTACAGTATTTTGCATGACTGTTTCGGTAAAAATTGCGGAAATCTCATTACTAGATTTGATTATACTGCTGGAAGCCTCACCCCCCCATTACATGTTGACCCTAAAAGACCACTAAGGCACACCAGGATCACTGTGGTGATGTGGGTAACATAATTCCAACATGACCTCACAATGGGAGCAGTGACTGGCAGGTCAATGACTGAGTGATTGACAGCCTTACTGACTGAAGGACAGATCAAATGACAGCAAGTCTTTTACAGTCTGTGTATGTGTGTAGCAGCTCAAATGTAACATGGCCATCTTTCAGTGTAGGATAATTACAGAGGTCACAATGACATAATGAATGAAAAAAGTAAAAGAACAATACATATTTTTAGAAACCTGACAACTATGTTCACTGTGTGCCACAGAAAAACAGCTGAGGAACAAAGGCTAAAAATGATCCTGTTTTCCACCTCGTTCTTTCCGTTCTCCTCTCCAATCCTGGACTTCACTACAGCCAGAATGAATCTTTGAAAGTAGGGAGGAGTGAAAGATGTGAAAAAGGAGAGGAGAAACTTTGACAGTGATACAGATCTTCTAACACAGACAGGTGTGTCAGTGTGTGTGTGTGTGTGTGTGTGTGTGTGTGTGTGTGTGTGTGTGTGTGTGTGTGTGGCCGAGCAAGTGTAATGCGCATATGCCCGTGACCGTAGCAGGGGTCGTATCAAAACAGCTCCATTTCGGGGCCCACGCGTTACCTTAGTAATTGTCCTTAAGTCTGCATGGTGCAACATTCTGCTGCGTTTGTAATCAAGAGAGTGAGCCTCAGCGGTCCTCACAGAATAACGCCCTTGATGCTCATGCTGGAAGCTCCACCGCCCTGCTCTGCTTGGTACGCCAATCTCACTGATTAAAGAGTCCGGCCAGTGCAAGACCCGGCAGGTAATTAATGAAGACCTGGGTTAAGGTGACTACTTCTCTCTCGCTCTTTCCCTGTCCCTTTCTCTTTCTAGTGCTCTCTCTCTCTCAACCCCTCTCTCTCCCTCTCTCAGTTAACTCTGCGAGCTTTATCGAAGAACAGAATGGGGGACCGGTGAGAGTGTGAAAACCACCTGTCAGACCGAATGAGATGCTGCGCCAGCGTTGTAATAATGCCGCGTTACCTCCGCCTGCTCCAGAGAGAGAGAGAGAGAGAGGGAGAGGGAGAGGAGGAGGGAAAAAAAGAGAGAGAGAGACATCTGCATCTCCGCCACCAGACCCCATTACCGGAGTCTGAGGAGGAACTGCGGAGACAACCTGGGGTCCTCTCACTCCTGATCAACGTTAGCACAAACACTAGCGTGCCATCAGATCCCACATTGGAAGCACATAGAGTCGGCGCTCAAACACTTTGACTGATCACATACTGGCTCTGGTTTCAGTCCTGCCTCCACTAAAACACGCTCTACTTACAGTCACCGCGTCTTCTCCATTACCGCCTCCAGCTACACCATCCCCGATGAAATACCACCTGTGCTCACATATGGCCTCTGATCAAGCATAGACTCTATTTAAACAGTGCCTCTTCAGCTGCCTCTACACAAATATAACCTGAGATTAAATATGGCCTCTATTATAATTCTACCTGGATACATATACTATCTCTAATCAAATAGTGCTTCTAATGAAATATTGCCTTTATTCATATACCATCTCTAATCAAATAGTGCTTCTAATGAAATATTGCCTTCATTCATATACCATCTCTAATCAAATACAGGCATTATTAAGACTTTAAATACTGACTACTTAAATGGTGCCTTTCTCCTATTGCTACCTACTCAAATACTACCTCTAATTAAATACTGACACAAATTAAATACTGCCTCTGTTGAAATATTATGTCTACTAAAATAGTACCTCTACTGAACGACTGTATCACTGCCTTAATTCAAACAGTGTTTCTTAATACTATTTAGTAGCATATTTAAATGCTATAATGCTGTAAATATTATATTTAAAATACTGGAAATCATCTAGAATAAGTCTTCTATAAATGCTGGTCACATGAGCACAAATACACAAAGATAACAAGACAGACAGGAACAGGTCAGCTTTTCTCATTTGATTTGTGAGACTCGTAGGACCATAACTTTTAAGAATCAGACAACCACAAAACTGAGTTAATTATACAATTTTCTACAGTTTAAACAACAGAAAAACTGAATCAGAGACTTGAGCCTCTACATTAACGGTACATTCCTAAATCCCTCCACCCAACGGTGTAACCTACAGTCACCAGAAATCAGTGGGTGAAAGTTTATGAGAAAGATCTGAGAAAGATAGATGTACTTTCAGAATTCAGAAGTATTTTCACACCAGCTATGCTCTTACATAAGCTAAGCACATAGAAGCACATGATCAATGCAAGCATTATGAATGCATAAGGAATTATGACTAATTAATTTCCCTTACAGGTTTTATGATGTGGTAGAAAATTTATGGAAAAATCCTCTAATCTCATTGTATATATTAGAAAATATTATCTCATTCCAAATACTCCAAAATAAGGTGTTTACATGAC
This sequence comes from Albula goreensis, assembly GCA_022829145.1. Taxonomy (NCBI): domain Eukaryota; kingdom Metazoa; phylum Chordata; class Actinopteri; order Albuliformes; family Albulidae; genus Albula; species Albula goreensis. The sequence goes on from CM040755.1 coordinate 26,723,259, forward strand.
AATAGCCTGAAGAGAAGTATATCATCCACAGGGTGAAATGGCAGTGAATGTGAACAAATACATTTCAATTGAATGAGAGGTGCGACAAGGTGAACTGGCCTACACTTGATCTATTTTACAGGTGTCTATGAAACCAATGGGACAGTCATTGATAAAAACACAACTGCTACATACACACACAGTCGGGGTGAAATTAACAAAGATTGGGAAGGGGGAAAGGGGGTGAGGTAGTGTGTGTGTGTGTGTATGTTGGGAGGTGCAGATGTTTCAGGGGTGTGACTGTAGTGAGGGGCCTCTGACATAGAGTTAAGTTAGAAACTGTGACAGGGTTTTAGAAGGTGGGGTAAGGGGGTGGTGGGGAGGGTACGATCACACCTTGACAAACAGGACTGCTGCTGTGCACAGGAGTGTCTGTGTGTGTCAACACCTTAACGCTCATGTCAGGAGGGAGAGCGTGCACGGCTCTCTGCAACAGCATCTGTGTGCGACTGTGTAAGCATATATCAGCTGTGAGGAACATACACTAACACACCAACACATAGTGAAAGATTTAGTTATCATACATACAGACACAAACCCATACACACAGGCAAAGGCGAACACACGTACACAAGCACACACACACACGTATGAATATACACGTACACACACACTCACACATACACACACATGTGAACAGTCACAAAGCCAGATCGCGGCAGATGAACTTGCGCAGAAACAGTAAAGAGATTAAGGCGGCTGTCAGCGCACCTGTGAAGTATCACAGGAAAACACACTGACTCCGACATTACTGCAGCTGTCACACCGTAAGACAAAGCAGAGGCACAACCCTGATGTATTCATCACTACAGATTCACAGGGAGAAAAACACAGACCATGCAATATAAATGTGAGCTCACCACTGTGGTCCACCTCACTCCACTGCTACCTGCCCTCCTTACAGAAGAGACCTGTCCAATGCTGTCCCTGTCCTTGCAATGAAACCCTTCCACTTCTCCCTGTTCCCTGAGAGGAAAACCTCCCCCTTTCAATGTAGTGGGGGAAAAAATCCATCTTTACTCCTGACTGAAATCATTCTCTTTAGGAAAATCATCTTACTTTCCCTTATCGTGGGAAAACCACCCCAAGGTTTCCCTAAAAACCATCAACAACCTTTTGTTTTTTGTCCAATCTCAGTCGCATCCAAACAGTGTATTGAAAAGCTAATTTAGCTAACTACATTAGTGGCATGGTATACCGGAAGAGCATGGTATATCTGCATGACCTCCTTATATTCTGTTATATTACATAAAAATTGTATGAACTTACACCTGGTATGTTATAATGGGTTGGGGGTCAAGCTAAACCAAAGTGGAATAACCTGAGATAAGACTTCAGAGCAATAAATATTTTGTATCTATTACTGGTGTTTTACAGTGATCTTAAATAGGAAATAGACTGCGGTAAAAGGCATATAGGTGGAACCTTGCATTTTATGAAGATTCAGGTACAGTCAGGCTATGAACTTTATACATGATGTGCAACACTAACAATGCTACAAAATCAAACCAAAATACACCATTTTGTACAATGATCAATAAAAGACTTTCTTTTCCATAACTCTGGATACTGTCACATCTTGACAGCTGAAAAATCCAAAGATTATCCATCATCTGTGACAATATGTATTATACAGTAAATACATTCATGTGCATATATAAACTATATATAGATCAGTTCTATAATATAAATCATGAGTATATGATGGCATGCTCCATTATGTGAAAACGGATATACAAGAATTTTATTGCCTATATCTTTCTGGGTACAAGTGTTATAGTTTATTACATTCCACAGCACTTTGAGGGGGAAAATGAGGTATTTCTGAAAGGATTTATATCTATATATTAAATGAAAAAAGAGGGGGGAGGAATCAAAGGTTTGCAATAACCTCAGCAGTTATAAATCAAAGGCGGCAGATAGTACGGCGGTTTAATAATTGTTTCGTGATCACAGCGAGGAGGAGGAATGGTGGAAAGAGTGGTCGTTCCTCTGTGATCTCTCGCTAATTTTCTGGTGAAGGCAGCGTCAGATAAAGGTTAATACGCTGCTCTTTTTTATTATTTAAAAGACGTCATCAATCTTTGAAGAAGGAGAAAAATAATAAAATAATAATGGCACTTAAAATAATCTGCCTCAATTCCATAATTAATCTCCGCCAGCTTTCTGACAATTACGATGTTAATTAACCCAAAATTCCCTCCATGGCGGAGGAAGGAGGCTCATGCTCCTGATTCTCCCATTTCTGGGCCGCTGTATCTCTTGGAATCATCGCCTTTTAGGGAAATTAATGTGATGAAAGGAGAGGATTTTCTGTGTGTGTGTGTGTGTGTGTGTGTGTGTGTGTCTGTCTACGAAGGGTGTATGTATAGTAAAGTGTGGGTGTGTCGGAAAATGTAAAACTTATGCATGTTTCAGTGTGTGTTAAAAAAAAAAAAATGCTAGACTGTGTTTATGAAACTGCTTGCCTGTTTGTATGTAGGAAAATGTATGTGTACGCTTCAGTGTATTAAAAAAGCTCAACTGTGCATATTAAGCTGTTTGTGTGTTTTTGTGTAGGAAAGTGTGTAAGTGTGTGTTTGTGTGTGTGTGTGTGTGTGTATGTGTGTGCGTGTGTGTGTGTGCATGGGTCCCATTCATTCCAACAATTAGTACACAGTCATATCTTCAGATAAGCCCTATTCTAAAAGCAACATTAAGAATCATGTGAAACCTGTCTCATAAACATTGGAATATCTTGCTTGTTATCCGTTATCAAAACCACAAGCTTCTTAATTTATGTCCGGAAGCAGAAAAATGAAAAAAAAAAGACAAAAAAACAACAACAAAACGAGACACTCCAACATTCAAAGTCACAGAGAGAGGGCCCATGACCTGAACGAGAGGCAGAGAACCCCGTGAGGGGGTCTCACCACCGCCTGGGAGAGGGGGGTTTTTTGGGGGGAGGGGGACCCCAGCTCCACCAGGACCGATGACCTCTGATCCAGTGGCTCCGGAAAAACAAACTGCCCTGCGCAGTCGCCGGCCACCAGACGGGCAGGGGGTCAGAGAGGGCCGGAGCGCTTGCTTGTTTGCTTTCGGAATTACTCCCGGCCCTCAGATTATAAATCTACAGCACAAGGTACCGCTGCACGCCTGCTTCAAACAGGGCAAGACCAGGGGGAGGAAATGTAAGAGGAAAAAAACACTCCAGTGACGCCAGACGAGGGCTACAACCAATAACTGCTAATTTATCAAATATTCTAATATTCAAGCAGGAGATCTCTCATTGATTATTGAGTATTTAAATACTGTATGCTGATATAAAACAGATAAGACCAGGTGAATGAAATGCAGAACATACAGAGAATTAAGGGACAAGATCAACCATTTGATCAAATATGAATCAAATATTCTGATATTCAAGATGATGACTACTTTGATTACTATTTAAATGCTCGCCTAATTAATTAAAAACAAACCATGCCTTTCACCAAGCTTATACATATATACATATACATATTCATACAATATAAATGGTAGACTTCATTTTGGAAACACCAAATGAAAAAGAAGTGGCATTCCGAAGCAATTAAATCATAAATACTAACAAGTCTATACTTGCTTAATATGCACATTAAAACTAAATGTCTTTGTGACATACAGACACTTAAATATGTGAGGTTCTAAAGCTACATGAGTGACTTAACAACTTTTGAAATGGGTGAAATAGTGCCCAAACTGCTAGCGCATTAGTCATGGAAATTTTTTAATGTAAAAAAATAACTACATACAGTATACAAACAAAGAGAAACAATGAGAGACAGGGAAAGACAAATTTCAGAAAAATTGCTTAAAACAAAAAAAGCGTCTCAGACATGACCATACTGAATCTACACCTCTAGGAAGAACTGGAGGTATTTCTTTATGATGAATGTCCCACCAGATCCAAATTAGTTAGTTCATACTCATATTTTGTTTACATTGTTTTGTCCATCCCCAGAAGTTAGATAATTGTTTTGTTCATGTTCATGAACTTGTTTACTACGCTTTGGAAACAAGATTTTATTATGAAATACAAAACCAGCTTTGAAATAAATTGAAATGCTATCCAAATGTCAGGAAAAAATGCCTCATTTACCCTAGACACCACAGAGCCCAGCTTTAGAAAATCATTTGTGGGGGTTTTTGTGTTCTCCTTTTTCAGGAGGGGGGGGGGGGTTCTAGAGAGGGCCGAGCCTGACAGTGAGGTGCACTCTGGAGCCGAGCCCTCGGTGGCGAGACCTGCAGCCGTGACTCGGGCCGCGCGGCGATGAGTTAACAGCTGAGTGGAACAGCTGTCGAGAGAGCGGCTCCGCTGTTTCCCGAAATAGAGCTGTTCCTTTTCACCTGTCTGTCTCACACCTGAGTGGGGAGAGTGGGCCGGGTGTGGGCGCGAGGCTGGGGGTGGTGAGACGAGGGAGGGGGGAGGGTGGGGGTGTGGGGGCTTGCCACGTGAAGAGGGGGAAGAGCGAAGGCAAATTGAAACGGCTCGGAGAAGGGGATGCTCATATGCACACACGCGCAGACACACACACAGACACACACACTCTCTGGAAGTGATGTGAACTCACCGATCATGTGGTTTGCGACATGGATCTGAATCTCCCGCTCTGTCTCAAAGGTCATTTGGCATTTGATGCACTGGTATGTCTTCTTCTGCAACACCAGAGGAAGATTATTTAACTTAGGTAGGGCATATTGAGTCTTCTCTTTCATCTACAACATCACACACAAAGCCAAAAACACACATGCACACACACATACAATACAAATGCATATGCACACGATGTAGAAACACATTAACAGACACACACAACCCATTCACACACAAAGTTGGAGCATACAGGGAGAGCTCTCCACTGCTCCATGGAGTTGAACAAAAGCCGAGGAAAAGTTTAGGGATCTCTACAACTTTGCTGTCAATATCTAGCAGAGTGAACAAGCAGCCCCATGGACAGAGGTGCAAAGCCGCGTTCTGCCTGTGGGAGCGCATGCCTCGCTTCACACATCTTACTGGATACAATCCACTCTCTGAAGCAGTGCACTCTGGGAGCACAACACAATGGAACACAAGCAAGGGAGATAATGCTGCAGCAAAATGAATGGGAAAAAAAGCATAAAAGGAAAAAACACAGAAAACAGAGGGATCAGCGCTCCAAGATATAAAGGAAAGGGGCCGAGGTGATTTACAGATCGAGCACCGCTGCATGGTGCACAGAGTGTTATCTGGAGGAATGGCGTATTGTTAAATCAATGTTTCTAATGATTCTTGGAGAGAAACGTTTGCTGACCATGCTGCTTACCAGTCACAGAGTGTGTCATTACCAAGGCTGTGGCTGAATGTATGTGAAGCCTTAGTGGCTTAGAGGAGTGCATTTTGGGAAGTAAAAGAGTAGATACTCACTTTAGGTACTGGGGAGGCTTCGGTCATTTTCTTGGGCCCACTGGTCTCTGGGCTGACCTCCGGGTGGTCCACCTGAACATGGGTCTCCAGGTCCTCCACCGTCTCAAACTTCACCCCACACTCCGGGCATCGCAGCCCCGCTGGGGGCTTCTCCCCGGCCTCCTGGGGCGTGGCACCCGCCGTGCCCCCGCTGCTCCCGACCGGCGACTGCCCGTTAGCCCCACGGCTCATGCAGCTGGCGCACAGCCCGTAGGGCAGCCCGTTAACGTCCAGCTTGACCAGATCCTGCTTGTTCTTGAACTCCTTGAGGCAGAGGGCACATTTGTAGAGCTTGTGGTGGCCTTGGAGCTGGCCATTGGGCGAGGACGAGGCTGAGTTCCCCCCACCAGGGCCTCCCCCAACGGAAGAGGAGGAGGAGAGCTTCTGCATGTGGAAGGTGCCGTGGATCTTCAGCTCCAGCGTGGATGTGACGGTCTGCATGCAGACCACGCAGCGGAAGCCTGTCAGGGAGTTGCGCAGGTCCGGGTGCATCTGGCAGTGCTCGATGAACTCCTCCTCGCTCTGTAGGGGCAGCTTGCAGATGCGGCAGGTGCCGGTGTCCAGGCTCTTGCTGTGGGTGACCTTGTGCTCGGTCAGTGTGAGCAGGGAGGGGAAGCGCTCGCCGCAGATGGGGCACATGTAGTGCTTGGCAGGGCCGCGGTGGGTCTGCACATGCTCCCGAAGGCCGCTCTCGGAAAAGAAGGTGCGGGAGCAGACGTTGCACTTGTGGCTGCCCTTGATGAAGTCGGCTTTCTTCTTGCGGGACCCGGCATCATCTTCTCCAGGCCGGATGTTGTGGTCGCGCAGGCGGTGGTTCTGCAGGAGGGCCTCCATGGTGTAGGCCGCCCCGCAGATGTCGCAGGCATACATGGGCTCCGAGGCATCCACATCATCCTCGCCACTGGCCTCATGGCTGTTGGCCGTGTCCTGTCCGCCCTTCAACAGCATATTCTGAAGGTCTGCCTGCTCTGCCGCCACCGTCGATGAGCCCCCACCCCCACCTCCACCACCTCCCCGTTTGGAGCTCTGTGCCACCCCATTGGGCGTTCCGTTCTGACTGCCCCCATTCCCACTGCTTCCTCCATCCACCACGCAGTGCTTCTCCCGCAGGTGTTTCTCCAGCAGCACGATGGCGTGGAAGGCTTTGCTGCAGAAGCGGCAGTTGTACTTTTTGCTGTGGGTGGTGATGTGGCACTGCAGCTCCACCTCTGTGCTGAAGGTCTCTCCGCAGAAGATGCACTTGCGAGCCTTAGCACCTGCAGCACCAGCTGGGTGGCCCAGGTGGCTGTGCTTGACATGGAGCTGCAGGTCACCCTCCCGGCGGAAGTCCCAGGTGCAGGCCGTACAGCGGTACATCTTCTTCTCGTTGCTGTGTTTGACGGCCAAATGCACCTGGATGGACACCTTGGAGTCAAAGACCTCCTGGCAGAGGGTACAGTGGTACAGAACAAAGGTGTGCATATCCAGCAGGTGCTTCTGCAGGTCATCCACCGAGGAGAATTGTTTATCACAGCTCTCGCACACGTACTGGGTGGAGGTGGTGGTGTAATGGACTGTCAGGTGCTGCAGCAGGGACTCCTGGGAGTCAAAGTCCTCCTTGTTGCATTGCGGGCAGGACTGCCTCCGAAGGAGAAGCTCCAGGTGGGACTTGAGGTGGGCCTGGAAGCCCTCGAAGCTGGAGAAGCGCAGGTCGCACTGGTTACAAGGGTACTCCCCGTTGGCACTGCCCATAGGGGCAGAGGCAGCATCGGAAGACAGACGGTGGCGCTTGGTGGAGGAAATCTCCACATCGGAGGAGGCAGGGCTGAGATCAGCTGCCTTAGCTGCTCGCTTGCTGTTAGCCAATGGGATGTTCTTGTGGTTCTCCTTAATGTGCTTGGTGAGCTTGAGCAGGGAGCCAAAAATGGGTGAGTTGGTGCAGTAGGGGCAGGAGTAGACCTCCATGAAAGACTGAGAGGGCTGCAGCACGGGTGACTCCAGTTTTGCAGTGGCGCCGGCAGCCCCAGAACAGTGTGTCTGCTGGATGTGCTCCGTCAGCGAGGACTCTGTGAGGAAACCCATGGAGCACTGGTTGCAGAAGAAAGCGTGGTTTCCCTCAAGGGGTGCAGCACTGGCACCCGGCAGGCAGTGCGAGGCACGGATGTGCTCCTGCAGGGAGTTGATGTCGGCGAACATGTCCGGGCAATAGTTGCAGTGGAACGCGGAGACGTTGCTGAACTGCAGCAGCGGGAAGGTGGCGGCTGCTCCAGCGCTGGCCCGATGGGCTTTGCGCACATGCTCGTTCAGGTTGTACAGCGTGGGCAGTGTGTCCAGGCACAGCTGGCAGGTGTGGCTCTGCTGGGGCTTGTCGGCGTGGATCGTCTTCAGGTGGATCTCAAGCACCGCCAGGCTGTTGAAGTCCCGCTTGGAGCAATACGGGCAACTGTAGGTTACCTTCCCTGATGATGCTGGCCACCCTGTACCGCCCTCATCCCGGTCAGAGGAAGACGGTCCCATCTTGCTCCGTCCACCCCTTGAGGATGGCTTGAGGGTGGAGTCGGGAGTGGAGCCACGCTCCAGCGAGGCGCTAGAGTCAGGCGTGGCACTACTCATGGAGGCCACGCTGCCCAGTGCCGGGTCTGGGCTCGCACTGTGGTTGCTGGAGTCAGGCTGACGGTGGCTGTCCAGGTGGCAGTAGACGTCCTCCACCGATAGGAAGTGCTCAGCACAGACAGGGCACTTGTGCTTCCTGTTGGCGTGCGTCCCATCAATGTGGGCCAGCAGGGTCGTCTCGTCGCTGAAGATCTCGGGGCAGTGGATGCACTGCAGTTCGGCTCGGTCAGAGAGCTGAGGGTGGCGTGTCAGCACGTGCTTCTCCAGCTCGTCCGTCTGGCTGAAGGTCTCCTCGCAGTAGTCACACATGTACAGATCCTGCATTGGGTTGGATCACAGTTCATTTTTAGATGAAAATACATATAGTATATTTATACATAAAAAAAGATGACATCCTTTAGTTCAGAGAGTAATTTCCAATGTGATTCTTGGCTGAAACTAACATCTACAATAAAAATATTATAGAATGAACATATGATCACAGCATGACTCAAAAACACCTTATAATCACTAACATATAATCACCACAACATGATTTGGCAATACAAGCAATGTGCACAGTAGATTTAGGTAGAAAAGCAATGATTACAGACCTAGTTCATTTAATGAAAAAGTAAGAGGGTGTGTTTACTCACCTAATAATATTAACATGCAAGAATGAACCATTGCTTGTGCTTATTTGTCTAACCCGGTCACACATATACAGACCCTAGTACTAGAATAAGCAGGTGTGTGTGTTTACTCACTAAATTAAGATAACAGTGAGTGAAAGAGAACTGCTACTTGTGCTTATTTTTCTAACCTGGTCACCCTCGGCCACGCCCCCAGACCCGCTGTCGCGGCCCCCCCGGCCTTGCTCACGCTCTGCGCGTGAGGACGCCATGTGCTCGCGGTTCTTGCGGTGGGCCTGCATGTGGCTCTGCAGCGAGGACGTGGAGGAGAAGCCCCGCTTGCAGACGCTGCACTTGAAGGGCTTGCTGGAGCTGTGCGTCTTCAGGTGGATCTTGAGGTGGTCGCTGCGCGAGAAGGCAGCCTCACACTCTTGGCAGCTGTACTTCTTGTCGCCAGTGTGCAGCTTGACGTGGCGGTCGCGGCTGCGCTTGTGCTTGAAGAGGCGGCTGCAGAAGGTGCAGCGGAAGGGCAGCTTGTCGCTGTGGATCTGCTCGTGCCGTTTCAGGTAGCTGAGGCGGCTGAAGGACTTGTCGCAGAACTGGCAGGGGTATGGGAGGCCCGAGCCCCCCTCTTCTTCCCCAGTCCCCAGGTCGCAGCAGCCGTCCCCCAGCATCTGCGAGGGTGACGCCACGTCTTTGCTGGAGGGGGAGGATGCCACCCAGGAGAGCCCTGGGTCGTCATCGCCATCTGCAACACACGAAACGCACACACAACACAACAGACAGTATTAAAATTTTAAAAAATAAATACCACACACACACAAAAAGGGAGCTAAGAACTGAAGACGTGATTTCCACAGGGCCTGTGAAATAAGGACAGAATGTATTTTTTATCCCTCCATCCTCCCTTTGGAACCCCCTTCCCCCCCTCCACACACTTCCCCCTGCAAACATCCCCCCTCCCCATCCCCTGTAGGATAGAATCTTCTTTTTATTTTCGTTACGGCAACCAGATTTGCGCACGGATGAAAAGCGTTTCAAACCCGATTAGGAGAATCTCGGACAGAAAGATCGTCCAATGCTGTAGGTTAATGCAGATAAAATAAAGCTCTAAATTGTATAAGAAGGTCCTTTTTTATTCTTGGTGCGGACACGCGACAGAGCATGAGCTGGGATTAAATTGTATGTGTAAAAATATCTAACTCGCGGCAGATGCTTAGGTCTGGCATTGGGGAATGGATGGGGTTGGGGGGGCAGCAAATGGGGGGGGGGTTTGTGCAGGTGGGGGGTGTGGTTTATTTTATACCCTTGTCCCAAGCTGTGTTGTCTGAAGAGGCCTGTACCAACTTAGCTCCAGCGTCAACTATTTAGCATTTCCACTCAAAACCCTCCGAACACAGGGGAGGGAGAAAACTCATGACTTATTAAGGAGGAACGCTGCCTTGCTGGGGTCCCAATGTGGCTAGAACAGACACAGAATTTTCTATCACACAGCCCTGTTTGTTTTCTCTCTTTATTTTTTGGGTTTAATTTTCTTTACTCGCGCCAGGAAAAAAAAAAAAAAAGAGCAAAAGCATCACGAGAAATGGCGACAGCTCACACCACCGGCCAGCCCCTGATAAGAAACCCAAGTTACCCTGCACCCCGGACGTGCTGCCCCCTAGTGGCCGGGCTGCTACAGGGCAGAAGCAGAGAGACTGGGATAAACAATCTTCCTACAGCAGGCAGGGTTTCCACATTGCTCTGGGCAGTTCTTGTGGATGGGGTGGCGGGGGGTTGGTATGTTTGGGTATTTCACCATCTCTCACTCAGACTCGCACTCTCGCTTTCTCTTGCTCAATCTTTTTCTTCCTCATTCCTTCTATCCTATCTGTCGCACTTTTTCTCTTCTATTAGTTGCTCTCTCTCTCTTTCCATCTATCGGTCCTGTTTGTCTGCATATTTGTCTCGTTCTCTCTTCCCCCTCTGTCTCTCGCCCTCGGTCTGTCTTTCTGTGCTGGAAGGCAACCTGGGGAGTCAATGGGATTACCATTCAGCACCGAAACCCCCCTCCAGCACCTTCCCCCCTGAGCCTTAGTGGGCATGTCAGAAGAGCCATCTCGACACAACTTAAACCCAGAAACACGGGTGAGAGAGCGTCTCCCCTGAAAAGAAAGAAAGGGAACAAGAGAAAGGAAGAGAAAAGCTGAAAACAGACTTAACGGCGACTCTGATTCTTCAGACAGCGTGATAAGTCCTGGGACCCTGACGGACCTCTCTGTGATCCGAGTGGCGCGGAGGTGAGACACAGTCTGGCAGGTATGCCCCCGGCCCTCGACCCCCCCCCCACCCCCACCTGCTGGGTTACACCAATGTTCTGCATGCAGATGCAGGCCCCTCTATGCAAGGAGACACTTGCTACAGTCCTCAAGAATAAGAAAGAGCTGGGTAAGGAGACAAGAAAGAGAGAATAAGGAACGAGGAAAAAAAGCTCCTGGCACATGTGGTCATTCTCCCGAATTATAAATCTATTAATGCTAATGCAATCCCTCTGACTGCGACAGAATGTGAGAAATCACTTCTGAGAAAGGAGGAGATTATAGTCATTAAATACCCTTAATCCTCCGAAGTGTGGCGGTCGGAGAAAAAGAAGATCACATGGCTTTTAGAGAGCTTTTGTCATCCGTCCGCCGGGGACTTGGCAAGAGCGCTAAACAGGGTAAGAAAATTCAATGAAAAGTTAAATTAGAGAAAAAACCCAAAAGAAAGAAGGAAAAAAGGAGGAGACTGGGGGGAAAGGGAGCTGATGGGGACTGGGCAGGCAAACACACGCCGCTCCCTCTCTCCCGCCTTTTCCTCGCTCACGCTCTCGTTCCCGCATGCAGCCCTGACGGCCTCTCCCTCTCTCCATTTCACCCGCTCTTTCATGCCGCGGCTCATTACCAAATTAACAGGCCGCGCTCATGGCTGCCCCTGGCGACGGCCTTCACCCCCACGCCCCCGTCCCAGGCAGAAGGGTGGGGCGAAGCAAGGGTGGGGGGGACAGGGATGGGGACCAGACAGACGGGGCCCACTCTGAAGTCCGGCCTCCTGCCCCGGCCCGGGCCCGGTAATTGGGAGCCAGAGTATCGGGAAACACGCGGGGCGACAAAGAGGCGATGACAAACCCCGCTTTCTCTGAGGTTCAAGGGGAAACCCTGCCCCCCCTCCCCCTCCCTCCCTAGCTCCCCCCACCACTCCAGCTGGGACAGGACGTACCGCGTGTCGCTCTCTCTCTCCCGTCTAATGGCCTGCTCAAACGGACCCGCACGCCGAGGCACGGGCGCTCGAAGAAACACGGTAATGAAGACAAACCCCGTCTGGAGCATCTCCCCCAACCCCCACCCTCCCCCTCCTCCCTTTAATCGCGGCACAAGGACGGACACTTCTCTTTTTCCTTTCCCAAAATTTTCCTGATCACTCCTGGTGTCGCAGACCTCCTCGCATGCGCCCATGAAAGCACCGGACATACGGGAGGTCAGCCCCGACGACCTGACGCCATCGCCTTTAACGGAGGCCGCTAATAAACCTGAACAGATCATTAACCATCTGCTACATCAACTTCACCAACACAAGCTCAACTTCGAAAACCAACTCATGGATCATTAAATACCAGCATGGTCCGTCTCGGATGGCCATGGGGGAGGGGGAGGCAGCGATGGTAATAAGATGACATTGTTAATATAATGCAATGGCAGATTCTGGGGGGTTTCTAACTGTGAGGAATGTGGTTTGAAGGCAACTGGACTTAGACACAGAGTTAAATGCTACCAACAAGTGTGTTAGTCTATCATTGTGGGTCAGAGTCTCAGGTCTTTTTCTGTAAGACTGAGATAAAGGGTCCACTAAGAGCTGGATCAAAGAGAGAACTGTGTGTGTATGTATGTGTGCTGATATCTGGTAGGCGTTAGTATGTATACTAATGTGTCTGTGTTTTTTTTACCATTCATCTGCATTCATCAGGATGGTAACTCAAGATGCTAACTCTTCCTTCTCATTTTCTCACATTCCCCTGTTCAGCCTCCCTCCCCTTCTCGCTTGGCCTCTGCTAGGCTATTCACGCTAATGCCCGAAGCAGGAGACTCAGACCGCAGGGGGGTCAAAAACACAACTTCTACCAAGGTCTCAACAGCAAGTCAACAACCAGCCACTGTTATGGATTATCTTTCACTGTGTCTCTATTGCAGTATTGCTGGCCTTCACTAGCATCTCTTTTACACGGCCTCTGCTGCCAAGCATCAGTTACTCAAAGTCTATCACACACCCTTCACTTCACGGCCTCTCTCACAGCCCACACAGACACACACAGCAGCACAGAGAGTCAGGGAATTTCTCTGACCTCTCTGATCTCACTCAGCTCCACTCATCTCAGTCTCATTCTCCATTTCTCATCGCCCTCTACACTCGCTGTTACCTCTCCTTCTGAAGTTCTCCTCTCTTCCCCCTATTGCTCTCCTCTCCTTTTGCTGTAGTTTTCTCCAAATTCCTTTTTCTTTCTTCCACAAGTTCATTCCCCCTCATTTCTCTCCTCCGCTCCCTTTTCTCTGCCCCCTGTGCTCCTCCCTCTGTCCTCTCTCCTTCCCCCCTCTCTCTCCTCATCCTCCATCTCAGTTGCTCCCTCTTCCCTCAGCTCCAAACAGTTATGAACAGTTCAGACTACAGAGCCTCACTCTGTGGTTGCCAAGGTGATGCCAAGGGGGGCATGCCATGCCCTATGAGATGGGTGTGGGGGGGAGGGAGGGGAGGGTTGTGCATTCGGTGGGGGAGGGAGGCAGAAGCTGACCACATGGCAGCTAGCCCTCAGAGATGGGCGCAGCGTGGGGGGACTGAACACCTGTTCTCCCGGCCACTCCATACGGCAGAACTCCCAAGGGACAGGCACCTGAGCGGACAACCCAGTCCCTGCAAGGACCCCTGACACATCCTGAGCTGCACGGTGACGTCACATACCGCAATGGCCGTCTGCTTGGGGTCCTGCACTGGGAGAAGGGAGAGGATGCGGACCGCAGGCCTGAAGGACACCCTCTGCGCACGCTGCCCTCGGCGCATATGGCGGCAGCTGTCCCCCAGAGTGGCCCAAACAGCCGGACACATTCCCAGGGCAGGAGGTAAGGGCCGCAGGGGTGGGCGGGGGGAGGGGCAACAGCTGACGGCTTGCGCTCATGCTGATGACAGGAGGTCGATGAATGGGACCTCCTCAGAGAGATCCATCCAGAAAAACAGGGCACCAACAATAGATTTGGGATCAAGGTCATGGCTGACCAATGACTCAGTTTTGGGAGTCCCTCACGCCGCCCTTACCCCTGAAGAGGTTTTTTCCCCATTCTGGTGGAGGGTTAGTGGCAACGGGTCATACCAAGCTTATTGGGGGGGGGGGGTTAATAGAGACAACATGAACCTCAGACTACGTGGCTACAGGGCCACCTGAGACCAACAGGTGCAGGATGGGGCAGGTGCATGATGGGGGAAGAGGCAAACGCCTCCACTCCCCTGGAGAGCCCATACAAAAACGGAGGGGCGCAGGTGACTGGAATTCTGGGAACATTAGAGCCTGGAATTGTGGGAGACAAAAATATGGCTCATTTTGGAAGGAGAAGAAAAAGAGCATATGAGAGGGAGGGAGTGAGCAGTGACGGAAGGGAGAGCAGTGCTGAGAGACTCGTCCGTCTCTGGCTGCGGGCGGGAGCGCGCTGGGGCCCCCCGCAGAGCGCACGGCAGCAGCAGGAGTCAGGAGCATTAAACAGCTGCTCTTTAATTACAAGTGAAGTGCACCAAAACAAGCCGTTACAGACGGGAAGTGCACTACCGCTAAAGAAATGCCTACAGAGGGGAACGAGTCTACAACTGAGCATGGTGTCTTTACAGAGGGGGGAAGAGCGGCGCAAGACTTTTCCAGATGGAAGTGTACCGCAAAGTCTTACGGAGGGGATATGCGGGCGCATGCTTCCATCTGCTACCTCTGTGTTCCTCCTGCTCCATTCCCTTCTTTCCTTCCCTCCCTCCTCCCCCCTCTCTCTCTCCCTCGCTCTGGTCCTCTCCAGTGGGAGAGGGGTAGTTCCAATGGAGTCCATGTCAGCGGCAGTGGTGATTAGAGGGAACAGGAGTGCAGGCATGTTCCCTCTGTGTCACCCACAATAGGAAACAGCTGCCTGCTTAGCCAAGCAGGAAACGGAGCGGGTACCCCCCTCTCCCCTCGCTCTCTTTCTCTACCCCCAGACCCACCCCAACCCCCCCCGACTGCTCCTCTCAACTTCCTGCGTAGCACAGCTGCCAGCAGATCCATAGCTTCCTTGCTGCCACACGACCCCCCGTCCTGCACGCCGGCTCGAACCCGTCAGTCAGGGTGCCGGCCCAGCTCCAGAGGTGTCTCTTTGATCTGGAGTACTGCCACTGATCGTGGGGTACGTTTACACCTTCCTCCGCCTTCCTCTTCCCAAATCCTGACTTTAATACTGAGATTATCATCTCTGCCGTTTTAAACGCGGACCTGTCCTCCGCTTCCTATCCCTACCCTCAATCAATCACAATGGTCCTGCTCCCCCCCTCAATCATTCTACCCTCATTCTCTCTTTTTATCCATCCCTCCCTCTATCTTGCTCTCATTGCCTCTGCCCTTATTTTTTAGTCTCTCTCCACTCTCTAAAGCACAAACACTTTTATTGCTAGGTCACAAATTAAATATTGCCAAAGCATACGGAAACAAATGTAAACATTATATCGTATAAACAAACAGAAAACGCTATTTAAATATATATAATTTTTTAAATAAATTACTCATGACAGAATGTAATATGCATATTTGGTGGGCAATCCAAAGCCCCTCAGTTTAAGATATAATTCTATACGATTATAAATTTTACATCAAAAATACTTTCTGTCCCCATCTCCTTTTCCCTCAATCTCTCACTTTCACTGTTTCCTCCATCCCTCCCTCTCTCTCTCTCTCCCCCCTCATCATTCTTTTCACAGGTAAGCAAAGGTGTTCTCTTGGTTATAAGTCATTGTAATTGAAGGAGTCTGATGTTACACGCACATCCAGAGGGGATGTTGTGAAGAGATTACCCATAATTTCCAGCACTCAATCATGTCTTGTCGTCGGAGGCGTCATTAAAAATAGATGTTGTGGCCTCCAGTATGCTCTGCACAGGAAGCGTTTCAAACGGGGGGCAAAGCCATATCCCAAACAGATTAAGTAGTGAAGGGGAGTACAAAATAACTTGAAAAAAATACATAAATCTAAATATGCAGAAATGTAATATTTTTGCTGAAGTGCCATAGGGGTGAAACTTGCCCTAGGATCCCCTATTCCAAGCATAAATTTCAGGTTTTTGAGTTCATCGCTATGGTCCTCATCACTGAAAATCTCATTTTAAGCAGCAGTACCCATGATGCATGAGGCTGGACATAACCACAAGACCTCCGATGGGATAATCCTGGTTGGACCACACACCAGACTGGCCCCCATCAAACGTCGGTGACTAGCCTCACATTTTCGGGGAAGTCTTTGTGGGGCCTAACGGCTAGCCCTGCACAGGACGGCTGTAGCAGAGAGCCCTGCCCGAATGTAGGATCTTTTGTTCCTCCGTGACTCCCCTGTGCACCCTCCCACCCCTTCCCCCCAGCCCCCCACTGGAGCGCAGCGTGTAAATAAGTCCTGCAGGCAGCTGGGACCCAGGCAGAAGGCTCTTTATGGTTCCAGACAGAGCAGAGCGGAGCACGCGGCGTGGAAGCTGAGAGAGAGGGCCAGAGGGACCCAGGGGAGGGCAGGCAGGCAGGGATGGGTGGGTGGGTGGGTGGGGGAGGTGGAGGGGGGAGGTCCGGGGCCCAAGGGACCAGAGACACATGCAGAGAGTGGCGGGTACCTCCTGCCCACTGTGGCTCCATGGGACCTTACATCCCCCCTGGGGACCCCCAGCACTGAGAGGAACACCTGGACCTGTCATTACTGACAAACACACACACACACACACTCACACACGCACACACAGAACTCAGTAACACAGACACACACAGTTAATAACACACACACACACACACACACACACACACACACACACACATACACGCACAGAATAATTAATACACAAGCACACATATGTATCCATACTCAGGAACGTATGCAGACAGAGATGCATACATACCCAACATGTGAGCTTGTGCTCATGCACACATAGGCCTTAAAATACATACACAGCCATTAAGACACAATGACAAACACTCAATTACAAAAACAAACATGCACTGCAGTCACAGACACACAGAAACGTACACACAATGAATGAGCACACAGAAAAATGCAACATAGACCTGCTAAACACACACACAGAAATACACACTTGGACACACACAAACATGCACACACACACGCACACACATACACTCTGATAAACCACAAACACGCACTCCAGGAATACACAGTCTCTCTCTCTCTCTCTCTCTCTCTCTCTCTCTCTCACACACACACACACACACACACACACACACACACACTCTGATAAACCACAAACACGCACTCCAGGAACACACAGTCTCTCTCTCTCTCTCTCTCTCTCACACACACACACACACACACACACACACACACACACACACACACACACACACACACACCAGGGAGAATAGAGAGCAAAGTGGAGGAGATGCCTGGGCTGTGCTGTACTGAATAAGGACAGGATAATTACCCCAATATTAAAGCCTCTACTCCCCGGGGTGACTCCAGGACACCCAGCTGGGGTTCAAGGACAGGGAGAGAGACAGCGGAGGAGGGGGGTGGAGAGAGGAAAATAGAAAGAGTGATGGAGAAAGAATTAAAAACAGAAAGAAGGGAAGAGCAGGGAAAACAGGATGCCTCTTGTCACATGAGGATGCCAACTCAATGTGCCCATGACACTGCTGCCAGCGGGTACAGTGTCCGCTCTCTATCTGACATGAATTCACATAAAAATACAATTCAATACATTTCCATGCTGATAAGAGAATCAAAATCACAAACAAGGCAAGTGGATTTGTAGTTTCAGGGCCTTTCACGCGAAGCTACACACAAACGCACACAGGGGGTTGACAAAACAATGAAAACCTCAAACAACACACAAATATTTGTATGTAACTAGGAGGCCCTTGACCTTCAGAACAGCTTCAGTTCTTATTGAAATGCTTATTATAAAAGTTTTGAACTGTTTGACACCTATGAACTATTTCCAGTGGGATTTTCGATCCACTCTTCAAAAAGGGAAGTTTTCAGTTCTTTGAGATGTGGAGGTAAAAATCTACCCCACACTCCTCGTTCCTGAAATTCTAATATAGGAGTAAATCATGTTCAGCTCTCCTGATTATGGAGGCCACAAGAGGGGTTTGACTTCATCCATGGGTTCCTGAAACCACTCTTGAACCCCTGTAACTGTGCGTATAGCGTGATTATCATTTTAAGGAATACGGGAATATCTTGAGGAAACAATGCTTGCACTATATGAAGCACATGCTCACCTAAAACGGCTTTGTATTTCTTGGCCATTATTCTACAATGTCTGAGTAATAATCAAACCCAATGACTCCCTTGAGAGCGCTACTCAAACCATAATAGATCCACCACCATGTTTAACGGTTGGAAACAGGCCATGCGGGTTGAAGGCTTTCTTTGATTTCTCTATTCTCCAAACATAAACCTGAACAGATTTGGGAGAAATAGTGAAAGACAACACTGACTACTCATCAGACATTTTACACCATTTTACTTTCTTTGATTGCTAGGAAGTCCAGATTTTGCTCATTGCACAAGGTTATGTTACACAAAGGCCTCTGTTTCTAAATGGCAGGCCTAACAAATTTCAATTTTCAATTGCGATGTGAAGTTTTTGTTGAGACTAGGCAATGGAGGTTACATTCAGTGTATATTCAGTTCTTTCGAGTTTCTGAGGCTGTCGTATTATGATGTTTTTAGAAACTATCCATCCTTAGTAAGTGTCCATCTGTCCCTTCAACACTGTTCCTCTGTCCCGATGTTCTTTCCTTGCCTTGCTTGTGCCGTCATGACTGGACACTTTCCCCCTCGACACATTAAATAATTTTGCAGTTTCTGTCTGACCTCTTTTAGAATCTGTTAGATCTCCAATGTTGTTTTAGAAACTCACATATTGAAGTGTTGATTTTAAAACATCCTCCATAGAAGAAACAAGAAATGAGTTCTAATTCATATGGTGTTTCATTATTTTGTCTACCCCGTGTATAAGTTTGTGTGTGTGCATGCAAGCGTGTGTAAAATATGGGGAGAAAGAGTAAATATTAAATACTCAGTTCTGCATTTTTGATTGTCATTCTGTCCAACTTTTCGTGACAAAGGCCTTCACTATAATATAATTGAGTTATACATTCATATAGTTAAACTGGAATAGATTTTAATTGCTGTTTAAATCATACAAAAATACTTAAGTCACACATACAACACACAATCAAAATGTACACAACCATACAGCCAAAATGGTTTTTGTCCCTCTGATTAATTTACAGCATTAACTACATGAAAAAAGAGAGATGAAATAGTAAGCAGCATATGAAACCATCAACATCAACCCTAAACAGCATGCGCACACCATCATTATAGCATGTCTCAATAAACTACTAAAGTTACAAAAACACGCCTCCCACAGGGATGACACCCCCCGCCCCCCGCCCTCCGCCCTCCCCCCAAACGCGGTCCAGAACCCTGAGATTAAACCGCAGACGCAGACAGGGGGCTGGGGACGGGGGCTCACGGAAGGCGGATTCCGCCAGCAGGAGCGTAGCTGCCCGTTCGCTTTGGTCTTTTCATTATCGCGCCATTATCTGTCCGCCAAAGCGAGCGCTCCTCGCGCCCACTCGCACTTCGCATTTGTTTGTATTTGTTTTCAGAAAAAAAGACGGGAAACTTTTCCATGCTGCGGATGGCGATGGAACCGTTATGCTGTAAAGCACCATTTTCGGCACATGAAGAGAGTCTGGACAGGGTGTGTGGTATATGGAGGGGGATGGTGTGGGGGGTGCACGTGAAATGTGGGTTTTTGCCAAGGGACACGTTATCGACTTTGCGATGCGACCACAAAGTCAGTTTCACACTTTCATACAACAATGCCGTCGGACAAGGTCTTTCTCCTCCAACAACAAGGTAATAGGGAAAAAACACACGCGCGCGCACAAAGTATCAAGTTCAATGCTGTCGTCAATAAAAGGAACCAACCTTAAAACAAAGTGAAAAAGGCCCTTTGTGAGTTAAAGAGCTCACACTGTCTGCATCAAAGGGGCTGAGAGAAAAGAAACAGACCCACACAAAGGTAGAGCGAGTGGGAAAAAAATATCTGCCCAACATGAAACAGATCAAAGGGGAGGCGGTGAGAGGGAGAGGCCGGGCGGCACAGTAATTACGGGCTACATCCGCCAAAACCGTGGGGCTAAAGTGGAGGGAGGGGGGCCTGTAGAAAAGTTCTCAAATCCACTGGCTCCTGGGGGTGCCTTTGCTCTGCTCTGAACCCCCTCCACCCCCGACCCCCTTCCCCGATCCGGCCGTACAAACAGTGCCAGATCACATCCCAGACCCCGCAACCCCCACCCCCCACCCCACCCCCTCTCTACCAATGAGGCCCCTGATCTATGTGGGGGGGGCCCCTGCTGGCCTGTGGGACATTATTGTCCACAGAGAGTACCAAGCAGAAAAAAGAGAAAGGGAAAAAAAGTTTTTGTTGGAAACTTCTGGCATCGCCCCAGGGGCTGCTCTCTGAGAGCAAAAATGAAGCTGACCCTCTCTCCCTGTCTCACTCTCTCTTTCCCTCTGTCTCTCTCCCTTTCTCACTCATATACACATGCATACATATACACAGACACAGACAAACACAGCCATGCAATAACACACATGCATATGTTCTCTCTCAGGCATGACAAAAAACACAACCCAACAGTTTCAAACACAAGCTCACCCACACACACTCTTACTTTCACATACACCAGCAGATGCACACACACACACACACACACACACACACACACACACACACACACACACACACACACACACACACACACACACACACACACACACACACACACACATACACACACATACACTCTTACTTTCACACATACACCAGCAGATGCACACATACAAACACATGCATACACACACACACACACACACACACACACACACGTGTGCACAGAGTTTGACAAGGGGTCTTTCAGCAGATGAGTGAGCGTGCCCTTACTGGTTCATCATAACGGGCTGCAGAAGGACAGGCAGACCATAGTCCTACTTCAAACACCTCCCCACCTCGCCCCTTTAATCCATCAAATGGAAAGCAGGAATATTTAAACAGGAGCGCAGATCTCCTACCTGGGCCCCTCCCTGAGCTTCGGCCCGATGCGTTCCCCGCACTAATGAAGGACGTACGGCACCCCCCCATGTTCGCCCGAGAACCCCAAGCCCACCCACCAATCCGCAAGATCTAAGGCTCTGAACCCAACTGAACTCCACTTCTAAACAGGGAGAGAGAAAGGCAGGCTGGGTCCGGGCCATGGTGCAGTGGCATCATCATTCTGCCACGGGGAGAGATGAGCTCAAACAGAGTGCAATACTTGGGGCAATACTTATGACCTTATGGCTAAGTTGGGTTCTTTGTGGGGATGAGGGTGGTCGAAAGGAATGTATTACATCTAAAATGAACCCATAGTTTTGTGGTTGTTGACCGACAAACAGTTCAAGATGTTTATGTTAGTCACACTGGTGACTAAACTGCTAAATATGAACCTCCTCATCCACTTTCCTCACAGAACGTCACTGTCATTAAGAGAGAGAGTGAGTCTGTGCCTGTGGGTGTGATGTATTTGTGTGCTTGTATTGTTTGAGTGACTATAGCTGTCATGACAGACCAGCAAAAGCTATAGTTTTACCTCTTTCTCCAAGTACTCTCACCCAACAGTCGTAATTTTAATTTTGCCGAATCGAAATATGGATAGGTAAAACACAATGCAGCCATAGGGCAAGGGTTTTTATTTACCAATAACATGAAAATGTTATCTATGATTATACCTATGCATGACTTTTAATATCCAAATGACAGAGATGAATGTTCTGAAAAGCGAAGTGCGTGTAAAGAAATGAGAGAAACCACTACTCAGACTGCACCACAATGACAACATTGCCTGATGTGAACCTGATGATAACAACTAGTTAATTCCATAATTCCATATTTTTAGGGTCTACAAATGGCTCCACTGGTGGATAAGACGAAGGGGGCGCAGCTCGGGATGCTGGAATGGTATCCGTACAGATTTGGATTGTGGGTGGCTAGGAATGACTTGGTGTTCCACTGCGCAGCTCATGTGCTGTAGAGTGACTGGGACTCACACCTGATGAGCTCCACTCATCAGTCTCACTCTCTCAGGGTGTCTCTCCCCCTTCTCTCTCTCTCTCGCTTGATAATTCACAGTCTGAGGGTCTAAAAAACCAGGGCTGAATAACTAAAAGCACATGCGTGTCCCGAAATTAAATTAAAATGAAAATTAAATTAAATCAAAACCCCTAGTGTTTTATTACTTACTAATGTTTCATGCTATTACTGCTTTTTCTCTGAAAAAACACGAATAATTAAAGACATAAGGGTATTATTTTAAAATTGAAAAAAAAAAACATGTTGGGTTTTGTAGAAAATGTTTTCTTCATTTTTCCTTTTGTTCCTGCCGATGTGATCCGCGTTTAGACTGACTGATTAAGCCTGGACATCCCAGGGACAGACTGGAAACGTGTGTGTGTGTTTCTGTGCATGGGTGATTGCGTACCTGTTTAGGTTGTGCATATACAACTAAGTGTGTGTTTTGTTGGGGGTGTCAAGCATGACTTGACTGGAAAAGACTGAACAGAGATGTATTACACCACAGTTCATGAGACAGAGGAAGAGAGAGAAAAGTGGAGGAGAGCGAATGAGATAAAACAGAAAAGGATGAGAAACAGTGATGTCGAGTGAACCCGGCTCCAACTTTGCATTCAAATTCCACACTTATGCCTGGTGAAGGTCTCCACCTGCAGGCCTGTCATAATGGAATGGACGAGACCGACACGAACGCGCTCCAACGTACCCTGAGCACAAACCCTACGCATCACACACAGAGACGGGGGTGGGAGGGAGCCGTGTGGGGAAGAAACTCACACTGAAAAAAGAACAGGCAGAGATGTACCAGGCTGGAGGATGTGACAGGCCCTGGAGCCTGAGGTCTGCACCCAGCACACCACATCTTTCCCTCTTTTCTCTGCAGTTCTGTTTCTTTAGCTCCCCCCATCTCTCCTCTACCCTGCCCTCCATCCAATGCTCCAGCCTCTTCACTCACCTTCCTCTCTTTTGTGTCACTCCTTTCTATAATGCATTTTTCGTGGTTCTTTTCTATTGTTCCTCTATCATGACTGAGTGATTGATGGTAAAGGAGATGATGAAATAGAGAGATAGGGATGAGGAGGAGGAGAGAGGGAGAGAGATTGGAAGATGCAGTACTAGCCAAAAAACACAAAGAAATATTTAAAAAAACCCAAAACAACAAATAAAAATCAACTGCTTTGTGCGACTCTTGTCAACAGAATTATCGGGACAGACACCCCCCCATGTTTCTGCCAGCCCCCACCCCACAACCCAAACCGCCCCCTTTGCTCCAGCTCTCCTTAACTTTCCACCCTGTAGCAGCCCGCTGTAAGATTAGTACCGTTCTCCCCGAGTCTCCCGATCCGGATGGGCCCTTATCAGGCCGTCACCAGTCAGCTCCAAACCCCCTCACAGCTGTCGCTTCCCCCCCCCAGCCCCAGCCTTTATCTGCTCCCTCGCAGGCCGGTCGGCCTGGCAGGCGAGCAGGGGGGCCAGCGCGCCCCCCCGCCCCACCACCCCCCAGCCCCACACACCCTCCCTGGGAACAGCTCACGGAAACGGGCCCGCATTACTCTGCCGGGTCCTGGGGGAGTTCATTACTCAAGCTGGGCGCTCCCACCAGCGAGCCATAGTGCAGGCCTCAGTGTCCCCACAGCACTCTACTGGAGCTGCTCTCATTACAGCAGGCAAAAAAAGAGAGAGAGAGAGAGAGAAAGAAAGAAAGAGAAGAGAAGGGGGGAGAAAAAAAGGAAAGAGACTTCTGCGTCTGAAAAGACACAGCAACGCAGCAAGACTAATAACGTGATTTTTTTTTCTTTTGTTTTGTTTTTGAAGGACTTACTGTTTCCAACCCCCCCTCCAGCCCAACCCCCTCCCTTACTTTTTGTGTTACTTATTTGTGTTGTTATGCTTCTGTTTAGGGATGGAATGGACTCTTTCTCGTGCTCTCTCTAAAACACACACACACACACACACACACACACACACACACACACACACACACACACACACACACACACACACACACACACACCACATCCTTCTTCTACACCTGCCCTAGGGAATCTCCAATGTCACCACTGTAGACCCAGATGAATGAGAACTCACCTACACGCACCTTTTATTCCATTTTAGTGCAGAAATGCTTAACCATCCCCTTCCCTCCACCTCCACCCCCACCCCCCCACTTCCCCCCTTTTCCGAGGAGGACCCCATGTGACCCTGCTGCAGAGAGCTCAGGATTCCAATCAGGCACTGAGCTAGACGGCTATTCCCGGGACAAAGGACAGAGAACGGAGTGGTAGGGGGTTGGGGGGGCAGGATGGGAAGAGGGAACAAAGGCTGCGGAGGGCACCCAGGGGAGAAGCCAGCCACAGCGCTGACGTTAAAGGGGTGGGAGGTGGGGTGGGGGTGGAGAGAGCTTGCCAGGGGATAACCCACCCCCAAAAAAACCCCTGCTCTCCACACAGGAAGATCCCCAGAGCACAGCCCCACGCCCCCACCCCCACCCCCGCCTCCCTGCCCCAGCCCTGCAGATTCCTCTAAACCCCAGCAAGGCCTAGACAGCCTGTGCTATGCACTACTCATCTACAAGCAGGCACAGGAGACCAAACTAATCAAACTCAGAGAGCTGGTTCCTGCTCCTACTGTCACCCTGCACTGTGATGTGACTGTGCGTGTGAGTGTCAATGCTACCAGACAAGTGTGTATGTATGCATTTGCCAGTATATTTATCTGTGTGTATAAGGGTAGGTGAGAGTGGAAGGATGTGTGTCAATGTGTGCTTGTTGGTGTTGTTTTTTATATGGTGTGGTCCATATACATGTAGGTGTGTTCATGTATGAGTGTGTTTTTTATCTGCATGTGGGTGTTTATTATTGCTTTTGCAAATTGTTCTGCGTTTGTGTGTGTTTGTGCATGTGTGTGTGTATGTGTGTGTGCATGTGGTTGTGAGTGTGTGTATTTGTGTACATGTGTACTTTTATGTCAGTATGTATGTTGGCATGTGTGTGTAACCACATATATGATATGTATACATGAGGAGTTTTAATTTCTGTGTATGTGAAGATTTTTATGACTGTGTGCATGTATTTTTGTATGTGTGTGTGTGCGTGTGCATGCATGTGTGCATGTGTGTACGGTGTTAAATAGATCAACTGTGTGCTCTGGAAAGAATATGGAGCAGACAGGCCTGCCGGTGTCTTTCTCTGGGTAGCTGTCCCAGGAGTACGGCTTTTCAGTGACATTTCGCTTGACAAAGGTGGGCCACACCTGAGTGTGGGGTTAAAACCATTACAGCTCTGTCCCCCTCGGCCAGCCAGCCTGTGGCTCCACTGCGCCGGGTGTGTGTGTGTGATCCCTGCAACCTGCTCTCCTGCAGGCCGAGCCGAACAGGGAGCCAACAGCACACTGTGCTGGGCACACACAGGACAAACCCTACTCACTCACCTGTTTTCTCCCTGTCTCTTTTCTCTTCTTCTCCATTTCCTCATTCTCTCACATGTACAACTTCCCTGGCCTCTCTCTCTCCATCTCTCTAATAATCTCTCTCGCTTCCCCTTTTCCTTTTCCTCTTCTCTCTCCTCTCTCTTACTGCTCTACGGTAAATTTGTCATCACCCTTTGTTCTGCAGATTTCCTTGTTCCACATTTACACCCAACCAGCATTCTCAATAGCATGTTTACACAGGGTGAGGGAAGGGGAGGGAGGTATTAAAATGAATGTCTGTTCCTCACTTTCCTTAACTGTTTGAGATATATTTAAGCACAACAAACTTTGTTATGTATGCTCAAAAAAATTTTTTTTTTTTTTTTACTTTTTTGTTGAATTTTTTCGAGCAGTCAGACAGAATTCCACAAAGGTTTGACCGCAAGCCAGGTCCAAAAATGTAAGCTGTTTATTTAAAGTCCTGACGTCCAAAATCCAAACTTCTCAGAACCAGTAGCCACTGGGATCGGGTCATCTCAAACTTCAAAAGTTAACCGGTTAATTAGTAAGAACCTTGATTGCTGCGTTATGCTTCCATAATCCTAGAATCACCTTTATCACACAGTTCTGAGGCAGGTCAATGACTTAAAATGCATCAAGCTGGGCATTCATGAGGAAGGTGGAAAAGTTGCACGGCAACCATGGGAGTGTCAAACATGGCACCTTTGACTACGATGCCTTCAAAACACAACTGCATTGGCCCATTGCTGTGGATGACATGTGAAGCTATGGCGAAAGGCCATGGCAACGTGAACGTCCACATAAAGAATTAAAATAAAATTCACTTCGCCAGACAATGCAATATATACAAGGAGAAAGGGGTATCTGTAGTTTCTTGAACATCCCTCTTTATATTTGTAATCTGATCTCATAAGAAGAAATTAATTTTTAAACTGTTATTATGAAAGTTATTTCAAACAGAGTCAAATGATTGTGCTGCCATTTAGTCTTTTGTTTACATCCAATGATATTCATCTGTTATAAAACACATGATTATTGCTTTTGGTTAATGTTTGGATATTACTGATTAAGATTTCATGTGTAAAATAATTTAATTGATTTAACATACTGGTATGTAATTTAGACTTTTGAATCAGACGAGTAACTCCATTGCCAAATATGTACGAAAATTTGTTTAGTAAAAGCAAGTATACGGTGTATAAACAAGGCAATTAATAACAAAGCAATGGGTATTTTCCCAAAAATGGATGCTGAGTTAATGTGCAGTATTTCCATTTTCTGTTAATTAATGCTCCAAGTTACAAGAAAAAAGGCAGTACAGCAAATCCTCAGTAATCTGGAAACACAAGTAATCCAAACATATAAACCCGGAAGTACAATTATAATCATGTCTCGTTAACTTCAAACACTGATGCAGAACTTTAGCATTACATAGAAATGCTATCATACTTTACAAGAATAAATAAACCCAGAATACATTTTATTTGGGCAAAGAGACATGCTTGACATGATTGCTAAATATTACTATTTGGAAAAAAAAACAGGAAAAAGCTGGTTTACCTGAAGACTTATGCACAAATCTGTTTGAGACAAATGTTTTCCTGGGCAGCTAGCGTGAAGACTAGCTAGACAAAACTGAAAATTAATGTGAATGAAGCTAACTATCAACCTATAACAGCAAACAACCAATGTCTAGTTTCTTGCCACCTTTACCACAACTGCCAATAAACTGGTAGGAATCCTACTTTCCAAAGATGTTAAAAATTATAAGAATTTGAAATGAGCCCTTGCCTTCCAAAGTTTACCTGTGTAGGGAAATAACTGTGTATTGCATTACTTAGCAAAATAACACTACCTATAACTCATTAAGACAATGAAGAAGCTGTCTTGTTGACTGCTTTTTCATATTTACAAGATCCTAATTTGCCTTGCACTCTTACTCTGACATATACACACTCATTATTTTCTTTTGCCATTTAAAGATATGTTTTTTGTTACAGGCAAAAGACACCGCATTATTTTTTGTAGTTACTCACAGGAACTCCAGCTGTTGCTGTTTTTGTGTTTGGTAGTGAAAGAACTAGAGTAGCCTATTTAAAAGGGGTACCAGTTATACAAGTAATAGTTTCAATCAAAGGATTAAACCTCTATAAATTGTATTTTGACATCATAGTGACCTGGACCTTTGCATAATCTGAACTGCCCCCAGCTAGCCTTACTGTCCATAGTACCACACTGTCCCTTAATTCTTAATAAATAACATAAGTTCTCAATGTGCTGTTGTATTTGCATTGATCATTTCAAGTCTCAGTGACTTAAGTCCATAAAAGGCATCACTAACATTCTTAAAAGGGAGTGGTGTAGTATTTTATTGAGTTCATCTGTTTGGAACTCCCTTGCCACCAAGTAACTCTGTTACTGGGCATCTCTTTGGATCATCAAGTTATTTGTGATTGAAAATGTGCAGACTGACACCAAACAGGGTGTGGAGATGGTCAACTGAACCCTCTCAGAAGATGTACAGGACATCTCATTTTAGTGGTTTGCCACAAAGAACTGCATGTTCTAGATTTGCATTAAAAAGGATCAACCTGGCTTTACCTGGCATTGCAGGTTTTTTTACACTAAGGTATATTCTATATTAAGTTGTGTACTATTACTTCTGACTGCAGAATTAAAACACTAACAAATACCAATGAATACACATCACACAACATTAAGGTCTGCTTCTGTTTCAGAGCCTTTATTTGTAGTAACCCCATAACCACATGGCCTTTCCCTAGGACTGATCCTGGATCGGTCTGGAAGGCATTTGCCCCTCTCGTTAGGAATAATCCTGGTCGCTCATGCTGTTCTGTGATCAGCCTGGGCCTGATCACAGGGGCTCCACCATTCAGGTGAACACTCAGACTTTATCTGATGTGACAGGATCTGCGGTGACCCTGCCGTGACCTCTGACATCAGAGGGACCCTGGGGAGGTATGCTGCGCCCAGAGAGGAGTCTAAGAGTGAGCAGGAGGTGGAGGGGGGAGGAGGTGTGGCTGTGTGGAGTCAGCCAGAGTGAGGAGAAGGGGGAGGATGGGTGGGAGGTGGAGGGTTGGGGGGGTTTTGGGGGGGGCAGGCATGGCAGGGGCTCTGGAGTCTGAGGGAACAGTCTGGTCCTCATTATTCCAGCTCCCTGTGAAGGCCTGTGTGACAGCTCTATTGGGTGTACTGCCGGGTCAGCGAAGCCGCCAGGGGCCGTGTGTGTGTGTGTGTGTGTGTGTGTGTGTGTGTGTGTGTGTGTGTGTGTGTGTAAAACGGGGTATCCAGTTTCATCTCTCTCTTCATCGCAGAGGCTGCAAAAACACAGTGCTGCGCCCCACCACCCATAAACACTGAACACTACTGAACACCACTCCCAAACCAGCCTACTTGAGTGCTTTTCAGTGTAATGTGCAGGGTTAAGGGCTGCAAAGAATGTCGGCCGCATGATTAAACACACCAGGGAGCCACGGCCTGACGCCTCATCACAAGCCCCAACAACCTGACAATGTCCAACAACTGTCCAACTCCCAAGCCCAAAACACGCTTTCATATGTGCCCTATAGCCCTGTAAAAACCTGGCTTTGGTCTCCAACATGCAGCGCCAACACTAGTACACACGCATGTGCTCCACACAGACTTGGCCAAAGGCGGCTCTCAACACGCGTGCATATGGTAGCGGCAGATACCCCGCGATGTGGCGTAACACATGGCGAACGCTTGCTTTGTGACACCGTGACTGTGTGAGCCAGTCAATGGAAACATGGAAAAACCGCACAAACACACACAAGGCATCCCTATGCCTTTCTTCTTCATTGAGACCGGAAAAAAAAAAAAAAAAAAAACTACTGTGGGTATTTCGCCAGATTCAGACTTTTTCCTGGGCACACACAGACAGCACAAATATTTACCCGCTGTTCTTCCGACGGCAAGCAGAACACAGCGGTGCAAGAGAGCGCGCGCGAATGAGAGAGACAGACAGAAAAGGAAAGGGGGGGAGAGTGCGAGAGAGAGAGAGAGAGAGGAGAGAAAGTTAAATTTTTAATTTGCTGATTTTTCCTTCCGAGCAGGCACACTGAATATTTGGAGGCTAGCTCAACACACACACACACATACACACACACACACTCACACAAGCACACCACACACACAGACACACACAAGCACACCACACACACACATATACAAACGCACGCACGCACACACACTCCTTTTTTTTGTCCTTTGGCAAATTCTTCTTTTTCACTCTTGCATGAAGTACAAAAAAAGCGAGGAGAGGAGAGAGAAAGCGTCCCTGCAGAGTTATCCTCCCTTCCTAGGACGGGCGAGGCCCCTGCAGAGGCCTGTGTAATTTCCAGTTCCTCAGAATTCAGGTATTAATAAAGGCCCCATGGGGAACTCCACACAATATAACCCTACATTTTCAGGCATTATGAAAGGATGCCCCCAGGGGTCCTTGGCTCAAATTTCTGAAATGCAGGCATTGTAAAAGGCACCCCGGGGGACTCCCCCGCAATAGAAATCTGCTGAATTCAAAGCATTTTCGGAGTCCTGGTGGGAGCCATTACTCCCTGTGGAAGCTTTTCTACAGAACATGTGTATCTGACATGTTGACAGATTGCTCACTGAAGTGTTTAGGTGCATGCACAAGCCCGGTCTCTTTGGAGACACAGTGCTGTGCTCTGCCAGATAGGCTCTGAGCTCTCCCAAACTGGTACCATCTATATTTTATAACAGGGGGGAAGGAAACTAGGCTGGGAAAGAGCAAGGGGGACGTGCGCGATAGAGAGAGAGTGAGGGAGAGAGAGAGAGAAAGAGAGCAAGAGGGAGAGAAAAGAGAGGGGGAGAGAGAGTGCACTTCGGCATGAAAAATGAAACCTGTGATGAAAAATTACTTCCAGTATGCCTTCACAACAGCCCTCCTCTCGTCTCGCGCTCCCTCTCTCTTTCCCTCTCTACCTCCATCTCTCTGTCCCTTTCTCTCCTCCGATCTCCCTCCCACTCCTTCCTTCCCTCCCTTCCTCTCTCCCTCCATGCTGTACTCTCACCCCCCTTTCTTTCTTTCTCTCCCTCTCTCCCTTTCTCCCCCTCCTCGCTCTCTCTCTCCAGTGTGAGCAGGGCTCCGGCTCTCTCTGGAAAACCTGAGTTTTACAACCAGCTGTGACTGCATTTGTATCTGTGCCAAGGGCTTAGTGGAGGAATCTTCAGGCCACCCTCCAGATTCGAACAGCGAGAGAGAGGGAGAGAGAGAGGGAGAGAAAGGAAGAAGAGACAAAACCAACAGCACAAAGCAGCTCACTCCAACAGAGAGAAAACACCCCCCACCCTCCCCCCACCCCAATCATTATGCCCTCACACACTCTACAACACAAACGCACCACCGAAAACACACACCAAACCAACAATGGAGCACATTCTCACATTCGGAGACTACACACCCAGCACACTCATGTACAAAAACACTCTACACGAACCACTCTTCCCTCCCACACACACACACACACACACACACACACACACACACAGGCACACAATGGCAGCGTTTGTGGCGGCGCAGGGCCCGGGTCTCTCCTGTGGTTCTCTGTAAAGAACAGTGATCTGTGTCTTTAATAAGGGCTGAAGCCTCCCAGGACTCAGCTGCTGCTGTGACGACAGCCAGGAGCTGGGGGAAACAGGGGAGAGAGAGGGGAGGAGGGTTTGGAAATGTACTCATGGCGTGAAGAACCCGGGGCATAGGTGGGGGTGGGGGGTTGAGGCAGGGGGGCGGAGAGGGCACCCTGGGGAGAATAACCCCCACCCCAAGGCTGAGCCTGTGTGGCCAATCCCCTCTCAGAAAGGCAGGTTCTGGCATCCCCCCTGCCTCCTTGCCTGCCTGCTGCATAGTCTGACTGTATTATGCCCAGTCCATTACCCTGTACACGCCCGGCTTGGCCCTCACACACTGGGCTGGTGGGCTGTGCCAAGGGTCCCCGCACCTGTGTTCCCCCACAAACCCGAGGCGCGCGCGTACACACACACACACGCACTCGCAAATAAACATACCCATACAAATGCAAACATGCATATCCACTCTCTCTCCCTCCCTCTCTCACACACACACACACAAACACACACACGCACACAATCCCTTCTAAACACACTTTGGAGAAATTCATTCACCTGCACACACTTGAGCACGTGCACACACACACACACACACACACACACACACACACACACACACACACACACCCGCTACACGGAGTGTGTACACAATGTCCATGCTTGAAAGCGCTAAAGGCAACTTATCTAATTGCACAGTGAGCAAAACTAAATGTGAATAATTACAGCTGGGGTTTTATCTGTGTCACATAAGGAGAAACGCCTGAGTGCTAACGCAGTGTGCGTATGCTAACGGCTACAGCTACCGCTTACACTTATTAACTTACTAACGAGCACTTATTACAGCTACGGACACTCATTAGCTTATTGACACAACCTTATTGCAGCTATGGACATTTAGTAACTTAACAACACTTAAATTATTGAAGCAACGGTCACTTTTTACCTCACATCTATAAATGTTTGTGCAGTGTAAGTGGGAGAGTGTAAGACCTATCAGATGAGTGTCATACTCATGCATGGGTCATGGGTGGGGGCTGCCACTGGATCTCACCCCTTTTGCCCTTAATGGCTGACCTTAAGTGCCCCTCCTCTTTTTTTTCTCCCACTTGAGAACGGCACTTGGCTTAAACATGAAATTATCACAATAGGTTTTTACTTGAAAAATTACATTAGTTCAAACAGTCCGATCATAAGCTTATGAATACTACCTGTCTTGCCTATGGCCTTGATACTGTGACTTGGGGAAGGGGGGAAGATGCTTATGATGTCGCAAAAGGGAGAATGCCCTTTTTTGTTTCCGTTCCTGCTCTTGAAAAAGTCTGTACACAGCCCTGGTATGTATGTTCACATCTATAGCTCGTGTGTGTGTTTGTATACTAGTGTCTTATCATGAGCTCTGTCCATTCATTATGAGACTTTGACCCTTTTGGATTTGACTGGCAGAGGCTGTGCTCCTCTTTCCAGGCAGACCACCAGACACCTGTCCCAAGCACCCCCTTGCCACCCCGTCTCCATGGAGAGGCCAAACAACATAGGCACAGGATCTATTTACTCTGCCCCTTGCCTATAAGAAGGACAGTAATGGCCATGGAGCCAAGCTGACAAGAGTTAGTTGTTGTTTGACTCCACAAAAAAATGACAAACCAGCAAATCTGGTTCTAGTTCATAGCCAGTTTCCAAAAGTGGAAAAGTGTTAAAATGATCCAGCCTGGTTCCACCCTTACAGATGAAAGGGCTATAATAAGTCTTGGTTCCAACTCTAGTGGTAAAGGAATGCACTGAGGACCACAGACAAAAGACTCACCAATAATGTTCTGGTTTCGCTGGGTTATCTGATAAAATAGAGCACGACCTATGACAGGCCCACAAACCAGCTGATACTCCTCACAGCCATGAACTGCAGGGCCAAGGCCCAGGTCAGACTAGGGACACACACACTCTCACACACATGCAATGCTCCAGCCATCCATCTGCACTCACTCCCCAGTCCGTGTTTGTCTACAGGTCGAAGATCAGAGGTCATCTGCCGATGGATCCATTTGAGAGCATGCAAGTCAGTGAGGACACAGAGAGCCAGGAGCTCAGCTGTGTGGCAGACATTACCCAGGTCACTTCTGTCAGCGTGAGCGTGTGTCGAGTGTGTGTGTGTGCATGCCAGCTCCTGCCCCCTGCCAGTCCACTGTTCTGGGCGGAGCTGTGTGTATGAGGGCTGGAGAGGGGTGGGGGTGGGGGCGATGAGGGCACAGAGCCCTTCTGCTCAAGGTAGCTATATATAACCGAACAAAAGCAGAGCAGTGGCGAGAGAGAGGGAGAGAGCGAGAGGCAGAGCCAGCAGAAGCGCGGGTGGAGGTGGTGTCGGCGAGTGGCGAGGCTCAGGTCCTTCCAGACCGTGGCGCTGTGGATCCAAACGGTTGTGAAGCTCTCACAGGGTATTAAATGTGATTTTTTTTTGGTATTCTCTTGCAGCCCCGCCCGCCGACCTGCCCCCACCCACCCACCCCTGACACACATCATGTCCTTCCACTGTCCTGGCTCCGCCCCATCCACCCAACCCCCCATCCTCCTGCCCCAGGGCTCTGTGGCCCAGCCCCAGATATGAACAGAGTGAATGTGTGTGTGTGTGTGTGGGTAGTGTGTGTGAGTGTGCGCGTGCACATGCATGAATGTGAGTGTGCGTTTGAGTGTATATGTGTGTACATATGCGTGTGAGTGTGTGTTGGGGGTGGGGGCAGAGTCAGCTGGAGTGGAGGCACCTGTGCTGGAGGCCTTTGGGGAGGGGGTTAGGGTGGGGGAGGTCACTGGCAGGGCCCCACCTTGCTCTGCCGCAGAGCACTGGAGCAGAGCGGAGCACTGAATGTTCTCCATTCGATTTTTTCCAAGCGCTCCTCGGGGAGAAAGAGTGCCCCAGATTCCTCCTACAGAGACTCTCCCTCACACACACACACACACACACACACACACACACACACACACACTTCTGAGAGTGTGTTTTAGGGGATATGACTCGAGGTGTGTGTGCTCGCATGTGTGTAAAGAGCTGTATGTGTGTTTGTGTGCAAAGAAGTAAGCATGTTTGTGCGCTTGAGAGTTTGTGTGTGTGTGTCAGGATATAAATGAACATTTGAGGGATGTATGGGTCTGTTTATGTGCACATACATACAGAGCGTGTGTGTGTGAGGCGGTGAAAGCGTGTGTGAGAACCACTTCCTCCAAAACAAAGGCATCATTCTGTAGCCTCCACTCCCAGCCCAGGGTCCCTGAGCTGGACAGCTCCCTCTCCTCAGTCCACACACGGGGGAGGATTGGCCATTTCCTGATCGTCCTGCTAAAACACGCCCTGCCTGCAATAGCAAACCACATGGGCCCTGACCTTCCCTCAGAGTCCCCTGAGCTCTGTTCACACCGCTCCACTCCTCCTTCTACTCCTCCTCCTCCCATCCACCCTGCTGTAACACCAGCACCTCTTCATTCCCTCCCTCCCCGACCAGGATCCAGACCTGATCCTCCATCTCTGACCAGGAACCTGATCCACCTTCACTCTCCATCTTCTCCTCTCTGGCTGCTCCACCTTACTACATCACTTCCTGTCATGAAGTCTCTCGACTTCTATTCTCTTCTTCCTTCAAATATATGCTGAGTTTTGATTGGCCGCTGTGTACAGGAAAAGCCCTTTTACGACTCTTATACTTGGCAGTAATGTTACTTTATTGTGGGTGGGCTAGTATCCATTAAAAAAATGTGTGTAAGCATGCGTGTGTGTGTCTGTGTGTGTGTGTGTGAGAATGTGGAGAGAGGAGGAGGTCTGGGATGAGGTGTTAGGGGCTAAACTAAAACAAAAAGCCTTTCCACAGTGATCACCTTCACAGGGATGCACTCTTGGGGTGGGGGTGGAATTTGGGGGGTCATATTATTTGAAACACAAATGGAGAGAGGAAAAAGGGAAACAGAAAGGGAGGCTGGGGAGCTGCTTAGCCTATTAAAGCCACAAAGTGAGGACAGCTGATGGCCAATCAGGGCAGCTCTGGAGAAAGCACAGCCAATCATGTGTCAGCTAGGTGTGGCTACCAGATGGAGATGGGCGAATGAAGCAAAATGAAGAGGGGTGTCAATTGGGTCCGACACATGGAACCACATCTACTATCCATCTGATCTCTAAAACAGTGCGTTAAGCTAATTTATACTTTATTTTTCTGTGAAGCCATAAGGGTCCTCACATACTATATATAGTAATAGTCAATAAGTCATGCAGCGGCTCACCCAAAGGCCTGCGCAGCTGCAAAAGTGTAGGCGCAGACACCCACTGCGCAAACATTCTCCCTGCCCTGCCCCCTACTCAGAGGAAAAATTTCACATTTTGAGGAGAAGCTGATAGATGAAGTCACACGTACCACTTTCTTAGTCATTTTGTTTTTTTTTCCTCTTCAGAGAAGCAGCAAGGAAACCAGTTCTGCTTTGCCCTTTTTCCAAGATCTGTTATCCATAGATATCCACACACACTCAAGTTTGAGGGCCTCGGCAAACAATCGCGCCAATTACGTAGCGACTGCATGGCTCTGTGTTTGAGAGTATGAATAAGGCTTATGGCAGTTCTGAGGGGATCCATCCTGGATCCACTGCCATGCGTGATGTGGCAAAACAAAGGAGTGACCATTTACAGTTCAACACTGATATGATCAGTATCAGTTACAGATCAACCACTGATTCAAGACCCACTTTGACTAGGCATCTGATTGTGTCTGTAGCAGTCCAGACACACCAGGACCTGTCTAAAAAGCAAAGAGATCAGCATCCACCTCAAGCGAGGTCTTCTCACCAAGTTCACCACTACGCCTGCCTTCCAGTAGCTACTTCAGCAAGATGGCCTCCATTGGTGCACTTTTACCTCCCTGATCTGTGTCACACAACAAACACACAGACACAAGCTAACACAAACACTCTAACACATACACGCACACAAACAATGACACATATGCATGCATGTATACTCATTCGCACATACAAACACATACATTCCTGCACACGCATACATACACACACATGTGCACACACACATTCTGTCTCCCTTGCACACATACACACACACACAAACTCTCACATGCACGCATGCGCACACACACACTCACACATACACACATGCTCACACACACACCCTCTTACATACACACACACACACAGTGCGCACACACACAGCTCTCGCTCTCACACAAACACACACTCTCACACGCGAACGCACACATGCGCAGACACACACACACACGTACACTTGCACACACACACATACTCTCTCTCCCTCCTAGCTGGGCTCTCTCTCTCCCTCCTCACTGGTCTCTCTCTCTCTCTCTCTCTCTCTCTCTCTCTCTCTCTCTCTCTCTTACAGGGCTCTCTCTCTCCCTCTCTCTCCTCACTGGGCTCTCGCTCTCTCTCGCTCCCCCTCCTCACTGGGCTCTCTCTCTCTCCTCGCTGGGCTGTGTTTATCCCTCACTGATGGAAAGAGAGGCAGCTCCTGCTCTATCCCCGTAAGGCTGGGCCCCTGGAGGCACGCAGAGAACTTAAAAGGATTCGTCAGCGACTGTTTTTTAATTTACCATTCTTTTCAATAATAATAAAAATAAGTCAAAAGTGTGGATGTGGGGGTAAAGAGGGGGCCAATCCCCCACTGGAACCTGGGATTATTCAGTAATCTCCACCACAAACAGGGGGGCATTCCCATGAGACCTACCATTTTATCATTGCATTTCAGCCCCCTCCCATGCCCCCCGTCCCGTCCCTAACCACTCAGCAACATGTTGTTCTCTGATGACTGTGAGCGGAAATCACATCGAGGACGTTCCTCACTTATTTATTTATTTTTCAGCACAGCTCTCTCCTCTGAGAACAGGAAACAGGCCATGGACCGGAGGAAACCAATTCACCTTTTCACCAGTGGAGTGCGTCCTTCTCCAAGAGCATGTCTTACCTGTTTTCACTAGACCTCCTCCTCCCCCACCCCTCCACACACACACACACACACACACACACACACTCATATGTGAACCTCCCTTACGAGAACCCCATGCTCTCCCTCCATCGGTTTCGCGCTCATTAACAAGAGTGCCTTGATTAATCTGTTAGTCACCACATGCCCCTGCAGTGCTGCTTTTAGTATTTCATTAATTACAATCACTGTAATAATGGCCATTGTGTGCATGTACTGTGTGTTGCCTTAAATTGGTGAGCCCCTGAGGGGCACACTGATTTGAGGAACTGGAGACAGTGGGAACAACTTCTGACCAAAGAAACTCCTCCTTCTGCACACGCTTAGACCACTGACTAATACTCTGTCTCCTACTGCACACACTCAGACCACTCACTAATAGTCTGCCTCCTACTGCACATGCTCAGACCACTCACTAATAGTCTGTCTCCTACTGCACATGCTCAGACCACTGACTAATACTACTACTCAAAAGAGTTCTCTTGTTTCATATGTTGGTGACAAAGCTGCTCACCTGCTGGGATGGGATGAGGGGAGAGGCGGTTAATCTACAAATTACAACAGGCTACTGTGGGATTTATACTAGATGGGCATTAGTGAGTCACAGTGAGAGGGTAGATAGGGATATGGAGATCGACCATGACTGAGGAGGTAGAGAAAGTGAGAGAAATTAATTTGGTTTGACTGGGACAGACTTGCAGAGACATGAAGGACCGTGTATACTTAATAGAGTGTCTTACCTCTTACTGTGAGTGTACATACGGTCTCCGACTAACAGGGTGGCAGTCTTGTGCTTCCATGTGCTTCATTTCTGTATACAGTGCATTCGCATTTTACGCAAATATGTGGTCCTGAAAAGGTTTGCATAAAGCGAAATCGTGTAATTCAAGTCTTATATCCCCATTTAAATGAATGGAAATACTCGGGATGTGTTCCGCGGTCACGTAACGTCGACTAACTTCGTAGTAAATTCGTAGTAAGGACTGAACTTTTACCATATGTAGGACTCAGCTGCAAATAGCATGTGACAGCTTTTTTTTTTTTTTTTTACATTTTTACATCAATGTTCTTTCACTATCATCAGTTAAGTTATTTTAACTGTTATAAACATCTTTTTATAAGGATAGGAAGACACAGTGATTAATTTTAAATTTTATTTGACAAACTCTTCAATATTATCATTTTCATATCATATTAATATTACATTAATATTAAATAATATTATTTAAAAAATACCACTCACGTTAAAAGTGATAAAACATGTTGCGTAAACTGATCATTTTTGAAACATGTTTCAAAGGGCGTTAAAGCGAATTTGCGCATTTTAAATTCGCGTAAAAAACAAATGCACTGTACATGGATGCGTGTGTGAGTGCTAATGCATGTTCATGCATGTGGGTGCAGTATCCTTGGGTGTGTATGTTCATTCATTTGCATATGTAACAATGTAAGTGTTTGTTTCTGTATGTGTCTGACTGTTACATATGTGTTTATGTGTTTGTATGTGCATGTGTGTGTGTTTGTGTGCATATAAATGTGTGCAAGTATGTATGTATTGTGTGTGTGTGTAAGCATAAGTGTGTGTGTGTGTGTGTGTGTGTGTGTGTGTGTGCGCTCTCTTACCGGCAGGGCAGTGGTGAGTGCGGTGCTCTGTTAACTCAGCCAGGCATTCAAAGTCTTGCTGGCAGTTGTCGCAGGTGAAGATGGACTCGTCGTCCAGGTCGTCATCGCAGACTCTGTCATCGTGGCTGGTCACGCTGTGGTCCCCATCCTCTAGCCCCGCCCTCCGCTCCTTCTGCTCCGCCTCCCGGTCTGGCCCAGGGATGTCTGCGTTCAGAGGGAGATGGGTAGAGGTCAGAATGATGTCACATATTGGAGGGAGGAGACAGAGCAGAGGCAGTACAGACTAGGCCTTAACCAGTCATTATAGTGTACTGAACTTGCTGTGAGCTTTGGACTGTCCCTGCTGAAATGTGGGTGTACATTCAGATTTGGAGTCAGATTCAGACTTTTATTGTCCTCACTAATGAGGAAATTCCTTTCCACAGTTCAGGGTCAGAACAGAAACCCACAGAGAAAAACAAAGCAAATAAAGAGCACCCATATTACCAAAATTACCACATTTAACCTGGGGGTGGCGGGGGCTATTTAACAAGTCGATCGCAGATGGAACAAAACTTTTTTTTGTTTTTTTCAGGCCTGCAGTTTCAGAAAACCTGGAATCTCAATCTGCAGTCTTGCTGGGTTTTTTTGTGTGAACTCTTTAGCCGATCAATGAATTAAATTAAGCACATAAGAGCCAAAACACAACAGAAACCAGCAGACACTGCAGCCCTCCAGGACCTGAGCATGAAAAACCTGTTCTAGACTGATAACCTTAGTGTGACTGCCTCCTCCTGACCAATATTGTGCTTGACCTGCAATGACCAGAATTCTAGCCTTAACTGGACCATCACAGAACCAGATCCAGTACACTCAAATAATACAGGATTGTATGACAATGAACTTCTCTGTCACATTTACAATCAGATACCTTGTGTATGCATTTCTTTTGAAGGTACATGATGTAGGGGTGATCCTTTACAGATACCAGATACATAAATCTAAAACCCATATTTCAATTCATTCATTGCTTTATGATTTTCCTGATTCATATGGAGCAGCATTAATTTTAGGACTTGGCATTTAGAATGATGGTAAAATCAATGAAGTTTTGTCTGAGAAAAGGGCCAGAAAGAAGCCGAGATTTCAGCGCAGGCAGGGCCTGTCTGCCACCCCAGTGTTCATGCCTTCACTGAAGCAGTGCAGATATGTGCCACAGTGATCCACCGGCCGCCATTGTGGCTCCATTTTCACACCTTATTATCACATTAAACGCTCTGTTCTGAAAGGACTGCACTGGAGACTGAGGGAGGGAGGGGAGGGAGAGAAAGGATGAGGAAGAGAGAGGGGAGGAGGAGGGAGAGGGAGCAAGGGAGAGAATGAGAGAGGGTAAATCAGGAGGAGGAATGAAGGAATGGAAAGATGGAAAGAAGGGAGTGAGTGTGGAAGGGAGAAGTGGAGGGGTGATACAGAAGGCATTTTTAGGTTTTGGGTCTTGGTTAATCATTGTGGACGGGTGCAATCAGAAAAATAACCTGAGGTGCCCCCTCCACACCCCCCACACACCTCCACCGCCTGCTCTAAGGGCTCTGATTAGCACTCATTTTGGGCCTGGCGCTGAGCCACTCTAGAGCTGGTGCTAACGGGCTGGTGTGCCCAGGACAACAGGCCGGCCTCAGACCCAATCTCAGCCCAGTCTCAGCGGAACCAATCTCAGCACTGGCTGGGAGCTGGGGGGGGGGGAGAGGGTGACCCAGCACAGTTCACAGCAGTGGAGCAGGGAAGGGGGAAGGGGGGTCCATTGAGGACCATGTGGATACACCCCCAAACTCTGTCGCCCAATCAGGGAGGGATCCTCAGGGTGGGGAGGGGGGGTGGCCATCTGTCCAGTGGCAAAAGCACCGTCTGGACAGGGAGGAGAGCTGCCCCTTACTGACAGCACACACACACACACACACACACACACACACACACACACACACACACACACACACACACACACACACACACAAGGGTACATAAACATACATTATGACAGACAACAACATGCCTATACACAAAACAAAACAAACATACCTAGACACGCACACACACAGTATAAACTAAAATAATTAATACACATAATATTTACAAATCTTCATGCATCCATGTTATGAAAACACATCACTCCTAAACACACATTCACAGATATACATACCATAGATGGATTCCTAATATGCATCTTCAAATACTGACAAGTTGCACGCAAGCTCATGTAAAGAGACACACACACACACACACACACATTAATAGTCGAAGCACGGTCAGATACATCCAATCACAGAGGAGATAGAGGGTAATGACACATTACCCCCAGGAACCCCTTGCCCCCCCGCCCAGAGGTACGGCCACTGCCAACTGTCACACATGCCAATGGTACACGTTGCCATGGCAACGGGGGAGGAGTCTGACCTATCCGTACCCCTCCCCTCTCCTCTAAGTGGGTATCTGTGATGGAGGGAGCACTGTAGGTGGGAGGGAAGGAGAGACAGAGAGACAGAGATAGAAAGAGGAGGAGAGAGATAGGGGGTAGCTTGTGTTTGACACAGTTGGGATAGGTGTGTGGCAGGGGGCCCCCCTTGCTAACAGCCGCCCCCCCCATACCCCATACCCTCTCCCTCTGCCGCTCTCTCTCTGCAGAAAGCGTTTGCAATCTCAGGAGGAAGTGGGGCTCTCTGGGGGGGGTGCAGGGGGGTGAGTCTGAACACACTTCATTTTCGGAGCCCCCACACTGAGCCGAGCCCCGTCATTACGGCCGCCCGCCCGCTCCGGGCCTGGCGCATGGGCTCCACCGACCCAGCAGCACCCGCTCCAGCCGCAGGTCTGATAAACCCACACCACTCTACTTATCTGGAGGGAGGTGGAGGTGGGGTGTGCGTGTGGGGGGGAAGCCGTCTCCCCGGTGAAGAGCTCCTGATTGGAGAAGCCTCAGGAAGTGTGCTGGATAACAAATGAAATAAAAACAAAGACACGGCGGCGACCGGAGGGGAACGGGGGATGGGGGGCTGAGCTTTTCGCTTTTTTTGGCCCTGCTGCTAAAAAAGAAACAAAAACTAAAATCCGTCAGGGCTGGGGTTTGGGTGGGGGGTGGATGGGGTGGGTAGCTGATTGACTGTGCTCAAGGTCACACACACATACACAAACACACATGCAAAAATACACAAACCTATATATACACAATGTATATGCAAATGCTGAAACGGTCAAACAAAAAAGCATGAATGCGCACACACACACACTCACGCACACACACTTGTGTGCACATGCACTCGAACATGCACGCACAAACACACAGTTGCACACACCTCTGGACACATTCATATTCCCAAATATACATGGACACACACACACACACACACACACACACACACACAAATACCATAAATCATAAACGCAAATGATCACACACACCCACATGAGCACACACACAGACGCAAACAAACACTGCGGCACACATACTCTCATTAAACACACATTAAACACGCATTAAAGGGATCTGCAGTCGTTTGTGCTGAGGTCATCAGTCATAATGCTCAACCGAGAAGCGGCGTGTTTTTTTTTTTTTTTTTAAACCATAATTCAATTTGCAGGGGAAGAGAGAAATGAAATGGAAGCTTTCCCTGGAAGTGGTGTCAGAGGAGACCCTGGTCTTC
The DNA here is from genome assembly GCA_022829145.1 of Albula goreensis. Taxonomy (NCBI): domain Eukaryota; kingdom Metazoa; phylum Chordata; class Actinopteri; order Albuliformes; family Albulidae; genus Albula; species Albula goreensis. The sequence goes on from CM040755.1 coordinate 26,765,699, forward strand.
AAAAGGGCCATTCAGCTGAAGAAAGCCCCCTTTATACACAGGGCCTATCCACTCGCCCAGGCCCCTTGCCCAGGCCTGAAGTTCCCCTGGCGTTGCCCTAACGTTGCAGAAATGTTGTCACCTGAGCAACTGTGCAGAGGTTTCGCTTCCCCCCGCAGAGAGGAGGGTTCAGCTGATATGGTGCAGCTTGTTTGCGAAGGAGACTTTCTTGGCTGCCTTGACCAGGCCCAAATACAACAAGGCAACCATTTGCCCACTTCCTCTTCCATTGACCAATAAGGAGAGGCAGAATGTGATATGCTTTACTGAACAACCCAATCAGAGAACTGAATGACACAGTGACAAAGGGTTCCTTCTACTTTGTGTGGGCCTTTTGGCTGGCAGGGCCTAGTTAGTCTCTACCTTGCTACCTTCACAAGAGAGTCTGTTTAAAGGCTAATTTATAGCCCCCCACCCCACACACACACCTTGCCACCCCCAGTCCAGAGCAGAAGCAGTTCTTAATGAGGGTCTGAGGTGTTCTGGAGGGGTGGGGGGACTGTGGTCAGGTTTTTTTGGCGGGATGGTGTGGAGGTGCGCCCCTCTCTCTGAATGGAACATTAAACAGTGGCTTGTGCCAGCTGGAGCCCCCGTCCCTCACTCTGCAGAGAGCCATTATCTCTGAGTCACAGGCCCGTCTCTACAGCACAGGCTGCACAGAGTACACACACCTACACACTAACTCACACACACACGCACTCATTCACTCACTCACACACACACACACACACACATGCACACAGCAGCCAATGCACGCACAGTAAAGCAGTCACACAGAGTTCCAAGACATCAGTCACACTCCACCCATGGACAAACTTAGCAGACCAAACTTGCTTCCTCTGGCTGATTTCTGATACAGAACTGGAAGCCATTCCACATTTTCTCCATCTCTCAACTCTCCCTATCAACCTTGCCAAATGGAATCACCCAAGGAGGGAATGAGAGGATCTTAAGGATAAGTTCTTGGAATGTACCAGGTGGTGAAGGGGTGCAAACACCCACTAAAATATGACACGGCTACTAAAATAGCAAAGCTAAAGCAAGCTGAATACACAGCCCCTTAACTCCTTAGTTATGATTTTGACATACAGACTTGCATCAATCTCTGTTTAAAATGTAATGTACATTCCTGACGTGCAGGAATTACTCTAAGATCTACAATAATGTGTTCGTTGGCTCATAAAAGCTACCATCATGCTATTAAATGAAAAAAAAATCCTCAACTCTAAGTCAGCCATTTATTCATACCTGCCTAGAGCAGGGTTTTGGTTGAACAATTAAATAACTGACTTAAAAACTAATTAACTAACTAATTACTTAAATACACTAAGTACTCATGAGCAAAAACAGTAAAAAAGTGAAACCGTACCCTTTCCCTGTGTGTATGCGGAGGGAGCACTTGTTAAGGAAATTTCACAAACCCCTTTCCATGCCATCTCCTCTGGAGAAACACGCATGCGCAGGCTGCACAGGGTAAGCTCTGGCTATGATTGGTCCTCACTAGGCTGCAGAAGGAAGCAGTGTTTGAGTGAGTCATCTCAGAAGCCAGAGAAATATCTCTGATGGCAGGCAATGGACTAAGCGGGTGTGCCTAGCGACCGTGTCTTTAATTGGGCATTGTTCTGCTGGAGAAACAACTTAGCGCTACAGCCAGGCCTTAGCAGCGACCACAGAAATAAAGACCAATTAAGGACTGCAAGCGGTCCCGTACAGAGAACACCTGAGGGGGCAGAGCAAGAAAGACTATTTAAAACAGAGGGGGATTTTACAATCCCCAAATCATCCCAACACTTTCAGACTCAGAAAGAGAGAGAATGTGCAAGAAAGTACCTGACCACGAAAGGACAGAAACGAGGAGAGAGGAAAGAGAGAAGAGCAGGGCAGAATGGGGCAAGAAGGAGCACAGACATGAGGATGGAGAGAATGGAAGAGGGAACACAGGAGGACAGAAAGAGGAGAGAGAGAAAGGGAGGACACAGGAGTGATGGATGAACAGCAGAAGAACAGAGGAGAAAAGAGAGAGAACAGAGAAACAGACAGACAATGAGGGACTGAAGAGCACAGGAGAAAGGGGAACCAAGGAGAGGGAAGAAAGAAAGATTAGAGGACAGCAGAGATCGGTGGAAAAGAGGTGAGAAAAAGCAGGTGAAGACAGAAGACCAGGAGGTAAACGACCAAATATTAAACACGGGGGAAAAGTAATTAATGGAGAATTCCCCAGCACCCTCTTCCTTAACTCCCCCCGTGTCCCCCCCTAGAAACTAACCCCACCCATCCCCTAACAGCTCAGCTTTAAGTTGTTAATTTGTGTTGGCACCCATGGCTTCAACTACACTCCATCCAAATCACCCTAATTGGACCACAGAACAAGTGTACTAGGAAGGTGGGGGTGGGGCAAAGGGAAGGGGGCGGAGGGAGGTGTTGGGTGGTGGAGTAGAGGCACGGGACCAGATTGCTCCTAACTGTTACCAGTAACGTCCCTTTCTCCACAAGGAAAGACAAACAGACATGTTTGTGTGGGTAATTAGCTGGAGATGGGCAAATTAGCTGAGTCTACACACTGTTAAGGAGGAATCGTCGTACTGCTCGTGTCGTCTTGCCGGGACCGCTAATTACACCTCGTTTGGGCGATGTGTGTTTTTTTTTTTTTTTTTTTACACTGCAGCGACGCTCGCCCCCACCCCCCCCCAACGCCACCCAGTCCCAACTCCTCCTCCACCTCACCCCTCCTCCGTCGTCAGAGAGGTCCGCGGGCAAGGGGAGGTAATTAGGAGCCAGAGCAGATCCGAAGCCGAGCGGACGCTGGAAGGCATCCGGGGCAGAGAACGGCAGTGGCTCATTTGCATTTGGATTCGGCCGTCAAGGAGGTTTCCGGAGGGATACCTGCCGCCCCTACAGGATGACTCAAGCCCCGACTTAAGACTTAGAATCTGGGCCATCGATCCGAGCATTACCCACCACAATGACCCCAGCCAACAGCCCAATCGACATGATATGCGTCACTCAAAACTTTTCAATAGGGGTGCTTGTCAACATCATTCCATGTTCCCCATAAAACTAATCCAACACATGTAAGTAGGATCTCTATGGCAGATCGGAGACATGTGCTGAAGCTTCAGACTCTGCAGGGTGTCTCAGTAAGCAGACTTACTGAGACACCCTGCCTTTTGCATATTATCCAATGACCACTTTAAAATAAAGCTCAAATTACCAGTCACAGCCCAGGTAATGCTGGACACTGAAATCCCATATAAAGTCCAAACCTCTGAAGAGTCTGGGTCTCTAAAGCTCTGTGGGTACAATTAAACACTATTCCTCATTTTACAATTTTCCACTCTCCTATGATTTGTAACACTCCCTACCCTGCTGTTTAGAAGCAAGACATATAAAGAGGAATAAAACTGGCCACACCTACAGAAGACAAGAGCTGGGGAGGAGGAAGGATAGAAATGCCCCCCCTCCTCCCCAAACCGCCCCGCCCCCCAACTGTAAAGCACTGGTCTGCCATCTGATCCATTCCAAACGCCTCTCCTTGCTCTTTAATGACAGCGTTTATCCGATTTCCCCCAACGCGTTCAGGAGAAAGCAAGACACTGATGTAATGGTCCTGGTGGGAGGAGGGAGGGAGGGGGTTGGGGGGGGGGGGTTTGGTCGTATTTATATAAGCAGCAGTTACTGGCTGTGACCGGGTTCTTAATGGAGCCCTTGGTGACCCCGGCCGAGCCAGACTGGGCTCCCACCCAACAGTCGCAGCACGGACCAGAGCCAGGGAGTCCCGTCGGAGAACGCTCACATTCCGGGAGACATAAATCTCCGGGACACTTCATCCTGGTCCGCCCGACACACCCATCCCCCTAACCACCTCCCCCCCACCCAACCACCCTGGATCACTGTTGCGTGGAACAGGAGAAAGGAATGTGAAATTTCCTAAAATCTCCAGTTTTTTTTTTTTTTTTTTTTTTTTTAGAAAACACACCTTTGGCTTTTCTAAAATCCACCTATGGTGCAAGGAAGGGTTTTACACACAGGAACACACAGCTTCAGACCAATTCTGGGCCACTGAGGTGTAAAATGGGTCCGTGTGCTGGAGAAAGCCAGCTCAGGTTCACACTCTTCTTTAAGTGTGTATAACCCCTACCCTGACAGTGGAGCTGAGCAGTTATTGTCTAAGGTAACCTGGCCAGCAAAAGGGGCACAGGAGGACATGCACAAAGCTCTGAAACAGAGTTCTCTTGCTTGACTGGTGATGCCTGAGAGCATGTTTGCTACGCACTCGACTGGTAATGTCTGAATACATTTTCTTTGTGTTGTGCTGTTAAGGACTGAGCATGTTTGACTGCGCTTGACCAGTGATGCCTAGATGTGTTTTTTTCCTGTTGGTGATGTGTTTGATTAGTAATGTCTGGGCACATTTGCCACCATTATTGATCAGTGATACCAGGACACACTTGCACCATGTATGATGATTGATGTCTGATGTAAACCCTCTTCTCATTTGAGTAGCTCAATCTAAACACATTTGCTTCCTGTCTGAGCAGTGATATATAGCGAACAGTTGCTTAGTTCTGAATTGGCCTATATTCTTCCTATTTGGTTAGTGGCATTTGAAAAATGCACTTCCTGTTGAAATGCGTGGTTTTTGGGCCCGCCGGCTTGGCGGGGGTTTGGTGATGCCAGGCCAGTCGTGGCGTGCAGCCACAGGTCTGCTGCCTCGCTCCCGCTGGTGCTGGGGAGGCGTCTCCTGGGGCCCACACCCTCACACGCCAAACACACAGCTATTTAGAGCACAGATCACCTCTCCCCCCTCACCCTCTCTCCTGACTGTGTTTTCAAAATATGAGCAGCGCCCAGGGGTGAATGGCGAGGCACTGCGTAGCACGTAACCCCCAAGAGAGGCCAGCACCCAACTACAGCACAGCAGAGGGAGAGAGAGAGGGGGCAGGAAATTAGACTGCAAGTTTAGAATAAAGGAAGAGAGAGAAACTGTAGAAGTGCAATGTAAAAGCAGATAAGGAGCCCTAGTAAGCTAAGACCAATGTGCGCCTGGGTGATTTTTAGGAATGCATTAGGTGCCAATCAACGGCTCTTGAATTTGAACCTGAAGTTAAATTTGAGAAACTGAGAAAGGGACGAACAGGGAGTGAGACTGAAAAAATCATAAAAGAACTTTTTGACTTGCTCAATAATGATGACACCTGTTACAGCGCTTGCCCCTGTCTTACCCCACCCGGGTTGGCCCCGACTCCTCCGTTACAGCCCTCTGCTCTAGTTGGCCCCCACCGTATCCCCCCCTGCCCACCCCCACCCGCACGCATGCACACGTAAGCAGTGCTCTTCGCACATTAAATCTGTTTTCCTGTAGTTGCCTCTGGGAAATTAAAAATATATTATGGACCTCTTGAGGTTCACTCAGACAGGGAGACAGAAAGACAGGAAGAGAGCGGGGGGAGAAGACGGAGAGTACAGAGAAGGACAAAAATAAAGAGAGGGATGTGTTTGTGTTAAAGGGGGCGGGTTCAGTGGGAGGGGGCAGAGAGTGACCGGTGGAGGAGAAGGAGGTACAGGTGAGCACACAGGCCAGCTGCTCATCTGTGTTTAGGATGGGCCGTGTGCAGATCCCTTTCCTCAATCCGAATGGAAAAATGAGAAACGGTAAACTCTCTCTCCCCTGGACACGTAGATCCTCCCCGCTCCAGCTGGCTGGGACTCAGGTTCGAGTCCGGGGGGATCTGAGCGTGTGCACAGCCATGAGACTCTGACTGATATCTTACTCAGCGGCAGACACACATATGCATTCACACAAACACGTTGAGGCGTTAACACACGCACACAAACACACACATACAAACACAAATGCAAAGGCTTAAAAGAAGTATCTTAGAAAGCAATGCACACACACACACACACACACACACACACACACTAACGCACACACACACACACACACACACTAACGCATACATACAAACACAAAGGAGTGAAAGAGGCATACAAACACACACACACACGCAAATTCCACACAAACACAATATACACACACACAAACACCTACATAAACAAACAAAAACACACTCATCAACACATACAGGCAAACAAACACTCACTCATAAAAACATCGACTACACCAACTAACTGGGAAATACACACACACACACACACTTACACAAACAGAAACTAATCTTAGTCAGTGGCAAACACACACAACTCTGGCATGCAAGCACACACAGGCATAAATGTAATCACACTTGCACATGCATTCAATGCAATCAGTGAAACACACACACACACACACACACACACACACACACACACACACACACACACACACACACACATGCACACGCACACATCCCAGGTGCACATCCAAACACAGACAGGCAAACCAATGTACATTCTCGTGCAAATACAGACCAGGCTCACTCAGTGGCAGAAGCACACAAACTCTCACACCCAGATGTAACTCACAGCTCTATCTATAAATACACAGGCCTGTTGTCTCAGTGGGCCAGACTAATATATAACATTATAACAACATCTGAATGAGATTCTGGGACTGCTGGAAAACTGAAATGGAAGGAAGGGGTGAGGACGGTAAAAAAGGAAAAAAAAAATCAGTGACAACAAAGCGCTAGGCCCCAAATCCAAGCTGCTCCACACCTGATGCTACCATGGTGTTACCCCGGCAACCCAAACCTGGAAGTGAACCCAAGCTATGACCTCATGGCCAGGCACTCTGGCTGAGGTCATAGGGATGAGACCAACCAGGCGATGATGTAAGAGGAATTCAACTGGAAACGGCCTTGCTCATTGGCGTTTTTGTGGTACACACCCAGGATGGAAGCGAATGAAATAATCTAATTCTGTTTCTTAGACGGGTGCGGATGGTGCAGGACTGTATCGGCTTCGGCCCCCGCGGGACAAGAGCAGCATTTTCCATGATGATTCAGTCTGTGTAGCAGACAGGGTGTGTTTGTGTGCACGCGTCTGACTGCATATGCACTTGAACATGTAGTTGAAAGGACAGTTATTGCTTTCAGCTCTGTTTCAGATCAACCAACTACCATACATTAAAAACTACAGCGACTATATTAAAAGCAGAGTAAATAAAGTCCTCCCGAAATACGGTTTCCAAGTTGGTAAATTCAATTACCAAGCCTCTAGGCAATCTGTTCTCACTTATACACGTCTCCTCGGTCTTAAAATAGTTTTCCCCCCACTGAACCGTGTAGGGACTAGTCAGGCTACAGCACATGACTAAAACATGAAGGACGAAAGTGTAGGGACTAAAACTTGTAGGACCAAACTACAATGGACGGCAGAATTCAGTACTAAAGTACATAATCACAACCTATAACACAAAAGTACAGCACAGGAATTAAAATCTGCAGGACTAAAGTACAAAGGACTAAATATAAAGGACAAATACAGAGACAAAAAACTTGAAGTCCTAAGTAAACAGGACTTCAAAACCTGTGGGACATAAGTACACCTCACCGAAATCTGCAGGCCTTAAGTATAAAGAATCAAAACTGGTAAGACTTCACTATGGTACAACAAACTGAAATGTGTAACACCTGAGCACAGTACACAAATTCTGCAAGACTAAAGTATGAAGGACTAAAACCTAAAGTGAAAAGCACACAGCATTAAAACAGAAAGAACTTAAGTATGGTGATACTGAGGATAAAAGGCCTGATGGGCAGCTGTAGGTCTGTCTCTGGATATTTGATGACACCCCATACAGAAAGCCAGAAACATAATGTCCAACATCATATCTCATTAAAAACACCACCACAACAATGCCTTTTACTGAGGATGTGTTTGCATGAATCTCCCTCTCTATCTAATCCTCCTCTCTCTGCCCTCCACCACAACTACTATGTCTAGCCCTCTGGCATTTTACCCTGGGTCTGTCTGTCTGTCTGTCTGTCTGTCTCCTAACTCCCCCTCCTGTCTTTCACTCTGCCCCCCTCTCTCTTGCTCCCTCTCTTTCTCTTTACCCCCTTCTCTCTTTCTCCTGTGTCAGACCTGCCTCTTTTTCATTCTTTTTTCCTTACCCCCCCCAGGGCCCTGGAGGGAGGGGTTGTTTTTCTGTCTCAGGGAGCTGGGGGGAGGGAGGGGGCACCTCCGGTCTGTCCCCCGCGGGGCAGACCAGAGGGGCCCAGAGAGTCCTCAGGGGCAGAAAGGTGGGGAGGGGGGGGGGGGTTTGGCTCTTCCATTCACCCTCCCCCCCACCTCCCTCCAGCCTCAACCCCCCTTGTGCCTTCCAAACTCAACACACATTTTCCAGAGAAGAAGAAGAAAAAAATGTTTGAATTTAATAGCAGGAAAATCCTGCCTGTGTCCTTGTGGACATCTCCAAGGGATTTCAGAGGGAAGGAGGGTTTATTTTTTTTTAATAAGAAATGACGAGCAGCCCCCTGAGTCCGAACTAAACAGTACTGCAAACACAGGCGGGGGGGTAGTGGGGTGAGGGGGGATATGGGGAAGAAAGAAGGGACAGGGAGAGCAGAGAGAGAGAGAGAGAGAGAGATGGAGAGACAGGGGAGAAAATAAAGATGGAGAGAATGAGAGGAAGGGTCAGGGGGAGGAAGACGGGAGACATAGAGATGGGCAAGAGAGGAAGGAAGAACCAGGTGAGAACGGAGGCAAAGACGTGGTGTCGGGGCAATGGGGTGGGGGGGTAGGAGGTAGGTGGAGAAGAGGAAAACAAGGTGAACAACAAGCAGGAGGCGGTAAAGGCAGAAAAGGGAGGAGGAGAAGGAAGAGAGGAGGACAGAGCGAGAGAGGGAGGGTAAGAGAGAGAGAGGGAGAGAGAGGAGCCCTGGGACTGCCCTTCCTGCTGCATCTCACACACACAGCACTTTCCAGCCACCCAGGACCGCAGTCAGCGCCCACGCAGCAGCACGCACCCCGGGGGGCCGGGGCGGGGCTGGGGAGGCGAGTGGGGGGGTGGGCGGCGGGCACACGTCATCTCCGCCCCCCCCCCAGGGGCTCTCCTGTTTCCGACTCCCTCTCCCAGCTGAAGAGAGAGCTCGGCGCTCGCTGAGAGCTGCCAACACTGCTCCACTGATAGATGACAACCGTCAGCACTCTATCACAACTGGAAAGAGTCTACAGTCACCACACCTGCTCCACAGAGCGCAACATATATATATAGAAAACACATACACAACAGCACCATATATAACACACACACACATGACCCACCATCATTACTTATGGGTACAGATTTAGATTGTAATGTACTGTGTCACTGTAGGGTGCTGTATAAAATGCAGTTTGTTCATTGGTTGTTGACGGCCCCAGTTGAAGGCCCTTTTTGCCCCTGTTTAGTTTTGTGTTACCCCTGTTCAATGCCCTCGACACTTGTTTAACAGCATATTACCTCTATCTCATGCCCCTGCTTCTCCTGTAAAATGCCTTCCTGTCACTTTGCGATACCCCCTTCGCCCCTGTCTAATTGTCATCCTACCCCATGCTGATATGCTCCTACCAGAACTATATCCCAAAACTTTTAAGAGAAACAGACATAGCTGTGCAGAGGGAGAAACTGGACACCACCCTCAAGACTAGAGAACGGCCCACCCCCCTTTCTCCTCCTTGCACCCTTGTTCAAACTCCCTCTCTCCCTCCACATCCTTCCCTCACTCCCACTCACACATCTCCCTCGCTCTCTCTCTCTCTCTGTCTCTCTCTCCTCCACGCTCTCCCGTCCTCCCTCCCTCCCACCCGCCCTCTCTCCACTCAGAGCGTGGCTGGCCATATGGAATTGATATTACAAATTCAGTGGGCAGTCTTGGAGATGGAGCAGGAATGTGACACATATAGAATATAATCTCTTTGCTGTGCCTGACAGCTCCCTGGCAAGGCCCCGAGGTTTCTACAGCAACAACAAAGCAGATACCTGTCTGTACGGAAGACGACTCCCAGCTCCCTGCAAATTCCGACGCCTCACCTTCATCCACAGCTAAACACAGAGAGAGAAACAGACAAGAAGAGAGTGGGAAAAATACAGAGGGAGAGAGAAAAGACATATGGTTAGAGATTGCTTATGTGACTCATGAACCACATAAAGCTAGCCACTAAATATTTAAGCGTCCATAGATTTAATAATCGCACTTCAAACACATAAGGCGACACGCCACATTTTGCTGTGTCTTTAATGTCATAATTTTACCTTTTGTTCAATTTTCTTTTAACCAATGGTTTTAAGGGAGGTTGGGGGGCATGGGGGTCATGTAGGGACAGGACAGAATAGACTTGACAGGCCTGATGAGTTGTGGGACAGAGTGACCTCACTCCACCGTGGGACCCCCCCTTTGGGGGCCCCTTCTGCACTCCAGCTCCTCTCTCCTGCCTCCCCCTCAGCGGCTGCTCTCAGCACTTTGTCTACTGTCCCAACCGGATCCCTGCCTGACATGTCAGTGTGCGTGTGTGAGTTTGTGTGTGTGTGTGTGCACACGCACGCGCGTGTGTCTGTTTGCGTCTTCACCAAATCTTTCCTTCTTTGAACCGGCTTGTTTTGAGATATCCTTTTTGTTCTAAAGCAAGAGGAACAAAACAGGTAACAAAAACAAGAGGATCAAAACAAGATGGAGAATCGCTCTGGTTTTTTTTTTTTCCTGGGCACTGCGCAGACAGGAAACGGCGATGGTACACAAACAGGAAACAGCAGGAGTCCGAACACAATGAAGACACCCCCGCCCACCCCTAGCGCGACCCCTAGAGCAGGGTGCCACTGCGGTTTGGGTGGTGGTGGTGGTGGGGAGGAGGAGGGGGGGCTGTTGATTCTGGCACCAGAATGGGTGAAGTACAACAAACATAACAGACGTCCAGACTGCCGCTGCCAGGATGCAGCCTGAACCCACACCAAAGCCCCGGTCATGGGCACCTCAGCAGTGTGAGAACGCAGTGCAATGAGTGCCCAGCTCCACTTCCTGCCACTGTGCCCCACGGGCACTGCAGTTTCACTGCATCTCAACACTGGGGGCCACTGCTCTCCCTATAGATGTGCAATGAAACACACAGAGTCTCACACACACACGCACACACAGACACACGCACACACACACACACACACAGACACAGACATGCAACAGCTCCAAATGCATGATCACGCAATGTACACACACACACACACACACACACACACACACACACACACACACACACACACACACAGGCAGCAACGGGCTTAGGTTCCTCTCCGGGCCCTGGGTCAATGTTCTGCTTAATTCATTCTTTTCACTGCACTCACACTTCATATTTCATATTCTGCCACTCTGCCAAGGGAAACAGCCCCTGTTCTGGCGTTTTAAAGCCGTCCTGCGTTCCTTTTTACGACGGTGATCCGGATCTGAGGCGGCCGTGTTGGCCAGGAGGCCTCGTCCGGCCCGCACAGAAAGGCCTGCTTGTTGCCGAGGTCTTGGGTGTGGAGGCTAAAACCCCCCAGGGGCCCTCCCTCCTGGATCGGGTCTCGCCCGCTCTCCCTCTCTCTCCCTCTCTCTGTCTCCCTCCCTCTCTCCTCCTCTGCGTCTGTCCTTCTTGTACAGCAAACAGGCTGAATGCGTCTGATGGTGCTAAATCTATGAATCTGGTTTACCATAACAAATGACTTTACAGCCCAGAATATTCATCAAAATGAACGAGTTTTCACATAATAAAACATAACATCCGGTTTCACACCCATAACAATACATACTTTAATGCACGATGACAAGCATTTTCGGTAGCGTTCACTAGCAGGCCAAAGCACGCTGAAACATATGCTCTCTGCCCCTGCAACTTCACATATGTTATAATACTGTATGTTCATGCAAATTTATTATGATGCATATGCTTTTATACAAAACATAAAATTATATTGAACATTTCCATAGCAGACTTACACGGCTCATGTCCATAGAACTACATTTATCCAGGAATATCCAGAGCTGATGTAAAAGTGTCATAATGGGTATTAGAAACAGCAACCTGCTGGCTACAGGTTGTGTTTTATCACTGGCAGCCACACTGGCAAATATTAATGATAGAAAAGCCCGGTGACTGTGACTGGTGAAGTGGTCTAGACTTGGCTAAACCTAAACTTGGGGAATGTTCCTGCTTGTGAGATGTATCTGTCGCACCACTGCCCTCATCTCAGCCAGACTGCACAAAGCTTGCAATTTCCAAAGCCTTTTGCTTCTTTTCTTTCCAATTTTTAAACCACAGATAGATTTTAGTCAAATGAGCAGTTAAAAATAACAAACATATTTATACAGCCACTCACTGCCCCCCAACAATAAATCCAGCCCAAAAAAAGAAAAACGAAGGTGTAGAAGGAAGGACTTGAGCAGGGTCATTAAGTGTCTTTAAGACACAGCAGTGCAGCTTCCCAGCGGATGAAGAGGACGGTAGATTACACCTGATCAGAGCTACACTCCTGCTCCATTTAACGCTTCATTAGCCCAGCAATATTGGAGCGCACTGAGGCGGAGAGACGTTCCTTGACCAGATTGAGGGTGGCAGAGAGAGAGAGAGAGAGAGAGAGAGAGAGTGTGTTTGTGTGTGTGTGTGAGAGTGTGTGTGTGTTTGGACGTGCATGAGTGTGTGTGCTGGGCTGGGCCTTTTTTTTTTGGGGGTTATGAGTTGTACGCTGCCGTTTAGTACCTCACGCAAACCATTCTGCTTCAGTACACAAGCTGTGTAACACAATCCGTGCTACAGCCGTACGTCAACACTGCACCAACTGCACAGCCTGGCGCAACCAGCAAGTAAACAGAAAACAACCATGCCAAATACTGGCCACCCCCCAACCACCACCACCCCCTCCCCACCCCACCACTACAAAAACAATACTCCCCCAAACCTAATGCAATTCTCCTCACAGTAAGGGATTAGCAAACTCTTCCCTACCAGTTGTACACACACAATAACTAACCCTCATAACAATGCTTCTCACAGATGCGACTTAAACAAGAATCATTCAGAGGCTACAGCCATACTATGAGACTGAACTGAACAAAAACAATCAGTGGTCTATAAACACACCCTACATGCTCCATGAATAGTAGGTGCTGGTAATTAGTCTAAGTCTTACTGCTCATTCAAACATAATACAATTAATTAAGCTATATTCATGCATGCACCTCAGTTAATGTGTACAATACAGCTCACAGAAATTAATATTTGAAATGTAAAAACAAAGTACACAGGTACGATGCTTTATACATACACCGACCATACAGGGAAATATAAAATAATGGAAGCACTGAAATAAAAAGAACTTGTGTTTTCAAGTAACTAAATGTCAATTAAAAAAATCAGTCTACACATGTTTCATATTAATGTCAACATCAAATGTAAAATGCATTATAAAATTAAGACAATGTAAAAGATGTAAAACACTTTGTAAGAATTCACCTAGCTGGTGTCTGAATTGTTATTATATTATTTAATGTGTTAAAGGGAACCGTATCAACGTAAATCGTGATAACAAGCAAAAAAGAGGAATGGTGATGGCAAGTCTCAGCTCACTGAGAGGGACAGACGGAAGCTTTTTTTGATGGACTAATTTGATTGGCTTAAAGGGTGGTGATGGTATATTGACCTCCATGACCAAGTATAAAAAAACTTGTACACCAGCATAACAACACATAACCCATAATGTGCATGAAACCTCAAGTTCAGAGCAGAGAAACAAAATAATATGGTGTTATAAGTTTTTTGCTGCTCCTTTGCCGACTGAGTTTATGCTTGAAGAAGGCCAAAGAAAGTGTTCAAACTTCTTGTGCCCCTTCCCAGCTGTTTATCATGGCAGTGCCTCTGCTATGCTGTGGGCAGCCATCTCATGGGGGCCAGTTATTAGACTGCATGGTCAAATCACAGCCAAGGAAGGAGAAGCCATTTTGGGTGACCAGGTGCACCCTTTGGTGCAAAAGGTGCTTCCTAAATATTTTCCCATATTCCAAGGAAATAACACCCTCATACACACTGCTTAAATGGCTTCAGCAGTGGTTTTATAAACACCCGGATGTAATCTAATACTTTTCCAACCCGCTGATCTAAACATCATTTAAGCTTATAGGAAGTTCTGAAATAAAGAGTACAGAGTGGATTTCCACCTCCTTTACTGCATGACTCACTGTCTCCGACCCTCTCCTATCGACCTCACCATCGCACTTTTCAGTTTGCACCGACCCTTCTCCTATCGACCTCACCATCGCACTTTTCAGTTTGCACTGGATTGAATCCCCCTTGCTTCTCCAGAAGGGTTTTGAGTCTAAGCTAATACACAGTCTGGCTCTGTTTCAGATGTAGGAGACAGCAGAGGATAGTGTGTATTCCACAGAAAGGCTACATGAAGACCCTTACATTTCTTAGGGAAGGTTAAAATCGAACAAAACGACCAAAAACAACACAAACACACACTGTAACCGTTAGGCACGTTGTTCTACCTAAAGTAGCAGGAATAATGAGCTTTTGTTCGGTTGCAGTCACAGTTGTTGCTCCATGTGGGTGGAAGTTCTGGGGGGGTCTTTCTTAAGGAGGTGGGGGAAGGGGGAGGGGGTTCAAGGTGATGACACTCTGGTGACAGCCGGACCCTACAGATGTGGATCACGGGATGGGATACAGATGTTCCCCAAAGCGCACTCCAGCATCCCCCACCCCACCACCACCACCACCCCCCAAACTATCCCTTACCGCCCCCCCCCCCGTCAATAGCCTTGCCTGGGGAGGAAAAGACCTCACACCACGAACACCCCGTTAGCCAAATAAAGCAAAGCTAGGAATGAAAAAGTAAGCGAGGGGGGGAAAAAAGGAAAAGAAGGAGAGCAGTCATTAGCAAGAGAGGGAGATAAAAACATTTTAATAAAAAGCGTTTTCATTATTTTACTTTTGGGAATTGCTTGTTTTCATTAGCAAATTTTTATATATTTATTTATTTACATATTTATACCCCCTCCCACCCTGCGTTTACAAACGGCTGCTAATGTGAACTCTGTAGCTTCAAGAGACAGCTGAGGCCCAGTACCCCCCTGGGTGATGGAGCTCAGGGTGGGGGCAGGGGAATGGAGAGGGGGTGAGGATTTGTTTCGGCCATTGTGGGTAGCCTTCGTGTTAAAGGCCTCAGCATTTAATCTACACAAAGTGCCCTGGTCCTTAGCTTTGAGTGACCAGTTTAAAAAGACTTACTTCTTTTCAATCACTGTTGTTCAATGGTCACTGTAATCAGATAAAAAGGTAAAGGGGGAGGGAGGGGAGTGGTGGGGGGGACAAAACACTTTTGATATATTAGATTTTATTCCCAAAGCTTTGGACAAAGGGGATAGATTGAATTCGTACATGACCTTGTTGACCCCAGAAAATTGAGTCGTTTCACCATGGCAACCTGCACAGGTGATTTTTACTTTCATCAGAGCTACAATGATCAGAGTGCTTCGACTTCCACAATACAGAGCGCCCCAACAGACACCCACAGACACTCCCCAAACTCAGAGAGAGAGATAGCCTACTTTATACATCCTACACAGGGCAAGATGTGACCAGAATTGACCATAACACAATGGCAAAAGTCTTCGCAGGAAGAGGAAGCCAGCTGAACAGTAAGTAACTTTAATATAAATTGGCAATTGGTTTACTAAATTCACAAACATGGTCTACAGTTTGTACTGTGGTGTTACATGCTGGTCAGAAACATTTGTTCACAAAGTTCTGTGTGCCTTTTGCACTATCCTCCTTAACATTACTGTCCTCTTTCTTTCAGTCTTTTGCCTCCTGCACCCTTCAAATGCTCCTACTATACGTTTATGGAATGATGGGGGGTCCTCTAAATTTACCACCAAAATGGCTGCATAGCCTTAACCTTCCCCCTTCCCCCCACACCAACAGAGATGCAGTTTCTGTGGGATACTATTCAGGAGTGGTGTATTTGCCTCTGCATACACCTTAATCGTGGAGTTCTGCTTTTGTTTTTTACATCAGCTTTGCCCGACCACAGGTAGGAGGAAAAATAGAGAGAATACACCAAGAAAGCAAGAGACAAGAGAAACCTAGCAGGTCGGCCCCCTCCCTGTATATACTCTTATTTAAGAATGAAGCGGCACCCGCCCCCCACCCCCAGGCACGCTTGCATCCTTGAAACAGTTTATTTCTATAATGCTGAAATTTCTCCAGTGTTAATTGCCTCTCTGTCCGTAAAAAGGGAACGAGGCATTATTTGCATTTCTGGGGCCGCTAAGCAGTGCTAAGCTGGAACATTACCGTGGCGCCGACTTGGAGAGCGTTGCTCTCGGCGACGCAGCCAGCGCCACTGCGCAGCAAACAGAGCCCAGGCGGAGATCAAACGACTGCGCCGCTGCTACGACAACCGCTCGCACAAAAAACGTGCCCACAGAAGCCCCGAACCATCGGGGGATCACAGAACACATATTTCTTTTCTAATTGTGTGACTTTTGTTAAAGAGAGGTTTAATTCATTGAAGGCAGGCAGCATTTCTCAGGACATGAACGTAGGATGCCGTATGTCTGCAACCCCTGCTGCACCCTCCCAATTTGACTGCATGTCCCCTACCAAACCGCCCTGGAACCAGGTCTGACACCATCACCCCTCCTCTCTCACCTTCACAAACACAAGAATAAAACTACACCTCCCACAGTCCCACATTAAAACCATGGGGACTGGTGGCATCTTCCCAGCTCTCCTCACATGCATACCAAAAAAGACACACCAACAACAGCCTGACAAGAACATCACCCAAGGCCCAGTCAAATATTCTGGGTTTCTCTCTCTCTCTCATTTCCTGCATCTTAAGGGAGGGGTTACACATATTTGTGTCCCTCCAGGAGCTCAGGCTACTGTGAAAAGGGTTCCATCACAGATGCTGAAGGAGCAGCAGCCGGCAGGGTTGGACCGGCACCCCCACTTTGCACACCCCAGGGCTCTGCTGGGGCAAAGACACAGGCGGCCAACATCACAGGCATTCCTGCGCTCTGCAGCTTAGCTGCGCAGCAAGAGAGCAAACCCCCTCTTTACCAGGCGCAGCTGTGCAGCAAGAGCCAGAGAAAGTGCAGAGAGAAAGCAGAGCAATGATAGAGAAGTATGGGATGAAGGGATGGGCACAGAGAGGGGCTTATAGACCAGACATATGTCACAAATATGTATTTGATTTTTGTTTTTGTATATGTTGGTATATGTATTTGACATGAGATATTGTCAGATATAATGCTGATAAAATATTCTGAAAAATGTTTTTTTTTTTTTTTATTTTTAAGTATTTAACACCTACTTGAAAGGTAATTGCTTTATAAAGGCTTGTAAACTAGTTCCAAAGATTTAAGAGTATTTTTTAAAATTGCACTACACGCAAGACCATTCAACTATGGAATCCAATGACCCGTCTGAAAGAAGATTAGTTGTAGAAAAAAATAAAAGGTGAAAATTTACAAAATGTACAGTTTACATACATACACCCCCCACACACACACACAAAATTATGAAATGGTTTAAACTGGGGATTTAAAATGTTTCAATGTTATAAATTATAAAATGATTATTACTTGGTAAACTAATGATAAATAATTCAATTCAAACTAAATCTCAGGAATGACATGCTTTACCACATTATAAGCATAAGCAATGAAATGTTTTTCCTTTTTCTCTAAATGGATTTATTTGCCACCCCTTACAAACAAAATGCAGCAACTCTCTCTCAATTTCTGAATTTTTCACATTTTCAAATGGCATTTGGGTGCCATAAAATGCCATGAGGTTTCAGCATTGAGTAAAGCTTGTGAATGCAACTGGACGTTACAGAATGGAAGAAAAAATGTGGAAAAGCAAAAAAGCAGAAAAAAACTTCCACTTTACAGCACAGAGAAACAGAAAATGACATTTCAAGCGGGCTCCTGAGAATATCCCACAATAATTTTGGTGGAAAAAAATTACAAATGCATTTAGCTAGTTTTGAAAGATGTTTAGACCTTAAGGAAATGTAGAAAATGTGTAAAAAAAAAAAGAAAAACAGAAAGAAATAATGAGAAGATTACAGAGGTATATATAGAGTGGTGTAGAGACAGGTGTACATAGATTGTGTTGTACAGATACAGGGGAATGATCACTAAAGGGTACACAGATATTGTGGATTGGAGATTGGTATAGATAGCATTGGTATAGATAGCATGGAAGTGAATGTTATATACAGACATGGTGGAGAGGGCAGATGCAGAGATCCATAAGAGAGGTGTACAGTGTGGATATCACAGGCCCACTATACTGCAGGACTAGGAGAAATAGAATACTGTACCTAATCCCACAGTCAGGGGGTGTGTCCTTCAGGCCTGCCGCTGGCCTGAGGCCATACGCTCTGATTAAGTCTTCCACACTTAAGGGATAAAGCCAGGCTTCTCCATTCTCCCACTGGAGGCCATTAGCTGCCCACCATTTGCAGCTGTGTGTGAGTGTGTGTGTGCATGTTTGTGTGTATGTACAACGTGTCCACATAATGCGCATACAGGGAATAAGTTGGGTCTTTTTGGATGTGTGTGTAGTATGTGTAAGTGTGCACTGCATCCGTATATAGGTGTGTGAATGTGTTTGCAAGTGTGTGGGTTGAGGGTTTGTGTGTGTGTGTGTGTGTGTGTTTATGGATATTATATGTGTGTGCATACTCGTGATTTTGTTGGGTGGTGCCTGCTTGTTTTTATTTTCTTTGCAAAGTGTGTGTATGTAGAACATGTGTGTATGTGTGCTCCCTTGTGCGTGTGTGTGTGACTGTGCACATGTAAATGTGTGTGCAGGCTATGTGAGTGCTTCTGTGCATTTGTTTAGTGTGGTGTGTGTCCATACCCATGTATAATGTGTGTGTGTGTAGGGGAGTATGTGCATGTATGTGTCTGTGTGAGTGTGTGTGTGTGTGTGTGCATGTATAATGTATGTGTGTAGTGGAGTGTGCATGTGTATGTGTTTATACGTGTGTGTGTGTAGTAGGGCGTGTGTGCATATGCATCTATAATATGTATATGTGTGTAGTAAGGTGTGTGTGCATGTATAATGAGTGTATGTATACGTGTGTATAGTTGTCTAGTGTGTGTGAGCATAAACATGTATAATGTGTGTGTGTTTGTGCAGTAGGGTGTGTGTGTATGTGCATGTGTAATGTGTGTATGTATATGTGTGTATACTGTGTGTGTGTGTGTGTGTGTGTGTGCGCGCACAGTAGGGTGTGTGTGCATGTGCATGTATAATGTGTGTATGTATACATGCATATCATGTGGTGTGTGCATACACATGTATAATGTGTGTGTGTGTGTGTGTGTGTGCGTGTGCATGTATAATGTTATAATGTGTGAATGTATACGTGCGTATAGTAGGGTGTGTGTGCATACACATGTATAATGTGTGTGTGTGTGTTTGTCTGTGTGCATACACATGTATAATGTGTGTGTGTGTGTGTGTGTGCGCGCGTGTGCATGTATAATGTTATAATGTGTGAATGTATACATGCGTATAGTAGGGTGTGTGTGCATACACATGTATAATGTGTGTGTGTGCGTGCGTGCCTATGCGCGTGTGTTGGGGCCTCTCAGTATGGGCCTGGGTTGCACCCTCGGATCCCTCATCAGCAGCCCTTCCAGCCCAGAGCCGGCCGCCAGCCGCTGCCTGATCCCATGCCACTTCATTAGCAAGGGCACACCCCAGGCGGCCCGGCGTCGGCACCACGCCGCATCACAACCAGCCTGGCCCGAGCGCAGGAGCCGCGCGCATATTCCGGCACCGCGGGGTTGGCCCCAGCAAGCGGCGCATTAACACTACACACACACGCGGCTGCACGGACACACCAGCTTAATCACACCAACGCCATTGTGTCTGACGGACCCGCGTTTCATCTCCTCACGTAGTCTGAATAGAGATCCATCTTCATGAATCTGTAAAACTGACAGAGGTATAAAAGATAGCGCTCGCCTTTTTTTTTTTCCTCTCTCTCTCCTTTTCCATTTCCTGAGCTTTAAAGAAACATGAAAGGTCCGTGTTAACCGAGCAGGAAAAAAAGGCGTAGAGCAGAAATCATTACAAACTCGCCGAGCGTTTCTTCACCCCCACCCCCCCCCTCCTGCTCGCTCCCTCCCGTTTCTTCCACACGTCAATTAGACAAACACAACCTGCGCTCGTCTTTTACATGTCTTCGGGTGAGGCTTATGTTGAACTAAAAGCCTGTTAAGTGAAGCCTGTCAATCAACGGGACACACACAAAAAGACACCAGAACAGAAGCTTCAAAGTCTGGCTTTTCAGTTTGTGGCTATATCTGAGTACAATGTACAGTTTCACCATGAAAATGTTTCAAAGTCTGACAAGCTTTAATCTCTCCATTCAAAACCCTGTTCCTGTCCACAGTTTCACTCCTTTCTTTTTCTTGTACCTTCCCTCTTTGTCACCCACTCTTTTCTGTCCTGCTGTAACTCAGCTATGTTCTTACTTGTTTATTAGGGTAAAGACATGAGGGAAAAATGCAAGAAAGGTGCTTGCTAGCACAGACTGCGCACTGGCCTCCAGCAGGCTTTAGCCTGGACACGCGACCGGGAGTCCACAGTGAATGTGATTGGCTGCAAGGTGCCCACAGTGGCCGCGACTGGCTGTGATGAGCCCACAGGCTGCCACTATTGGCCGTGACAAGGCCATGGGCTGCCATGATTGGCTGAGAGAAGGCCAAGGGCGGCCTTTAACTCACCAGTGAAAGGTATGGCTTTGACTGGCGCTAGTGGTTTGGAAAAACAATCACTAGCTTTGAAGCTTAGGGAGAGAGAACCTGTAGTGCTCTTTGCAGAGGGTGTAGTTAGAAAATCTCAAGGCAAAATTGACAATAATTGCAAAGTGGGGGGTGGAGAAAATCATACCTATTTAAGAAGGGGGATATTACAAGAGATCTTCTAACATCAGTTTCTGAAATACCAGATAGGGACACTTAATGGAAAATGGACCCCGTTGGCGGTGTGGCTGGACTGGGAACTGAACCAATGACCTTCTGGGTGTTACATGAGCAGACAAGAACAGAACTTCAAACCCCTCCTCTGTTTATCCTCAAGTACTGATGGTACAAAGCCCTCATCCTCGACCCACTAGCCTTGCCTCAGCTCCTGTCGCTCTCCTCTCACAGACAGAGAGAGAGAGGATATATGAGAAAGGGTTCTTCTTTTTCCAGGTAATTAATAAAAGATAAAAGCCTGACTTGTTCTGCAGGGCTTAATGGCTTTTAGCCGCTATCAGAATGACAGGTACACGGCCGTGCCTGTCCCCCAGATTCTGGCCCCTGTCCCTCGGGGAGGGTGGCGTGTTGCCAGGGCCCATGGGGGAACTCTGGGCCCGTCAGAGCTGGTTCCACACACCCGTGGAGTGGCCCCCACTCACCCGCTCTGATGCACACGCACGTAGAGGATGAGCTGGAAAGGAGGCAGCCTGTTAGCCAGCAGAGGCGATGCACACAATCAGCACAGACACTGCTACCATAGATACTGTACAGCTAGCACAGATACCACTACCATAGATACTGTATAGCTAGCACAGATACCACTACCATAGATACTGTACAGCTAACACAGATACCACTACCATAGATACTGTATTGCTAACACAGATACCACTACCATAGATACTGTATTGCTAACACAGATACCACTACCATAGATACAGTATTGCTAACACAGATACCACTACCATAGATACTGTATAGCTAACACAGATACCACTACCATAGATACTGTATTGCTAACACAGATACCACTACCATAGATACAGTATTGCTAACACAGATACCACTACCATAGATACTGTATAGCTAACACAGATACCACTACCATAGATACTGTATTGCTAACACAAATACCACTGCCAGCACAAACAGCACATAGTGCTAGCATAGATATTGCCATAGCTACTGCCCAAAGCCAACAGACACATTACAGACACTGTAGAGCCAGTGCAGACACCGTCAGCAGTGACACAGCGCAGAGCCAGTACACATTGCACCCAGTCAGTGCACACTGCAGCAGCCTGCCGATTGGTCAGCTGACCCGCATACAATCGCAGCTACATGGACATCCGCAGCCAAGCACCGGCAAATTGGGGTTTTCATTTCCATGGGGGAATATAATCTATCAGGGGCAGGAAATGGACTGAGTGGGAAGGCAGGGGGGTGGGGCAGCAAACCGAAGTGGCAACCGACATTTGCCAGCTCTCTCTCACTCCCTCTTGCTTTCTTTTTGTCTCTATCTCATTTATGAACGTGGTGTCGTATTGTCCCCTCCATCCCCCTTCCGATTCGCCCCCCTGCCCGCTGAATGACGGCACGGGCTAAATGACAGGGCAGAGAATTCCCAGGTCTGGCGGCTGCACTCCGCTCTGCTCGGCTCTGCGCAGTCTGGCTGCGGGAGTGCTGCAGGATTTCTTATCTCAGAAATGGGTCACTGTGTCCAATCAGGCTGTGGAGTGAAGCCCAAGAGGGCGTTTCTGGCATTTCCTGCTGGACAGGACACAGGCCTGAAAGCCCCGCCTCCCCCTCTGATACAGGATTACGCGGCTCTATTGGCTGCCCACCGTGTCCCTGGAGCCAGCACAGTGCTATCATTGGCCCAAACCCATGCCAGTCCGTCGTGCAGTGTTCTCTCGCTCCCCGTCCCCCACCCCCCTCAGGCTCCTATTCCAATGGCCTGTCCTCAAAACCACAGTCAGGGGGATGACAGAAGCTGATTAACCAAATACTTTTATCAGCACTGAAACCGCTCCACCGCGCTAAACGCACTTAAAAAACAAACAACCACTACTGGCCAGGAAAAGCATTAATGGGGAGAAAATGTTTAAAAACCGCAGAAAAGCTTAGAGATGGCACGGCACACTTACCCCATTGGTGAACAAAGGCCCCCGCTCAGCCAAAGCTGTGACCCATCCCCACCGCCCCCCGGCTCCCATAACTCCTTCCCTTGAACACAGCATCTCCGTTCTTTGAAATCCTGGAGCTCCCCCTGGGATGACTCTGGAGGTGCAGGACCGAAAAAGGTGTGGAGGGCAGGACTCGGCTCTGATTGGTTGGGTGGGGGGTTGGTGGGGGGGTGGAAACCTGAATGCAATCGGCCGCTAGATTACTCCATCATTACAGATGGACGATGTTTGAAAATGCAGATGGAGATAATGTGTGAGGGTTTGGGGGTGGGAGAGGGGGACGGATATTTGAGAACTTTAAAGATTGTGTCTTTTTGGCAGCTGTCCCTAGTGCTCTGAGGGGACCCCCTGCACCTGCTCGGGAGAAAGGGCACCCCTCTCCGGACGGCGGCGTCACGCTGCACCGTGGCCCATATTTCGGCCATACAAACAAGAGCAGAGCAGAGGTCTCTGTTTACTAAAGCACAGAGCTCACCGCATTTTATTCTCTCTTGTCATCTCTCTGCTGTAGCCTACACAGGAATCGTGTGGAAGATTTAAAACCAAAGTGGGTGAGGCATCCAACCTCTGAGAGAGTTTGTCAGTCAGCAACCTTGCCTTGAGCATCTCTGCTAATCAGAGTGCACCTGCACAAAGAACACTGCAGCTGTACCACATCTACTCTTCTACATTCACCCAATAATTTTCCATGCTACTACAGACCATAGAACACCAAGTTAGTACAAAGCAGCAGACACTTCTGTGGCCAATAACAGGAGGTAGGCTCTGGGCACATAGCGTATGGTTGGTATGACCCAAACCAGATGCACCCTGGGAAATGTACCCTATTCTAGGTGGGTTGAAGGTTATAGTCAGCATAAGGTCACAGTCAGATAACAGTCACAGTCAGACAATATCACCATTGGCTCAGTCTTGTGATGTCTGGGTTGTAAGGGCCAAGCTAGCAGCTGAGCTAACAGCAAGGGACTGTAGAGGCCTCAACGCTCAAGGTTTAATATCCGGATGGTTTTACTACACATCATTTTTAGGAGTGCATCGGGAGCATGTTAGGGTGCTTGAATATGCCTGTACTGTTATGTTCGGGCATATTTTTCCTTCCTTTTAAACTTTCTAGTCTCATGCTATTCCCTGTTCTTTTTAAACCAAGGTTAGCCAAATAATTTTTTTAAATGTTGAGATCTCCCTTTCTCCCTCTCTCTAGGAATAAAATGTGTCCGCCATATGTGTCACTTGCCTCTCAGACAGTAACTCTGAGGAAGGGAGCGCAGCCCCGGGAGTGCCACACATTCCGACGCAGGGCCGCGGCGTCCAGGCGGACCAATCATGACCGGGGCGAGCCCGCACTTCCTTTCCAGAATCGGCAGGTGTAGCAGAGCGGGACCCGCTCACCACAGTCTGGGCCACACACAGAACTCCCATAGTACTCTCTCCCTCTGCTCCACACTCAGACACACACTCAGACACACACACACACTCTCTCTCTCACACACACTCACACAAACACTCTCTCTCACACACACACACACACACACACACACACACACACACACACACACACACACACACACATAAATATGACCATATGCTATCAGTTTCTGTCATACTAGGACAAACATTCTCAAAAGCAAAAGCACACTCTTCCTCACCCTCTCTCCATTGCAGTGGAGTCCAGAACCTTTGAATCCCCAATCTGAAAGTACATCTACAAATAATATGTATTTTCTGAACATTCAAAAGAGTAATCAAGTTACTCTACAGAGGGATATGGGGTGGGGAGGTGGGGGTAGGTAGAGAATAAAATCACATTAAAATGCACTCACATCCTCCCTCTGACTCACAAAAACTCTCAAACTGGTCGGTTTCGCACACGCAGCCTTTTCTAATCACAATGTTTCTGGCTCTTGTTGTCAGCAGGCATTTCCTGAAGAAAGCCCTAGGTGAAGTGTCTCTTCTACACCTTCCGTTTCAATCTGCGTCACCTCTGTCGCTCACACGTGCATGCATTTCGGCACCGAGAGCTTATCAGCCGGCAAACAACTGTACCATTTAACACACTGCGCCGCTTCTTCTGTTGAGTTAAAAGTTTATATATATATTTACATGTGCTCGGGTGCAAACAGACCTGTTTCCGTTCTGTTTAGGAGCAGGCGTCACAGTCAAAGATTAAAGAGGGTTTAGATCTCAGCATTGTTTTTCATCCCTCAAAACCAAATGCCGCCTGTCAGAACCTGGTGAAAAACAGATCCAATATGCCTAGAGCATGCACATAAAAAGAGAGACAGATCGAGAGAGAAAACAAGAGAGGGAGAGAGAGGGAAGCAACAGGCGACGGGTAAAGAGAACGGCAGACATGATTAAATCAGATCAATTGCCTCCCGTTGACACGATGTCACAATGTGAGTGTGTCGCGGCGCGCTCCGGGGAAACGCATGCTAATGACACCCACCCCCAAACACTATTGTGATGTGATCAAACAGGGACAGGACGGGAACTCTGGATTCCACTCAACCGACTTCCACTTCCTTTCCAAGCTCCTGACTGGAAAACCCCACTCCCTCATAAAAAAAAAAAAACAATGATAAGCATTAATTACTAATTAATATTATTAGCTGTAGTAGTTTTTGTAATTTATCTGATATTATTATGCATGATACAACTACTAAGAAAAAATTAACATGCATATCTATACATATATGTATACACACACAGATATATCTGTATAAGAATGATAATCTTGTATATATATTTTTTGACCCGTAGAAAACAGAATAGATAGATTCAGAAACATTTGTTCTGGGTTCCCAGCAGCCACCGCAGATCCACAGATTCTCATGGGGGCCGGGGGGGGGATTCCCAAAAGAGAACGCACCCCAACAAAACCAGCGAAAATACCCACTTTTCAGCCGTCGGTGTGATAAAGCAAGAGCATCAAAAGACACACGACGGCGTACGGCAATAGACAGGAAAACCCTGGGCAGCCCCACTCTGGCAGCAGGGTCTGCGGGAAGGAGGAGGAGGAGGAGGAGGAGAAGGCTGGGAGCACATTAATTGCCTTATCCTGTCGTACAGATTGGGGACTGCTTTTGGACTTCAGACTCCAATTTCACGCTCAGGCATTATTTAGTGTGATACAGACTTGATTAGGCATTACAGCAGGCCTTATCCGAGAGCAGCGCCCTCTCTTCCATCAACCCCCCCCCCCAAATAGCACTGAAGGACAGATTAACTCTGCAATCACAGCACCTCTGAGACTGCCTCTGTGAGTGTGTGTGTGCGTGCGTGCGTGCGTGTGTGTGTGCGTGCGTGTTTACAGATATTGCCTTTTACATACATGCATATACACAAACACAGCGGTTAAGGGTAACACCTAAAACACCTATCAAAAGCTTGGGTCTACCAACACCACTGCAATGGTGACATCCAGCCGAAAAGCGCGTCTCAGATCACACCGCAAGCTCAGTCACTGATAGCCGGGGGAACAGAGAAACCACGTCAAAAGCATCTCTTTTTTTATTCGGGCAAAGAGCAGTTGTGTCATAACGTCAACAAGGGGTGGTCTCCGAGCTGCGTCTTCAGCTCTTCAGCTCAGACATAAAACACCTCAGTGCACTGAAGACGGGAAGGGAGTTTTTTTTTTTTCACCAAGTTATTTTCTTTCCTTCTCGCCTTTAAAGTAACAGGTGATGTTTTGTGTCAGTGTGCAAAATATATTACCACTGCCTCGACATCACAGACTGTATCCAACTACCAGGAGAAAATGTTCAGTGGCGCACAAACAAACGCAAACAGACACACACACAGACAGGATGCTAACAAAATACACATGCATACACACGTTTACAAATGCACACAAATACATTTATACACACAGGTGCCCATATATGTTTAAATGCATGCGCACATAAACACACACACACACACACACACACACACACACACACACACACACACACACACACACACACACACATACACACATACACACATACACACATACACACATACACACACACACACACACAAATAGCAGTGTGTTACATGGGCCCTCTCCACCCACTCCCAGCAGGTCTTTCACTGTTCTGGGGGCACACTCTACATTTCAGCCAGTCTGGCAGCCAGGCCTCTCTCTCTCTCTGTCTCTGACGGTTCTGTCGGTTCTGCCCGGCTCACAGCCCAGGCCCGGGTCCGTCCCAGGGCTGCTCATCAGCGCACGGCAGGCGGGCGGGCGGGCAGGCAAGCGGGCGCCGGGACCGGGGCCTCTACATTTTTTAAGGGCCGATCCGTGGACAGCGGGCATCCCCCGCGGCGTGCAGCCCCTGCACCCCCGCTATATCCTATTCTCTTTCTGGCCTGTCTAGCGCGCCCCGCGCTGCCTTTCCAGGAGTGCCGCAGCCGTTTGATGGGGACATGAAGCATTTATTAGGAGCACAGGAAACAGAGGATGAAAAAGACTCCATCCTCCTCCCGCATCTCCTTTTCCACTCCTCCCTCTCCCTCTCCCCTGCACACCTGTGCCGTGGAGACTACAAATAAGATTCTGGGAAAAACTTGTCTGTCAGACACCCCC
Organism: Albula goreensis; assembly: GCA_022829145.1. Lineage (NCBI taxonomy): Eukaryota > Metazoa > Chordata > Actinopteri > Albuliformes > Albulidae > Albula > Albula goreensis. The sequence continues at coordinate 26,793,217 of CM040755.1, forward strand.
CCCCCCTCGATCTCCCACGCCTGTCCAACTGTCTCATCACGTTGTTGTTGTTCTTTTATTTGTGGACACTGCAAGGCATGGAGCCGCACTGGGCTGAACAAGGGCACAGAGGCTTTCGTTTAAATTTCATTCTCTTATCCACCTGTTAGTTTGTTTGGGAAGGCAGTACTGTTATCTCTGTTGTTCGGGGGGTGGGATTAAGAAAATGTATATTTACAGGATGTAAATGATGTGGTGAGATTTTACAGTGTCAAGGAATTAGGAAGCGAGATAAAAAAGTACATACCTCTTACATTGTTAATTTGAGTGTTACTGTTGTGTAGATGTTCTGGCAATACTATACTGATGCTCATTTGAATTTGAGAGACAAACCAAGAGAGAGAGAGAGAGAGACAGGGAGGAGAGAGAGGCAGGGTGAGTGTAAGAGGAAAAACTTTATACTTGTGGGTGTCATACTGGCTGTATAAGCCTTAGGCTCAGATTATGTCCTGATCATTATTACAGGTTACTACAGCTAAAGACATGCTGAAAGCTGAAACATGTGGATGAAGAGGTGGGGTAGGCCCCACTCACACACACTACCTATTTAATTATGCTACATCAGAAGTACCTATTCTTACAATAAAGAATGTAGAAATAGAATTTAATGCGACGCTATGGCAAAACTCTACACCTAAAAGGCCGAGTTCAGAGAAGACTGGCACCCCTGCACTATAGATGGGGAGGAAGTGTGGGGTAGAATGAGAGAAAATGGAGCCAAGCTGGGTGATCACATCACAGAGAGGACTCGACATGATGACGATGTGAAAGACACCACTGAGAATAATGGAATGTGACCATTTTTTAAAAACCCCACATTAAAATCCCCTGTTGACTTGGAAATAAGTGCAAGTCCCTGTAAGGACTTGTGAGTCTCCACTGCTCTCGCTCTCTCTCGCTCTCTCTCTCTCTCTCACACACACACACATGCACACACACATACCCACGTACACACATGCCGATCAGCCTGGCACTCAGACTGGGGGTTAGAATAACAGACCCATAGGGTCCGGTGGGCCACCCTTCCTGAGCCTTTGATGACAGCAAGCTGTCAATATGAGATTCCTCACATACACTCAAACACACGCACACAAGCCCATAAAGTCCTGTTTTCATCTGCATAAACAATAATAGCCTACTGTCCATTCCATACCTCTTCACTTAATGTCTTTGTTTTAACAGGTCAACATATTCATTCCTGATGAAACAAATCCAGGAAAAAAAATACATGAAACGAATGAATTTTCGACTGTATCCATATAACAATTTGTAGGGACAGACAAAACAACAGAGCAGCCAAATGAAGATACCTGTACTGTATTTTGAAGTAGCTGTACTGCAATTAAAAGGGGGTCTATGTGCATTCCATTTTCATGTCAATACTAACCACTGATATTTCTGCTGTAAATATGTTATAAAACCAATGCTTTAATATGAAAGTTTCCAAGACAATATGAGAAACGTTACATATTTTTGAAAGAGGACAAGCAGTGAGCAAACTGCAGGTCAGTCAGTTTCTAAAAATCCACATTTCAACAAAATTTACCACAGAACTGAATCCACGTGCTGGTCATTCAAAAGGTGTACACTGTGACTTTCATTAAACTTATAATTCTTTAAGGCATTTAATTTTAGTATGAGTATTGTGTGGTAAGTGTGCACTTGATACCAGATTACTTAGTGTGCAGGTCAAGTAAGTGTGTATACGTGTGTTTGTTTTGGGTATAGAAATACATTCGACTGAAGCAATGCTTTCAGCACACCGATAAGAGGAGGATACAAGCTCTTTCACTTGGGTTGTGTAATCGGAGTGCTCGTGCATGTCGCCTACAAGCAATATTTGCATCAAGAAACAAACTATTGTGACTAGACCTTAAATGAAAACATCACACAGATGCACACACGCTTTGTAAATGTAATTGTTGCAAATCCTTTTTTGTCCTGAAAGAGGGAGCGACTTTAATTGTTTCTTCAATAACCCTGCTGTTTGTGCGTTTTATTATTCCGCGCTCCACGGGGAGTGCTCGCCTTTTGACGGTGAAATTGAATCAACAGAAAATAGAAAAAGGCGCCCTGACACACAACTTCAAGGAGTAGCCATTCTCAGAGCTTTCGAGGCCATCTGAAAAGGAAAGCGGTATAATCGCAACCAATTCTGTCAAGGCTAAATATCTCCATGCACGGTTTCAACTCGACGTCGAGCTTCGGAATAAAGAGAGACAGCTTCACGGCCCAAATCAATTTGGAAGGTACTGTGACAGCGCACCGCTCGCTACATTGCGAGCTGTACCACAGCAATATGGCAACACAGAGAACGGGGTTTTTAGACGCTAATCTCAAATGGAGTAAAACCTCCCGTGGCCATTGCGAGTAAGCGGCTGCATTACAATAGATTTCAAGAAGGGATGACTGCATTCTGTTGTCCGCTCCACTGAACAACAGCAACGGCCTTACGTCATGCTTGATTCAATCCAGGACATTAACGCCACACTTAGTTTGACTTTTTTTCTTCAAAAACTATTTGGTTATGTCTTTGACTTTAATCTGAATAGCATGCTCCTCTAAAAGTTTATTTACATAGAATCAAATTAAATGTGTTACTACATCCAATAATAATATGAATAATAATAATAATAATATTAATAAAATACCTAGTAATAAAAACAACAATAATAATAAACGTAAATAATAGTAAGAAAAATATCGGTTTATTATTAATTCAATAAACAACTTATTTCTGGTACATGCCACACGTCATCCCTACTCACTATCATTTTTCCAACAAAGTTCAGATCTGGCTAGCGTGGCACCAGCGGCATAGTACCTGTTACAGTTGTCCCGGAATGTTAATGTTAATGTTAAATTAATAGATAAATAATAGATATAATTGTCAATATATCTCCATACATTGATGAACAGGGCCTTGGCATTCAAATACTCCATTCATATCAGTCTAACATAAATGATCAATACAAGTATACTGATGCCAAACACAATTCATAAACATCACGAATCCTATATTAATTTAATGAAATAATACGGGGTAATACATTGCATTTGATGAGTAATATCAATATTCAACTGTTCCAAACTCAGCAACAACACAAACTGCCTCTAGAATATGATATAATAAAACAACTGAAAGCTTTGACCAATATTTCCAGCAAAAAGATACACACGAGATTAACATTATACAGCCAAAGATTTCAGTGTCAATGTTTTTGTTTTGTTTTAAATTCATTCGAACAAGCGCTGGGTTGTCGGGAGTGTAAGGCTAATTGTGTTAATTGTGGCAGCAGGGCTTTCATATTTAAATGAAATACTTAAATGTTGGAATTTATATTTGTTGTCTTTTCCTCGTGTCTACACGTTAATTACAGATATATTTAACAGGTGAGCCAAAGTAAATCCCAAGTCATGTCAGACAATTACATACCAAACAGTAAATGCGTGTTCGTGGTTATTTCCACGAATAAAATAAATAAACTGCACCACGATGAAAACGGTATTTTCCCCCACAATAAAAGTACATGGGCAAATTATTGAAACAAATATCGTAATTTTTTGTGTTTCCACAAATTAAGCAACATATTCAAGCGTGGGGCAAGGGTGTTAACATGTCCTTTAGGCAGGAACTGGGGGTGAAGGAATGTTGATAACTAGTACAAACGAAGGAAAGCCGATGAGACACCTCCATATTACATTTCATGTATTCAAAATGCGCATACACACTCATTAGTTGTGCAACACGCCCCACTCACACGTGCGTACAAGCCAGTGTTTCACATATAACATATCACGCCCATTACAGGTACCCCGAAGAAAAATAAGGAAAGATTGTTTGTTCAAAGCATCAAGCAAGGAGGCAAGACTCAATTCCAAAATCCTGATCACCCCTAGTCGACAGCTTTTACCTCCGAGAGAGAAAAATATGTCACTCCTAAAAAACCGGTTAGCCTATCGATACTAAAAATGTTAGCAATTTATTCCAGAGTCTGACGAGACATGCGATGGGTCTATTCAGGGCCTGGCAGGGCCCAGTTCTCGAGGCAGGGAGGCCCGTACTCAATATACCTCACAAGGATGACCCCCATGGGCTCCGGGCTAGACAAAAAAATCCCCCTACGCTGAAGGGTTTAAACCTACGTCTCACAGAAACAACAACTTCCCCCCCTCCTCTCCCCAACCCAAAAATCACAAAACGCTCTCTCTCTCTTTCTCTCTTTTGCAAGAATCATTCATGCATCGGGTTTCAAACCCGCCATTACGTGCTGGTCCAACAACGACCAACACTACGTGCGGAGGGGCGAAGACTGATAGCTAAATATTATTACAACGCTAATTAATATCACTCATAACCCGTGAACACATTCATATCAATCTCTTGCCATCAAAAAAAAAAATTCAGATTTTTCTTTACCCACACTGAATGACCGAATGTTCAGATTATTTCTGGATTTATTAATACCATAGAAATAGGGATGTGAATCATAATATCAGTTATGTGAATCATAACTTGCACAGGGGTATATTTTCATTAAAAAATGCCTGCAATGCAAACACCCCCGATGGCTGTAGAATTACTTATTCCGAATACCACCCAGTGTTGCCCTCCGGCACTCAGAAAATGTTTTTCTCCTTCCCCTTTTCCTTTTGTTACCAAGTTACAGGGCGTTGTGAAATCAATAGGTCAAGCACTACCACTGCAGTAACACAGCACTGTGTGTGTGTGTGTGTGTGTGTGTGAGATGGGAAAGAAAGCAGCATTGTTTTAGGGAGTGTGTGTGTGCGTATGTGTGAGAGTAAGGTACATGTAATGACTGTGTATGAGAAATACCACAGTGAGAGTGTGGCAGAGAGGATAAAGGCATATGAGAAAGATGAGTGGATGTATGTGTGGTAAATAGAAACATGCATGTGTAAGTGTATAAGTGTGTGTGGTGATGTGTGTGTTTGCGTGTGTCAGAGAGTGAGTGAGCAAAAGGCATGGTGAGTGTATGAGTGAGAAAGAGAGATGGAATGCGTGTGTGTATGCGCACAGCCTCTCCCACTACAGTGCTGACACCAGCCATCGAGAGGCCTGGCATCCTGCAGAGGGGTCAGGGCGGGCTCCAGGGGTCAGGCCGGAGGTCAGGTCAGGCCCCGGCGTCGGTATTACGGACCCCTGCAACCTCCCTGGAAATGGGGAGTTTGGGCTTATAGCATAGCGTGTAGCTTTCCGACAGGGCAGCTGCCACATAAATATATGTATCAGTCTAGAGCGGCGAGCTAATTGCCCCCTCTCCTTATGTTTAATGTACGGCTCACAGAGACCTGGCAGGTCACCGGCCTGATACCCAGAGACGGACGTGCACCTCAGCCACCCGGCAGGCTCAGAGCAGGGCCCGCTCCGGCCATGGGGCTGTGGGCTCACTGACCCGCTGCTCCTCTCCACTCCTCACTTTGCCTTTTGGCCACCGTGTGGGTACTTTGACTGCTCCGCACTGGCCTTCCCCTGATACTGACCCAACTGCCTCTCTGTTACACAGTCGCACTCTGTCTCTCTCCAACATTCCGTCTTTATCTCGCAGTCACACTCTCACTTTCTCTTCCTCTTTCTCGCACAGTCACACTGTTTCTTTCTCACTCACACGTCTTTCTCTATCCCTCTCTTTAATATTCTCACACTCTTACTGTGAATTTCTGACACTGACTACCTTACATACACACGCACGCACACACACACACACACACACACACACACACACACACACACACACACACACACACACACACATTGCTCAGCACAAACAAATGCACAAAACTGAGCACAAAACAGCATGGTTAGTGTGTAGGAATTGGTTTCTCTGACTCACTAAGACAGAGGTGGTAGTCGCAGTCAGGACTGCAGTCAACAGCCAACCTGGTGAGGACAAGTAGTCTGTAACCAATCAAACCAGAGGAAAGCCAGCTAGCTGTTAGCATTCCAGGAACGTTCTCCATCTCACTGGGTTTACACAGAGGGTACACCATCACATCACTTATATGGCAGGTGAGCCCAGTCCCACCTCCCTGTTCTGTCACCCTTAGGTGTCACACACCTCATCCACAAACACCCCAAACCACTGCCCCAACACATCCCACATCCAGTGTCCTCATCCAAGCTCATCTCTTCCTCCCTTTCTACACCTCACTCTTCTTCTCACTCTTTCTCTCAAGCAACCTACCTCAAGCAACCTACCTCTTTTCTTCTCTTTCCCCTTTTAACTCTCTCACTTTACATACATTCCTCTTTTGAAATGCCTCTCTTTCCTCTAACCCCCCCTGCTCCCCCCACCCAAATTATCCCACTCTCAATTTTATTTACTTTCTCCTAATTCTGTCCATCATCCTTTTGTGAATGCATCACACGCATTAAATTGTATTACTGGCCACAGCATATATACATTTAGCAATGACGTATATTTACCATCAGAATTCACAACACACATTGATACATTTTGTGTACACTTAACATTTAACCCAAGAATACAGGCACAATGGATCCTTACGTATCAAAATTTGACTGGTTAAAGACAGACCCCCTCAACCAGTTCAACTTATGCAACCCAAATGGGAATAAGTCAACCTCCCTCTCCCTCTCTCTCCCTCTCTCTCTCTCTCTCTCTCTCACACGCAAGGTATAAAATTCCTTGGGGGAGGTTAGCTTTTTGAACCAAAAGGTCAATTACATACCTTGTCTAGGAGGCATTTGATTTGCTGAAAATGTTGTAGCAAGCAGTTTTAAACGGTTTTATTTATAAGCTGTATTTGAAAGTAGGGGAAGAAGTTGAGTCCCCTGGAAATATCCTCACCAGAGTTTGTGGTAGTGTGCTAGTCTGGGGATGGGGCTAGCTTTGAGCGAATCACTCTGCATTGTTCCAGCACATTTTAATCTGCTTCGTGCTGCAATGCAATCAGTTTCAGAGGAAGGCGACTCAGAGAGCTGAGAGACTCCAAAGGGAGGGAGAAACGGGGCAGTGGGGGGGGGGGGGGAGAAGGCTCCAATTGGCAGGACTGTCCAGGGGCATGGGGTGGTGGGGGTAGTGTTGTTGTTTTTTTTTTTTTGAGGGGTTGGGGTGTTGTGGTTGGGTTTGGTTTGGTTTGGGACCAGGATAACAAAAACAGAATTAATAGCAGAATTTGCGGCAGCGTCCCTACTCTTTGGAAAATGAAACGCGGCGCAGAGCGTGCTGGGGGCACACGGCGGTTCTGGCCCAGTAAGTCCAGAGTGCTGATAAACCCTGCTGCTAAGCCGGTACAATGGCACAGCCCTCGCTGAGCACAGACATTAAGACAGATCCTTCTACACACACTACCAGGCAGGCCGCTGATAAGGACTTGTCATTGGCAGAAACACTGCCCACCAGGGAGGAGCCCGGCACGCGCCCGCGCTCACGTGCTCCAGGCCTCCTTGCCACTAGGGGCCACTGTGGGGGTAAACAGGCTGAGCTGCCGGAGGGCCGAGAAGCCAACACCAGGGTGGACACCCGTCCTCTCTGTATCAATCCTCTACCCAAACATGGTCAACAACATTGAACATACTACGTTTCCTAATGTAGGTATGTGGGTATACATGTTCATCTGTGAGGAGAAGCAGTAATTATTTCTGTTTACATGTCATCAACATGAATTCAAATGAGGGTCCATTTAAACTCCATTAACAGGCCTGAGGCCCCATGTTGATGGGCAGCATGCTAACCAGAAGCAATGCAGGTAAGACAGGAGTTGACAACAGCAGTTTTAAATAGTGAAGAGTGGTGCTGTTTTTTTTTTTCTGGTCTAAATAAATTCCTGTCAGTGGTTTAATTGAATTGCTCATGCTGAGTACACAATGGAAAGTCATTTAAAGAGGCATCCGAAAAACAATTTTGTGGTTCATCTCCCATTACTCACACACACTCTCTCACACACACACACACACACACACACACACACACACACACACACACACACACACACACACACACACAAAATCGCACACGTTTACGCACAGACACACAATTACACACATCCATGGGCCAACAATTAAATCACACATGTACATACGAGTGCACATGCACGCGCACACACACACGCACACAGACCTGAACACTGACACACATAACCCCCCCGGATCCCTCCAAATGAATCGGCCCGCTTATCTGTGAATCTGCAGGTTGCGCAAAGCAGCAGAAAGCGAGATAGAGAGCCTCTCTCCTGTGCTTGGGTAAAAGCTCCCATCTGGTCATGAGTCAGTGACCTGAGAGACAGAGCGGAAAGCCTTGGTGAGAGGCGGTCCGGACCAGGAGTTCGCCAGGTCCGTCCTTTCAGCAAGTAAATAAAGATGTCTGTGCTTCAAACCTGCGTGCCATTACACAGACCACAGCGTCTGCGCTAAGAACCTCTTACAAGAGAAACACACACACACACACACACAAACACACTATTTCAAAAACAATTACAAGCACTCTTTAAAAAATTACAAATTATTATTGTGCAATGTTACAAATAATTTTTAAAAAACAAGGTAGGGGAAAGAAACTCTCAGAATCGTTACCGTGTGTCTCTATTGATGCGCACACACCTGCACCAGTGCATCCAGCATCGATCGAACAACAATTTGTCTGAACACACTGATTCTTGTGTCCTTTCTGTGTACAGATGAACACATTTATAAACTTTTATTTGCCTTTATCTAGATCACAACTGACTGCTTTGGGTGGAAACACATTTCAGGTTTTTAGTACATTTTGCTCTGATGGAATTAACCATGTTTTAAAATCAATTTATTTATGCATGGAACAGCATGTTAGCAGCTGTAATGGAAGAGGAGACCCTGATGGTTTTCAAGGCCAGGCCTGACACTGTGTGCAGTGCAAGGGACCAGCCATGACAGGCTGCATGGCCTGTTATCATCATTAAATTTCCTTACGTCCTTACATTAACCTCGCACTTCTCTGACTCCGCTGCTCTGCTGTCTATCCTTTAACCTTAAATAAAGATCTCTGCATTTCAAACCGAGACTTAGGCTCTCACAAGTGACACCTCAGAGGGGAAGACAGAGTAATAAAACACAGCCCTCTTAAATACGGCTACTGTTCTGATTTACACGTACTGCTGCTGCCGCTAGACTGGGGGAAGAACACACAGAGGTGCAAATGTATACAGATACTGCGAACGCTCAAACAGAGGCACTACTACGCCCCGAGGCACTGGTCTGGGATCAGCTAAACCCAGCCCAGATGCTAAACCCCGACCGCGTTGAAACTGATCCAGGGTCATCGCTTGAAGGCTGAATCCATCTTTACTCCCCTGATCAGAGCTCAACGGGCCTGTGGTAATCCACTTACCCCTTCACAACAGTCCATTGAGCAATGAATCCCTCCTCTCCGCTGCCAGAGCCTCAGCCACAATAAAAACGCCATTTAACGATAAAAGCAGCTGGCGGCAGGGAAAAAACACGGGAGCAGAAGAGCGGCAAGAGGAGAGGGACAGACACACACACACACACACACACACACACAAACACAGGACTCTGTGATGAATCGGCTCTAGGTCCATATCAGTGTGAAGCCTCTAAAGCAAGGCCACAGCCACTGCATCTCCACACACTGGCCCAAACAAGATACAGACATTTTCATTCATTCCCACACCCTGGAAGGCTGATCCTGGATCAGTTTCAGCTTTTTCCACATAATGATAAGGTTTATGTTAAGAAGCTGAGCAAGATGATCCTGCATCAGTTGCTGGAAGCAGGACATTTCAACCTATGACTAAACAAGCGTTACTCAAGAGATGTAAATATATATAAAACATAATCAACAAGCCAGCATATCGTGTCTAAAGTAGTAATCTTGGTCCACTCCACACTCACTCCTCCATGCAGTAGAAAGTACTACAAAGAAAGACTGCCAGGCAATATTAACTTAATGTGAAAATCAGTTCAGAACATTATATTGAACAGAACATCTTTACCACAGTCTAACTTTTGATGTCCAATTGTGAGATAAGAGCAAACTTTCCCTCAGAATTACCACAACCCACCTCTACACCGACGGCACCTTAACCAATCAAAAGTACCCATCAAAAATGTCTGATTTGGCATCTGAACACCAGCCGACAGGACAAAACAATCAGACAAATAAAAAGAAACTCCTTCACAACAGCCAGAAACCCAATACATTCATAAGGCTTTTATGAAATACATATTATGACACCTCTATTTGACCAGCTCTGAATCTCTCTCAGCGAGGATGAAGCTTGTATTTATGCGGACGTGCTGGGTGCTCAAGGCGGGAATCAACATCACTGTGGTATAACACCAGACCTGAACAGGCAGCATTAGAATAGAGGGATTGGGTTCTCCGTTTTTCCATTTCCTCTGTCCAATCACAAGATGTTTATGCTTGGGAGGGGGGCAAAACAGAAACAAATGCGTCTTTTCTGGGACCCTAAAATACTGCCACGGTTTGTCATAGCACTACACATTGGAAGTAGTGAAAAAGCACCTTGAACCATTAGTGTCCACCATCCTTTCAGATTCAAAATTTTCTGAAGTCAAATTTTTTTCTGATTTTTTTTCATTGGAATCCATTTAATCTTTTTTCGGTAAGAGGACCAACATAGTTATTTATGTTGGCTTGTATGCGTGCTCAGGACAAAAAGAAAACAACAAAATGCCATCACCACTTTACGTCGGCACAGACACAAAGATAATGGTCAAATTTGTTTTCTTTTTTCCCTGTGATATCCACCATCCCCAATCACCAACAGAGGTGGGGGTGGAGGCGGGTGGGAGGTAGGGGTGATTTAAACATGGGTGGAACTTGGTGTGGAATGAGGGGAGAAGATATGGGAGTTGGAGTGGAACTGATGTCATTAGCTCCAGAGGTTTCCTCCGTCAGGCTCACGCGGCTGTCTCAAACTCTCTCCTCCAGGTTAAAGGTTCAATGTGATGTGATTGACTGTAAACCATTTGTGCGCAGACACAAGCACACAAAATAAGCACTCTCTCTCTCTCTCTCTCTCTTGCTCGCTCGCTCTTTCTCTGTATTGTGCATTCATTCCTTCTTAATGTCCTGCAAATGAAGAGGACTTATTAATGTGTAATTAAGTAATAATCACCGCTACATTATGCATGGAACACTCGCGGGGACGATGCAGATATGAGACAGAAATGCCCCTGCCTAGACCTCTGTACGCACATTAAAAAAGGATTAATTGGCAGAAATAATATTTTGATAAGCACTGATCTCTCCACCCCCCCCCCCACCTCTCTCCCTCTCCCTCCCCTCCAAATTCAGTCATTAGAACGGAGCGTCATCCAGAATCGTTCTTTTAACGAACACAATCAGGCACATAATTCCACATCAATTCATGGACAGGATGTCTGTTTGCATATGTGTGTGTGTGAGATGCAGATGGGGGGGGCTATAACATTTGTATAGGCTTGAGCTCACTGTTGAAATGAAAGCACAACAAAACAAGTGTGCCTGACGACAGTGTGTGAGAACTCAAGAACCATGCTTCAGCATTCTGTTTGTGCAGTGAGGTACACCAGAACATACTGTAAAAAGACAGTCCCCTGTGCTTGCACTTCTCCGCCTCTCCCCCATAATTTTAGCACACGTCAGTCTGCGTTAGGTGTTTGAAAGAGATAGCCACAGAGAATTTTACTTGCACACTAAATTGCTTCTGAACACCAGTGAACCACCGAAGCTCTTTTATTGCTACTATCTTATTGTTTAAGATGGCAGTTTTATTTAACAATGAAGCTATCCTACTGCTTGGTAATGAAGGGTTCATTGAAAAAATGTTTGTGAATTACTTGTGTCTGATTATTAAACTTTTTGTACATTATTTTATTCCATATTAGAAAATTGTTATGACATAATTCGAGGATTACTGTTTTGTAGGTATTTTTTCTTGATTAGGTTTATGTTTATAATACTGATAGATGTTCTCAGTGTAACACCACTGTGCTGATATTCTGAAAGACGTGATGCTCTGCTCTGAGAGGTCGTGACACCACGCCGCCAGCAAGAACCCGCTGAGTCTGCGTTACAAAACCGCACGGCCTTGTTTATTATTTAACACAATTCAGCATTGTTAACATTTTGCAAATGTATACACAGTAAAATGCTATTTACCAAACCGTTCGTTGAGTTTACTGTGCGCTTTAATTTTATAAACACCTCGAGAGATAAAGTCGCTCAGTCAACAATCGACAAACGACTTTAGAACCTGCCAGAGGAGACACACTATTAAAATCAACAGTGCTGTCTTTATGATTAAAATGCAACCAAGGCTAAATAATCGTTGGAAGGGGCTGCCGTTAATTAGAACAAAAAAGGTTATTATTGGGGGTGGAAGGGGGGCTCTAAATACAAGACCACATGGTCGCCCTAATGCCCATCTGCTTTCGATAGAGGCGAAGGTGCCAAATGCCCCTCGTCCGTAACTGCAATGTGTGTCATTACGAAGAGTCATCGAGAGGGATTGGGGGAGACGATAATTGGAGGAGGGGGGACGTTATACCGTCAAATCACGTTCAAAGATTGACTAACAGACCACTGCTTTGATACCTTCTCCAATGGGGAGGGGGGAGGCGACTGGGTGAAAACGTCAAAACGTGTGTGCGAGAGAGACAGCAAGGGTGCCAGAAAGGATAACAGGGCGAACAAGACAGGCGTCAAGAAGTACTGTAGGCACTGTGCGCGCGCAGCACTAAAGGTATTTTGACTGTAGACCGAAAGGCAAGGTGGAAGAAAAACAAACATGAGAAACAAGTTTTTGATTCCTTTGACCTGTAATCTAAAAAAAAAAAATACTTAAGCCAAGAGAACCCTAAATAACTTATATTTCATTTTGTATTATTTGCTAAATTAATCCAACACCCACAGCTCAATAATTTATACTACTTTAATGCTTCACGTTCCACTTTACTTTAGGTAGCACAATTAAATTTTTTGTCTCAGTAAATACTCAGATGGAAATAAATATGTTGATAATAGTCTCGTTGTATATGCAGTATTGATGGCAAACTGCAAAAATAGTTTGACTATACAACTTCGCAGTTGCATGACATTCATGGGACTGATATAAACAGCTCTACCGTAAACCAATGAAACAAAATAAAAACAAATATGCATTAGGCATAGTGTTGTAAGGAACATAATTACAAATACGTAAAAAACTAAAACTTAAAAACCCCAACAAAGATAATTATAATAATAAATCATAATAATAATAATAATAATAATAATAATAATAATACCACAATAACAAAGGCAAATCGGGGACAACCCGTTTCTAATTGGGTACAGGCGGCAGGGTTTTATTTTTTCCCCCCTCTCTCTCGTCATACCACCCTTCAGGCGTTGTAAATCGGGGAGGGGGAGAAAACTACAATACAGAAAGAAGATATTAAATCTTTGAATTTCACAGTACCCGCCAAATTTAGCCATGAAATCTCATTGGTCATGCTGCTACTCGGGAGGATTTTTTTCTCTTCTATCCATTAAAAAAGACTTACCTTTAACGGACCGAGGTTTGGCCTGCTTTCGTCTAGACATCTCCAAGTTAATGTAGTTTTTTTTCTCCCTTTAGCGATTGATGCCCCCTCCTTGTTTATTTTTTATCACAAATTTGCGATCATATAGAAAAACACTTGCTTTTTCCCCACTTCTTCGCCTGTTGCAATGCGGCAACTTCAGTCAATGTTAGTATTGTCCAGTGGCACTTGAATTGAGAGTAGCCGATGAAAGATATCGGGCGGTTTTATTCCCGGATTTTTCCCAGTACAACTTTTCTGCTGCTGCAACTCAACCTGTAGAATTCACAGGATAACTTGCCGTTTTCCGAGACCGTAATGAGACGGTTCTTTTGTTCCTCTAAGAAAAAAAAAACAATCGTTAGCTGTAGAGCGGCTTCACAGATACACAATCCGAGTTGCAAGTAGCGGCGGGTGCCAAAATTACAGCAATACGATAACACCTGATCGTTCGTGGGAAAGGGTGCCAGCGCGTCTCAATCTGATTACCTTAATTAAGCAATTATATAATTCGGTTTAAACGAACTCGCTCTTTTCCTCTTCTTTTTCTTCCCGTGCTTCGCCGTAGCTGTTCCGACGTTCTCGGTGTAGTTATCGGAACTATACGTAAATATATATTTTTGCACTGATCTTACTTACACCGAGCCGCCTCCCCCGTCCGTTATTTCAGCGAAGGTGGCATTGACATCGCTTTGTCACCCAGCATTTTCACCCTCGGGGACTTTATATTTTATGTTATCCCCTTTCCTTAATTTCCTTTAAAACAGAAATGTTTGCGGTCGCTAGCCTCTCTCTCCCTTTTTCTTTGTCCTGACTCTGGTCTTCCCTCCGCCTCCCAATCCGACTGCTGGCGGGGCTGCAGTGCAGACACACATAATAAAGCCAGGCTTGGCTGGAAATGTAGCCGGGTCCCAGCAGGAGGATGTGAGAGTAGGGTCCCGGCGGGGGAGCGCTCTGATCCCGCAGGGAGCTCGGCACAGCCTGGGCTGAGCAGACAGAGAGAGCCAACAGCACCAAACCATGGTCAGCCATGGAAACTACAGCTTAACTTGGAGCACGGATCGGGGCCAAAACACGGAGCTTCGAGGAACTCTGCAGCGCGCAAGAAAAAAGACGGACTGGATTCGCTTTCAGCTCCTTTCTCCTCCATCCGTTTTCCCATCGCTTATTGCCTGTCAGTCGTTTGTCGTCTTCCTCTCCCAGAAGGAGGGACGAAAGCAAACAGTCAATGCTACGAAAAATGTAACGTTTTATAGACGGGATGCAGTTTTAAGTTTTTAAATCTGTTTGGGTAAAAAAAATCCTGCGTATTTCTGTCATTTTATTTTTTGTTTTATCAAGGGTTATATTGCCCATGTCATACAGATTCATGGTCGAAGACCCCACGCTAAAGCAACGTCTTAGATTGCAGACTAAAACAAGAAATTCAAGATTTTAAGCAGAATCAACAGACCTGCGCAGACGTGATGACAAATTCTGTTTGTGAAACTCATCTGTTCATTGTGTCTTATCGCAGCGTTTGGTGCTTTTATTAATATTAATTAAGAGGAAGAATTCAGTCAAGTGGACAGACCAATAGAACGTGGTCATGTGTTTTTGAAGGATTGTGTATAGTGTATTTTGGTTGGAAAGTAAACTCTTTATCTGTGACCATAGCAGGATGCTTGAAGATCAAGGATTCCTAAGTTTTCCGTTTTCATACCAGTCTATATTAGATCTCTCTGAGAGTGTAAATGATTGACTTGGGTTTCCCCATATATGTTATTTGGGTTTTAATTGTCGCGTGCATGAGTGAAGAAGACTTCCAGGTGGCTATGAAGAAACACTCGTGGTAAATTAACCGTTACAGGGCCATATGTTTCCTATATACTAGACGGTATGTAACAATGCGGGTTGGACAGCAACCGATTTTGGGGTCAGACGTCGAATATGAACCTGATGTATAATTGCATTAATTTTTCATTTTAAAATGGAGAATTCTACCAAAACCACAAGCAGTGCACTAAGGCTAATTCGTGCGCGAGCCGGTATTCTCTAGTTGTAGATTGCTAAACACCAGACAAGTAATGCGAAGATCAAATGTAGCCTCTAACAGAAACAACATTTAATAAAACGTTTTCCCTTTGTTCTCGGTGCTTCTGTGCCGTGCTCTGCGGCCGAGCTTGAGCTGCCCGGGCGTTGTCATGGATAACTTGGTGGGCTCCCCGTGTTCAAGGGATCAGCGGGGTGTCCGGCAGATTGAGCCTCGCCCCCCATCGAGAGACAGAGCAGCCTTTAAAATTGAGCCCCCGCTGACAAGGGGCCCCTCTTGGCTCGTCTGAACTCCGTGCCTGAAATGACCGCGCGCCTGGAGACCTTTTAAAGCGCTTCTTTGGCGCCCCAGAGAGAGGCTGCTGGCACGCAGGGCTCCCCACAGTAGCCCCTATATTTTCAGACATATATAAAGGGGGGGGTGGATAACCCGCATTACAACCTCTTCAAGGGTCAAGGACAGACGAGACATGAATAGCTTAAAAAGTTGCATTGTTAAATCACACAGCGTGCAATTACACCCTCTGTCATCTTGGCTCGGGATTTGCTTTCATTTGAACACCGAGCGGTTCTGAATGAGGCGGGCCTTCGGGCTGTTCAGGAAATACACCGACATTAATGACACCGCTATCCTTTATTTGTTTTAAGACAGGTGGTGTGTTTGGCAGGTACTTGCCCAAATATATCGATTACACCAAATTTGTTAATAAAAAGCAGAGCTTATATAAGTAATACAAATGAATATAAAACAGACAAAAGGGAAATAATATTTTGTACACCTAATTTCATGGAGAAAAAGATTTATCGTTGGGAAGACTCCTTATTGTGCTTTTGACCGTGTTCAAACCGCGTATTGTTAAGGTCGCCGCAACCAGGAACCGTGTTCGTGAACGCTTCCTTAAACGCCTCGCCGCTGTAGTATGACGAGCACAGAGAGTTCATGTGATATTTATGTTGCCTACAGCAGAATCTCTCTGCTCTGTTCTGTTTAGCTGAACTCTTGCCAGCTCCACCAGGTCCCCCCTCTACAGACAATGTTACATCTCATTGGTTTTGCCCTAGATAAGCTATTTTTATAGGAAATAATTAGACATAACTGATTTAAATACTGCAAAGCTGACACTCTTTTTGTCTTATTGTTAACAGTATGTATATGCTTCATGTGCACAAAATGTTATTTGCAGAATTATTTTGGGGCATTTCCATCTCTGTCTATTTACATGTGAGTTAATGAATGAATGTGTCATTTGTTTATGTTTCATTTATCTATAAAACATATTTTTTTCAAGCCCAGCCATTAACACTGGTCTGTATAGAAGAGCTTCCTCAGTACAGACACACATTGCTCATTGCTATGAACTTCACAATACAAAATAACCACCCCCAACGCACACACAGATACATATGCATATGATTATCATTATGCTTAGTAGACACTGTTGTCTGCAACAATTTTCATTAGTTGCATTTGATAAATTATGAGCGTAACAGCTGTGAATACAGACCTACTGCTGGAATCCAGGTTAATCGTGTTGCTAAGGGTTGCACCAGCAATGCTGTTTTGGGGATTCAAACCTGAAACCCCTCCTGGGCTGGATAGAGCCACTCCTCTGAGCTGCCACCACCTTAAATAGCATCAGCTGCCATTAGATAAGGTGACTCAGGAAGGCGGATTTCAGGGTTACCTGATTAGGTTATTTTGCTCTCCGTTTAGGGTACGTACAGAAGCCTAGGGTGATTCTTAGGTTAAGCTGCTTTTTACAGTAAAGCACCTAGGTCATTTTATGGTTTTACTGGGATTCTTTAAAGATTTGGATATTTTTTGGGGGAAATATTTGGTGAAGTTCAACAGATGATCTGGCAACCCTGGGTGCCGCACTGAGTGTGGGATTTTCTGTTTTGATAGGGGTGTTTATTCAAGGCAACGCTGCCCCCCCTACAGTTGTTCCCAGAACAGTGATAAGGACCATGGACATGATGGACTTTAATGGGAGTTCTGTAAATCACCTTCTGACAGAGTGGCTCAATGAGATGGATGGGACCCAGCATTTTGCCACAGACTCTATAGACAAACCAGATGCGCAGCTCCATATCCTTAACCTAGAAAATTCTCTCAGCTGGTGAAGCTGAAGCATTCCAATTTAATTCACCACCTGAAAATTCATTAAGGTGTGTAACCAAGGACAATGCTGGCAATAGATGCTTAGCACTGTAACACAGCACACGGTTTTCTGTCCCAAACCAGAATATCCAGCAGCTGAAACATGTAGGATATTGGAAGAATTGAGGGGTATTTATTGAGTTGAGGGTGTCTATTGTTCTGCACCTGGAGTCAGGTGTTAGTGGGGAGCAAAATGCAGGTTTAACTTGCTGTCTCGTCTTGATGTTGTCCCAAGGACTCCCATACACACACACAGACCCGCCCCCCCTCCATCCCACCTTCAAATGGAAGGGAAAACAGAACAGAAGTAGGGAAGGTTAAGACACTTCCTGCTTCCAGACACCCCAGGTTTCTGGTCCGGTCTTTCACAAAGAACCCCCCCCCCACCTTGACCCCAAAGAACGCAGCCTCTACACGCCGCCAAATCAAACCTGCCAGAAAGCCCCCTGATCACGACGAACCGTGGCTCTCAAGCTGAGAGGCCGAAATGCACGCCGATCTTTGTTCGTACGTCCAAATCTCCATAATGAAACCTCTCTTTTTTTCTCCCTCTTTCTTCCTTTTGGTATTGGGGGGGTGGTGGTGGTGGTGGAGCAAGGCAGGGGGAGAGGATAAGATTGCGTACAAAAAGAGTGGCGGAGGCTGAGCTCCAGCAAAAAAAAAAAAAAAAAAAGAGAAAACGCTTTCTGACGAGAGGCAACAATGCACCAGCCCCCACTGCATCGGGGCTCTGCGGGGAACGTCTCCTAATTTCCTCCATCCATAATAAAAAGGACTGCATTAAACAGTGCCATTAGTGCCAGCAATTTGTTTTATTCTCAACAGAAAGAGAAATGTTATCTGTGGCGGACAAACTTAACCTAATTAGAGCTCATTGTGCAGAGGGGCCTTTTTGGAACCCCAGACTGGTGCAGAGGAACAGGGCAGGAGTCTTGAGTTGGGGAGGAGAGAGAGAGAGAGAGAGAGAGAGAGAGAGAGAGAGAGAAAAGGGGGAGGGAGTGAAAGAAAGAAAGAAAGGAGAAACCCAGAAAATGATTTTGTTTGGAGGAAAGAGAGAGAAAGAGAGAAAAAGGCTGTGATTTGGGAAAAAGGGAGGAAAGTGAGAGAAAGCAGAAGATGAGATGTGAGTTGAGGAGCAAGAGAAATTTAGTTCATGCTTTGAGGGAGTAAGCAGGAGAGAGGGAGAGATTGTGTTTACCAAAGCAGAGGGACGAGTGTTGCTTCTGTGAGTGTGTTTATATGTGTGTGTGTGTGTGTGTGTGTGTTTATGAGAGAGAGAGAGAGAGAGAGAGAGAGAGAGAGCTGGCACATAGATAGTCCCTCATGTACTTAATTATGGAGACACACAAGTACAGTGAACACACTTGCATAAAAACACACACAACAAACACACCACATACACAAAACACACACACAACACGCACACCAAACACACAACACACAAAATACACACATGCTCACAAATACACATATACAAAACACACACATACTCACAAATACACACTTACAAAATATACACATACTCACCAAATACACACATACTCACAAAACACACACATACTCACAACATACACACATACTATGCCACATCCATGTGTACACATGCACAAAGTCACAAACAAAAACCTCACAAATAACCTCATACACGCATGTGCCCACATACAAACACTGTGAACACACGCACACAAGCGCATATGCAAACTTATTTCAACATACACATGCTTAGGTGCATAAAAACAATCACACACACACACACACACAACTGGAGGTACGCATACACAAAGCCACACATTCCCCAGCATCCTCTTCCTCCTCATACCGACGCACACCAGCGTTAATTGTTGTTATAACACTTGCTAAAAACGAGCCCTAATTATCAACATGTTGGGTCGGCAGAGTCGTTAGCTGTCAGCGCGCCGCGTCGTTAGGGTGTGCAGAGGTGAGCTGCTCTAATGAAGATCTCGTTCACAGCGTTGCACGCGCACTGCGTGTGGGAGGGAGGTGGGGGTGGGGATTGGGGGTGCCTACATTTATAGATGGGCCTAGCTGTGATTTAACACCTGAGCGTGGAGACGATTCAGTGTGACACGTTTGATTGATATCCAGCAGTGAAGACGTGCTACTGTATCTATCTACAGGGAGGCCCTTTTCACAACACGTGAAAGCTGCAGAAAACAAAAGTTCCTAATTGTAGGAATATGAAATGGGGGGATGGGCGAGGGGGAAGACAGAGCGAGCAACGCACAATATATGGCAGCTGGCCATTGCCTGAGGGACAGTGAGCAGGCAACTACAGCATAGGTCAGTGTACATTGCTGCTTTGATTCTTACTATTGGAATTGTTATTACTGTTTCATGATAACTGTTAAGACACTGCACTCTGTTATTAGTATTTTATCAGTCATCGTGTCAGAAAATTTGAATTGGAAAAGGAACAAATGTGTAATACAGCCACATATGTTTATTGATAAATGAAATGCTAATAATCTGTCTGTCTGTCTGCCTGTGGATGTCTTTTTCTGTCGGTCTGTGCTGGTGTGACTGGTGAAATGAAGTGGAAAGAAGCCTTCATTAGTATGAGGCTTGATGAACTTCTCACAGCTGCAGACAAAAAACAAAAACTGCAGAGATACAGAGCAGTAAGTGCGATCTTACCACCCACCACACACACACAAACACACGCACGCACTCTCCTATGTACATGCACACACAATCGCACATTTATATTTACACAGTGCATACTCAGATACCTTACCACTTCTCACATGATTACAAAGAAATACATGATCTGTTAACCTTTCACACCTGATTCACCCATAACAGTATCTGTGAATCTCCACACATGATTCACACAGAACACAATCCATTAACCTTTCACACCTGATTCACCCATAACGGTATCTGTGAATCTCAAAACCTGATTCACACAGAACACAATCCATTAACCTTTCACACCTGATTCACCCATAACGGTATCTGTGAATCTCAACACCTGATTCACACAGAACACAATCCATTAACCTTTCACACCTGATTCACCCATAACGGTATCTGTGAATCTCCACACATGATTCACACAGAACACAATCTGTTGACCTTTCATACGTGATTCACCCATAACGGTATCTGTGAATCTCCACACATGATTCACACAGAACACAATCTGTTAACCTTTCACACCTGATTCACTCATAATGGTATCTGTGAATCTCCACACCTGATTCACACAGAACACAATCCATTAACCTTTCATATGTGATTCACCCATAACAGTATCTGTGATTCTCCACACCTGATTCACTCATAGAAATATTGCTTACTGGATTTACTGAATTCATGTGTAGGTGAGCATGCTATCACTGAAACAACTCCAAACCCAATTCCTCTTCTGTTCACATTGTCAATTATGGGAATCAGATTGCCTGAATTCCACAACTTAATTGAAAAACAGTAACATTTTTATTTTGGGTCACAATGTCATAATATGAATACCAATGTTTACATTTTTATATTATTTTCACTCAATTCTTTACATGTTGTGCCTTCCTCTCATTCTCTCACCCAACCCTGTGGCTACAGCTCTTGATTCTGCATCATTAATTTGGGCCTTTAAAAAGGACCTGTGCCTCTCCGATCGGACTTGTGTGCGCCATTCCCCATCTCGCTCTTCCTCTCCTGTCCTTTAAATGAGATTTCTCCTGGTAGTGAAGCAGTGTAACTTTATATTGAAAAGAGCAAAAGAGATTACTCTGTTTCGCCGGTGTGTCCTGTCAGCATAAAGCAGCCCTAATAAACAGGAGCAATCTTATACAGCTCCCAGAAGGCTCTGTTCACCAATCTGTGCCCCGACTGTAATGCGGTTTACAAGCAGGAGATTGGTGCGTAATACGTTTTTCAGATGAAAGATGATATTCCTTGTTTACATTTTTTAAAGCACAATAATCCAGACGCAGAAATAACACTTCAAAGGCAATTGGTTTTTATTTGTGGGAACGGAGGTGTTTTCATTTGCATCCCCCCCTTAAAATATTGTCTGAAACTTCATTACTTTGATAAGCCCCATGTTCTCGGCCTATCTGTGAGAAATTTCATTTACATCTATCTCAATAATACACATTACTACAGTGGTTATGTTGATTTGAAGAAACATTAAACTTAATTTAAGCAGAGAAAGCAAAAGAAAACAATCACATTAGTATACAAAACTGGGATTTAGAGGAAAAAAAGGTAAAACATTTGTTGGAAGGTTTAGTGGCATTGCAATGTCACTTCATCCTCTGTGACAGCCATTAAAGAGTTGTAATACTTTCAAAGATCTACATTGCCATCTAGTGGGCATACTCAAAGCTTACATCAAAAAAATTCCCCCAGATAATTTTTTCCAGTTCTGAACTAAATTCTAGGGTATGTCACAAAGACCAGTATGCAGTTGAATCAAGATGATATATTCTGCCTTTTTTGAGGCGCATGCTTTCTGTAGGCTGGGTCGCACTTGAGGTTTTAAATTTCAGTCTGACATCCCATTAAAACTAAGATTTATATCTAAAATGAAGACTCAGAAGCACTGTGGTGGTGGAAAGAAATCATAGAGGGTCTTGGCCTGACTGTGGGTCTGGGATTTGGGTTAGCTCTTAGCACAAGCAGTTAGAAAATGAACTAGGCAATGTGGATTTTCAGAGAGTGAAACACTGCCCTTTCTTAAAGCAGTCATATTTTTATTACCAACACACCAATTGTGAAGATGTCACAAATTTCAGTTACAGCATCTGTGGTTTGTTTTTTTTTGATGGCGATTTTCATGTTTTTTTAAATGGTTAAATCCCCACCCTGACACCAATTTTGTGAACAATTTACCTACCCCAAGTGAAACTTGGTGAAAGTTGATTTCAGTGCTGAAACAGGCCTTAATTACAAGAGAGCAGAATTGCCACCTGAAGCACAGTCACACTTCTGCAGTGCTGAGCACGTGCAGTGCGAGACTGACATGCTTGCAGGATGGCTTATCTAACAGCACGGACACAGACACCTCAGGTGTCATGCCTTAAGACGGTGTGTCACACTGTCACACCCTGATGTGATAACCTTATCCCTTTGAAAATGCAATTATTACTTGGTAATTGTGTTTTCTCTGATCAGACTAGGGTGCAGCGCATGCAATATAGCTGCTGTATACAGTTTGCCATACTCCTGAGCCTGAGATAATTAATGAACGGTATTAATCAGAGAAAACAGCTCATTTCACACACATAACCACATGCGAACACACTCGCAGTTATGCATACACATAAATTAAACATACACACACACACACAACATCAGTGTTAGGCAGTTCAGGACTGAATGTTTTTTAAGCATAATGACTCCAAATAAATACATATAACATGTGCTCAACTCAAATTCTAATGTCTTTTTGTGACTGATAGTATCAGTATATGTTTGCAAGTTTGAAAAAAAAAAGTATGCGCTACACTTTTCAGACAAACTGAACTGATGCTGACAGCATGCTAATCGTTGGGCAGGCACTGTGCCCCCTGCTGGCTGAACATTATCCTCATAGAGTCATGCTCCTACAAACACATTTACTGTCAGTTTTAGGGTTATTGTGGTAGGTTATAATGGATATCATTTTACTGTTTGTGGGTGATCAAGGAAGAGTCATTATGAAAACACCTCCATCTGCAAACAACCATACTTAAATGAGGGACCTTGCAAGCCTGGAAAAGATCTGAGGCTTTGTACATTGCTGGCCGTTTCACAGGATGTCAGCGGGAAGTAGAGGTGTCAGGATTAAAGGCTGGCTTATACTCCATAGCTAAACCAACGATGTGAACGTTCATGAATCTTCTAATGTCGCTCCATGTTGACTGCTGTCATTGTCATTTGCAAAGCAAGGAAAACACACAGGACATGTGAGAGGGAAAGAAGTTCGTTCATGGAGCCTTTTGTTTTGCTTACATTGCTAAAATGACATGCATTAAATAAAATTTAAAATGTCAACATTATGTTAATGCATTTATATTGCGGTTTTACAGTGTGCCTGATCACAGCCATATGTCCAAAAAACAGCACGGAACAGCTTCTCAACAAAACCTTTGAAATTTTATTTTTTAGCTCGTGGTCGATACTAAACAGGTGATATGTTGCCAATGATGTTCAGAGAAGATTTGTATGAGTGGAAAGTTCCCATTCTCTACATTGTTGTTTTTGACCGTTTCCTGCAACAGCCGTGATTTTATCCATTGCGTGTCTGTTTATATCTATTTCATTCACACTGAATTGCACGAGCTATTTTAAAAATGCTTGAGTAAATATCATAAGTGCTAAAGTAACCTTTTTCTATTATGTAGTGTAATGATGGGACACACAATTTAGCATATCTGTTCAAGCTAACCCCCCCAAAACGAATAATCCAGGCATCTTTCCACTTTCACACACACAGTCCTCTCTACACCTTGTTAGTTGATCACTATGGCATGTGGTAACAATTTTACACTTGTTTTTACACACCGAAACCTTCAGTAAATCGACCCCACTGTGCAATCCCCTGCAAGGAACCGGGAGACAGATATCGATTTCTTTGTGGTGAGAATGAGAGGAACACACTCAAAAGTTGTGTCAAGGCGGTAAGGACAGCACCCCTCCTTCCTTTAACCATTCTGTGTGACCTGCGATTCACAGCAAACTCATACACAGGAACAGATGGCCCCTCAGCTGCAGGGTTAGCTCAGTACAGGATGAGCACAACTCCATAAATCACATATGAGACAAACGCTATATATTCTCCAGAGCCCAAAATGCACACAATTCTGTACGTGGGTAACAACAACCCACAAATCACAATCATTTCCTTCGTAATTTTTCAGTTTTATAAGGTAAGATATACATGAATATTGCATTAGGTGTTGTTAGAGAAGGCGTATCATTTGATTTAAGACTGTAAAGAAGGGCAACAAAATATGATAGAAACAAGCAAATGGAAAAGGTTTTTAAGTAACTAAATTAATCACAATTAAAAGTCCACATATACATTTCATTTCAACATCAACACAAATTACCAAGAAGTTTCTGCTATAAAACACATTTTTAAAATCAACACTTCATTATGCAAGTTTCTAAAGCAACTTGATGAGAGATCTAACATATTTTTAAGGTCAACTTAGGCAGTTCCCAAACTGCAGGTGTGTCAGAGACAGGAACTTGACTTTTTTAATGTGCCAAAAAGAGCAGTGGTGAAAATTAAGATGGCAAATGCTAAAAAGTAAAATGAGTATCAGGAAATAAATATGCATAACAGGACAGCTGGTAAACAAGGGCCAATAATTGCTCAGAAATTACCACAGAACTGAATTTATACTTCCATGACCCAAAACAAAAAGTACTTTGTGAACTTCACAAAGGCAGTATTAAAGATGGAGGTACCATCAGAACCCAATTCGAGTCCAGAAACCACTTGTATCTAAGGCCAATGTGCAACAATGTATAACCTGGTGTAATGAGCAGTAAGTGGAAGTAGTATAATCTAGGAGACACATTTGACCAGGATAGGCTAATGTTTGGAAAAAGCTCACGTTGCTTGATGCCAAGTGTAAGAAATCATGGACCTGCTATGGTATGGACAGCCATCTCATTGGAGTCACTGCATAGTTATTCTTACTCTGTTTGGTAAAATTACGACTAAGGAATATGAAGCCATTTTATGTGACCAGGGCCATTTTTCCTTCCTTCAACATATTCCAAGATGATAACACCCAAATATACAGTTCCTTGGTCTCCAAAATCACCAGACCTAGACATCACTGAATCTCTATGGAATGTTCTGGAAAACAGCCAGCATTCTCACCTCGTTCATCTTTAAAAGAAGTGGATGTCCAATATCCTGCAAGAATCAGTTCCAGCATTCTACACATTTCAAATGGTCCAGAGGGAAAGTATAACCCACATTAAAAATACATAGATATATTCATTCATTTTTTCCATTATTTTGAATAACCCCTGAATCAATGTGATACTTCCATATTTCTCCTGATTAGTCAAAAAATACAAAAATAAATCCAAAAGTGTCTCAACCAGAAACAGGTGACTCATAAGCAACAGCAATAACACAATAAATTCTGCAGTAATGTAAAATATGTACGATCCAGGTCAGATTAATGTGTTGTGAGGCAGGATTTCATGACATGTACAAACAGAAAATGTGTCCAGATGCTCACTACAGGTCATTGGTTTATGTACCAGTCAGCATATTGCATTGATAACGGAATGTGAGCCTGTGAAGTCACTGGAACCCTACATAACCTCATTACTTAGAGTAGTAATAGGACACATGTAATGTTGATTGGGACTAGCTTGGCAGATATCCAGTTCGAATCAAAAGATGAATCAATACAAGGGAAAAACATCTCAAGAGTTAGAGGCGATGTTTTTCATCTTGTGAGTGTGTTCTAAGTCATTGTGCTGTACCATGTCCTTTTTGACAGTGAAGAGACAGACATTTCTAACCTTGGCGGAGAAGACCCTGTCACTGGCAGGATACCATGTGGGGAACTGGGAGTCATGGTTCTTCTATTTGAATTTATACATCTTCACGCTCTGTCTTCGGGATCGTTTTTCACTTTGTCGGTTCTGCTGCCTCGGTCGCTGCTGGTCACAAACAACCAGCGTGACACGCTAAGAGGAGAAGTGGTGGCTGCAGTCAGGGCCGGTTCTTAGAGCTGAGAAGCAGAGTGAAGCACCAACAACACAAGGGACCATTAATCACATGGTGTTGTCTTTGTCAAACACTGTTTACTGGTTATCAAAATTGTTTTGGTTGTCATTTTAAAACAACGTAGGCTACTATGAGATGAAAATTCTGCAAATGTTCAAAAGTATGCACCAAAACACCTTGATTCATGCTTTTGTTCATGATTTTTGCATTACCCTATGAATGTATACCTTTTTGTGACTAACAAAATATGTTACTGCACCCATGCTAATCTAAAACCATCCCTATGAATTGGAAGTTCTAGAGCTGAGCAGCACGTGTCCACATGACCTGTGAGCTCACTTATAGCTGCATTATTCTCTTCCATTTTTAAAAACACTAGAGTGGGTCAGAGTCAGCATGCGAATTACAGTCATTTTGAATCACTACTAAGCCCAGGTTAACTGTATGCAATGCTCAAAGCAAGGCAAATTTTTGGATCCACTCATTAATGATGTACTGTGTTATTTGCAATTTCTCTAACAGCAGCTCATCTGAATTGTTTACTTTCTGTAAGTACATTCTCATTTCAGCTCTGAAAATATCATTTGACAAGCCAATAAGGGACTGAAAAGATAAAAAGAAGATTTACAATACAAAAACAAGATTTGCACTAACTCTCCCTTGTACTTCAAACCAGACTGTAGATGTCCAGAGGCAAATAAAACCTTTTGACATTGATCCAGGAAAGATTCAGGAGTGATGTTTCAGTGACCCTGTAAAGCTTTGGTTAATTGCTTACACAAATCAGTTGGGTCTTTTTCAGCATAGTGGGTTCTCAGGGTCTGTCTGAGGGTATCTAATGTAAGGTCTGTTTTCCCATCTAAACTCCTCAGCTTCACAGCACAAATTACTGCTTCCACAATTTTCAGCTCAGGATACCATTTTGTTAAACCATTTTTCAGTTTGGTGTTCAAGGCTACTAAGGTTCAGTTTATCATTTTGACTTACCTCATAAACTTGTTTATTATTTTATTCTGAAGTCCTTACTCTAGCTGTTTGAGGGTGTAAATCATGTCAAATTTGCTGGGGAATATTTCCGTTGACTGCACGTCCTCTCACCGTCAAAATGTCTTCTTCATCCGTTGGCGGGTGAGCTTGTGTAACGTCCTCCTCAGGCGCGGGATGTCGCCTTTGATACCGCACCTTCCTCCGCTAGTGCTTTCAACATGCCACCTAAATCCAACTGCACCAACATGCCCTTGTCTTCTGTTTCTAATAAATGTTGGCAGTCGCAAAACTGCAGTATATGTTAAACCTTGGTATGTCGAATTGATATCTAGTTTGTCTTTGCCGGTTATCTCACATTACTCCATGCAATAACCCCGTGGATATTCCAAACGGTCTTTGTTCCACTTCAGTTGCCTCGCTACATGAACATTTTTCCTCACTTTAACACGGATAAAACAATAAAACGTTGTCTTGGCTCGTAGGGACGCTATAGCTTAGCTAACTTCGAATTTTGCTAACTAGTTAAACGCTCTCGCACTTTCCCCTCCACAGAAAGTATTTTTCCGGTGTCACCTGCAGTGCGTATATGGCCCTCCACATCACACCACATGTAAACTTCTGGAATTTTCTGTTATAAACCAACCTATCTCTCTCCACAGGCTGCTGATTCACCTTAACCAGAAGCTTCTCCACATGCTGAGAACCCCCTGCAATGAGGCAAACAGTTAATCCAGGGTTATGCCATTGAACTCAGCCCAATTGCAATGAATCCATGGAAGCTGTGAGAACAGCTGGAGGAAATTGTGCTTGTTGAAAAATTTGGTTTAAATCACTTTCAGCATGAATCAGAAAATATTTCTCTTATTTACATTTAATGATAATGTATCATATTTAATAGTGTTTCAGTTATGTAGCAAGTCATCAGGATAAGACATGTATACTGTATGTATGGTATGTAAATTCACTGTTGCATTGTTTATTATTATTATTATTATTATTATTATTGGTATAAGTATTGCATTCTTATTAGAATTAGAGAATACTTTCTAAACCTTAAGCTTGTAGAGGACCTGCCCATATTTGCAATAGATAGGCACATACACACAATTTGTAATCAAATTAAGAGCTTTTGATTTTCTGTTGGCTATGATCAAACTGTTGTTGAAGTTTTATTGAAACAATCACTTTTGGCTCTGCCCACCTTTTTTTTTGAAAATAGCCTACAGCTATAAACCTGCAAGGAATCAAGCTTTTGAGAGTCCTTTGCAGCCAATGAGTTCTGACAGCAGTGGTATCAGAAGAAATCATGATTCACACTAGAAAACCAGGGCCAGCGCCTGTTTGTTACCACCACCTAGCAATGGGCCAAAAAAATCTTCTGACAGCACATTAGCGCAGCAGATAGGTTCAAATGTTTTTATTTTTTAAAACACTTTTTAATAAAGGATATTTGTTTTTCTTATCTCACTGAGCCACCCCCACCATTGTTTCCCCTGACCAAAAAAAGGAAAGTTTAACTTTACAGTTTTACAGTTAACTACAATCGGTAGTTACAGTTTCCAGGGTAAAAAACTGAGGGCACTTGCCTCAGGCTAGTAGGTTAGGTGTAGTTGGTTAATAACAGGTCAGAGTCACTGAGGAGTCACTTCTGCTTACTTGAAGATGCTATTTGTCCTGTTTGCCCTAACAATGGAAGGCAGCGCTAGGTCACAGCCATTGCCTGGGTAGAGAGCAGGCTCCTGTAACCGGCTACCCATTTTCACAGCCCATGCTAACCGTTCTAATTAAATGAGCAGCATCAGTCTTGCCTGCAGATTTCTGAACTCTGGGCAAGTGTTTTGCTCCCCGTTTCTTTCCCCCAGCACCATGTCCTCCCATAAGGACAGTGCTGTGTCTGCCTGATAAGCAGGACTGTCTATCAGATGCTATCCACTAAATAACTCCCTTGACATGCTCTGTTTGACGTCTCGCTACTGGTGGTGTTTCCAAATTTGACCAAAGAGTGTTTATCACAACGGCTGAACTCCAAAATGAGTTATGGGGAAACAGGCTTTGTACAAAAATGTGCCTCTTTTTATTGTTTTTTAATTGAATAATCAAATCAAAAAATGTATGATTGAAGACCTAGTTCTTAAAGTGTGCTGTTGCTGAGACTTGGAAACATCGTTTTGCTCTTTTGGTCTTGAATTTATGAATGTTTTTTTTAAGTGCCTCCCTGTTCTGGGATCTGGTGCCATTTTATAGACGAGTAGTCACAGATTTCACTCCCTCTGATGAGGATTTTACGGCCAAATTCTGCCAAGCGCAGCTTCTGAGATTTGTTTACGACTTGGTCTACAAAGATGATAACAGCATTTTTTACAAACCTCGTCTGAATAAGTAAACACCAACACTTAAAGACTATTATTCCCCAAGGGACATTCTGTGATGGTAGTTTTGTGGAGTTAAGTTGATGGATGTTAGTAGTACCTTCAAAGTGTGGGAAAACATTTGACTGCTCTCATCATGTTTGATACTTCATGCTAAATCTTATTTTTTTCTAAAAAAAAGAAAATATTTCCCATTAAAATGATATTCTAGAGGAGTGCTGTTTTGATGATATTAAATGAAAATCAAATGCTGCCAGGTTTGCACTCCTAAACGTTCTGAATAACATCGAATCCCTTATATCACTCAATGAGCTCAAAATGAATTCAGATTGAAAATAAATGTAAACTCTATAACCGTGATCACACACTCATTTATTTAACTCTTTCTGTTACACTCATGGAAGATTAGATTGTATTATAATAATAATATATATAAGGTGCAAATTTATTGTTAGTACATGCTGTTGCCAAGTTGGGGAACTATGAGCAATATGAGTTCTTGAAGATAAATTCCTGTGCTTTCTGAGATTTTAGCTTCCTGATGAAAATTTAAACAAAGATCCTGACTCTCCAAAAAATATCCAGTGACACTATTGCAAAAATAAGGGAGTACCTCTATGTCCTGGAACAATTTCCTTATTTTCCCCCCTCCTATGCCCATTTTAAGAGAGAGAATAAGCAGACCACTGTTGTCAAGAGAGCTACCTGTGTATATGTCTGAACAAACGTGGCAGCACATAAACACAAATTATGATTGGACCTAACAGTTCATAAAGAGGCTATTTCAGACTGTATGTCAAAGAAAAAATGAAAAGGGCTGATGGGGAAAAAAGAATTTCTCAGTTTTTTTTTTTATTATTTCTGAGCATTTCAATGCTAAAGTATTCATAGAGTGGCATTCAGCACCACAACAATTAGTCATTTTAAATTTAATTGGAAAAAAATAGAATAGTTGCATGTCCTTTCATAGAAATGCCACACTCATATAGACAGCACCACAAACAAGACAAAACGACAGTAGGCTGCAAAATAGCATGGTTTATGACAAATAGCAAGGTATAAGTGTCTCTTACTTGTGGATGTTGTTACGTAAAGCATTCCAATTCATATCTAAAATGAAAAATAAAAGTAATAAAAGATAACTAAAATAAAAGATATAGAAACAATCAGCATTAGTGAATGCAAATAGTTTTGAATGACTACATTTTATTTTGCATTTATTTATTAGTGTTGATTTCTGATTTTGTGGAGAAAAAAATATAAAAAGATGTCTATCACAAATAATGAAAATTAAAAGGAACAAATGATTTTAAGTAATTACATTTTATTTTAAACATTGCTTGGAATGAGTCACCTAACAACATCTCATAATAACAGCTGCCATCATACTGAACTGCTTGGCTGTGTAGTGCTATATTTTGCCGTCGTTCTGCTGTCTTGCTCTGGGTTTTATGCTGTCATCCCTGTGAACGCAGCATAAGGAGCAGGTCCCAAAGCCGGGTGGTGAATGACAGCTCCATTCTGCCTTGATGGCGCTGGAAAGCTTAGAAAACTTAGGGAGAGGGGTGACTTCTCAGAGGGCATTTCGCAAGGTTGTAAAGATTGCACTCTTTTGATAGCAAAGCAAAGAGACTTCCCCATTCGCTTTGCCTTCAATGGTCCTCAGAATAAAACCAACTCACTGTTCCTCTGTCTGCCCCTTTGCACAACTCATTACACAGTCCTCTCCTGAGAATTTCAGTGCCTCGGGAGAACACATTAGCCAGGACATAAAATTGGTTACGGGGACAATTTCTTGAGCCCTGTGGAGCATTCATGGGGTTCTTGCCAGAAACTTGCACAAGACTGTCATGGTTTAAAAACTAAACCTGCTGCTGGCTCAGCAACTTCTCACAATCAGGACAAAGTAACTTTTATTGCAACAGAAACAGAGCAGTAAGTGAAAAATGTATTTCTCCTGTTTCTTCACATTATGTTTCTGCTGCTATTAAACACATCCACCCTTATCCTGGTGGGTTTACTCTGGTATCACCCTGCATTTTAGGATCTAGTTTGATCTACAAGATCCAGCCTTGTTCTGGATCCACCTGCTTAGGTTTCAAAATCAGTTATTGACTGGCCTTCATGTATTCAGGGCCAAAGTGAGCTACTCCCAAATGTTGTGCTATGACTCTGGAACGACCTCCCATTAGAAGCCAAGTATATTCAAGAGGACACTCAATATGAACTTTTATCCTTTAGCTTCATTATTAATAGTGTAATGAGAATGTGTCATGTTCACTGTAATTGGTTGTATTATTATGATGTATTTGGTATGACTACATACACCTGAAACATGTCTGTTTCAGCTTCTCCCACACTGTTCTAGTTGAGATGCCCATACACACACACACACACACACACACACACACACACACACACACACACACACACACACACACACACACACACACAGTGTGTGAGGTACAATGCACAAGCAGAACATAAGCAAGCATGCCTGCAGCACTTTCTAATCACTGCCATCTCGTAAAAAGGCTTTTAAAGTCACCCCCAGCCGATCTAAGCCTGTCAGTAAAATCACCTGAACTGCTAACAATTAATCTGCACAGAGAGTAATCCCCTCCCATTCCCTCCGGCCCAGATCTCGCTGTCAGTTTCTGACACTTTGAGTGTGCACATAACATAAATTATGATTATGATGATTTTTACCATTAATAAACGAACCTGTCGTCCAGAAAAGTCATCCAGTCATCTCAGCATGCTGTAATATTGCTAGCTACTGGCCACGTGTTTGTCCCTGGAGTTATCTTATAAAATATATGTTTACAGTAATATTTTGACCACTTACAAAACCCATAGTGACTTTAACATACTAAATCATGTTAAAGAAAAAAACCTGCTAATATGATGTTTTTAAAAGGTTTCAAGTTGTTTTGGATTTAAATAGGTTAGAGCAGTAATGAGTAATGTGACTCATTTTAAAATGAAACTGCCACTATGAGGTCATTCCTCTCACAAAAGTGCTGCCCATAATTTTTTAAATATTTTCCCGCAATTTTTTCATGTTTGAATTCAAATTCTTTCCAGGCGAAACTATATAAGAAATAAAATGAATTTTAACCATAATTTATCTTAAAAGCAATGTCAATCAGAATTGCCCGTTGTCACCATTTTCAGAATTTAATCCAATAGTTAGTCTCCGCCACACTTTTCTTTGCTTCATAATTCTATCAGAAAAAAAAGTCTGAGCTCACTGTGCTGTTATAGCCATCAAGTTTCTTTGTGTTTCATCTGTGCACAGTGTGTGGATACTTTTTGAAATCTAACACAAACTCATTACGTTCTCAGCCAACATTGGAAATTCTAATCATAACACTAACACAAAATGCAGAAGCATAGAGAATAGTTATCCTCAATAATGATTACAGCTAATTCCACAGTTGTGGGTTGACCAATGACAACAAATGGAGAAAAATAAGATATGAAATCATGTATTTGATTAATTATGTAATTGATTTATATTGATTAAATAATTACCATTTACCTGTTTTTACAACAAGGGAATTCTGGACAAAAAATGGAGAACAGACAAATATCCACCTTACAAGGCACTGGGTGTGGGTTGCTGACTGGTAGCTTATAAGTAGCAGACATGACAGACAGTTGGCTCTACTATTGGCCTTGTTTGATATTCAGATATTCTCATTGACAGGCTTCAGTGACTGTGGGAATATTGATTGGCCTCAAAGAGTGACACACTAAATCCAGAAACACATACATCTGCGTTTTAAATTGAAGCAACTTTGACAGAGCAGAAGTGAACATGTGCTGAGCATATCAAGGACGTGAGGTGGAAACGCCGCTCTTCAGGAAACACAGCAAGACTTCGGACTCTCTAAGCAAAGGAAACAGCAAGGGGGCTCCCCAAGATCATTTCAAATGATCATTCCTCACTAACCATTCAGTGTGTTCCATTGTGTTCACTGGCATGAGAAAAATGGCCTGGGCCTATTTAGTTTCTTCAGTTGCATGATTGGTTGCCTGTGAGATCAATAAAAAAATGGGTATTCATTTAGCAGCCCTGGCGGATCTGCTTTGTCCAATACGTTTGACAGAACAGGGCTGAAGAGAGTCGGCCAGACAGGAAGCTATGGTGATATTAGACCACCTTTCAAAGGGAGATGAAAGCAGATGGAGACCCAGCGTATGTTGTGACCTAATGTCTGTCTGTTTTTGCCAGTGGTTACCTTTAGCATTCCTACAGACTTACTTCTGCAATTCCAGAACTTAGAGGGGGCAGCCTGTAGTCTAGTGGCTGAGGTACATGATAGGGACCTTTGAGTTTGGTACCCCAGTCCAGCCACAGCAAGAACACCATTGCTGTTGGGCCCTTAACCCCACATTGCTCCTAGGGGGAATTGGCCCTTGGTTAGCATAATCAATTGTAAGTCAGTCTGGATAAAAGTGTCAGCTAAATGACACTTGAGGATGTTACTTTGTAAAACATTAAATTACCAGACAGATAAGATGGTGACAACATGTCAAAATATGACTAAATTACCCTCTGCTAAGGAGCTTTCAAACGCCTGAGTTGAGACACACAACTACATTTCATAGTCATGCATTCCTTGGTTTCTACTGTTAAAAATAACGATCTCTTCAAAAAAGACCTTAATCAGATGAAGTATGTGTTTTAAAGTTGAACAACAGCCTTCACCCTCAACAGCCCCACCCAGAGAAGATTGGACACTCCAGTCATAGACTATTGAAAGTATCATTGGGTTATTTTTTCCTAGTCATGGTGCTTTTATTGGGCAATTACACATTTATTAGCACTAATGAGGATTAATAGTGATTAAAGGAAGGTCAAAAAGTGTTTTCATTCACAATACCGTTTTTAGTGTCAGAAAATATCCAAAAAGGGGCAACTGATTCAACAATTTATCATAGCTTTTTTCTGCAGCTGGATGTGACAAACAAGCATGGTTGATAAACAGTAGGCATGCCTCCGCAGGTTCGTTTAGGAGGCTGGGCCAGTTCTTCCTGTCTCCAGATCTTATTTTATGGCTGATTCTGAGTCACCTGACCTGGGTCACTGTGGACTGTGAAGGCCTGTAATGCTGGAGGCGTGACTGGAGGGCATCCAGACTCCAGAGATGAGGCCTTCAGGGCGTAAGGAACACAGTCCATCTCTTAAAGAAACTGAATTACATTTAATGACCAGACACAGGCAGACACTGAGTGACATGCAACACTATGACTTCTCATTCAGCTGCCTCAAAAAAAACAAAGGCAGTCAATCCATCAAGTGTTAAGTTATTGGAGTATGAACAAGGTTCCCATGATTGGCTGCTTTGCGCTAAACTGGCTAAATTTCCATTGGGTCTGCACTCTTGCAGAACTGAGAAACTGTGACATGTTTCAAGGACATAAGATGGACATTATTACATGACTAGATGTTGGTGTATCTGTGTTGTGTTACTGACTAATGTACTGTATGACGTTTTTGTGGATTTTTCTGAAACACTTAGTGCTGTGGTTTTGATTTCTATGGCTGACAGTTGGCTCTGTGCTTTTCAAAACAGCCTGGCAACCCTGGCCATCACATCATAATTGAGAAGATTACCTAAAAATAGACACCTACAAAGGCCTAATGTTGCTGAAGAGTGTGCATTCCAAACACAAGCCAGCAGCTGTCCTGTGCTAACACTGCTAACACTGAGTGTACAACAGTACAGGAGAGCCAGAATCAATCTGAGGTGGGCCTTATGGAAGTGAAGTATCAAATTAAAATATATTCTTACGATATTGCAACACTTCTCATTATATCTGCATAAACAACAATGGTTTTTAGCGACTGCAATATATTTCTTTTGGAAAAACCACCGCTGTGAAATATAGTTATCACTCACTCTTATTGGCAAGAAAGCACCCGAGAGTGCATGCCAAGTCATTTACAGGAAGTGATGCTGCAGTAAACCTGAGAAATGACTTCGATTTTCCCCATTTCTGGTGGGGCAAAGCCATCTCTGATCCTCACCAAAGTCAAACTTGCAACAGCTCAGTTATTGGGGCTGGCAGGACATTATGTGAAAAAAGCCACAATACCTACACCGATTTTGCTCAGCATTGTTTGTAGATAATCATGTGGCATCGCCCGAACACATGAAGGATCATTTTATCACCAAATTGACTGCATGATAATTTTTCAAGGTCTGCAAGAGTTCCTTCTCACAATTCTATTAATTTCCAGTTTGGCGTCTCTCATGTCATGAATTACAATTAACGACTGAATTCTGCCTGAAATTGGAAATAGAATTGAGATGCAAGGAAGCAGTTATAAAGCACTCTGACACAACCAAATGCTTCATACAGCAAACACAGACCTTACAGATACCAATAAGGACAGACCACAAACAACAATCACCAAAACAGACCTCTGGAATGCTACCAAATACACACAAATACAGACCATCAGAAACAGCAGCAAAATGGGACATCTTGGCATTTTGTAATATCTTACTTGTGTCTTCCTATGCTTCCTCATCTATCTGTGCTGCTACTTTTGTCATTATCCTAAACAGAATACAGCTTAACTTAGTGCCTTTTTTATAGAGATGTCAAATTGATTTGGGCAAATAATCTCAAACTCACATTACGATTGCATTTACTCTCCTACCAGTATCAGTACATCATAGAACGAAATATCTTTGACAGGTGGTGTATGGTGGTGCCCAGATTGTCTGCACCTGGAAAGCTTGAAACTGATGTGAAACTGTTCTTGTGTGCATAAATGTGTATGGACGGTCAGTCCGCTGTGTGATGGGACATTCATAGCAACAGGGCCAAAATGACGAAAATTAAGCCAAATGAAAAATTAAGTGGCAAAGTGTTTATCAGTTCCCAGACATGCAGGTGAAGGTAAGGCCTACTTAAAGTGTAGATGGCAAAAAATGTCTGGACAAAAAATAAAAACAACAAAAATTTTCACAGAGTTCAATGACACCCACATGCACTTTGCAACACTTCACAAACTTGAACCAGTTTTCTCCCATACAAGCAACCACCAAATGATGGGCATTGAATCCATTCAACAGATAGGGTCCAATACTTTCTCCTGTCTCCTCGTTTCCTCCCTTCCTCTCCTACCCCAGAAATATGTGGAGGAAAGAGGGTGGGGGAATGAGTGGGGGAGACAAGGAAACTAGGAGATGAAGCAAAACTTGAAACAGCTAATCTGATTAGCCCCTCATGAAAGTCAATCTCAGCTACTGATGAAGTCAAGTAACTTCGACTGATTCCGAGGATACCCAAGACAATCAAAATTTTCTCTGGGATGGTCTTTTAATCTGACTGGTCGTGAGCTCAATGATGTCACCCAGAAATGTGAAAAGACTTCCACGGTCATTTCCTACCTTTTTGGAACAGTGGGGGGAGGGAGGACTTAAAGCTTAAAAAGAACTGAATAAAATACAGGAGGTCCTCAGGTTACGATGGTCTCGAGTTACGACGGTTTCGTGGTTACGACACACTCCCATAAATGACTTAAAAAACCTAGTTTCGACCTAAGCGGTTTGGCTCGTAAATACGACCACAGAAATAAAGATAAGAAATTGTTCTCTCTTTTTTTTTATTAATGTTTCATTTAATTACTGCATTTTATATGTCCTTCATGTGTTGTGTGTACAGTGTGAGTGACTTAAGGTGTTAATTTAGGTATAATTTAGGTATAAATAAGCATAAGCATATAGGGCATAAGCAACTCACCTCCCCCATTCCCTCACTTGAGTGGAATGGCCACCTTTACAGGCAAAGCCGATCACACCAGGTTTCAATGAAACAATTGGTTCACTTAACAGAAACCAATTTACCAATTAACACACAATTACTAAAGTGCCAACATTTGGGCTGGGCCACTCTTTCACAAGGACACATGAATAAGTTTCCGGGAAACAGAGGAAAGGAGGAGATGAGTGGAGGTAATGAGGAGACAAATTTGAGTATTGGAACACACCCATAGTCTTCTCGATGTCTGGAAGATACCAAATCAGTTAATTTTCCTCAAAATACAAACGCTTGATATTCTGACACATTTACATAAATAAGGTACATGATAATCTAAATTTGAATTATAATAATTAACTCAAACATGTAATGTCTTCTATATGCTTAAGAAATAAAAAGTTCATATTAAATTGTAAACATTTGAATGTTCCGACCAATTATATCACAGTATAAATGCATTTTTGAAGCATTGCCATTGGTTTGCTTCCCGTCGCCCCTTACCAGAGAGAACAAGCAAATGCGCACACAGACGCGCGGTAAGAATTGTTTGGTCATTTTCATGATTATGCTGGAGAATAAGTTTTAGAACTGTAGCTTGGTTATTATCAGTACACAGCTTCACTGTGGTATCAGTTGGCCACCCCAACACAGAGAACGTAGCATAAACAGTATTGGTAAAACTTTGCTACATAGGCCTTCTAATTGCATCGCATTTGGCCTATCAAATTGTTACATGATAAAAAGCTAAGCATTTTTTCATATCAGCGATTTTTTTAATCATGGTATCCCAAAAAGGTTGTTTCCATGGGAGTGAAATGTATTACCGATGCCTCTCTAATGTACACCAATCATAGTGTGGCGAGAAACACCTCTTAATTCACACAATGACTCACTGATTGATGGCTCACAGTAGACCCATCTTTTATGAAGTTCATAAAGCCTCACTTCCCCATCATTACCGCTAATCTACGACATTATAATCTTCACCATTACGTATGTCATGTGCCTGGTCATTACCATTGACTCAATTCACAGGAGCCATTAATGCTTGAGTTTAAACAGCTTGGCTTGTTGTCGTGATGACTCCGCTGGTGTTAACAGCTGAGCTTTCATGACTGAATTTGATTGAATGATTGAAGTCACTGTACAGATTTGAGCACGCAATCTGTAAGTGGAGAATTTGTCATTGGCGTTAACTTCAGCTCCACATACAGATTTAAAAAAACATATTGGTGGTGTTGTATTCCTCCTGTGGCTCAGCAATATGCAAATAATTGATTCATAATGACTACCACAGAGTCACAGACCGAGTACCAACATTCTTCTGAATGACTCGATTCTGCTCCATGGATTTACCCCAGCCAGAACCTCTGAGTTCTATGAATACAAATGGGCTAGCGGCTGCTAACAATATTCCATTCTTCCAATATTTTTCTGCTAGGCAGAGTAATATCATGGCATGAAATACTTGCTTTTTACATCACTCTGGTGTACAACTGTGACAGGATATTGGAATAGGGTTTGACATGACTCTCTCTCTCTCGTTTTTTTTTTTTAGTTTCAATATTGGGCTTGGGCTGTGGGGAGGATATGTAAGTTTTGTGGTTGTTGATGTTTCCCTGTATCTTAGTTTTTGATTTTGTTTATTTGTAGGTTTCTGACTTTGTTTGAGATTTAGAGATTTGTGACTTTGAGATTTCATTTATAGGAAGCGGTTTGGGTGTAATAGCCTTGTTTTCTTGTTTGTGCAGTATGAATTGTTTTTATGGCCTGTGATGTGTTGTAATGTCACCATAAAGGCGGGTTAAAACTTTATTTTCCAAAATCCCTTTAGCTCAGCATGGATCTCTCTCTCTCTCTCTCTCTCTCTCTCTCTCTCTCTCTCTCTCTCTCTCTCTCTCTCTCACACACACACTCTCTATCTTTTTCGGTTTAGATTTTGACTTCTGCTCCTCAGTTGTGCGGCACAGGTGCTTACTGCCTAAAGCCATTAATACCTGAGGTGACCTGCAGAAAGTGCAGTAGAACAGATGTCTGACATTCAAGCACTGGAGATTGTTTTCTGATTGACATTTTGTGTGGTCTATCTCTTTCAGAAATTTTGAAAAACTTTTTTGGAAGCCCAGATTGAAGTTTATGTCATTTTGAGTCCTGTGAAAGGAAGGGGCCAATTTTATTGGCATACCAATCAAGGACATGTTGGACCTCTGTTGAATATAAAATTGGACATATTAATGAAAAACCCCTTCAGTAATCCATTTACATTTCTATAAGTTATGTTTTGACTCTACCATTTTGTTTGACAATTGGTTTTTGTCCAAAGAATTGTTTAAAGGAATGGACAACAAGGGAACACAAGTTGGAATGCAACCAGTAATTTGTGCTGGTACTGTATTTAACATTCCTGTGTTAAACACCAAAATATTTTCCCCTGTCAGCTTGATATTGACTAATGTTAAAAGGGAATGAGGTTGAATAATGATTCTTTTTTCGGTGTAATGCCCTGGACACTCTGTAAAAAATGACTAAAGCAGTGCACTTAAAGGTCTGAGTGCCTTTTAGAACTGAGAACATTTCGCTGCTCAATCATAGTGTGTTTCTGTGCCTTGCAACTCTATCAGAAAGAATAGGAACAGGTTTATTTGTCTT
This sequence comes from Albula goreensis, assembly GCA_022829145.1. NCBI lineage: Eukaryota > Metazoa > Chordata > Actinopteri > Albuliformes > Albulidae > Albula > Albula goreensis. Next base: position 26,833,497 of record CM040755.1, read on the forward strand.
TGATGGAGTTGAAGCTTCTACGTCCCCCAAAGGGAGAACACTGGAGTGTAGTCAGAGAGGCCGATTCACTTCACTAAAGGTAAAAAAAAAGCTACTTATGAATTTATCAAATTCAATTTAGCTGTGGGAGCAAGGAAGGTGGGGGTGGGGTGGGGGTGCCATGTCATGCATTAAAATGGAACTTCAAGGTTTTCATGATTGAATTCTGCATCAGTGCGATGGAGCTCAACCTCAAACGTGGCACAGAGACAAATGCACCCACAAAAGTTATAAAATTGCACCGACACACATTTAGATTTAAAAAAAGAGAAGAAAAAGGGCCGATCCTTGTTTCAAGTAAGTGGGGAATAAAAGTTTCAATTATCTCAGTTGAAGGAGTGTAAGAAAAAGGAAAAGTGACATTTACCCATCTGAAGTGCAGTCTGACGCAGCCAACCTGAGGCGTCAGAGAAGGCCATTCAAGCGATTAATTTTACCAGTTAAGACCTTAAGGAAAAGAACATTGATTTTTTTCTTTTGTTTTTTTTTCTTGGCTCTCTTGTGCTTTGATTTAGCAGTGTACTGCTCTTATCTTGAGCCAAAACATTTGAAGGAGGCAAATGAAAGTCCAGGGGTAGGCTAGTAATTGTTTTTATTCTGCCTTTCACTGTCCCTTTGTCCCAGTGCTCGCTCAGTCAACATATATCTCCAAGTTTGGCAGGTCTTGAGTGCGGTAAATCTGTCACACACATCCTGCTGCTGTGGTTGTATGATGCAGAAATACAGGTTTGTAACCTGTAAACCAAATGGATTGAATTATAGATTTTTTTTTCCTTATGAAAGGGTGTTCATCACTTGAGGAGGGAAGTGAAGGATCTATATAGCCATTTGTAGTATTGGGTGATTATATTGGAAAATTGGCCTGGGTGCCATGGAACCATCTAGTCCTTGATGAATTTTATGGAATGGAAGTGAGGCAGGACCTAAGACCCTCAGGGCTGCATATTCTGGGTTCATATGATGTATCTGAACTGCATGTTTTTTTTTTTTTTTGTCTCTGCATTTTTTTTTGTATTTGTGACTCGTACTTCCGGGCCACCGTAGTTTCAAGGATTCTTCATGTTTGTTTAACTTCAACTCATCCAATATCGTTCAACATATATTTGCCTATACATTTTGTAGCATGCCCCCAACTGCCAGCTATCCGAATCTGTTGCACTGTTTATCAAGGGGATGATGTATAAAATGACATTGGCCAGGATTCTGTCAACAGTTTAATATGAATGTCGTGCTATTTCTCAACAAGAACAGTTGGGTGAGTTAATTTGATTGCTGAACTCTCCAAACTGTCAGTTGGAAATAAAAATGAACACTTGCATTTCATTGTGAGCCATAGTTAAGAATAAATGTTCCTTTGCTCATAAACTTATGGGTCTAATTTCATATGAGCCATTTTTTAAATACAAGTCTTTTTTTTTCAGCACGCAAAATCAATTATAACACCCAGTCTTTCAGAGCACTTGCTTAGAATAGGCCAAATGTAATTCACTCAGGTCCCACTGTACAGCAAGGGAAAGAAAAACATTTAGAAAACTTTTTGCTTCAACTGTAAGAACTCAGACCGATCAACACATTTGCATTCGAGTGTGATTTATTTCGCATCACGTGCCTCTTGCTTGAAGGAGAAAAAAAAGCTGAAAAAAGCAAAAAGCTGTGAGAATCACTGCGCTGTTGTGTTCTCTAGCGCCAGGAGCCTATCTGTGAGTCGCACACGTTTACTCTTATGTTCATAACGGAAATCTGCCAGCAAAGTTTTAAATGCAAGGTCTCAGAGAGAGAGAGAGCGAGAGAGAGAGAGAGGCGAGACTGCGGACAGATCCGTCTTTCATGTTCAACAAAATGAGGAGTTATGCCGGTGCGGCAGTCGAGACTGATGGGGGACAGTATTTGAGTGATGTCAACGGCTGACCTCGGAAATCTGAGAAATATGGTGAGGAACAGGGTCTTATTAATCGCTGATGGTTTTGAAAGCTGAGCAGTGATTTACGTCCGCACGGTCGCAGGTCAGACAAGCCTATTGAAAATGTGCTTTATTTCTGATGCGCTCAGCAGTGCGTTTTGAGCAATACTATAAATTATTGAATCATAAGACAGCTGGGAAAATTATAATAGATTAATACATTTTTATAACCTTTTCCTAATGACCACCATTTCTCCGACTGCAGGGTGGGAGGAATTTCTTATTTAAATCCAAATGTACCAGTTGTTCATACTTAAACAGGAACCAAGTGTCCATCACGAGGAATAAGGGGTTTTCGTGCAATGGCAACTTTTTTGCCAGCAGATGGCTCTACAGACTCAATAATCACTATAGGTTACAACCTTAAATGCAAAGCGCTGCGCTTTGAGGTATCGCGAATGTTAAAACATTTATACATTTAAAAGTGGGGTATTGACATGCATGCGCCTCAGCTGTTCGGTAGATGAAAGCTTTTTTTGATGAGCAAAACTTATTTTGAAGGCTGAGTGACGAACAAAAAGGGCGGCTGGGCTTGGGGGGTGCTGCCGGGTGGCTCTTTTATGAGCTGTGCACTTCTCACAAAGAGCGCCTACATTTAATCAGCTCCTAGCAACCTGTAAACAAATTATTTTCAAGTTACTTCACTGCATTTCCCCCTGCGAGAAATGATAGCTATTAATAACGGATTCAGAGGCCGTCAGCGCGTTGGCATAGTGTTGGAGAAGGATGACAGATGCGCCCCTTTAAGCGCAGTGCTTTCAAGGTCAATATTCACTTTGTGCTGTCATTCAGTCGGCGGAGTTGCGGCTGTGAGCTCAGGGTAGCAAGATTAACGCGCCCCAGCCCCCGTCCCCTTCCCAACTGCAGACGCCATATCCGCCAGGACCTACGCCTTTGTATGTTGTCAGAACGGTTTCCAATAGTTTCCTCGAGACATATTTAACAAACCCCTCAAAAATTGATCCAGCGGAACCATTTCATATGACTGATATTCGTACTATGGGATTCGCTGTATTTAGGCTTGGCAGGGTTCGATATAGACTGGTAAACATGGGTAACATCTTTCACAAAACTGCAGATATCCCCGGGAAAACATATACAACAGTAAATGACCACACACTCAGTTTTTGCACTAATGCTCTGTACCAGAATCTTGGCAGCCGGTCGTTTCGGCTAAATGTTTCTGGGCTTATTTCCACATTTGGATCAAACGCCCGTGGCACAAAGAAACTCAAAACATTCTATTTAAGATTTTTCACGCTCTCCTTAAGGTGCACGCGGTTGGCTTTATTTCAAATGCTGACTCAATGTTTCGCTGAGAAACTAATATTTCTGAAAAGTCTCACTCCTAAGATATGGCTTTAACTTGGAGCGTTTCTCAAGTTTCCTACTCGAAACTGTAATGTATGCTATTTACTCTATTAAGCTGCTATAATATATGGCAGTTATAGTGTATAGCAGCCATTGGGCAAACATTCAAGTATTGATGTATATTATAAAAAAAAAATCATAAATAATACAGGAAATGGTCAGAGTGGATGTGCGTGCTTTAAGAAAGGCAAAATGGATAAATGATTGATGCTTTATAATATTTATTACTTAAATTTTGGTTTTCAAAAGGAATTAAACATTTTTCTCAGGTTTTCAGTATTGGATTAATCATTAATGTTCTACATGTTTTGAAACATTTCAAATGGCTGCTGCCCAACATGTCAGTTACAGAAACTGCAAAATCATTTTAAGTGTCCAGTGGGACAGTGATCATGACCATAACTAGGGAAGAGCTAACTGGGGAAAAAGGGACTGTAGTTGTTACTAGAAACGACAGGGGTTAAGGGAATCTCCATGAGATTGTTGCTAAAATAAAATACCAATACAATGGTGCAAAACTTGTATGGAATTAATGTATAAATGAATCTACATCTCCGTGACCCAGTTTCAACCAAAACTGTAGGTTCTAACTTTGGCAAAGTTGATCTTAATGGTAGTTTTGCAATTCACATACCACATCAAACCAGGGCAGTATGCAGTAATGCATAACCTGATGCAAAAAATAAATAAAAAACCCAAAATCGGTTATTAGCAGTTGACTTGGATCATAGCTCAAAGGTTCAAGTCAAAGTACAAACAATGATGTACCAGTTGCAACAACGCCAAGTTTGTAAAGTTAGATTTTGAAATATATGAACTCATTCATAATTATGTTGGGACATATTAGTAATTGCATGGTCTGGTTAAGGATTTTATCCCTGCTGTTGCATGGTTTGGTTAAGGATATATCCCTTTTATTGCATGGTTTGGTTAAGGATATATCCCTTTTATTGCATGGTTTGGTTAAGGATATATCCCTTTTATTGCATGGTTTGGTTAAGGATATATCCCTTTTATTGCATGGTCTGGTTAAGGATATATCCCTTTTATTGCATGGTCTGGTTAAGGATATATTCCTTGTATTGCATGGTCTGGTTAAGGATATATCCCTTTTATTGCATGGTCTGGTTAAGGATATATCCCTTTTATTGCATGGTCTGGTTAAGGATATATCCCTGTTATTACATGGTCTGGTTAAGGATATATCCCTTTTATTGCATGGTTTGGTTAAGGATATATCCCTTTTATTGCATGGTCTGGTTAAGGATATATCCCTGTTATTACATGGTCTGGTTAAGGATATATCCCTTTTATTGCATGGTCTGGTTAAGGATATATCCCTTTTATTGCATGGTCTGGTTAAGGATATATCCCTGTTATTACATGGTCTGGTTAAGGATATATCCCTTTTATTGCATGGTTTGGTTAAGGATATATCCCTTTTATTGCATGGTCTGGTTAAGGATATATCCCTTTTATTGCATGGTCTGGTTAAGGATATATCCCTTTTATTGCATGGTTTGGTTAAGGATATATCCCTGTTATTACATGGTCTGGTTAAGGATATATCCCTTTTATTGCATGGTTTGGTTAAGGATATATCCCTTTCATTGCATGGTTTGGTTAAGGATATATCCCTTTTATTGCATGGTTTGGTTAAGGATATATCCCTTTTATTGCATGGTTTGGTTAAGGATATATCCCTTTCATTGCATGGTTTGGTTAAGGATATATCCCTTTTATTGCATGGTTTGGTTAAGGATATATCCCTTTTATTGCATGGTTTGGTTAAGGATATATCCCTGTTATTGATTTGAAAGTCCTGCCAACAGGGCCTCCAAGTGGCTCACAGAGTAAAAGGTTTGCCTGGGAGCTGTTGAGGTTTGGTGAGGCAACAATTGGCTCAGCCTCATCAGGGATGGTAGGGGCTATAGGCCGGGTGGGTTGATTAGTCTCATGGCTCTCTAATGACCACTCCTGGTGGGCCGGGTGCCTACAGGCGCACACACTGAGCATACACTGACTGTGGACTCACCCTATAATGCCATACTAGCTAGCCATAAAGCATCCAGCACTGTTCTGGAAGAGTGGGTCAAGCAAGGTGCTGAGGTTGTCTTTTTCATCTCCATAATGTTGGGCTTTTGTTTGCTCCTTCTGTTTCTCTTTAAAAGCCATTTCTCTGGATTTAATATTGCGTGACATTATTTATGTTGCACTGCAGAAGCCTTCATCCACGGTGATTTCAGAGTGCTTACAGCTGTAGGCCTTTAATTTATAATCTGTCTGTTAATCTGAATTTTTACCAGAGCAAATTGAAACAGTGTACCATGTTGCAGAATACTTTAGCGGCAATCAATGGCTGCTATTTGAGCTAGCAGTGGCCTAACCGCAGCTCCGCGGGGCTATGGAGGGCATTTTGAATTAATAAGGATATTTTCTCTCACATCTGAAACAGTGTGGGAGCTATAACTGAGCTGGCACCAGCCACAGATTATGTGAGGCTAGGAGGCTCAGCAAATAAAGGAATTGCAGAACACCTCTGCTAGTATGAGCGAGGTAGGCTATTGGTTAGTGTGGTCGCCGACACTTCTGCAAGGACACAAACTTAAAAAGGGGTCACCCTACTCTTGCACAGGGGGTCCGCGCTCAGCCGTATTACACTTGTGAATTAATTTGCGGCGATTTAATACGCCACTCTCTCTTCTCACTCCCCGCCCTTCAGTCCAATTAAGCTTCTCCCGTTGGTCATGAAAGGACATTCTGATGGCTTTAAACATTTCCTATGTGGTGAAACAATAAAAGGAGCTTTGGTCTTGTTTGAAGTCCTTCTCCACCCGTGAGGGGTTAATTGTCTCAAATACAGCTGCCTATTACTGGCTTTTTTTGTTGCTGTCAAGACAAACGAATTAACGGGGTATGAAGTTGGAGCAAGGTCATGGCTGATAATGGAAGAACAGAGAGACAGTGTTCATACAGTGCTTTTTATCGCTCAAAGGAGGAGGAGGCGTGTAACTGGAATATGATTACGCCAAGGGGCTTTTTTTTTTTTTGGGAGAAAAAAACCGTCAATCACAATGCCACAATGAGTATTTTTCAGGTCTTCATATAAATGATTATACAGACATGAGGACATGACTGAGTACAAGATGGCAGAAGACAAACTGCCGGGGCAACCTATTATAATGGCATTATATAGCTTATTTGCATTTATTTTAACGGAGAACCTTCTCAAGGGTATCTCTCACAGGTGATATATAGGTCTTCTTTTAGCATCAGCAGATATACTGCTGCGGTTCAGGTTAAGTACCTCATGCAAGGGTACACTGGTGGTTGCGCACCATCTGTGATTCAAATCATGCACACCTTTCTGGAGGCACCCCAAGCACTTTAACTCAACACTTCTAATGCAGTGTTAAACGTTAACACAGCTTCAGAGAGCGTTCCCAGTTTGGGTTTAAGAAATTAACCGGGGAACATTGATGAAAACCCTGAATCATTAAAAGCCACGTTCTGAAGAGGTAGACAGAAACCGATTAAAGACAGGAGCGTATTTGTATGCTCTTATGCGCCCAATTGAACACGTTTTTTTTCTTCTTGTTTGATGGTCTCGTGAAGGCTTCTAATGTAATTTCAGATTTTTGCTTTTGTTCCACGTAAAGTCCCATAATGGGCTTTCAGCGCGGTTCAATACTCCTCTCTTTCTCTCTCGTCTCGTCAGGCCGTGGAGAGAATAGGTGATATCCAGGAGAACTAATTACAATGGATGAAACCTGTCTACAGTAGCTCACATTTGTCTCTGATCTAAAAATAGTTCTGTAGGTCTCTTTTGTTCTCCAATCAGAGGGAAGTTTTTACCTCCCATTATAAAGAAAATCGTCTGACAAACGAGCATAATCTTGCATGGAGAAAGCGACCAGGGGGAGCGGGTGGGAGGGAAGAGATCCTTTGTAGTCTTATGGGGAATTTGTGTGGGAGACGAAGCTATCACTAAATGTGGTGCTCACACAGAGTAAGGCATTTCCTTAAAAGAAAAAAAACAATAATTACATCCAGTAAAATGTATAGTCGGAATGTGCGGTACTGTACTAAGCTTCTCCCAATGGACTGCCAGTGCTTCTGGTCCTTTTGATTGATCTTGGATCAGTTGTCTACTCTAAATTTGAGTATGATATTCCTTGTGCTTTTAAGATGCTTGTGAATGTAGTTGTGTTACGTATATGTATCTCTGTTTGTTTGTCTCAGCAGCTGTTTTATCTGCATCAGTGTTTTGCGGTGTGTGTCTGTGTGTGATTTGAGTTGCTGTATATGCCATATGTCACTGTGTATGCTCTTATGGTCTGTGTGTGTCTGTGTGAGTGTGTGTGTGCGTGTGTGTGTCTCTCATGACTCCCGTCTGTATCTATAGCCTGTGTTTGTCTGTGTGTGTGTGTGTGTGTGTGTGTGTGTGTGTGTGTCTCTCATAACTCCCGTCTGTATCTATAGCCTGTGTTTGTCTGTGTGTGTATGTGTGTGTCTGTGTGAGTGTGTGTGTGTGTGTGTCTCATAACTCCCGTCTGTATCTATAGCCTGTGTTTGTCTGTGTGTGTATGTGTATCTATAGCCTGTGTTTGTCTGTGTGTGTGTGTGTGTGTGTGTGTGTGTGTGTGTGTGTCTCATAACTCCCGTCTGTATCTATAGCCTGTGTTTGTCTGTGTGTGTATGTGTATTTGCACATCTCTATTTGTTTGAATCTGTAGCCTGTCCCTCTGCGCGCAGTCAGCCCCTGTATCTGTATTAATGTTCTATAGTGTGTGCTGCCTGCCTCTGCATTTGTATATGCCGCCTGTTTGCGCTGTGTGTGAGCGCCTGTCCTACTGGGAGTGATGACTTACGTCTTTATACAGAGACAATTGATTGTCCAGGCCCTATGATGGGGAGATACCGCCTTCAGGACTCCGCATCCTGCCATGGGGGGGCTTGGGATTTGGGGGAGAAGGCTTCACTTTAGGTTCCTCTGAGCTTAAAGAAGCATCTCAGAAACATTAGGGGAACGTTCCTTTTATGTTTTAATTCAGTTGCGAGATGATATAAAAGTGAGGGTGTTCCTCCAACAGTGTTAGAGCAGGGTTTATTGTAAGTTCTGTCATCTGACAGCGATGCTCCAGGCATGTTATGTGTAAACTTGTTGGCAACATCCCCTGATGGTTATTTAATCATGAAGAAAACAGCGTGGAGGATTGCTTTGAACACGTCTTAAGAATAAGTTGAATGAAAGTTTTGAAATGACACACTTGTGTTAACATTGTTATTGTTTGTGGATGACAAAAAAGGAGGAAGTTTGCAAATTTGTGGTTTTTTTTAGCTGAAATAAAAAAACCTGAGTAACATTCTAAGGGTGTTCCTCCAATGTTCCGTGAAAAGTTAGCGTAATGTTACATGTAGCCCCTGGAAAACAGGCAATTGTAAGTGCTGGGGACCAGCACAATTCTGGAGATGTTATGCGAAATTACAAGGGTAGGTTCAAATGCTTAAATCGGTTTTGTTTTTCAAGTAATTGCTGGAACACTGCCAGGTACAAACCACAAATTTCAAGTGACCAAGTATTCACTGAAATTACCAGTTGTTTTTATCTCTGTAACAGAGGGATGAGGTGCAAACGGTGCAAAAAAGGAAAAAAATTGATGCAGCCTTTCAGACAGAAGTTGCACGGTGAGGTATTTGATTCATATCGGAATTCAGAACTCTCTGAATGTTGTTTAAATCCCAGCCCGAAAAGATCAGATTCCATGTTGTTTTTGCCCATTCAGAGGGAAAGACCAGATTGGAATCAGATTTGAAGGATAAATCCGACCTGAGTCGCTTAAATCTGAATCATTCCACACTGCCGGTGTGAACATAGCATAAGTGTCATCTTGGGTACTGCATATGAGAGTGGCAGTGCGACAAAATCTCCATATCAAAGAAGCCTGGAAATGTGTGACAGTAACGGTAGAGGAGAGCGAGAGAGAGATGTAGAAGGGTTTTTTTTGGGAGGGGGATGGAGGGGGTGTATTGGGAGGAAGGAGATTAGTAGTATGTTGTGGTGACATCAGTTCCTTTACTGTGGCAGTGTGGTGTTACTCAGCACCCCCCTTTCCTCTGCCACACTGTGGAACTCCCAGCTTGAACTCCTGGACTGCTGGGACTGTAGTCACCCCTAGGGGGCACTGGACCTACACCACATGGAGCAGGATTATGTTTTTAGGACTAAACGTTGTGGGCCCTATCTGGGCATATGGTGGGCTGCTGTAATTAATAGATCACTATTTACCAGCAGTTTTTTCCTTCCGCTTTTGAAGAATCTCCTCGTCTGACTTAGACCGAGACTGACAGCTTGGCTATTTCTGGCTATCAGCTGTAATTAAACTCATTTGGTTTGCTGATGCCATTCTCCGCCCCCACCATCCGCTCCAATTAGAGACAGCGTTAGGTCTCCAAACGACTGGGATCAGAGAGGTTTATTGGAAATTAAGGCAAACAAGCGCAGCAACAACTACCCCCAGGTGCCTGGGGACAGCCCTGGAGCAGACACAGAGGGATGGATTCACAGGTCCCAGGTCAGCAGAGGACTTACAGATATTCTATATTGCGTGATCCTGCTTTCCTGCCTTATTGATCCAATAAACTCTTTGGGCTGAGGAAACTACAGATCAGGGAAGATAATCCTTAAACGCACATTTTTTTTCTTTTTTTCCTCAGGTCTCCTCTGAGGTTTTCATTAGAAATGGATCAGTGATTAGGGGCCCAACTGAGCCTGATCAGAGGCTGGTGCCCAAGTAAAGAGTAAAGAGTAAAGAGAAACAGAGAGAGAGAGAAAGGGAGAGAGAGAAAACACCCTCATGCTCAGCTGTGATGATGTCATAGCTGGAGTGGTGGGCAGAACACTGAAGGAATTCAGAGTGGAGGATTCTGGTTTTGTTTCTCTCTCTGTGTATATACGTGTGTGTGTGTGTGTGTGTGTGTGTGTACTTAGACATGCATATGTGTACACGACTGTTATTGCATAGGTAAAATGTGTGTGTGTGTGGTGTGCGTGTTTATATTTGTGTGCATACTGGAGTGTGTGTGTGTGTGTGTGTGGTGTGTGTGTAATGTATGCATGTGTGTGGTGTGTGTGTATGTGTATGGTGTGCATGTAATGTGTGCGTGTGCGTGTGTAATGTATGCATGTGTGTGGTGTGCGTGTAGTGTGTATGTGTATGGTGTGCATGTAATGTGTGTGTGTGTGTGTTCAATGTGTTATTCCTCCCCCCATCTTGTTGGGTCTTTCTCCACCTGCTCTGGGAGGAGGGCTGAGCCTAAAGCACACTCAGTAATTAGTGTGTTTTCTGTACTGGAATGGTGTTTGGCTGTTTCATTAGCATAGAGATACATAGGGTCTTCTGCAGAACCAGGTCACCTGCTCATGTCACGCTCACAAATCACCCATGACTCCCCTGCCTCCTCACTGCAGTGGGCGCACGGGACGACCCCGGCATTAAATGAGCGCAGTGTGTAACCCAGGCGGTTTGCATGGTAGCGCACCGCGCCAGTGCTAGATGAGGTGAAGTCCCCCCCCCCACCCCCTCCTGCTCTGCCTCCATCCCTCTCTCCCTCTCTACAGCACTTTGGGGTCTGTTGAAAAGCATTATACAGATTCAGTGAAATATTCATAAATCACAGACCTCTCCTAGGCACCTGAGCCAACCCTGCGCTTGGGATATTTTTGAGGATTAGCATGTTTTATAATTCTGCTGTTCATTTGGCTGTTTTAATTTTCTTCCCAAAAAAATACATTGGAATGAAAGCTCCAGTGTCCTCTGCTTCATATGGGACCGCATCCAAATGACATTTGGGTCTGAGGGCATTTTAATGGCCGACTTTTTTTGGCCAGAACATTCCATTGAACTACAGTGACATGTATATTTAATACAAAAAAAATGTATAAAAATGGAGAGAGAAGTGCATCAGGGCTCACACACTGTGCGACATATTGAGGGGAAGATGGTCACACATCATGTTGCCTCGCGTTAATTTAAACAGTGTCGGGTTTCGCGTTCTGACATTTTCCTTCCTTCGGTTTTGGGAGAGGGCGGTGGGGGAGGAGGGAGGATTTTGTGACTGCCAATGGCTGGGGGTTCTCTCAGGTTCTGTCAAATGCACCCCACCCCCCCACTTCTTTTTGTGTCATCCTCCTCTTTTCTCATTATTGTGAGTTCCTTAATGGAGCAGATAAATTTGGCTTGTCCTGCCTTTTGGTAACGGGGGAGGGGGGGGGGGGGCACAAAGGCAGAAATGTTGTACTCCACTGGGCAACCCGCTCACAGTGTTCGCTCATGCCTCCCAAAAAGCAATGGCTTGTGGGACAGGGAAGGCTCAGCCAGGAGGTTTCATATAAATGCTAATCCCATTCGGCCTATTCAGTCATTCAGGGACCGCTTTGGAACACCTCTGTCAGAGCAGGGGGGTGGGGAGGGGGGTTTGGAGGAACCGAGTCGGTTCGGCAGGGGAAGACGACCGACGGACATCCATCTGGGTGTCATTGGAAATGTCAAAGGTATAGCCTGTGCAATTTCAGGACTCTGTGGAGCAGAAGCGAGTGACGGAAGCTCAAAAGCTGCCACGTTGTAATTACAGCTTCATTTCCATGCGTCGGCAGAGAAACGGTGATGAAAAACGTGAGGGAGGAAGGGGCTTGAAGGTTGGAAAGTCAGTAAGGGCACAGGCCCAGGAAAGGAAAAGAGCATTTGTGTGAAAAGGAGTTCAGTCGTGCTCCGGTCGCGATTTTTCTTGTGAAACTCATCATCCGTCTCCGTCACGGTCGCCGCTGCCGCATCTGAGACGATGAGCGATGAGGAGAAACCTTTGTCACCTGGAAAAGTGGCTTTTAGCGTTATTGAAATGACGATTAGCACACGCACTGGAGTTAATGAATGAGGAGTGCTGGAGAGAAGTGTGCGTGTGTGGGTGCGTGGGTGGGTGCGTTTGTGTGTGCGCGCCTGTGTGTGTGTGTGTGTATGTGTGTACGTGTGTCTGGGTGTGTGTGTACGTGTGTGTCTGTGTGCGTGCGTGGGTGCGTGCATGTGTGAGCAAGTGTGTGTGCCTGTGTGTGCATGTGTCTGTATGTTTATGGGTCCCCGGAAGGACACATGTAGGTGTGCCTGTGTGTGTGTCTTTATGGGTCCCCGGAAGGACACATAGGTGGAGGAGATGGAACATTTAAGGGGTGGAGGAGTGGAGAGACAGGTAGGTGAAGGAAAAGTTTTATTTAAAATAATGTCTTTTGCGCCGATCTTCATGTAAACCAGTGCTTCATTATTAAAGTTAAAATATGGTTGAGGTCACAGGCCATAACTCAGCTCTGGTTCTGTGGTGAACTGCATTGCATTTAATGATGAGTGGGATTGATCCATAGACAACTAATGACCTGGTGTGTATGGAATATGTATGAATATGTGTGCATGTGTGTGTTTGAGGTGGACGTGGGGGGTGTGTGTGTGTGTGTGTGGGGATCTGCTGGGAATATTTCAGAAGTTGGTGGACCTCTGTTTTGTGGTTTGATTGAAAATTTATTAGTACATGGTGTCTCTGCTGCCACCACACATACATCAAGTAGCATGGCAAAGGCTATCAGCCACAGACACCACACACACATGCATATTTATCCCACCTCTATCTCACACACACACTCACACTCTGTCCCACATCTCTCACACACTCACACACACACTCACACACACACACACACACACACACACACACACACACACACACACACACACACACACACACACACACACACACACTCACTTTATCCCTCCTCTCTCTCACACACACACACACACACACACACACACACACACACACACACACACACACACACACATTTTAGCATTATCCAGCCACTCAGAGGTCACATCACAATTTGACAGTTGAGTCCAAATAACTGTCTCCAGCTCATTTTGGCGCTAACCGCAGACACCACAGAATACGGGCACTTGATCTCACCTGACTCCACCACACCTTCTGGCTCCTCATTAGATTTAAATACACAAAACTCCCTCTCACACCCCCACGCCTGGTCCAAGACATCACTGTGACTGTGAAACAAGGAACGGGTTAACCTCTCAGCTAGGAAAACTCCAGCAGCTCCGTGGCAGTTTCGTAATATTCATGTACACTACATATTTGAGAAAGGGGGTGATAAATGAAGTTTGAAAAGGGTTAGATCAATATTGTATTCTAGGTAAGATTAGGTTGGGGGTTGTAAGTAGTGCGTTTGTAGGAAACTGGGCAGCTGGTCTTGTTTTGTGAGATTAGTTTCCTGTGTTCTGATTGGGTCTACCTAGTTACAGGTAAATCATGGAATTTACTCAAGCTTTTCTCCCTCCAGTAGGAGTTCTGCCAATGTGGAAACAAAGGAGGTGAGTGGCCATTGGTTTATTAGTATCAGAGCATTGACATGGTCAAGCTGAGACTGCTGTAAGATAATGAGCAGTGACAGGAGAGTGTGGCATGATGGGAAGGCAGAGTGGGTCCCAATTCTCGCACCCTTGTCAGCTTGTCTAAGGCCCACGCTCCCCCGGCTGAGACGGCAGGACCTGGTAGCGTGATGAACGCAAGAGCGGGGAAGGATGTTGAACGTGTAACGAGAAGGAGAAAACGCTTGTCCTCTGGATGTTCCAGTTGTGTCAATAGTGAAGGGAGAACTCAAGCGCTAAATGAATCATTATGATGTGTACGCATGACATACCGAATTTGCATAACGAATTATGATAAGCGTGACTTGCCCTTGGAGAGGAGTGAGACTCCAGTCACGCTGAGTTACAGTGCCGGGGTTGGCTTTCATTCCGGCAACCCTCTGCGTTGCCGCCGTATCGCGTGCATCCGACAGGAGAAAGGAATCCGTCTCATCTGCCTCTCGCCTTTTAGCGTCTGAAAGTAAACCCCACGGACAGGATTAGTCTTTCTTCTTTCAAATCTGCGTACATCATCACTGCACAGCATGAGTTTGGCACAGTGCGTCCAGCGAAAATATACTCCCAGGTTTCATTATGAGAGAACCACCTATACTTTTTCATCTTCTGCCGCACCAATAAAAAAAGATTACTCCATTGCTTCTTTTTAATAAATGGGGATAAACATAATGAATTATAATTTCAGTATACCTTACCCAATGGGCTAACGATGTCTGCACTAGACTGAATTAAATCCCACTAATGTGGTCTTCGTTAAATACATTACTGTATGAGAGATTTGCAGTTGATGGGGTTTTCATCAAAGCATGTTACCTTTGGGACGCTCGATGTGCTTGATCAATGGGTTTGAGCCTGGAGACCACATCACACCTGGTCATCAGAATGAGGTTACTGACCCCTCATTTGGATATCAATGGCAAAGGAAGAAAATACAAATTAATACATAGATGAAAGGTGCAAATGAAGAGGAGGGGGAATACCAGGAACAGTGGGTTAGGAGGAGATAGACTTATGCATCAAGCTTATACCTGTAAGAAAAAGGTTATAAAATAAAGTTTAGCAGGTTCAGATAACAATGTAAGAGAGAGGTCTCTCCTGAACCTTTGCTTTGAAAAACTCCAGATGACAGAATAGTTTTCAAACACTGAAAAACAGCAAGACAGGGAAGCTTTTGTTTTCCGGTGATAAGTCGCAGTGCTTTTTTTCCGCGGGATGGATGGCTCTTGGGCCGCCACACTGGAGCTGCGGCGTTCCCTAGATGCATGCTGGGTGCCCCATGGCACAGTGAGCCCTCTACTCCAAGCTGTTGATTGGCCTCCCGTCTCGCTGGTCGTGAAACAGGAGCTCCTAATTGGCTCAGGCAAAGAAAAGCTCTTTGGTGCCTGTTGACCTGTGAGCAAGCAAGCGAGAACAAAAAAAAAAAAACACGTTTCTCTTCGCTCAAAGATGAAACGGGAGATGCATTTTCCGATAATCTCACAGCCATGGTGCGGAGAATTTAGGCGGACGTTTTTCTCTCCACCGAACAAGGATGCCAACATTCACATTAGAAGAGCCTACTGTGTCTAAAACACACTTAGTGAGATGCGCATATGAACACATACACAGTTGGCCACGGACATGCATGCGTTCACAATTGTGAATACAAACACACTGACTGTACCTGCTGATACAAACCTAATTTGCATGTACACATGTACAGTTTCAGTTTCCAGTTGAATGAATGCCTCACAACGTTTTTTTTTTCCTTGGGTACATCTAAGATTTAGAATACCTGATACAAATCTTAGATGTACCTGATGTCCATATGCCAGTTTGGGAAGTAATGGACCAGCTACAGCTTCCATTTAAAAAAAAAAAAAAAAAAAAATTAAAACATTTCTAAATAACACTCCCTCCCCAACCCCCTATACTTTGAAATGTTCTTCAAAGTCTGTTCAAAACATTCCTAATCAAAGCAATCTAAGTATAATCTAATCTAAGCATAGTCCCTTTTATTGAATTTTAATTTCTTCTTGAACATCAATGTAACAGTGTTAATCAAGAAAGTGAGTTGCCAATCTCTCTTTACTATAGAAACACCAGCATGTTATGCTGTCTTTTTTCATGGACCCTTTTATTCAGCTGCCATATTAACTTGTCTTGTTACAGCCAGCTTTCTGATGTCTTGGTCTGAAGTCCCATTAATCAAAACTGATTGCACTTGATTGTACCGTATGTAAACTTTACTTGGAATGAGTTAAAAAATAGTCTTCCTTAAGCAGGCTTTGAAGTTCTGTAATTAAATTGATTGAGTACATATAAACATTTTTTCTCATAGTTATCATAATATAAAACATGTCAGTAAATATGCAAAATAATGTGAGTAACAAAACATTAATACACAATTTATCTGGAATATAAAACAAAACTGGAGCTGTCACTTTTTTATTCACTTGGACTTTCTACTACCCAGTAAAATGCTGAATATTAATTCAGTTGCACCAGAGTAAACTTGATTCCAGCAGGGATAACATGTACTCTGTAAGAACAAAATGTACTCTGTCAGAGCTTTATTTAAAACGTATGATTTTAAGTGCAGAAGCTTAATGTGGGTTCATAAGAGTATGGCAGTGTGTTTTCTGATAGTTATGCAGCTTTCCTCCACTCATGCTGCAGTCATACTGCACAGTGAGCTGCTCATGGTCTCATTTGGCACATGAAGACTGCAGACACTAATGAGCCAGAGGGGGCGCTGATGAGCAATGGGGTGGAGGGCTCAAATAAGTGACCATGAACAGCACCTTGGCCAATTACACATCACCCTTCAGGACTTAATCAGTCTTTACGTGCTGTGAATTCATACCAGAACGAGAATCGCTGCATAAGTGCATTAGCTGTGTATTTCACACCAGCCATATTCTCAGCAAAACATGGTGGGGGGGTTGTTTTGTATGACATGAACAGACAAAAAGGAAATCGGGAGAGGAGAGGTAGATGGAATGTTTGTACAATATGCTCCATCCAGGCTACAGAGAGGGGTTTGCTCTTCCCTCAGTAAGAGCTATTGATCCCGTCATCCGGAGGAGCTGGTGCTTTCTTCGCTCCTGGAGTCGCTGCTTCTTATGCATTATACATGAGGGGTGATGGAACTGTCCGATGCATCATATTATAAAGGCAACGGGCTCTGTGTTTTATGGTATATTAAACAGTAATGAAAGGGAGTATGTCTGAATTACCGTATGTGTTTATGGCGGATGTTTAAGCATGGTGATTTATGGGCCGGGCGGACCGAACGTTTGGCCCCGGCTGGAGACCTTCGGCATTAGCTGTGCCGCGGTAACAAATGGCCGTGATGATTTGCCCCAATGAGGATGCCACATGGTGAATGTGATGTATTTAATGGCGTGTGGCAGAGAGGGGACGTTGGGCTGTGCGCCAGCTCTGTGCCCATGCAGGCTGTGACCTGTGACCTGTGACCTTTGAGGAGGTGTGTATTGCATGCATAGGGCTATATCATCTAATGGGGCAGTGCATTAATTGGTCATTGAGTCTCATGGGGGAGTAGTGCTATGGCTGGAATGGTATCCCCACATCATTGCTCTGTAGTGACACCACTGGCCACAGTAGCTTATAAGGGATATTAGTGATTCCCACATCCCATCTCATCCATTCACACTATCACATGCACATTTTCACTCATTCACTCTCATGATTCACTCACTCTCTCACATACTCTGTAACTCTCATTCATGTTGGTTGACTAACCTCACTTTTTCATAAATTCACTCATTCGCCAACACTTCACGGGACCTTAAGGCCCTGCAGAGGGTGGTGCGACTAGCTGAGCGTACCTCAGGGACTGTTCTAACCCTTCTCCAGGACTTGTATACCAGGCGGTGCAGCGCCAGAGCCGGTAGGATCATGAAGACCCCATCACCCAAACCAAGGGCTTTTTCAGTGGCTGCGGTCAGGCAGACGCCTCCATAACCTCAAGGCCCACACTGAGAGGCTCCATAAGAGCTTTTTCCCTCAGGCCGTCAGAACACTAAATGCAGCCTGCAGTGTGGCATAATTCTGACCTAGCTGTCTATATAGCTTTACTCTATCTAGTTTCTTTCTTCTCTTTACAGTATGTTTTCCTTAATTCTTTAAAATACATTTTTGTACTGTGAATTTTGCATATTTTTCTATTGTGAGTTTTATAATATATCTTAAGTTATTATTTTTTCCTATTGTGAGGTTTGCACAGTCTGCCCAGCTGCCGTTCATCATTTTACTGCTTACTGTATCGTGTACCTTGGAATGCGACAAATAAAACTTTGAACTCATTGGTTACACTCACTCTCTTAGTTAATTACTCTGTCTCTCACTGTTTCTTAGGCTGTTTGTTATAATCAGTCAGTCATTCTCTCACTCATGCTCATGAGTCACATGTTCACTCTGACACAAACACGCGCGCACACACACAAGCTCATGCAGTATTGAAAAGACCCATTTGGTTCACTCTGCTTGTCATTGTACATGTAATAGGCACAGTGTAATGACAATGAAGCTGAAGTGAATTGAGTATAGGTTTCCATATCTCTCTGACTCAAATGTGCAGGGCTGGCATTTCTCCCTGTGCATGTAGCCTTCCTTGGGCAAATGGGGTGACTCAGAGGCCCTGCCTGGACTAATGGCTGCACACCTCCTTAGGAATGGCCCCATCTCCACAGGGGCAGCTGTCACTATGGGCCAGTCTTTTCATTTGCACCAGAATCTCTTCTTTCAAATGTTAAAGACATTCAGATCATTTGCAGAGTTTCTGCACATCTGCTGAGGGTGTTCTTTTCATTTAAAAGATGGAGTTTTTCTTGAAACCGTCCCCCCCCCACCCCCAACACCCCAATTCAGATTTACTGTAGTGAGACGGAGACAAATTAAATTATGGATCGGCCCAGCCCAGCTGAGATTATCATCTTTAAAAGGCGTCTGTTTCTCTCAAGACTCCAAATGAAACAAACTGGTATGTCTCCAAAAGAGAAGAGTGTGTGTGCACCCCTGCATATATATGTGTGTGTGTGTGTGTGTGTGTCTGTGGCTACTTTATGTGCGTGCCTATTGCAGTGCTTATTGCTGCTTTCACATGGCAGTCCTAGATGCCTGATGCTTCTGTTTGCCTGATTTCAGCTTCTCCATGGGAAACCTTGTTAGCGCTGGCCCTGTGACCGCCCGCCAGGCCAAGAGCCAGTATAATTGATATCTCGTTAGTGCACCTGATCATTATAATCAGCGGCACTGTAGCACCGGGCCCCACGGCGAGTTGCTCGGCCCACTTCCTGCCTGCGATCCGGTGATTTTGGCGCTGGCCCTTAGACCACCTGCAAAGCGGAGCGTTGGAATAATTGATAACTGGTTAGCGCACCTGATCTGTAAAGTCAATGCCTGTAACAGGAAGGCAGGCGGAAGCCTCGTCCCATTCCCACGCTGAGATTCCATGTTGCTTCTGCCTGCTTTCAATCATTTACAGCATGAGAATGCCCTGGTTTTAGGGAACAGTCATATGCTGGCAGACAATTCATAAATTAAAACAGGGTTAATGTGTTATAAGGATATACAAGAAAGGAGTGCATAAGTAAATTTTTTATGCCAAAACAAATCTCTACAGTGGCTCAGTTTAAAAAATTGAGTGCACAGTACATTTAACTTGATAATTGCTATTTAAATTTGATAGTGAAAGTGTCTTCAGAGGGTTATCCCACCCAGCCAATCATTCTTGTTCCATCATAAGCTCTCATTCATTAACATTTACCCACTTCTCTCCTTAGAACTGCCAGTCTTGTCCTGCGCTGTACCAGCTGTTGTCTTACCAGGATAGACTCTTTGTCCATCCCTGCACTTAACTCATCCAACTGACGTCTTTGGTCCCTTGTGTTCCAAGAAGCTTTATGGGAGGTCTCTACAGCTGCTCTGACCAATGGACTCCAAGACAACGTTGTTGTGTATTTATACAATAATATATTTTCACTTATGTCTAAGTAATAAACAGAAAGTTCAAAGGCCAGGCTTACGAAAACTCAAGTTAACTTTATTGACATGCAGTATTCTTCACACTGGCTGTCCTTCTGTAGAGTGCCCGTTAGCGTCTACTTCATTGACATACTCTGAGTATCAACCAATAAGAGACCTCCGCAATATGTAATTACCAATCAATAACTGGTATATATACAAACGTACCAAATCAAAAATGGCCAAGTTTTCCTGTGGGGCGAGCACCACAAAGGTTCATTGTTCATTTATATCATGCACATATTAAAAAATGTCATATAGCCTTAAAGCCCTCACAGAAATTGTTCCTGAAAAATTTGTGTGTTGGAAATTAAATGAGGTTTTTCTGAGTAACTATCTCCCGTTTTCCTTTCTGCATATTTTACAATGCCCAACTCCCCATTCAATTGTAAGCCTTTGCTGTCTGCACCCTCCCAACCCAAATGGCATGCGCATTGACTGAAAACACACACAGCCAGCTGCTGTTTGCTCAGTCTGCCTGCCTATGGAGGCTTGAATGAGGGTATAAATTACCACAAAAGCAGGCTCACTTAGCTGCTCAACTGCTGCAAAAGAAGGCTATAAAAACACATCCATCTATCCTGCTGATACGAGCTGATTTTGGGGGTGAAAGAGAGGGTTTCATTAAAAGGTGCTCCGTACCTGCCGAGACCCCATTACTCTCATGTCTGTCACTGACAGTAGGATTTTTGACATTTGTAACGATAACATAATGAAAAGAGGGCTGAATAAGGGCAAAGTGTGTCCTCACACATGCTTCTCATGCCAAGTGACAGAAATTAATTTGCACGATGGAGCACATGCTGTCAGCTCACAGTCCTCAGAACCAAAAAGCTGGAAAACTAAAAGTTATGCACACAGGGTATGATAGCTTATTTGCCAGTGTGGGTTTATGAAAGTGGGAAGCCTATGGAGAACAATGGCTGTACAATGGAAGCAGAAAGAGTGTGTGGGTGTAGCCACTACAGTCAGCGATAGCCTTTGTGTGCCCCAGGATAATAGTATGATAAGTTTCATATGAGGGAAGTAGTGCATAATGACCAAAACAGCCACTGAGCGCATCTAGGGCTATCGGTTACCCAGCGTCGAGAGGAAAATGCATATATTGGTAATGCTTACTCGCCCACCGTAATGTTTTCAGGCAAAGTGTCAAAGCAGTACTTTTTCTTCTCCTTTTTCTTTTGAATTCAAACGCCATAACAGGTTGGCACATTCGTAGTTTGTTCACATACTCTGAAACACTAACATCAAAAACAACAAGGCTGTTTTCTGCTTTCAGTGTACTGTTAGTAAGAGTTGTAGATATCATTTTTGTATACTGTTGAACCTCATGCCACCTGTACGTAGCAATCGTACAAGCTTTTATCATTTTTATGTATATTGCCAATTTCTTTAGTAAGGAATACATACTGATATCAGAGCAGAATTCACAGCCTATGTGTCCTTGTGCTGCTTGCAAAATTAAGCCTGGCAGACTTTATTAAAGCCCTGAATGTATTTAAAAACCTCATTCAATTGCCCCCTTAGTCTCCTCTTTTGTTGACTTCAGTCTTGACTTTTGTTTCTTTGCTAAGTGACTTTAGGTAAGGGTCTAAGATTAGCCTTCCAGACTAAAGACTAAAGGCCATTAGCTCAACATGCTAATTAAACCTGTCACTCTTGTGTGGGTAGCTGGTACCGTGACTCAACCTGCAGAAGGTCTTCCCACCCCTTCTTTATGGGCCATCAGTATGGAAGCTCTTTCCCACCATGTTAATGTTAGAGGGCTAGCCTGTTTGTGCCCTGTAGTTATGCTGTGCTTTTGAGAATTCCAAAGTGGAAACACATCACCAAACCCCAATTATACCGTTTCTTTCCTTTCATGTCTAATAAAACTAGTTCACTTATTACTCACAGATTAGCTTACAGAAATTCACAAATGGGAACACACTGTTCTGATGTAGCCCATAACGTGAGAACAGGTCAGTCTCTTTAGCAAATGAAAAATCGGGCCATTTTAAATAATTTAAATAAAAAAAAAAATAAAATTTACCTCAGGAACTGTGGATTCTGTGTAGCTACAATGTTTTTTCTGTTAAGTTTTTTAGTGAGAGTTTTGTTGACTGAGTGTAGACGTAAGGAAAGACTTCTAAAAAAGTGGAAAAAAACAGAAATTGAGCATTTCCTGAATATAACCTTGGGCATCTAAGTTGAATGAGAAGTGGATGATACAAATACTGTTTTGGCTCATCAAATGTTTCTCAGAAATGTCATACATTCTATCAGGTAAAAGCACTCAGCATCCTTGTTGGAAGAGGAGCTGAGAGGGGAAGTGAGACTGAAGCTGCAGTATGTGTGTGTGTGTGTGTGTGTGTGTGTGTGTGTGTGTGCGCATGCGTGTGCGTGCATCCCTATTGTGTGTGTATCTGTGTATGGCCTGTGTGTATGAGTTATTTACTGTTACCAGGAAGACTGCTACCAGGAGAATAGAGTCAGAGCCATAAATATGTGCATGAATGGCCAGAGACCCAGTCTGATTATGACATCATGACATTACTCCTCCAATCAGCATAGAGGTCACCCTCCCTGCTATAAAGCTGAAGCAGGTGTTGCACCCTAGTTGAACATCCTGAAGCTCATTTCTGAAGTAAAGAGGGAGAGCACATTGTCAACTCCAGAATTATTAGCACTCTTGGAAAAAATAACGATATTCAATAAAAGCAGAAAATGAGCTATATGCTAAGATCAAACCTATGGGAAAACTATATTTTTTTCTAAGACAATTGCTCTAAAAATGTTTTTTTCATCAAGGTTGCCGATAATTCTGAGCTGACTGTATATCAGGGGTGGTGAACAAAGAGCTGGCTTTCCTGCAATGTTTGTTTTCTGTCAATGCAATCACTAACACTGCATAGTTCTCTCTGCGGCAGAAGCTCACCAAGTTGTTGTTATGTCTATACAAAAAACAGGACATCAGCCAGAGAAGTCATTACTGTTCCTCCCTATTACCTTATCCACTGAGTGGTACATTAGGGATGAGAGAACCCGTCCTGAGTTCTGAAGCAATTGTGTTTCGTTTCATCACCAAACATCAATGCTAGGATAATGGCTATGGTTTCGCTGTTATCCAACAACTCCACTGTTAGGGCTTTTTAGCAGACACCTATTCTGCATCCATTTAAACCTCACTCCCAACTGCAAACAATCACACCACCAATGTGCTCCAGCAGAGCATGGAAGGGGGCCTCCATCTTAGAGTGATGACTTCACCCGGTTCAGCGCGACTCTGCTAATTAGCTCCACGAAGAGTAACACGCCAATTTCTCTCTCGCATTCCACTATCTTTTTACATTAAGTGTCTTTTTCACACGCTGTCACACTGCACCGCTTCTTCAGATAATGCTGGCTTTTGATGTTACCACCCAACCAAAAACTATCGCGTGAAAGACTCTGATTATGTTGTGCCACTGTGAGAGGAGTGAACAAGAAAGGCGATGCTAATTTCAGAATTTTACACTAACATCTGCTCCTATCTAATTCAGTTCCGTAATACAAATAGTTTGACCTAATCTCTTGTTGCTTGCTAATGCAGACTGTTGAAGACTGTTCTTGTGTATGTTCCTATTTGAAACACTTTGCTGTGATGTAATCTATCAGGTGTATACAGCTAATTTACTTATTGAGCCACAGTAATTGGCAGAAACAGAAATGGGCCAACAGTTTTATCTAACAGGAATCAAGTTGCCAAACTCTGAACTTGTGTGATTCAGAGGAGGGAGAGTGAGAGGGGAAGACTTCCTGAAGTAAACTGACAAAAAAAACTGAAAGAGTTTCTCTGTTTGCTCCAGCATAATGAGGAGATCTACTAGATTGAAAGGGTTCAGTTAAAACAGTCAGTGTATTGTTCTTTGAATAAAAGTAGGCGCACTGCAACAGCTGTAGGCCAATGCTGTGATGGATACAATCAGAAAAGGAATGGGTTGCTAATGGTTGAGCCTTATTCACAGGGACACATCGATTAATTGCATGAAACACTGGAAAAACAGGCACAGGTTAATTAGCAAATTAAAGTAAATTCTCCTCCTCCGTCATTCTGAAGTTCACACCGGCAATCGCTAATTGGATAAATATTCTTTTGTGCGGCGTGGTTCACCCGTACATACGTTTTAATATCTCAGATATACTGAGCATTGGCATAGCTAGATTTTATTGATCTAAAGTACCTTCATAAATAGAAACTGTGTGTGTGTGCGAGAGGGAGAGCGTAATTATATGTCTTTGTATGGAAGTATGCAGATGGACGTGAAGAGAAATTCACACCCCAGTGATCTCTTCCCACTAGCGATTTAACCACAGGATGGCATGGTGCCACCCATGATTTGTTGCCAGTTAGATGATTGGCAGATCAGACAGCTGAAGTAACTCCCATCCATGAGCCCCTCTGGGAGACGGAGAGAGCCGTTTGTATTGCTACAGTAATGGTCTGGAGGGAGCCTCACAAACAGCTGGAACGTCAGCCGCGTAAGTGATGGACTCGTCTGGGCTAATCATAGCACTTTGCCGCCACCTCCAAAGTTCATTTATGGACTCTAATAATCCAGTCATTACTAAATGGACTCACTTAGAGCGAACGTTCCCGAGCTTTCCGGTCCCAAGACCTATCTGCTAAGGAGGCAGGCCTTTTTCCTCCCTGCTTATTAAAATCTAGTCTAATGTATGCTCAAATATGGAAATTTAGCTCTTCATTCCGACACCATATTTATCAAAAAGTCCTGCATATACACTTGCCTGGGCATGTTTATTTTGATTAGTGGGAATGTCTATGGAAAGATAGGATCTGTTTTTGTGCAGTGTATCTTGTGAGCCACCTCAACCCCTCTTGTGCAGCAGTTTGGGATGACTGGCTTTCAGGGGCTCAAGGCTATGAAAGGGAACTGTCTAACCAGCCTGTGCTTACAGAGGCATTCACCCGCAATGGCTGACAAAGCTGAATGAAAACTTTATTACCCCTCAGGTCAGTGTGTGGGAGCTTTGTCTTGCAGTGTCATAAACAGACGCACACAACAGTGCAATATAAAGGCACTCGACACAATTAATATTTATATCCATAAAGCAGCATATGGAACAAGTGCAAGTACAAATGCAGGGTGAGTGTCTTCAGTTCTTCTTTGGTATTGAGGCCCAAAACTCCCCATGCTGAGGCCGGCAACAGCACGACTACATCACACCCTGTTCTGAGAAGGAGCTAAAGTTGAGTTTTGGCTCACTCCACTCCATGTTGGTCTTCTTGATCTCTATCTCCAGCTCCCTCCCCAGGCGTTTTGGTCTCCAGGTCGTATTTCGATTTGGGATTTTGGTTGTATTTTAATTTTGATGTAGGCCGATAAGCGTAATATCTCAGTACTCTGTCTGTCCATCATGAGTGTCAAGCGCTGAATGCTAATTCGCCAGCCTGTTTTGAGTCATGACAGCTGCAAGCTTTAATTTGATACATTACGCACATACGTTATTTGGGTTTTTAATTTCAATGAGTTATTAATTATAAATGTTAATGTAATTGATTGCTGGGTGATGTTATCACAGCTGAAATGAGGCCATATATAACAATGTTGAGATTCTTTCATAAAAAATTATTTACATATCAAATCTTAAACATTTTATGCCACATTTTTTAAATCATGTTTTATCATGTTCCGAAGACAGCTGCAGTTAAATTGTGTGGACTCCAGAAGGAAACAGGACCTAAACAGGCCATGGGGGACTCTGTGTGGGACTGGCCGTTTTCACCAGCAGCTCTCACTCACTGATCGCCAGTCATCATGTGTGACACCTTATCGCTGGCCTTCCTTCACTGGCCTCTCAATTAGTGTCCATCCCGACACTGTATCAGCGGAATTAATCTCAGTGTTGTTTTCGGTCGCGCCTCTAATCGGGGTTAATGAAGTGAGGCGGGTAAATTGGGAATACTCTAACAAGAGGAGAAAAATGGATATAGGCGTAATTGGATAATGATGGTAACTGGATGGGATGTTGCTCAGGTAACGGAGAGGGTACTTCCTGGATTCAAACCTGTTGTCCTCTGTCGCCAATATCTCATCTCCAAAATGCCTCTCCCCCTTTTTCCCCTGTTGTGCATTGGTCATGGAGAATTCCTTCACTTGAATGACAGACGTGTGAAAGTGGCTGTCGATTGTGAGTAACAATGTCCCTGTTAGATAGCAGTTTGAGGCAGAGTGCCACGGCTTTCTTTAACAGAGTAAATAGAATTAGGACGTTCTCCCAGCCGACAAAGTGTGAAATTGAACAGAGGTACTCTGAAGCTGGGGGCAAAGCAAGCTTGAGGATTTAAACACTTAAAAACCACAGATGTGTCCGGCGTGCCATCAACCAACAGAATATTAAACACAGGAGAGACAGAGCGAGAGAGAGAGAGAGAGAGGAGGGAGAATTTTTGCGATTGTATTTCCTTTCAATAGAGCAAATGTAATTGAAATTTCTTAAAGAGTGAGTATATGAGACAGCAACAGGGTTATAGCATAGTGTGAGGATGAAAGGGGAGAATAAGACTCCCAGATGTCAATCATACTCCATACTACATAAAAGAGAAAGTTCCTTGAGGAATCTTTGGGGGTTCAAAGTTATTATTACCAAAGGTTGTTAATGAAATCAGTCAACAAGGATTTGACTTGGAGCCTGTTATACATCATGGTGGGAGTGGCTTTTTTCAGTGGAATGTTAACCCTTTTCTCCCAAATTACAGGCTGGAATATGGCCCCAAACTCCAAGAAGAATATCA
Organism: Albula goreensis; assembly: GCA_022829145.1. Lineage (NCBI taxonomy): Eukaryota > Metazoa > Chordata > Actinopteri > Albuliformes > Albulidae > Albula > Albula goreensis. The sequence continues at coordinate 26,860,147 of CM040755.1, forward strand.
TATTAGGAGGCTTGGCAGAGTTAACAATTATTCAGAAATAAAAAAAGGTTTTGCAGAACAAAAAGGATTAAAGCTTGCAGGGTAGACACCACACCTTATTTCTCCATGTAGTACCTAGGAACAGATTCATCTAGACAAGTTATGCCTATCTCCATATCTGTCTATCACGTTCATACACATTGATGCACACACACAGTCTCTCACAAACTGAAACATGCACACGCACTCACATGTACCGGTCTCAAAGATGCTCATTCATTACTGACATTCAGTAAACAAGTAAGGAAGGAAATCTGAAAGCACAGTCTGTATCCCTTCATGTGTCTGTCCACATCTCTCTCTCTCTCTCTCTCTCCTGTCCCTGACCGTGACTTCTTATCACTCATATTTCAGTGATTGTACAACCCAGGAAATAGTGTTTTTGTGTTTTAGTCAGATGGTGTTAAGAGTGAGCAATTGTAGGACCGCAATGGGTCATTGCATTTGCAGTCATTACATTACATTAGAGTCATTTAGCAGACGTTCTAATTCAGGACCATTTCGAGCATGGGGGAGCTTAAGTGCATGCATGTGCTTAATTATGAGCAATAGTGACTGACCTGGCCAACAACTTTTCGAGATGAAGAGCACTTTTTACTCTGCAAGTTAACCATGTTGATGAGAACCATAATACACACAAGACAAAGAGCCCCATTAACCCTCATATTGTGTTAGGATCAGATTGACCATGTTATATTCTTACTGAAAAGAAAACGACAGATATGTTTTTATACCTGAAACTCCATGGCTTTGCCTTATTGCCTATAAACATGTGAAAGAACACACTGTCACAATTTTATCTCAAAACAAATTATGCTATTATTGAATATAGTGTAGACCTAATTATGTCCAGTGTAAATTTGACCAGGCAAATACTACCAAAGGGTCAAAAAATTGAACAAGGGTTAAGGACTATCCAGAGATGTAAGGCCTCATAAAACTTTGTTTACTTTCATGCCGAAATATTTACACTACCATGCAAAAGTTTGAAAACACCCTGTTTTTTTTCAAAGTTTTTAGAATTTTCAATAATTTTACTGAACACAAAGTAATTAAATCTCAATGGCAGAATTTCAAAGAAAAAACCCCTTCCATGACTGGAAAATGTGGAAAAAAGGTTAAGATGGGTGAAAGAACACAAAGACTGGACAGACGAACAATGGAAATGAATTGTATGGACAGATGAGTCAAAGTTTCAGGTGTTTGGCTCAAAAAGGAGAACTTATGTGAGATGAAGGCCAAATGAAAGGGTGCACGAAGAGTGTGTAACACCATCAGTGAAGCATGGCGGAGGCAGCGTCGTGATCTGGGGCTGCTTTGGTGCAGGCAAAGTCGGAGACATCCACAAAATAGACGGGACGTTGAATGCGCGAGAACCCCCTCCATTCTTCAGAGGCATGCTATTCCTCCAGGACAACATGTCATTGGGTCAAACTAATGCAGGATAACGACCCAAAGTACACCTCGAGGTTGTGCAAAACCTATTTAGAGAAGAAACAAGTGACGGGTTCTTTCTGTTAAGGAATGGCAGGCACAGTCCCCCGATCTCAACCTTATCAAACTTTTTTGGGATGAGCTTGACAGATAGGTTTGTCAGAAGTGCCCTACAAGTGAAGCTGACCTGTGGGAGATTCTGCAGGAGTTATGGAGGGGAATAAGTCCAGACTATCTAGCCAAACTAACAGCCCAGGGTCTGCAAAGCTGTAACTGCTGCCAGTGGAGGTTTTTTTGATGAAAGTAGAGTTTGAATCATAATTGCACATTTATGGATTTTCTTTGCCATTTTTTAATGTTTTCTTGGTGTTTGGAGCTTACCTAAGTGCATTCTATTGAATAAAATGTTTGAAACCTCTAAAATCTTTGAAAAAACAGGGCATTGCACGGTGGTGTGCATATGTCAAAACCTATGAGTTTGCGTACACAATGAAAAAAATCTGATTTATAAAACTTGCATATGCAACACATACGCATATCTTCTGTTATAAGTCACAACTAATCCTACAAATGTCTGTGCGTGAACGCACGCAACAACCACACCCTGAAATGCCCACATTTAAGCATATATGTAAGTCAAAATCAGTTAAGCAAGATCTATAAATGTGCAGGACAAAGCAACAAACACGTATGACGCTCCAGCGCCGGCCCCAGTTCAGCACAGAGCACCAAGCGCACAGCTCAAGTTAAGTGAATCCAAATCATGAGCCAGTCATCATCACAAAACAGTCGGCACGGTCCCTGAAGACCCATTTCAGTCGCACCATACCATTCGCAAAATCCTCTAGCAGTGCCCACACAGCCATGGTCATGATGTCTTGCTATCATCACACGCTTCAGGTCTATTTATGCGAACAAAATACATTTTTTGGTAATGCATTGATTACTCAAATCTGTTGATTTAATATATAATTAATTTCTGACCAAAAAACACTGATTATGAATGATAATGGGAACCTAAATACTCACAAGGAATATGAACACTATAGTGCAATTTTGTTGTTGGTCTCTAAGGTGTGCTATTTAGAGCGAATATGTGCCCTAAATGTGCATATTCATGGGTTAAACGTATCCTATCTGTGCGTACATTCTCATATCAAGGAGAAGTTTTATGAATCCCAACTTGTGTGTGAAAATCGGCGTACGCACGTTTCGGAGCGTTTTATGTGCGTTCACACGGTTTATAAATGAGGCCCCTGGACTCTAGCCAGAGATCCAAAGTGTCAAAAGGGTTATTAAAGGGGGGTGTTTCGTCTACAGGAAAGATACATTTTCAGACTTGCTCCTGAGGATACACTGGGCATGCTGGTTTTCATTCCAACCCTACATGACCTGTTAATTGTTCTTAATTAGGTACTTTTAGTAATCAGTGTGATTAAAATTGCTCAGTCACAGTCTCTTAGCCTCACATCCCAGTTCCTTAAACTTTGGACATCCTGTCATTGAAACTTAACTGTTTGGCAAATATTAAGAGGTCAATGACAGAAAAGGGACAGCAAACCAAATCTGCATCCTATTAAATTTTCATGATACAAAGATAGACCATAAATTCACATTTTCAATAGCATTAAATTATCAAGAGGGTTAGTTGTTAAAAATTGAAGACAATCTCAGTGGAGTGGCCCGCCCTGAACACAGAGACAGTTATTAAGATATCGAGACATTGAGCCAGTTATTCTGAGGGAGGTAGTGGGAGAGTTGGTTAGACACAGGCCTGCTCTGGGATTTTGGACAGAAAGGGTGTAGAGGGAGTAGTCATTACTTTTGGATGGCAGAAGGGTCCACAATCTGTTTTTTTTTCAGCTGGGGTGTGACTTGGGCCTGTGAAAGGTGATGAATTAGTCATGGAGGAGAAAATGGGCGCATGCTGATGAGGAGGTGTAGACAGAAAGTTAGGAAAGGGAACCCAGGGCTCAGGCGGTTGATCGGCATGATGTCAGTAGTTGAGATGTGTCGACATTTATAAGGCTTAAGAAAACATTCGTTCACATCGTTGTGAGCAGTTTTCCACTGAGCCTAATAAGGAGAAGTGAACCTGTCAAGAGAGGGTCGGCAGGCAGCGTGGCACAAAACAAATGAGCGGGAGCATGACCAAACTCCAAACCCCCCCCCACCCTGTGGTGCGCTGTCTGGTCTTTGGTGAGTGTGAAATGTTCAGAGAGAAGGTTGTTATCTGATACAAATGGACCACAGTGGTGGCCATGTCAGGTCTGGAATAGGAGCCGTCCCCCTAAGCGTCTGTTGATGGCAGCTTCTAAACATGAGGATATTCAAAAATGGAAACAGTGTCTTAAAAGCTGACTCTTAACCAGGGGAGGGGCCATCTAATTAGCTTTGGGGTTTGCTAGTGGAGGTGCATGGGGCAGGGGGAGGGTGCTACTGTCACTGTCTGTGCCAGACTAATAGAAACAGTCTTGGCTAAAGGCCTATGTGTGTGTGTGTGTTTGGGTACTGTGTAGATGTGACACTTCAGGCTGCTGAAATTTACATTCAAGAGGAAGCATTGCCCCCTCTCTCTCTCTTTCTGTCTCTCTCTCTCTTTCTCTCTCTCTCTCCCAGTGGGCTGAATAAGCAGATTTGTCCAGAGATTAAGAATATCACGAGCACTGATCTGGAAAGAGAATAGAGAGTGACTTGCACAGGTGCATGATGGGTAAGAGAAACAGGGAGCGTAGTGAAGGGAGACGGCGGGTGCATCCTGACTAATGTTCACCTATTTATTCGCTGTGTGTGAAACTTCAGGCTCAGTAAAGCATATCTGTTTACCCATGTGACCTGTACAGGCATTTCATAGTTCACACATGCCTGTCCACCTCCACCCATTTCCTGTATAGGTAAGAATGTATTTATAATTTCACATGACACTCATAATTTAGGAGCTGGCCATGCAGGTTCCCACTTTGTTTCAAATTTTCAGCTGAACCTGGTGATTTTAAAAGGTATTTTAGCTGTCCTGCTGCCCAAGATCAAGTGGAATGAACTAAAATATCCATCTAACCGACTCACTTTCTCTGAAAAAGGCATGCTTAAAATGGGTATTATTTTCCTTTGTTAAGTTTATTTGTCTGTGAGCAAACATTTTATTTTAAATTTTTGGCATCATGGTGTCACTTTTTTGGCTCCTTTGGCTGTCAGGCCAGCTTAAGATTTTGAAATATAAATTCTGCTCAGCTCCTGGTCAACAAACACCTATGTTTAGCTAATCCCAACTCCAACATTTCAAGATTTCAGTGGGGCTGATTCACCCAGACAACCTCCTGTAATGAATCTGGGTTTGAAAAATACCATGGACGATGAATCAAACTCAATTTTTTTGTGCTTGGGCAAACAGACTGGCCTTCACCAAACTTCTGTCATACACATAGGAATGACAAGCAGGTCATTTTTGCCTTTTAGACGACTGGGCTACATATTCAGAAAACCATGCAAATGACCAGTAAAAGTAGATACTTTATCAGTCACCATGACAACAAATTACTTAATGGTTAAGCATAAGCATGCTCAGCTATGCATAAAATGTAGATTTCAAAACATTTCACAAATCATATGCAAGTGACAGATACGTCAGGTATATCAAAGACAAAAGAAAAATAAAATCTTATTTCAATCAGAACAGTTATGCATGGATAGCCAGATTATAATTAAGATAATTATAAAACTAAAATGTCAGATTATAAATGAAATAATACAAATCATACAATACAAAATCATTGCACAATATGCTATGACTATGGTACACAGACTATTTTGTAGTTTTAGTCACTTTCACTTCCAGTTGTAGTTCTTGGTGGCCTGTGTTCCATGCTCTGTGCAAGCTACCCAGTGCAGAATCAGCGTCTCTTTATTCTAAAGCAGGTGGTGGGTTTTGGTTTTGGTGAGTGTTAATGTGATAATAGTGTCTGTGGTTTGAGTGTAAGTGCTGAAGAAATGACCTGCAGAACGATGTTTCCACTCCTGGTGAGAATTCATCTGTAGGCAGGATTTATGGCATGCACCTATACAGGTCAGCCGTACCACTCCTGTTCTGTAGGATACTGTTTAGATTGAATATCGTAAACATACTTTCTTGTAATCTAGCGAGGTCAGTGTCTTTGAATGATGAGCTACAAAGGAGAGAGGTATTTACAACGCGGTAAAGGATTATGGCATCAAAAAAAAAGGATGAAAAGAATATAAAGAACAGAGGAGATGGGGAAGGCAGACAGGCGGGCTGCGAGAACAGGAATGATGCACTGTGGGATTGAGACAAAGGCCATTAACGGAGCCTCTGAATAACGGCTTCGGCTGCACAGCGTTTGAACTGTGATTGTTGCAATAATATCGCACATTAAACCAGCAACAGTGTGAAATTACTATCTGCACTGAAAGATAAGTAACGCAGTACCCCAGTAATATTTATTTACATAATTTCTACAGTATTTTCAGCAGACCGACTTTGACAGAATCCGCCGCATTTTAAAACGATAGAAGAGACAAGCTAACGGTGTTAGCTTTATAACAGAAATGTACTAAACAACATTGTAGATTTTATTTCAAATGTCATTTTGTATGTGTGGCACACACGAGTCAGATTCATAGTCGAACAAAGGTTTAACATTTTTATTTTCACTTTTATCCCCTCTTCAAAGAATCTCATTATCTCATCTTCTGCCATCACCATAGGGAGGTGGATTGTTTTATTGCACTTGCGGAATGTACCACTCAATTTCATCTCCTCAAAAGAGCGAGAAAGACAGGGCACAACCCCCCCTTTTTCTCTCTGTGAGGAGATCCAGACATTACCGTTCGACACCAGAGGGGACCAAGTCTTTGCATGTAGGATGGACTTCCTTTACAACCTTATCCAGCCGTTGCTGTTGTAGGGTGTAAGCCATCACCGGGGGTGTGTTTTGGGATTGCTGTTGCTAGCATTGGACAGAATCCGTAGCCCCAGGTGTCTCAATTTGCACAGTCTCTTTATTCTAAAAGGGCTCTCCTGATTAAAATGAGCTCAAATCAAAGGTCTTGGTATTTTCCCCCTAAATTATTTGTAATTGGTAATGACGGTTCATTAACTGGTGGACCCTGATTGGAAGAAATCATCGATTCATGTTTTAAGTAGATAACTCAAAGGGCAAGAGTCATATTTAATAACCAACATGACTGTGTGCGCCTGCATTTGCATTAACACCCAGCCAAGATAAAAGTATTAAACAATTTTTAAAAAACCATAATGACAGCATAATGCGTTTAACTCTCAGAATGAGATAATGTTCGATGTTTCCATGTTGCATGTTTCACAAAGAATAATCTTTCAAAATCTAAGCCTTTTGGATTTTGATTAAGATCTCTCTTTGTTTGTGTGAATTTAATTACTCCATAAGAAATTACCACTGCTGTTCAAATGTTCACTGTTTCATATGAGCGTCACATGTAAGTGATTCTGTTTATTCTGTTACTGAGGTGGGTTCCTGGCCTTTAAAGATAAATCACAGCATAGCTGCCTTTTTCTGTCTTTCTAAACACCATACCTCTCATTATATTTCTCCTTGTTCACTTCATTGAAGGATGAGAGAGACAGAGAGTTGGCAGTTTTTCATGATGGAATAGGAGTAGGCAATATAACAGTTTTGGGGAAGGTCTCTGTAGAGCACCACTGTATTTTGGCTCAAACCTGGGGACCAACATTATTCCTTGGAAAAGGGTGAGTGGGTCGTCCTTGGAAAGGGAGTAGAATTATGTCTACAAAAGCACATAGCTCGTAAATTTGTGAAGCTTAGCAAAGTTAGAGTGAATGGCCCCAGACTGAAGCGAGGGGCAGAGAAAAGGAGAACGCTCAAATCCCACTGAGGGAACGGTAGCTGTCCTGCTGACTAGTTACAATGTGCTGCTGGTATGCAAGCCTAGCACGTTAGCTTCTACAGTGGCTAGCTATGCGATTACGTGCTAGAAATATCTAACATCAAACCACCCCCCGTCCCCTCTGCATGAGAGTGACACACAACGAACAACACAGTAATTACTGCAAATCGTAACTGGAACTGCAATTCATATTGAATAAAACCACAGCCAAGAGGGAACTGTCATGTCACTGTGTGTGTGTATGTGTGTGACAAATACTATTAATCGTTGATATTCATGAATTAAGCGCTTCTCTGTGGTTGGTGGAAGCCCTTAATTGAAAGAGCGATAATGCAAGGTCAGAGTGATATTTAATATCCAGAAATCCCTCATGACCTTGGTTTGACTGGTCTACGTCCTGACATGGCCTACGTTCTGTTTCTATTCCAAATCGCTCGCTTTGATACAGCTTGTATTTCTCTGTACTATTTTTCGATTTTCACATATCTGACACTCCAAAATATAAAACACATTTTTCAAAAATCACTCAGCCTGCATGCTTTCGTAATATGCGTGAGAGAAGCGAAGCCAAATGAGGAAGGGTGAAGGAAAGATACCTTTTATTTAAAGAAGGATTCTTGACAGGAAAATATAACCACAACAAGATGAGCAAAACATGGAGAGTAACAGGGATGTGGAATATCCTTTCAGAACATTCAAAGAACTTTTTTAACTTTAGTCACACGTTGCCCCATCTCCTCCGTCCTCACACACAGAACTTGTGTTCATTATTCCCCCCATTCCTCACCATTTCAAGGCTATTTGTGCATTGGTACCTTGGCAGAAGCTGTCGTTATTAAAATGACAGCAACAGTTTTACACCCTCAGCCCTCCTGTTTCGCCTTCTGTGATTTTGGTATGACCAGTTTTTTTTTTTGTTTTTGCACGCTGAACGACAAAAAGAAAGGTTTAGCCAAACATAGCATCAATGGAGAGGACTGCGTTTGAAACCATATTCCCCATTCACATGGTTCAAAACAAGGGCATACTCTATCTTTTTGTCTCAATTTGTTTTTGAAAGGGACAGAGGGTAGTGGCAGTTGTGTGCTTCTGTGCTCGTTCATCTGTTAATGGTTTTTCTAAGTGTACAAGTTAGGAGTGTGGGTCATCATTGGAAAGGCTGGGGTTAGAACTGAGATAGTGTGTCTGCGTTTGTGGGTGGGGAGGCTGGTTTTAAGGCTGGTCCCCTGTACCCTCCAGCGCAATTTCCCACCCCCCTCAGTGTATCAGTGTATAAACGCTCCTCTGTGGGAATCATATCGAATGTGAGAGGAGAGGAGAAATGTAGGGAGAGTATGTAAGGTAACCAAACCATAATGGAGTGATTGTCTCTCTTCTATCTCCCCCAGCCTTAGGTTTTCTCAAAGTTGCTACTGAACAGACATCAGTCATGACGAATGCTGGCTGTTGTAAACTCAGTCGTGTTTCTTACCCTTCCATGTACCCAGTGAACTGGAGGAGGGGCTAGTAAATTTGTGATATGTAGCCCTCTCTCTGTCCCTCCCTGAGTCCTTAAGGTCTTTCTGCCCTTCTCTTTATCTCTCCCACCCTCTCAGTTCAATTAAATTCAATTTCAGGTGCTTCATTGGCGTGGCATATTTTAAAGAGCATATTGCCAAAGCATAATAACAACAACAATTGGTCTTCACAATAACAAAAGTAGGAGAAGCAGCATGAATAATGACAGTAATATGATATGATAGATTCTACATACATTTTATTATTCATCTCTCTTTCCCATCTCTCTGAATTTCTCCCTTGTGCTCTCTCTCTTTCTCTCTGTATGGTCTATGGAAGCAGTTTACCATATATCTTCTTTCTCATCAACAAGTTATCATTCAGAGAAGGACTCTGTCCCCGCCCCACCACTGTGTTTCTCCAATCAGCTGCTGGCAGACCCTCTTCCAATAATGGTGCAAGGGAGCTCAGACTTCAAAGCCTGGAACATTAGTCATGTTTCCCTGGAACATTGCTTTGTAGAGCAATTATTTATGGAGTGCTGATTGGCTCAAATGGGCACACAGAATTAGGAAAGCCAATCAGGGAAGGTCCTCTTGACAGTTCACCCAACTGTGCAGTATGACCTCCTGTTTGAGCCACTGCTGCTTTAAAGATAGGCTACCTGGGTGTGGCATGTTCATGTATCTGCCATGTTTGGAAGCTCAAACATTGCAAGAAACTACACGACCAGTAAATTACTCTGTTACAAGTGGTGCAGACAGGAGATCAAAACGCTCATATTGAGAGGGAAGCTTCTGTAATGACCCTGGAGTTATTTCACATAAAAGAAGGGATTTATAAAGGGAAAAAGAAAAATCGGCTGAGCATTTTGTCTGTTTTTTCAGGCGAACATTGTTGTGATCAGTGTGGTAGAGGATGGTATCAAAGGGGGTACGGAGAGCTCTACAAGATTCTGTCATCGTGTTCCAGACAGGGAGAGGGAGAGAGAGAGAGCGCAATATCCATGCTCAGCTGAAGGCGTTTGGGATAATGAGTGTGAGGAACATATCTACTGCACAAAGTGAGCGAGGAAAGCGTTTCATCTTCACTCCTCTCCCAGCTGCTGTCCCTGGCAGAAGTTAAAAAAAAAATATATGTATATATGTATGTTTCAACGCCTGGTATTACATGAGCTCGCATTTAACATGCCCGTTCAACGTTCAGACCCCACACAAGGACGTTTCAATAATTTTTCCATTCATGTTACATTTAGGGAGTCCCAACCCACCCATTTATTTAGCATTTTTTCCAAATAATGTTTTTTTTTAACTCTTGTCACATGAGGACTGCACAACTGCTGTAGCAGGTGCAAAGAGCATGATTTGACCAATCAGAGGACACCCCATTGCATTATGGGCCTGGGCACACCCCCTGCTGGCTTTAATGCTTTCTCCCTGCAACATGCTGTGGACAAGTAATACACTGTGTCGCAAGCCATTTGATTTCAATATTGTCAGTAATTTTATACGATTAAGAACATTTTATTGAAATTTAATCACATTTTCTTCACTGCTAACTCCCAGAAAGCCTGTCCCTACCTTCTTCTGTTGCCATTGCTTAAACATGTCATGTGGCAGACTGTAGATGCAATATGTTGCTTAACAGGTACTGGGCATGTGAGCTGATAACCAGTTTGTTCCCGTTTCCACATGATTACACGCCATGTCTATCTCTTCCCTCATTTCATATGCAAACACATCTCGGCCTATCTGTGCATCACCACCAAATACTGTATTAAAGTATATAGCATTAAAAGTCAGAAAGCTTTCAGTGTTTTCAATTGCATTTTTTTCAGAATTCAGAGAAGCAAGGATATGCAACCTGGAAAATATATCCCTGAGATCCATCAGAACTGTCACAATTCAAAAAGTCACCACTTGAAACAGATTGTTTGATGACAGAACTGTTGAGGTAGCACTACCACAGAGCTCGCTTAATTTATGAAGACAAAAAAAAGTGCAAAAAAGGCATTCAGGTGCTAATATAAAACTATCTGAGAATATAAGTTGGCAGGGAGGTTGTGTGACAGCCTTGGGAATGCTAAAACATGCAGGCGCGGAGAGGTCTGCTGACCTGCTGCGCATCTGCAGACATTTCGAAGCCAGCAGTCACAACTTATTTTTAGCTTGCTAGCGACAAAAAAGCAAGCTGTTTTTTTATGAGAGAAAAAAATGAATGCATTTCTGAAGTAAAGGAAAATGTCTATTTGCACAGCAACACTAAACATGCTGTTTGCTTGCTGGCCTGCTTGTTAAGATTAACCACTGTTTTTTTTTGCTAATTCTCCCTGTTTGTAGCAGGCAGATGGCCCCTTGGATGAGAGCATAATGTTTCAGCCCGTACATAAAACGTACTGTGAGGCATTAGCAAACGCATCGGTCTCCAATTTTTGTGCAACAAAAACAAAATACTCTGTGAATTCTATCTTAGAAAGGCAAAACTGTCTTTGCATAATGCCACGCATGTACGATTTAGCAGTCAAACACTTGATTAAATCAAAGAAGAGGGAAATACCCTAAGGGGGGCCAGCAGAGGGTGGGCAGGGTTCTCCATCGCTTGTGTGACCTCCATTTTGCGATTGCAATTCTCACAGTCAGTGTGGCATCAACATTTACAAGAGCGTTTATTTCTCTCAGGGACATAAAATTTCACTCTGCGGGAAGGACGTCACACAGCTCAGTGAGTATACCATGTACCGTGCACTGTATTTGATTGTGAATCCCAGCAAAATGTACAACAATTCCCAGTGTCCTGGAGGTGATTTGTTGGGGTCATGTGAGGCCAATAGGAATTCTAGTCCAATACAAGTTTTTTCCAGGGAAATCTTAGAAACAATATGACACGACCACACAATTTCATGCATACATATTAGGCCATTACATTGTGCTCAGTAAGTGTTTACTGCATGGCGGTATGTTGTCAAGTAGTGATAAATAAACCATAAGTTTTTCATGTATATTGCAAAGCCATACAAACTCACTGACACCTGTGTTCCACTTGCATTGTTGATGTACCATGCACTCTGCAGAAGGTGCTGCTGGAATGTCAGTCTTGTCTAATCCAATAACTGTGTTTCAGTAGCTCTTAGGTTCCTTGTGCTCCAGCCATCCGCAGACTTCCAGTCAGCCATTTGAGGGCACTTGGGTCTTTTTTCTCTCTGACTGCCCTGGCTGTGGAGCATCGTATCTGTTCCACTTTACAAGAACTGGTCTTAAGCATGTCTGGTACCGGCTGTGAAACAGAGGTTAACTCTGTGCTACACTCTCTACCTGCTGTCTTTCCCATCCAGACAGAACTTTGCTTGAACTCATCTGCTCAAGCACAAAGCGTTGCCCCATGCTTACTGTACAGAGCCAGCATGACAAATAAACAAGGGTCCCCTGAAGCTTCCTCACCATACTGGGGTACTAAAAATTGTCATGGGGGGGAAGCCCAGCCTGGAGATGTGCCACTGAGATAGCCCGTGATAAATGATTTGTGATTCTGATAGGTTCCTTCCTTTTACCTCACCATTAGATTGGCTCAGCCATACTGAATGCAGCTTTTCACAGGGTTTTGCAGTCACTGGCGCAGAATTATATGAGAAATCGCTAGGATTACATCCATGTTTGGTCATTTACAGAAATATTTCTGGATTTTGAGGAGCCCTCTGCTTTCAAGATGTGGCTAACCAGGTCCCAGTCAAAGCACTATGACTTCTCTCATTTAAAGCACTTGATATCTGGCTGCCTGTTGGAGATCTTTGTACATGTGTCCAGTCGTTGCCCAGATAATATCTCTAGCATTTTTGTGTTCAAGAAAGAAAGGGTAAAAGAAAGCTTTGTTCTCTGCTGGGTCGCACGGGTACAAATTTAGCACCCCCAACCTACATCTCCCAGGGACCCCCTGAGGGAGGGACAAATAGCACCCTCCCGCTGGAATGGCCCAAAATTGGACAAGATCAAATAACTCAACGGATCACAGACCAAATAACAGGCAGAGGGGAGAAATGGAGAGATTTATTCTACATCTTCCCTTTATATAAGATAACACAACTTTCAAGACCACTGGTATCAATGGTCTGACCCATAATGCAGTGCTCATTACCTTTGCTTTTAGGTGGAGAGATGATACCGGATGATGAGGTGGCATAATTGGTTCTGGGTCTTATGTAGGCCTGATTTGGTAAAAAAATTGCAATAATGGAAAATAAAAGTGAGGAAAGAAAAGTGACATTACCTCCGAACTCAGAAGCATGGAAAGATGGACAGCTTTTCCAACAGCTTCCCAAAATTCTAAGAGCAGCAGGTACTTGATGCAAAAAAACGAATGGTTTTTGTCATCTGTTGAAACCATCTGTCCTTATGTCGTCAGACCTATTTAAATCCATGGAGACCAAAGACCAGCCGCCATGGTGACATGGAGAAAAGTTTGTATTAATAACTTTATTTGTGTGCTCGATCTTTGGCAAACGACAGCGATGGAGAAAATGCCATGCTTGTGGGGTGAGTGAGTCAGCAGCTCTTGATGGATTATTTCATTTCTCCGCACATAAGGTCCAGTATTTACTGGAGTGAGACAGAGACTTGTGATTCACTGACACATGGTCTATATTTCTGTCAGCTGTGTGTGTTCACCATGTATTTTTCATGCTAAACACAATTTACAATCATGTTCAGTATTCAACTGCAGATATTTATTATAATTGAGGGTAATTTTAATGACTTACAGTGAAATCTGCTTGAAGTTACATTTTCTGAATGACAGGGAATACATTGCCCTCTATATCAGTTGTTCCCTGACTTTTTGTACCATGTTATTCCTTTTAGATTCCCTGGCACTCCTACATACTAGGAAATGACATCACTAACATTTGTTGTAAGATGTATAGCAATGAAAATATTATAAATGGAACATCTGCATTCAGATCCACTCAGTTCAAATTCAGTCAGACAAAAAACACATTAGCTATTTTTAATGACTGATTTGAGCTGCTTGTTTTGTTACCGTAACTTGTAGGAGAAATCTTTTAATTTTGCACAACAATATTCAACCTTATTCAAAATATATGATTATATTTTAAGATTTAGATGATAAGGAAAACAAAACCACAGCTGCACATATTGGGCCCTGGACAGGGTGGGGAGATTGAAGACAAAGCAACTCGTAGATCTTCTCTGGTTTTTCCTGACATCTGGAATGAGACAGCCTTCTCACACTATGTGCTAGGCTAAACACAGCAACAGCTCAGTGATGGAAAACTTTAAGATAGATGCATATTTGTGTCCCATGGGCAGCCAAAACCCATCTGAATACATTTCTTTAGGTGTTTCTGTCAATATTCTTAGCATGTCCACCTCTATTGTTACCCCTGCAGTATTCTGGCATGCTAGCAGAATGAGCAATTTGCTTTTAGCCAGGTTAACGAGATGCCTGAACTTTGGCATAAACATGTACACAGATTGAGTCTGCTTAACATTTTGCACTGATAAATACAATGAGTATTTAATGTATTAGCTGAATGAAGAATGTAATTTTTTGCTGAAATGTCATGTGAGGTCACCCAGCACTATTTCTGGGTTTGACAGCTTTTCATTGCAGACCAGGCAAATTAGTGTAGAATTTGTGTACTATGACAAATCTCAATTATACTGTAATCTCAGAATCTCAATGCACCAATTAACCTCATATACTATAAATATATTATGTCTTACCCCATATGATGTAACCATAGAGTGTGTAATGTGTGTCTCGTGTAATCTAGGCAGAGATGCTTACAATGATAAGTTAAATTGCTGTCATGTTATTTTATTTATTGTTGCCTAGTTTCAATGTCAAGGAAGTTTTCATGTTGAAATAAAATATTTCATGCTGTAACCACTGAAACTAAATATTTTGGGGGCCTAATTAAATGATGGAAAAGCATTTTGGATGCATTTTGTATGCATATTTCTGTTTTGAAATTGCGTTAGCTGTCATGCTTATTTGTTTCACCTGTTTGCTTCATATTAAGAATCATTTAAAACCCATAATAAAACAGTCATTCAATTTAGCGGCACCTTTTTTAACAACTTTTTTCGCACTTGAATGTAATTTGAAATACAATGATATGAAACCTTACAATGCCAAATTGTATGTTCTTTTCATACACTAAAATTCAAGGTAAATGTGTAAAGCTGTCTGGAGCACTTGTCAACATTTTCAGACAGAAGAACAAATCTAACATGCAACAATTTTGCTAAACCCCACATCGCTTGCATAAATACATTTACAGGGTTTACGGTTAGATTGAGTTGGCTCTCTCTTGATAAACAACACTCTTAACGTTTTTCATTCTTATACTGTTTACCACCATTCTGCTGTTTCATTAGTATTCTCATTTTCATTCCTTCCGTCTTTTTTTCCATAAGGTGCTCACTTTTCATTGAATTGTGCGTTGCTGGGCCCTCTGCAGCAAAGTAATTGTTTCAGGTTGTCTTGCTAAATAAGCCTTTACTTCAGTCTCCTCCACAAGAAGACAGAGCGTAAAGACTCTTGAGTGAATGATGCAAACGTATCAGTTAAAGTGTTTTTTAAACTGACACTTTAAATGTTTTTAGGTTTGTTTGGTGGGTTTTTTTGCTATTTTTTTGCTTTGTGGAAAAGGAATGCAAACCAACCTCCTGTGATACCTAAAGGTTTTGAACATGAAGAGCTGGCTGCAAATGAAACGGCGGCATTAACGTCTTTCCTCTGTTACTCTGACCTGCTTCAAAGTCATCTGTGTTTGCCGTCTCAGAGTGAAATGATCAATAAACAACTTTAGCATTATCATTCTGAACATTTAGACCTCATTGGGATTCGTGATTGAATTTTAGGTTCCCTGGGAAACAAAACAAAACACAAAAAAAAGATCAATAAGAATTTGAGAGAAGGAACCTGGGGAAAATGTTTTTGCTTGAACGTGTCGAGCGCAATCTGAATCGGTTGCTCGTTCTGAGTTCATTTATGGCCTGCTACATCCATCCAGCGCACACCTTTTCTATGCTCTCACTGTTTGTTTTTACCCATGAAAACTTCATCTCAAGGTGACTTTGATATGACTGCAGGTGCATAAAATGCACATTATCTGAACTGAATTGCTGGCATAGTCTACCGCCGTCTGCAATTCGATAACGATACGATATCATTCTTCCACCAGAGAGGCAATCTATTTGTACTTAAGTTGATGGAAGTGGAAAAAAACACGGTCTCAGGAATCCTTCCAAAATATCACATAAGTGCTAGTTTTGGTTCAGATCTGGTCCAGAGAAGGTCATGAAATATGGATGATGTAAATATCACACTGCCCACACTGATGGGAGACTCCCCCTGCTCTGTTTCTGGGGATGGGTCATCATCTTGAAAGATTCCCCCCTTTCTGCTTGAAATGTTTTAACAAGATGATCGGCCACTACTTCAGGTGTCACAGCTGACGT
The DNA here is from genome assembly GCA_022829145.1 of Albula goreensis. Taxonomy (NCBI): domain Eukaryota; kingdom Metazoa; phylum Chordata; class Actinopteri; order Albuliformes; family Albulidae; genus Albula; species Albula goreensis. Next base: position 26,876,496 of record CM040755.1, read on the forward strand.
TGACATCGACCTTGCCTTCTGAGGGCAGGAATGTAATAAACCATACCAGGAACTCACCCTTTACTGGAAAAACCAAAACCCTTCACCGAGAAGCATTGCTCAAAATACTCACTGCCCCCCAGGCTTTGGACCCAGATCCCACACCCACTCTGCTCCCCCAGTGGCAGCATGCAATTGGCTCCATCACAGGGTAGGAGGTGCTTAAGTCACTCTGAGATCTTCAGGTTACTGCTGTGTAAGTGCTGCTAGTTACAAGTTGGTACTGTGTGATATGCCTGCCCTGCAGTCAGCACCACATTTCTTTTAGTGTGGAGTATAGCTTTGAGCGTGTAAAATAACCACTGGCTCATTGGCAAGCAAAATGGAAGACTTCAAAAATGGGATAAGCACAGAATTTGCAGCTTAGCCCCTGCATAAACTATAGCCTTTAGACTTTTATGGCAGAAGCAACATTGGGTCAGGGTTAGTTTATCATGTGAAATGAGACTTGAGAAAATTGTTTCTGTTTCTGTTTTTTTTTGTATACGGTGCTCTGTGAATTTTGAAGGTCCTACTTTGGAACACATAATCCAGTGTACATATGGACAGTAGTTGTTCGATTAGACGTTTTTTTTTTTATTATTAATTTTTTAACTTGTCTGCTATGGAGCAGAATATAAACAGCATGGTGCAACATTGTATATTTCCTTCTTTTTTTCCTGTGTGTTTTTTAGCATAGATAACAATTACTTGTGCTTCCAATTGTGTTTATGGTTATGAAACCTTTGGCCAGTTAATTATGTCGCCTCTGCGGAGCGGTGGACTGGCGAGGTGACAGTAATAGAATGTGTCATGGCGGAGTAATGCATTGGCCATGGGTGGGCGGAGATGCGGTTGGAGACGGATCAGGGGGGTGCCGACAAGACAAGATTGTTTTAATGTCTGCGATCTTGTTCCTCTCAGCTTGACTGCACCCCCCGCCCTACCCCACATGATGATATGAGAATAATCTGCTTGTTCATTTCTAATGGGGGGGAAGAAATGGGGGTTGTTAGAAATGAATAAACATGGGATGTCCTATCAATTCTGCTGTTTATATTTTCCTGTCCAAAGGATAGATTGGGCTCAGCGGCAAAGAGAGATTCGCCTTCATGAAATTCAATTAAGGTGAAGTTTGTAAAGCGCTGGACTGGAACTCCGTCTTTCTGAAATCCTGTAATTGAATCAAACAATCCAGGTGTCTGAAATCCGTGATTAAAACCAACAAAACAGTTTTTCTTAATTTTTTGTGATTACAGCACTACTGATGGCAGACTTGTCCTCACCGCCCAGTTCAGCTCCGTCCTCTCTCCAAACGAAATCAGTAGCGAATCAATGTCTTTTCCAACCATTTATGCAATTGATCATTTCCTGTTTTAGCTTTTCTAATAAATGATGACATTAAATTCCAGCTCATTTCCATGCTTCTTAACTCAAAACCCTGATATTGGATTGGGGTTGGGGAGCAAGGCCAGGGGGAGGGGGGGAGAGACCCTTTTAGAAATTCAACAGTCTGATTCACATGGTGTCTAAGATATTAACTTATCGTTCTTCTGCTACTTTTTCAAAATCTGGCAATTTGCGAAAGTGTCACAGGCCGGGGAGCACTGCAAACATAAGCGTAATTAAAACGGCATTATGGGAAGGGTACAGCTCCCTCCGTTCAATAACACAATGCTCCATGTCTTTAAAAGGCTCAGTGTTGGCACTGCTCCATTTGCCTGAGTCTCAGGCTACGCATATGAAACGATTTATGTACTCACTACTACATATCTCTGGTCTTAATCAGAAACAAGGCCTGCACGGACATATTTTCTTAGCAAAAGAATTCACAAGCAGGACCCCTCTCATAATTATTCATTTGTTAGGCGAAGCCACCCATGCTTAGTTTTCACTGGCCCTCTGGCAGGCCTGACACATGGTTAGAAAAGCATCTCCGTGTTTTACATTCCCTCGTTACTTTTTCAGGGAACCTCATTATACAGTTTTTGGACATTAGACAAATTTAGGCTCCCTCAAACATGACTATATTAACATAATTATCTACGGCACAAAGAGCTTTGGACCATGTCCACCGCCGTTTTTTTTTTTTTACATTTCGACCACAGTCACGTAGACCCGTACCTATAAGCCTCAACATATAGCGAAGCTACCCCTGACGGCCTCAGAAAGTTATATTAGCCATTTACTGATGAAAACTGTATTAGTCTATGGTATGGAAGACTCATTCTGAGGGCAATATAAATTTTTCATTGTATCTCATTACATGTTAAAAGCTTTGATCAGTTTTCCTCTTGTGCATATAACTTGCCATAACTTTCTGCCCAGACTCTCATCCTTGCGTTCTTGTATTGATTGCTTTTTTGGCAAATGCAGTCTTATTGCTTCATCCAGTGAAGCTGATAATTATAAACTCAGGGTGTCTGAATGAAATGCTGTTCGGACATAGTGAAGAGCAGGAGCGAATTGTTAAGCACTGTTGACATACACATGTCTTAATAACAAAGACAATGTGGCTTATTTAGCTGATGAAGTTAGCTTGCCACTCTTATGCTTGACATAAATGAGAGAGAGACGGAGAGAGAGACTCTCCAAATACTATTTCTGTAGTGCAGAATTTTTTAGTTTTAACCAATCTATATGGGGCAGTAGTCCAGTCTAACCAAACCATATGAGACAGTACAACAACACACATAATACAAACAAGTAAACAAGTAAAACGAAGGGAACCATTAACGCCCACAGCCCACAGTACACAAAACAGAGAGAGGGAAAGAGGGAGGGAGGGAGAGAGAGAGAGTATGTTTTCCATGATGGAAAAGTTATTAATCATTTAAAGGGCATATTTTTGGTGTAAGCAAACAACATAGCTGGAGGTTTGCTTATACTCAGTGGTGGGCTGGACGTTTTACAAACTTGACTGGCAGAATCGAGATTGTCTCCCGGTGTTTGCCCAAAACCCATTGTTAAGACTACATACTGTCTCTAAACACCCAGAAAATATCCTACAACTAAAATCCAAAACCTGAGTGCAGGGTACAAGCACATTACATTGGAATTCAGATAAACACAAAACTCACTGTGATGCTTGGTAATAGTGTTTTTATGTACTAATTGCATGCTAAAACACTTACTGATGCATGCATATCAGTTTTAAGTCATAAACTTTTAAATATTGTTTCAAATTTCATGCATTATAAGACATAATTTTTTTAAATGTAAGCTTGGGCACCAGTGGTCAAACCAAGTTCACTTTTGTTTATTATTTTGAATCTGTAATAAATGTAGATACGCAGTAATTATGCATTAAAAAGAAATATTTTGCGTGTATCTTTGTACCATGTAGAGGTCATGTCAACTTCTGTTTATGTAGTGATTTGTTGTAATTGTAGCATGCGCTTTGACCAGGGATGTGAAACTTTGGCAAGTAACTGTACTTAGTATTTTTTTATGCATATGTATGTACAATACAATTTCTGAATGTTACTCAAAATGTGTTTTATTTTAAAATATATCTGCTGTTGCTCATAAGCCTCCAGCATTAGATCAAGTGAGAGTGGTGTGCGTGTGTGTGCGTGCGTTTGTGTGTGTGTGTGTGTGTATGTGTGTGCGCGCGCATGTTTGTGTGCATGTGTGTTTATACAGATGCTCAAGTACATTTGAGAGCATTGTGCAAGATGCACACCACTGAAGTGTGAAGGGAGATCAGTGCTGAGGCCCGCAAGTCTCTTCAGGAAATATTAATATGCTTCTTTGAGGGTAGAGGAAAGACAGAAGGGAGGGGAGAGAAAAAGAAAGAGAGAGAGATTGTGTTCTGAGCTTGTCACTTGTTAAGTCTGCCTTGAATTACAACATGAGGATTTGATGAGTCGACCGGAGTCATTAATCTTCCCCCAATATCCCCCTAACAAGTTTTTCCATGCGCCGCTGGAGACGGAGTAGAACGAAACCTGACACCCCCAAAATCCCCGGCTTCCGCATCGACTTCCCCGCTCATCCCCGGTGTCATGTTCCCCCTCTCAGCTCCGATCAGGGGCGGAGAGCCTTGATTGGATCCTTATTAATGAGCTCTCACGCAGTTTCCTCTGTCCTTTTTCCCCTCCGTCAATGCGCGGCTTTCCTGACCGCTCCTCCGCACGAGCGTGACATGTTCCCCGGGACGCTCGCGCCTTTATCCGGTACTTTCCCTTATCGCCAGCCCCCCCTGCTTTTTCTGCACAGCTGTTTGTATCACACGGCCACATTGAGGGGGGATTTGAAAGCACAGAGGTGTTCCGTTTGATCAGAAGCGTTTCTGTGCAGAGCATACTCACCGCCTCATATTAGCCCTCTCCAACTCAATGGACAAACTGCTGGAGCCCTGTACCCTTCTGCCTGCTCATCACCACCACATGCAAATTTGTCCAAGCAATGTCTTCTTATAAATGTCTTCTTTAAATGAACAATGAGTCTAATCATACATAAATAATGTCATGTAATGACTGCTCCAAATAGGTAAGCCAATGGGTGGATGCATAGTTGGGTGGCAGAATGAAACACTGAGAATGCTGTTGTGTAAGTTTCGGCTCTCTATAGCTCAGGCTTATCATTTTTATGAGGCTTGTCATGGGATTTTACAGGGCCCCCCCCTAAGGTACTGGGTACAACAGCTTAATTTTTTTCCCCTCTTTTTTCTCAAAAAAAGGAGTCTCCGGGGGAATTCTGCATTCTGGTTGCCCTCCGATGATGATGTTGTATTGATCGGTGCTGTCGAGTGAAATGTGGATCTTGTGACTGGGTTTGGTAACAAGGCCGGCGCACGTTGTTTTCCGGAGAACGAGGCATCTGATACAATGAAACAAGCTCTGTCTGTGCTCTCCGAAGCCGATACTGTAATCATTCATTTTGGCACAAACGACATCAGACTTAATCTGAGGTCCTGAAGGAGCATTTTAATACCTTCCGCGAAGCCGTTAAAGGGGAAACGGGACGATTATATTGCCTGACTCGATGCCCTTGTCACTGCAGTCAAGGCGATGAGAGGTTTAGCCGTCTTTGAATCGCTAAGGGGGACCGAACGTCCTCTGATGAAATGGGTTCGATTTCTATACGTTTTAAACCAAAGGCAAAAAGGACGAGCACACGGTGGGCAGGATTTCCTGGTCATTAAACAAGAGAATCCATGGTGCAGAAGGCCACGCTTCGCCCACAGACTGCGCCTTCACCTTAATCAGAGAAGAACATACTAATGAGCGAGAAACATGCAAAGTGTCTGCCTTCCAATTGAACGGTATAAAGGTGCATTCAGAAGAGCACAGATGATTTTAATTAATGCCTAAATTTAGTCAGTTGCCCCCAACAGAGATTACAAACAATTATTCAACTTATGAGCCTTTCAGTAACGAGGGTAATCATTTGCAGGGTTGTAAGGTTTGGATGATAAATTTAACAAGCACTCTCCAAGCACTATTTTAATGTATCTATTCCCTGATTATTCACCCTACTGTACCTTTGACGAACATAGAGTTGGGTTTTTATATATGCAAGAGTCATTCCTCTTCACAGAGGTGAAAGCACTCTAGTTTTGAATAAATATAGGCACATAACATTCCTTTCTATTATTTCAAAAGTTTTTGAAAAGTTAGTCTATAGAGAGGGGATCCAGAATGTTAATTTATGCTAAATAATTCAGTCAAATGTTGGAGCACTTCTGACCTAACTTGCTGATAAAATTAATTTTTACTTAAAATATTTACTTTATAATAAAGCATGCTCCATGAAGAATTCAATATTTCTTAGCAATAAACTGAAGATACATGATTCATATATCAAGGCTAAAATACTAATTAAGATCTTGCTAATGAATAACTACCTATTCCATCGCTAATAAATGGTTATCAATTATTAGTGTTTTGATGATGATTAGTGTTTTGATGATGTACCATTCTAGTTATATATTATTGTCCACTTCTTGGCTAATAAGTATTCCTCTTTGATAAAACAAGAAAGGTCAGCTCAGGCAACCCAAGTGACATATTGAGGTTATTACTTGTGCTAATAAGTGGTTAATAAAGTATGAATAAGATGGTACATCAGCAGAACATTAATAAATTAATAAACTGAAGTATTTATTAAGTAATTAATAAGGTATTACTAAGTAATATGCGAAACATAACATGAAGTGATACCAAAAGCAACATTTTTTGCTTCAAGCCAACTAATTAAACTTTATGAAACTTGAATGGGACGTACCACAGGGTTCAGATCTGGGACCATTGGTTTTGCTGATGATTAACCAACACTTCTAGAAATAATAACCAAATTAATATGCTGACGATGGACAAATGTATACTGCTGATGAGAGAATATCACAGTTGTTGCCTCTCTTCAGACAGTCTTTTTTTTGTTTACCTGATGAAGAGGTTTGTTGTTGGCTTTTGCTGAGTAAGACAAAACCGAACACAATGATAAGATGTCAAGGTACAATTCTCAAGAATATTCAAAGTTTCAAACACTTGAGATTTTAGATTTATATCTTAAAAACATTGACAGTCAGGGAGAAAATTAAACTGAAAAGTGAAACCCCAGCAAACCAAAGGCATTGTACAAGTATTTTATGATGACAACAATGAAAATGTCAGTAATGGAAATATTGGTTACCACTCTGAATAGTCCAGATATTTATACCAAAACATATTCAGCCAAAATCAAAGACTGGGTGTTGTTTACTGGAACTGTGCTAAATTGTTCCTTGCTGTAGCTGTCAAATATATTACTGTGTCCTCAGCCAAATTAGTTAACCCTCTCAAGAGGATACTGGCCACATTGTCATGAAAGCTACATGAATGCTCTCAGCTATTATTATTAATATTATTAATGTAGCATGACAGTGATTATTACCTTAGGAAAAAAACTGAAAAACAAGGTGTGATTCATTCTCACAAAGATGTATTTTGGACTTGGAAAATGATACCCAGTGATTAAATGAGTCATCTTATCTGTCAACCATTGGAAAATTGACCAGATCTAAATATTTCCTTCTTGGTTATCTTTTTACCTGGTGTTCTTTTATTTATAGGGAAAACTATAATTTTGTGTGTACGGTTGCACTGACCTTTTTCTTCATCGTTTGCCTGTTTGCATATTTATGCCCGTCACAATAATAAAATGGTTATTTATCTGAACATCAAAATTTATGAATATATTTTAATTCCTTCATTACTTTGCATTCTTTTATGAGGAAAGTATGCTGCCGTGTCCCTGTAGCTTGTCGAGCTTCATTTAAATCAAGCTCTCAAGAAGCGGGAACCATAGTCGATTGGAATAATTAAGCCAAGTAATTGACTTGAGGACAATAGCATGAGGGCTAAGCCTCAGATGTTAAACATGTGAAAGGGGTTTCAAATCCTGCACGTCTTTGTGCGCGAAGCCTCCAACGCTCCACTAGAATGAATCATGTCTTAAACCCTCGCGCACATACAGGATTTCAGATGGTGTTATGGATTAGCATTGTCCTTGTTTACTCTGTTATTTTGTAGGGATTTTGTTAGCATTGTGTTCTGAATAGCAGATCAACACTTTCTACTTTGAGCTTGTGGTAAACTCCCATGATGCTGTAGGCAGTATGGAGATTTGGGATGTGAGGAAGGCAGATATGTTCTCCACACAGCCGCGCCATCACCTCCACACTGTTGACTGCATCTAAGCTGCAGGATCAGGATATTACAGACATCTGATAATCAAATTAAAGTCCAGGTGCGATGGACATCACAATTATGTAATCCAAAAACTAATCTAACAATTTTCCCCAGCATCGATATAAATCTATCCAAATTATTGTTATTGTGAGTAATACAGAAATACATGTCGATCCACAACATAGACCTGTGCTGATGGAATGAACCTGCCTCAGACAGCTAATATACTTTCATGGCTAAGTGACGTTACTCAATAAGCTGATTTAATCACCCTGACTGGTTAGCAGTATCCAACACATGCATACGTGACTTAATCCAACACAATAAGTCACTCTGACCTGAAGTTGTGTTTTTCCCTTCCATCGTTTCCATGGTATTGAATGTCAAGATTGCACTTGTCAGGAACCATAAAGTGTTTCCATTGCGCAAATGTACTGGGCTGGACAGAAACTATATTTGCATGATTATTTTCTCATATAGGTATTAGTTACTTTCATCTATATATATATATATATATATATATATATATATATATATATATATATATATACCTGTGTTATGTAAAAGTAATAATTTATAGGCACAGCTGAGCATTAACACTTACATACAGGGACCTGTAAAACCTTGACACAAAGTTCCAATCAACAATTGAACACTGTAAAAATTAATACCTGGACTGGAATTGGGCCTCGGGGTCAGACGAGATTAAATGACAGAACTCTCTGGCCATGCACCCATCACAGAGATTGGGGAGGAAAGAGAGCAATAGGGATGTTTCTGTCAGACAAGTAGGACAGAATCAGAGTATTTTCCGGCAGAAAAATGGCCTCATTACACATGAAGGCACCTGGTACAGCTCCTTCGGGACCTTTTAAAAGCCCTTAAAGAGGGTTTTGGTGTGCAACATTGACTGAGCAGCTTGGGTATTTGGTGCTTGAATAGGCTGGTTCTCTAATTTAGGTAATTTATGTACAGTATGCTGCATATTTCAGTTCCAGTCTGTTCTTTTTGCTCTAATGTTTCTAAATCTTCCTACAGAGACTGATTCATCCTACAATGATTGCCGTCTTTAGTGGTCGCAGAAATGAAGTGATGTCTGAATAAAAGAAACAGAGGAATATTCTTATTCTCTTATTCTTTGTTGTTACGGATGACAGTGTGGTGTTGGTAATTGTCCGTTTGAGACCTTGCTGTAGAGAGAGAAAAGGAGATAATGATTCCACACCCCTTAGAATTACTTAATTAGTCCAATCCTTTGAATATGTTCCTCTGCAGTGTATCTGTGACAACAACTGCACTTTCAGACAGACGTGTTGTTCACTGTCGATATCACAAAGTGTACTCTTCCAAAATGTTTTAAAGATTCACTGGATTGAATTTAGGATTCATGAGTGAAAATCGCTGTTCAAATTTCAGAAAAGGAACTGCTTATGCAGCACTGTGAAAAAGGATTTCCCTCCATCTGATTGGGTGCGTTTTGTACACAAAATTTTTCAACCAGTGAAGATTTTCAACCAAAGCCTGTCTGGGTGGACAAATACTGCAAATGTGCCATTAACCTCAAATGCGTTCTTGTATGTTTAAATAATTTGTTAATGTCTGTTATGTAACATCTAATGCCCCCCATGTGAAAAAGTGACTATCCTCTTGGACTCAATAACAGGTTACACCACCATTCGCAGCAATGACTGCAACCCAACACTGCCTGTAGTTAATGATCGATCACAATGGGGTCATTTTGGCCTGTTCCTCCACCAAACCGGTGATGATGCAATTTATCTCAGACTCCCTCTATATACTTATACACCACAACAAAATATCAGACCGAATTTAACCTGAGAAATGTGCAACAATTCAGAAAATCGGAGGACAAAATGCTCCTAACAGCAGTGTGTTGTATTGAAATTTCTTCATGGTAGCTCCTGGATGGGGGGAGGGGGTGGGGCGCTCCCGTGCCTCGCCATACAGTGTACCGTTTTAAAAAAGTAAAGCAGATGATTAAGACAGACGTTCTGCTAGACACGGTCGCCTCCATCTGTGCCTGATGACTTGTTTGTCATGACAAACGTCCTTTGTGGGTGATGGCAGTAAACAGCCTGGAGAGACTGATTTGCTTTCAGCCCTTGTCTTTGGGTCCCGGCACGCTGTCTTCACTGTGCTAATTTGGGGGAGTGTTTTTTTTTCCTATCCCTGTTAAATACAGGAGGCAGCCCAGATAAGACTTCACAGGAGCCCAGCGCTGTGTCCTCATTCAGCCTGTTCAGGTATGGGGACGCATCTGTCTCCCTCTCTCGTTCTCTCTCTCAGGTTCAAATTCAAACTCAAATTTCTATTAAGTTCTATTAAGATGATCAAGAAACTTGTGCTGTTCAAGTGGTAAAAACATATGACTCCCCAAAAAACTGGAAAAAAGGAAGTACCTCCTCCATACATACATACATGCATGCTAGCAGACACTAAGAAACCTGCATTTCAGAATGAAAAGGATTGTTCATCTAATAAATAAAGTTCAGAGGCCTTTAGGTAGCTCAGGTAAAACCACTTGTTCATGGTCCAACTGGAGGTTGGTCCAAATCTGAGTGCTCTATCTGCACCATAACGAGCTTAAGGCTGGAGATCCACAGGGCAGCGAGCGCTTCAGCCTCACTGGGATAAAACAGAGATTAAGTGGGTTCAAATTTTCAGTCCCATTGCTCTCCTGAAGCCACTTCTTCTTGGCCAGCCACCTCAAGATTTGTGAGCTGATCATCTGTTGATTTTGTGTTCCTCCAAGGCAACATGTGATTGGTGGATCTGCAATGTGGAAGAGAAGCAACAGGTAGTTGCCACCTATAGCATTCGCCTGGTGGGGATTGAAGGAAAGTATGTTAATGTGGGTATGAAAAAGTGAAAGCAAAAAAATGATGGTTATTCATTCATTTTTTTTTTTATTACCAGAAATACATTTCCTACCCGAATCATCACCAGAAACGTTTTTGGACCTGACATTAACATTCCAGGCATAACAAACTTGACTAAGCCTCGTTTTGAAATGACCAGAAGTCTGTTCATGGGGGCTCTCAGTATTTTATCTCAACTCAACACATGTGCTTACTCTTCTCCCACTGCTGAAGGTGCTCTGTCTGTATTTGAACTTGCTTACTGTTGCATAGTCTTATTTGTGGCATGCGATTGGCTGTCAGTTTAGCATTTGCCTGTTAGCTGTCTGTGCGATCGGGGTTGGCTCTTTTTTGTGATGCTAGTATAGACAGAGGAAATAATTTATGTGCTCATATGGCAAATTATGCTCAAGATTTTATCATTGATGTTGTAGCAAACTTTATTGCGATAGCTATTGATATTGATTTATCACCTAGCCATAATTTCACCTGTTGCCTTCCATATTAAAATCTCTTAAAATATCAAATAATAATAAAATGAACACCAGAAAGATATTTAGAGGCTGTACATACTGTTACAACCCTATCCATATCAACACATCACTCTAAATATCTTATGATATGAAGCTAAGCTGCACACAGGCTACAACATCAGACAGTTGGGAGGGAAGAGGACCTTAATCAAAGTATATCTAACATTGTCCTTTCTCAATAGTTACTGCATCACATCTGGGGAGATGATATGGACCTCTGTTGAAGGTGATACTCACTGTGATTGATTACACATCGAGCAGCAAACATGCACTGTTAATTAAAATGTTACTGAACAAAATGTGGTGAGGAAAAGCAAAACGTAGATTAATACAAGAGCTTTACCCCTGACCTGAGGTGATATTGATGTAACTTGGTTGTGGCTCAGCTCTGTACTCTTTTCATGAGTTGGTAACCTGGGTTATGCTGAACTAAATTTTTAATGTTAGCACGTATCATGCCAGTGAAAATACAAGCACAAGATTGTATGGGTGAGTCAAGGTTCTGTTATGCCATTTGCCATGTTATCGTACATATGGCAAAGCAAAGGTAGAGCGCCGTATACACACCCTCACACATAGATAGTCAGAGATAGAGAGGAGAGGGAGAGAGATTGGCTGTTGCTCAGTAAATTTAACAAATTGAACCAATCATTTTTCCAGATTCCATTTGGTGACAAGAGTTACATTCTGTTATTTCTGTATTAGTGTGAGCTAGAGATATTCCCCCAAAGAAAAAAAAAATAGGTCAGAGTTGCTTTTATAATTCTATTTATAATAATGTGACATGGAGCATGTGGCTTCCCAAGACAGGATGAGCGCTGGTGTCCCATTCTTTCTTATTGCAGTTTATTAATAAAAATAATGGATTGCCTTTTATTCTTTCTTACGGTGCCTAGACACCCTGAACAGTCCCTATTGCACCATGGCCAAAGATTGTTGATGATACACATTTTTTAGAATGTAGTGAAATGTTCATTTCTATTTGTTCAATATTGTGGGAGGGGTGGAGAGTGGGAGCAGCCCTCTCTGCTCCACCCCTCATCATGCTGTCAGACCCTCCTCCCTTCTCCTAATATCTGGCAGGCCTTCAGTTCACACGGATATTCAGTATTAAAGAAAATGCTAAATAATCTGGAACTCACTAATCCAAAAACATTGCAAATCTGAGTGGCCATGAACCTGGGAAGCACCACTCTAGTTATGCCTCATTAATTTCATACGCTAAGGGCTATCATTAAACACTACTATACTTTATAGAGATAAAAAAACAACTAACTAGATGCGTGAGACACAGATTTGATTGTTGGTATCTATTAAATGGGGCAGCCTCTTTAAAAATAAAGCACTAATTACATAAAGGTTTCAGCCAAAACATACAAATTCTGCAAATTGCGACATAACTTGGACTAATCTGGAACTTTTCTATGAACTATTGGAATCCAAACTATCTCCAGTCCCAGTAGGTTTGTATTACTTAAGTTGTACTTCAGTACTTCAAATACTCACATATTTGAAACATGGCCCATTCCAGCTTCAGGACCATGGACAGCAGCCCTAGCAGCAGACTTACCTACAGTCATGTGCAAACAGTCTATAATACAATACTTTTCTTTTGTCTATGAATTAAACAGTTTCAGCAAATACAACCATATCTATCCTTGTTGCAGTTAATAAATACCTCTATTCTAATGGGTTTTAGTCAGGAGTAAATACCTCTATTTTCTGCTAATAGGCCCTAGTCAATAATACATAACTCTGCTTCATGCAAAAGGGTCTCCGTCTATAATAATATATCCATGTTCTATGTTAAAACGTTTGTAGCTGCAGTAATTCTGTTTTATGGGTTGCTGATGAGAGAAATCAGGTTCTGCAAAGACTTCGCTCTCTTTACTCATAGATATTAATGAGTCGGCTGACCCAGAATGCACTGTAATTCTGAATGATTGATGGTTATAACAATTGAACACCTATCAATAGTCACAGTCCTCTTGCTAATAAATATTCATTATAAAGCTCTTGCCCTTATGAAACTTTATAAGTTCAGTAACACAAGGACAGCACTGTGACTGACCAGATGTGACACCAAAAAAAAAAAAAAAAAAACTTTGGTGTGGCTTGGCTAAGAATAATGTCATTAAACTCACCAAATACCATTAGGTTACACTGCAGTTGTTAAACTGCTGTTCGGTTATATACCAAAAAAGGACATGTTATCTCATGCATGCTGTACAAAAATTAGGCCCACTCATCCATATTTCACTGAGCCATGGTGCTCATTTAATAATAGATTTTATTGTGTCACAATCCCCATTTATAGTGAATTATGAAAGCTGTTGAAATATTAAACAAAGTGGTTAGTATGTTTGTATAACACGTTAGCTTGACACATGGTACATTCCTCATTGCACAACATTGGAACAACCACAGGGAAGATCCTGGTTGTGGGACATGAGATTTCTTTCCCATGATGTGAATGGTAGTTGTTCCAGAGTCATTTTAACCCCTTTGAAAAGCAAAGTATCCCCTACAGAGCATAAACAAGAACAAAGCATTTCCCTCCTCACGAGCAAGTTAAATCATCCTTGGAAAACGATTATTTTCAAAGATTTATTCTCTTCTGTACTTGATGAGCGCATTCTTCGCACTGTTTGCTTCCTGTTCGTTTATCCTAAATGGGTTCTTTCTGTGAAGTTTGTTGATTTTGTCTTTCTGGGGGTTTTATTTTGGTAAATGGAATCGACCGCCAGTAATTTTCTACAGGAACGCAACTGTACAAAGACATGACTTATTCCATGGTATGCTCTCATTTCATAATTACTTCTGCAGCTGACTGTGTGCAAATGTCGGTTTTTTTTTATTTCACTTCATTGGTGCACTGTCTTACACAGTCCATCATGTAAAGAAAAGGGACCCCCACAAGGTGTGACAGCGAGCCCCATTTGTCCGTCATAGAGCTATCAGCCTAATTCATCTGAGCACTACTGAGCTTTTTACATTATCTTGCATAATGTGATGGCCACACATACCCCCTTTTCCCCGAGCTAAGAAGCATGCTACTCCTTACCAACAGTAGCTGATAAATCCTGACCCATAATGAAATTAGACAGAGTGCCATATTCTTCTGTCAGATACTTGCTAATCCCTTGAAATATTGCGGTATGACCGCTCTGCAGACTTTAGCTCAGACCGAACATGAAGGAGACGACGGGTGGACAAATTAAACAAAGTCTGACTGGGAATTTAAGTCCCTCTTCTGTGCAGCTAATTTGGGTTTTGCATGCTGATCAAAATAAAAGCCTAGCTTTATAATCTTAGGCCAAATTTGAGTAAAATGATGAAAAATAAAAGTGAGAAACTGGTGACAAAATGAGTTTAGCCTGTGCCGTAAGGAGACAAGGCTTCAACAACCTCAATAAGGTAAAATGTTATCCTGCTATCTTTGAAGCCAGAATTTTAGCCTGAGTTAATTCTCAAGACGATTATCAAGAATGATTACTGCCATCGTCTTTTAAATTAAACCATTCCCACGAGAAATGTATGTCATTTTTCTCTCATACCTTTTCATCCATCTGTTTGTGCTTGAGAGGTGAATAAAAGGAGCGGTTATGAGGGAACGTTATGAGTGAAAGATATATCATTATGGATCTGCATGAAGAGGGCCCCTTCTAAACTGAAAACAGGAATTAAACATTTAGCTGGAGAAAAAGCTTGGCCGAATGCAGTGACCGCATGTTATTGCCTTTCACGTTCGGCTGCTCTCTCGATTTTGGGCTGTCAACGATGCAGACGTCAAACAAAAGATTCATTACGGCGGATGGCGATGTAATGCGGACAGTCCATTCAAAAGCAGTCACTGAGCTCAGTCAGTCTGTCAGTGCCATATCTTTTTTTCATTCAATCTCCGTATTCCATCACCACACAGAGATCTTCAAGACCATCCTGTTTTTTTTCCAGAGAATAGGAAAAGTTACCATGGATTTTTTTTTCATTTTCTGCAGTGTGTGAGTTAAGTATTAGAACACTGACCAGAAATCCCCCATAAATATCTAGCTTTGTGGGTTTTGCGTAACAGTGAAGAGAGTTCAGATTATAAACGTCTTACACTTGCTGTTAAATGTACTTCAGTGTGGGCCTCTGAGAGGTCAAAGTTCATGTTTATGAAGACTTAATAAAGTTCAGAGCTGACTGAAGGCCTGTGGGAATTGCTTTTGGAATCTTCCTGAATTCTATGGTGCTTCTTCCTTCAATAACAGAAAAGACATGCAGCTAAAATCTCTATGGCTAAAATGCCCCCCTAACTGTGAACTGTCTTGGCAGAAGTGAGGTGGGAACTTGATTAAACCTGATTATGTGTGCCGTCTCCTCTTCCTCTTACTGCCCACCATTCTCCCTAATGTAGAACAGCTGGAAAGCGTATGTGTAATTTAAATTAAGTTTGAGTAAGCGATTAATTTAATCAAAGCGGTCGGAATTAACAGCCAGTGCCGAAATGTCTAATTTTCTCCATTATGTTCATCACAATGGCTAATCAATAAAGCTTTGCAAATTACCTGAAAACACTAATTACATTACCTATAATCGGAGCAGAGTGGAGCTCTTTCCCTGAAGCAGGATGCCATCGAAGCTGGAGGTAGTCACAAGCTGCCCTGTCTGGCCGTGACACGGTAATTGTGGCCTCCTAATTGGAAACACTGTCTTTATTCAGCGGTAATTTTCTGGTTGTTGTGCAGTCCAAAGACAGGCATCATTATTGTCATTATTGTAATAATTTTAATTGCAATATCTTTTTTGAAAATTTCCATCTACTTTGCAATAGTTTTATCCAGAGAAAGTTGCAAGGCATTCCAAAAATGGTGCCATGGTATAGCTTGTGTATAGTGATATATGAAAGCCCTTAGGATGTATTGGGGATAACAGAAAGGGTTAATTAACAAACATGTCAGACACCTATCCCATAATCCCTAAGGGCACCCTGTGACACCTTCCACAAGAGCATGGTGAAGTCATCTCTGATATCCAGGTCTGAGTGGCGCTGTCCGTGTTAGGTCGCTGATGTGCGGTCCTGAGCGAGGTGTTTCTCTGTTGAGGTGGCATGGCAGAGGGGTAGTGGAGGGCAGACTGTCAGGGTGGCAGAGTCCTGGGGGTGAATGATACCAGGGCTGCCAGCTCTCACACAATGAGCTTCAGTCTCACACAAAGCACAAACGCCCTCATGCCACACCTTCAGTTTCTCATTCATTTTAATCCAAATCTGAAAAGAAAGCAGCACTGACTCAAATCCCATGTGTCTAAGGTCTTCTTCCATCTCCCTCTAATTTTGGGAGAACTATCAGGTATCATGTCCTCATAATAAATTACTTTCTTCCTGAAAACTGCCAGTCCATCTGTATAATAAGAATCCACCAGCACTCCTCGAGTCAAATCATTCTCTTTGTCACAAAAGTCTGCAGTCCTGACAATTAATTAGGGCTAATATTAGCTACCATTTAGCCAACATAATCAACTTTTCTGTTTGCCCAAAATGTTGACTAATGTTAGCTACACAATTGAAAAGGTAGTGTTATGCAACAATGGCTGTACGAGAACAAATAAGTCACCAATGATTTGGCTTTTATGATTCATTGTAATTCATGAAATATTCATTTGTAATTCCTAACACAATGCACAGATTTATCTGGTGTGAAAATTGCTGTTTTTCTTTGTCGCCATGTCCATCTTAATTAAAATTAACATCATCAGGAAACTAAAACAAGTGAACTCTGAATTTGAGATCATTCAGCAGCAACTGTTATTCGCAGAAATAGTTCACAGCGAGCGTTCGCCCTCCTGAACGCACGTCTGTCGAATGCGGAGCAGCGTGGTGATGTGGAAGGATTACTCTTCTTCCTCAGGCAGGCTTGACTTTCCCCATCTGTTGAAACCTCGTTTCAACTTTTACCGAGCTGTAAAACCGAGACGCGTGTTTAAAACTGCTTGTCTGGATGATGAAGAGGCTGGATGGGGAAGGCTGGTTTCACAGACAGACCTTGCAGTGCTAGAGTGTTGTTGTCATTTTTGGGGAAGGAGATCTTTCCTCCGCTAAAGTTAAGCAGATGAACATGCGGGATTAAAGCTTGAGTGATGTCAGACAGCTACACTGTGAACAAACAGCTACTCTCATTCTTTTTCTCTCCGTCTCTGTCTCTCTGTTTCCATCACTTCCAATGCACTTATCCCCTGCATATCTCTCCATCCCTCTCCCTCTCTCCCTGACTAATCTCATTCCCTCTCCCCTTGTGATATGCAAGAATAAAAATATCTTGTCACTAGCTTCCAATTACGATTCTGAATATGACCCTTACAAATATAACACTGAATAAAAAGCAATAAAAAAGTGTATAAAATCTAAGGTGTGGTCTCTCTGGGCCCACTCAATCAAGACACGGGATGTACCTACTTCTCTACTGAGCTTTCATATAAACCAGACCAATTGAATGTAATTGGATTTGTTGAATTTATAGGGGCCAAAGCAATCAGAACATTTTGCTAACTCATAATTTCCTGATATTTGTTCCGTGATTGAAAGGGTCACAAGGGTCCAGCATTCCGGTGGTGATGAAATTACTCTCAGACCCAAATTATCTGAATGGAAATTCAGCTGCATCAGTGATGTCACTGTAGAAAATGACACCATGTGACCTGACAGGTGAATGGATGTCCTCACATTACAGAAATCCCTGCAATACCTGTCAAATGTCACGTTTTACCCGTGGGACTCTTTTTTTTGTCTTTTCTGCTGTCTCATGCCTGCTTGATGTAAATTTCATGAACTGTCACATTCAGAAAGAAAAGAAAAGTTAGCAAAGTTACGACTTAAGACTTCGGTAGCGTATAGTGGCAGGCAATTTGTGATGCCAAAAAATCAGCATTGGAGTAGTGGTGTAAATATATAGAAACAAATGACAGAAAAAGACGTGAGAGGGGTTGGCATTCTGGCAGCCATGTCTGAAATCTCAAACCGATGATGGCACTAGCTTTATCTGTCTGTGTTTCAGAAAGAAGGTAACTAGCTAGCGGTGCCCTGGCTAATTCTGAGAACGAAGAAGATAGGAGATAGCTTCTGCTGCTGATGCCAGCAATAATGACATTGTTGAGACAGAAGGTAGGAGCTAACCTTAAGTGCAGTTATACTGTGACATTTGTACTTTTTGTGAAAGTGCCAAAAGCCCTGCAATACATTTTGCTAAACCAAATGAAAGGCTTTGTGATATAGCAGATATTTCTACCACTGACAGCATCAAAGAAAGAGTAGTTAGTTCATTTTTTTTTAGTTCAGTACTTTTTTTTTTTAATTCTGCAGGTTTTCCCTCATCCATCTACCTATTTAAATTACTGTAAAGTTGTCCAAGACTACTGCAAGACAGGCCTACGCCTCCTCTGGGATCTAAGTATTAACATCACCAAGCTCCTCCCCCCTGAAACAGAGTCACATGACTTCAGACCACTGTTGAAGAAATGGAATTCAGGGAGTAGTTGTGTGTGCTAAATCAAAGAGCTCTTTCGCTAAATCTCAGAGACAGATGCTGCGGGTGTAGCTTTACCCTGCTCTGTTCCTTACAGTCTGTTTTGTTGATGTTGTTGTTTTTTATTTGGTTTATATTTTAGAGGGAAAGATAGAGGCCCTCTCATCTGAATGACCCAGGGCGATAAAATGCTCAGGAAGCAGACATCAGATAGGCTTCCTTCCATCTGCTTGGGAGGTATTTGAAGAGCAGGTTGTTGGGGGTTGGGTGTTGGGGGTGGGGGTGGGGGGTGGCTGGTGTGTCAGAGAGCCTTGAGCGAAGCCGTTTGAGGCGATGGTCGTACCTGGAACCGCTCCTGTCGGGGAGAGAGGGTTAAGGTTCTGATTTATTCATGAGCATCTGGGGCAGCGACTCCTGTCGCCTTTCTTCTCACAGGAAGTGACAGCTGTCTGACAGGAAGTAATACCTTAGTGGGAGAGCTCCATATGTTAGTTTGCGGTGGGCGGGTGGGGGAGGGACGGGAGATGTCATTCACATGTTTCTCCCTGGCCAGACCCTGGAGACTGTGTATTTCCCCGTCTCTGGGGTTTCTGTGTTCAGCTACTTACGTATGTATGTGTCTGTGCTACATTACATTAGACAACCTACAGTTTACTATATTAACCAAGGGCCAGTCCTCCCTGGGAGTGATATGGGGTTAAGGGCCTTACTCAAGGGCTCAGTAGCTATGAGACCACAGCCTCAGCCGCTGGACTACAGACGGCCCAGAAAGACTGTGTCTATAGCCTGTGTTCATCTATCATTGTCAGCCAGTCCCCTTCAATAGCTTATGATTTCACCTTTCTTCCTCCTCCAGAGGAGCTGGAAGAGACAGGAAGGAGTCCAGTTAGCACCAAGTGCTTCAAAAACACTGAGTAACATTCCACTTAGATTCACGTTTGTATGTGAGGCTACATTGCGATGATTTCTCCAAACAGGTTTAGTTCTGAGAATTATTTTAAAGTTAGTTTTACAACTGAGAATAGTCCTTATTGATTGAGACAACTTCTGTCACAGAAAATGTTTCTGTCATATTGCTTACAAACTTATTGGTTTGTGGAGCAATGCTGAAAAATACGTCAGGGAGAACACATGTCGTCTAAATTTTAAGAACAATGCAAGTGTCAGAACTGAAATGCCAGATTGAGCTTTGCAAATGTTTTGAAAATAAAATGAAAACTAATGAATGTTATGTGAAAGCCCCTACAGTGTTCTGAATGACTTACAGATCACATTAAAAGAACATGCAGATAACGGGGGCTGTGAGTGTTGGGAGAATGGCAGTAATTAATACAGGGAAGGACATGAATGTTTTAATAGGCTTGTCCCAGAGGCTTTGTGATCAAACATGCTTTCAGAAGATTCTGGAAAGGGTGATCTGAAGGATAAAGTGCATAGGGATACATATGTGCTCAAACATATGAGCACATACTCACAAACACATGTACAGCCACAAACACACACACACGCACAAGACTGCTTGTTTGTGATGTGTTATACTTGTTAATGTGTCTGATGATGTGTGTGTTTTTGTGTGTGAGTGTGTGCCTGCTTGTGCTTGCATTTTTGAGCGTAGCCACTTGTGTGGTTATGTGCGTACATTCTGCCTGCGGGTGAAATGAGTGGTTCTGACTTACAGACACACCACCAGCACCGGACTCACTTCCCCTCCCGACGCTCTCTGCGCCCTTAAGCACCGTATACGTTTCAAATAAAAGCTGCTCTTAGACCATGTTATATACGGCACCGTGACTCAGCTGTCAGCTGTCAACCCTTCCACTGAGTCACTGAAGCCGCGTAAAACTCGGGCAGACAGATTCTCCCTGCCGTGATACTGTTTGATCTATGTGCTCACTGCGTTTAAAAAAAAACCCAGCCGGGAGCTCAGTCCTCTGACAAACCCACAAACAGTGCACTCCCCCCCACCTCGGCCCCTAAAAAAACTCCTCAGATTGTCAGCTCATTTCAGTCAAAACAAAGACCCGAAGTATGAGCTCACTTCCTAAAAAAAAAAACGAAATACAAAACAACAAACCAAAACATAATTTTACTCCCTGTAAAAGAAAATATAATAATGGAACACATAATATAGATGCCGTGTTCCTGGTCAGCGGAATCACCTGGAGGGACAATGTGTTCCAGCTGCCAACTTAAAGACCAATGAAAGAAACAAGTGAGCAACACCGGTTTCTTCAGTGTCCCCCATAGAGACTGAGCCTATCATACTCTGAAGGTAATACTTCTCCAAGGATATGCCTCCTGGCATTTGTGTGTAGTAGGTGTTTGTGATTGTAAAATTTGTATGTTTGGTGGCAACAGTGTGTGTGTGTGTGTGTGTGTGTGTGTGTGTAAAGGTAACAAGGTCAGTGTGAGGTGCCACTTGAAGTGCTTGATAATTCCCAGTGGCACTTTCTATTTTCCTACTAAGGCTTTGTCTGTACCTGAACAGAAGGACTTAAAACCCTCTTGCTTAAGCACAGTTGACTTTACCTCCTTCTCTTTTCTCCTGGTATCAGAAGCGACTTGAAGGGGGGAGCTCTCAGCGCACCTAGAGCTAATTTGTCAGGACTGTAAAAATCCCATAAGTGGCTTTTCTGTGGGAGCGGCTGGCTTCCTTCACGCCCCCTTTTGAAAGTTGGTGCGGGCGGGCCGTGGGCGGGGTGTTCCTCTGGGATCGCTACGCGGTGACAGCTTGGGGTTTGATCATACGCACGGAGTGATCGTCTCACCAGCCAATCTCCTGTACCTGGAGGATGCTCTCCAGTCCCTCTTGGAGGATGGAGTGGGAGGAAGGGGGGGGATGGGTGTTGTGGTCAGGGGGGTGCACTGAACAGATTTGGCCCTGAGATGCTGTAATGAGACTCGTCCGGCGAAGTGCGCTCGGCTCTCTTTGTTCTTGCGCCCCTTTGAAGTCGTGCTTTTTTCTCTCTCTCGAAGGCCTGGTTGCGGAGCTGCATGTCTGGTTTTTGTTTCTCTGATGTGCACATCCGCTCTCCCAGCCAAGGGTCTGATGGGAAAAGAAAGTGATCTGCGCTGTTGATCGAGCCTCAGGCTCATAGGCTGCACCCTAAAGAGCTCGGATGTCACTGTCTTGATGGGGCGTGGAGCAGCATGCGTCCACTCTGAGGGGTTACTGGTGGGTCCACTTTGACAGGGGTCAGTGTACAGACCAGGCCCAGGGAAAGAGACTTGGCTGTCGCTTTTCACACAACAGATGGCCACTGCTCTGTCCAGAAACAGTGGACAGCCAGCGTGTGAAGTGTTGGCGGTTCAGTACCATGAACAGAACCCAAGGCTACTGTTTTTAGCACCAAGGACAGCTCCCACTCCTCACACCCTGTATCCATTCCCAGTATTTTGAGAACATTGAAAGGACAGTGCTTGGACACTGCAAGACTTGAGAAGTGTGAACGCCAGGAATTTATGAATGGCCTGATTATGCATATAGACCTGTCGTAAACACATGCCTGTATTAAATCAGAATTTTTCTGTTAAAGCAAGATTATGAGCCATTGGTCCAGAGACTCGAATCATGTGTGCAATGCAGGTTATAACGCATCACCCGGGCCTTATAGTATGAGCCCAAATGAATGGAAATGTGCCATGCGGAGTCAGCTAAGGTGAAGAAGAGGAGGAGTGGGAGGGATTTTAAGGGGGTTCAGCTTATCTGAGTGGGGAGGGAGGAAAAAAAGGGAAAGAGTGAGGGACAGACAGGAGGAGCCGTCTATTTTTTGGCTCCGGGAGAAAGAGCCCGTGTGAGTCAATCGATTTCCCGAAACACTTTTGATGATAAGCGTCCGTTACAGTGGAGGAGATTTGGAGCGCTCTTTATCTGTGAGTCATTATTAGATCTGGTTCTCTCACAGTGGTAATCCAGTGAGAAGCCTGTAAACAGCCTCTGGGTTTGGTGGTGGGTGTGGGGGTAAGAGGGGGGGAAGGAAGGGCTGTTGGAGGGGGCTCCTATCATATTATTTGGCTCGGTCTGTCTTTCACACTCCGGCCCTGTATAGACGCGGGTTTTTATTGGTGTGTTTGTGGAGGTGGTTCGCCACCCTGCTCTCTGCCTGCATATTACAAAGGAGGGATAAAGCAAGGAGGTGTGGGTGAGATGGAGAGAAGGAAGGAGAGAGATCTGCAACTTGTGGAGGCGTTCGTGTGTATGTGTGTGTGTGTGTGTGTGTATCCTCATGTACCGTTTTCCTGCACTCAGATTACAGTCTGCCAGTGTGTGCGTGTGTTCATATTTTAAATGCATGGCTAGCTAGCAAGCCATTAAGTTCTGCATTTGAAATGAAGGACACATTTTATGGAAATAATGTAGGTTTATAATGGAGCATTGGAGAGTTTCAGCAGCTCGCAGTGGATTTGTTACAATAGCTCCAGTGATCCGATTATTTTATTGGCCTCAGGATTTTGTATTTATCCCGGCGCTGAAACATTCCTCAAGATAAGGCATCACAACAGCATTTTTGGAGTCTGTTTTCCAGAAATGAAGAAAGTCACATAAAGAGAATGATTAGGTTAATTAAGTGATTAAGACAAGAGGAATATACTACTGCCCTCCAGGAACTAAGATAATTGCTCACTTGACTGAATGGATATAAACTGCCAACAAAATATTTTCAGATTTATTCCGAGGTTGAGTATCAGTAGGAGGAAACTCAAGTCATGAGACAAATCATTCTGAACACTTTCACATACTGTACACTCTACTGGCTCATCGCAATGCTGTCTTCACACACGCACGCACGCACGCACGCACGCACGCACGCACGCACGCACGCACGCACGCACGCACGCACGCACACACACACACACACATATAGTATATAATATGAATGATCTGTGCCACACACCCATTCCATACACAAGTATCAGAATCTCATTCAAATAGAACAATAATTCTGAATGTTTGGTGCCATGGTATTATTTAGTACAGCCTCAAGAATAAATGATTTTTCTTTTAATGAATTAACAGATAAGGCAGCATAAAATGCTGACCAAAGTGAAGCATTCACTGGCTGGCTGGAAAACCAGAGCTTTCTAATGAATAATTGACTATTTTTACTTTGCTGTTCTTAAGATTCTAAACCTCCTCTGGCCTCACCAATTATCTTTCAGTTCTGCAGGGCCTTTAGGTTGTAGATCATTCTTTGATGCCAACACATACATTTAAATGATGGTATACACAAAAATAATGTTCTCATTCTCTCCCAGTCCAATATAATTTTCTTGAAGAACCCACTAATATCCATACTTTTCAACACATCTATGGACCTTTGTGAGATTTTTGCTTGTGGTGACAGGGACATTGCAAAGTTTTCATTAACTTTGTTTCGCCCACATTTCAGCTCAGAAAGGAGTTCTCAGACCAGTCAGGGGAAATCACACTGAGCTAATCTCTAGCCTGGGTTGATCAAGTGATTGTGTTCCTGGTTTGGTGCCGCAGTCAAAGGCATACAACAGGAACAAAACCACAGACTTACAGAGATTTGCCGAATGTGGATTTGAAGTCATTTAAACTTCCATTAAAGAACGCTCTGGTCGGTCTCAGAATTAAGAAATTGGTCATCCGTGAGACAAAGATCTTGGCGGAAACATATAATTTGTTTTTCAGTTAAAATGTAGGGCCGCGTGGTATTAATTGCTTTCTTCCTGCCGAAAGGCTTTTACTTGAAATGGTTTGAATTGGCTCACTTGGGAAAATGTCTGTTTCCACTGTGCTTTAGAAAAAATCACTTAGCATATGCTGCTCAGCTGTATAGTTCACAATATTTGAAATATCTTCCATGAATACCATCTGAAGCAGATGAGTTTGTATGATCACTTGATTTATCAAAACAAAATCGTGTACTGTGGGACGATATTGATAACATTTCCTAGAGCTAATGACTGTCTAAGTTAGGGCGGAAGTTGTCCCTTTTCAAAATGAAGGACATTTATTTAGTCTATTGGGTAGATATGAATCTATCATTTATGCTGATATTCCTCCTTTGCTCAAGAATAATGTTAAGACAAGATATGCCTGCAGTGACCTAGCAGAGCCAAAAAAACTTCCCATTTTATTTTTGTACATTTCCTTTGCTTCCTTTATTAAATACATAATGACTCTTCTCTTTTTTTCTTCTCCCTTTCTACTCCGTCTTTTCTCCATTCAACACATGCTTTAGATCTTTCATTACCCCAGTTTTGTTGTTTGGGAAGAAAGAGATTTGTTTTGAGGGCACAACATAATAAGCACAAAACGAGGCCTGATTTTAAAATTGAATCTATTTGTTCATTTAAGTTATTGCATGGTTGAGTAACAGGCCCCAATTGGAAGAGTGAAATCATTACCCCCACAAGACTCTGTGTTACCATTAGAATAAATGTTAATGGTTTTATTCACTTCTTAAACAGAGCAAGCAGTGATTGGTACGCTCAGGTATGGAGGACAGTGTTTTCATCATCAGTTCTGGGTATGAAGTGTAAATGACACAAAACCATACCGCAGGTGCAGACCTTTGAGGTGCGAATAGTTTCTGCACATTGTATCATGGTTACAGTAATTAAAATGATAAGGTATCCAGTATATGCATGGACCTAGTGATGGTCATGGTTATGTTTCTACTGCACTGTTAGGATGGGAATGAACGTAATTCTCTTAAATCAGAATAGCACGTAGCAAAAAGAGACAGGACCTGTCTATCTTTTTGGTTTGTCGGTAAGCATATACCACATGCTTGCCTTTGCTCCTTCCTGAACTTTTGTTTAGCTTGTGTTTGTGGAAAAACTGCTCTGGGATTTATCGATACAACCCATGTGATCATTCATAACGGTCTTCTGACTTGGTGAATTTGATATTTCTGTGCTCAGGCCTGTAACTGATGCTTACTTGAAGTTGCTCCATTTTTTATGGAAGCAAGCCAACTTCAACCACAAACAAAATGAGGGGAGGGGCTGGAATTTTCATGCTTATTTTCTGCTCTGGACTCTTCTATCTTTCCATATGTCTGTCTCTCTATAACTGGTCAGGGGAGGTGGGACTATAGGACTATGAGCTATAGATCACTGACTTTATTGCACAAATTTTTAAAGCTGATTGATGTATACCAGGGGTTGGAAACTCCATTCCAGGAAGGCAGGTGTGTATGCAGATTTCTACCAATTACCCTGCCTCATTTAGTTAATTAGCCAGATACATCTATGCCAGTCCACCCACTGATTAGGTCATAGTAAAACGTTCCATATATAGACACAAGTATGTTCTTCAGCTGTCATTGAGTTAATCAATAAATTAAGTAAAAATTTATGTGCAAATGATTGGTATAATGAAATAATTAAGAGGGGTAATAGAAGAAGGGTCCAGCCTGCAGTGGATACTCAAATCTTTAATATAAGTTATTTGGGCTAACGGTTTGCATGTGAGGAACGTCTTCGCCTTTATTGAGCACGGTGAGCAGTAGCCTTTGGTTATCTTGAGGAGCACACCTCCATCGCCACAGTGTCCCCATCAGTGCCCCCTGGGTTGTTGAACTGAATTACATTTCATCAAGAGGGGAAAAAAGACCCAACTTGCTTCCCAAATAGCACTTTCAGCCCCTAAGTGAAGGCTCTTCAAGCCCTCTGTACATCCTGCTATTTGACAAAAAATTGGGATCAGTTGTTGTGGCTCATAGTTACAGACTAGCGTCCGAATGGAGATGAGAGGACAATCAATGAGGAAGTGCAGGAAGGGAGTTTAAGGGCTCAGCCTGTTCAGACTGAAGGTTGATGGGGTGGTAAGACCAAGCAAGGTGGCGGGAGTTTTCTCACTCTCTCTCTCTCTCTCTCTCTGCAATTCCATTGAAACGGAGGGTCAGAGAATTTACTGTTTCAATTTCAGAGCCAAAAAGGATTTAACAGAGAGAACATATTGAGTCTCTCGGAGGGAATGCGTTCCTGAGGGCAGCGCCACTCAAGGCCTGGTCTGCGGCTCGCAGAAAGCGCACCGCAATTACTTCCACGGGAAATATTCATTTCTCTACCGTAGCATCTGTTCCTGAGATGATTTGGAAAACAAGATGATGTCTTTCAGAGACCATGCCATTAGATGGCAGAGAGGTACACTTCTGGAGCAGTGCCTGCGCACTTAATAAGCGAATTATGTAATTAAGCTTTTAGACATTGTAGATCAGGAACAGCTTGTTAATACATTTTTATCAGTAGTTATTTTTAAGGATTATGAGGGAGATGAGTGTTATCTGGGCCCCATTGCCACAGCCCTGTTGCTTTTAGGAACCAAGTGCTAAAGAGAGATAGACTTAAGCTTGCCACTAATGGGTAACATCAAAGTCACTCCCAAGGTCATACGAGGTGAGTTTATGTGGTCCATTCAGCTCTGCAGATGTGTTTACAGTCGTCCAAGTGAACTGCAAGTCTGTGTGTTGTTTCAGTCATACTGTTTGGGTCATTGCACATGTCAACTGAATGCCGCCTCTGCCAGTAAGTGTTGTAAATCACAGCCCTGGTTTACAGCCACTCATAACCTCAAACTCGTACACAGCTTATCTCCAAACCCTTTGTCTCAGAACCCAGATGGTCAACTCAAGGGATCTCAAGATACACTTGAATTGCCACTGGGGAACAATACTTACCACAATGAGGATTGCTAGGAAATGCCAGCAATGCTAGGAAAATACCAGCTTAGACATTTGGCAGTTTGTTGTAGTATACGGTATTTGCCACACACATTGTCTCTGATAAGTCTGAGTTTGAGTTGCTATTGTTCTGTATTGCTACCTTCACCATTGAGTCAGCTTCACTGAAGCATTGTGATTGGTTAGGACATGTAGGTTATGTCCTGAAAAGTTTGTCATGAAATACAATGCTTTTGATTGGCTTATAGTGGAGATGTGTGAGCCTGGTCCATGAGGCTACAAACCCCCCTCAGACTCAATAGGGTCACCCAGCACATTTGTGTGCTGTGCTAACACATTATAAACCACTGTTTACTCCTACACAGTTAGCTAGTTAGCATTGAGACTAAAATAATATTCCCCCCAATTACTCCCTCAGCAGACTGTTGCTCACAATTACAGCTCATCATGGAGAGAACCTGATAGCCAGCATGACGCTAGCATGAGAAGCTACACCACACCACACCACGCAAACTGCAAACAGGCTTTAATCGGTATATTAGCTTTAATGCCTCTTACCCAAGGAAGTATCATATTCATAACCTTGTCAGCAGTAATATTGAGAAGCTACTGAAGCAAAAGGGAGCTGTGTGTTGTTGGAGACAATATAATTGTATTTGCTGTGCGTGAAATCGGATCTAATGCTCTCCCCGTCCTGCAGCCCGCCAGCTGTTGGGCTCAGAGATATTGCTGTCTGCGCTCTCGGCTGTGGCCAGTTCCAAACCACGAGCCACGGCGCCTCCTCCACCTCCTCCACCTCCCAATCGTTTCAGTAATTACCATTGTCACTGATAGGAACTTCTCAATCTGTGCGTGTGTTTGTGTGTGCATGTGCGTGTACAAGGGGTGGGGGAGGTTGTGTTTGCACAGTGTGTGAGTGTGTGTGTGTGTGTGTTGTGAGTGTATGAGTCTGTCTATTTTTGCAGGGGGAGTGCGTGTGTGTGTGGAGGGGGTATTGTGTGAGTGTGTGTGTGTGTGTGTGTGTGTGTGTGTGTGTGTGTGTGTGTAAGTACTGAATACTCACAGTAAGCCATATTTTTGTGTGCAGTGAGATAGTGTTTATAGTGTGTTCAAGTATGTGTGTGTTTGTGTGTCATTGTTCCTGTTCCCCCAGACTGTGCCCACCTCAGCTGAAGTTTTTGCTTAAATCCCACCACATAAACTTGCAGTCGGATTCGGATGCGTGATCACTCTCGGCTTTCTGATTCCAGGTCTCGTGTATCTGCTGGGGTGGGCAGCCAGTTTCAAAGCCTTTTCCAGACCTGGCGTGAGCCGTGCTACTTCACAGACACCGGGAGTTCCCCACCCCCTGCCTGTTCATCTCAAACCGAAGCATGTAAAACCTCTCCACAGGTATGATTGCTCTTCTATTAAAAGTTGTTCTCTTCAAAGCCAAACTATCGTGAGGCCTTCTCAGAAACTGCTGCTTTGATTTATGGCACCTTAATCATGAATAAATAAATAAAGCATGAAATATGGATCAATCAGCTGTATAATATTTCACGCCATACTGTGTTAGCTGACCTCCGTCATTATCAACTGTTTGTAATATCAATCTATAAAAACAAATTTACCCGGTATGATTGCTCAGCTACAGGGCTCTCACACACACCCAGAAAACCAATTTATTTGAGTACATTGTCCCATTTGTTATTATTTATATGTTCTCTAGATATAATATTCCTAACTGGAGAAAAAAATGCAAACACAAGGGCGTTGTTTTATCTCACTGTTCTAAAAGGTAGGCAAGGTGAGCAAGCTCCTTTTTTTGTCCTTGTCTGCGTCTAAAAATAATTTTCACTGCTGAATATGAGAAAGTAAAGGTTACACCATGTCTTTATGGTTACAGCTGCCAGATTAAAATGTGGGGAAAAAATGTTCTAGTTTTCTTATAGGCACATCACAAGAAAGGAAACCTGTAAATAAAAAAACAACAATAAAAAAAACACTGTGGCAGACACAAACTGGGAATGCTAAAGTAAAAAAAAAGCTAAATGCAGAGGTAAACATCAAATTTGTCTAATGTCTGAGAGGCATAATATGTGCGGCTATCACTTGCTAAGGATTGCGAATTAGGTAAATCTGTAAGACCACATAGTCACATTTACAATATGTAGAAAGGAATGCTATACAATGCATTAAAAATTAAGTAATGCTTAGGAATATGCTAATGTCTGGTCCTTTAGGTGGAATATGCTAATGTCTGGTCCTTTAGGAATATGTCTGGTCCTTTAAATGTAATGTCTGGTCCTTTAGGTGGAATATGCTAATGTCTGGTCCTTTAGGTGGAATATGCTAATGTCTGGTCCTTTAGGTGGAATATGCTAATGTCTGGTCCTTTAGGTGGAATATGCTAATGTCTGGTCCTTTAGGTGGAATATGCTAATGTCTGGTCCTTTAGGTGGAATATGTCTGGTCCTTTAGGTGGAATATGCTAATGTCTGGAATAATATGCTAATGTCTGGTCCTTTAGGTGGAATATGCCAATGTCTGGTCCTTTAGGTGGAATATGCTAATGTCTGGTCCTTTAGGTGGAATATGCTAATGTCTGGTCCTTTAGGTGGAATATGCTAATGTCTTCCTTTAGGTGGAATATGCTAATGTCTGGTCCTTTAGGTGGAATATGCTAATGTCTGGTCCTTTAGGTGGAATATGCTAATGTCTGGTCCTTTAGGTGGAATATGCTAATGTCTGGTCCTTTAGGTGGAATATGCTAATGTCTGGTCCTTTAGGTGGAATATGCTAATGTCTGGTCCTTTAGGTGGAATATGCTAATGTCTTCTACTGGAGCCAATGGTCCATAAGGTCTGGCCTAGTTATTACAACCACTGGAGCTTAAATCTTGGCAATACAAAAAGATAGAGACGCAGGTTTTTATCGTTTATGGTGTTAGAAGCCATTGTCTCATTAATTGAGAGTCATTACATTGCTGTAGATGGCGAGTATTTCTCCATCTTGGTGTCTAATGAATTGACTTTTTTTTCGCAGCTAAAGGCTTCAAAGCTGCTGTTAACAGAATGCAATTCTCAACCTTAATGGGCCATTATGCTGCAATCTAAATCATTTGCCTTTACTTTTTCTCTCACTCTCTTTTTGGCTCAGTTTGTGGAAAAAAAAGAACTGATCTCACAAGCATACTGTTGTGGGTACTGTAAGGTGCCAGCTCCCTCAACTCTCTTGGGCAGAGCCACATGGGAATTGGCTCAGTGGAGTGTATAAAAGCATAGGTGGAGTGACAGCCCTTTGTGACATCATCGACCCAGAAGAGACACATGACTGTGACATCATCTTTGATCAAGTCACTGGCATGGGTCTGTTAGAACAGTTGCAATATTCGCTGTGAAATCAAATGCATTTTGCCCCTAAATCTTAACACAAGACCCTACCATTTTGGATTCCGGGTATGAGACTGTTCTAAACCTAGCTGATGTATCAAATATCTGAGAGGGGTTAGGGTTTTTTTGGGTTATACCCTTGAATAACCAGTTCCACCAGGTCTACAATTTTACACACTGTGACCAAAGAGATATCCTGCAATCCTTTACTTCAAGCAGGATGCCACCTACAAAATTCTATACTATGTGTGTGTGTCTTCAAGCTCACATATAAGGGAAAGTTCTGAAATGAATTCACCGTCTGTGGGAATGTATGGTTTGTCATATTTTCATTCCATCATGATTGTGATAAGGAGGCGGCAGAGAAGGAGGTCAAACCGAAGGTTTTTTTTTATTATTATTATATGAAACATATTTTCCTTTGATGTTCTATTTTATCAAAGGGAAGTGCGTTCCATTTTCGGTTTTTTTTTTTTAGAACTCCTTCTCTTCATTTTGAGTGCCCCTCGTTTCCGAAAGGAAAACATGGCAATTGCCATTCATTCGAGTGTCTAGGTACAAGGGGCCACTTCAAATTCAGCAGGAGTGATTAGGGATGGGCATGGTTAAATGTTTTTATTCCCACAAATTATGTTTTTCTACACTGAATATCCAATTGATGGAATTATATTGTATTTCCCCGCCAGCAGGTAAGCTTACTGTATGATTAGAAATTAAATAAATGGCTTTGACATCATTAAAAATTGTGAAGTGGTTTTTCATCCAACTAAGTTGAAAAAAGGAATTTAAGCCAATTTTATATTTATTGTTTTTGTTATAATTGAGTGAGTGTATTTAGCCTTATACAGAGCCACTGTTAACTGTTTAACAAACCAGGATTCCAACATTCCCAAAGACTTCCAGGTTTCACCCAAAAGCAGCACCTGATGAAATCATCAACCTACAGCAAAGCCACCAACCCTCAGCCATCACATCTGGCTTGTTCAGACTTTGACTATCTTATTTTACATGTACGGTATTGACAGTGCACTCTGGGATACTACAACTTACTATCTGAATGTACCCAATGCCACTGTTCTTTAGACTGTTCTTGCTTGACTGGTTATGCGCTGACAGCATTTGTCCCGAGTGATGTCATTGTTCTCTGGTCCCTCCTGACATGGCCTCTGTCTGGGCCCTTGATGATGTCATTACCCTCTGATCACTTGGCAACAGCTCCAGCCAGCTTTGTTGTGTTTTTGACACAGCTCCCCCGCTAGGTCGACAGTTACAGTTATGACATAGAAGGGGAAACAGAAAGTGGACAGGTGACATGGAAACATCTCTCGCTACAATGTTGAGTGCCGAATGCTCGTTAGAGTACGGAGGGTTGGCAGCTTCGGCTGGGAGGGTGTCAGAGAGACAGTGAGGAGCATGACACGCTCCTCAAGACTCTGAAGCAGAAATACTCAACTGACATCCCTCCAGCCTTCCCCCTGACGTCTGTCTGAGTTCTACATCATTTACTCAGTCAATGCTCTGGTCCAGGGCTGCTTGAGATATACTCATAACTCACACTTTTGCCCATTCAGAAGGTTTCCCTGCTCATATGAAAGAACTCCCTAACTCCATGGCTGACCTGAAAATGTGCACATATGGCTTTGTATTCATAGGTATAAGATGGTAATAAATTCCCCTTCAACAACTCACTGAGAGATGCTCTATTTGGTTCAACTGAGCAACATCAGTAATGAAATAAAGAGTTTAAATGGTGGCCCCAGGGAAGAAACAAAAGTACATTACCCATTGCTACCTGTGGTTCTCTGGTTCTGCCACTTTTTATTGTCATTATTTCATTTATTTGTTTATTTATTTATTTTATGGGGATGCCAGAACTACAGGAACTGTGATGCAAAGTTTTAGGAGAAAGACGATGAGACGGAGTGGGGAACCCTCTCCAGCAGCATCATGCTATGGAACGTGTCGGTGCCACAGAATGTTCTAGTGTAATGGAATATGTTGGGGTTCTGGATTGTGCTGAGGTTCTCGAACGTGTCCAGGTTCAAAGGTTCTTGACCACATCAGAGCACCGGAATGTGTTATGTTTCTGGAATGACTCATTCCAGTCTGTGGATGTGGTGTGTGGGGCTGTGGTGTGGGTTTTTGCAGATCTCCTCCTCCGCCTCCTCCTCCTGCTGGATGAAATGCGTCTGCTCACAGGTGAGAAACTTCCTTTTTTTTTCCTCCCCCTTTCTTTCCCTCTCTCCCACAGACAGACGGTTTGCACCTCGGAGAGGTCGTTAAATTTGTTAAACCTGAGGAACACGCGGGCTGACAGCGTGTAGGCAGAGCGCAGTCTGCTCGAGCGCCGCGTAGTTTGCCAGGAGTCTATTTTAGCATCAGGGATGCTGACGGAGCGCGCTACTCAGCGGGATACTCTCCCGCAGCTCCCACTGGGCGCCAGCCTGCCACTTTGGCATGCCCTTGATGCCTGGGTGGGGGTTGTCATGGGAACAGCACTGGGGTGAGGGGGTGGGTGATGGCGCTGTGGGGGGGGCAGGTTTGATTTTGTCATGATGAAGTCTGATCTGGAGATCTTCCACATATCAAGCAATGCTACCTTCCTCTACGATCGCATTCTATGGTTATAAAAGTTCATTGACAGTCACATCCAGGATCTTCATCTCCTGGTGTTACTCTTATCTCTTCCTATGGTATTGCAAGCAGGGCTACATTTATATCATTGCTCCCCGAAGGAGTATAAGTGGGGAAACAGTTGATAAATGTAGGATGATCAATCAAAAAAAATTACTGTGTAATCATGGTTCACATCCTGCCCAGCTGGTACAGGCTAGAGTATTCCAGAGACACTCAGCTCCCCTCTCCCTTCCTGATGAAGACAGAAAAGGAGATATTTGTCTCATTGTGTAACTATGATGCCCACCAATGTCATTCTTCTTGCGTATGTCATAATAGCTTACTCAATGCTGATGTCACAATGGCCCTTTCTGATTTAGAACACACAGGGAGACATTGAGGGCTTTGGAATTAAGAGCCAACACTGACTGGATTGGGCATTACATAAGCACTCCAACTGCAAAATCTTACATGAGTGCACCATTCAGGACTCTTCCATTACAGAAGAATCTCGTCATTAGGAGTTAAATCTAATCTTATCTACGGTTAATTCTGAATACATCTGATGATATTGCTCATATAAACAGGCTACATATAAGGTGCCCAATTTCATGCCCTCTTTGATGCAGATGTGGGCTAAAAGAAATGTCACAATTGAAAGGTCAATCCATGCTACGGTATATCTGGCCGTAATGTATAATTAGTGTGGTCTCTTTGCTACAGTGTTACATTTATGATAAAATTCAGCATGCAAGTGTTGCCATTTAATTTGATACTTTAGATAGCTAACTTAAAATAGGATAGCTGGCAAGTTAATGGTGTAGAATAAACTGTTGCATTGATATATTTTATTGACTGTGCTCTTGCATGGTGTCAGTAATAATTAAATGTTGTTAGCAGTTATTCGTTAGCTGAAGGGGGGGCATGACAGGGTCTCCACAAGGGTTTATTTGTTGTCCATGACCCTGAGAATGAACACGATGTTAATAGCTGTCCTACGTAACATTTTGTTTGAGGAAGAATTTCCACCCCTGGCACTCTGCTTCGACAATTAAATCCAAATGCAACTGTATTAATGATGTCTGTCGTGAAAGAGAAACCTATATTCTCATGTTCCCCTCTACATTAGCCTCGTGAACAAAGACATCGGTGCCAAATCGTGTCCAGTAAAGCACATGCTGTTATTGCATTGTTTGATGCGCTAATGGGTGCATTTATTCATTAGCGGTGCTAGGGGTTGGTGCTGTTGAGCTGGTAAGCCATGAACTGCTTCCTCCCCAGTATTGTATGACTGCAAAAACCGTCCCTAATGCAAGCACTTATGGTGTGTATCGACATTAGTTGTGAGGAGAGTCAGCTTCTCGTTTGAAGGTTGGCCCATTTAAAAAAAGATTCATAAACACAAAGTACAGAGTAGCCTCCTTAAAAGACAGAGATTAGCCTCCTTAAAAATAAGAATGATTATGTGAGTATCAAATCAAAGTCAGTGAATGAATAAAAATTGTTAATCTGTGGTTTTTGTGACTTTCAAAGTTACAAACATGTCTGAGCTGTGGATAACCTCCATTCTGTCATGTGCACATCTTTGAGGTTCTTTCATAACAGTCGGTGATAGAATCACTGAATGACCCCCCGTTTCATGGTCAAGGGAAGAAATGTTATTGTATTTTTTTCCCACTGAAAACTGATTTCATATTTATAGGTACTTTTCGTGTCAAGAAAGAAAAGGCAGCTGAAAGTCATTTAACTTGGATTATTCTGCTCAAATTGTTCCTAATTCCGGCGCGCTCACTTGTGAATGATTTAATAAATAATGAAAAGACTTGACAAGGTGATTTATCAGACAGATGTGTTTCTCCTGCTCTTTGTTTTCTAAGCCTATCATTTCTCTGACAGGGTGCTGTCTCGGCCCGGTAGACCTGCCTTTGGGTTTTCTGAGCGAAAGCTCAGACATCTCCATATGTCCAGGGCACTGACCATAAAATACCACCCCCTGAACGCCATAGCCCTGTCTTCCAAGTAAAGAGAATCTGTCAACAAGTGTGTGTTCATCGGCTGTAAGACAGGGAGTAAGATTAGTCTCGGTGTGCGATCTCCATTTTGTTTTTTCATTACTTTGCTGAGAGGTAATTCTAGTTTATGGGATTGTGAGGGGTGGGGCAGCGGTGCAGAGGACCCGCCTTCAGGCTGCTATTGGATGGTTCTGGCTGAGAGGGAGGGGCAAGGCCTTTGGCAGCTGGCTAAACAGGCTGCATGGCCTCTGCTCTCAACCTCGGGCCTCGGGACCCACTGTGTACACTGGTTGTTAAAACTGGTCTCTTTATCAATCAGCACTGTTGAAAACATGTGTTTAACTTCCGCCGTAATCGCATCCTTAAATTTATTGTAATATAATGCAAGCTTGGCTTGTTGCCTTTTGCAGTGTCACTGAACTCATTTTATTACACAGATGGTTTCAGGTTTCCTCACTCTCAGCAAATAGGACCCACCTGATTTCACCTGTCAGTCTGTAATTGTATTAAATAAAAACAGAACCTCTCTCAAATGGAATTATTTGCCATATACTACAAATAGCACAAAAAATTAAGGCCTGAATTGATTTGAATGACTGAAATTCCTGGTGTGTAAGCATGTTAATGTTTTAGGGCATATGTCTACCAAAATGTGGCCTTAAGAGGGTAAACCATCCTTCAATAGACTCTTAAAGTGTCTAATTAAGAACAATTAGCAGCTCATTACAATGCAGAGCTTGCTATTATGGGTTGGAACAAAAACAGGCATACAGAATGCGTCCCTGGGACCGAGGCTGAGAATCGTTGCTGTTTAGGTATGCACGACTGAAGCTGAGTGGTAATCAACCTCAGGTATCAGTTTTTGCCTACATCAGGGCCTGTCATAAAGGCAGAGGCTGAGACGCCATTAGAGAATCACCTACTGCATATGGTTACAGTTTGTTTTTTTGGTGGCTTGCCCGGGATCCCTTCATTTTTGGACATGGGCCTATATTCATAAAGTGTCTCAGAGTAGGAGAGCTTATCTAGGATCAGCTTTCCCGGGCACATAACCTAACCCCATCTATTATGAGCTACAAAGGCCAGGCTGATCCTAGATCAGAACTCCTGCTCTTATATACTGAAGTAACATAATCCCGACCCAGGTGTAATGAATGAGTGAACCTCATTGCCTCTCTGATTTTTTTTTTTTTTTTTTTTTTTGCATATACTCATATAAATTTGCTGTGGAAATCATATGTGATAATCTTCTGGCTGATGTTTGTTTTTTCTCACCTTAGGAAAGGTTATTAAAATTCAGAGTCCCCCCAGGGTTTCTCACAGAAATTTTGAGGCACATCAGAAGTAATGGATTGGCCCTCCCTGACTGCAGTCTGACACCTGTAGCCTCCCTGAAGGTTCAACCAATCACCACCTGGTCCAGTGGTCACACCTGAGACTACACCACACAGCCACATGGTCTACCAGGCTAGTTATACCACGATTATACCCACAACTCCCGTTCAGACCTGGAGAGCGATTGACTTGGCATCGTTTGCTTCAATTACGAATGCGTGGACCTTTGTTCGTCTTCGCCTGCGAAATGCAAACAGATCGCGGCAAGCAACAGAGGGCCCCGCGGATGCAGCAAACACGAGCGCTACTTCAAAGCGCCAATGTGATTTTAATCTTTAATTGCAAACATTCCTCTCTCTTGACACTCCAAATGGATTTGGGCTATCAAGCGCCGCAAGCCAGTTAAACTGTCAACAAATGAAATCAATGTGAAATCAAGGAGTCAGAGTAAAGGATAAGTACGTGTTCATAAGCTCATGTGTATGAGTGTACATATACACATGTGTATAAGTTTCAGTACAGAGCATACATTAACACTCATGGATACTGTGTATGTATGCATACATATTGTGTATACATACTATTATTTTATTAATTCTTTGCCCATTGTGGCAATACCAGAAGCTCAAACTCTGGCCCCAAAGTTGAAATGCAATTTCCCAAGAGCAGCAGAAAAGTTAGAATTCCTAACATTTGTCACATTTTTAAAAAAAATCTGCCCAAACACATATACCATTTTAATGTGTGTGATTGAATGTTTGCAACCATTTATTTTGTGTGTATACATATATATGTGTGTGTGTATGTGTGTGCATGCATAAATGTGTGAACAGAAAAAAGAATTTCTTCAAAAGACAGTAACACCTGATGCAGGACACATATCCATTTATCAAATATTTATATATATATGACAGAAGGGGAAATAGATTAGCAGTAAATGATGTTTTCATAGGCGACCATAATTCAGGCTGCATTTGCAGACATTGGAATAAACACCATAAATTCAGGTGACAGCTGAGGTTTCCTGGTGCTAATAAAAAGTGAAATGGATTGTGGGATTTTTTTCCCCCTCGCTTGGCGCGACTGATGCAATGATAGGCAGCTGCTAGTTTCGTTTGCCTGTGGGGGCAACATCGTGGTGGCTGTGTGGGGTGTCTCATGTTTCTATTTCACTTGTAGATTGTGTCCCCCCCCTCACTCCCTGCCACCCTTTGTGTCTCACCTCTCCTCCCCCTCCCAGTCGCTCAGATCTGACACATCAGAGGCCACTGGCAGGGCGGCAGACCCCCCCACCCCATGGGACGACAGTCCTGACAGGTGACTCTGCCCTCTGTGGCTGGGAAAGAGTGATGTTCTGTGTGTGTGCGTGTGTGTGTGTGGATGTTTATCGTGCTCTGTGTGTGCGTGTGGGGGTGTACGTATGTGCTTATTAGTCTGCAGTTAAGTAAGTTAATGTCTGTCTGTATATGTCTTTATTTGTGTGTGACTACTGTATATCTTTGTATCAGTATTTTGGTGCATGTTTTGTATGTGTAATTTGATGTACCTCTGTATGGGTGTGTGTGTGTCTTTGTATGCCTTTGGTTGTGTATTTGTGCATGTGACTGTATGTGTGTATGTGTTTGTGTATATGTATATGTGTGTGTGTGTGTGTGTGTGTGTGTGTGTGTGTGTGTGCGCACCTGCCTGTGTTTGTGTGTATCTGTATCTCGCTGTCTCAGCTCCATCCTGACTGCCCCACTTTCACACCTTGTCTCATAGACATGGATGTTTATCCAAAGCTAAGAGCTGGAGAAGAAGCCATGATAAAAGTGAGGCTTGCTGGAGTGGCCTTGGAAATCCATTCACTTCAGAGTCTGGCAAACAGAGCCACATCCACACCATGAGAGGCATTTCAGGACATTGCCGAGATGTGTTTGTCTCATCCTACACCTCAGATATGCGTGAAGGAGAAGGGTACCAGCCAAACCATCTCCGTGTTCCCCCTGTAATTGCTTTAAGCAGTCCTGAACAAGAGAGTTAGAGGTGTGGACTCACTCGGCTGGTTTATTTGTTCAGCTCTAGGGCAGGTCCTGTCAGAGCCAGAGAGACCCTCCATTTCTCTCTCATTCCCTTTTATTTACCTGTGGCTGGGACTCTCACCGGCGGGGCTGGTAAGGTGAAAGGGGGCACCATGACAGAGATTTACACCCGAATGTCAACCCCCGCCCGACTCCACCGCCCGACTGGATATTTATTGGACACAAAACAGACGACCGAGGCGACTGCCAGCATGGTGCTGGAACAGGGGGAAACTATGGTAATCTCCCTTAAGGAATCCATTACAGTGAGATATTTTCATTTCTCTTAGTGTGTGTGTGTGTGTGTGTGTGTGTGTGTGTGTGTGTGTGTGTGTGTGTGTGTGTGTGTGTGTGTGTGTGTGTGTGTGTATGCGTGTTAGCGCATTCACACAAGCATGCATGTATTCTCTTTCTGTTTGTCTGCAAATTGTATTCTGTTTCTTCTTGTGTCCTAATTATGGTTCTCCCAGTTTACTTTCCTGCTTTGTTTTTGAGATGCATCTTTCGTGATTCATCATTTTTGTGGCTTGCGTGTGTGTGTGTGTGTGTGAGTGTGTGGGTGTGTGACTGTGTGTGTGTGTGCGTGCATGTGTGTGTGTGTGAGTGTGCGTGTGTGCGGGTGTGTGTGTGTGTGTGCGTGCGTGCGTGCGTGCGTGCGTGCGTGCGTGCGTGTGTGTGTGAGTGTGTGTGTGTGTCAGTGAGGTTGTATCTCTGTTTACCACTGATGCAGAGCTGGTATCAGCAGGTGTGGATCTACACTGATGTAGTGTTCTCCGAATGTGACAGAGCCTGTGAGAACACAGCTTATCTTGGCCACGGTTACAATGTGTTATCTTGTTTGAACTGCGGCGATAGTGAAGAAGAGTTTGACAGCGTGTCGGCACACCCTCCTGTGACAGGACTGCCAAACACAGGTGCAGGCGGAGAGGACAGATTCATATTGGGAAGATTACCTGTGACCGTGGGGTTGAACGAGGAGACCCGGTGCGGTTCGATGTGACTCACGACTCTCACTGAACCTCAGCCGCTGGGCTTATTGATTGTACTGTAGCTCCTGACAACAGAGAGATGAACCAAATCATAACCACTGGGCTGCTGGTGGTACCTTCTCATAAAAAAAGATTAATCGTGACCATCGCAGTGTAAGAGTGTCACAGTGGCATTGGTCCGCAGACTGTTACACCAGTCTAGACAGAATAAACAATGACTATGGAGAAGCAGACTGGTTTTCACCTTAAATTCCAGGCTG
Organism: Albula goreensis; assembly: GCA_022829145.1. Taxonomy (NCBI): domain Eukaryota; kingdom Metazoa; phylum Chordata; class Actinopteri; order Albuliformes; family Albulidae; genus Albula; species Albula goreensis. Next base: position 26,916,407 of record CM040755.1, read on the forward strand.
TGGAGTCAAGTCCTGACATAAGCAATGGTGAAGTGTGACTTTTGTGATGAAGGACTGACTTTTTCAGGGCCTTATATAAAAGCACCATATTGGTTTAAACTAAACAGACCTTTGCACAGCTACTTACCACCATGTGGGTCAGACCTAGAACAGAGAGAAACCCTCGGGCTGTACATGCGCTCACACAGGTACTGCCTGTTATCTATCGGGTGCATCTTTAATGTGTCTCTTTTTTCCGTCTGTAAATCCAGCACTTTCAATCTGGTTTAAATAACTGCTCATTTGCATATTCCTCCTAACCTGTTCGCAGCCTTATTGGTCGAATTGTTCACACCTCCCAATCTTAGATTGAGCAAAGCTTCAAAACATCATTGCTTCTAAAATCCACAATGAGCTGTCTTTGTCAAAGCCGCATCTCTTTCCTGTTGATGTCAAATCCACAATACCGTGTGTCGTGTCAAAAGAGCATGCCCTGTGAATCGCTTTATTAACTTCGACTCAATATCAAAGGAAAGAATCAGATTTTATTATTTGACTCAATTTGTTAATCATGGAATCTATACTGTCAAACAAAAATGTACGAGAATTTAATGAAGAATGAAACTATAAAGAGGAGGCCATTATATGACTCCAGCGCCAATGCAAGGAGGCAATTAGCACACCGGCCTCCTGCCAAGAGCAACAAAGTACCAACTCCGGCAGGCGACTCCCCCACCTCCTGGTGGGGGTTACACTGAGTGATTAATGAAGAACAAGGGCGGACGAGTTCCTTCGCAAGCCCAAAGCCAGTCGCAGCTGGGCCAATCAATCTGGCAGCGTAACCTGTTTGAGGAACCAGTGTAACTAAGGCAGGGAAGAGGAACCAATGAGCAGCTTCGGGTCAGCGGAATTTCTGGCAAAAGCCAAACCGTTGGATCCAAAGTCAGTAAAGCCAGTAGCCATAATGTCACCTTCAATTTATCATTATCGGTATGTATTAACCGAAACAGAGGGGCGTCAATAAATAGAATGGACATCCTGCAGGACAAATTTCAAAGTAAATCACCTATATGTTAAAAACATTTTAAAGTGCATTTGTCTCTCTCCAGATTTGCACGACGCTGGGAGATAAATTTATCTGTGTCCTGTTCCTTCCGTTGGGCGTGCCTCTTATGACAGCACTAAATGCAAAGGGTGTGCGTGTATGAGGAGAATCTTTGATGAACGATTGCAAACCTCGCGCTCATCCTGCTTTGAGGTGTGAACGTGTGCTCCGGCAGCTGATATTGTAAATTAAATGAGAATGTAATTGTTATAGGGCAGTCTCATTATTCATTGGCAATAACTCTGGTTTATAGGTATCTGGCAAGTACTTTTTCGCATTGGTTCTGGCACTGTCCGCAAGCCCTCCACTGCCCTGAAACATTGATTACGAAAAAAGTTCTCCAACACCCCGATCAGGGGGTCCGACATACAATCACGCACATAAGTTTGTCTGGCAAAACTCATTTATTTTGCAGACTGTCTCCCGTAACTTTCATGGAAGTGTCCTGAAGTGCAATAGCGATTCGTATATGAACATATGAACTCTGTGCATTGTGCAAACACTCTTGTTATGTGATCCTTAAAGGATGCATAGTTGCCATGGCAATGGAACCTCATTGGCCATAATTGGAACAGAGATCCCCAATGTCTTCCATGTCCCTTGACAACTGATTGACATGATTTATGCTTTCCATATACCGTGTACGGCATTTGCTTTGATATAGCCAGCACTCTATTAAATGCAGCTGCGATCATGATATTGCTTTTATGTTGGTGCTTCCAGTGAATAATACTGAAGGAAATCTCTTCTTATTAATATTTACCTGGCAAATTCTCTTGTGTAGATGACACATAGACTGTGGTCACATTGGCATAGCAGGTATCTCTAGAAAGATAAGAAATTGAAAATATAAAATTTGATTGTCAATCCTATTTTATGTGGATGATAATGGTTTTACTCAAATTGGTTTTGTTTGCGTTCGGTCTGCAACTTGGTTAGCTAGGTTGACGCCACAAATCTAGTTCTGTATATTAACACTGTGAACTGGTTCTGTATTAGCCCCATGGATTGGCTCTGCATTTTGTTTTATTGCAAAATGAACAACAATGTCAAACAGGCACAATGAAAGTTACATACATATAACATGCAGAAAATATCTACTCTGAGCAGCACAGTAACATTTCCCTAACAACAAAGAAATATATTATGCAGGATATTCTAAGTAAAGTACATTTTTGATACAGTTCATGGGCCTTTTTGTTGTTTATCAATGTAATACTTTTTACATATGGGGGTAAGCTCATTCATAAATGTAACAAACAGTGGTGGGGTTTTAAAAAACATTTATTATAAAAATAGCCAACATCAATATATTATTACATAAGAAATACAATTTTCTGTCCTCCAACATAAGTCCAAACATTATATTGTTTACAACAAGGTTTGGTACCAGGCAATTGTATCAACCAATTGTTTATTCTATCCCAAAATATCATCAAAATGCATATTTTCATTGCCATCTATCAAATCATGTAAATATATTATACCATTTCCCATTCATTCTTTAAAAAAATATAGATTTGTCTTTACATAAAATACATCTATTTTTTCATGTTTTAAAAATGTGTTTGTATAATAGATTCCAGTATTGGAGAACTTGTTAATGGAAGGTTGCTAATTTTACAGGTAGTTTTGTCAACTCAATATCACATCTCAATAAAAAGGAAATACCTCCCAGACTCCTAAAGATTTCCAATAAGAAATACATTTTAAGACATTGTAGCCATTCTAATTTGAGAGTACCATTCATTTTTGTAAAGTCAATTGCATTCAATCCTCCCTCCTCGTAAGGTTTCACCACATCACCTTTGTTTATGTATGGTAGTATTCTTCCCGATAAAATTTTAATTTACCTTATTCATTGTTTTAATTGAATTCTTTGAAATATCCAGGGAATATGCTGGATATATAAATCTTGATAGGCTCTCTGACTTGGACAGTAAAACATGTCCAAACATTGAAATATCTCTTTGTAGCCAGCTCTTCAAGATCTTTTCAAGAGTTCCACTCTTTTATTAAGGTCTTTGCAAACAATAATTCCTTGATATTTAACCTCTGATTTAATTTGAATGTGAGATACAGCAGTCAGAGGGCAGCCATCTTGAACTGCCATCAATTCACATTTATTTTTATTTAAGCATAAGCCTGGTGCCTCAGAGAATACATCAATGGCTTTCATTGCAATCGAAACTTGTGGCTTATTTGTTAAAAAAAATGAGTTGTAACATCTGCCAATTATCACCAAGAAGCAGCTAATATATTCAAGGGCATGATTTGAGATCTATTTTTTATATGAATTACTAACATTTCAGCTACCAATATGAAAAGCAGGGGTGACCTACTGCAACCTTGTAGACCATGTTCTACTTGATCTCATGTATCTCTTTGATATTCCTGAAGAAAGAGTTATTTATATCACAAAATAGCATTTCAATAATATATATGAATTTCCTTCTGAAACCAAAATGTGATAGTGTTTTAAATAAAAAAACTTATGTTTAACACTATCAAAGGCATTGCAGGAGTCTAAAAATAGTATAAAACCCTTAGCTTCACTTAAATATTTATAGTCCACTATATCTAGAACCAATCTAACATGATTGCGTTATACTCCTTCCCTTAAGAAAGCCTGATTGTGAGCCACTTAAATTTAGGCAGACAAACTTTTAGTCTCATTGCAATTTCATGGGCAGAGATTTTATAATCTGCATTAAGAAGAGTTATAGGTCTTAGTTTATCTATGTACCGTTTGTCTTTGCCCGGTTTTGGGAGTAGTATTATCAATCCTTGTTTCATAGTAGGTGTGATTTCCTTTTTTCTATATACATTCATTGAGGGCATAAAATAATATTTCTCTGATATCCTTCCAAACAATTTTGTAAAACTCTGATGTTAAGTCCCCGGGGGACTTTTCAATTGATAATTTATGAACTGATGAATCTAATTCACGATTTATAGATCAGCATCACATTTTTCTTTAAGTTCTTTTTCTATTCTAGGAATGATATCTTGTATTTTATCAAAAACGTTTACACATCTTTAATTGAATAAGCTGATGTATATAGGTTAGAGTAGTGACAGCACAATTCTTCTGCAATATATTTATGATCATCACATACTTCATTATCAGTTATCAATTCCTTAATTGCGTTTCTTCCTTGCGTTCTATTTTCTAAGCTGTGAAAGTATGAGGTATTTTTCTCAACCTCCTCAATCCATTTTGCTTTCGATCTTATAAATACCCCTTGTGCTTTTTAAATACGTAGGTTAACTAATTTAGACTGGAGCTGAATGAGAGTATTCTTAGCTTCTTTAGGCATCTTTGATTAATATCTTTGATAATTTTAAATTCTGATTCTTTCATTTTCTTACTTTTGGCTATATTAAATCGAATTGAAAATTCTCTGATTTTAAATCTACAGAATCCCCATTCACAAGACCAACTATTAATAACATTGTTGTTCTTAAGGTCAGAAATTATTTCCCTTATTAATCTGCAATATTCCTCATTTTCCAAAAGGCTTGAATTAAATATGCATTCCAATTATTTTTTTATTTCTTTCTTTTAATTATGGCTTCAATTGTAGAAATATAAGACAGTGAGCTGTTAATATTGTGGCTGAAATAGAGACCATAGAAACAAATCTCAAGAACCTGCAGCTTAAAATCCACGTCTATTCTTGACTTGCAACTGCCATTAGGTTTAATCCATGTGAATCAGTGACGTGTGGTCAGGGGAGGCAGGTGAGGCAGTGCCTCACCAGCCATCATGGAAAGAAAGAAAATATATAATAATAAAATAATTTAAATTGTTATATTCATCCGGTGGTTTGTACTAAAAAATATTTATTTTCATTTAGCTTCACCAATTTCGATTATTCTTTCTTCAAAATCGCTGAATTTTCTTAATTTCCCATTCAAATGCTTAGAAGCGATGTCGGTGAGGCAGCAGCGAGCTCAGCCTCACCTTGGATTGCGCAACCCCTGGCTAACTGCGCTGGCTGCTAAGCGGAGAGAGCATGTTGCTGTACGGCGTCAATAAAATGGTTTAAACACATTTAATATGTAAACTGATTTTCAATAATTTAGCTTATGTATATAATGTACAGTGCTTTTTGTCACCAACTGTGTTTGTGTAACGTGTTTCGTGTGCTGAGCGATTATAAACGGCAGAGAACAGGTTGGAGTGAGGCAGGCAGTTCTCTTGCCTCATGGCAGGGGGCGCTCAAGATCCCAGACATTCGTCTTGTCACTCCACAACTACAGAGTAAGTGACAGCGAGCTAGGCTAAACGATACGGTAAGCAAGTCAAGTGCAGCGATAGATTATTAGAGATAGAGATTATTTTTTTCCTCTCGCCTATCCCGACTTTCAACATGGATGACAACATTTCGACACTAAAACAGTTTTCTCAAGTGGACTTTCAATCGAAGCAGGAGATAATAACTAAAGGAAGACCAACGCCGGAGCTGAAAGGATTGCTTGTATGTGTAAAGGATGCAGAAGTGAAACATAACCTGTAAACTGCTGTCAATCTATGCATCTATTTGCAAATCTGATTCTGATGACGTCAGTGCCTCACCAGCTATGAACCTCACCGCACGTCACTGATGTGAATTGTTTGGTGCCTGGGTTTACATGCCTCCATACATCCATCAAGGAGTTATTCATGCAGAAATCTATCATAATGTTATTATAATGATGGCCATTATATTTGGAGGGACATCTGTCCAGCCATTCATCCGGGGCTATATTAAAATCACCTCCCACTAGCATTCATTCTGCAGAGTAACTAGTTTTAAACAGGGAGAGTGGCCAAGATTCTCAGAGTTACCCACATATTGAGGTAAATTTCTGTCAGCTTCTTCTCATGCAGGAAGGTCAAGAGTTCCATGTTTTTGATGGAAAATATGGAAAATTTTGCATTTCCACAGCAAGTTCCTTGCCATCAATATCTCACTGCCCGTCATGGATGAGCGCTTTCCTCAGAGTTTGACAGTGCTCTCGCAACTCTTCCTTTGACATGTTGAGGAAAGTTGAGGAGCACTCCAAATTTGTCATTCACCTCTCCCAGGTTCTGAAATCTCTCCTTAAGTGAAGAGAGGGCTATACCCACTACCACATCAAAAAAATGAGGAGCCTCATAACCAAAGCGCCTTTTTGTGGTTCTCAACCGCTTTTGTCTGAGTACAGCCTCCACGTTCATCTCCCCGCACATCTCCTTTGCAGTCGTCTGTGCATCAGAAAATCCAGTGTTTCTGTAGCAGGAGGGGGAATCTCTGGTTTTCTTCAGCAAATCAACTGCCACATCTAGCTGCATGGAGGGAGACTCCATCAGTTAACTCAAATGCTGTATCTCACTGAGGATGTTATACCATGTGACTATGCAAATATAAAAGTGGTAGGATTCAGTCTCCTCAGCCAAAGACTGGGCTTCAGCTTTCACCACAGGGTCTGCAGTAGATTCCTTTTCCTCCAGAAGAGGCTCTCTGACTTGTCTGGCCTGGCACCTTACTGCCTGAATGCCTTTCATCCTGCTTTCCCATGTGGTCTCTGGTCATGATTTCAGGGTCGTTTTGACATGTTTCAGGAGGTCATGCCATCTATGGGGGAGGCTGAGGAGATTTTGAATAGTTCCTTTCACATCCAAAGTAGCCAATAGCAGGTTTATAGTGTGGGCACCACATGGGACAAAAAAAGCTCTTGAGTTCTGTTGAAGCAGCCTAGCCTGAACACCTTTATTCTTTCCCTTCATGTTGGTGCTGTTGTCATAGGGGATGTTAAGCTCCTCTAGCTGTTTGAATATGAGAGAAGACAAACTTTCCTCTGATGACTGCTCTGCCACAAGAAAGCCCATGACATGTTCTTTAATTTGTGGTATGTTTTATAGTAACACAATCCTGACAATGACAGAGAGCTGTTCCTTATGACTCAGATCAGGGGTGTAATGAAAACAATGGAGAAATACTTTAATGTTTTGACCTCTTCCACTATCTTTTCCAGTATTTTTGTGCTGATGGAGTCTATCAGTTCATTTTGGATTCTTTTGCCTAGATAATATGTGTGACTGCCAGCTTGTAACATTGGATATTTCAAGTGCTTGGTCAGTGTTTGGGCTTTTTTGTTTTCAAGTGTTCCTTTTAAATGTTGGTGTATTGGGTTCATGGGGACGTTTCTCCTTTTCAATAAGTCCACCGTCCATGCAATAATGGTGTTCATTCCCTTCTCTTACCTCTCCCTCTTCTTTTGATTCACCAATGGCATTTGAGCCAGTTTTGTTGCTATTTCCTGACATTTAAGTAGCTAAGTGTATTAAGCTGATGAAAACAGGGGATGCACACTGTTAAACTAACTTTGTTAGGAACTTGATGATGAGCTCACAAAACCCTGCCGCCATCTTAAGCCAGGTTCGGCTCTGTAAATTAATTCTGTGGATTGGCTCTGCATATTAGCCCAGTGGATTGGCTCTGAAATTAACCCCGTAGATTGGCTCTGTATATTAACCCTGTGGATTGGCTCTGTATATTAACCCTGTGGATTGGGTCTGTATATTAACCCTGTGGATTGGCTCTGTATATTAACCCTGTGGATTGGCTCTGTATATTAACCCTGTGGATTGGCTCTGTATATTAACCATGTGGATTGGCTCTGTATATTAACCCTGTGGATTGGCTCTGTATATTAACCCTGTGGATTGGCTCTGTATATTAACCATGTGGATTGGCTCTGTATATTAAACCATGTGGATTGGCTCAGTATATTAACCCTGTGGATTGGCTCTGTATATTAACCATGTGGATTGGCTCTGTATATTAACCCTGTGGATTGGGTCTGTATATTAACCATGTCGATTGGCTCTGTATATTAACCCTGTGGATTGGCTCTGTATATTAACCATGTGGATTGGCTCTGTATATTAACCATGTGGATTGGCTCTGTATATTAAACCTGTGGATTGGCTCTGTATATTAACCCTGTGGATTGGGTCTGTATATTAACCATGTGGATTGGCTCTGTATATTAAACCTGTGAATTGGCTCTGTATATTAACCCTGTGGATTGGCTCTATAAATTAGCCCTGTGGATTGGTTATGTATATATTAACCATGTGGATTGGCTCTGTATATTAAACCTGTGGATTGGTTATGTATATTAAACCTGTGGATTGATTATGTATATATTAAACGTGTGGATTGGATCTGTGAATTAACCCTGTGGATTGGCTCTATAAATTAGCCCTGTGGATTGATTATGTATATTAACCATGTGGATTTGTTCTGTATATCAGCCCTGTGGATTGGCTCTGTGTATTAACTCTGTGGATTGGTTTGTGGATTGGACTGATATGACCTACATGGGAGCTTGTTCATTCCCAAAAATGCTATCCAACAAACACTGTGACTCAAGCATCCTTTTCCTTTTTCTGTGACTTTCAAATAACTCAGATTTTGTGCCAACATAAGAAAGAGCTCCATCATTATGAAGTCAGATAAAATGGTCTGTCACTCATTCCATTTCCCGTCATACAACACGGTGAGAGTTCACAAAATGTGGGAGAAAAAAACCCTTTTTCTTCACAAGGTCCTTAGAGGAATATCACTTCGTGCTTCTGTCCTTCAATCCCTCTATCTTTTAAATGCCCAGTTGAAGGTGACAATATTACCACCCCACCAACCTAAGGTATGCAACCCGGCTCTTTAAACTCGGATTCACCCTACCTTTCCAGAGTCACAGAGCAGAGAGGATTTAGAAACATATTACATCTATAGAGGATTTAGTTATAGCACACATGATGACATTATCTGTTTGCTTAGAAGACTCTTCTGTACATGGTGGCTTTTCACTGATTACACATTTCCACAGCATGACTTCGTCTAACACAGTAAACTGTTTCTCCATTAAAGAGGGCGATCCCGCCGATCTATCCGATACCCTGCTTATTTTCTCCTCCCTGCTGTTCTACTGTGCAATAGTGATACTATGTTCCACAGGCATTATCTAAGCTAAATGCTCCATACGCTTCCTGGATAACACACTTACTTATGATTGTCCTTTCCTTACCAAACACACACACACACCCACACATACACACACAAACCCAAATACAGACATTAAAATGGATCACAAGCATAATTTACTTGTGGAATGGGAGGGAAATCTATAAAAGCATAGCAATGTATAGTTTGAGATGTATGCAAATGAGTTATGTGGCATCATCACAATAAAAATGTTTTTTTTAAAAAAAAAAAGTACACAAGCATATACCCACATTTTTTCTCTCTCTCTCTCTCTCTCTCTCACACACACATGCTGTCTCTGTCTCTCCCTTTTCCTCTCTCATGCTCTCTCTCTCACACACACACACACACACACACACACACACACACACACACACACACACACACACACACACACACATTGTTTTTCACACTTGCATGCACACAAGCTCATGTGAATACATACTCACACATACAATAACTACACAGAATATCACACCTTTGGTGAGCTGTCTAGTTATGGTTCTAAAACATAACTTATTCCCACCAAGTGAAAATTGAATCTGCCTCTCTAGCCTTTCTCCCCTATGGCTCCTATAATTATTTTACAATTCTCATGTCAAAGACCACATTTTCCCCAGAAGTGGACCTGAAGTTAGGCACATTTAGGGAGAAATATGTGTGTTGTCCAGAGAAAGAGAAGGGAAGCAATAGAGTGACTGTGAGGGGTTATAAAACACTGGGTGAGAGAGCATCAATCTGTTCCAAAAGGCTCACACTGGAGGCGATCCCTTCCTGGCACCAGCTCCCGCTGCGTGTCACCCATTCACTCCCAAGGACAAGGTCCTCCCCACTGCACGTGTCGGTACGACTTGTGCTTTGGAACCCATCAGCACCACCTAGTGGAAAAATGGCAGAAAGGCGGGGAGCTCGCCTCGTGATCACTGAGTTTTATGTAACGAGATTGCGTTTTTAAGCCAAGTTTCGTGGGTACTAACTGTCATATTTACAGAGAGAGTGTGAGAAAGAGAGAGAGAAAGACAGTGATACAATATTAAAGGTATTGTTTAAAGCTGTCATGTTTTCTCCCTCGCCTTCTCTAGACACCTAAAGTTTCACAAACAGTATTCTCACACATTGCCACAACACTGAGGCAAGGTAACAGAGTGGAGCTGATACTACGTTACAGTTGGTGGACAGCAACGCTCTGCCCCTGTTGGGTGGATTCTCAGAGTTGGGACGCACTGAGGAAAAGCCCTGTACATGGCCAAGGAGAGAGAGAGAGAGAGAGAGAGAGAGAGAGAGAGAGAGAGAGAGAGAGAGAGAGATGGGCTGACCCACCGTTTGCATCCAGCTGACTCGGCAATTTCCGCTCCTCTCCGAATTGCACTATCACAGCAGGAGGAAATCTAAATTCCTCCCGGAAATCTTTCAGAATTCCGCTGCACTGCTCATCCACCCTCGTTCATAATTTACATCTCCTTCAAATGTGTTTTCTGATAAGGAAAGTGTCGTCTTCAGCTCTGCGGCGGTCTGATATTACAGACACACTGAGAAAAGGTGTTAATTTGACCGAGAAAAAAAACTGAACGATCAGGTAATTCACAAAACAAGGCAAGATCTTTCTGCGCCTCAGGCCTCGCGGCAGAGCGTTTATTTATTGATTTTCAGAATCAGCACAACTTGCCCCCAACTGAGATGTGGCGTGGTATGCCAGAACGCGCTCAGCTTTATTTCAAGGCGATGCCTGAAGTAATGCAAGCATAGGTGCAGAGTGGTAAGACTGTAAACAGTTTTTTTTTTTAACTTGCATTCATATTTTTACTCGAATACCCCAAATGCACATGCATGTATGTGGTCACTATACCCAGGTACTGAAGCAACGTACTTTAAATAAAAAGATTCCTAAGTTTGGTGCCATAATCTGAAAGGTTGTTTTACTCAGATTTTAACGTATCCAACATGACACAATCAGTCTTTATATCGACTGTTACTCTTGAATGAAATGGGGCTCGACGGTAAATGTGGACTTGTAGGATAAGGAACATTTTTGCTGTAGCGTGTTCAGGTCAATGTTTTATATTACATGTTTCCCGCCTTTAGTTATCGCTTGTTGCCCATTATGTTTGCTTATTTATGTATCTCGTCTTTGAAAGCGCAACTCATGAATTCAACACAGGCAAGTGTGAGAAAGGAGTATGGGGTCTTATGCAAAGCCCAGGGGGCGCTGTGCTAAGGCACCCCGGCTGTTTTGATAAATACGTCTGGAGCAAATTCTGCAACATCGTCTTGGAAAAGCAATTCCTCGAACCGTCACAACAATTCCTCGCCTCATTTTTCACATCCGAAGTTGTGAGAGAACTTTGACCGTATTCCGTGTGGAGAAGCAAAGGTCTCCCTGCGATATTGTGGAATCCGGCCCCTCTTCTACACCCCCCACCACCCACTCCTCAAAATGCATATACGCGTGAATCCATTACTGTTCAGTTTCTGCCATCTGCGTGGAATATGAATTCAAGAACGCTTTTTTTCATTACTACTCGTTCTATACATAATCTCTCCCTCCCCTGGAACGCTGAGCCATTCCATCTCTCTTTGGCGCAAAGCGTCTGCCACGAGAGGTGTGAAGGGTATGTCGTAGACAGGCTACGCTCGCTGATGGATAGCAACCCCCCTAAAGAGGACAAAAAAAGACTGGCAGTAATAGACACCTGACCTTTGTCCCTCAATAGGAAAGTTTTTATGCATCATAAATCAATAGTAAAGTCTCTCTGCAGTGACTGGAGTTTCGCTCTTCAAGAGCCTGGCCAATAACCGCAAACTGGAAATCCGTTTTAGTCTCTCCCATCAGTGCTCAGCGCGATAGGGACAATATCTCAGGTAGAGGGGCGGGTGGACTCCAGAGGGTGGCAAGGGTGTTGCCTCAATTCTGATGAAAAAATCGCGGCTGCAGTCAGACTAATGGCGATGGAACTAAAGCGGGAGGGTGCAACACAGAATGGAATCCCCATTAAACAAATAGCCGCTTTAGTTTCTCAATGGGGCTTTGTAATGTCTGAGTTTGCGTGTCCGTTCCCCCTTCCATCCGAGCCAGTATAACCCTTCTTTACATCCTACCCCTCCACTGTAAATGCCCTTAGGCGGAGAAGCAGAAACTAGAGGACTAGAGGTAGAAAAGTCAGTCTTAGATATTCTTCTTCTTATTATTATAATAGTAGTAATAATATAGTATTATGATTAGATGTATTGTTATTATGCAAATGAAGAATAGACCTGCGCTAAAACAATGAAGGTTTTTTAAGGTCCTCGTTTCCAAACGACACTATGTGTGAATGTGGGTGCGGGTGTGTGGGCGAGTGTGTATTAAATGTGGATCTGGCTGTATTAACATAAGTACAGTTAACAGTTCTTAGACTGCTCCCTGTCCATTAAAAAATGTCAATTAAAGTGTTGATGCATAATATACTTCAAATATCATTTTCTTGTCGTGATACGGAAGATAAAGTTTGCTTAATGACCCATGACTGCAATTTAAAGATAAAGATATGAAATGAAGATGCAGTCCTGTCGAATGCTGTCCACAATAAGACATCTCCTTTGATTTGAAAATGTGCATAAATAATCGTCTTGTTTAGAGAAAAAATATGAACAGGCGTATATGTTGTGGATTGATACAGATGAGCTGTGTTCCTGTGGATATCAAGAAATCCCCCTGTAAATCTATTGGTTGCGGTCTCGGCGCTTCTATCCAATGCTTTGCTGATGAGGCTGCAGTTCTATTTGGGAAGTTGGCAGCTCGAGGCGAGGGCTTTACTCTCGCGCTGGCAGTTCGACTCTGGAATTATGAACAGAGCTGGTCAAACCTACACGTTGTTTTGAATTTACTGCGAGAGAATTGAGACCATGGAGATCGGAACCCGCATCCTTTTAGCCTTTCTCGTCTCACAGGTAAGCGTATACGGCTCTTCGGCGAATTTCGGATTTCGGTCTTTGCACCCGACTCTCCTCCTGAAATACACATATGTTTAGGCTGTATACTTTTTTTATTTCAAGCGGATCCCGGTTTTCAGCGGCACCAAGGCGGATTTGTTTAAGTTTGTATGTTGTAGCCGTTGCTTACACATATTATGGGTTTTATTGACATGTTTCCCTGAAGGAGGCGCGTGTGGAAGAGTGCTCTGGTCTGGAGAAAATTGTTATAATTGCGCACATAAAAGCTAAGACGAAAGATGGATGTTGATACAGTTAATAGTATGGTAGGAAATAAATTATGGAGATAGGAGAATTACATTGTCGGTGTTTAAATTGCTGATGTTTCTGTTGCGACATTGATTCTTCGGCGCGAGGATAGTTTCTTTGGCAAATCTGCAGTGGTCAGTTTAGGGATGCCGCTCACATTTAGCCGCTCCTGCGAAGGGGGACAATAATGTGCGACGGCTACGTGCGAACCACGACCGGATCGCGTCTCCAGACTCATCTGTATTCAGCACAACTTCCAAGTTTCGCGTCTCTTTGCCTCCGTTCATTTGGTTGAACTGTTCATAGGGAAATTCACACGCCACCGCGCTCGGATTGCACAAGCGACGGAACGCTAAAAACTCAACATATCTTCTGGGGGAAGACCGATTTATGTCAAACGTATCGTTTTTTAAATTCAACATTTTCTTTTCAATATAATTGTCATTTCGTATTTGCACAGCGCTAATGCTTTTTATCTTCACGGAATAAATGTGTTTTAAATATGATTCCGGTCCCACTGGGAGCAGCGATAACTAGGAACACCTGCCTCTGTCAATCGTAGAATAACTATTTATGTGCAGAAGGGCCCGTCGCTGAGTCTGTCACAGCGAAGTGCTGCACGAGAGCATCATTGGAGGTGTGTTTTGAGTGGGATGGCGCCGTTTAACAGGCTTTGCACTGTCACATATGCGTTTACTTCTATTGTCTTAATCTAATCTTAAAATAGATATTTAACTTAATACGTTTGAGGATTACGAACAACAGGTGTTGCATTTAACGCGTCATTGTTACGAATTACCTAGGGGAACAGACGCTGACGTACACGAGGCTAATAGATAACACATGGTCCACATGGAGGCGACTCTCGGTCCCGTGAACTCGATCTAATTGCGGAGCTCCTAGTGTTGGTGAAACCGGGCTGCATGCTAAATTAATGCTCTTGCGCCACTCAGACCAGACTCTACAACCAATATTTGTTTTGTTTCCATATGTCTCTATTACGGGGTAGAGGTTTCTTAACGATGATTAATATTGCATTCACAATACCTTTGGTAAAGAGGCAGTCGTCGCTCTCGTTACTCGCCGTAGGGAATATCAATGATATACTTTGGTCATAAGGCAAAGTGGCGCAGAGCAAAGTAATACGCAACTAGCACGACCTGAGACGCGGCAGAAAATGACACAATTTGTGATGACAGGTCGAAGACATCATCTGGGTGTCTTTGCGGTAGGCAAATATTGCTGTTATTATCTGAAGTCTTGTCACGTTTAAAAGTAATCTGTCGTCAGTTGACTTGTATGACTGAGCGGTAGACGTTGGAGTTAAGTCGCCTGGGTCATTTAATTTAGCGGTGACATTTCCAGCTTGCGCTTTGGTGTGTTTATAATGTTCTGATGTCCTCTGCTGACAATAAATAATAAGAAAATGACGTCTTTAGACCCATGCAGGGATATTATCCAGCAATAGTTCAATAATCATTTTATTGACCAAACTTTGCCGTTTCCCACAAAGACAGATCATGCATCCACACGATTTTTTTATGAATAAAATAAACATTTCAAAGGCCAAGAGCACAGGAAGGGTTTGATTAAAACAACAGCGATGCATGCAATGAAGTTTACGAAGCAGTTTTCGCAAGACTAAGCGTTTACATGAATCCAGTGAAATGTTTAATATTCACCATATCATGACGACATTGTGTATCTGCTGAATCCTATTGGCCAGCACAGTCAACAGTTTATTTTTTATTTGTTTTGACTGAGAGTTTACTTGTGGAATTGGTAATCATATTCACGTGCAGTATACATACTGGGAATGATATCCTGTACCTTGTTACTGCACTCTGCCTGAAAGAAACAATATCAGGATTCCATACTGCGTTGGTTCTCCTCAAACAGTCCGGGATAGAGGCTGTATTTATGTGTTCATGAATTAATTTATTTGATAAGTTTATTACCGACAGCCTGGGAGGAAATGTGTTTTGCCGTCAGAAGTGTTGGAGGGCCGGGAGTATCCCAGCCTCAGTCATGTTTTCTGTTCATTTATTATACAATAAAGACTTAATGTGGGATGAAAGGTAATTAGCCCCTAGCTGTGAGCATAAGTGGAGGTGAATAAAATATTGGGTTTGTGTCCGTGGGCTCGAGGGGCCTCATCTGACTCCTAACCACCCAGATACCTGATCTCCCTTTGACCGTGTACCCCGGCTACCCAAGTACCAGACACCCCTGTTTAGGCAACAGCAAGAATCTTTTGACTCAGTCCTCAATAACTGTGATTTAACTTTTTATTTAACTTTTTTCTCGCCTTATTAGTGTATGTCTATGCTTACAGCTAATAATAATAATGATAATAATAATAATAATAATGCATACTTATATTTTATACAATTTATTCATTGCATTTATGAATATGTATTTTTAAACTTCACTGACCCTGCAACAAAAGCACGTCTCATAATTTGTAATTTGTATTGAACCCCGATGAACTAAGGTAATACCGAAGAGTAACTAAAGAGTGTTCTCAAATACTCAGAGATCTGGAAGCCCTTGCTTTCTCTTTGTAGTTTCCAATCTCATGCCCCCTGTGACTCTTTCTCTTACTCCTGCTTATGTCCTCCTGGGCCCTCTTGCTGCCTCCTGACTCATTTTTCTCAGAAATCCCACTCCTCCCCCTGCACCCTCTCCCCGTCCTCCGAGCCCCCTTTTCAGTGTCCCCAGTCTCCATGCATCCCCCTCTCCCCAGGTTCCCACACGCTTCTTGTCTTTAGGCTGGAAATGCCTCATTTATAGCGGCGTAGCCGGGGCGCCAGCTCCGTCCCGTATCAGCTGCTCCCCGTCTCCTCTATAAATCCCTGTTTTTAAATTAAACGCTAAGCAGTGCACTCCCAGGGATGATTCAGAATAATCACAGCCCTGCCAGGAAGCACAGGCGCTCATATATTTTTCCCTCTCTCCCTCTCTCTCTTTCTCCCTCTCTCCTTCCTCCTCCCGAGGTGGAAGTGCAGAGCTCCTAGTCCGTGGTCTTCAGTGTGTATTTTAAAAATTTTATTTACTTATCTAGTTCTTTGAGACTGCCTGGTAAAGCGATGGCTGTTTTTTATTAAACAGAGGAAGGGGAGGGGGGGATGAGGTACGGAATCCTTAGTGGTGGTTGGGTATACCTGCAGTATATGGGTATGGGGGTGTGGCTGGAGGGGGGAGCTGTCATTAGTCGCTGGGGTCAGGTGTGCGTGTTGCTCGGTTCTTCACTAACAATGAAAGGTCACCCATCTGCCCTTGGCAGCCTTGTCTGTTTCTAGAGGTGGTAACAGGTGTCGGACTGAAGACCTGGCAAACAGGTGACACGCGCAGCTGTGTCTTAGCCGGGTCGGGCGGGGCCGACAGGTGGGACAGGCGCTTATGTCTGACCGGAGTGAAATCAAAGCCGTCCTGCAGCAGCTGTGAATGCATCAAATCTGATCCATCCTCCTCCAACTGTGAATGAATCAAATCCAATTCGTCCTCTTCCAGCTGTGAATGAATCAAATCTGATCAATCCTCCTCCAGCTATGAATGAATCAAAACCCACCTCTAAGAGAAAATGAATCAAATCAAACTCATCATCCTCTAGCAGCAAATGAGTCAAATCATACCTGTCCTGCTGTAGTTGAAACAAATTTAATCTGTCCTGCTCTGGCTGTGAATGAATCACAAAGAGTCCCGTTCTGCTCCATCAGCAAATCAGTCAAATCAAATCTGTCCTTCGATAAGTTTGAACGAGTCCAATTGAACCTATCCGTTCCTTTTGAATGAATCAAACCAAACTCGTGCTACTGTGGTGAATGAGAGAGGTGTTGCGTCAGTGATCTCTGATCTGCTGCCTCTGAGAACAGACACCGCTGTGCACTGTTTGATTAGTCACTATGCGGATGCTGCCCACTTCACTTTTCTATATGATTAATAAAAGGGGCCATGCTACATTTCTTTAACGCCAACTCTGTGCAGACACATTTTACCTTCTGACACAACTCAGGCGATCAGAAGATCCCCATAGACCTTTGTGCCCAATCGGGGGCTGACTAATGCATTCTGCAAAGAGAGGAAACTATAACTTTTACTGTTATTTAGAAAAATAACAGAAATATACATAAATACAAGCATATAATTAATGCTATTATCTTAATTTTTTAAAATCTGGGTTGACTGGCCACAGCAAGTGACCCATGAGAGCATCCAATCAGGACTGGGAATAGAGCGTAGCTCTTTAGCTAGACCCCGTGTCAAAGCACATTTCTCAGCCCCGCGGGCCCCACGTGTCCCCTGGTAATCAGGTGGGTGGAGGACGCTCTGCGTCGTAAATGTCTCCATGGTGCGATTGGACAGGATATGAGATCCTTCCCCTGCCCACCCTCAGGGCTTATGTGTGCGTGAGGCCTTTTGTTTTTATTTAAATTATCAACAGTCGAGCTGAAAGATCCGGATGAGGTAAATGATGGTGTTGTAATGATGCTAATGAGAGAGGCCGGTCATTACGGATAATGTTTATCTGTTAATGTGGGATGGAGTGTCTCTCTGCAGACTGCTTTGTGCTGTAAGCAAGCTAGCTGGGCTGTCGAGGTTAACTGTGGTGCCACTGCCGCTGTTTCCTGCTTCTAAATGCAAACTACCATCGTGACACTGTGTGTGTGCGCGCGAGCATGTGAGATGATGTTACAGATTTTTCCTCAGAATAGAGGTCTGCTTTAATTACAGTATATTTTTACTCATAGGTAATTTTGAACTTGAGAAAACAAGGTTGGTACAGCGCCCCCTATGTCACAATGTGGTGGTCCAGGGCCAGGTTGGCAAGGTGTTGAGTGGAAGCTGAGGTGAAAAGAGCAGGAGAGCAATATTAGCCAGGTGTGGAGATCCAGATTAAAAAGCTGTGTTGATGTGCCAGTTGAATATGGATCTCAAGGCGTCTTATGGTCCTGGCTGCCTTTGACTGGACCAAAGCCAGAGGGAGTGACTTCCCGTATATATCTTCTCCAATAATAATGCACACACACACACACACACACACACACACATTTGCTCTCACGAATGCTATAATGGAAGTTGGTAATGTAAGGCACCCTCCATCTTGCGGTCGCCACATAATGGACTGGAATTAGGCGGCATCCAGAGGCTCAGCCGGCAGAAGGAAGCTTGACCTTGGTGGTGGCTGATGGGCTGAGCGAGCCGACTCAGTGCATGCACTTTACAGGCTATGATGACACACGAACGCAACCCAAAATAGCCGCAGAAATAAATGCAACACTTAGAAGGCGTGGCTCTGAGCGATCAAAGGGAAAATGTGCTACAGTAATAAGGATCCCTGTCTTTCAACGGCATACTGTGATCAGTGCCATATCCACCCTTCAAATCATTTGACAAAGTACCTCCCATGCTGCTGAATCCAACAGGGACACTCACTAATACACTTTTTAATCATTCACACAAATTACCATAAACTTATTAATGCTTATTAAAATAGTACCAACTTCAGCATTCTAAATGTTTTTGATTTATAAGTGTTTTGAAGGACACACTTGTGATTCCTAGTTGAAACATTCCACACAGGGTTAAAATATGTACTGCTGCCATAAATATAGATTTTTATCAATGCTCATAGCAACCTGAATAAACAGTTGCTTGTGATCCATATTCTTCATTTCACTAGTGCACACTGTAGTATTTTATGGAGTTTTCTAAATCTGGCTATACTGTCCTTGTTTTTAATTGCACATGTACTCACATTTATTAATGTTGACTAATCATCAATATATGCATTTTTTATGAGGTGGAATGCAGTTATTAATTATTAAGCATTTATAAATGCATCGTAATCTGTTAGCTTTACTTCAGATAGTCTGAGTGTGGGGTGCGGTGGAGGAGCTGATTGGTGAGCTTGGTTAGTTTTTGGCTGACATTTTTTAAAGAGCCATGATGTTTGGCCGGCCTCCTTGCATGGTGCGACATAGGGGAATGAGAGTTTTGAGGAAGAGGCGTCGTGAGTTTGGAGCGCGTCTGCTGTCTCTTCATCCAGCTGATGGCTCCATCTTCACTGTTCGCTCTGCTCATCCGTCTGTCCATCAAACGGTTGTCAGAAAAGCCATGGAGTCAGCTTCCAAATCCTGCAGCTCAGACACGCAGCATGCAGCCTCTATACTGCCGCCAGCACAAGCACACACACACAGACACACACACACACACACACACACACACACACACACACACACACACACACACACACACACACACGCACACAAGCCCTCTTATTTACTCTGTACACACACACTTTCATACTCACAAACAAACATATGCTTGCATTCACACAACATAAAACACAAACAGACTGAGTGCCATTGGTATTCCTTTGTGTGGGTAACTCTGTTTATCCTGCAAATGGGAGGAGAGCAAACTTGAGGGAATACAGTCAGGAGAGCTGCAGACAAGTCTAGCTCCATTGTGTGTGTGTGTGTGTGTGCGTACGTGCGTATGTGTGTGTGAGCCTGTGCATTTATTCTATTCTCAAAACCTTTGAGCCGCCCCTTCAAAACTTTCTTGATCAAAACTGCTTCATCTATTAACCTCAAGTCTCTCAAAGGCTCACACATCTGTTCATCTTGCAAATTTGAAATTTCTATCTCCTGATGCCTGCCGTTATTGGTTTGAACAGGTAACTCTGTGAGCATAGCTCGCAACAAATCGAGTTCCCATGACCTCTGTGTGAATCCTGCCACTGTTGGAGAAATTCTCTTATATGACCATCTTAGACACAATGAACGTATCTTTATATAGACTGAAAGTTTCTATGGAGGTTTGGCTGTTCACATGTCACCCATTAGAGAAACATGTATAGCACAGTACAATTTTCAGGTAATATGAAAAAAAAATATCTGTAAATCTTCACATATTCAGCAAATTAACAGCCCATCCTTGCATTTCCAAAGCAGCACAATACCAGTTTATAAGAAAATGTAGTAATTGTATTAATTGATTAACTAATTAATTATGTTTTGTGTATGTACAGGGACAGGGCTGTGGGAGGTGAGGGGAATGACAGCAAGGGATCATGGGTCAGTAAATGGGGGGAGGAGTCAGAGTGACATCATGTCAGAAAGACTAATGACTCTGGGGGCATGTGGGCAGAGACAAAAACCTGGAGCGTCCAATTGAATGATGATTGATCTGAATGCATTACCGCGCTGGCCTGCTGTGAATGCGCTCAAAAGAAGCGATTGCAGATCAATGACACGTCACAGTGGCGGAGCCCTTCCGACACGTATCCGCGTCCGCCGCCAGATGAGAACATGGTGGTTGCCCAATCCTGCTCGCAGCAATGCTGCTTGTGCTTGTGTCGTGCTGTGCTTGACTCCAGAACACAGAATCTATCACTTGATCTCTCTGACTTGACTTGTGGCTTTGACCCTGTGTGTTGCGTCTTGGACTATGACGTGTTATGTTTCACTCACAGATGTAGCAAACGTTATGTGATGGGATGACAAAATCAAGCCCCCCCCTCAAGCCTTCACCCACAACAAATAAGGAAAAATCCCAGGCATCACAAAGGGGGTCCAATTTTCTCCAAGCATGGAGGGCCATGTCCTGCTCAGCGATGAGGGAGTCCTTAGGGTTAAAGCTGAGCGCAGTTGCGGGCGATCTCTTAGCGTGCCATGGTAACAAGCAGAGACACAGGGCGGACCTCTGCCAGCGAGAGGGGCCGCCGTTGTTTGACCCCGGTGGTGTTTCCGCTCTCTTCTCGCTCCTCCTGTTGGCTCTCATTGTGTCAGATCCGCAGCTGCCTGTCACCTCAGGGGGAGGAGGAATCAATCACCCCCCAACTCAGGCTCTGACACCTGCAGTACCTGCAGCCACCTCCTAGATGGCGATACTGAGCCAGCAGCTCTGCCGCTGTAAAGAGCTTTGATCCCAGGGAGTAGAGGAGACTTCCTCTCTGAGGTTTGCAAGCTGTCCTTATGTGATGTGTGTGTGTGTGTGCGCACGCTTGCACACATTCTTGGAAGTGCTTTCTAAAGTAGCGCTGCCAAAGCTGATTAAACTGTTGAACAAGGCATTTGAAGATAGCCACTGTTGGACTGCTGTTCTGAGGGCAAGGAAAGCACAATGCTGCTCACTGCGGAAGGCGTTTCCAGGCAATTAAGAGCAGCTTCCAGTTTCCCTCCTTTTGAAGTGGTGAGAGCCATGCCATGAGCAAAGCTCAGCTCCGTCTTCAGCTCTGAGGGAGAGAACGAGATGGGGAGGGAGAGTGAGGCAGAGACAGAGAAGGAGGAGTGTGGCGAGGGTGTTGTGTTCATACACCTGTTGACAAGGCTGCACCCGTCAGCCGTAATGTGACAATATTCTGTTTTTTTTTTTTGTGAGTTGCATGTGAAATACATTTGAGTTGCTCAGAATGCCAGCTGTTTTGTCTCAAAAAAAAAAAAAACCCGCTGACATTCCTCAGTCAGAAAATGAATGCAGCAGCTCAAGAAACAGATCCCCCAGTACTCCAGGGTCCATTGTTCTAAAGAATGAAGAGTATCACAGAGGGACAGTCTTTCAAACAGCGATGAAAGTGAAGGCTTCAACGCTGTCTATGGCATTTAAGAAGCTACACCCCACGCAGCCGAGATAGCGGCAACCTGCTAGTTTTGTGGGGAAAGCTCCATTGATAGGTGTTACTGCTGGTGGATTTCCCAGATTCCTCTGGGGGAAGAAAAGAACATAAAAAAGGGGACAAGTGGATTGAAAAACTGCCTGATCGTGAACCTACGGGCATTGTTCCTTGTGGAATAATCGGTATTTAAGAAAGCCACACTGCCTGTATCTCAGAGAAAATGTTTCTTTTGTTATCCTGCTTTTATTTATATCTGAAGAGATACAATAGGCAAAAAAGAAATAAAAAAGTTGATAGGATCAAGAAGCTGGGTATTATAAATGTATTTTTTTTAATAGACAGAATGCACTGACGTGGTATTCAGCAGTGACTCAGATGTGGGACGTTCACAGAGGATTTGGGTCAGCGAGAGGGAGACAGAGAGAGCCCAGGTCGTGGTGCTCTTTAAATAACACATTCCTTCAGGCCTCTCGGCACCTTGCGTTTGGACCCCGTGAGCTGCACCTTAATTAAACCCCTGACCTAGATGTGCCACTCAGCGGAGCAGCGCTGTAAGAGCCCATCCTGCAGGGGGCGATGGAGAGGCGGGTTCAGGTGATCAGGTAGACGTGACCCATCTGCGATCTGTGATGGAGAGGTAGAGGAATGGGAGTGAACAAGGGAGAAGTAACAGTAGAAAAGGGTAAGAGAGAGGAAATGAAAAAGAAGCAATATGTTTCTTAGGGAATTTTTTTTTTGTGTACCATTTATTTAGAACTTTTAATCAATATGTGTGTGGGGGAGGTTGGTTATTTCAGGAATGGTTCAATGAGATGAGTGCTTTTTCCATCACCATCCCCCCATCCCTTTCCTCCCCTTCCATGGGTAACTGAGCCAACTGGGTCTCCAGGGAGAAGCTGGAATACGTGCAAACCAGATCCGATATAATTTCTCCCTCCGATTTCGTGTTCCGCCAGTAATATTTCCCCATCTGTACGCCTCGGTGAGCACCAATTTCCTGTTTCTGTAGGACTTTCCGCCACACAGCTGGTTACTGTCGCTCGTGTCCTCCTCCTCTCTCTCTCCGCCCGCCATGGCCTCACTACCTGCCACTGGCGTCCCAGAGTTCAAAGCCGGCTAAAAGCGCAGTGCCCAGGTTCGCTAAAGTAAACACTGAGACACGGTCAATTACACCAATAATTACACAAAGGGGCTTTTCTCTTCTACTTCTCTGTGTTTTTGCCTTTCTCTTCTGCCTAAGCAGTATAGATTATTTGTTTAGCGGGGCCCGATACCCAGTAATGGGTGAGCCTGCTCGAGTTGCGAGCAGCCTTTTAAACACGCATATCATGAGGTTTTTTTTTTTTTTTTAGCTAGGTATTCCGGTCCTTCCCTCTTAGCCAGGCATGGCGATTAGGCCTGCATGACGCAACTCGGACTTTGCGATGCACCTGAGCCATTGTCATTTCTCGGTAGGCTCTTCACGTGCTAATGACGAGTTCTAGGTTGTTGTGAATAGCTGATTGCTGGGTGTTGCGCTCGGGGGTTGCGGCCGATCCTGTTTACGCATGCAGATCCCGTCTCCCCCACGCTTTTGTCGTCCCTCCCTGACCCCCCCTCCATGCACCGGCGCTTCATTAATTTACTACGGAAAATATCTGCAGCGGGAGCATACTGCCTGACTCCCATTCATTCGCAGCCCTGGGCTTGTTTTCCAGGATCCCCTAAAAGAGCGCGTGTTGTTCGCGTCAGCTTGTGAATGAATAACAAGTTCGTGGCTCCTTCTCATTCTGAATACTGAGCATTCGGACGCAAGAGCAATCCCACCCCCCTGACCCCCACACCACCCCCAGACGGCACAAACAGATAGGAGTTTATCTGAAAACCCGTCCTCAGTTCCAAATTCCAGGACAGATGCAGACGGTACAGTCTTATCTGTGTTTGTTTTTCTTCTTCTTCTTCCCCCCCTGCCTGCATTTACTGCACTGTGTCTCATCAGAGGAAGTGCAGCATGGTTCCAGTAAAGGACTTGTTTCTAGAGACTTATTTATTTGTATACATGTAGGGGAGTCGACCTCAGCGGTTGCACGGAGACAGCCGAAAGACCGATATGGGGCCTGGACCAGAAGAGAGGGGTTTTTTCGTCATTTGGGAATTCACTCTGTTTAAATCAAAAACCACGAAGACAGAGCTTCTGGATTGAGGCTGTCTTCTGATTGTCATATTATTTGTGGGATGAGAAGGAACTTTTTCTGCAGACTGAAGAAGGTCAGTCTACTGTGGGGTCAAAACCCCAAAGTTAGTGGTCCTGTGTATCATCAATAGCAGTGGAATTCATTCTTGTACTTGAAGAGTTACAGGGTGTCTTCTTTTTGTTTTATTTTGTTTGCTTTATCCTTGTTTTCCCCAATTTGATATGCCTATTCGCTGTCACAAAATAAACTTTCTGTAACCTCAATGAATCACGATCAAGCAGACACTTTCTGTCAACACCTGTGATATTCAGCCTCTGCTTTCATTTACACCACAGTCCCCAAACTAAGTTTGGAGGAAGTCAGTCTATGCATGACTTGTGCAGGCAGTCTTTGGGCACCTGTGTGACCAGCAGGGGTCACTGATGAGCAATCTTGCAATGCTACGGCCAAGTATACATTTACAGTGATGTTGGCACTGATAGATTTGACACCAGATCGCTAACAGTGTACCTTTGCAGTATGAGCATTCCACCAGTGCTATGTTTTTACATGCTAATTAGCAACCTGTTAGGACCTAAGAAACCAGGTGAGATGAGTTAACTGTGTATTTAAGTGCTACAATTAACCAATTAACTGTGGAGTAATAATGGAAAACTGCATATACTGTGTCTCTCTCAGGGAAAGATTTATAAGGTAGCTGAGTGTTTGTTGACAAACTGAATCCAATGATTATGAAACCAGTGGGGGTGCACTCTGGTCGTTAGGTCACTTGCAGTTTCACTGGAAGGGATTCACATGGTGCAACAAGCACACTGTTCAGAAACGTCAATCTCACACATTCAAAAATGTCAATCTCAGGCCAGAATCTAACCAGGAATATAGCTTAATTTCAAGTTTGTTTGATTAGGTCCCAAATATTTTTTTGTCTAACCAGTGTACCATGCAACTACAGGGGACTACAGCAATGATATAGACCTCTTCCTGAAGCGGTATCAGTACTGTCACCATATAAATAAAGCAGAAAGAGAAAATGCGTAGTGTCGTGTCTATCCGTTGAATCCGCTGTCCTTTCAGAAAGGAATTATGAGAGACACCTGAGGCTGTCTTTGCCAGCTGGCTGTGCATCTGGGCTCAGTTCTGCGTCTGACATAGAGCAGGGCTATAAGCCGCATGTAGCACTCACACCTGTTGCACTACCTGGATGAACGTCTCTCTGCCCACGATGCATGGGCGGTAATCCTAATCTTTGGAGAGGGGTAGGTGTAGGATTTATTGTACAGACTGCGTCCCGTACCACTGCATAATAAAATTATTGTTCACAGGGAATTAATACAATAAAGCAAAGAGACATTGTTGATTGCTGCAATGGCATGTATTTCATAATTAGCCGACATTTATCTTACAGGCCCACTTAATTATGTGATTTGCTAAACAATACATTCATCACTTACACCACCTAGATTATAAAAATAGACCGGTATAAGTTTTTGAACATATTCTGCCTGTAAAGAACTTGCCTATTAATAGCAAGTTTGTGTGAAATGCTGTAGCGTACTGCAGGGGTATAATTAACATGCCAAGTTAGTTCATAATGTTCCATAAAAGTGCATTAAGGCGGTTGTATTTGAATAGCGTCACTTTTGACAAATTGGATTTTCAGTGGAAAAAATTTCTTAAGTAGAGAAATATTGAAGCTTCCATGCAGTGTACAAGTATGTGTTTCATTCTTAACCCGTGACTGGAATGACAGCTGTATGAGAAGGCACCCGTGGATACGCCGGTCACGGTTGCCGCGTACAGCGTATCGCACCACAGCCATCAGAAGTGTTGTCAAATGTTATCTGTGAGATCAGCTGCGTAGGTTGTTGCAGCGATGTAGGCCGCAAATGCTATTCCCTCCTGCAAAAACTGATGACTGCCCCCAAAATACGTTATCTGCATGTCTTTATCATCCAACAACCAATTTCTGCACAAAGCTGGAGGGATTTCAGTCCCAGCAATTTGCTGAAATGGCTTTGTTTGTATACTGAATTACTAATCAAAATGTTTTTGTTCCATTACGCACATGTAGTGAGTATAGGGTCCGTATCCTTCAGCAGGCAGCTGGTGCAGGTACAGGCCTTTCAGGTTTTGTGAGAGCGATCTCTGGGAGCTGACCTGGCCCGTGGCCCAGGGCCCTGGCCGGTCCAACCGCGTGGCGTAAACAGAGGCGGGCCGCTGCTGTTTCCCTGTCATAATGACCTGATCAGCGGGGCGTATTTGTAATCAGCGGAAAAGGTCGGCCCAGGAACCGTGCCGCCGGACGTGCCTTACCATGGTGTGACAGCCAGCTGAACGTGGAAGGAGCGCTGTCGCTTCGAAAAGGCCGAGGTCCCCAGGGGGTCAGCCGCTCTTTCCCCGGCGCTGCGTTCTCAGCTGTGGAACAGGGAGAACAGCGCTCGGCGCAAAACAAATTAGGCTGCGATTCGTTCCCCTCCCAGCGGCAGCTGAGTAGAACATTTCCCCTCTTCGTAAATGTTACCCGGTGACGCCTGAATGGCACCACTCCACGGTGAGGAGATAGCATCCTCTCTCAGGCGTGGGTTTACCCATAATCCTTTAGGGTAGAGGGTGGGGGTGGGTGGTTGGTGACTAAGGCCTGGACATCAGTAGAGATGAATATTTTCTGTTGTAAATGTGCCGACATGAACAACGAGCTGCCCTGTTCATGCCGCGGTCAGGACTTAATCGCCTCATGGGGAAGATAACGAGGAGAGAAGCCACTGAATCTGATTGGGGTCATTTACAGACGTTACCCACAATCCATCAGGAGTGCGAATCTCTTGTCTTTGCACACAATGCACACTGGTCGAGTGCGCGCCGGGCGCCAAGAGGAAAAACAACCGCCTTCATTCAGAGGAATTACCCAGAATCCATCAGCACCCGGGACACAACCAAGGAGAGACAGGTGGTTACAGAAGCAATCCAGACAGACCGCAGAGAGAGAAATTGGACAGAAATTTTATGCTGTTTTCATTTCATTTTTTTTTCAATTTATAGATATGTAGCCTTGTGAAGTCATTACAAAGAAAAACTGCTTCATTTTTTTAGGCATTTCTTATGAAAATTTCTCCTCTTTGGGATAGTTGTTTACAGTTCAAACCACAAGTCTGCAATTTGTGACAGATATGAGAGTTGGAATTATATATGTTTTATCTACAGGTTAATAAACAGGCACATATAAATAGTCAACTGAAGTAAAAGTCTTAGATCTAGAGTGTTCAGCCCCAGCGCTGAGCTGTTATTCTTCCTTGTAGGATATATCACCAATAAAACTAATAACAAATAACTGCCCTACTAAATTCTTCCCGCGTTTGCCGAGGCACAGAGATTACTCAGCTCAGCCAGTGGAAAAACAATTCACCATGAATGAGACTGACAATCAGCAGAGATATCCCACATAAGATTTCAGCCTCTTTTTTTCCACCGTGTGAATTGGAGTAGTTTTGTACAGCCACTCCCTCTCCAGGCTGCAGGGGAGGCTCACGGTGGGGGGTACTGAAAACATAGTTTAATTTGGATGGGAGAAAAGAAGGGGAAAACATAATAAAAAGAGTGGGTCCCCATTTGAGTGTGCTGGTGTACTGTTAGTGTACATCAGTGTTTGAATGTGTTGTCATGCTGTGCCTGTATATCAGTGTGTAGGTGTACCGGAACCATTTAAAATGTGTCTTGAATGAGTTTCTGTGCTGTGCTGGGGCAGCGGTGTGCTGGTGGGTCCGATGCCCTTCTAGTTCTCAGCTGTTGTACCCTTGAGCAATGCACCTAATACCAATTACTTCAGTAAGTATCCAGATCTATATATGGATAGTCTGTAGAACTGTGTAAATTGCACTTGATTACAGCATCAATCAAATGACTAAATGCTGGTGTGGTAGTGGGTGCACTGTTTAAAGTGTACGAGTATGTTTTTGTGGCATTTCAGGATATTATTGTGTAGGTGCACTGTATAAACATGTCAGCATGTATTGCCTGGTTCTGCTGTTTTAGAGGTCCATACATAAAGAGTTAACCAAACCCAAAGCGTCATAACCCAGAAAGAGCCAAACTGAAAATGGACCGTGCGTTAATGGTGTTTGAGGATGACACAAATTGCCTAAATAAATGAAATATAATAAAGTTATTGAGATGAAATGCACTTAGTTCTGCTCTTTTTATTTTTACATGCCTGTTTGGAAAAGAGAAATGGAGAAAAATACCCGGTGGTAATCTCCCTAGTTATTGTTTTCTTCCCTCAGTTTTTTTTCTTTTATTTATTTTTTATCTGAATAGCAGGCTGGTAGTACTCATTGCCATGGGGAATAACATATGAAATATTACAGAGTGCATGACTATATAGCGAGACCTTAGGTTTGAGCAAGGCGTGGATGTGTGGATCAGTCTAGCGTGATGGAGATTAAAATGTAATAAAAACACAATGCATCGCACTACACCGTGATGACAGCTTTGTGCATGTTGTCAGTCAGCGGAGCCGCTATACCGCTTGCCTTCAGATTAGGTTGCAGAGTGCTGTGGATGCAGTGCATTATGGGTAGTGGAGAGGCAATGGACGGTTACATATTTGTTGGGTGCTTTTCCAAGTGGCGCGGCGCTGGTTTTTTTTCCCCCTTAAAATCCAGCTGTTATATCTGCATTCATACATACCCTCTACTGTTTTAGGTCAGAGGTTCATCCTCTAGCTGAGTGTGTGTGTGTGTGTGTGTGTGTGTGTGTGTGTGTGTGTGTGTGTGTGTGTGTGTGTGTGTGTGTGTGTGTGTGTGTGTGTGTGTGTGTGTGTGTGTGTAAAAATAAGTTTTCTTTATGGACTGTGGATTCCCTTGCTGCTTTGGCAAAGTGACTTTAGGAATTTTCTCACCACTCTTTTATATGTGGTAAAAAGCCAAAGACTAGAAGTGTCACGACTTCGCCAGATCGGGTGGGTATATTAGCGGAATGGTCCATTTGGAATTTGAGCTCTGAAGTGATTGTAGCGTGTTTTTTTCAGGCAGACTTGGCCTCTGACACAAATGGGCCTGCTGTTTTGTTACTTTGGTGCAGAAGCAGGTCTGAAGGTTGGGTGATGGCGCAGATGACCTCTGGTGTGTGTTCGCTTTGGCACCTCTCGCGCTGTGCGCTCATTTGCCAGCAGTGGCTTTGTGGTGAGTGCGGTATGAGAGGACTCTCAGGGGCCTGGAACCATATGGAGAACCAGAGGTGGAGAGCCTCTAAAGAGGAGGCAGGGGGCCACAGTGGTGTCCTTCTGGGCAGCCTGGGAGATGTCAATGAAGGATGCTGAAGAAGTACTTAATAAAGCTAAAAGCTCAATATCTCTCTCTCAACACCTCCACACCTGTCCATGCCAGGGTAAACAGATTCAGAGGCCCTGCACATGCACCCTCACACACACACACACACACTCCTATGTATGCACACAAGTGTATACATCGACAAGCACATACATACACACATGCACTCACACACACACACACACACACACATATACACACAAACACACACACACACACATATTAACACGCTCCTATGTATGCACACAAGTGTATACCTCGACAAGCACATACATACACACATGCACCCTCACACACCCTCTAACACACACACACACACACACATATTAACACGCTCCTATGTATGCACACAAGTGTATACCTCGACAAGCACATACATACACACATGCACTCACACACACACACACACACACACACACATATATACATGCACCTTCAAACACACACACACACACACACACACACACACACACTCTTACACATGTATGCACACAAGCATACACCCCAACAAACACATGCACACACACACACACACTCACTCATATATACATGCACACACACACAATCTCTCTTAAATATGTATGCACACAAGCATACACCCCAACAAGCACATACATACACAAATGTACACGCACACACACACACATACACAACTAATTCCATTATCTCATACAGGGAGAGGTCATCCCTCACTTCTCATTGTCATCCCGCTTTTCTGAAAGACTGAAAGAAAGAAGATAGGAAAGAGGAGAGAGGCTATGAGCTACCAGGAGAGACAGATGGTGGATGGAGTGAGAGAAGGGGACACAGAAAAGGAAGCAAAAGAGAGAAAGAGAGAGAGAGAGGGAGGATGGGCGTGGTAAATCTGTTTGACTTTCATTCCGCTCTGTGGGAGTCATTGAGCTCCACAGTGTTCTGAAAACCTCCCACTGATCATCTCCACAAACAGTAGAGCCCTGACAATTCTTTATTTCTCCAAAAAAAAACACAAACTCAGCCCCGACAGCACTTCATTTCACACAAAATATTGTGCTGAGCACAAAAACAAGTGGTTGGGTAATACAGGGAAAAAAAAACAAAAATAAACTGTAAGGTCTCCATTCCTCTGTCATTCTCATCCTTTTTTTGCTCTTTTTTCCTTTTCTGCTCTTATCCCATCACACTATACCAATTTTTACACCCCTGCTCTCCTTTCATTCTTTTCTCTCTCCTTTACTTTCACCTCATTTCTTCTCTATCCTTTCCTCACCCTTCACTCTCTCTCCCTCCCTCCCTCTGGTCATCAGTGAGCCTCGGCAATAGTGGCGTGGTGTCAAGGTGATTCAGAGAGGTCAGCTTTTCCTCCAGGAAGAGTTCAACGGCCTTTGTTACCCTATCAGTCAGGCTGTCCTGAAAGAAACTCAATTCCATTTTACCGCCCTGACCACCGGCGTAGGTTTTCACACTATGTATACAACCCATGAGAGTTAAGCTGCTTTCCTCTTGTAGAGTGCAGGCATCTTCGTATGATAGAGGGGGACAGGTGAGATGACTGAGCGAGAGTGGGGAGTGCCACCGCTGCGTCTGGTCCCCAGGGGGCGCTGTGGACCCCCGAAGCACTCCCTTTGCAGCAAGCTATCATTACTCTTACATTTTTTTTTCAAGCTATCGGGCAAAAACATGAGGCAGTCGGCACGCGTTACTCACTGGGATTCGGTGCAGCTATTTTCGCCGTTTCAGCGGGGGGATGAATTTATCTTTGAGCCCACAGACTGTTCTGTGTCTTAGCTACCCTGCTGTCATGTGACACAGTGCCCACAGTGAAATGGCTTGTGTAGTTCATGGAACAATCCAATGTTAATTTGGGGTTGGGCTGGGAGGGGGTGACTGTAGTGCATTCATAGAACAAGCCAATATTTTTTGGGCAGTTTGTGTGTATGGGGGTAAGGAGTGTTTTAGAGGAGTGAAGTCAGCGGAAACAATAGCCTACATTTGATTGGCTAGATTGAGTGGTATGGCGAACCTGAGGCATTTGATTGGCTGACAGAGAGTACCTGTAGTGGGGGAAATGAGGAAGAAAGGACTGGCAGGGTGTTTGTATATGTGTGTTTTGGGGGGAGGGCAGAGAGCTGAATCAATAAAACATCAACCTACCAACCCCATTTGTTAGGGGTGGCTTAAATTTGAATTTCATCTCCTTCTTTCATCCATGAAAATAAAAGGAGTTTAGAGAAAACAGAAAAGATGGAAAAAACAGCACAGAGGCAGAGTGTATGAATGTATTCTCCGGTGCTGAAGCTACAAGACTAATTATATAGCAGGACAAAGCTTGGTGATATTTCCCTTTCTGTGATCGTCCCTGGCATCTGCAGACGCCCACGCTGTTTGAGAGAGGAGTTTTTGAGCGGGCGGGAGGGGAGGATTTGGGTGGGTGCAGGTGGGGTGGGGGGGTGTGGTGGGTTGTCTGGATGGCAGGGAAAGGATGTAAACAAACACCGGAGCCTGGAAATAAAACCAGGCCTTATATAGTGGGCCAAAGGTTGACCTTATACCCGCATTTTTGGCACAGACCAAAGGGCATGTGTCTAAGGACCTGACATCATTGCCAATAACAGCCTCCCCCATTTCTCCCTCCCCACCCCCACCACCCCTGCCCCTTCTCTTTATCATCCATTCTTTTAGAGCTCTGATTTCATTTTTTTCCAGCCCTGTTGAGCGAATGCTGTGTTGAAGGAAAGTGTACGGGTTTGAATCCTGGTGCAGGACACTACAAATGCTCATGTTGGTGAATCGGTGCAGAAGTAATGAAGCACTGGAGAACGGGTGGGGCAGGGAGGTCAAGTAAACTGAGTGGAGTTTATGGGGGATATGCAGTCTCAAATCCCTCATAAGAGACCAGGGGGCTGCCCCCAGAGCACTGTGTTCTCTTCTTTTCTGTGAATAAGCAACGGCATATATAGTCCTAGAAGTGGAAGTACGAGAAATGTGAGAGTTTGCTGGATGTAGTTACTCCCTAGCTAGCTTGCCAAATCCGTTCCTGTTTTTAGGTCAATTGCGCAACTGCAAACTGCACCCCACTTCCCCCACCCCCAACCTACTCTGAATTTGGAAAGAATTTCTGGGAAAGACTTCCCCTCATTTCCCATCATGTGCCCCTACAAAGAAGGACCCATCTCTCTCTCTCTCTCTCTCTCTCTCTCCCTGTCTATCTCTCTGTTGGTCTCTCGCTCTGTCTCTCCTGTGTTTAATATTCTGTTGGTTGATGGCACGCCGGACACATCTGTGGTTTTTAAGTGTTTAAATCCTCAAGCTTGCTTTGCCCCCAGCTTCAGAGTACCTCTGTTCAATTTCACACTTTGTCGGCTGGGAGAACGTCCTAATTCTATTTACTCTGTTAAAGAAAGCTGTGGCACTCTGTCAGAAACTGCCCGGTAGTTCTTCCCTTGCGATAGACACTGCCACGATTTCAGAATAATAGCTAGCGATATGCTGTTTGTGCACTTGTTTGTCTTCTGTGCGTGTGTGTGTGTGAGCGTTTGGATGTATTCTTGCCGAAATTGAATTTCTCTTCTTTTGTCCTTCCTTTCTCTTTCATTCCCCCTCTCTATCTCAGTATATCTGTCTTTGTTTTAACATTACATTATTTTAGCCACACGTTTACTTTATAGGTGTTTAGTCGTTGGGGTGAACTTCCCCTTCATTTTGAATACTGGCTTACCATCTGTCGTATTGAAGTCCTGTTCTGCAATTTGCCAAAATCCCTTCCTTGCTCCTGCTACTTGTTCTGCTTTTGAACAACTATTTATCACTCATATTCAGCCCTTATTAAGGCATGGAGTCCCGATAAGGGCTTCAGTCCATCTGTCCTGTACGGAAGGACTTCTCTGCACTACCTCTCCTGCTCTCTCCCAAGAGTGGATATGGGGATTGAGAGGCCAGCCGAGTCCTCCCTCTCAGTGACCTAGTGTTCTTACACTCCACTACAGCACCTGATACACCATGATCATTCAGACTGCTGCAATATCAAAAAGGTCAAGTGACCTTTTTCAGCATTGGAAATGAACAGCGGGAATAAAAAACCTCCTCACTCTTACAGCCAGTGGTTACTTGTTGGGTTTATCCACCTCTTTCTGATGTAGGTTTTTTGTCACAAGCCTAAGAGAGCAGTCACAGAAGATGTGCAAATGGAGATGAGTACAGGAATACCCTTGTGAAGATGAGGGATACTGTACCAGGAATATAAACCTGTCGGCTCAACAGTGGAGAGCAACCCATCTTTTTTGACACAATTTCAATTATTTTTTAATTCAGCTGTTCTTTCTGCAATTATGTTATTTCCATTATTGCACTTTTATAAAGGATTTTACAACACTTGCTTGTATTTGCTGTGGGCATGTATTATGTTTTTCATATCTTTTGATTCATTTAGTAGGAAAGTACTTTGAGCAGCTGGTACAAAAGTGTCCTCAAAGAGTCCATACCACTCTTGTGTATTACATCTTCCAAGCTGTTCCAGACGGAATTCCGGGTGGAAGTTAGTTACAGAAGGAACGGGGGTGGGGGGGGTGGTGTACAACCCCAAGAATGGAATGTGTGCCCAACTCACAAGGCATGTTTCCAGAAACTCAAACTTGATGAGGGGGTCTTCGGGTGAATCCGAAATGAACGAATCCCATCGAGCTCGCAAACATAGTGTTGTGTGTCTGCGTGCTGGTTAACAGAGCCCCTGTATCCATGGATATTTGAGAGAGAGAGTGCTGGGACACGGAGGTCGAGAAAAGCCCGTGCGTTTCATTTCAAGGTTAAGATATTCACAGAGGGAAGAGGTGCCGAGCCGCCATGTGTTTATTTCTGCAGTCTTCTCCAGCAGCTCAATTACCCCAGTAAATCTATTTTTCGCGCGGATTAGCCCTCCACATCTAGCTCTGTCCCATCATGCGTTGCTTATTGCGCCGTATTGAAATATGAGGTTTAGCGCCCGTAAGGTAATGAATTACCAGGAAGTGCATGTGATGGATTCTTTCTGGTGCTGCGTGTTCAAAGACCAATCTTTGGTGATGAAAATGATGGGGTTGTTTTTATTTCGTTCGAGGTTTAAGTTGAGAATTACGTCCAGAAGCGTAGAACCGACACCCACAGTCGGAGAGCTTAAGCTGGAGAGACAGGTGTGAAATTGAAAACCAAGGTATGGAGGTGTACCTGTTGCAGGTGTGAAATCACCTACCACACCATCGCCATTAAGGTAACGGAGGTGAGCCCCAGTCGCTGATGCGCCGATCTGAAATCGGTGGTTGTACATGATATGGTTGAACCTTAAAAATCTGTGATCATGAGGTAGATCTTAACTCTCCATATCTCAGATCATTAGATGGGACATGCTTGAGATCAGTCCAGATCTGAGATTGTTAGCTGGGTGTGCTTGGATGTGTACAGGAATGGAGACAGAGACAGAGAGAGAGAGAGAGAGAGAAGAGTGAGAACCCACTGTACAAAGGAAACACAGACAGCAATGCAAATAATTATACTAAAAGAATGAGTGGAAAGAGGGGGAGACACACTGATTATTCATTGTAAAATGTGTCAGAGTAATCACACTTTATATCAACTGTGAAGCCAGAACTTCCTGTTAACTTCTCAGAGTGTGCTGTAAACTGCAGAGTTCTGGAAAACCGTTGACAAGTAATTCTAACAATCTGGCTGCCTATAAAAAGGAGAAGAAAAAATAAGGCAAGAAAATAAAGAAGACGCCACAGCCCCCAGTGAAAGAGCAAAGACATCAACAGGCTATTGAAGGAACACAGTCTGTACCCGCAAGCTGGCCATCCCACACATTATAGAGGAGGTATTGTAGGGGGAATGCCCTGAACAATATCTCTACCCCAGAGCGGCCTTCTTTCAGACCAGGGGTAGCCTTTTTATGTGGGATTATGCCGATTGGCTGAGGAAGTCATGCATGTTGAATGGCTCCCGTGAATGGCTGGCTTTATCTTCCCATGATGCCTCAGGGCTGGAGCTCTCCCCAGCTATGTGAAACACTCTATTTGAAAGCCCTAGACCATACCTGGCTGTCTTTTTTTGTGTGTGTTTGACAGAGATGCACATTACACAATGGTAAGTGTCAGGGAGAGGCAAAGATGATTAGAGCGATGCATGAAGAGACGTGATTTCTAAGCGAGCTTCACAAAACCGTACTGCTGGGATTCGCTGTTTGCTTCTGCCTCGAGCTTAGTGCACATGTTATGATAAAAAAACAGAACTAAGTGCTATTGCAAGTGAACTTGACAATCATTTCGAAGGACTACAGATCAGAGTAAGATGTGCCTAGCACAACATAGGAATTTTTAATATTACTATTAATACGTTTCAGAAACATACAATGCGTCTTCGCACAAAATCACCAATGGTTTCTATCATGCAACAGTATTTGTTTCCAATCCTGTTTGCAAACAGATTGAATAGATACTTACTCCTACAACTGTAAATTTCTCTGTTGCTTCTATTCAGTGTGGCACGTTAGCATTGCACCTGTTTCCATCTTTTGAATTATACCGCTGGTTGTAGATTAAAAAAAAAACGCTGACGCCTTGCTGATGAAATCCAACTTTTAAACAAGAATCAATGAAAATGCTGAGAAGAAATTATGGTCAGTCATTGGACCTGACACTTCACAAGGTGTAAGGTGTTAGACAAAAAAAAACAGTTTCAGTATGCATGAGCTAAACTTCAATCGGAAATGGTGACAATAGCAAAGGCTCAAGGGCA
Organism: Albula goreensis; assembly: GCA_022829145.1. Classification (NCBI taxonomy): domain Eukaryota; kingdom Metazoa; phylum Chordata; class Actinopteri; order Albuliformes; family Albulidae; genus Albula; species Albula goreensis. The sequence continues at coordinate 26,952,589 of CM040755.1, forward strand.
ATGAAAAGAGCAAAATTGGGACTGAAACTGTAATCTGTGTAGAGAAATTGAAGTCAAATTACTGACCAACGAATAAGGAGAGAGTGCTTTTCTGAGCTGTGGGTTTCATTGTGATCGCTGTTCAAGGTTTAACAATATATAATACATTCTTTGTTCCATTTTACAATACAAAAGCACACACATAGACTCACACATGTACACACGTGCATATGACACACAGCTAAAGGGTGAGGAAGGCGCTACTGTTGGCTCCACCCTGCTACATCCACCCTAGCTTTGGTAAAGGACTACATGTCCCTCATGTGCTGAAATAGAACACAGGGCATTTATTCCACCTGAGAAAGTTCCAGAAACAAACCTCACACTGCAGTACAACATTGGTTGTGGGGTTGGATAATGACCACAGCACAGAATTGCAGTGTTAGCCTTGCCCACACATGCTCAGACATGCACGTCTTGCGCGACTATGGCCTTAGCACAGAGGGATACCCAAGATGCAGACCTGATATTTTAAAGTCATCTATAAGTCAATAGTTGCTGGAAGAATGGCCACCATTTTGTCATTACGATGTGAAAAGCTAACATTTACGCCCATTCTATCCTTGCAAAAATCATTTCTATGTGTTTTTACAGAGAATCAGTCAAGTAGATGGTAATGGAAAAGGAGGAGTCCTTGGACAATTGGAGGAGCGTATGAAAAATATGGTAATTGCCCTGAGTCGAGCAGGAGTGGTTATTTCCAGGTCTGAAAAAGGACGTGTATTATCTTGTGTGTGGAGGGCAGGCATCGCTGTGGAGCTTAAAGACAATATAAACCAGTGGAGCCCATAGTGCCTACCTGGTGCCTGCATCAGAATGCCCTCAGCGTGGGAGAGAGCCCCATTTCCTGGCACAGCGAGGGGCATGTAAGGCCGCTGTCGACACATTTGAAGATTCTCAAAATTCGTTGTGTGAGAGTTTTGACATCACCGGTGGGTGTAGAGATTACAAATTCGCATGATTTAGCATCTTTTCGGCACTTATTTGGTACCAGCGCTTTCCATAAGCTTTGGATTGAGGGTTTTTTTTTTTTGTTCATTTATGAGTGACTTTGAAGGACGTGTGGGCCGCGTTGTGCAAAAGCCCCGGTGCAGCCCGGGAGCCATCGCTCTGTGTCTGCCGCTAACAGAGACCGGCTTAAAAGCCCCTAATCCACCGAGTGAATGTAGAACTCTGTAATGAGCTTTCTGAGGACCAGAGAAAATCCCCCCCTTTGCTGAAGTTCCTCTCTCAGAATAAGACCATGCACTTCACTAGCATCCCCTGTGCCCCCCCCCACACACACACACACACAGCTTTGACCGGTCTTCTTTGACCGGATTCATGGGTTGTCCGTGTGAGGCTTTTCTCCCAACTTTTCTTGGTGCTTACAGAGGATGTTTAAGGACTGATGCTGTATGCGATGGTGTTTGTGTGTGTGGGTGTTTGTGTGTATGTCGTATGTTGTGTATGTATTCATGTGTATGCTTGTGTGTCTATATTTGTTTCCATGTGCACATACGTAGATTTGTGAGTAAAGATGTGTGTGTGTGTGTGTGTGTGTGTGTGAGGGAGAGAGAGTGTGTGTGTTTATTTGTGGGAATGTGTGCCCCTGTGGGTGTATGTGTTTGTGTGTATTAATGTGTGAGTCTGGCTGCAGCATGTGTGTTAGTATGAGTGTTTGTGTGGGTGTACACTTGATCTAAGGACTCGGTGGGCAGTGAGCTTAAATAGAATAAAGGTAGGGAAAACAGACTGCTTAAGTGGAGAGGCATCAAGGACCCTCCTAATAATAGCTGTGGGGACATTTAAAATGAAGACCGACTAATTCTGAATTTTATCGGGGTGGCTTAGGGTGGGGTGGAGGAGGGGGAGAAAAATATGACCTAGGGAATAAATTGAGGGGCTTTTCATTTGAATATTTAAAGTCTAAACCAATGACGAATATGCACAATGACATAGCTGGTATTCCAGAGTTTAGCTGAATTAATGGGATGTGGACAAGTGCAATGTTGTTGGGTAGAGGCTAAAACAAAATGATATTTGTACAAAATTGAGAGGTAGCTTTTCAGAAAAAAAAACACTGATTCAGAAAACAAAGTAAACAATGGTTAAACTGGGACCTTATGGAACATTTAGCTAACTATCAACAGTTAGGATTTCTGTTGATATATAGCAAAATAATCAGAAAAAATGATAAGGGTTTTGTAGGGGGAAATCATGCTGAACACATATCTCAGTGAAGCTTAAGGATGCTAAGAAATGTTTCAGTTGAAACCAAGCTCAAAAAAACTCTTGAGTGACTGATTATATGAACTGCAAGTGACTCATTATCAAACTGAAATCAGAAGACATTAAAGGAGTTATCTCAGCATACATTCACAATGTCTTTCAGGACAGAAAGCAAAGAGTAATGACAATAGGGATTATGTCTGAGTGAGGAACTGAGGGAACTGGGGTCCCTCAGGTATCAGTCTTGGGACCTGTACCCCTCCATCTTTACATAAATTACTTTGATAAAGACACGACTACAAAAATAGTTACATTTGCCAATGGCACAGTACTTGAGGATGTAGAAATATATTTTAAAAAATACATTTAAAATAATCCATGAACATTTAAATAGAATCCATATTTGAAAAATGTACCAGTCAAATTCAGTTTAACATTATGAATTCAACATTAATGTAGCAACAATGTAAGGTGGGATTATTGTCAAAAGTATTAGTTTGTACAATTATTTAAAAAATCAAGTCTCTCTGGATCTAGTATTTGTGTTGAATTTTACCAAACTTACACAATTGGCAAGAGATCCAGATAGACTTGATTTTTTTAAAAAATATGACAGTACAAAGCATTGAGCTAAATAATAAATAAGACGTTAAATACTATTAACAACCTTTAACAGTACATATTTAGATCCGTAGTTATTGGTATCATGCTATGGCAAGGGCACTGAGTTTTTTATTTATCTTGGAGCCATGATGAAAGAATGAATGCACATGCCATGTGTTATTTAAAGAGGTGGATGTCACTGATAGAAGAATTTATTGAGGTATTGGATGTTTTTAAGGGATCAATACAGTGGATAACAGCAGATTTTTTATGTTGAGTTAGCAGTACTAGAGGGAATGGGTGGAAGTTATTTGAAGATAAATTTCACGCTACCCTTAGGGAGTATTACACAGAGTTTGAGCTATGCATCAAACGGCTTAGCGTGACTTGTTTTCGAGGCAGAGACCCTTGAGTGTTCAGGATAAGACGTGACACCATGTGGACTGCACTCTTGAAGCTTCTCCGCGAAACGACAACTCTGGGTGTGTCAAACGGCTCATTGCCATCACGTACCCATGATGCTGTAATGTAATGCTTTTGTGTGTCCGTGTGTGATTGTGTGTGCGTGTGTGTGTGTGTGCTTAGGGTGGGTGGGTGGGGGATTGGTATGCGCATGTGGACGTGTTATCTTTGAGACTTTTAATATCCTTGTACTCTCTCTAGCTCTCATTATCTGATACTTTTTACAAATTTTCCGCGGAAATTAAGATACATCAGAGCCTTTTTGTGAAACAGCAATTGTCTTTGCATTGCTTGGGGTGAAATAGTGGATAAGCAGGTCAAGTTAATCAGTGTCATTGGTCTCTATTGACCTCCCCTGACTGACAAGCTGCCTGCAGGTCCATAAACTCTAACCCACGTGTTAATTCCACATTCCTCCAAGCAGCTTCAGCTGCATGCGGTTGGCTTCACATCTACCTTGTGGACATGAATGAATGGTGGCCACCACATGAATTGGGTATTAACTTGTGCGGCTAATTCCTCTTACATCTGTGGATCGGTGTACGGGTGGAACTGATGAATGTTTCAATTTGGGTAGAAAGAAAGTTCATTAGAAATTACAGATTGAAATATAGAACAAATGGAGTGAGGAAAGCCTGTGAATTAATTGTTTTATCGATTGAAATCTCAGATGTAGTCTCAGACAATCTGTCTCTGTTTTAATCTGTCTGGTAGTGATGAAAAAAATGATATTTGCGAGCGCTGTTGCCATCCTACCACCAAAGTGATGTCATTATGGTCTCTCATTCTCTCTCTCTCTCTCTCTCTCTCTCTCTCTCTCTCTCTCTCTCTCCTGCTCTCCCCTCTCAGTTCAGTGCAATATGCTTTAATGGAACGGCAACATTGACGACAAAGCTGTATCTAACAGCCTTGAATCTGAAGGCTAAGAACAAGTACATCAAGGCTTGGTGTATAAATATTGCAAAGATTTAAACAAAAAGTCTCCCTCTCTCTCTCTCTCTCTCTCTCTCTCTCAGTTTCACTTTTCCATTTAATCATGCTTTATTGGCATAACTGGATATTAACAATATTGCCAAAACAATTAACAATGAAACAACTAACTATGACACATCAGGCACAGAATTAACATAGATTTAGGCACAGAATTAATGGAATAATATAAATACAAAAATACAAGCAAAGAAGGAAAAAGGAAACCTTGACAAGTTCAACAATAACACTAATGAACAGAGGAACATGTTTGTTGTTGAACAAAACAAATGGTAAAATGTACAAATTGTAAAATGTAAAAAACAAATACAAATTATGGAGATGGTGGATCACTGTGACAAGTTTTGTTTTTTTCTTGCTTTCTTCTCTTCCTTATTCTGTCCCCTCTTGGTATTTCACCCCCAAGGAGCTCTCCAAAAAAAAGTAAGAAAAAAAAAGAAAGTAAAACCCAGCCACCAATTACTTTAACAGCAGTTGAAACTGTAATCTGTGTGTTTGTTCATGTAGCCGTCAGATTCCCGTACTTCTTTCGCCGTTTCCCTGATAGGATTATTCCCTGCATAGGACCGAGCTGCGTGACGGTCTGGTCTTATTTAGATTATCTCATGTTAAACCGGGCTCTCCCGTTTGCCAGCCGCTGTCAGTGGTGCCGGTACCTCACCCTGACGGCCTTGCGCCCGCCACCGATCCTCGGTAAGCCGGCACTCCAGAGCTAATGCAGCGCCGTGTTCCATTATTAAATGAAAGGTCTTTAAAGTGTTTGTATTCACAGACCTTTGATACGTTTGTTTCAGTTTTGCGGAGGTGATGGAAGGTATCATATGTTCCAATGTGTCAGTGCTTTGAGCCGGCATGTCTCTGTCGACAGATCGATGGTGTTGGGCTGGGGCTGGGGGGGGGGGAGATGTTATTTTGAGGACAGGTATTTCTGCTGCTTTGTGCGAGCAACCTTGCTTTTGTCCCCAGTCTTCAGTCATCCAAGGCTAACGGTTCACCCACGTTGCTTCATTCATAATGTAGATAAGCACCCAGTCAAGGCTAATAGATCATTGATATTGCTTCATTTATAACGTGTACAGTGAACTCACACAGAGGAAACAGCCAGACAAGGCTAACAGATCACTGATTTTGCTGCATTTATAAAGCACGTAAACGCCCAGACAAGGCTAACGGATTGGTAATATCGCTTCATTTATAAATTGCAAATATTGCAAATTTCCTTCGCGGCTGTTTGTTTGAAGGGGAAGAGGATAACCTGTTAAAGCTGCAGCTACCTGGAGTTCACAGTTTTACTCCAGAGATGAGGAAGGAGGGCTGCCCAGTCAGTGGTAACGGTGCTGGAAGGGCGGGTACAGCGGGCATCAGTCATTGGCCAGACCCAGCGCCCATGTAAGCCCCTTTGATGAGAGTGACGTCTGAGGCCAAACCCAGTGCCAAGGTCACATCACAGGCCTGACACTGTGTGATTTAGAGCAGGACAGCTTCCCTATACAGCTTCACACATGGGGTTACACTGTATCACCTACAGTCCACCACACACACCGAGACACACACTAAGACAAACATACACATGCACATACGCATGGCCACGCAAGCACAAACACACACACACACACACACACACACACACACGCACACACACTTACTGTGAATGCATGTGGCCACCACAGATGCACACGGATGCAGGTTCTCCTCCTGTCTGCTCGTGTTGTGTTCAGCTCCCTAATGTGAGCCGAGGGTCAAACACAGCTTTGATTTACAACGCATCCGCCTGTTGAAAGAAATCTGAAGGTGCGCTCAACGTTTTTCTCCCTTGCACTCTGTGTGAATTATTAAAGAATGTTGTGGTACAAATATTTTTCTTTCAGTGATTCTGTAGATCTGAAATGCTAATATCAGGTATTCAGCTAACAGTGTGATGCCAGCACTGGAGACTCCAGTTTCAGAGAACAGCAGTGAGCCCTCAGGAGGAGTGATACACAGACCTACATTCACACACACAGACACAGACACACACACACACACACATTCACACACACTCACATACAGACGCACATAAACACACGCACGCACACACTCACATTCTGATGCACATACGCACACACTCACTCACACACAGACGCACATACGCAAAAACACACACACACAGATGCACATACACACAGACTCACACACACACACACACACACACACACAAAAACACACACACATTCACACGCACTCACATACAGATGCACATACACACTCACACACAAAACGCACATACACACACACACTCACTCACACACAGTTGCACATACGCAAAAACACACACACAGATGCACATACACAAACTCACACACAGACACACATACGCAAAAACACACACATAGATGCACATACTCACACACACTCAAACACACACACACACACACACCATGCATGCATACTCACAGACACTCATATACATATACAGACATTAAGACACACACACTGAGCGCAGTGTTCTCTCCTCGGTAGCACTTGGCTCTTGGTGTACAGTGATTTTGCGGAGTCAAGGTGACTGAGCGCCGCGTAGCAGAACCCATGCATCAGGAGGGGCAGTGCAGTGTGACATTACTGTGTTCATTTCTCGCTCTCCCTCAGAAAGCACACAAAAAGACCTGATGGATCGGTGCCTGCTCCGTGCCCCGCCGCCCTGCTCACAGCTCTGCTCAGTCCCCGCCGCTGCCGTGATCCGTGCAGAGAGACCACAGTCTTCCGTGGTCCGTACAAACCCGTCATGCATTTCTGTGGTCTGCACCGACCAGTCAACCACTGTCATCCGCTACACTGAGCTAGAACAACTGTTCTGCACTGTGTGGTGCTACTGTGGTTTTGTTCAGACAGGGACAATAACAAGTTATTAGCTGCATACAGTGACCAGGAGCTGGTATTGAATGTCCAGCAATGGTCAGACATTATCACTGGCTTTCCTGGGCTAAAGCAACTGTGCCCTTCTGTGAACCATATGGAGGGGCAAGTTGCTGGTGTAGGTTGTACAGAGCAGCCGGGGAGTGTTATTGGCCATATGGAGCAGCCAGGGACTGTTATTGGCTGTACAGAGTATCCGGACTCTGTCATTGGCTGTGCAGAGCAGCCGGGCTCTGTTGTTGGCTATACAGAGTAGCCAGGGACTGTGACTGGCTGTACAAAGCAGCCCAGGGACTGTTATTGGCTGTACAGAGTAGCCAGTCTCTGTCATTGGCTATACAGAGCCATCAACCGTGGCTGTAGTCCCTGTAGTATAACACTCTATTCTGAAAATCACTCTTGACCCATCAATATTCTCCTGTGCGGCCCCGATCCTGCACCACACTCAGATTTTTGACTCCTATCTTGTCTTGTACCAAATATAATTACTCCCGCCCCATTGCTATATCAATGCGGTTCCCAATTTTCTGCGACGTTGGCAATTTGCGCTCGTGTTGTGCTGCAACATCAATGTGGACCGCATGAAAAAACTATTACACTAATTATGCAATCTATTGGCTGAATAGCCCTCTCGCCTTATCGTCAGCCTTAATGTGCGAGTCTGAGGAAAGTACTCCCCTGACTTTATTACTAGTTATGTAATGGTCATTTTTCAAATGAAAAGGCTGAGTTCATAAAGTTTCCTTCCCTCCTGTTTTACTTGAAATATGATGCTAGATGTCTCCATTTCCAGATATGCACTAGGCACCTGCCCGGACCCACCTTATGCCACTCCATTTGTTGATGATTAAAATGATAATTATGACAATGAATTGTCAGAGACATTCATAGTCGATCTGAATGGCATGTCAAAAAAAAAGCACCCAACAGTGAGAGCATCGGTTACCAAGTGACTGCTGTCCCGAATCAATTGCACGCATAAATAGCATTTACTGTTGGGTTATGAATAGATTTGGAACCATCAGATTCAAGGGGAGCCAAACAAACATGGCATAAAAAAACACAGGTGCAGTATAGCTGTATCTCCAGTCTCACATCACCACTCGCAGAAAAATATGTTAATTAAATTAATGCATAAACAATGAAATAATATCTGTCATTTTTCTCATTCCTGATGTGGAATATTTTTTCTGTCCTTTTCCATCCTTGAAGATAGCAATGGAATCCAAACCCCCTCAACCCCCGACCCCACCCCCGACCCCACCACAGAATGTCAGCTGGACATTCTGGAATTCAGTTAGAAAGTTCTCGTACTCCCACAGGGATCCTGTTTAGCGGAACTGTTACTCTATACTCCAGTTAGTCTGAGGAGAAGTCCACAGCTACTACTTTTCAAGGTTTTCAATGGAATTTTCCTTCACACGCAGTCAAATTTTCTATGTTAAATCTACCAGAGTTTATATGAGTGCAAATTATTTTAAATAATTAACCATGCTAATGGTGGTGTCCAGTGACCCTCAGGCTAGTAACCACCCAACAGCACCTCACAGCTGAGCACGGAGGCTTGGATGAGCTGGTAAACACTACTGGGCTTTACTACACAGAATACCCCCCCAAATTATTCCCCACGACTGGGAATCCCACAGACTGATGTATTTTTAAACACACCCTCTGCACTCATTTCTATTTCCTGTTTCTCTGGAAATGAGTGTACAACATTCATGACTTATTGATGACTCCACTTTCATGTGAAGCTCTCTGATACCCCCCCTCACCCCCCCACCCACTTTCAAATGGATCGCCGGGTTACGCATCCCAGTGTTTCCCATAGCCAGGGGAATGTGGGAAAGATGTGTCAAGAAGTGTGTGTGTTGAGGACCAGAAAGGAAGCATAACTCAGGGTGAAGAATCAGAGAGGTTAGACTTTGGGACGGGGTAGTGGAGGTTGCTCGTATACTTACTTGCTTAATTACTAAACAAAATGTTCTGATTAAAGCCTCTGAGTATATGATGTAAATGACACACATTTTGGGGGGAAAAAACAAGTCATTACAATTTTTATTTATTTATTTACTTATTTATTTATTTTGGCGCCTTATTAATGTCATTGTGCCGCTCTGTCACCTGTGTGATTGACAGCCTCCTCGCCTCGGAGTGTTTACCAAACCTGTCACAGTCCTGGGACCATTCTGCATCCGCAAACTCTGCAGGGCACAGTCTGGATGCTGTGCTTATCTTTTAATTCTAGAGTTTCTGAGTTCCAGGTTCTGAATTCCGAATTTCATGCTCTGACTTCCGAGTCCTGAGTTATAATAACAGTGTCCAGTTCTCTCTATGCATAAATTATAGGCGTATGCGTATGGCTGACTGAATAAGTGAACCAATTAAGGCAGCAGTAATTGGTTGGAAATAAAACCTGTACGCACACAGTCCTCAAATCACTGTCTTTTAGACCTCTGATCCAGAGAGTTATAGTATTCCATACATATTAGGTACTTGCAGTTAGTTCCTATTATTTTATAACATATTTATAAGATATTGTATTATATTTTTATATATACATTTATATTTCTGCAACATATTTTAATGAATTCAATTCTATGGACATTATTCTACAGTTGACAGTTACAGTTGTCTACATTGCTGACACAAGCCAACAGACGGTTTTATTTACACCCATAAATTTTATGTTTTGTAATTGTCATGTTTTCAGAATTTATAATTTTTTTTTTTTTACGTAACAAAAACATTTTGCATACTTCCAGGAAGACACACATAAACAGCATGAAACGATATAATTTGATGGTGTGTAATAGACATGGTTTGTAATATAAGGCGGTAGCGTATGTGTTGAGGCTGAGATGCTTCCCCTGCAGATCCGCAGAGTAATTGTTCACTCTTTATCAGTGGGTTGCAGGGGGGAGCAGAGAGTTAAACACCACTCTGAACCCGTGAAAGGAAGACATCATGTTATCTGAGTAAATCAGATTGTTTTTCAAGATGGTGAAAAAAACACAGGGGCGCACCTTTATTAGGCCAGATTGACTGTGTCTGCCGATAATGAAGCGCAGAACTATTTATTCCAATATTCATATGCAGAATCGCTGTCAGGTTCTATTTGGGATGAATGGACGAGCTGAGAAAAGCAGCTTTCATATGTGATACACGGGGGAGAGGTGGAAACCGGGGATTGTGAGGGAGAGAAATGGGGAGACAGAGAAATCAATGTCTTACAGGGCATGGCGGAGGGAAAAGAGAGAGGGAGAGATGGACGGAGAGAGAAGAAAATCAATGTGTAACAGAAAGAGGTAAAGGGAAAAAGGTAGAGACGAGAGGTTGAGATAAAGAAGGAGAGTGAGAGATAGAGGAATGCTGGGATGGAAAGATAGGGAAGCTGGTGCGGAGACCAAGGTGTGTCAGTGAGCGCTCCTTTGTGCCTGCATGGAATGTGTGTGTGAGTGTGTTAATGTGTCTGTGTGTGTTTGTGTACAGGTGTTTATATAAATCTGCTTGTGTATGTGTGTGTGTAGTTATGTCAAAGAGTGCAGGTGATGCCATAACCTTAGCTGGTTCCTTAGTCCCCCTTCATTCTCACATCTCAGCCCTTTCCATGACCTTTGACCCCTGCAATGCAGAATAAACACCAGTCCCCATCAAAGAGGGCTGCACAGGTGTTCATGGAGGCAATGTTGTTTAAAATCCTCAGTGTTGCTTCACCCAGCCCTACGCTTGGGTAAAATCCCTGAGTTCACAGACCTTGAACTGTAACGTTATTTTAAAAACTGGCCCATTTCCAAAGGGCAGAGGCTATTCTTCACTGAAAACTTGTAGGGCTTTGGTAGGAGATTACACGCATGCTTAAGGAGCAGTCCAGAATAATGATCAGAGAATCAGTCAGAGCATTGCAAGATATGGAGGAGGATTTCAATACCGCATTTCAGCAAACTGGGATTTTTGGTTCTGCCAGTTCTGGAAGAGCCTCCTACCAAATTCCACTTAATTCTTACGATAAATGTATCTTCCTTTTATCCCTTATTTGAATTTTCTTCCAATTTGGAAATCCCTGTTGCACCCCATTGGTTTTGGCTGGAGTGCATGCGTTTTCAGGTGTGCGTGCACAAGAGAAATTCCACCATATCAAATATGAAAATGCTGCGTTCGATCAAATTCAAATCTAAACGGATTCATTGGTGTCTGGAAAAATATTCATTGCAGAAGCAATGAAATGTGACCATTGGATTACGCCATTTCCCATGCTGTGCCGGGCTCTAGAGTCGCTCCAATAGAGGACAGTTCAGGGCGTTCAGCATGTCTGCATGCTGAATGCTGTCTGTCTTTCTGTGTCCGGGAAACCTCACTCTATGGAGAGTTAGTTTTACTCTTACAATTGCTGGCCATGTTCATCACTTTGAGGCCTGTATTTAATCAATATTTATGCTAAAACTTTACTTGCGAAAGAATACCAGCAGTGGTTTCTATTCCTCACAAAAACTTTTTGGTGAGTTGATTTCAATGATAGCTGAACTGAGTGCTCGATTCTGTATCCCTACTGTGGGGAAAAATAATTTTTGATTGAATACAGTCCTTTGATTTTTGCATAATTAGTGATCTGTAGGGGCTGTGAGGGGTAGGGGGGTGTATTGGCAGGTGGGGGGTGGGAGGGGGATACACTAAGACTCAGTGGGTTATGGCATTTATGTGTGTGTTTGGGGGCTGGAGGGGATACAAGACAGGAAATCACTCTTCCTCTGAGTGATTAAGAGCTGCAATGGGGGACTCCCGAAATGCGTGGGGCGCAGTTCCTGGAACAGTATGCCGTTACAGCGAACGAAAAAAGATGAAAACAAACCGCCGTTTCATACGTCCCCCTTAGAGCGCCAGCGACGGCTCAGACGGCATTTCGGATCAAACGCGCTGAAGGGGGTTTCTGTCTTCTGGGGAGGCAGGGCTTCACTTCGGGAGGTTTTTTGGAAGCCGCAGGATCCTCCCCTGCGGAGCCCTGGCCCGGCACGGCAGGCTTGGCACGCTCCGTCAGAAGACGTTATTGATACGGGCGCTCGCTCATCTGTGAAACGCCGTTAAACTTTCCGGGCGATGCATTACGCGCTTAATGTTCTTTCGTAAATTACCTGACAATAACCGTGACACGTACCCCTCCCAGTTCTGCCAAATGACATTTTGTTGTCGTGATGAATCCGTCCGCACTGGTTTTAATAGGGGAAGACTGATTAACATTGCATTAATTCCTTTATTAGGCCTATTGGAAACAAATAGCTTTTCTCTTGTTTTGACTGCGTGCCAGTCTCTGTCTCTCTCTCTCTCTCCGCTCAGGAGGGGGTGGTTTGGGATCCTCTTAAACAAAACGGCTTTGGAGGGGGAAAGCTGATAAAGAAGTTGTCACTGCTTTCCACCCATCTCTCTCTCTCTCTCTCTTTCCTGCCTTCCTCTCTATCACCTCACAGTGATGCGGAGTCCGCCCATCTGTGTGCTGACTGCACTGTAATTGCCTCTTTTAATTAGCTGGGGAAATGAGGGACAGGTTAATGAGCTCACAAAGGTGCGGATGAGGTGGAGGTTTTTTTTGGGGGGTGGGGTGGAGCTGTCAGTACCTGTGCCACATTGTGACAGGTGACATATTGGAAGGGGGGCTTGTTATTTTTTTCTTGGCTGAGGGATATATTTGCAGTAGAATGTCATTCTCTGGCCCAGATGAAAATTATGACAGTACCCAAAGAACGGGCTACATTCGGTTTCATGTGTATCTATAATTCATAACTGATTTGGCTTCTGCTCTTTTCCAAATCTGCATCTTATTTGCACAGCTGTGTCTCCTCGGCTGCGCCCCGGCTGGAGAACCTTCACCAAGGGCACAGCAACAGGTCTGACTTGGAGTTAGGACTGTACCATTCTATACCAGCTTGTACCACTGCATAAGGACTGAACGATTCTAAACCAACCCATACCACTCTGAGTTAGGACTGTACCATTCTATACCAGCTTGTACCACTGCATAAGGACTGTTCGATTCTAAACCAACCCATACCACTCTGAGTTAGGACTGTACCATTCTATACCAGCTTGTACCACTGCATAAGGACTGAACGATTCTAAACCAACCCATACCACTCTGAGTTAGGACTGTACCATTCTATACCAGCTTGTACCACTGCATAAGGACTGTACGATTATAAACCAACCCATACCACTCTGAGTTAGGACTGTACCATTCTATACCAGCTTGTACCACTGCATAAGGACTGAACGATTCTAAACCAACCCATACCACTCTGAGTTAGGACTGTACCATTCTATACCAGCTTGTACCACTGCATAAGGACTGTTCGATTCTAAACCAACCCATACCACTCTGAGTTAGGACTGTACCATTCTATACCAGCTTGTACCACTGCATAAGGACTGAACGATTCTAAACCAACCCATACCACTCTGAGTTAGGACTGTACCATTCTATACCAGCTTGTACCACTGCATAAGGACTAAACGATTCTAAACCAACCCATACCACTCTGAGTTAGGACTGTACCATTCTATACCAGCTTGTACCACTGCATAAGGACTGTACGATTCTAAACCAACCCATACCACTCTGAGTTAGGACTGTACCATTCTATACCAGCTTGTACCACTGCATAAGGACTGAACGATTCTAAACCAACCCATACCACTCTGAGTTAGGACTGTACCATTCTATACCAGCTTGTACCACTGCATAAGGACTGTACGATTCTAAACCAACCCATACCACTCTGAGTTAGGACTGTACCATTCTATACCAGCTTGTACCACTGCATAAGGACTGTACGATTCTAAACCAACCCATACCACTCTGAGTTAGGACTGTACCATTCTATACCAGCTTGTACCACAGCATAAGGACTGTACGATTCTAAACCAACCCATACCACTCTGAGTTAGGACTGTACCATTCTATACCAGCTTGTACCACTGCATTAGGACTGAACGATTCTAAACCAACCCATAAAACTCTTTACCACTTTGAATCAGACTGCACCATTATTTTACTAGACTGAACTACTGTATACCAGCTTCTACCACTCTGAATAAGGACTTTGTAACTCTATGTCCGACTGCACCACTCTGAATTTGGACTGTACCAACTTGTACCACTCTGAATCTGGACTGTACAACTCCTTACCAGACTGAACCACTCTGAATTAGCACGTTACCATTCTACACCAATCCGTACCACCCTGAATAAGGATAAGGACTGTAACGCCATTCTGTAACATCCTGTGCCACTCTATGCCCGCTCAGAACACTCAACAGGAGAATTACATGCATTAGATGGTGTCAGGCAGAAGAGGAGATTAGACAAAGCTGATGAAAAAGGCGCACAGCATGTTATCAGGTGGGAATCCTGTGGGCAGCTGGGGTCTGTGTAGTCAGGTGAGACCCACACAATGGCGAGCTAATGCAGTCAGGAATGAATCTGCAGGCTTATATTAACAGTAATACACGTGGATAACAGAGTGCAGTGCATACTCAGCTCTGTTGCTGGCAATGGTGTGGACTAGCACACAAACACACACTCACGCACACATAAATTCATATACGCATACACTCACACACATATTTACATACACATGAGCATACACTGACTCACGCACACACATAGGATGCTCACACACAAGCGCTCAAACACACACAGACTCTGACTCTGTAATGGAGGATTATACCTCATATGACTGCTGGACTGTACCACCACTTTGCAGCAAACAGCAAAAGCTACTCATACTGCTTTGTTTGTTTGGTGAGTGTTTTCGCACTCCAGGAAGTAAAAGTACACACAGCAGGGGCAATTACTGGGATTTAATCCAGTAGCCGAAGCCAGCTGAAGTATGTGTGAACTCACCTACAGTGAAGCACTTCCCTTGAATTACTCCGACTGGAAAAAAAAAAACCAAGTCAAGATGTAAGCGGTGTTTGACACTAGGGGTTTAAGTGAGTCTGCCAAAGCGATAATCACACTTTTGCAGACCTGTTTGTTTTCACTCTGATAGAGACTGAAGTTTGTAAATCCTCCTCGATCCTCCTCACCCACCACTCTCCCTCCCCTCCTGCCTGCCCCCCCCCCCCACCGTCAGGTTTAATGAGTTCTCTTCTAAGATTTCCCATGCCACCCTGCTGCACACCTAGCGCGTGATTTGGCTGCAGGTGGGGGCGTCGGGGGCCACGCAGGCGGTCTGTAAACAAGGTGGCGAGGAGCAGAGAGCGCGAGCGGCTCGGGTTAATTTAAAATGCCAGAGATTCTGGGCTCCCCGCCGTTTCTCTGTCAACATCTTTTCCCTGGCTGCTTTTGTGCGAGCCGGGCCCGTCCTCCTCCTTCAACTTTAACCTGCGTTCATTCAACACTCGTTCTCCACATTCGCCAAAGCATAAATTCACGATTTCCCTTTCTATTCCTCACAAAGGGGATGTGGGAAGTTTTTCTACTGAAGCCATCTAGCTAATTTTAGCCTACTCATACCACAATACTTGCATTTGTTTTTCAGGCAAATTTAGCATGAATGTTCATTTGAATCCAGGCATTTGTCTCTGTGTACCTTTTTGCTCCTGGTTGTATATTGAATCTACTTTTCTCTCTTTCTATCTATGTCTATCTAATGTGCACTCTTTTGTCGCGCCTGGCACACCCCTGGCTCGACACCTCTCTGTCTCGTTTCCTGTCACAATGCCGTGCGCGCGCCATGTGTGTATTTCTGGAGAAGGTGCGGCGCAGTGAGGCAGCATGCTTTTGTTTGTTTTCCTCATTTGTGTTTTTCTGACATCGGCGAGGTGCCGCAGCCAAGCTCTAATGAGGGAGAGAGGAAGCTGCGGAGGAGTGGAAACCGTCAGGCACAACTCTCATCGTCTGATTCCTCGTTTAAAACGCAGAATAACCGATCGCGAAATCGCGCTAATTGATTCCGCCATTGACAGGTGCTTAAGTAGCCGCGGAATGCCGGTCAGGCCTGGGAAGACCCCACCCCCCACGCTTTGATAATCCTCTGACTATAGCGCCACACAAATGGGCACTGTCTATATAATCAGGCCGCCGTTGTATCCGTGACGATAATTGACATGTGGCGCTGATGAGTGGCTCCTAGCTGATTGAACGCCATTCACAATGAGAGCATCTGGTGGAAACGGCAACTGTGCAAACACGCAAAAAAGGCCATTCGGAAAAACTGTTATGGGCGCTCTCATGGGAAAGAGGGAGGTGGGGGGGGTCAGAGTTGCCATGGCGCAGCACCATGGCACATGGGGAGTGGGGGGGGGGGAAGCTGGAATCAGGGGGTGGCCGGAAAGCCTGAGCAGGGGGTCAGCAGCACTCTCAGGGTGTCATGGAGACCAATTATTAACAGCCTCCAATAAAGTTTAAATCAGTCTCTCTCAGTAAATATTCTGAGGAAAGGGTCGAGCCATATGTATGCAATTCATACAGAGATTTCTCCCTTCCTGAGAGAAAGGCCATGGGCATTTTCACTTAGGTCACTGCTGTGCCATCTAAACCCCCCTAAACCCCCCCCCCCACACACACACACACACACACAACACAAAGGTTCTATAACTGAGGTACAGCCACTCCTCCAAAACATGCGCCGGGAAGCCAAGCCTATTTTACACTCCACAGGCACACAGTAATGGAGAAGGCAGTGTGCCTTATTGGATTGGTGTAGCTTTCATCCCAGCATCTGGTGGTCTGTGAACACTGTTGCAAGGCACTGCTGTAGGCATTAGTCCATTGATCATTGTCTGAAATAGCCACACCACACACCTGGCAAGATCAGGCCAATTGGCAAGACATTAAAACAGTTGTGCACCAGCCTAATGCAGTGGTTTCCAAAGTGTGAGGCTGAACCAAATGGCGAATCATGGAAAGCATTATGCTGGGGTGCAAGAGGTATGTGAAAAAAGACTGTGCATATAATGCACTCTCCATTAACATCCAAGTTATTCAAATTAAACATGTGACTTTTTATATGCACCATAATGGTTGCAGTGAAACAACAACTGTTTTTTCATGTTCAAGTGGATCTAAATTTCATTTTTGAAAGCGTATTTGCCCGCATTACAGTAAAGCATGTGTCCCAACTGTTTAACTGAGGTACAAGCCCATACAGTTTTGACATTATTGGTTTAATGCATTCTGCTGGAATAATGGGTCCCTCCCCCCTGGGGTGTGGCAGAAATCTCAGGTCCAATGAAAAGATATGACACCTGCCCCATTCTCCTCCCCCATCCTCCACCCTTTCAGTAACACTGATAAATGTTGTGGGGACCCTGGTCTGTGCCCTTAATCGTTCATAGCTTTCCCCCTCTTTGCAGCACCCATGCCTCCTCCTGAGGCAACAGATTTCCCCTCTGGTGTCCCACAATTCCAAGCTCCACACCACTTTGATCGGGGGGGTTTTGGCACTCGCAGCCCCCTCGCCCAATGGAAGCTGCCCCTTTTCCGCAGGCGTGCTAAGATGAGAAGAGAAGATTCAGTGGCAAAGCTCTGCGGGGGGGGGGGGGGACTGGCTCACATGATGCGGTGTTCAGATTTATGGTAATGGACGGAGAGGGACCGGGGTGGTGGGGGGAGCGATGGGAGAGGGCTGTTGACTGTAACAAGCGCGGGTCAACCGCAGGGTCGCACGGTGCATATGGAGGCGGATTCACTTTGTGTCCTGTGAGCGGCAACTCCATTAAGACTTTGGCTATGCGGTGAACCGGGCCATCTGGTCCCCCTGGTGTTGCTGGCCCGAGTTTGAGTATCATGATTGGTCCTCTCTGTTTTTGGCAAAAATCAATGGCAGCCCTGACGTTAAAGCAGCGAAGCGGAGAGGGCGAATTCGACCCCCAAATGCCCATATTTATGAGACGAGTAGCTAGGAGACCATGGAACCGGAGGGAAGGATGTATTCAGATGAATTATACATGTGATTTGAGTATACTTGTGCTTTTCAGTAACATCCATTCTGTCTGAATAGTGATAACTGTCATTTGTGGGCATGTTTGTGTTGCAAATCTCCATTAACTCTAGAGCACTAAATTGCCTTTAGTGACCTCTTCAGCACACTGTGTGGCAGATTTATAAAAGGATACCTCTAATTAGCATCAGAGATGCCAAAAATTGCATCTCAACATGATATCGAATTATGAGGGCATTGACTGGTTTGAGTTTTAAAAACAAAGATTCTGGAGAAATTTTTTCACACAGCCCATTAACTTAATAGCTTTTACCTGCCAAACTGTATTTTAATACAGGTATAAAAACACCACATACAACTATTCCCATCATGTCCACATCTCTCCTCCTCCTCTTCTCCATCTTTACATGTCTATTCATTTACTTACTTGATGAGTGAATTTTTGCTTTTCCTTTTCACTCATATCTAGTGGGGGTCATCCCACACACCCATTACAACTCTCAGCTCCCGGTCTCCAAGCCCAAGATCAAATACATCACATCTGTAATGCAGTGCCATCCATGTCTTAATAAATCTCCTTTCAAATGCGTTTCCATTGTATGGAAATGGGTTGTACCGAACACAACTTCAGTAAATACACACAGACACAGACTTGCTCATTGGAATAGTGACCCTGTTGTGTATAAGGGGTGTTTTCAATCTGTGATGAAAACACAAAATAACACAAAGCATGACGGAAGACATTTTTCTAGGACTAATTAGTGCTCTGGGTAGATAAGCCCAACAATTGCTTGGACGATTTACAACAGGGCTGTTTGTATCCCTCTAAAAGAAACATAAAACTTTCAATTGCAGACATCTCCAATTTTTTAAGCAGAGCTGGCAGTCTGCCCTCCTTAGGTATTTTTCAGTCATTTTTTTAGAAAGAGAGAAAGCATGTGCTATTTTCTTCTCTTTCTATTTCACTGTGATTGATCCCCCAAATCGATGTACTTGGATGAAAATATGAATATTTGAATAAAAAAAAGTTGTTAACCAAAAAAAGAATGTGAGAAGAGTACACACAGAGAGGGATGGAGGTGTGGATCATTGCACGGGCTGGCGGCTATACCAGGGCTGTGCACGGGGAACGTAACGTGGTTGCCCCATGGTCTGGACCACACGGTCTCACGTTGCGACTCATATAGGGACCCAATGAATCATTCATCTCAAGACTAAGATTACCGTCCTCAAAAAAAAGAAAAAAGAAGAAAACAGCATGTGAGATGGCTGCCATTTACTGAAATGTACCACAGACCAAAAATGGAGCATGGAAAATAGGTTGGTAGTAACAGGAAGGAAGGCTCAATTCTGTGCCTGGCTCCAGGTCATACTTGAACTCATTCAGAAAGGTGATAACGCCATGACTGGGGAGCTGACGGAATATTAAACACTGCAGCTCCTCTTCCTCAGGCGTGTCAAAGATGGTTATGTGGGCAGAGATCACTCTCTGCTAATGTAGCTGTACTTTAAGATTGCATTGACACCAATCACACCGATAACAGCTTCCAGGTCAATGTGCTTGAATGTCGTTTGCGTATACTCTCCCCCGGCAACAAATAATGAGCGCAATTAAGCCTCAATCATTACCGACCTTGATAAATCACATTTAATGGCCCAAATGCATATTTTACGTTCTCTCTTACCACTTTTTTACGGACCTCCTCAAATTACATTAGGCATTAAGACAACATGCAATAATGGTGCTAACTCCGCCTTAGGAGATCCAAAATGACACTGTTCTGTAAGTGATAAAACCTCTGTGTTCTCACAATGCCTTGATACCGTAAATGCGCTTCTCTTTCTCCCTGTCTTCTGCCACTGTGACCTAGTAACAAAACATTGGCCATATCCCAGCCCCACTGCCTGACCTCAGCTAGCTTGGCACCCCATTGTAATTTACTCTATCCCCAGGCTTGAGGCCTAGTTATATTTAACATCAAAGTGTACATTTTTTACCTGATGTTACTGTCATAGTCATTTTGTGTTGTTATCCACAATGAGAATATGCACAGTATAGTCAATCTTAATATGATCATGACACTTATTGTCTGTGTAGTGGTTGGTACTACAAAGTTAACTATGTCAGTGATTCGTTCCCAGATCTTACTGGGTTGTATGAGTCTCCTGGAGTGAGAACTGGGACTTTCCATCCTCAAATTAGATCAGGCACCGTAGCTACGAATTTCCCATTGAACCAAGTGGGTTGGGAGGCAGCTACAGCAATGAAAATCAATTTGCTAAATTCATTGTGTGTCGGGGGAGATTTTGCATGCATTTAGAAAAAGTAAAAGAGGTCAGACAGACTGTATTTATTACAATTTTTTTCTCTCGTCTTTGTCTCATTTAACGGTCTTGTGTGTGCTGAATATTCAGTGAGAATAGGAACTCTTTGGAGACCGCAAAGCTGCGGTATCTTGGGGATATGGAGGGGGGAGTTTTGGAACTGTGATGACCAAAATTACATTTAAATTGTGATTCAGCCCATTCCTCCACACACCACAAATTTTCGCAGTGTTAATTTTTAACACACGCATTTACACACGAAACCGACTGTGGGACAACTCTTTGTTATAGCTTTGGTGCAGTGTCTCATGGGAAATAGTCCACACAGACTCCCTCAGGGGTGCTGTTTTCCCCTTGACTGTAAGAGGGAAAGAATGAACGAGAAAACGGAATGGCGGAAGAAGAGGAGGGGAGCCAGCACTGGAGGATTGTGGGTACGGGTTTGACACGTAAGGAGGCTGACAGACCCAAATGCCTCTACACATCAACCCGATGGCCTGGGACTAGCCAGGAAAGGTAATTGTTAGAGAGTGATTGCCATTCTTTACAGTGCAAAAAACCTGACAGGGCTCTCACAGCTCAGGGAATACCCTATGAGCCCACATAATAAATTTTTGCTTTCAAAGAAAGTAAAACAGTTCTTATGTGCTCTCATCTTCACAATCCAGGGTAAAACTCTTTCCATATTTTACACTCAACAAATAGCAGATGTAATGGTGACAGGATGGCAGATCGGCGCTTGAGGTCTTTTTGAATTGGGAAGTGGATACAGTTTAAAGGCCCGGTAATAGCAGTACAATTTAAAACACAAGCCTGACCATCTGCTCATGTTTGTGTTGGAGTGACTAGGGATAATCACCGCGAATCTGTTTCCATTGATTTTTGAGAATAGACATATTAATAGTTCCCCTTACTTTTTTGATAACAAATGGTTATGGCATTGTATGTGGCATTGTGTTCATTATTGAATAATTCTTAAGATGCAACCCTGCCTGCCCATCCCCCACCCCCGTTTTCTGATTGGCTGTATGCTAAAAGTCTCGCTGCTGATAGGCTGACAAAAAAAATTCTATGCACGGAATTAGAGGTGGCAAGAGACTCTGTCCACCCAGGATCCATTGCATGGTTGACTGGATGTGTTTTCGTAGCCAGTCAGCCATCTGGTCGCCCCTGGTCGATAGTGAGCTAAAACGTTCCGTAGTCTGACACAGCTGCCCTTTATCTTCAGCAAGAGATTGAGAGGTGAAAAGTTGGACCCTTGAGCCTAGCAGCTGAGGGATCGGCTCTAAGAGGGGGTTTGAAACCACAGTTCAGCATTAGTGTAGTCACTTTTGTTAAAGGATCGATCTGTCTACTGTTCTTGGTTTATCATTCATGTTTGTTATTAAACTAAAAGTGCCAGAGTACTTGGCAGTTTGCCCTCCTGTGTGACAGTGCTGTCTCAGAGTCAGCATCTTTATTTTAATGCTTGGTTTCAGATTCTCAGAAACATTGTCATTTTACCTATTAGTTTCATGATGAAATGTGCTTAGCTTCAACTTGTATTTCACCTCACTAGTTACACACAAAGCTTTTGTTTTTGTATACATGTAAAGTTATAATACTAAAACATTTCTTCTGTCTACAGTCACCTGAGTCCTTTCATGTGTTTCTAAGTGAAGCTAGGTGTCAAAGGTACAACTTAACAGAAATAATCATATGAATCCATTTTATAATACTAAGTACTTAGCTAGTCCATTAGCTAAGCATTAGCATTTAGTTTTATTTTGTTTGTGTATACTGCAGCTTATTAAAAAACCTGTGTGGCTTTAGGCATCTCTAGTCCAATTAGCACCTAGGCGTTCCACCTGTTTTTATACACTGTGGCGCCGGGAGAGGTGGAGGGAGGAGCAAGCTACTCAGGTCCTCCCATTGTACTGCTGTCAGTCTCCTGGGTCCCTCCCTCAGCCTGGAGAGCTAACTGGAGCTGCAACAGGAGAGGCCTCGCTAACAGGCAGGCTCACCTGCAAGTGATTCTAATCAACTCAGCTGTGAGCACTTGCCTTCAATTAGGCTGTGTATTTAAGCACAGCCTGGGAGGCTAAAGGGGAGCTTTTTGGTTTGGACTTTGGGCTTATTAGGTGGCTGTGCTGTTTTTGAATATCGTCTTGTTTTGATGTTCCTTTTCTCCCCTAAAGGCGAGAAATAAAAGGCCCTTGGCCATTTTTTGGTTTGAATTTTTACTTGTTTCCTTCCACCCACCACCTGGCTCAGTGGCCACACCTGCCACTGTGTCACAGTACTTACATGTGTGATAACAACTTCCAACTGCTAGCAAACTGTTGCTGCCCATTTAACACATATAATGTGCTGTGGCTAATCAGCTGGGTTCTGCATGGATCAGGTTATATCACCTGCATCCTCCTCACTTCCACCAGAATAGCAATGAGACCTACATCACGACCTGCCATCAGAACACACTGCTACCACTTCCCAGGGAAAACACACAAAACCCAACCCGATAACCACCAAATACAAATCATCATTTTGGTGATTGACGGATCCAGTGATGAAACATGCTACATATAATATGCAATATA
This sequence comes from Albula goreensis, assembly GCA_022829145.1. NCBI lineage: Eukaryota > Metazoa > Chordata > Actinopteri > Albuliformes > Albulidae > Albula > Albula goreensis. Next base: position 26,975,627 of record CM040755.1, read on the forward strand.
TTTTCTGGCAACAATAATTAAAACATAAAGAGAGTACAGATGTATTTCCATGTTGTAAGCTAAAATTGCCTTAAATTAAACATTGGGTGAATTAACTCAATAAACAGTCTTATACAATATGTTTCATTTGAGCAACCAGCCTTTTGCCTGTGCTGCTGCATAGGCTTTTAACACATGGAGATTCTTGAATATGTCAAGAACTCATAATTACAGAACATGAAGCAGGAACTTTGTTCCATGTACACCTGTTGGAATAGACCATATAAAATAATTAGGCTGAATCCCATGGCAATCAGAAGTTCTCAATTTAAGAGCAATAACATTCCTAAAATAGAGCTGCAAGAGAGAGAGTATTAATTAAAAGGAGAACATGGACAACAAAAGTAAATCTACATGTCAAGATAGATTTGTCAAGGCAGCAACCAGTATCAAGTGTATACTTTGGTTCGCTGCTACATGCTGTTAATTTCTAGGTCCTTCAGATATAAATGAATAAAAATGACATCAATTAGACGCGTTCTATTAATAACAGTATCTTGCATATTAATTAATTGGCACTTCTAGCTGACTAAGAATAAACCATGGCCAGTTTTTTAGACAATGATATATAAATATCAAATCAATGAAATAATGAATAACTAACAGTTCACTCTGTGGGTAGATGACAGAATGAATCAACATGATTTTTCGTAGCAGTGTTTTTATATGGGCAGATATGCCACCTGCATTTGGCTCTGTAAGATTTAATATGAAACTACAGTCAGAGTAATAACTGGTGAAGCTTTAGTTTTCTCACCTGCTGTTCAATGGGCTTCAAACTGAATTAGATTTGGATCCGGGTAACATTTGCTCTCAAGGAACCAATAACAAACCATTAATTAACATGTTATTGAACCATTATTAATGTTTATAGCAGTCCTCATGCTGAGGAAAGTCTCTCTTACTTTAATAGATTACTTAAAGATGGGCAAACAGGTCAGCTGATGTTTTGCAGGTTTAACTGGTGTTTTATGAGTTTTCATACATCATGTAGGTTCTATCAGTGTCTAACTGAAGTCAGAACTGCAGAGCAATTCATTTATATTGACTGAGTTTATGATTATTCATGATTATGTTGAAAATGCAAAACAGGGAATTGGTAGTCAATATTAGGCACTATAACAACAGATTGAAATATGATATAATGTTAAAGCATATATTTATAATGTTATATGTCTCTAATAAAGTATTAATTAACTATTAGTAGATCATTAAACAGTATAATTTATGTATTTTTAAATGGTATTGAAGAAAACTGTTACTTAGACATGAATTAATGTGAATAAGTACAGCATGGTGGAGGATAACAAGGTCACTGGATGGAAAAGTTTCTGCACAGCCTTACAATGTGAAGTGTTGAGATCTGCAAATTTGCTGCAGTCATACATAGCTGTTGTAAAGTATTGTAATCTGCTGGTGAACTGGGAATGGGTAAGGAACAAGCTTCAACCTTTAACCTTGTCACTTCCCTCAATATGTTCCTATTTATCCACCTTGATTAGCAATAAAACAGTAAAAGCAATCTACTCCAGCCTACTTAGAGGAAATGATTACCAATTTGTTTTTCTGTGATATAATTAGTGGTCTTTGCAACCTAGCGCAGCATTTGTGAGATTCACAGATGGTTTTAATCTGTCGATAATTGTACTATTTATTCTCTATCCTAATTCAGGTAATATCAGTACATTGAAATGGTCTGTGGAAATTGTGCAGTTTAAATTCTAATAAAATATCACAGCTTTTTTGAGGTCTGCGTGATAAAACTTATTGTGCATTGCACTCAGTGCTAATGCAATATATAGAAAAATGAAAAGATCTTTAGGTTAATGGTTCTTTGTAGTAACTGAAATCCATTTAACTAAGTTTAGTTCTGTTTTATCATTTGTATACTGAAACATAAGAGATTACAATGTGAAGCACATATAAGAGGAAGCTTTGGGATAACTTTTCCATTAAGTATGAACATAATTACCATCCTTGTTAATAAAGCGATGTTGTAACTTTCTGTAGCGCACCAATCTGACAATCTTTCATGTGCATTTAAAATGTAGGATCTTGTGGAACAGAGTAACACATTTTACATCAATATTCTCTGACTTAGGACAGAGAACAAAGAATGCAATTATCCACAAATTACATTAATGTGTGGGTACAACAAAAGCTGCCCAGGTTAGTAAAGATAAATAACACTATTACAAAAGTAAACCGGTGATCATTTACTCTGTTAACATCGATTGGTGTTGTTTTTTCTGTTAATCATTTGTTTTATTGTTAATCAAGGAGAATAAATGGGAACAGGTTTTAACGAATGCTTGGTTTACAGATAATGTTTGTTTCTCCCTTGATTCCAAGTCATCATCTTCCAGTGCCATGGTACTTATTCTAACCTTTACATCAATTCTAAGCAAAGAAACCTCCTGGTACACTTGTAAACTGTGTTTTAATGTGTTACTATGGGGGTGAAGGATGAAGTATGAGAATGGTATAGAGGAAGAAGTTGGACCTTAAGGGGGCACTTGTGTACTTCCTATTTTCAGTGTGCATCTGTTTAAACAGAGTGTGGTGGAGAGTACAGGCCTCTCACAAACGAATGATATGGCTGAAGGACAGGGGCTCCTTCAGAGAGCTGAGATGATGGGGGTTTTGGCCTTTGGATCATACAGGATCAAAGGCTAGACCGTAACGGCTGTTGAAATGCATTGTGGTATTGTGGGTCGCTCTGGAGCACTGCTCAACAACGTTCTGCTGTTTGGGGTTGGTTCTTTTTTTAATTCACCACAAAGTTCTTTTTCTTCGAAGGAAGGAACATTTGTCATTCATTTCATTGGTTTAGCTTTTATCTTTCCTCCAAAAAAACAAATAAAATAAACCTTGAATAGGGTCTCAGTTGAGTGTAGGCTCCTGGCTGCTGAAATACGTTCATTTGAGCCGGGTGCTGAAAGGGAAAGAGTCTTTCGGATGGACCACCATGGAAATGGTACGCTCGCTTTCTCGGTCTCCCCTTTCTCTCTCCGTGTCCGAGCGGGTCCTCCTCCTTCCCTGGAATCTTGCCCGGCCATCAGGCCGTCGCCGGAGGAGAGAAAGAATTGTGGGAGACGTCATTTCTGCCAGAGGAAGAGCCATTAATGGAAACGGTGAGGCGGAAAAAATAGGCCAAGAAAAATCTGTCACAAAATCTCTATTGGGGTCTTTAGAATTTGCTGACCGATTGTTAGAAGGTGTGGAAATGAAATGCGCGATACCGTATTAACGCCGACAATGGAATTGCTGTCATTTGAGAAATGCGGCACAGGCCGCAAGAGAAGCGAATCCCCAGATAAGTTTGTTTTTTTCCCCCCTTCTTCTCCCGCTCTCATAATGGACCCCTTTAAATCCAAAAGCAACAAAAAAAAGAATAGGTATATAAAGAATTCTCCTGCAGACCAACAAAAGCAACCTGAAATTATTATTTTGTCAGTCTCCGGTGATGGCAAGAGAAGCTGTCCCTCACATTTAACAATGTGGCCATTGTTCTGGCTCCTATCCGTCAAGAGTTGCTTTTTTTTATGTCTGTGTGCTTTATGTTGGTCCGTATTTGGTGCCAAGATGGGATGTAGGAGAGGTTTTTTTTTTTTTAGAGTTGGTTAAGTTCAGACAGTGTTGTTTTGAGTTGAATCACATGTAGACCACTCCCCACACTGAAATTATTCAGTTAAAAAAAAATACTCCAGAAAATGTAACCTCCCAGTGAATTAACTGAGAGAGGAATCATGCAGTGACATTCTGTGTCATAAATTCCAATGGAATAACCAATTAACTGGTGAAAATAATTGAGCCATATCAGCCAATGAATGAGTTTCAGTTTGTGGCAGTGATATCTGATTAGCAGTAAAAATGTATCTAACTGGGACTAGGATACATTAAAAGGAGATGGCTTGATCCTAAATTCTGTGTGTTTTTGAAGCACCTCCAGTGTATCCACATACATTATGAGATGTGGTGTATTCAGACAAAAAGCTTCTGTAGAGCTTCTGATTCAGCAAGATCATCAATAATGCCTTAAACAGCTTTTTGTTTGAAGCTAGCAAACCTTTGAAGACGCATGTTATATATGACACTCTAACCTCAGTACAGAACAATTTCCACTTTGAATCAGGAAATATGTCTTGCACATGTCCCAAAGCAAATCTCCACACTTCAGGTAGTATGTATACTGGTGAAAGACTAAAATCAATTTTGATGAATGAAAGAAGACCTGAGTCTCCCTGGGTCTTTTCACTTCCTGTTCTTTCAGAGTCAAGCATCACCCTGAGCTCTCAGCCTTTATTCAGCCTCTACAAGCACATCCACCATCTGTATTTATATGATATCATTTCACAAGGTCATGCAACATACATTAACATCAACTACTTATGAAACCTCATTTCTAAATATCATATGTAAATGGAATAATGATCAGTAACACACATTGCACAGAAATGGTTGACCATTTATTGTTATGGAACAGTATATTTTCTCGAACAAAGTATACTTTAAACAAGTGGTCAAGTGCTAGTTGATCCATTCGATTCTAATACACACCTTGACAAAGAATCAAGATGAAATTGACAAAATGGTATGCATGTCTCACAAGCATATATTTTCGCTGCTCGATAGTCAAGATGAGTCAAGATATTACCACTTCCTGTTCATAAATGTGGGAAATCATCTCTTTGCCATGCAGCTCTTCTACCTAGAATAGACTCCAGGTTTTTGTGCAATAAAAGAAATCATGTAACTAAGATATTTCTAAATTACAATATGCAGTATATTTCAGTTATCAATGCTGTAAATCAATTGTCAATTGCTATAGAACCTATGTATTGATTAGCAGGTCTTGTCATAGAATTTATGACTCAACAGGATTAAGTGTGTAATGATTTCCAATAAATCATACACAAATATTATATGTAATTTTGATTTCTAGATTGAAATATTTTTTATTTGTCTCTGTTTTGGATTTTATTTTTTGTTTGTTTAATTTTTGGTGTTTTAATATGGGATACTAAGTTTGGGTTTATTTGTTTATTTATTTATTTTTTTTCATTACATTAATTGCACACACATATGGTAGTACTGTCTCTCGTTCCTCGGTGGGGGGCCTGGGTAGGAAGCTGAACACTCAGTGACCCAGACTCCCCGCTGATGAAGATAACACACACACACTTCGTGGGGGGCCTTACTGTTGTCTCTGTGGATTACTTTATTGTTATGTGGAAATTAAATTAGTAAAAAAGTAATCGACCCCCCCCAAAAAAAAAGATATCTATTTAACATACTGAATTTTGAGATCTGTAAGAACATGTTACATCCACAGAAACAAATTCAGATTCATAAGGTCAATACCCATCAATAATAAAAATGTATAGTAATTTACAAGAGGTCAATGGAAACACTGAAATCATCAATGGAAGAGTCCTTTCACTCAACTGGTCTTGAGGCTAAGTTTACTAGCACCCTCTGACACAATACAACCTCTTAACCATGGCATCAAAACCAAGTCAATTACAGCTATGCTAATGGAAAAAATGCACTCCATCAACACCACCTTGAAAACACTCATGCAATGCAAAATGAAATGCTATGAAAAGGCAGTTCAGCAAGACAAAGCACCTGACCAGGGCGAATGATGAAAACCTGAGGAAAAGTACTTGATAGTACACAGGTTCAGTGAGCATAGCCTGGCCGTGGAGAGGGGCAGACAGGGTAGAGAAGACAGACTGAGCTTCGCCTGCAGTCAGGGAGCACTGGAAACAGAGTTGTACTTCCAAGTCAATTTGAGCTTAGCATTACCCAAAAACGTCTGGAAATCTGCTCTGGATTTCAGAATCTTCACGATCAACAACTCCCTTTCCTATTAGAGGAAAAGAGCAACTGTGTGACTTTGGCAGCACAGTGTTCAACTTCATAACACAAACCAAGGGACCGAAAATGACAGCTCTGACTTCTAAAGCCTTCAAAAACGGCAACATTTCCCATTTCATAATGTCCCCGTTTTTATGTTTATTTCTTCACGCCAAAAGCGGAACAATTGCAGCTGAATCTATTACTCAGTTATTCAAAGACATAAATACTTCATTACTGATACTATTTCTGTTGTAGTTAATTATGGTTGTTCTTTTTTAATTGTGGGTTGTCTGTATTGTACATTTTACTCTGGCAGTGTACATCTTCTTTTCATTCTTAAAGCTCAACAGATCTGAATTTGGTATTCGTGTATAATGTGGACGTCACTCCTTCTTGGGCTCTTTCTGAGAGGGTTTGTTGGTGGACGAGATTTCAATCGTGTTATTTCAAGATTATGTTAATGTTGTGGCAGCATTTGGGGACCCTTTCAATAGGTAGGGGTGCATGGCTGAACCTCATGCCCCCATGTGTCCAAAGTGTGATGGATAGCCCACAGTCAGGAATTCGACAGCGGCTTAAAAGGGTCACAGTCTCCTCCCGTTGAGCTGCCACCGCTTAGGTTGACATGTAGCTTTTTAAGACCCTGCTCCAAAACCTGTTTCCGGTCTCTAAAAGATCCTGGGTTTGTCCTTCATGTCCTCTTTCTGTCTCTCCTCCTCTCCATCCTTTGCTTTGTGGCTCCTTCTTTCTCCCCTTAATCTCCCTCCTATATCTGCTGTTTCTGCCCCCTGCGTTTTCAGCTCTCTCATGTCGGAGAAAGAATCATTTCCTGAGCAACTCATGCTAACTTAATAATGTCACCTTCGTTATTACCAAGACATGTCTCAAGTTTAACTATTCGTTAATTATGTAATGCATGTCTGCATGTAAGTTATGCGCCCTGTACAGTTTGATGCATCACCCTCTGTAAGCACACTTGATCAAGCATCACTTCCTACAGGAACTCTCTCTGCCAAATCTATCACGCTTCCTGCAGATTTATTGATAGAGGATCTTTGGTCTGGGTTTGATTCCAATAGCGGAGATTTTTGCTCCAGTGGACCATATCACAGGCAATAAACAAGCATCAATGAACATGTCAGGCTTTTCCCCTCATAGGAAAAAAAAAACAACAACACGGGGGAGCTTGTCCTCAGTCACACTCCGGGGGGCTCGCAGACTGACCACCACGCCACCGTGTCCAGGAGCAGAACTCCTGCTGCACTGGCTTTCATTCGTGCAAAAACACCCTGTCTGAGAATTGCAACTCAGATGGGAAAATAAGTGACCTGATGTTCTATATCACAGACATTTGAATGACGTTAAATGTACTTGAAAGCATATACATATATATTTTTAAATGAATTGGTAGACAGACATTCTTATCAACTCAGAAATGTATGGTAAGACAATTGAAAACATTGAAAAAAAAGTCTATAGGGTGTATTCTTCCTCGTGTGAAAGTTATTTGGTTACTAAGCAACAACAGTTCCCGCTGACCTTAGCTAGCATTCACATAGATTCATATTTATCTCTCCCATTGTTGTTCTACTCAAATGAAGACCCAATTTGTTCTCTGTGAAATCAGTAAACGAAACCCTTTACAGTCTAAGGAGCCATACTGAGATGTTAACGGCCTCACAATCCACCGCTTACAATGTTTCCATATATAGGATGCTTCTGTTTGTGTTGATGACATTAAAATGGTGAGTAAATGGTCCATTTAGTCATGCCGTTTCACAAATATGGGCATTAGTTAGTAGTCGATGTAGCATAGGTAGGTAATCAGCAAGCAGGATTGGCACGATCTGTTTTGATACATATGTATATGAGCGAGCTCACTGACACAGGTAGACCCATCCTTTCCTTCCCACAATCCCACACGTAGACAGCTCTCCTCTGTCTTTTTTTGTGTCCTCTGTGTTTTCTCACTGCCGCTGTTTGGCACTGCCGTCCCCTGTAGACAGCCAGATGGTGATCAATGCTACAGAGGAGAGAGGAGAGAGAGCTCACACTTAAAAAGGGAATCGTGCTGGATGTGAAATATGCTTATGCAATTCCTGTCCTCTTATTACCACTGCGCGAGGCTATTGATCATGTCATCCGTGAGGGTGTGCGGCTTGGCGTGATTGATCGCGGGGTTTGAAGCGTTGCTCCCCGTCTTTGAAAAGGACCGATCCGGGCAGCCTGCGCACGTGGAGCACCAAGCGTCGTGGTGTGGGTTTCTTTCTTTTTTTTTTTTTGATCTTGCACGTCAAAGAGCATAACAGATGTTTCTGAGGTGGCTCGTACCATTACTGTTACAAGTTCCTCAAACGTGTATACACAGAACTGAATGGGTGAAGTATACCCTCATCAATGAAAGAACACACAATACCTTTGTTTCATATGTCAACACCACATTACACGTGTAACACAGAACGTGAGGGACAGAATAGGAGATGATTAGAGTCTGTGGTATGTCTCTCTGGATTAATTTGTGTAGGATTTCTTGCCTGGCCATGTGATTTGGTGTAATGTCTTTTAATAACAGCTCTGTGTTAATGTATGTGTGTGGCTGAAAACTGTGAGTGTTTTGAATGAACTCAGGTGAATTATTTGGCTGCGGAGCTTGAGGCTTGGGCTGGATCTTAAGCACAATGAGGCGGGCTTTGACTCCACCAGCAGGATGCAATTTCATGGTCTTTCATACACTCACAGACAAACACACACGTGTTCCCTACACACTCACGTGGAAACACACAAAGATTCCCTGCTTCACTCACACACACACACACACACACACACACGGACATGCTCACTTTCACAGTCTCCCTCACACAAAAACACAGATTTGCTGTCAAACACACTCACTCACTCACGCACACACAAATGCATGTCCCTTCTCACTCAAACACAAACACATTGATTCATTGTCTCTTTCTCACACACAAAATGTTTTAACCTGCATTTAAAGTGTCTTTGTAGAAACGGAGTTAAAATGTAATGTGCTATTGTGATTAAACTGTTCATGGAAGATGTCACTTGGCTGAGAGCGTCGGCCTTGAATGATGGTCCTGTGCATTTATCATCGGCCATAACACTGCGACAGTCAAACTTTCAAACACACACACACACACACACACACACACACACACACACACACACACACACACACAGCCTGATACAGACAGGTACCCACCCACATACACACACACACACACACACACACACACACACACACACACAGCCTGATACAGACTGGTACCCACCCACACACACATACACACACACACACACACACACACACACACACACACACACACAGCCTGATACCCCCCCCACACACACGCACACACAGCCTGATACAGACAGGTTCCCGCCCACGCACACATACAGGCACACACACACAGTCTCACACATCCACAGACATACACACACACACACACGCACAGGAACCTATGCATGCTCATGGCCTTACACACACAGATACCAGCGCACATGCACACACACAGCCTCATGCACACTCACACACCGTCAGTGCATTATATTACATTCTGCCTCAACTACCTGTTTATGCTATTACAAAAAGAACGAATCACATATTACACCGCTTCAAAGGTATTTCTCCAGAAAACATTCTTTAAGTACTCCATGCTTGTCATTTCACGAATGAGAATGAAAATAAAGCCATTTTTGGGGAAGCGTATTCACTTATGCAGAATGTGCTGCTCAAAATTGGACTTGTGCTTTCAGGTTTACTGCAGATTAATCATCTCTGAAAGAGGTCATACTTTATGCAAAAGTAGCGATGCATTTATTTCTGTCAGGTAGCATTGCTTTGCATGTTGACCATCTGCCAGGGGAGGCAACCTGTGATGGGTTTATTTAACGTGGCTCTTGACCTCTGACCAAAGGCAACCATCATTCTGCGACGGTTTACATGCGAGACCCATGTCTCCGTATACCTTAAACGGACGCGATTGTAGGATTTCTCAGAGGAAGGCACATTGTCAGAACAAGCTGTTGCTGCATGACCACGCTTTCACGCACTGCGTGTTTCTCACTGCTTCAGTGTAAGAAAATATTTTTACGGTTTGTGGATGGGAGGTGTTAATGTGACAGACAGAGGTCTAGCAGAGCTGTGTTTTAGGGCATTTGAATAATGTCGGGGTGAGAATGGGGTGTGGAGGTGTCAGGACTGAAGGTCTCCAGGCGTAGAGGTCTGGACAGCAGACATGAGTCTGGGGGCGGGGGGGTGGAGGATGGTTGGAATTGTGCAACCTGACCGGTGATTTACACGCTGTTAATTAATTGATTCATTAAGTCACGGTTGACTTAATTGTATCCTAACGAGGAGCCGACAGCTGGTTTAGGCGTGTTATACGAGGCAGGATAAAATGTGGATTGACAGCTGGGGGGGAATAGCCTCAATAACACACACACACACACACACACACACACACAACCACACACACACACACGCGCACATTAAGAGGATAGAAAAAAACAGGGCAGGATGGGAAAGAGGTGAAAGGAAGAGAAGATGATGGAGGGAATGATGCTGGAGAGACAAACAGGTTCCATTTCTCTCCCTCCATTTCATTTTGGCCTTGACCTCTGTCTTATTTCAGCCTTAAATTCCCTGCCTCTCTCTGCTCTTCTCAAGTCATATCTGTATCTCCATGCTTTTGTTTCATTTCATCACTTTTCATCATTTTGTCAATTGAGGGAACCTGCCAGTATCACACTCAATATTGCACAGATTTCATGCGAGGAATCAAGTCATATTCCCTATGTTAGAATGACATATAAAGGTTCATAACTGGTAATGTATTGCATATTACATGTAATTAGACAGACAGTATTACATGCCAGTAGATACTGTGAAGAGATTATGGTTGGAGGTAATACTGTGACATGCTGCTCACAGACAGTGGTGTGAGGTGCTGAGAGATACTCGTAATGTCATTTTCTGTAGCTCTTGCTGCTTCTTACACCTATTGTGACCCTATTCTGAGCTCAACCGCATCTCACCTTTTTTAATCTGTCATCCTGGCTTCTTGTGTGTTGAGTAAAAGAGAGAGAGACAGAGTGATAGTGAGTTAGTTCAAATGTATATAATATATCTGAGCTAGCCTCCACATATTCTGTTTGTGGGAGGATATGGCTTGTATCTTCATACAATCAACACTGAATTATATTACAGTGATTATATTACATTTTGTAGATTGGGTTTGTTCTAGATGGTGTTTTTGAGGTGGTTTTGAGTGACTAGGTCCGTCCCGCACCACTCTTGGAGTATGATTAAATCAATGTCTTATATAGTCCCGCGATTCTGTGAACTCAGCTGCAGTGACTCCCTTCACCCAGCGGGTCCCGAGGCTCGCTAACACCGTCTGACACCCTCCACCCTCAGAAACATGGCATCAAAGCGTAATGATCAGCATTCGGTTAGAGTTAACTGCACTGCAACAAGATCCAAACAAAACTTTGTAAACAGCTGTGGAAGACAAACACGGCACAGAATAACACGGAACACTATCGGTTCATAAAAAGGCAGCACACCATGGCAGATGACCTGAACATAGCGATTGATTGAAAAGTAAGGAAAAGCTCAAGGTTGTACATGTCCAGAAGTCTGATCTGAATTTAACAACCATCATGACCAGCAGCTCCCTTATTGAGTAGAAAGAAACATAACACACACAACATGAGGAACAGAAAATGAATCTGCATTAATTCATTTCTACCGTCTATTGCATAATTGTTTTTATTAGTTAATTGCTGTTATTGTTCTGTGATATGATTGTGTGTACTGTCTGTAAATGTTAATGCAAATGTGTATGTATACGTGCTTTTGGACTGTAGGAATTCATTTGCAATGTCAATGAAGTCAATGAAGATGTTTGAATTTGAAAGAGAGGGAGAGAGAGGAAGAAAAAGGGAGATAGACAGAATGATTGAGGAAGGATATGGCACAGTTACATTTAGCAGCTATCAAAAAAGGGAATAATTGAAAACCATCGCGGAGACCCTTCATTATCAGATCAAAACCCCTCTGCATTCTTTCACATCACCAATTTTGAAGCTGTCATAGTACAGACACCTCTCTCTTCATCTGCTGCACAGATTGCCTCATTTATTGGCCGCTTGTGTTTAAATTCTTCAGGGTTTGTTGCTTAATTTACAAAAGGCATCCTTGAATTTCAATCTGTACACTGTCATTGTCCTCTAAATCACCGAGCCCTCAGCATCTCAGTGGCAGAGCGAGAGAGAGAGAGGAAAAAGAGAGAGAGAGAGAGAGAATGGGAAATGAAAAGGAGAACGATGGTCAGGGACACGAGGGCAGAATTAGAATGTCTGAGAATGATCGCCCGTTTAATTGGTCACATCTTAAACGAAAGAAAGAGAAAATAAAGGAAAAAAATGCCTCGAGAGCTGGGGGACATCATTTCGCGAACTGGTGTATCGGTTATGTGGCGGAGGAGCTATGCTGCTCAAACTCATCACAAATCAGACAGAGAGAGAGAGGGGGATGAGAAAGAGGAGGGGTAATTGAAAGGGAGAGAGAGGTGTGGAGAGCAGAGTGCAGAACAGCGGAACAGTTGGGCTGATTGCCGCGCACCTGTCAGGACAGGTTTACACTATAATGGCGGAGCAACACCGAACAGGCCTCAGATACTCTAATTCAATTAGCCGTTTTTAATGAGAGTTATAGAAAAAGCTGGGGTTCAGGTTTCACGCATGGCTCCCCCTCGCCTTCTCTTCCGCTCGACATCGCTACCACACGCTTCCACAGAGTCCCTTGCGATCAATGTCTACATATTGCAGCAGACAGTACAGGTTAAGTACCTTATGCTAGGATTTTACAGAATGCTCTTCTCCCAGGAATTGAACCAGCAACCTCCCGGTTCTGAGCCATCTGCAACAGGCGCCTTGAGATGTAAACAACGCACCTCTGCAAAGTCTTGTAATATAATCTGAGAAACTCACATTTTTAGAAGTTGTTATGATTAGATCCAATACTGCATGGTTGCCATGGTTTTATTTGTTAATATTTAAATAGTTGGAATTTACAGATAGGATTGACGTTCGCTAACATCTGCAATGCATGTTTTCCTAAATGGCAGGTTGCAGATGTGGTCATTATCTTGTGTCTTCTACTATTTCATCACATTGCTGTAAAACATCTCCTCGTATGAGTTCAGCAGAAAATGGAGACGTCTTACTCTAAAAAAAACATCTACATAGTCCCAGTGTGTTCATATATTCAGTAAATGAGGCCACACTAAAGTTTTGGCAAGTGCTAGCATCTTACGACAGGTCAGTGAGTTATCGTGTTTTTGGACCAGTGGCAGTTTGCCCCTTTATTGCGAGAGCTGCCGGACTCTGACTCTGTGTGTGAACTCATTGAGGGAGAAGTTCTCTCTGGGAGCTCGGTCAGGGAATAGATATCTACCTCAGGGATGTTATCTGTAACCGAGCTCACGGAGATGGCCCCTGGCGCACTGCTGGGTGACTATATCCTGATGCAATCGGTGGGATATTTTCAGTGAAAATGCGGCTCGCATTACTTTACCACGCTCCGCATATACACAAGTCGACACACAGACACAGAAAACACACACACAGCCACTTGTAAATGCACATGAAAACAGGACTGTGCACACATACACAGACACACACACACCCATACACAAACAAATGCAAATAACCATACACACACACACAAGCAAATGCATATAAATACACACATACAGATACACATACACATACACAAACAAATGCAAGTAACCATTCACACACACACACACACAAGCAAATGCGTATAAATACACACATACACACACACACACACAAGCAAATGCATATAAATTTGCACATACACATCAACACACACACTACAAAACAAATGCACATAAATACTCATATATATCGCACACACAGACACACACACACACACACACACGTATGGAGACACACACACACACACAGACGTACGCAACTCCCTACTGCACACTAAGTAAGGCACAATAATGAATGCCTCAGCACAGAGGTTTGCCACGCTGTGTTCTCCAGTTGGGCTGTGTTTAGTATGCACTGCAGTGCTACCATTTCTTAATGTGCCCATGTTTTGGGGGGAAATGTAATAACGCAAGACAAAGAGGGGATAATGGTACTTTATCACAGTGACGGTGTTACCCGTGTGGTTCCTCCAGGCTGGGGGAACATGTGGAGGTAGAGGAAGCAGGTAGTGGTGGGGGGTTGGGGGGTGTGGGAGGGGGCGGGGGTGGAGACTGATGGATCATTTGGAGGACCGCAGGTAAATAGATCCGTCTGTCCGCTGGCGGATTCCGCTTAATCTGTGCAGTAATGCATTCTTGTGTGGGGAGGGGGGGTCGGCGCACGCGTATGCCATCGCCAAACGGCGTGGGTGAAGGAGTGGTCGAGGCAGGGCCCGATGATGAGATGAAGATGTCTCTGCTAAGCGCGGGAATGTTTGCTTACTGATGATTAGGCGGCGGCGTTAATGCGCGCTGTGTGTGCCGGACCAGCTGTCACTACGCGGGGGCTTCATGAGCCAAAAAAGAGTGAGGGCGAGCGGGAGAGAGAGAGTGGAAATTCAGAGAGAAAATATAATAGACAGGGAGAGAAAGAAAAGCAGAAAGCAAAAAGAAAAGGAGAAATGAAAGACAGGAGAGAGTGGGAGATAGAGAGAGGGGAAAACAGAGAAAATAGCATAGAGAGGTAAAGAAAGAAAGCAAATAGAAGAGAGATGAAAGACAGGAGAAAAGGAAAGGAGAGGGAGAGATGGACATTTTGAGAGTGGAAGTACAGAGGTTGGAGAGAGTAGAGAAAGCAAATAGGTTAAAGAAAAAGAGAGGGAGGAGAGAAGAAAGGGTGCCATGAACTAGAGGATAGAGAGAAAAAGAGAGGATAAAACATTGAGTCATGGTTTTCTGGCAGTGCCCCTGTAACCCTTGGTAACACTTTCACTGGGGGGTGTATACACAAGAACCAGAGACTGGCACTGAGCAGGACACGATTTCTGTGGGTTGTGGTTAGTCTGAAACAGGCTTTTGGAATTCCACGCGGATATCCTATGACCCTGCTACGGCCCTGTATGCTCCTTCCTATTAGGCCTGAAACAGTGAAACACCACACTCTCTCATTGCAGTAGGGTTATTTCAGTCCAGAGCGCCACAACAGATTTTTCTGTCTTTTGTAAACCAATTTTTTTGTGCAAAGTCTTCATGGATGACCTCGTTTTTCCCCTCCCTTGTGAATCAGGTGGGGTGTAACTTGTCTTCATCTGGCGTGTCTTCGGAGGAGATCGATACCGCGGACGCCGTGCCCTGCCCCCCCACTGGCACGGGCCCATAAATCCAGTGATGAGGGCAGGAAGGGGCGTGCCCTCACCCTCAGCAATCCCAAGGTCGGCCATTCATTTTGGAGGGGTGGCTTCTCCTAGTCTCTAGCTTGTGCTAAAACAATTATAAATGTGTCATCGTGAACGAGATGTCTCGTAGCTTTTTTTTGGCTTACAAATCAGTAAATTTCAGTACATTTCAGCACATTCACTGTCTGAGAGATTGAATAGGACATTGGAAGTCTGCAAGACATTTTTTTTTCAAATTCTTCAGTAGCAGGGAAAGTTGCTTCCGAGGAATTTTGAAGGAGTGATTCAAACCATTGACAATTTCCTTGGGTTGAATACAAAGACGAAAACATTCACAGACTCAAACTGCCAAATCTTACATATATTACATTTTCTGAATAACATTAAAAACACTCACTGCCAGAGTAATTTTTAATTGATAATTAGGGCATTCAGTGAGTTCCTTGGACCTCTGTGATGATTTGTGATCCATATGGGGCTGTACACTGTCACTGAGGCCATCCTATATGTTTATGAAGCCTTTGCTGTGATTTCTCCAGCGATATCTCTTAAGCTTTGTAGATAGTTCTCTCCGCTCATTTTGTTGCCATTGTTGGCGATGGTAGCAAGCTGTTTGCAGATGGATTAAACCAACCCTTTGCGCTCTCGCTACAGCTTCTGGCCAGTGTGTATTTGCGGCTTGGCCCTCATTATTTTTCATTGTGCCTCTCTTCTTCCAAGGCTCTGGATGATTTTTCACTCTGGCTCAATAGGAAACAGCTTGCAGAAATCATCTGCTTTCTTGCCCCGGTACATTACATTATTGTATAGTTATTCTTTTTATTGGCAGTTCACAGCCCCTCGCTGCTTGTGAAAGCTGACACTAAAACAGGAAGTGGTGAAAATTTTGAGCTTGCGAGGGAAGCATGCTTGCAGAATACAGTCTCTGGTAAGAGCTGATATTCTCACTCACATCCACCTGTCCTGCCTGCTTTCGAAGGTGCTACGCTGAGGAGCACGTATGGTATGTGTGTGGGATTTCACCCAGAGGCGCAGACAGAAGGGGAGGGGGTGTGGGGGGGTTTCACATATGGTTCACCCTGCCAAATGTGGCTTGTCCTGATGCCCCCCACGAAGTCTGGAACTGGGTACTAACTGTGACGCTGTAGACCGTAGCTGGGAGTCCCGTGGGGGGCATAGCACGATTAGCCATAGCTTGACCCATGGAGGGAGTGGTTTCGTCGAGAGCAGTTTGAAGCCCCAGCTCGTTCACTCGAAGTCTGCCTGTACCAGGTGCATTTGAGGCCAACTCCTTCAGCTTGCTTCATGTTCCACAGCTGGAAGCCTGAAAAATGGAAGGCGGTGGCAGCTACCAGCACATGCTTCATAAGCTATGCCTGCTTCACTGCCAGACTGATTGAGGCCATTGTGACAAGCTTGCAACTTACACTTAGGCATTCTTAGCATGTTTTTAAGACTATGAAACAATTTCAAGATATTTTAAGTTATATTTTTGGATTTTTCCACATTATTTGACAGTTATAGTAGAAAGGCAAACAGGAGGTGCAGGGGGGAGAGAGGGGGGAGGACATGCAGCAAAGGGCCCAGAATGAATTCAAACCTGGGCTGCTGCGGAAAGGCCTTAGCCTTATGTGGCATGCATGCTACTGGATGAGCTACCGGGGTGCGCCAGAAACACATATATTTATATGACACTCATATTTCTATGTTATAATTCACCATATAAACTCATATACTCACTTACATTTTTACCTTTCTCCTTTGCTGTCACTGTTCTATTTACTTGGTTTCCCTGAATGCTCATTTTGTAATAAGAAACACACTCACTCTTACTGTTGTCTGTGGATTATTCTTTATGAGTTGAAACCTGCTAAATGACCTACAGCAGTGTAAACAATGGGGGATGGGGGTGCTTTCCTTTGAGCTGTAACTGTTAAAACTGGAGCTACAGTCACCAAAGACTTAGATAATCACCATGAATTCAAGATTCATGCACACTTTGAATGAAAACGATAGCTCACAGCCATGAACAGATGAAGGATTCAAGAAGTTAAAATCGAAAAATCAGGACTAAACCTGTAACGTGATTACCGGCCGTGTGAGTCGCTGTGCTTTAGGAGTTGGCAGCGTGTCGTGTGAAGTTGTCATTGTATGTCTCAGGGTTGGTGCTTTTTGTCGTTGACAGCATGTTGGGGGTTGACGTTGTGCGTCTTGGCGTGTTGTGAAGGGTAATCGATATCACGTCCTGGCGG
This sequence comes from Albula goreensis, assembly GCA_022829145.1. Taxonomy (NCBI): domain Eukaryota; kingdom Metazoa; phylum Chordata; class Actinopteri; order Albuliformes; family Albulidae; genus Albula; species Albula goreensis. The sequence continues at coordinate 26,993,204 of CM040755.1, forward strand.
TTCTGTTCCCAAAATGCCACGGCTGTCACCGCGGTGCCAGCGTGCAAGTGTGGTGATGCCTGCTAGGAAGGAGTGGGTGGGGATCTAAGACGACTCTCAGGGAATGGTAGGTGAGGCTGAGGTTCCCTCTACACCGGGGCTGACCACTGACATTTTGGGGCATGTGGACTGAAGAAAAAAGGGCACCCCAACCCCTTCCCTCATCCGAGAGTAGATGGACAGCTTTTTTCAAGTAAGTGGATATATGTCCTCTTTGATAATGATGATGAGAAAATAGACTTTCAAAAATTTCACCAAGCCCCTCTTTGGGCCTACCTGTGCATGAGCCTGCTAGCCACACCTGCCTAATTCAAGCTCCACCCCCTTATATGGGGTGTGCTTAGGTAGAGCAGGAGCCGTCAGGTTTTGTCTTTGCAGTGCTCTTCTGGAACAGTGAACAGTAGCAATAGTAGAAACTGCTTATTAGAAAAGAAAGGTAACAAAAAAGTTTGGGGAAATGAATGCCCTCTCACCCCTCCCTCCCTCTCTCTATCTGTCTCCCCCTCCCTCTGGCAGGAGCTGAGTCTTTGCACTGCCAGCTTTCTGGACAGGGGTGACCTCAGCAGTGCCCCCCCTCACCCCGCGCATTAATCTCCCAGCGGGCCCCGGTCCCCACTGCGCCTGTCCCCGCTGGCGCTCTCAGCGAAAAAATGAAAATAATGGGTAAAAGTTGTGGCAGGTACGGAAATAAAAGGAAAAGAGAAGTCAGCAAAGTTCGAGCCGGAGGCTCTAAGGCTTGGCGGGCCTTGGCATCACTGTGGTCGCCTGTACGGGTGAAGCCCTGTCAGGGCTCGGGCCGCCAGACGTCAGCGCTGACCTCACGCTGATGCAGCTCCCTGGCTGGCCCGGCGGAGACCGCCGGATCTCGCCCTCAGGGCTCATGGGCCGAACGTTGTTCCGGAGCTCGGCCCTGACGAGAGGTGCGGTCCCGCTAGCACAGAGATAATCTCGAGCTCTGGGCTTCTGGACCCTCGGGTGCCTTCAGGGACGGAAGCGGCAGGATCAATTTGCGATGGTTTTAGATTGGCTTTTGTGTGTGTTCACGCTCCCCTTTTAGGGCGGCAGGGGTTGGGGGCGCGGGTGCCGGGTTGGGTTTCCATCTGTTCGCAGGTCGCTCCGTAGCATCTCCTAGAAGATGTCTTTGCCCAGCATGCACCGTTTTATTATTCTGATTTAATATGGCGATACCACCGTTTCCAGTTTGCTCTCTGTCACTTTTATTCATGCCGCCTCGCCGCCATTCACGGTTTTCTCTTTCCTGCTGGATGGCGGCACAGTGGATATTAAATCAGATTTACTGCGGGGCGGCAGATGCCGCCTGACCCATGATTCCACGAGTGCGCCACCTCTTCCTGTCCTCCTCCCTGCAGAGGGTGACAATTCAGCCGCTGCGGAATTGATGCCCCCTCAATTTGCTCCCCGGAATGGGTTACATTCCATTCAGAGTGTCACCCGGACGGAATGGAATTAAGGACACAGATAAAGGCATTGTGTTAGAATAACCGCGGTAACGGCGGAATTCTGGGAACACGGAATGACTTCGGCTCATCCGCTCTCCCTGATGGGCCTCTGATTTAGTTCTTAATGGGATTTCGAGAGGGAATGGAGAAAGGGACAGTGTGTGTGTGTGTGTGTGTGTGTGCCCGTGGGTGTGTGAGAGAGGAGAAGCAGTGTGTGTGCCTATGAGAGATCAAGAGCAAGAATGAGGTGATAAAATCAAACATACATTTAACTGAAAAAAAAATCAAAGGAGTTTTTGTGTGTCTCCATTTTTCCCTACAAATCAGTCTCCTCTACCAGCAGCATCTAAATCATTCCAGCTTATTGTTCGAGAGGACTCCCTCCAGTCTTTTCCAGTCTGCTCATCATTCAGAAAAGCTGTTAATGTAGGACAGCACATCTTCCCTTCTACTACATATGTCAGCTCAGCAGACATAAGTTACAAACCTGCATGGAATAACACACAGCTATAACTGTTCACAAGAAAGGTTGTTAGATAATATGGTTTTGCCCTGACTTAATGTGTTTCTACTGTTCAAGCCCCTTGAGGTGTGCACCTGAAAATGGATGAGGGAGTGCATATCATGTCGTGACTGCAGTGCAACTTGCTTGCATGTGTGTGTGTGTGTGTGTGTGTGTGAGAGAGAGAGAGAGATTGTATATGTGCGCACATTCATTTGTTTGCATGCATATGCGCATTTGAAGGTTCACTTTCATTTGCGTTTATGTGTGTGAGTGCATGTGCGCTCACTGTGTTAGCTAATGTGTGAATACGTCATACCACTTTAACCTCTTTACACTTACATTATGCAGAGGGTTAACCAGATTCTCATGAAATAGGATTCTCTCAACTGGATGCATTAGGGAATGTTAAAATGTGCTCTTGTCATCGTATTATAATACAGAATGTGTGAGTTAGATTTATTGCCTCTCACTATGAATGTTGTTTCTCCAGGGGTATTGATCCAGGAGATATAAACAGCTCATTCATCATTCCCCAAATATGTGATCGACCAGCCTCATCTTCACCCCTGGTTAAAAGAGAATAGAGTGTGTACATGCATGTATGTGTGTGAGCTGTGTGTGTGTGTGTGTGTGTGTGTGTGTGTCCTGTGTTTGTGTCAGTGGGTTGCAGTATGTGTCATGTTTTTATGTCTGCTCCATATCTTAAAAACACAAAACATTTCAAGGTACTTCCTTGTTGTTATTTCAAATATTTATAAGATATATATGTAATGTCTGGTCTCCATTTTTCCACCCAGAGAATGCAGCAGCAGTACAAGACAGCTGACCAGGAGAGGTTACTTCTGAGTTCAACATTTAAAATCCATTTTTAAACATTCAGTAGTTGAGGAACTTCCCAATTATACTGTAAGGACATTCATTTCATGTATTTTTCACCAATATACTTGTCAATTTTCATTTCAGTTGAAAAAGATTGGTTCGTGCTGTTGCGATGGGAATCAGATGTTTTGGTAAAAAAAAAAAAATCCTTTTTAGAATGGATTGCTGTAAAAATTCTATTTTATATTGTTACATTTTGAAAGTATTAATACATTTTCCCAGTTTATAAGACCTTTGATGTGACCAGTGCTCCTGTGGTTCCAGTGAAGTCGGTTAGGCAAAAGTAAACCGTCTTTGTAGAGTACAGGGTCTTCTTCCTAAGCCCGTCATACTACGCCTGTTCACGGCTCTGTGCTGTTTTGCCTTTAATTTTAGGTCAGACCATTTGTTTTGACAGCCAAAGTGTTTCTGTCTGTTAAAACTGCACTGACAGCATCAGTAATTTCTTGCCAGGGATGCTTTCCTAGCCCCGGTAATACCGCTGTCCACTCTTGAGATGATACTTTTTCTGTGATTCGCTCGGGACAGAAATACTACTTTGCTGGATTTTGAAAAAAAAAATAAAATAAAAAAAGTGTCTTTTTCTTCTTTTCAGTGACATGTCCTTAGGTGCCTTCTTTGTGTGGATGTTTGCACACGGCACAGTTAAGATCATCTTGCCTTTTATAGGATTGCAGGGGCGTTCTCTTATGCTAATTGGGATGAATAAAATGTATGAATAACTGGCTCTAATCCTTTAGATGCACATGTGTAGAAAAGACTTAGGTGTCCACAAACGCTATATGAATCCACAACATATTCATGTTGTTTTTCTTATATGCACATCTCTCAAGAACAGATGAAAGTACATTTAGGGAAAATATTATTACATGAAATGCTGACCCAATGAGCTCTAGCCCCGACAGAAACGCTTGTAAAACTAGCGGCTAATTTGGTGAGCTCACTATAATTACAGCCAACGTTTGTAAAGTCAAAACATTTTTTTTTCAGACATTCCTCAGAGAAACCGCATTAGCGCACCCAATTTCATTATCGCTACAAGCCTGTGGTAGATTTCTAAAGCAGACAGATCTCAGCTGCAGAGGATGAGCTAAGGGCGAGCGTCCCAAATGAGAGCGCTCATCCATACACAGTGCATTACAGGCTAATGCTGAGTCTGCTTAAAGCTGGGGTTGGCTAACCAAGCTCACAGCATTCACTGCAACCCCCACTGTTGAACAGAACTTTGCATTACAGTTATATAGCTGCCGGTTTTATTCAAAGCAAACTACAGTTGATTGGGCCAACCAGGTGCCAGTCCTTCCCCTATGAGAAATGTGGGGTTAAGGGTTCAACAGCTACATTGGAGATTGATCCGCCACGCTTTCATTGCCTAGTCAAACACCTTAGCTATTAAGCTATTATAATATCCATATTGGCTGGCCCAGAACAGCCCAAATGGATCAGTCACAGCATTTCAGAAGTCACAAAATTCTAAATGAGTGTGTAGCTACTGGCAGTAGGTGATTTATTCATTTTTAACAGGGGAGCACCACCCTGCCCCAAAACTACCAACCAACATGCACATGTGTAAAATGGGGATGGCAGGTTAACATTGGGATGCATTTTGGTCATTTTGCTAACAAGGGGGATGGCATCATTGAAAGAATACCTTTCTATGTTTAAAACTTCTTGGTTTCTTCACCATTAGCCAAGACATTTCATATCACAATGTAATAAGAGGTGAATTTTCAACATTAATTTGCACTTTTAAGTGACTGCAGTTCTGTAGATAGACTCATCCCAGCTTGGTAGCGGATTTCATATTTGCACATAATGAATAAGTTGAAATATGCTCCATCCGCTAAAGCAGTACTGCTTTAAGCCTTTATTTTAGAATGGTTTTCTCTTGTATACCAGTGGGGCATATAAGTCTGTGGTGATTTGTGTCTACATGTATTAATTACTGTTTGGTTATTTCAACCCACTTCAGTCAAGTGTATTTGTCCTTTCTCTCAGTGGCATGATAGGTGAAGCTGTTCGGTTAGTTACTGTTGGCATGACTACTGCTTGAGGGAATACTTTTTCCCTGTGATAATGCCTGTATGGTGAACCTGTGAACATTAGATATATATAAGAACGTTGCCATCTTTTCATTTTTGAGTATCATCTCTTTGCCTTTCAGGGCAACTCTTCCAAGAATCTAGTTCTACTGAGTAACCTAAAGCCAAGTTAAATTTTTTTATATTTATTTATTTTTTCATTCAAACGATATATCACCCAGGTCCGATTGGCTTCAGTGTAAACCTGAGCAGTTATTTTTATCTGTTCCCAATGAAAGCTATCAGATAAACCGCTGCATTCTGAGTGAATTCCGCCCCTGTAAAAATGAGAAAGTTCAGTCTTCTGTGTATTCAGATGGAAGGCTCAGCCATGCACAATTCTTGTGGAAGATAGCTAAGCTGTGGATGTTCAATAACACTGCATCAGTGCTCTAGAACAGATGGTCTACAGCGCCTCTTTGGGTCTGTAAAGGCTGTTTCACACTAGAACTTTGAAAGCAGACAACATGAGAATGCTAGACTTTCATTTAAAAAAATCGGTCACACTTTACACTATGGATTGGTATTGTCAGGGTAATATCTATGTAATTTCAAGGAAATTACATAGTAATTAATTTGAATTACCCATAGTTTGTACTAATAGTTTCTCTGTTTTCCCCTGGTTCCTTTCTTATATCTCAACTTAGTTGATGGTTTGTTATCTGGAAACAGAGATGGGCGTTACTACATAATAACGTGGAGTCAGGGCTGCAGTCATATTTTTTGACATGTCTGGCAGATCATAACAGTGTAAAGCATTCATAACCAACATAGCTCTGTGCAACAAAGTCCAGTACAGAAGAACATAACAAGAATGCATCGCTGTGCGCCAGATACCAAGCCCTGCATTACTGTATGTCCATAAATGCTCATAATTCCAAGGCTATGTGGCAGCTCTTTATTCTGTGAAAAACGATGGGGCAAGCTTTCTGTGGAATGCCAAGCATATTTTACCCTGCTGCGCTGCCTGTCTATGGTGGCAGAGCAAAGCTGCGTTATCAGCCTATGGCCAGGGAAGGCAAACACACAGATTACAGTTCATGCTCAGTGTGGAATAGCTCTTTCTCTCCCTTCCCCAGTTAGTAGACAGTCTCTTTCTGACAATCCCTTACACACTCAAACACACACACACAAGCATTTTCACCTCCTCACTAATAAATTGTCCATCTCTTTCCTTCTGCCCCACTTCAGATATGTTTCTGTCTCTATTTTCCATTGTACTCTGACATCATTATTGCTTTAGAAATTTTTCCTAATGGAAATTGGCTTTTTTTTTTTTGAAATCATATGCATAATTGACAAATGATATCATCTTATACCGGTCCTAATCACTACAGCATGATATTACAGAATTAGAAGGTAATTTGCATCTAATATATGCTCAATTAATTGGAAAGGTTCAATGCCAGGGGGAATCGGATAACGAGCAATTAGCCGTGATGATTGACTAATGACCCAAACGCAGCCAGAAGAAAATATTCGTTATGTACTGATTGAGTTCACAACAAGCAAAGTCACCAAGTCGGCAAAGTATTCAATCAGAGAGATGCCCTGGCTGCTGTTCTGCCCATTTGTAAGGCGGATGGGCGAACCAGGACTCTGACGGGGCGCGAGCGCGCCAAAGCCAGCCACGATGACAGCTTGTGCACAGACATGGGAATCGACGGCAGAGGACCTTCCTTCCCTTTTCTGCCACCTTACAGAGAGAGCGTTACACGGTGCCTCCTCATTGGTTCTGACAGCCCGCCTCAAAAGACATGAAAATCTGCAAATGGGAAAGAACTGGGGTACTCTGATTGACAGGGACATACAGCGTGTTTGTCTGAGAGAGAGAGAAAGCTGAAGATGCTAGTGTCGGTTTTTGTGAGTGGAGTGACAGCAGGATGTTTCTGTTCACTGTAGTTTCTTATTTATCTATTTATTTTGCTCTTTAAAATTAAAAGAAATTCATTTTAAACCCAGGAAGCTGCGACTGAACTTTGCGGGCTGAAAATCCCCAGTTAAAAATGAAGAGACAATCTGTTGAGTTTAAAGGATTGAGCTGCCATGCCATATAACCATAAGGCAGACTGGGTAATGTGGTGTTACGCCTCCAGGAAAGCTATGCTTTAATGAGAATCTGTGGTCACATGTCATTGTTACGAGCAGACACCCTGCATCTCCGGTCCGAGAGCCAAGGGAATATTTCATCTTTGGCCAATAACTGTGCTCTGAGAATCACAGGATACATTCATCCCTCTTTCCATTCATCCTGCTTTTAACCTCTCTCTGTGGTTGGTGGAAAACTTCAGGAGCACTAAAGATTCCTGCTGTGTGTGAGAGACTGAATGAAGGGGTTACATGAGAAAAGGGATGTGTGTGTGTATGTGTGTGTGCGTGTGTGTGTGAGAAAGAAGTTCCTGTGTGTGTGTGTGTCTGTCTATCTGTGTGTGTGTGTTTGTGGGTAAATGAGGAAGAAAGAAAACGTTTCTCCAAAGCTGACATTTCCCCTGTTTGTCTGTCTGTGTTTTTGCCTCCCCCATTTTCTCTGAGGTGCGGTGGTACTGAAGTTCAGTATCTCCAAACCCACATCCGGCCTGGTGTTTGCTCCAGTCCGTCCAGTCCTGACAGCAGAAAGCTGCTGCTTTTGGACCAGCAGCCAGATCAGTGGGCAGGTTGACACAAGGCCACGCTCTCCATCTTTACTTCCACTCTGGAATAAGCCGCCTCTGCCACATAATGTCAATCAGATAATACTATTCAAAATCAAAGAGTCTGTGCACCTGTGAGTCAAATTTCAGGATAAATGTCAATATTCTCAGCCTTTCTATGAATTACTGAGGAACTGTTAGCTTTCAAAGGCAGGCTCTGTATGCTACAACAACCACCCCGCATCCCTCTCTAGTGTTGTACTTATTTAAAAACGAGGACCCTTTCACATTTTAATCAAACTACAGCATCTACAGAGGCCAAGTAGAGCAGTACTTTTCAGTTGCGGTAACTACTTTTATCTAGAGAGGGAAAAGAAAAGCAGAGACTCATTTAACCCCCCCTTTCATGAAAGCTTCAAGAATTATGATGAATAACAATACATGAAGAATATGACTTTTTAAAAAATATTCTGTGTGAAGTTGGATGACAAAATGGTGGTCTGAGAGCCTTACAATTCAAATGATGGATTAATTAAAACATTCTGAAAATGGGGTCAGCTATCATAGAGAAGCATGACATGTAATACATCATGCTTGCATATTTTATCTTTACATATTTATGTATTCATGGGAAAATCAATCAAAGCTGCAGTTTCTGCAAATGTAAATGCTAACTTTCTGTCTTTAAACTACATATATATGCATAGTATGTTATTGTTCAGTGTGTCAGAACTTAGCAAATGAAAAATGGACCACCTGTGTGGAAATAACAGGACGTCCTTAACCATGTGATTTCCATGACTTGAGGCCTGGCTCAGACGGTAATGGCAACATTAAAATTGCATTGCAAACAGAAATAGACACAGAAGGGAAGTTTGGGGTGAAGGAATGGTGAAGAGGGCAATAAACTCCACGGGTTGATCAGAGAACATAAATAACCACGCACCTTTGTGATCAAGCACTTTTTGGATGGCATTTTATAAAGTTTTATTCAAATGCTGCAAAATATATTTTAGCATGTTTTCTTCCGATGCCTTTGAGAAAGCTGAAGGGAACATGCATCAGCAGAGATATTATTGGGGCCTTATTTTGAGTTTTGAAGAGTCTAGCGCTTTTTTTTTTGAGCCTTTATATAACTAACATTTATGTGCTAACCTTTCAGTTTCTTTCTCTTTCTTTCTGGGAACAAAAGACCTGGTGTTGATTATTGTTGCTGAAAAGAGACATCTCGCTGTAAATATTGATTCAGACTCTGAATGGATTTTTTTCCCTCAGGATAGTTTTAAAAAAAAGAAAATGCAGTAAAATAAGCCTTGTAAGCAGTTCCTGCTGCCATTTTAACACAGTGGGTTTTTGTTTTTTTTTACTGATACAAGCTGCATTTTGTAGCTGCATCTCAAAGTGGAACGAAGGTGCAAACTTGTCACTCTCCACGAGTGCAAGAGGAAGTGGGTAGAAGTGGCATAACTAATTTCCTCCTTTCTACTTCTGATAGTTTTCATTTCCCGGCTTTGATTTCTCCGTGTCTGATCCTCACGTGGTGAGAATCCGTCTGACTGTCCTTCTGTCCATCAGTCATGGCTCACTGAAATCTATGGTGAGGGTAGTGATGTTAGATATACGGCAGTGATAATTATGGTTATGGTCCACGTCCCATTTCGCCAAGACTAAAGCTTAATTTCCTCCTACATAGGCACAGATGATCAAAAATCTCCAGGTATTGGCTCAGCTAGCAAACCAATCTTCTGACATTATAAATTCTGTAGTAGCTTATGTGTTCTTGTCACTGAACTCATGATGCCGTGCTCTGAGTTTTCCTGTCTTTGAAACTGCTTTCTGTTCAATTTCAAATAGATCCCTATTTAAAAAACAATAATGTACATTTTATGTTATAACACAGCTGATGCCAACATTGCAATTATGCTTATTTATTGTAAAATGTGTAGATAGAAGAATTCAGGACTCACTGAGTGTGTCTGGACTGTATTGGATATAAATTAATTCACTCGTGATTGAAAGTCCATGAAGTTGTGACTCAATTGCTTTCTTGCTTAGCTGCCCAATATTCTTTCGGGTTGCCAGCTACTGAGCCGATGTTAAAATGGCTAATTACGACACTAGAATCAGACTGCGGTGAAGAGATCTGTGTTGTGAACAGCGGGGTAATTGGTAGTTCAGCCATACGTGTTTGGATTGGTAAGATGAAAACATTCAGAAGGAGGTTGCATGCTGCAGCTACAATCACCATAGTAGACCACAATAGTAATCATTAGCGATGTGTTTATTCGTCATTATTTATGATTTTCTCACGAATTTGTGAACGGTAATAAATCTCATGGATTGAGACATGTTAATCTTGGTAACTACTATCGCCTGTCCTTTTCTCTCTCTCTCTCTCTCTCTCTATATATATATATATATATATATATAGTTAATACACTGCTTACTAATGATTATAAACTACTTATTAATGTGTCTATAAGTAGTTTGGTGTTTTGATGTGGATAACTATGTAAATGCAGGCTTTGCTCACATAGGGAATTAAACTTTCCAACACCAGGTCTGAAAATAGAAGGACATTTCCTGCCATTTAGTCATTTTTAGTCTGCCAATTCTGTTCAATTACACTGATACATTCACGTCCACGCTGTACTTGAATGTACTTTAAATCTTTTCACATTGTTTCATTTCATTATAGGAATTTCAGTGTAATTCTCTAATCCAAATCATCATACAGAGCTTTCACACTGCACTCTATCCAATTACACAGCTGGATATGTTGATGAACGTATTCAGGTTAAGTGCCTTGCTCACAGTTATAACAGCATCGTACTGTCTGAGAAGTGGATCTGTAACCTCTGAGCTGCAAGCCCAACTTCGTCACCATTACAGCACACACACAAATCCAAAAAGCATGAAAGTTATGATTGAAGTGTTACCTGCATTTAAAGTATTTGTGTTATGTTGTATGGTATTTAAACCATGTGTATAATACCTTAGTATTGAGAGGTTTGTGTTTGACACATGTTTTAGATCATAATATTAATATTTCCTGTATGGTTTTCATTGCAAGAGCCTGAATGTTGTAAGGGTTAATTGGCTAATTTGGTACCTGGAGGTACTGGTTGTAATGAAAAACCTGAAATACAGAAATATTCATCAAATTTTTATTGGGACATTAGAAAATATACCAAAAGCTAAGCCTAAGATAAACAGTGTTATCAGTTTTTCTTTGCAATACTGATTTATCAATATCTCATACTGGAGTTCAGGACTATAAAAGATGTGGCAGACTGGCACAGCCTCATTTGTCAGAGTTAGAGAGGTATCCATAGTTGATGCTCTACAGAGTACTCTAACTCTGACACTCTTCTTGTATTTCAGTAGATGAATTTTATTTCTGCCATGAACATCACAATCATGATTTTAGTAATGGCTATTCCCCCTCAAGCGAAATATTAAGTGGGTAGCTGACAGCTACAGAAGCTTGACCGTAGTGTTGAAGTTTATTTTAGTGCTTCCAAATTCTAGCTGTGATGTCTTGGAGAGATTTGGTTCTCTTCATTAAGGCAGAGTTCAGAAGTCAGCTGGATCACAAGACAGCGGTCAGCTTATTGTTCTGTAAAATCAACATGCTCACAGACAAAGCCCGCTGTGAACTTGAGCCAAACAAATAATTGCTTGTGACTGCCAAATAAGTGGTCACTGGGTGCATGGCACATCAAAAATTAGGACTGAGTTAGAAATGAAGTTTTTATTTTTTAATTTTGTTTGTTTTTAACATGAGTAATCAGAAAAGTGAGAAATCAAAAAGAGGGGAAAAAAACAAACTGGATAAGCAGTGACAAAATTAACAAAAAGGAAAAGCAATGAAAAGACCGTAGCATGAAAACCCTAATGTGTAAATACACGATGAGTGAGAAGAAGAAGAAAAGAGACAGGCATTAACAGGTGAAAAGATGAAAGGAGGAAGTGGAGCTCGATTTATTCATTTACATGTATTCATTGAAACAACAACATTCATTTAAAAATAAAAAGAAAGTATGGAATATCTAAATATTTATATATCTCATTAACATGTAGGCATAGAAGAGGCAGTGATAATTGACACAGTGTTGTAGTTGTAGAATTGGTACATGCAACATTGTTTTCTTCAAATGTTATTTAGCAAGTTGGGCTGTCTGCAATGATGGTGGAAATGACAGAGAGGATAGCAGTGATGCTTGTTATCGTTATGAAGTTAATTATGTTGTTTCTGCTGGTGACTATGAAAATGACAGTAAACTTACAACCATCAGATAAACCATGAAAATGCAAACCTTCCATTCATACAATGACATACAGACCTGCGCTTTTAGACGTGAGCACTGTCTCCCCCATCTACCACCCACCCACCTCCATTTCGATAGCACGTCACTGAGATACTCAGCTTTTCCTAATCTTAATGCTTGTCTGTTATGGATTTGATGAGAAAGTGGGTGGGACTATCGGCATCTTCACCCTTCGCGCTGATGTGTGGAGGTCACATCGCAGACCAGACGATCAGACACAAAGATAATGTCACAGCGATTGAGAGGACCAGTCCCTGTGAACCTCTGCTTCGATTTGGGTTCTCATTCATACTGACAACAAACAGCGATGACAAACAGCGCCCAATCGGCCGGGCCTGTCGGTTTTAATTCAGCGAAAGGGAGTGTTTGAGTATTCTGATCATTGCTATCACCTTCGGGATCGCGTCTGGGTCTCGTACGAGCTGATTCGCCAGTGCCCAGAAAAGACCCTCCATCTAAGAACCAATACCCAGAAGTTATGGCTGCATCCATGACCTTGAGGACCAGTGAGGAGAAAGCGCTTACGGCTGTATATGACTGTGAGGCAGTCTCCTGTGAGTTTACCTGTGATCCAGCTTGTTATCCCTGTACAAAACAAACCTGTCTGTCAGCTGAAAGCTATTCCTTAGCCCGGAGAGCTCACAAGTTCACACGTTTGACACAGAGCCCTCCTTGTCTGACAGCAAAGCTGTCCATCATAGGTCCCTGTGTAGTCTTCAACAGAGCGGACCAACAAGAGTGAAACAAGCCAACTGCAAGAAACGGTGTATTTTACCCACAATTCAGCTATTCTGTCCAGGTTACTCACAAGTTGCTGTATAGTCTGAATTTCACTGACATGCACCCGTTCAGTGTACTGGATTTCAGTCATGGTGAATTTTTTCTGTCCTAACTGATTTTACCCACAATGCAGCTGTCCTTTCCTCATTTAGCACTTACCATTTCTGTCTTTACAGTGTGTGGCCATGCCTTACGAATATATGGCAAATATGAAAACTGAATTCATTTATGTGTGAAAAATTCATTCAGAGGCCATTGTTTTGCAGACTATTGCCAATAAAGGTACCAAATTCAATGTGTACTGAGTTTAGTGAGACGAAAACGATGCAAATATTTATACAGCATCACAGATACAAATCAGACATATCCTTGACAAATAACAACAACCAAATGTACAGCCAAATATGGCTTACTCACTGCACAAGATATACAAATGGGAAAATACAATACCTGTGTGTTCTACTGTAATAAACTGAAAAAATAACCAGTTTCACATGGTGAAAGACACATATCCCCCATCTGTAACACATAGCTGCTTTGCTTGGGAGACTTGCCTTGACTGAAAAACTATACATTTATGTGCTTGTGCGTGTCGGTGTATATAACACAAAAAACATGCATGTATGTATATATGTATGTGTGTGTATAATATGTATTTGTGTGTTATATATACCCTCCCACACACGCAAATGTATAAAATGTCTTTCTATAATTGTTTGCCGCTGTTTTTGTGTCACCTCTGTTTTGGCTACACTGTGTGTCATGTCACAATGATAAAGCACCTTGAAATGAAAAGTGAAATTGAATTGAGAAAGAGAGAGCACTCTCTGGACCACCGCCTTGCTCCTCGTGTGCCTGTCTGTGGCCTGATATGACAGACCAAGGACATGGTGTCCAAAACCTCTGTGGACTTCACCAGCCCTGGAAAGCAAATAAATACATTCATGCCTCTCGGCCAAGTTGGATCAGAAAAGAGAAAGTTTTCTTAATAACATGGTGAAATAAAGGTACAATGAAACTTCTGTAAAATTAACCAGTACCACAAATGTTGGTAGTAGGAGTAATAGTTGTTGTAGTAATAATAATAACCACAATCAGAGTCATAACACTCATCTTCATCATCATAATTCTGCAGTGCTTGTCTCACAGGTGTTGTCAGTTGTTGAAGCAGTTTCCAATGGTCTGTTGAACATTTAATTAGTTGTGTTAATTTAATTAATCTCATGTAGCAGGTGAGAAACAGCCTTCCTGTGCACACACATCGTTATACGTAAGCATACGATTCTGTGAAGTTATTCCCCTTGCAGTTCCGCTAGCAGACTCGCCAATGTTTGGCTGGTGGCAGGCGTCCCGCAGCTCTCTGGATGTAGGCATGGTAATTGCAATCTGTTCCATCCCCTGTTGTCCCCAAATGACCTTCAATCACTGTCAGTGCTTCAACAGAACACGTTACACACACGTACACAAACACACCCACACACACCTGCACAATAATTTGTTCATCCATGTTTGTGCGGCTCAGAGCAGCATGTCTCTCCCCTACCCTCTCCCAGCACACGGCTGAGTTCACATACACAGATACAGACATACTGAGCTGAATTCACAAGCATGTTCATTTACTGTATAGAAGAGCCTACACAATGTAAACACACCCTCATCCCTACAGTAAAAATACTGTGGAGATTACTGTTCACACTCCCTATAACCAAACAGACAGAACAGCACCCACACCTATACAATGCTGACAATACATCTCCCACACATACTGCATGGACAAAACATCACCTACGCTTATGCCATACAGACAAAACATTACCTAAAGTTATGCTTTACAGACAAAACATCACCTACATTTATGCTATACAGACAAAACATCAACTACACTGACACTATACAGACAGAACATCACCTACACTTATGCTCTACAGACAAAACATCACCTACACATACCGCATAGAGAAAACGTCACCATACCCACGCATAATGCATGTGTAAGACCCTGTGCATTTATACTGTAAAAAATTTAATTATACTTCCACTCTACTGACATATCAATCAAGACACAACCTGAGTTAACACTGTTCAGAGAAAGCCTCGTCGTCATTTGTAATGTATGGATCAGAGTTCACCCACTTTATGACTGCACAGGCGCAGCAGTGCACCATGTTTATTTATACCGTTCAGACGCCACCGCAGGTGCAACCTCCTTGTGTTAAACAATTACATGATATTTATAATAATATTGCAGGAATCATAACCCAATATGGTGTGTCTAATTATAGGTGCTGTAGTGCTGCGTCTCAGCCTGTGTTTATCATTCCAGAGCAGCGGATATGCAGGTGTGCAAAGCTGGCTCCTAACAGTCGTCTGTTTAGCCATGGCCTGGACCTCAGCCTAATGCATTATTACAGGGGCTCCCAAATGTCGTTATCTGAAGGTCCGCAAAAACCGACAACCTGCCACCAAGGACCCCTCGCCCTTACAAAATAGGAGAGAAGGGTGTTCGTGGAGTAGAGACATGATGTTGAGAAGGCAGGCACGAATGCAGTGACTGGGTGTTTGAGACACAGCTGTGCCATCATGAGCTAGGGCTGGAGGTCTGCGTTGCAGAGGCAACACTTGGCCCGGCCTTGCTGGGGAATGACAGGGGTTAAGCCAGGCAGGATAGTTGGTCTCCCCATTCTCTAGGAGACACCTTGAATCAAGTACATGTTGTCTTCCTTCAGGGAATTAGGTTGTGATTGGTGGTGCATCTGCAGTCTGGAAAAGTAGTGAGGGCTAGGCGTTACGTAAAGAGGAGGAGTCACATTTTCATTGCACCCTTGTTCTAAGTTGGCAGGAGAGGGTTGCTGCTACTCTAATGTTCAGCTTGATTCAGAGTGGGAAAGAAGGGGGAGAGTACACATTCTTTAAATATCAACAATGTGTAATTTGTAAAAAAATATACACAAATTTTCCATTTTGTTGAGGATCCCCTGAAACTCCTTCATTGATCCCCAGGTGGCCCCAGACTCCTGTCTGGTTACTCTGGCATTAATTAGCCACTTGCTGCGGGATGCTGGGTAGGTTCGGAGCAGCTGAGCACCTTGTGTGCAGTGACATTCAGCAGACTGATCTGATAGAGGAGCGGGGTGAGGGAGAATGTACTCTCTCTGTCACACTCACACACACACACACACACACACACACACACACACACACACACACACACACACACACACACACACACACACACACACACACAGTATAACTAGGTGGTGTTTTCCCTGCCCAGTACCCCCACACCAACCCCCCCATACCCCTAAGGGAAGGGAATGGTTTTCTAGACTTCTTCACAACTCATAATTCCTTATTGATTTCTTGAGGAGCTGACATTTATGCCCAGTTCTGCTGAGTCCCTTCTGGCCCCCTGGGCTTCATCAAAGGAATCAGACCCTGGGCCAGCTCTCATGCCCCACCACACTGTGTAAACCATTCTTTTAATGGGTCTCAATACCACATCTGTGCAAGCACGGCGCACCACCGTTCTCAGAGGACATTCTCCCCTATGACTCTGAGCTAGTCAGGCCTCGTGCCCTTTAAATAAACTCACAAACAACCTCCCCAATATCACAATCAGTGTTTTTCATTATTCAGAGAAATACTGTCTTTACTCTTCACTTTTTATCCACAGAAAAACCCATTAACCTTAGTGGATGCTCTCTCTCTCTCTCTCTCTGTCTCTCGAGATCTCACCCTCTCTCTCTATCTGTCTCTCAACTGTTATCAATTCTCTTTCTGATTCAGATTCATGTATTTGTTTTTTTTTTGACATGGCATGTATTTTGTCATATTGCTAAAGAAAATAGCTTGGTAAAATAAAAGATTACAGAGATAATTGCTCAATAAAAGTAAATGAATGGCAACATGAACTGTAACTGCAAGAATTATCAGATTGATAACAATATATTCAGCTAAAATTTAGACAATATTACCAATTACATTTGCTAACAATGAAAAGTAATTGAGAGTTAAATGTTTGTAAAATTATATTATCTCGCTCTTTCTCCCTGTCTTTCTCTTGGCAGATCTTATATAAGTTGATGGTGATGGAAGTATTTGTACTTTGAAGGCTTCAAAATTGTGATGTGAAAGAATGCAGCAAGGTTTTGATCTGATAATGAATCGTCTCCTCTTTGGTTTTCAATTATTCCCTTTTTTAAATGCCGCTAAGAACATTCTCCTGACTCACTGCACTGCATTCTATCTCTACCTTTCCAGCGCTCTCCCTTTGTCTCTCTTTCTTTTTTACTCTATCCCTATCTCCCTTCTTTCTCTCCCACTCTTTTTATAACTCTCTCTCTCTAAGTTAATGTTACACCATTTCAAAGCAATTGATTGAACTGTGAGAGAACAGAGAGCGATAGGAAAAGTAGTCTCTGTTGTACTAGCAGATCTGTTTATTTGTTTGAATCCTGTTAAAAGAGTAAAGCATAAAATTTGTTTCCGCTGAAAGTATTTCCTGTCTGAAGCATTTTTGTTCTGGACCGTGTTGGAGGAAGTCTTGGACGGCGTCGGATTCCTGTCAACCTTGACAGAGCCGGGAGTTCATGAACGCCAGTGTTGAGATGGATCACTGCCCCTGATATTTGTGGCAGTAGTGAAGTGTAGTGGGGCAGAACAGTGCTCTCTGATCTGAGGGCTACTTGTTTTTTTGAATTTCAGGTCAGTCGCCGCCTCTCACCAAACCGTAGCTTTCCCCCATGACGATTAATGAATGATGAAGGCCAATTTCACCTTTTGTGTCCTCACGAGAATCAAGTCAGACAATGGACTTTTCTGGCGAGTCCTTCAGTTTGTTCCATAAGTACTGATGAATCTCCTCCCTAACGGTACAGCAATCTGCCAAAGGTGGGGAAGAAATCAAGGCAAGCTGGGCGATTGTGCAGCAGAGATAAATTTAAATGGCAGTGTGGAGTACACCATTGACTATAATGGGATAGGAAACCTATTGAGAATTGCCTGCAGGTGTGGAAGCTTAGACTATTGTGCCTCGTTCACCTCAGTCGTGCCAGTAAAAATCTAGGCCTGTGGCTTTTAGTTAATTCACCGCTAGCGAGTTTTGCGTGTGAGCAGCAAGCTGCTTCGTTGATTCCTCCTGCCCACGTAAACAGGAGAAACTTTGACACCTTGTAAAAAGTCGTTTGATGGCTTTTAATGAGGTGGGGGAATTTTTGGATGATTTGAAGCTCCAGGAAGACCCAGGTTCTGTTACCCAGATCCCTCATAGAGACGCTGTGATATGTCAAGGCTCATGCAGAGCAAGTCATTACAGAAGTGTAATGATTCTACTGCGAAAACTAATGACTTAATACCACAACCCCGGACTCCTCAGAACAACTCCTGATAAAACAATTAAGCTTTCCATGCCTTTTTGTGGGAAGAACAAAGCTCGGATCCCTGGGGGGTTCTTGGAGGGAGGTGGGTGCAGCGGAGAGATAATATGTGGCTGTCAAGATGAAGGGAACAGCAGGAGGGTCCCCCAAATTGGACTGGCTTGTCATAAGCGGTGAGATGCCTCTAATGCAGACACACACACACACACACATATGCATGAACACACAGTCACAAATTAAACAGAATATGCACCGATTGCTGCAGACGCCTGTTCTCCCATCTGTGTAAGGTTGATTAAAATGATTCTTCATGTGGGGAAACTAGAGAAGGAGGATGAACTTCATCACTGAATCAGACCAGTGAGCAGGGCTGATAACAGGTGCCCTCTTCGGGCCCCGTATCATGCAGTCATTCAAATGCACCTATAATGTTTGAGTCTGGCTGGCACAGCTCAACCCACATATCAGGGTTTTCCTCCCTCCTTCATTTAATTCATTTAATTTACTAATGAGGCTCGTCTCTGTGCCTTCAGGGGGTTTTGAGAACAGTTCTGGAACAGGAACTTGTAGGATGTGTCCCTAGACCTCCAAACAAACCCATTTAAAAAAGCCACATGACTTCAGTTGAAGATATTTATATTATGTTGACTATCTGCTGGACAGATGGTCTGGCTCTGTGTTGTAACACTGAAAGTTTTCGTGCTGCCATTGCTGAAGCCTAAAGTGTTGTGATTTTCTAGCTAATTATGAATCTCTCAGCCTATGGAAGTACAGAGGGGTCAGTCTTAGCTGTCAGATTTGTTTATATAACCTCAGCTGAAAGTGTTGTTTATCAGAATACATACATTTCTGTATGACGTTAGCCTCCTTTGCTCATCTGATGAGAATAGCAGTGGGGATTCACAAGCATTTCAGGAATATATGGCCTGCGTCTTCTCTGTCCTGAAGGTCATTTTGCATTCGCTCTCCAAAAGTGTGACTCACTTTTCCTGCTGTAAAAATCGGTCTTTTACAGAGAGACTCATCCTCTCAGACGTTTGGCTGGAGGATGAGTTATGAGGCAGAATTTGCAGCTCCTGCAAGCCTAAATAAAAGTGTGCTGCTGAAAACACTTTAAATATAAAAGGCCATAACAGTAGGGTACTTTGTAGTGGCCATTTTATGTTTTTTTTTATATTCTGTGTGTCACTGCCTTCATTACAGGCTATGTGTATGGCTTGGCTAACGCTGCCATACATGTTTTTTTCCTCCTTGGCCCTTGCCTGATATTGGTTACCATCTCAGATAACGGGCTAACCCTTTGTTAGCTTCTCCATTGTGACACTTGGCGATTGGTTTACCACGTTGCCATGGCTGCAGCCTTTTTAATTCTTGGTCATTGGCAGAGCTGCCCGTTCATGTGTGTCTCTCTGAATAGGTCTAGAAATTGCCCCCCTGCGGACTAGAGGACCGTTTGAAAGCCTGGGGAGCATGCTCGGAGAGCGGCCTACCCAAAATGCACAACCCGTTATTGATTCAGGTGCAGGTGTAAAAGCCTCTATGCACTCTCTTATAGAAAGGGAATATACTGCCACACGGTGTGAATATATTCACTTCTTAGAAGATATGGCGGGTCTAGTATAGGAAATATTGGAATCACTGAAGAGCAAGTATTCCTATATTGCCCTTGAAAATGTTTACTCTTGTCTATTTGGTGGTGCTGATGACAGTGAGTGCCCTTCGTTATGATTAGCGATGGCTGTCGGTCTGGCTCATTCTTGTTCTGGTCCCCAGTGTCCATCGTGAAGGAGGAACTGTTGTCTGATGGAAAGGCCTGCACCTCTCAGCTCCCTATGGTGAAGATGTACGCACACACACACACACACACACACACACACACTGGGCTGTGTCCTGCCCTCTTTCTCATCAGTCACAAGTTTGTAATGATACATGCACAAGTATTGAACTTTCTGAGTATCTGAAATTTCTGAAGGTTCCTGGATATTTTTATTACCATGGAGATGTATAATGAATACATCCATTTCCAAGTATCCAGCTTGCCTCTGAGAAGACAAAATTACAGTAGCAACGTCTTATTGGAGGGAAAGACTTTCAAAAGCTTTTAAACTATTGACAAAGACTGTTATTTACATTAGTGATGTGTATTCTATTCTACTGGGATATATTTGGATGACATAGATCCATAAACAGATTTTTAATATGATATTTCCTCAGCAGTCAAGAGTGACATGAACTCTTTTGAGTTTGTAAGATGTTTTTGTCTTCTTATGCCATGATGTTATTATTATTAGTGTAAAATTTGCTTTCCCTGAAGCTTTCTATTTTCTATCTTACAAAAAGGTAAGCAGCATTTAACCGAGCAAGCAGATGTGACAGTGTCAAAGTAGACAATACATTTCAGCAGTTATGGGTATGGGTGTGTGCGTGTATGTTTCAAGTGAGAGACAGGGAGAGAAAGAGGGAGGTTGAGTTTAAACTGTCTTTATTGGGACATCACTAATACATTATTTAATACATAAAAACATTTCATTCTGCACGAACAAGATAAATGAAATCTAATACAGGAAAAACAATATCAAAAACTACAAATAAACAAAATCAAAAATTAATATGCAGGGAACCATCAACAACCACAATACATATGAAGCCAACCAATATTCCAAACCCCACAATGAAAAAATGTAAGAGAGAGAGAGAGAGATTGGAGTAAACACAAGATAAAATAATACAGTCTCAGAAATCTGAACTGGGAGCGTTTCAGAGTTATGCACATATTGAGTTGCCTGTCGCGTTGGCCCAAGCAACACTTAATAACATTGTGGCTCTGCAGGACAGTCATTACATGCAAACTCGGGACCCAACCTCTCACAAATTTCATTAAGGATATCAAAAACATGGGGTAGAGGGAGCAAGGGCGACTGGATAACAGGGAAGAAAGAAAGACAGAGAAAGAGAGAGAGAGTATAAGCAAAGGAAATAAAAGACAGCAGATATTATTTGATCTGAATCTGTGAATAAGCTGTCAACAGAAACCAAAAGGAAATCTCGTTGAAAAATAACAAAAATAAATATTTATAATGCTTGATTTAATAGCAGCCAAGGGCATTAAAATCAACACAGAAGCCAACAGATAAACCATTTCCGAATTTTAAGCAGCGCAAAGAAATACAGTGAATGAGTGAGGGCGTACAGTAAAGAATGAGAACCATTATGAAGAAGCAATGCTAATAACTCAAACCAATTAACAGTGGTTAGAGAAAAACACTAGATAATTTGAAATGTAAATTTTTATTTTTTGTTTAGTTCATTAAACAGGAACCCAAGAGTTCCCAATCATTCTTAATATATATTTTCGTGGAAATATAGGGGCAAGCATATTCCCCCTGTAGGAACTGAGCCAAGTCCCCCTCCATCCATATAGGAGTATCTCTTCTGGGGATATATAAAAAAAGTCTATGTTATTACACAGACCATAATATTTATGACTGACTCTGCTACTTTAATATTCCTAATACCAAAATTAAGTCAATATGTATTAGAAGCTACAAATATCTACACCAAACACAAAATGGCCGCCAGTCAGACCAGAACATTTTTTAGCATTCAAATTGATACGTTATAAAAGCATTGCAGGAGGACAGGCATGCAAACGCCAGATTCATAACTCTAAAAAATGTTGTCAAAATAAATGTAATGAAAATTGAATCCTTTATTAATTAAAATTGTTCCTTATCTGAAGTAATTGTTACCTATTGTAGCCTTATTTTTAAATAAGGTACTTTCATTGTGTGTTTTTCAGGAATCAGCCCATAGCAATCTGAGAGCTGACTACTGCAAATAATCCTGTTCATTTTTCCCTCTGATAAATGAAAACGTTACTAGCCATGAGCTGAAATTGCAAACGTTTTGTTGTTCGTCTGTGGGCTGCAAATAAGGATCAAAGCCTGATAAGCTATCTGAGAAAATGAACATCAGTACACAAGACATGATCGTTGCATTAGGTTTTAGACTATTTCAGTTCGCAGCGGAATAAACAGTAAGTTTAACTGCTTACTGTTCCTCATCTTACCACCGTGGCTAGTCAGAGAGCAGTCTCTGCTGGCTGCAGTCACAGAATGACTGTCGAAGAAAAAGTAATCACTTCCAACAGATATACTATCCCTCCATTAATGCATTCCCATTCAAAATGTATTGTTTCCCCAAATAAAATTGCTTAAATTGTGACTGTAATCAATAGAAAACAAGTAACAAAAAGTTGACATATATATATATATATATAGTTGACAGGTACTTGTCTCGAAAGACATGATGAGTATTTCTGATCATTCCAACCATTATGACTTTATTGTAAGTCACTGAAACTATGTATGTTGTTGCAAAACAAAAAATAATTTTTACATTGTGTAGAATATGAAATCAATTTGTAAATATTATGTGCCAACCTGGCAGGCCTTTCACATGTTGAGGTTTGTCATCCTCCAATCTGTTTATGTCTCGAATATTAAAGCAATATCATGTAAGACGGATATTGATTTAGACATACCGCATATTCTATTTACATCGTATGGATGTGTATTTGGTGTTTTGTTTTGTTTTGATTTTTCTCATAACGCTACTGTGTTTCAAGAGTTCACAGTATTGGGAAGATACACAAGTCACATTGATTTTACAGGGGTACATTTTTATTATGTGTAAATGTCATTCTATACAAAAAAATCATATGACAAGCACAATTATTTTATTTAGAACGTGAGAATTGTCAACAGCCCGACTCACCATATCAGCAGAACTCACGAATCATGGGTAACTATCTGACATTGACGACAGAGATACTTTGGAAAGATAATAATGATTGATATGTTGCTATAAAACATCTCTCAATCCTGTCACTATATTTGTTCTTTTACTGCTACAATTATCATTATAATCATCATAACATTTTTATTCATTATTCTAATTAAATTGTGTCATGTTCATTTATATGTGTTTTCTACTCAACTTGAATGTTGTGCCATGGTAATATTTACCTTCATGTCACGCCGATGTAATAAGTAGGACAAGTTGGAGGTCCACCACTGGGAGGTGATAGACTCGTTTTGGGGTTTTCCTGGGTTACCTCTCTAAACCCTTCCCTGTTAGCCATTTTGATGATTCACCATGAGCTTTGGTGTGTGTTTGTTCTAAAGTAAAATGGATGCATGGAAGGATGTCTCTTCCAGTATACAGTGGTGAGATAAAGCAGTCATTCCCTTGTTGTAAGTTTGTATTATGTGTTTTTAAATACATTTTAATGATTGTTTAATGGGTTAATGGCAATTAAACAATGAAACCGTCTGTTTCTTGAGAGCAACGCTAGCCACTGTTCTTTCATTTTCTGATCGTTTGATTCTAATTAATTTCTACCCCCTGTGAGTAAAGCTTGGGTGTATCACAAACCAGTATAGTATAAATAAATGTTTTTATCTAAACTGGCAATTACATGTGTAGGTGTGAGTTGTTAAACATAATTTAGTGTGTATTGTGTTTTTTGCATGAAACAATTTGCTGTGATATTACATTTTAATTGTATTGATTTACTTGTGGACTTTTGAGCTAACAGAACTATACCTTCGCTCAGCTATAGCTTATTTGAAATGAAACAATTAACATTCACTGTGCTTTACTGTTGTTTGATGGCCTTTGTTTTAGGAAACCTGGTCTGGTCTGAGCTGCCCTTAGCTCCTTTAACAACCTCAAGGGGTGGCGTAGTCCAGGTTGCTACAACAATAAAGGTTTTGAGTTGGGTTTTCTTCTGTGGTTTTATGCGAAGGATGTAATGTATATGTTTAAACGATAATGTTAGGCCTGGAGACTAGGATGGAAAGGGGTGCATGTTCCCATTTGGCCTTGGCTTTTCAGGTGTGTGCTCCAATGGACTCCCCCACGTTCTCTTCCTAACTTTTCAATCTGTAATGAAAATAAGGCCCGGTGAATCCCACAGCTTCTCCAAAGTTTAACAGCACACCCATAATGCTGTGCAGGGCCCTGCCCTGTTCTCATACTACTTGACAACCGCAAATTGGAATAATGGATCCTTTGTACTTGCCTCTGGTACGCGACGCCTGGCCTTTTAAAAAAGCCCCATCGACTCGTTTTAAAGGAAGCAAGGGAATGATGAAAAGGTTTTTTTTTTTTTTTCTGTTTTGAATTTACAGGGTTTTTATTTAAGCGACCTTCTCCAAGGGTTTCTATGTCCCAGTGAGTTTCAGGGTGTTGTCAGGGGAAGAAATGAGGCTGTTTGTCTGGGCTGAGCTGTGTCTCTTCAAACACTCTTCTTGTTAGGTACATCTCAGAATGTTACTTTCACTCTAAGTACAGTCAACAACGCTGAAGTCATTGTTGAAACAGTGAACTGCTGTGCTACCATGCTAGAAGTTAGTACAGTCTGGATTTACAGGATTCTTTGTACACATTATGCATGACCCTTGTCCTGTGTTTGAAACAGTAACCATATTGTTTTTTGATCATTTTTCATTATGTTGGTCTAGCTAATTTGAGAGCATTGTTTAGGAAAAACTTGTAAGATCGAATTGGTACTGAATCACAAATCCTCACATTAATAGGGACATGGAAGATGTCCTGAGGAAATGGCCGCAGAGAATTTATAAGAACATTTTTAACAGTGCTGTCTTGTCCCTCGGTCTAGCTTGTGCAACTGTCTAACATTACAAAAGCAGTTGACATTTACATGTGTATTTACAATTACTCGTAAAGCAGCTCCAATTAGAGCAGGGCTCCTTATAAACTGGAAAGACCAGCGCAAAGCTATCAAACTCGCTTACATTTCTGCCAGAAATAATGCGAGTACTACAACAAGGAAGTCTAAACAGAAGCAGTGTGGGTTTGCAGTTCACCTGTGTGGTTCCCAGCCTAATATCTAAACAGAAGGGGTTGAGTATGAGTATGAATATGTATTGATGAAGACTGTAAAAATACAAGGTGTGGAGTTTTAACTGTTCACTGTACTGTTCAGGTGGCCTGTGCCGGAGCCCAGGAAGAGGCGGAGACAAACTGTACACCTGGATTCCAGGTGAAGAATTACCAGGTGGAGTACAACGGAGGGTTCCAGAAAGACACGCCCCTCCTGCAAGGTGAGTGGAGAGCATAACAAAGCTGCTGAACGAGATTGTGTGGCCAACGTCATCTCAGTTGATTGGACAATAGGTTGTGTCAATATGTTTCGTTGCGATGTAACATATTGATATTACGATATTTGGACCTCAGTCTCCAGGGGTTCGCAGTAGAAACTAGCATAGGGTGGATCAATAATGTTAGCCATCTGGCTAATTTGATTTAACACCTTGCTGTTATCCATGGTATGTTTGGAACTGGTCCAGGGATACCAATAATATGATATTGCTTACCATGGGATACTGAGAGAACCAGCTGAGAGAGATTAAATTGCTGAATTAGCGAGCTTTACATTTTAAAACGCAGATGTCATCTGTCTAGTTTAATTATCTGTTAATTATTTTGCAGATAGCTATATAGACTGTCAGCTCGTCCTTTTGTACATTTAGAAGCAGAGAGACCTCCTCTGAAACGTAGGCTATTCTTTTTACCCACCAATAAATAAAGACATTGGTTGTAATCTAATGTGGTAGTAGCATGATAACTTTTTTTGTTTAAGTATTTGAGATCAAATAGTTGTTGAAACTACATATAGAGCATTGGTTTTGTTGGACTCATTAAGATGTAGGCTACACAATCGGTGAGGGGTGTGTGTGTGTAACTGAAGGAGAAATGCGTTATTATAGGAGATGATATCACCCTGTGGTTGGAGAGCCAGCATACTAAGTACAGAATACGCACTATACTAGCTGTCTCTACACAATAGTACTAGCGGTTCTTCTCTGCCCTCAAGCTACCTACTGTGACTAGTGCAGGGATATTGACAGAATTCCTGAGTCCCATAAACAGATATGACATGAGGTCACTCCTAGCCTACGGATTGGTAACAAGGATGCACATTTTTGGGGCCCCTGTCCAGCCCTAGGACCCCTGGATTGTGGTACCTGCATATGTCACATAGGTGCCTACCTAACCCGCCATGGTTAACTGTACATGTGATATTTACTAGGGATATAGTAATAGAGCTGGAAACATACAGAGGATTCTAACTGTCAACAATGAAAAGGTGGATATTGTCAGGAGTGTCAAAGCGGCTGTGAATTAATTAGCTCGCTCCTCTCCAAAATTCATATTATTCAGTGTGATTTATCTGTAGGATGGAGAGGCTTTTCATATTGAATTTTTTTGCTTTCTGAAAATGTATTCATCTCCATTCATGAGAATAAGATAATCTTGCAAATGTTTGATTTTAGCTGAGCTCAAATTGAATGTAACCCTCAGGCTGAGCTGTCAATATTTAGTGATCGGGGCTCCTTAAATGTAACTCTCAATATCTGAGCTGTTGTTTTATCGATGGAGATATAAATAAATCCTGAATTATTGCCGAGGTTTTCGCCGTTCTGAGGGATATGTGGAATATGTTGCATAATGCTTTGTATGGGTGATCAGAGCCCCTAAAGCAGCAGGCAGAGCCGTCTTGGCTGAATGTAAAAGAGGAAACAGAAATAGAGCTCTGTTTTTCGTTTGGCCCAATGGCCTGTGTTTACAATGTGGTTTGGGCCAAGGGGAGGAAGATGTGGATTGAGGTAGAAGTGGGAACTTGTTGTCGAAATTTGAGATTGTCCTACACATGCAGGCACACACAGGCACATTGCACGTTCGACCGAGGTCCCGCTTCCTTTTTCGCGAGGGAGGCTCACGTGGCCGAATATTCATGAGAATTCATGCAAATTTGCTTCTATTAAAAAACGAGAGGGGGGAAAACGAAAAGCGTCGGCGCCCAAAGACAACAATAACAAAATGTTCTGGCGCTTATGAATTATTCCTCTTGATTGTCTGATGTTTACAAAAGCTTCCTAAGCGATCTTAGCAGCAGCGGTGGCTTGGCATGGTCTGAAAACTTTGTGCCAGGGATTCTTCCCCTGTGGGGGGTGTCCTCGCACTGTCACCCCCCCGCACCCTGCCGCCTCCCAGTGAGAGTGAAGGTGACTGTTCAGAACGGGGTCACGACCAGCTCCAACCATATCCATTTACCTTTTGCTAGATACTCATTTATTAGTTCAGTCTCTCCATCTCTCTCTACCTCTATCACCAAGCGACCATCCATCCTGCTCTGTCCATCTGTCATATGACTCCTGTCTTCTCCCCACATTCTCCACATATCTGGCACACTCTGTTGGTCCATCTGTCTCTTGCCACGCACTCTTATGTTGCTATGTAGCTATCAACATATGAGTGGATCTGCTGGCTTTGTTTTTTTGTTTTTTTTTTAAGCCATCCATCGTGTTGTTGGGCTCAGTGTTTGGTGCTAGGAGTGGTATGCTCGTGTGTGTTTGTTCCGGTCTGAAAACTTGTGTTGATCCCTGATTCTGAGAGGGATCTTGCTGCAGTCTGAGTATGCGTGCTTGTGAGCGAGCGTGCCTATGTGCATGGAGGGGGTCTTCTCCTTTCTGCCGGTCTCCTTCACCACTGCAAGTAATACACAGAAGTGCCCTCTGTTCAGATGGTCACTGTCTGGCACCCTTTGGCCCCATGCTAAGTTTATATCAGAGTATCATGGCAGCTATAACCTATAAATACAGAGTGAGAGAGAGAGTGTACTATCACAGTACTGTTTTTCCTGTAGACTGTAATTGTGAATAATAAAAACAATTAAACACACACTCTCGCCTTCTGCTACCTGCTACATTGCCACCCTCAGATTTATTGCGCGCTCTGCCTGTGCACCTTGGTTCTTGGCTGATATTTGATGTGTGCTCTGTGAAACCATGCTTTGGCTTTAGGCTTTATCTCAGGCCCTATGTGTGACTGTAATTTCTCTTGTGAAAACCTTACCAGCAGACTTCAAATTATTCCCTGCCATAGGGAACATAGGGTTTCACCAGCCGTAGGAGACCATTAAGCAATGTAATGTACCACTGCAAGAATCAATACCATACAGCTGCAGAATGAGACACCTCAAATAGGGGTTACGCTGTGGATGTTAGCCATAAGTAACGTAGATAATTGTTAGATATAGAGAACTGCTTATAAAATGTTTAAAATATCATAACAATTTTCCTAACTGTGTAAACCCTCTTTATATGTGGCAGGTTCTAATGACGAAGGTTGTTCTGTTTAGGTTGTAACAGCGACTTTTGCGGAATGGCAAATACACTTTTAATCAGTTACCCGCTACCGCTATCACAGTGGTATCCAGAGTATGTTGTAATTGGATTTTTTATTCATAATTTGATTAATATACCAGTTTTCTAAATATGTTAAACACTAAGCAGTGTTGCGCAGCAATGAGGTGGCGCATTTGCATTTTAAAGGTCATTTGTGACGTTTTAGTTTTGCTTTATTATGTTTGGATTTTAATTAGGCTGCATAATTTCTTGCCGTAGTTATACGTAGCAGGGTTTTCTAAGTGACAGGAGCATTGCTGTACTTAGTCTGTGGTTATATTATGCACAGAATCATTGAAGTACCAGTATTTTACATGGAATTGAATAACTGATTTAAAATTGCTACTGCTTAAATATTTAAGTGCTTGAATATCATTATTTTAAATTTGCAGTAGTCTATTTTTTTGCATTAGGAATTTATTGAGCTGTGGCGGGAGTGTATTAGGGTTTATTTAATTCATCAACGGAGGCGTGGATGAAGAAAGAGGAAGAAATATCCATGCAGATTGATACTATTTCATATTCCTTGGATTGTGGAGTTATGGTTAGTGCTTTATAACCTTGCAAGGAAAACAATAGTAACCGGTGAGGGGAACCCTCCGGGCCTGAATTTCATGCCGAGTCCCCTCGGGAACGGCACAGAACTGGTGTGGCGGAACAGCCCTCCCTGTCCTATTTCTGAAGTATTACATCAGGTATGTGTTTTATTCTCTCTCACAATATGCTGGCCTTCTATTGCTGGGAATTCATCTGCGTATACTCCACACAAACACACACACACACACACACACACACACACACACACACACATATTAAGGGAGAGGAGATGAGACTTGTGCAGGTCATCCAGGTCAGAAAGCTGTTGTGTGAAGCACAGAGTGAAGCACTCACTCAAAATGGCCACTAACTGTGTTGATGGATTCATTAAACAGCACGCATTTAAGAGCTCTGAGACAGTCCGTCACACCCTCCAAAGGGTTCGTGATGAGGTCTGTCACAGTTGGTGGTGTTTGTATGAGCGATAACTATCACTACGTGTGTCCTGCTAAAACACATGTGGTAGGGACACATTGTGCCTTCCCTGTTACCATGTGTCATAGCATGCCAAAACAGGTAAGACACAGTGGAATTGTCGTTGGAAACAGATGAGGAAGACTTCTTGGGAATGGGAGAATGGATCCTGCTGAATGCTGTTTTTAGGGCAGACGACAGCAAGCAAAACAAAAATGAAACACTGAATGAGGTTTTACCTCAAGCTCAGCTTTTCTGGAAAATAACTGGGAACAAACTGAGGTGTAATGTGTGAGGGAGAGAGAGTGAGAGTGTGTTTTGCGTGTGTGCGTGCACACATATGTGTGTTTCCATTGCCGTATGTTGTTTTACATACAGAGGAATCTTACTGTCAGGAGGTATGGACAGGTATGACTGGATATGTCAGGTTTATAGAGGAACACATGTAGCGAGAGTGGCAGAACACACCTGGGGTCTTTCAGGTGGTAGGTCTGCCAAGGTAACCATGGTGATAGCCACAGCTTAGGGAGAAACTGTCCTGGCATTGTTTTACTATGCCTGGACTTCTGCTTTATGTGCACTATACTGTGTGTCTGTGAGTGTTTTATAGATTTTTTAGAGATTGAATAATATTCAGCTCTATGGGGGTTTATTATGGAAAAGAGCAGAGTGATCAGGTCTCTTACTGATATTGAGGTCTGTCTGTTGTGCACCAGTCTGGAGCTGGAAACCAGCCATGCACTGTTCCTGTGTGTGTGTGTGTGTGTGTGTGTGTGTGTGTGTGTGTGTGTGTGTGTGTGTGTGTGTGTGTGCAGTGTGCGTGTGTGAGCGTGTGTGAGCGTGTGTGTGTGTGTGTGTGTGTGTGTGTGCGTGTGTGTTTGCGTGTGTGTGTGTGTGTGTGTGTGTGTGTGTGTGTGCGCACGCCCCCCAGGCTTTTGTTTTACTGCTGACAGGGTCATATGCTGGAGTAATGGGAACGCAGTTGTGTGTCAGAGTGGTTGAGTTGAACAGAAGTGAGTCCTTCTGTGTATGGATGACTGGTTCTCCAGATGAGAAAATACCACAGAGGGCCCAACAATCAAACCGTGTGAAATATGAGTGAAGGAGGAGACGATGCCGCAGCAGTGTGGTTACACAGTTTCTCTCTCTGTGTTACCTGAATGCAAGATTGTTCACCGTTTCAATTCCACCTGTACGCCTGTGGGAGAAGAATCACCTGTATCACAGACACTTTGATTTATCATCATCTTCCCTCCGTAATTATACTCTCACACATGCACACAATAACACATATGCATGCACAGAATAATTAGCATATACCTTCCATACATATGCACACTCATTCACACGCACAGGCTCTTACTCACAAACACACGGACACAAACACTTGCTCAGTATGAATGATGACACAAGGCTGCCTGAAAAGTGCCTCACTCAAACCCTGCAGCCGGAGCACAGAAACACACATCCGAATGAGGTCACAGCTGCTCCCTCTCCGTCTTCAGTATATTAATGTTTGGAAAGGTCGGCAGATACGCGTATTTATATTAATGAACCATGTTTCCCTACATCTGAAATGAATCAGAACACACCCTCGCACAAAACCATGTGCTTCAGGGGTCATTTAAATACTCTGATACATAATTCATCTGAGAAGGAATAATTCTTAGGCTACTTACTTTAAAAGATGGGGTAAGGGTGTTGTGAATTAGTGTAGTAAGTCCGTCATATGTATTATGCCATGGAAAATAATTGCCAGGTTAAGAACTTTCTCCACTGTAGATACTGACTATTTAAGATCCATGTACAGTCCTCGGACTTACCGCTTCTTACCAACAGGGGGAGCTAGGTGGACCAAGTGGCATAGTCATTACATACATCTGTCTCTCATCCAGCTATGTACAGATGGAGCCAAGCTCAGACAAGTGGCTTTCTCATTGTCACACATTAATCATCTGAACTTTCATTTGCCATTGAGTGAATGCTCTTGTTCGCAGAGCTGGAAATTCCACAATCAAATGGTGCATTAAGAGGCCATGGCGTATTCTGTTTCTAGATGCAGCCAGACCTTCAAAACCCAGAACATCCTTTGATTTTTGGGAAAAAAAAAAGGATTCATTAAAGGGGCAGAATAATGTCTCTGTCTGTCTCTCCATCCAATTTCACATCTTAAAACTCAAGCTCTTATTAGATCAGTTGTTGCACTTCAATAGGGAAGATATTCATTTTTCATAGATGGAGAAACATGGTGAGAACAAAGCACCCATTTTGCGTCCCTCCTTTTTAAATCCCCCATGATTCAGCCCTGGAAAATGGTCTGCACTCCAACTCCACCCATATTTGTGTGTGTATGTGCATGTGTATTTCCATTTGCACTCATATTTAGCCAGTTATTAGCATTGCTGTAATGAAGAGGTGATGTAATGTAGTCGTTCAAAAGGCTGTTTAAGTTAAACGTTCTTTCCAGAAATGCATAGGTATGCAAATATACTGAAGATTTTGAGACATTTCACATCTGTCAAGGGTGATAAACTTGAACTCCAAAATTACGGTTGCATACGGGTGGGGGAGTACTATGTCACTCTAACTAATTCCCAGTTTACCAGATGAAAATATAGTTGGAGTTATCCAATTATTGTGGATACAGAAGATCAGAAAATACGTCACTTCTGATTTTCCTGTCATTTTGCTCATAGAATAAGTAAGTCTACATCTGTGTGAAATCAGATCCACTCTTTGAAGTCTAACTACCCATAATTGTTTAGCATAATTTCATATTTTACTATCCTGCATTTATCGTTGTTGAAAAAGAGGCAGTCGGTGCTCTCGCTCTATTGAGGAAATTTCAAGTGTTTCTACAGGTTGCTAATTTTAGATATCTTTAACGATGATAATGAGGGCTGAGCATTTTGATCTTTTGGGGGGTGGGGGTGGGGGTGGGGGGCATTTGGCATTTCTCCTCTGATTTTACAAGTTTGGCATTAATGTTCCCCTACGTATAACACCCCACCCCCGCCCCCCACCCCCATAACTCATCCCTCTCCCCACAGGCAAACTCATAGCTCACCATTCTCCCTGCTGGCAAAGCCCATTATTGCCTTGTTTCACTCACTGACATAAATTCCCTTGCACCGAACCGAAGATTAAAGAGGCTGAATAGAGTTAAACTCAAGAGACAGACAGTTAAATTAACCAAGAGTTAAGAAATCTAGAGACGCACATGCGGCGAGTTACTGCAGGAGTAACATAACAGTTAGATGAATAGCAGAGGGTAATCTGAGCTCACAGTCGGGGAACTAATAGTAAAATAACATAGGAGTTGACTTTTGATGCAGCGTTGCATCCTTCCATGCTGTAACTGGAGGGCAGGTCTTTTGAAATGGTGGGTTTTTAATACAAGTGAATGAATTTTCACGGGGGAAAATAAAATTCAGCAAAGTCCCACCATAGCTCCAGGTAGCACAGCGGTTTTATTAGGTTTTGCTGGTTTAGTGCTCAGCTCGACAGATTTACAGAACACCTTTTATTTTTGTAATGAAGGAAATGAATAAAACTGAATTAAAAAAAGAAAGGTGGAATTGATCCGGCAATCTCTCAGAATGCCTTGTTAATTCAACATGAGCTCCAATTTCACACAGGCATTATCCAGCTTTGAAATAAATGTAACCGCACGGAAAACAAACTATAACGTTACCGAGCCGGACTGCCAGGGGGAAATTAGAATATCAGTTTCAGACGCATCGAGGGAAAGAGGAACCAGCGGGAAGCGGTGGTCTGCGTGTTATAAAACCGCCGCACACAGCACCACGGTGGTACAGATCGACGGGTGCGGCCCACGTTAGCCGGAATTGTAATGATGCTTAACGGAGAACTGATTGGCGGGAGTTTCTCAGATTCAGTTTTTTTGATTTTATGTCTTCTGTTGTAATTACTCTCGTGTGGGCGTGGGCGACTCCTGCCTTGGTTGGCGTTCGTTTTTTTCGGAGGTACAGCGCAGTTGGAGCTTCACCACGGTCTGACATCTTCAGAGTGCACAACTGCA
Source organism: Albula goreensis (assembly GCA_022829145.1). NCBI lineage: Eukaryota > Metazoa > Chordata > Actinopteri > Albuliformes > Albulidae > Albula > Albula goreensis. Next base: position 27,026,614 of record CM040755.1, read on the forward strand.
CGTTACAGCACAGAAACCCAACTGCACGTTACAGCACAGAAACCCAACTGCACGTTACAGCACAGAAACCCAACTGCACGTTACAGCACAGAAACCCAACTGCACATTACAGCACAGAAACCCAACTGCACATTACAGCACAGAAACCCAACTGCACGTTACAGCACAGAAACCCAACTTTTACAGCACAGAAACCCAACTGCACGTTTGCAGTGAAACCCAACTGCACGTTACAGCACAGAAACCCAACTGCACGTTACAGCACAGAAACCCAACTGCACGTTACAGCACAGAAACCACGCTGAGCCTCTCTTCCAAACCTTTTCAAAAAGGTTTAGTGTCGCACGCCCTCTTGAACATCCAGGGAGTTCAAATTCCTTAATTGCCCTCTCTGACATTCTGTAAGAATTAAGGTATTAAAGTATCTTGACCTGGGTGTCTTTCACATTCACAGCCACCATTAAAATATACAGGCAAAGAATTTGTCTCATTCTTCATTCCAGTGCGAAGATACTTTTATGTACAAAACTGACATTGCACAATATAAAACAGACAGCTATATACTCTCAGCATTACAGGATTCTTACAATAAAAATGCAGTCACCGTCAGATCCCAGCCTTCGCTATGGAGACTCTGATAAAATTTTGAATTGCCAGCCAGGTTGTCAATATTTACTCTGCAAAGTGTTTTTATTTTATCAGTCTGAATTACACTGTATACAGTGTAATTTAGTATACTCTGTAATCACTCTATACTGTTTAGGTCACATTATCAAACAGTATTACAGCGTAGTCCCAGAGGTCTTTTTACTTTGTGATTTTTAAACAAATTTGAAACCCTAATTTCCTGCTCTGTATTCTGAACATCTAATTTCATTTTATGTCTGACATAGCATCTTATGTAAATTAGGAATAGTGGCAGACATGCATGTGGCTTGAAATGGCTTGGAAGCAGGTTTTTAAGATAAGAGGTTGTAGGTTTGAATCCCTCCCAGGGCACTCTCATTAGACCATCGGAGCACGGTACTTCATCTAAATTGCTTCCATACAAAATCAAACTGTAAATTGATTGTGTGTAAAAATGTAAGCTTGTATAGGTCACTCTGTAAAAGAGCATCTGCCGAATTCTGAAAATTCAGTGCACATAAACAGTGCAAGCAGGGGACACCCAATGCACAGTCAGATTGCAGTAATCTGACCAATGAGAGGCGTCACCCCTGAACATCAGCCATGATTGGCTGTAGTACAGTCAGTGTTCGATACCTGATTGGAGAATTATCCTCACATGAGCACAGTAAGTTTCCCAGCAGGCCTCTCACTCTCACATTCTTTGGCACACACAAACTCATATATTCCATTTCTACTTCAACTTATCAGTTTGTTATGACAAAAATGTAGGAAAGTTCCTGAGTTGCTTTTACATTATCAAAGTGCATGACAATGTGTAGTCCTTGAGTTACTTTTGAATTATCAGCCAGCATTACAATATGAATGGGAGACTGGGAAAGGAGCTGGCTGGCATTGAGCCCATAGCTTTATTAACTTTATTGAATGCCCCAGTCCCCCCCACACTGAAAAATCCCTCTTGACTCTGTTTGGACGAGCTTTATTATCATGTCAATTTAAAAGCTATTTGATTCTGATATAACCTACCAGTGTTAGATAAATTGAGCAGGGTGCTCTTCTGAGCTGTTTGATTTCTGAGGTAATGCCTCAAGTTGGATCTTCTTTTGTACATGAGAGTGAACACATGGACACACTCACTGACACACAGGCGCACAGACACTGAACTGAACTTTCTGAGTTAATGATGTCAGAGTCATGAAATGATTTCTCTTCTTGAAATAAGTTGTCTGTACAGTTGTCTGTACTCGTTCCCAGAACTGGAGGACTTTTCGTTACTGACCTTCAAGAAAAGTTGTCTGCAGAGGCCTTCTGCTTTTCCGATCAGCACTTTAGGCAAAAAAAAAAATTGTATGCTAGGTTCATATGTCGAAACAAGACTGAACAATCAAGGGAAGCTCTCCAAGCCTCCGAGCGCCTCATCTATTTAATCCAGCAAGGGGGGAATTTGCTGAGAGATCACGGCGTGTTTTGTGGAAAATCTGCACATGCTCTTGTTCTCAATTTTGCGGTATACAGTATTTACTGAAAGTAATTATGTAAATGGAAAACAGCCCCAACCTTATTTAAATGTTGTTAAGGGCTATTAGCAGCTGCTTTTGTGAAGAGGGCAAACTCCGAGCAGGTGTCAGCGCACAGGGGTGCGAGGCTGCACTGTTCATTATATAGCATTGCGGGACCCCCAAAGTTCTGAGCACAGAAGAAACATCTGGTAACTGGAAACACAATATTGTGAGGTATAACAGATACAGGGCCAGACAGAAGAAATGAAAACAGAAAATAAACTGCTAAAGTGATGAGATTGCAAAGATAGATTGAGTCTGCATGCATATTTTGTGTATTTAGTGAAGAAGTGGGAGATTGTGTGCAGTGGTAGGTGTGTGTGCGTGCGTGCGTGCGGGCATGGGGGTTGGAGAAGGATTCTTTCAGATTATTATGTGCATGTGTGAGTTGGTGTATAATCTGAGACGTGTGTAAGTGTGGTCAGATGTAGAGTTGTAGCACAACACTGGCAGATCATATGTTTGTGTGCTAGTTGTATGATATGGATGATACTGTATGTGTAGGACTGTGGTAACCATAATATGACACAGGTGGATTAAGTATGCGTACATGAGTTTTGTACGATATGGCTGGTTATGAGTGCATGTGTGGGGATTTGCACTGTGATACAGCGGCTTCGGGGGGGAGTGTGGGGTTTTTGCATGGGAGTGACAGTTTGCTCAGTGAATATGCTCCTGTTCAGACCCTGCCAGTCTCACTCCTGTAATTGCATTACATTAATCACTTGATCCTGTTGAACGGAGTCCTGCTGCTTCAATTTTTTTTTTTTTTTTGGGGGGTGTTGTTAATTGGCTATAAATCAAGCGCTTGCTTGAGAAATGGCAATAATTATCACCGAAAGCATTATTCCGTGCCGAGGGTATGTGTTTTCCTCAGAGGAGAAGTGGGTCGACAGGGATGGATGAGTTTGAGAAGCAGGCGTGGAAATGGGTAAGTAGGTTCCCTCAGACCCCCAAGTCTACAGTGCACTGCAGTGATATCGGGAAGTGTTGTGATGATGACGTGCGTGAATTTGAACGCATGTGTGTGAATGTCACTGTATGCCTTCCTGTGTGGGTGGGGCTTTGTGGATAGGTACAATATGTAGGCCTTGCATTGGCTGCTGATATTGAGGAGGAGGAGCCTGCCAAATTCTGACCAGCCCCCCCCAAACACCACCTTATAACAACTGTGCCTCCTCCCTAAGGATACAGTCAGAGCTGTGGGTCAGATGTATGGAGACTGGAGCATAGCAGAGCTTATAAATTATTTACTTTAAATGTTCTTAGAGAAATAGACAGGGTCTTAAATTCCCATTTATGAGGGGAAAAATTGGCCCTGATGAAAACAGAGGCCTTTCCCTAGCAAGTAATTTGGATGAGGTGTTTTTTTTTTTTTTTAGTGTCCAAAGAATACTTAAAAAGATGTAAGTCAAATTGGATTGCCTCCAAATCACTGTGCTTGGAACCAATTTACATCTATATACTTAAATAAATAAATATGTCCAGCAAGCAAGTAAAGGGGAACATTTTTTTCCATGCTTCATTGATTTCAAAAAGGCAATTGATTCTGTTTGGTGGGGGTGGGTGACTATAAAATAGAAAATTCTAAAAAGTGGTAAAGGGGAAAAATTTATGATATTGTTAAATCAATGTGTTCAGAAAATAAACATCAACAGTAGAGAGAAAAAGCTGAAGAACGATCCCTCACCAAATTCATAGTGTCTGCCAGTCTGAAGCTGCATCTGAAGGTGTGGGGGTAGTTTTTCAGTCTGTCGGCAAAGGCTAGAGTTTCAGACGTTATTCAAACAATACCCAATTCTAGCCATAACATTCCCTACTCTGGAGACTGGGCCGGATTTATTATTTCCATACAGAAATGGATTCTTTGCTTTGGAAATTGAGTGGAATATTTGCTCCTAAAATGGAGAGGAACATTTGTTCTGGATAAGGACTGGCCTATTTGTTCCCCGGAAATAGATTGAAGCGGCCCTCTTTTGTTCTGGAAATGGAAAGAGGATATTTGTTCTGCGAGTTTAGGAGGGGAGTTTGTTCTCCATCTCCAAATGTAGTGAAAGATTTGCTCAGGGATTTAAAGCATTCTTGAAATGGTTCTCAATTTTTTATACTGTGGTGTACCTCAGTCACAGTATATGAGAAGGGAGAGAGAGGGATGAGCAGGCATAGGGGCGAGGGGTGTGGCAGAGAGAAATGGAGGGAGGAGTAGTGCTGGGAAAGGAGGGAGAAAGTGGAGGAGTGTGAGGTAAGGTAGAAGGAGAAGATGAAGGGTTAAGTATGAGAGAGGATAGAGGTATAAGGAGCTAGAGGAAGAAACACCGGGACGACTTCATTGGTAGGAGTCATATCCGGAGCCTGCTTTTGATCTGCTCTCCTACAAAGAAATGGTAGTTGAGAGATCACTGAGTTCCGTTTGCGCACATGCTCAAGTTTACATTTCTGATGCAAATCTCAGCAAACGCTACGCATCTGCCAGGACTAACTAACATCATTCTCAGCACAGCCGGTAAGGATAACCAAACATGTTTAATGCAAAATAGTCTGTTTGCCAAGGAGGGTGTTCATCAATTAGTAACATGATCTTTTTAATTGCAACTTTGAAGATGAATTTAATGTGCGCGGTATTTTCTACGAAGATACAAGTAGTCAGAATTAATGCTCTCTCCTGTGTCCAAGCCCGTTTGTCTGAAATTACATCAGAAACAACATCATAGGAAGGCAAACGAAATTAGTTACATGCATGTTTGAAGATTAAAAATAAATTCAGATGAATGATTGTGGATGAAATTAGGGAGCGGGGGTGGGGGTGGGGGGAGGGGGAGTAGTAACAGATGGAGAAAAGGGGGAGCTGTGGTGATCCAAAGGTTCTGGGCAGCTGAGCCCTATGGTTCTGATTCTGTGACCTGACCCGTCCACATGAGAATGCCCACTCTCACAGATTACTGCACACTGCTCACCTGCTCACCCATCCTCCCATTCACACACACATACAGAAAAAGACGGACACTCATACAGACATACATACACACGCACACACATAGACACAGACACATACATACACATACAGTATGTACATAGACACACAAATATTGACCTTCCTTCAAACACACCTTTTGCAGTTCAGCAGAGCTGTGATAGGGTGGGGGCACCTTCAGGCCCTCAGTAAAAAAAAAAAAAAAAAAAAAGCTGAGATTTGTTCGCTTAGACTCCAGCTACCTGAGATGGTATCGATCCGCAGCCTTGCAGGGAGCACGTGCAGACTGCGTATGATCTCCGAGCAGCATAGCGTGAGTGACGGGTCAGCGTCTGTTTAGACGGGAGACAGAATGGGTAACGGCTGTTAATGGTTTTGGGAGAGCTTGTAGTTTTTGCCCCTGGCTAAAGGGCTAAAGGAAATCCCTTTACCCTTTGCCCAGTTGGACCAAAACAGATAACCCATAGAATACCAGATGTTATGAGGAAAAAAACCCCTGCTTTCAGAAATTCAATCGTTCGCTCGATTTAGGATATCAGCTGAATGTCTAAATGTGTTATCGCTGTCAGTGTGGAATTTATATTTGTATATTGCCAGAAAAAACTAAGTGTTATGTGTCTCTCAACCTCATTTTCCCTTGGTAAACGGTAATCTCACCTGTAAATATAAGCTTCAAAGCTCTTATAGACGATCGTTTGGATGTCTTTGATAAAATACTGTTGTACTTTGCATTGCAGCGGGAGTTTGCTGTAAGCCCATCAGTTGAGTAGCACCCAGCTCTTGTTCCCTCCCTCATTGCAGGATTGATTATGGATGGGTCTGAAAGAGGAGATGCCCAAATTAGATGAGCTCTAACACTGCAGATAATGGCACACTGGGAAAGTAAACACTCTAGCGATTTTGACCTTTGACCTTTGGCCACTCACCATGGCACACTATTGTTCTGTTGAGAATTTCATTTATTTTTATACCCAATAATTTCTTTTTATCCTGTTTAATGTTTTTGATAATTTAGTGTTTGATAACATTATTCAACCTGTGTATGTAATTAATTCAGACCCTGAATTGTAGCTTTTTGTGTTGTAACTGTAACCCTTTTCTGATTTTATTCCCATTGTGAGTTGAATGTTTTCACCACGGCCGATGCACCAATCTGCTCATTCCTATCAGTGAATTCATTAGTATTTAATACCTTCATACTAATTATTAAATTGAATCAGTTCAAGTACATTTTACATGTTGGATAAGTGAGGAGTTTTAGAAATGTGAAATGAGGGCATTAATTCTTAAAACTGCTGGATTCAGAGCATTTTTATTTTTATTTAATGCTCTCATACCCAACAATAAAAACCCATTAATGAAAAGCAAATGGAAACCTATAAAGTATCTCTCTGTTGAATACAACATTAGGGAGGTGAAATAAATAGGAAGCAAGGATGGTTTGTAAATATACTCTTATCTGAAGGCACCAATATCTGAATGTCCACACACACAGAAATATACATTGACACAGTTCTCTCTCTCTCACACTACACAAACACACACTGACACACAGGAATACACCCACAAACGCTGACATATTTACGGGCATATTGGTGAAGGCGATTGTCGGCTGTTTGATTACTCTGGTCCGATAGCTAGCCTAAAGATTTCTCATTACTTTAAGGGTTGCCCTCTCTGTGTTGAGATACTTTGGTGTGTGGGAGATCCTGAGATTTCAATTCTCAAGGTTCCACATTTTGCTGTAGTGATAAACTCAATTTAAATGCCAGAATTCCTTGAGCCTGACTCAGATCACAAAGCAACTGCCTGACAGCACACTGAAGGCATTCGGGATTCAGTTAGACTTAAACAACAAAAAAATACACATCAAAATTCATTATACTTTACGTAACAGAAAACACAAGCTTGGAGCAGGTATTTTTTTATCATATATATATTTTTATGTATTTATGATAAACTAAGTGTAACTTTTTCTGGCAGTCTAGGATAAGTTTGTTTATGACATGTTCTTTCATTAGAGTTTTTCAGTGGTTACATCATATTTCAGCATTCTCTTTTTGCCAGTTCTCATCAACTAATTGCATCCTCTCAAAAACAAGCGCTCCAGTACGGTGAAGGTGGCAGCGTTAGCTGAATTAACTGGCTGTGTGATTGTCTGGATCGTGGGTGAGTAGCTCTGCAGAATCTATGGCCAGGGTCCTAGAGAGTCGTCAATCTGTAGCCCCAGAAAACAGGGCTCTGTTTATCAGTGTTCTCTCCCTTGCTCCACTGTTGGTCACTGTCGGTATGCAATATCCTTCATCGGTATGTATTTCTGCCTAAACTGAGGACCTGGATATCCTTCTCTTGCTCTCTCACCCTCAGTTCAGTGTAATGGGCTTCTTTGGGATGATGCATGTTCTCATACATGTTGCCAAAGCACACAAACAATACATACAATTAGCACAATGTTAATAAACTTAATAGTAATCTGGAACAATTATACGAATTACAAAATAAATTAATTACTATTGCTCTCTCTCTCTGGTTATAAGGCCTGACCATTTCAGGCCTCCACATTCATATCTGTTCATGTCTGGTACTTTATCGTATTGTTTTTGGGTTATGGAGTGTGGTCACTGCAGACGTTGGATATCAGAAACCAAAGTGAGGGTGACTTGTCAATTGACCTATTCTGTCATAGAAGGAGGTTTTAGGACTGTCAATAATTCATCTGAAATAAGTTACTGTGAAAAGAGAAATTGAAAGTTGCACAATTTTCAGAGCATCAGTATAAAAAAATTCAATTTTTTTTTAGCAGTTTTTCAGATCTGATGGCTTTCCTTGGAACAAGATAAATATGTTGTTTCATGTAGTACCCCTGTCTGCACTGTTTATAGGCTACACAAATTCCTGCATAGTTTTCGAGGTGAAATATAGTTATCTCTTACATATTTCTTCCATGTCTTGTCTCTGTGAAAAAGTAGCATACCAAATCTGCTTCACTTTATTAAAATCCAACACTGGAGGTCTTACCATTTCAACACAGCTGAACAAGGGCTCTGATTGGTCCAGGAACCTGGCAGAGGGGAAAAGGGGATTGTGCTAAACTAAGGTAGGTGGAGTCTATGAATGAACTTTTATCTGTTCATCAGCATGCTTTGGGCATCCATTATCATGAGTATCTTCCCATAAATGGCGCCTGCTTTACTGAAGGCTGTTACTGCCTTTTTGAGATCATTACACTGTCCTAAATGCCTGTTGCCACAAATACACACACACATATACACACAGACTGACACACACTCACACAAGACTGCTGTAGAGAGGCATTTCGGCAGGGTGGAAATGGCCTGATGAGATTATTTCCCTGTTTGCACAGCGAGATGATTCTCTTAAAAGTTGTTTGTGAAGTTAAAACTTTTTTCTCTTTGTTCTCCACATCACTCCCCCGCAAGTTGCACCGTTCACTGGATGTGTCTGCTGGAGTAATTATCCGCTGCAGAAGAAACTAATTAAGGCACACACACTGAGAGTGTGACAAGGATTCAGTCTCCACAGGTTAATTTATCCTAGGATGATGTGCTTGCCCTGAGAGAGAATGCCAATGCTAACAAAGCTAAAACAACACAGCACGCGACATGGAAGAAAAAAGGTTGGCCTGTGACAAGGACCGAATTTGAAGTCTCCGATGAAAACAGGTGTGCGGTTTCTCATGTGTACAAATGTGCAGTCTCCCATTTGAAAAGGTCTGCAGTCATCTGTGCGAACTGGCGTTCTCTCTGCCAAACAAAAGGTTGCACAGACTCCAATGAGGACTAGCGTGTAGTATGGATTCCAATTGAACAAGTATGTAGTCTCTCACATGGCTAGGTGTGCAGTCTCTCTAGTGAACAAGTGCGTGGTTTCTCATATGGATAACTGTGCAGTGAACAGGTGTGTATTCTCTCATATGAATCAGTGGGAAGTCTCCCATTAGAACAGGTGTGTATTCTCTGGTATAACCTGATATGCAGCTGCCTATGCCAGTTGGGGTGTAATTTCTCCCATGAACAGCTGTAATTGCTCTCTTTCTCTCTCTGCTGCCTTATCTGTGGCTGCCTGCACACTCCTCAGAGCTGCAGTGTATAGTAGACTTGGTCAAAGCAAAGCATCCTATACTGTCTCCTTGCTGTGATGCATCACCAGCTCCGCAACCAGCAACACATACAAAAATGCTCCACATATATGCAGTCATTAAGGACGGAGGGCGGATTCCCCACCTAAAACCCGAAATCGATGCCCCTCAGAGGGTACTCGTTCTCCGCCGCAGCTAGTACCAGAGGCATCCTGCATGTGAATGAATGGCATTGTCCGGTAATAGCTTCTGCCCCTCGCCGGGGGAAAAAGTGTCACGTTTTTGAAGGAGGCATATCGATAATAATTAGGGCTGTGGAATTTTCCGTTTAGAATAAATGAGGGTGTGTAATCTCTGGAGGAGGAGGGTGGGGGGAAAGAAAAGCAGCCTCACTCTGGTGGTGACATCGCCAGTTCTGAGCCCATAACAAACAAGAGCGAGGTCCCCATAGGGGAAATACACAAAGCAATTACAGGGGAAAGCTGCCTAGAGAGCCTTATTAAAATTTAATAAACCTACAGTTCTCTTTTAGCCTGTGTTCTGTGATGCCAGCACATCATGTTTCCCAATTCTCAAATTAAATCGGGAGGGGCGGGGGGTAAGGAAGGTGTGAAGTATAGTGAGAGACAGACTGAGACACAGGGAAAGAGGCAAAGAGACAGAGAGAGAAAATGGGAGACAGAAAAGATAGCATAGGGATAGAGAACGCGAGAGCTGAGTTCCTCCATTGCTTTCCGTAACTGTGCAGTAGCATCAAGAGGGATGTTTGAAGAAGAGGATGATGACGTCAGGCGACTGATCTCTAATATTATTGCCTAAGGACATTGCTCTTGAAGTTGTTGAGCTACCCATTTCCCTGGTGTGCAATGTGGACAGTGAACGCTGAGGTTTGAAACCCACAGCACACCTGTTCGCTTTATAGCCACATGTTACCAACATGTTACCTACCACCGAGAACCTGAGTTTAGTCTCTGCATGACCATATTTTTATGTGTGTGTGTGTGTGTATGTGTGTGTGTGTCAATTTGTGAATGTGTGCATGTACGTGTGTGCATGTGCAACTGGTGAAAGTGGTGAAGGAGGAGCTGGTGATGCATGTCTCACTGCATAGCTTGTGCAATAGCATCATGTGAGCCATGCCTCTTATAGAGATGCAGAAGCCGCCAGACCCCAGCTGAATATTAAAATGTTGTTGTTCCTGTTTTCCATCTCTTTTTCCCCCTCCCTGCCCATAGAGGAGTGCAGCTTACCCCCCAAGCCCCCACCCCCACCCCCACCTCGCCCATAGCCACAAGTCCCACACGTACATGCGTGCGTGCGTGTGTGTGATGCGTCTCAGCCCAGGGAAGTGCCAGCCCTTCATTAGGGATTAGGGAACATACGCGCTCAGCATGCGGCCGTCTGTCCGTCCCCCTGGCTCCAGCCAGAGAATATTCTAGAATGCTGATGAGAATTCTGTCAGAGGTTGGAGATTCCGCCTCTGCTTTTTCTTCCATTCATCTTCCCTTCTCCCAATGAAAAAGGTGCTGGCCATGGAACACAGCTCTGTGTATAATTCCTCAGCATCTGTTTACGGTGCTTTGAATGGGGCCCATTGCCCCCCCTGGGGAAGCCGCTACCATGGCGATGTGCCCTGGAAGGCGCCAGGAGCCCAGCGCTCCGTAAAGGCAGCTTTAGTGTGCCATGAGGTGTACCACCCACAACAGAAGCTTGAAAGAATGCAATAGTGCAGAACACTGATGTCCATGTAAGGAGAAACGGGGATGTTGATGTTACACCTACCTTTAGTGTGTTTGACCTCATCAGGTCAATATGGACAGCTGCCTCCACAAACGAACCCATGTGTTGTATAGTTGGTTTTTGTGTTATAGTTAAGATGAGTGGTCTTAGCTGGTTAGCTTGTGTCTGTTGTGTGTTTGGACTGCATGCTATATTTTAGATGAGTGCTGTTTGATGATTAGCGTGTTTCTGTGTTACGCATTTGTTGGTCTGTGTTTTAGATAATACTGATTAGGTAGCCTGTTGTTCATTTGTTATGTACAGTGCTGAGTGATATGTGTAGTGTAACTATTACCTGTGTGAGCTGATCTGTTTATTTTATTCTGGTTATACAGTTATTGCCAGTTGTGAAAGTCCACTCACCATTTTCCACTCATTGCACACTGCTTCCAGGTTCAGCAAAGGGGACGCTGTGGAGTTTCTAATGTGCCTGCATGAGCATACCTGGAGACTCTGCTGGTCACATCATTACCATAGTAACGGGGCCTCTCCTTTCTCATCAACCCCTTTTGTGTGAAATCCGCTGGAGGTGACCGCGACCAATTAGACACTTTTGATTTCAGTCAGGCACTTTCTGGTTTTAATCACATACTTTCCGGGTTCAGTGAAATGCCTGCTGATTGCGTGTCTGTTTGTTCAATTTATCTCCTTCTCTTGCTCCTGCCATTTGTAATGTCTGGCTCGTTCAAAACCTGCTGTGTTTTCAACCAGAAATGCCCCAATTATTTATGCATGTTTGCCTGTTTTTATTTGCCATGACGGCAAGTTCATTATAATGCAAATAAGATATGCAGTCATTCCCTGCTAATAGTTTTGACATTTAATATTTTCTTATTAGAAGAAGAGATACTCTCAATTACATGTTTATCTGTTAAGTGCACATTTGGAGGGCGACTTTGTACTTCTAATTAGCCAATTAGTCCTCTGTCAGCATGAAATAGAGAATTTAAGTTTAAAATGGCATTTGATTAGCACTGATGAATCTCTTTACTTGGGTGTGGCTGGGCACGTGTGTGTGCTGGTGTGTAGGTATGTAAGTGTGTGTCTGTGTGTGTGTGTGTGTATGTGTGTGTAGGTATGTAAGTGTGTGTCTGTGTGTGTGTGCATGCGTGTGTGTAGGTGTTTATGTGCTGATTTATTTGCCTCTTTTCCCCTGAAAGTGTGTGAAAAAGAGTTTTGAAGTATTCATCAGCTTTTTCTCTATGGAACTGAACAGTTAAAAAAAGAAAGAAAAACAAAGCAATTAACCTCAACTCCCACACAATGTTATATTTAGAGAGAGGAGCATTTGTCCTCTTGGATCTTATAACACTGAATTTCGAACTGGGATTACAGAACAAAATGAGCAAAATGAGCTACGGGACCCTGAATGCTTGAGCTTTAAAGTACTTCTACCTGCTGTGAGAGTTTCTCTTCTCTGCACCATGCAACTCCGTAGGGTTTGTCCTGATCAGCCAGGCAATACCTACCACACACTGTGCCCGAGGTGTTTTTGGGTGGGGGGTGGGGGGGTGATGATTCGTCTCTGGTATCTGTATAGGCTTTGTGGGGACCCACCAAGGACACTATTAGCCTGTAGCGAGTGACACAGCAAACACATCTGCCTCTCCTTATCTTTACTTTACCTGAGCCTCCAGTCAAAGATTCATACAAACCTCTGCCTCAGTTCAAACAATGACTCTTAGAAGGACTACGCAGGTGAGAGCTGGATGTGTTATGGAGCTGATAGAAGGACTATGCAGGTGAGAGGTGAATGTGTTATGGAGCTGATAGAAGGACTATGCAGGTGAGAGGTGAATGTGTTATGGAGCTGATAGAAGGACTATGCAGGTGAGAGGTGCATGTGTTATGGAGCTGATAGAAGGACTATGCAGGTGAGAGGTGCATGTGTTATGGAGCTGATAGAAGGACTATGCAGGTGAGAGGTGGATGTGTTATGGAGCTGATAGAAGGACTACGCATGGTGAGCTGATAGAAGGACTGCAGGTGAGAGCTGTGTTTATGGAGCTGATAGAAGGACTACGCTGAGAGGTGATGTGTTATGGAGCTGATATGTGTTATGGAGCTGATAGAAGGACTATGCAGGTGAGAGGTGCATGTGTTATGGAGCATGTGTTATGGAGCTGATAGAAGGACTATGCAGGTGAGAGGTGAGAGGTGCATGTGTTATGGAGCTGATAGAAGGACTATGAGAGCTGGAGGTTATGGAACTGATAGAGGTGCATGTGTTATGGAGCTGATAGAAGGACTATTGTGTTATGGAGCTGATAGAAGGACTATGCAGGTGAGAGGTGGATGTGTTATGGAGCTGATAGAAGGACTATGCAGGTGAGAGCTGGATGTGTTATGGAGCTGATAGAAGGACTATGCAGGTGAGAGGTGCATGTGTTATGGAGCTGATAGAAGGACTACACAGGACTGGATGCATGGTGCATGTGTGGAGCTGATAGAAGGACTATGCAGGTGAGTGTGTGTTATGGAGCTGATAGAAGGATGCTAGGCTGGATGTGTTATGGAGCTGGATGGTGAGCTGATAGAAGGACTTATGCATGTGTGGAGCTGATAGAAGGACTGTGAGAGGTGTTATGGAGCTGATAGAAGGACTATGCAGGTGGTGAGAGCTGATAGTGCATGTGTTTATGGAGCTGATAGAAGGACTATGCAGGTGAGAGCTGGATGTGTTATGGAGCTGATAGAAGGTTTATGCTGATGTGAGCTGGATGCAGTGAGAGGTGCATGTGTTAGGAGCTGATAGAAGGACTATGGGTGAGAGCTGGATTGTTATGGAGCTGATAGTGAGGTGAGCTGGATGTGTTATGGAGCTGATAGAAGGACTATGCAGGTGAGAGGTGGATGTGTTATGGAGCTGAGAGCAGGATTTGCTCATCACATCATTTGCTATTTTTTTAGCTTTTTGGTTTTCTGGCATTGTTTAATATGTGCATTGTAATGTCAGCAGTTGTTAATGATTAACCATAAAATATAAAATTTTCATTAACATCTTTCATTTATAGTGATTATACAGAGTCTTGTAAATGTAAAACATCTGTACTCATAATTTATCTGTCATCATTATTTAAAGGGGCTGTCCATAACATTTATGGGTATGTTCATCTCTGTAGTGTACACTTAACTTTGAAGTTAGTTTAAAAAAACAATCTGTGGAACATACCCTTGTAGATTGATACAAAGTTTTGTTTTGTGACACTCAAATATCGGGACACGTTGTTTGTATCTGCTTTTTAAATTTTCTTGAGTGCAATACAATTTATAATTTGTTTGCATACAATAGAAATGAGTAAGGTGTCATTTTGGGCACAACACTACATGAAATACTAGGATTGCATATGGCATTTCACTCTAAATGTCATGGGTATTATTTTAATGTTATGTTTATGTGTTTTCAGCATTTCTTGTCTGCTTTGTAAAGCTATTTGTAAATGTGACTGTGATTTTGCAGACAACTTCCTCTTTGCAAAGCCTGTACAGTCATGCAAATTAAATTGAAATTGGAGGGGGTGGGGTAGAGGTGGGGGTGACAAGGACGTCTGTCTAAGTTTTGTGGGAGTACTTCTGACAGTGTAGGATCTGGTGTCCTGCCCTGTTGCAGTGTGGCTGGTGGTTCCAATCTGGCCATTTTGTGGTTGGGTGTAGTGAGGGATTTCAGGTTGGATTTACACTCTCTTGATTCTGCACAGTGTTTTACATACCAGTGACACTTACAGTAGTCTGTTTGCTCTGGCTGTGACACTCCCTTTGCAGGGAGAGACCCTGAATTGAAGAGCATTCCGGAAGCTTTGATGGGTCCTTTTGAGGAGGGGAAAGAGGGCTGCGTGGAAGGCATTTCAAACCCTTTTCATCGCCACTCTCAGCTCACGGATGTAATTCCAGGTTACAGAAAACCAGCTAAAAACATAATTAAGGTGTTATCTGAAGCTCTCTTCATTACTTTACCTCATCATACTTTTACAGCCGAAAAGAGCTCAGTTCCCTCTGTATGTCTGTGTAAGCGCGTTCCTCTGCATTTTAACCTGTATGTGCGTGCGCTTGCGTGCGTGCAGGCAGTCGTGGCTTTTTGTGCGTGTGTGTATACATATGTTTAGAAATGTGAAACGTTGGGATCCGCAGGTATGTGGGTATGTGTTAGCAGGGGTTAGTCTGTGTATCTATAGGCAGATTGGCAAATGGCTGCAGGTATAGAAAGTGTCACTTCATGATGATGTCATAGGGCAAGAAGTCTATCCTGAGAGAGGAGATCTAAGCTCCTCTCTCCCTCTCTTTGCTGCTGCCTCTCATCTTACACATTCATCAGAAGAGCCATTAAATAGTCGAGAGGGAATAGCAGGATTAAATATACAGGTTATTAATACTTCATGCTTCAAGCACTACATGGATAGAATACCAAAGCAGGCCAGTAATGCAGGTATGGTAGTATAGAAGCACAGACTTTGGATTACATTCTTCAGCTCCGTGGAAATTGCAAAGAGCGACCCATATAAATGTACCGTAGATGGAGATTGACTATTAATTCTTCTGATTATGAAGGGTAAAGCACAGTGAAATTTACTGAAAAGCAGCTGTGCAGTTTTGGAGATTGTGGCTATTTTGAATGCCCACCAACTTTAGAAAATGGTAAAATCTCTCAGGCTACAACCTCCCCTTGCCATCCCTTCCTTGCCAGTTCTCCATTCTGTTGTTAAAGTGGCATCAGTTTTGTGTTGACTCAGACAAAAGCATATCTGGTGCTCCAGAGACTGATAATGCACACACAACACTCTGTTTCATTGTTCGGAATGATGAAAGCAAGAAATGTATTGTTATGACTTGTTACCTTGCTAGCTAACTAGCTAGGGTGGCTACCGATTTCCTCTTAAGTTAGTCTGAGGATAAGGGTGAAGCCTCAGACAAGGAAACGTTATCTGGATTCACAGCTTTGCCCACCTCCTTCAACATGGAAGATACCTCCCTGGTTAGTTAGCCAGATAAGATGCAAATAAGACAAAAGCTAATGTTGGCTACCTGGGTCAATGCTATCCCAAAGAGAGAATAGTTGACAAAGTCTTTACTGCTGTGAATTGGCAAGTAGGAAAGGCTCACTAGCTAGCATGTAAGCCACACTTACAAAAAGGAGGAAAATAAAAAAAGCAATAATTATGTTGTCATAAGCTGCATTAAAATGAGTATTTTTCCCTCTTTATTTTTAGACCTCTTACTTTCTTGGGGGAAAAAAATCATGCGCTTTCAGCTCCCCGCTGCTGAATTTCAGGTTGTCAGCTTGACCCGATCTGGTGAGGAGGGTTCAGTGGAACCGCGCAGGGTTCCGGGGTCCAGGCTCAGAGCGGAGAGGAGAAGTCCGGATGAATTAAACATGAGCGCGCTCAGAGGTGTGGCACCACGGTTGGAGAGGGTAATGCGCTGTGCTTCTCCTGCTCCCTGAATGCCAATAAGGCTCTTAGTCTCCATGGATTTTCCAGATGCAGACGCAGCCGGAGAGCTCCAGAAAAAAAAAAAAACACTTTCAGTTTACGCCATGAGAACAATTCTGGGTGGGAGCGATGAGGAATGACTAAGGTAATGATGAGAGGTGGTGGTGTATTATTTTCTTTTTCCCCCGTTTAATTATTTTACTGTAGTGTTCTGAAGCCCAAAGGATTTTTTTATTAATTCTACCTTTTTAATCAGGCACATCAACCAGGACCTGATTTAATTTTTGAGTGCACTTATGTACTCAGATGTAGAAATACCAATTATGTGTGCATTTGGCCTGAGCAATGGTGTTACCATCCCTACTCCCTCAGAAATTCCCATGGGACCTCAAACGACCACAGTGAGTTCAGACCTTAGTTTAATGTCTCCTACAAAGGATGGTACCTTTGACTGCCACAGGCTTGCAGCCAGATGTTTTCTTATTGAGATCTTGTATGACATTCCTGTTGAGCTTTTGAGTGTGGTCTCTGAAGTGAAGTTTACTGGTCTGTATTTATTCTGCTATAGATGGATAGTGTGGAATATATTAACTGCATTTGTTACCCTGGCAAACAGTGAAGCAAATAGTCATATAAACTAGTATGGAAGATGTCCAAATGTAGTGGATTTCAATGCAACACAGGGGCTAAGATTATGCATGTTAACTGCAAGCGGTTTGGATGAAGGTCTGGTCTCGTGTGAGAATCCGGCACGGAGGAGTTTCCTCACAAGGTCTGTGCCAGCCACTCTGGGGTCTGCAAAAACATTCCGATTCCAAGCATTGAATTCTTCGGTGAATTCTTTTTCCCCCTTTTAAAAAGCCATTATGCAGACACTGTGTCAGAGCAATTCAGGAGTTTGAGCTCTTAAAGACTTCAGGGGTCTTGCTCTTACAATCTAATTTGTTTGTAGGCAGTGGAGAAGTTTTAAGGACTCTCAAACTTGTGATGAAGTGTCAGCTTCAATGACTTAAAGAAAAGTCTCGATGTCCTCGCCCATCTGCTACTATCAGTGCAGGAATAATAAGGAGAAAAAATAAAATGGAAAAAGCAAGGAGAGATAATAAAAGAAGATAAATAAATAAACAGAGAAAATAAAGAAATCAGTGAAGAAAAATTCTCTATGGAATGGAACATTGGTGGTGTTCCATTCCTCTCAGTGTTCCTAACTGAATTTCTTTAAAAAAGAATTTCTCCTGGATTGATGTCATTTTAGAATGGTGGTTTTTGGCAGTTAGTTTCACTTGCTTCTTTTATACCTGATTCCCAGCTGGTGTTTTGGTCATTTGCCTCTAGTTTTATTGAATTTATTTGTCATGTATAAATTCATACAGTGGATCTTTTTTGCTCTTTTTTCTTCCTTTGGAGCTGTTTGCAGTCCCTCAGGGTCTTGGTGGTTTGTAGCCTCTTTCTCTATTCTCTCTCAGAGCACTGTCTTGGGTGTTTTGTTTTTTTTAACTGGGAGCCATTGTTTTGTTTTTTTGTTTTCGTTCTGAAGCTGTATTTTTTTTTTGTTTGACTTTATTACTTTTTTTTTTTTTTTTTTTTTTTTTAAGAATATTTCAATTAAATTGGTTGCTGCCAGAATTGATTCCTCAAGGGCCTGATGTTGTATCCGACGGATTGAGAGCAGCCTAACATGTTTTCCATCTTGGCTGTTCTGTTTTTTTTTAATAGTGGTTGTGAAATCCTCCCCTCTGGTTGTTGTCCATTTGTGTCTGGGCAGCAGAGGGAGAATGGGGGTGGGGAGGAGGTCTTCCGGGTGCTGCATCCCGCTGAAGCGCTAACCGCTAGCGCAGTGTTGCGCTGTGGTTTCTGTAAATGAGCCATGTTACGTCCGCCAGGGCTGGAGGTACAAAACTCACCCCACGTTTTGAACGATAATGAGTGCCTATACCAGCCATTATTATCTGTGCTGCTTTGCCTTCGTTCTGCATCATAGTTTTTGTTCTTCTGAAAAGCTACCTTTGGTAAAATGTTAGCAGGAGAAAACCAGCCAAAAGTCCATTTGATATGCTTTAAATACAGTGCTAATGCTGTGGGTTGGAGTCCCAGGGGGTGGTGAATACAGTAATTGCCTTCAGTGTTGGGATGTTTGTAGTCAGCATCAGTGTGCCCCCTGTCTCATCATATAAAAGAGGTCAGAAAGTAGAGTTTGTTATTCAGATATGTCCTTTGGGTCTTGATTGATGGTGTACCGTACACTATCAAACAAATATTCCTAGTGCTAAACTGTATGTAATTCTCCCCTCAGCCTGTCATTCACTATAAACTAGATACTAGGATTTCACAGCGGCACAGTACCACAACAACACACGGTAGTGTTTCACACTCTTGTGGGTCATTCTTGGGGCTGAATTGGGTCTGTGGTCTTGCTTTGAAAAAAACATGTAAACATTTTGTCTTGTTGTAACTTGGTTTTGTTTCTTGGTGATTGGTTCTTCTTTTGTTGATGTATGTTCATAAGTGGGGTTTAAAGGGCAAAATTCTCTCTCATTCTCTCTCTCTCTCTCTCCCTCTCCCTCTCTCTCTCACACGGAGAGATTATGTATAGCGAGCAAATGTGTATTGAAACTGTAGCAAACAGTCTCCTGGGGAATAGCCTACACCCCAGTTTAATGGCATCAAGTACATGTTCAAATGGAATATTATAAAAATATTTTTGCGCGGGCACGGACAGGGGTGGAAAACTCCAGTACACCATGAAATAGTATTTCCCCCTTGACTGATTTTCAGAATTTTTGCATTTGTGACACCGTACTGTACAATATGGTCCATAAATTTTGACCGTAATGTATTCAGACCAGTTGTCTTGTTACCAGCGACGATTTGGCACCTTGAGTTTAAGAGTGAAGCTGGATGTAAAAGCGAGGCACAGAGCTTTTCTGCACTGTAATCAGGCCAGAGACACTCTTCTCCTCATGTGTGACAGTGTCCCTCTGATTAGTGTTTTTATTCCTCCACCGCCTCTCTTACCTACTTGACATTTGGTCATAGTTGCACTTTGGAAAGTAGGCTTTAGAGCACATCACAAAATCGGTACAAATAAAAAAGCAAAATTTCTTGCTTTGCAATTAAATAAATTGAAGATTAATTTGAGTCAATTCTGTTCGATTTTAGGCCTGTTGTATCAAATCGGAGGAAAACGAAGGTCATACGCTTGACTTTTTTTTTCTCATGCGTCAAAAAACAAAGACAATTCAAAGTGTCACCCAATCATCCATCATCTACCCCTGCGATTCCCATCTTTCACTCCAACCTGGAACAGTCCATTCTATTACTGTCATTCTCCATCAGCACAGAGCTACACTCATACGCACATCCTGCTAAACTTGTGTGCTCTGCTGACGAATCCGTCGCTTTTGTGCCAAAGGACCATGCAGCTGGCTCAATGCCCCTGGGTAGCTAGAGGAATCAGGGTTTGAGTGATAGAACCCTCCCTCCGTCCCTGCCCCTGTGAGTGCTACCTCCAGCAACATCGGCCAGCATGCATGGACACCCTAGCCACACATAGTGTTTTTTAGCCATAAGGTTTTTATGACGTTTGAGGTAAGGAAGCCTTCAAGAAGTCCAAGAAAGGGATTTTTTGGGGGGGGTTAAAGGCAGACAAAGTGAATACAGCAAGAGTATATGTAAATGAAAATCTCTGGTGGGGATCTTAAACTGTCAAGAAATGGGCCTACTGTACATATCCAGCTGTGTTCCTGAATCACGTTAGTCAGTCACCCTGAATGTAGATAAGAGAATTTAGCAGATATATAAATAGTAATAGAAGCAACAACAATAGCAACCATCATCATTATCATAGTCATGATGATGATCATAATCAACATTTATGATTAAACATCAAATCTCTGCAAGGTTGAAACAGTACGCTTTTGCTGGTGATTTCGTATTGATGTGATGGCATGAGAAATTGACCTTGTCTTGAGGAGCTGATGTAGGAGGTCGCCACGCTCACCTGAGAGTATGTGATTAGTTGGAGGAACTTGGGAGCTTGTTACTGTAATCTGTGGAGCCAACGCAATCCTCTCTGTAGGATTTCGCCTGAGTAATCCATGTTTTTCAGAGACACTTAAGCTACTTCCCTCTGCCGAGGGAAGTCCCACTGTCACATAACAGAAGACAGGGGGACATCAAAGCACAGCGTGCCACACCGCCGTTGAAAAAGTGACAACATTAAAATACCATCAAACGCTGCAGGCTGGCTTTAGAACGGCTGCCCTGCTTCCTGCCAATTCCTTCCTCCTCGCACTTGAACCATCTCATTATTAAATATATAAAAAAATATATTAAATATACTTTATTTGTTCAAAAACCTTTCATATACAGGGAAATAAAGTGCTTTCCGAGGGGGAGAAAAAAATAACGGTAAGTAGGGATTATGAACACAAAAGCTGTAATGGGAGGAAAATGAAAGCCCTCAGCATGTTTCAGAAATGCTGAAATCACATAGCCTGACTAAGACAGAGGAATAAGCCAGTCGGTGTCAGTGCTTTAACCTGAGAAATCTGCTTATAATTCCAGCTGTAACACCCCCTCCGTCAAACCGCTCTCAACCCGCGGTCTCGCTTGACCCGACAAAGCTCACGCTTCACAGTGTGGACAAGTTCGAGCAAGTCCTGGGGTTAAAACCAGGATGAGACAAATCCTCAATTTTGAAATTTTTTTTTCCAAAAAATAGTTTAAGAACTCAAAAGTAAACTGCAGCGATTAGACTTGGGTGAGTTTTGTGGCAGTAGTACAGTGAGCTTGAGTTTCTAAAAAGTGTGCAGAAAAGCGGACTCTTACATGGAAGATTTAAGGAAATCTTCTGTCAGCGGGTATGAGAGAACAGAGAGCGGAAGTTACAGAGAGAAAGAGAGAGAGAGAGTGTAGAGGACAGCTGTATATCCATTGGCCCTCCTCCTCCCAGCCTGTTATAATGACATCCGTAACAGTGACAGGAAGTAAGCAGAATGATAGGTGGGGCCGATCATTAGCGAGTTCATCAGCGTGACTCCTCTAGGTCCCCGAGCAGCACTTTGCTCTTGGCTACAGGCCCCGCCTCCCTTGTTACAGCTAGCAGAACTGTCACACTCACATAAATAGCATTGAGTTGAAGTCCCTCCGTTGGAAAGCCAGGCTCTCCATTGAGTCCTTCGCCCTCCCCCTGCCCCTGTTCCAGTTATCACAGATATTAGGGCCTGCGGAGTCTGCAGGACGTCTTGTAGCCGAGGTTAACGCTGGGGTCGTAAAAATTAGAACAGTTGAAATTACATGATTATTGTAAGCGACAATGTCTGGCCAGGGTCTGGCCTTGGCTGGCGATGAAATGAGAGCTCAGACTGAGCAGTGGACAGGAGAAGATATTGAGCAGGGACCAAAGGAAACCCAGAGAAACAGAGTGGTTAATTCGGGTCACAGTGAGGTCGTAAGAGACTAACCATCGTGGTTATCTGGGACAGAGTGACCAGTCGCCGTATGACCGGTTGCTTGGTCCTTACCAGAGGTGTGTGTACTGACACAACGTTCTGTTTGGCATGAAAGCTGAGAGTGCATGCAGCGCTTGGGTGTGCTGGGAAATGCTGGGTTTGCGTCTTCTGTCCTGGGGGAGTGATCCCTGAACATATGCACTGCTGTGTTTTGTGTTTGCATGCATTATGCGTGTATGAATGTGTGTATGGTAGCGTCTTGAGGATGCCTTATCAAATACTATGGACAGTTGTGTTTATTTTCCTCTCTGATCCAAATGTAAGTGATGTATTGGATAGTCTCTTTAAAAACCCTGAAGTCTTTGTAGTTGTAAGGTCCCAGCAGCCCAGTCCTCTGGAGGATGCGTGTTTGCTCTTAAAGCACAGATCTGTGTTCTGCCCACCTCACCAGTCTGTGATACTACTTCAGACGTGTAGCGAGCGAGTGTTAGCTAGCGTTAAACAGGCAGGAAGAGGGAGAGGGTTTCCTGTGCTCACATCTGCTCCTGCCATCCTGTGGGACCGCAGGGGGATGTGCGGCTGGTTTAGAGAGAGGTGTTCCCCAGGGATGGTGGCTCGCTCAGTGGGGGGGTTAGCGCTGTCGTCTCCCCCTGTTTGGAGCTGTAGCATCACCAGCGAACAGATGCTGTGTCACAGTTCAGCTTCGCTCATCTTCATCTCCACATGCGCGCACACACACACACACACATGTTTACAGGCAAACATGCAGGTGCTTACACACACAAGCACGTGCAAGCATATGCTCTGAGAAAGTCAGGGGCATGTACAAGTATGTTCACAAGCAAAAATAATTGTTTCTCTCACACATATGTTTACATACCGGTGCTCACAAGTACAGTAATATGAAAATATGTGCACACTCACATACGTACACATACACAAACTTATAACGGACACAAAGCACATGCTCATACACGTGCACACGTGCACACACATGGACAAGGACATATACATATATGCACACATACACTCTTACACTCACGCACACCCATGCATGTACTGCACACACATACACACACACAGACACACACACACACCATAAAACTGGAACAATCGCGACTTTGGGATGGGGCTCATCTGGATCATTTATTATTGATGGAGTGAGAGTCCTGAAATTAACTTGAGCAGGAGAGCTATCAGACAGAGAAAGGCAGATGAGAGGAGACTTGAGACTAACGGGAGAGAAGGGAAGGGAAAGGGGCCGGGGCGGATAGTCTATCCCGTGAGAGACGGAGAAGCAGACACGGCTGACCCCCCATGAAGGGTGATATGTGAGGCGGAGGGAGATGAAGACGCCACTGAGGCTGTGTGTGGGGGGCATGCGGTCCTCAGCGAGAGAGCGCAGATTCCTCAGGCGCGCTCTGGCCAGGAGCCTAGCAGGGTGGGGGTTGGGGGGGGAGAAGGGCGGAGGATTATTTATGACCGTTTAGTTCAAGGCGGAATGTAACGGATCATTTCTCTCGCCTCATATCCTCCCCGTGAAGCATCACCCCCAGGTAGACTTATCACACTGTCATGTACAGGTACTTCACTTTCTGCTAACGCAGGAATTCCTGTGCCAAATACAGCATCACTCTGACTCTCACACGCACACATATATACATACAGAATGCATATTATAGATTTACAGCAGTTCCAGTACATCCCCATATAGGGAATGGGTGCTCACACTGTTTTATCACATAACATTCATGTGACTGTGATTAACTGAGCTGATTGGCCACACTGGAACAGGATGTCCATCCCAGATTCAAAGCTCTATCGTTAATTAGGATGCCACATCTGACTGACAGAGGGATACTGGGGTGGTCAGGAGGTCCCCCACTCACACACACACACACACACACACACACACACACACACCCTTCTACTGATGGATGGCATGGAGATACACTTCATCCCTGAATGTCTCATGTAGTTCCACAACAGTTCAGAAAAACCGAAGGTTCATTTCGCTCCTCGGCACCATAAGTGTGTTCTTGTCATGAAAGTAAAGCCACTTTGAATTGAATTGAAAAACTGCTGCAAGTGTGACAAGGAGAGCGAGAGACAGCCCCTCGGTGAGCATGAGGTCAACAGCGGCGGGCACGACTGAAGTGTCAGCCTGAACAGAACCATACTTCAATTTAAAGCCGAGTGTTACAATTTAAGCTCTCTGCACACTAATTCTGTGTCTTGTCTTTGTTCCTGTTTAAATGGTGCTGGTGTTTGCTATAATGTTAGCCATCTGTAGGCAACTTATAAGCTTCTGTGTCCTTTCTAATGTCCCACGCACATTATATTACTGTCATTTAGCTGATGCTTTTATCCAAGGTGACTTGCAGTTGATTTGGCTGGTCAGGGGCCAGTCCCCCCTGGGAGAAATGTGGGGTTAGGGACCTTGCTCAGGGGCCCAATAGCAATGGTGTTCTTGCTGTGGCTAGACTGGGGCTTGAGCCACCAAAAGCAACGGTCCCAGTCATGTACCTTAGCCACTAGACTACAGGCTGCCCCACAGCAGGGGGATGCAGCTGGGGAATGGGGTTGAGATGGGGGCGGGTTGGGGAGGTGGGCAGTACCTGTTGCAGTGTAAATGGCTAATAGGAGATAGGTAAACATGACGAGAAGGATCGTGAGCTGCTGTGATGTGGCCATGCCTCTCTCTGCAAGGCCTGATGGCCTTGTCACAATGAGTTTGTGTTATTTTGAAAAGAAATCACTTCCTGCCTATGAGAAAGGTTGTGATTTAGAGGTGAGAGTGGGGGTGGGCTCCAATACGGCGTGCTGTCTGAAGAGTGTTTTGCTTGCGTTTTACGGAGAGGTCTTTTCCTCTGTCCACAGTGCGCTTCGACGACTGCGCAGGGAACGAGGGACTGAAGTTCGAGGTGTCAAACTCAGACTTCCAGGTGGACGGGGAGCACAGGCTAGTCCCGATACGGGACGTCCTGAACAGCGGGACGGTGTTGTTCATACACGGACAGAGCCCCCATGCCGACGACATGGCTCAGGTAGACTTGACTGGGGCCCCGCCGAGATCCACTGAGACCCTCAGGGTGAGTACACCTGTGTGTGTGCGTGTGCGTGTGCGTGCGTGTGAATGTGTGTGTTTGATAACATATATGTTGAGTTTGAGTTTCTTACATATTTGTGTGTGTGTAGTATATAAGTTTCTGCATGTGTGTGCCAGAAGAAAATTACACAATTACTATATTGATATCTGGAACTATCATCCCCCTGCAGACCTGTGTAAATGTTTGTATATATGTGTGGGTGTGTAGGTGAGTGAGTGGATAGGTGTGTGTGTGTATGTGTGTGAGTGTGAGTGTGGGTGTGGGTGTGTGGCCTGACTCTGTCCCCACTGACAGCTGCTGAATTGTAACAGTATCAGAAATTGGCCCTGTCATGTTTCGGTGTGGGAAGTTATCAATCCCTCCTGCCCTGTGACATCAGAGGGAGAGAGGGCCTTTGGACAGTGTGTGCAGAGCCGGTAATGGATGAGAGACTTGCTTTAGGACAGGAAGGGAGGGAGGGAGGAAAAAAGGCAAAAATACGATTATCTTACCAAAGTCAGCAGCGGAATTAGATTTCTCTTTCCGAGAGAGAGAAAGAGAGAGAGAGAGAGAGAGAGAGAGAGGGCAGTGGAGGGCTGGGTTACTGAGGAGAGGACAGCCATGGAGAGGCTGAGAAGAAGAATGAAAACAACAGAGAAAGAGTTACGCAGAAAAAGGGCTCCCTCCCTCCCTCCTGTGATTCTGTGAGGCATGCTGAAGAGCTCTCAGGGACAGCAGTGCAAGGAGATGCCATGTAAATAAGACATAAAGTTGCTTAAAGAAACCAAAGACACGTCTCCTTGCCTCGGCTGGTAATGACATGATTAAGCAATGTGCGGGGGCAGCTCTAGAGATTCCATTACCTCCTTATCCATCAACACTGCGCTGTATTCCCAGGTGTCCACAGGTGGCGCTCTTCCCTTCCTTTGCTCTAATGAGATCTCTCTCTGCTCCGGGCGCTCTCCCAGGTTTCAGCTTTTCAGCTCACCGCTCTGTTCTTCCAATCAGCTCACTGTCTCTGCTCCACTTACCCAATTATAATGCTCTCTCTGCTCCGTTCGTCCAATCGGCATGCTAGTTCCGCTAAATTCATCCAATCATCTTGCACATTTCGCAAAGCTTGGGTGGATATAAATAATTGAGTGTATTTTTATTTAATATCTGTGCTGTGAGCAAGAAAGTGTATGGCTTAGGATCTGTAATTTGGTCTTATTATTGATTTGCTGTAACAGTATATAATTTTCCTCATTGTGGTCATGAATTTGCACACATCCATGGTTTGTGGTAGCACTGCCACATATGCAGACAAAGTCATTAGCAAAAAAAAAAAAAAAAAAAACTGCTTATTAACAAAACAAAGATCAGTTAGAACACAGAAGCTTTGAAATCATGATTAGATAATCTATTCTTGAAACATCAAATGCCCAACTAGGTTCTTTTGGCTAAAAATTAAAATATCCCAACTTACAGCCAAAAATAAACAAGTCCAATTTTGGCTCTTTTTTTCCCCTCTCAAAGTGCAACCAATAACAACTAAAAATTAGGATTTCTTTATGACATGCAGATGTCACATCCATTGTGTTATAATCTCTGTCTGTTGCCTAAGTGAACACTGTCTGTGGCATATTTTATGTCAGTCTATCATTCTGGTCACCCTACAAGCAATTTTTGAGCACGCTTCTAACACTAGAACACATACAAACAAAACTGCAAGCTACAGTTTGAGGTAAATATGTGATATCAATCCTGGCATGAAGGATATATTTTTTTTGTATCCTTTTAAATAAAATGAAGAATTGTGACCCTCACAGCTATGTTAAGTTAATTTACACATACATGCACACATGCACATGCGAACAATAGTTTACCTGTATATCTGTCAAATAACTTTCTCAGGATGAGTTGGGTCCTTTTGGAAAATTGTGGTCCTCCAGCTGAGTTACGTGGATTTATGGATGAGCATGTGTCATTTATGAGTGATGTTTTCCTCATCCACACTAGGATCACTCTTCCATCAGAACTCTCGGTCCACAGATCAGGCAGCTTTGCTGTTGACTTGTTCTGCGTTGTTAGCAGTCAATAGCTCCATCATTGCAGAGATGGCAAATGCCCTTTGTCCTGTTTATCTCAAGCATTCATATACCTCCACACTATAAAAATGTATTACAAATGTCATACTAAAAATATAGAAATAGCTAAAGCGAGGCCCCTTTTTATTGTACTTACCAGCTTACGAATTTACGAGCAAATATTTTCTCCTGTTGTACTACTTTCTCATCTAAGCACCCAATTAAGAGTGTCTGGCCAAATTGAACAGTTATACTATATCACCATGAATATCGATCCATCTAGCTTGTAGCTAGCAAGGTTTTCTTGGGAGCAGGAGAGAGGAAATACATTAGTAGACACAGCACTGCAGTTTTGTATAAAGCATGTGTTGTCCTCATCCGTCTTTTCAGGACCTCAGGCAGTGTCAGTTTGAATGTCCCACCTGTATGCTGAATATTTTTGGAGGTAAACTGACTGGAAAATTTGTTTTTAGATAATTTATGATCCAATGTGTATGAGATTTCTTTTTCTTATACGTACAATAAAACATCTGTCCCCCACCCCCCAATCCAACAATTGATATGTTTGGAGTCTCCCCCTCTGAGAAGACTTTTAACAGAAAGCGCTGGTCCGATGTTGCCTGGCTCTTTGTTGGAATTGTGGCTTATTGTTGTTGACTGGAATTTGACCATCCCTATCTCTTATTTACTATGGGTCAAATGAATAATGGTGTGTCTTCGAACTGAACAATTGTGATCGAACAAAAAAATCATGAAAGAATGGCTTTCTCTCATGTTGAGAGCCCCCCTGTTTCAAAACGTATGTCTCCCAGAGGTATTTTCTAACATGCTGCTGAAAGTTCATCAAGGACATATTAAAATCCATTTTTAATGTTATACTGTTATACTATACTGTAGTTATTCTACAGTAACATGGGAGTGCAGCTAAAGTACAAATGTTAAAGGGGTTGGTTTAATTAGCTATTGATATGTATTGAAATGGATGTGTGTTCATTTGCTATTGTGAGAACGTAGGCCCTGAAGGGAAAAATATAACAACATCAATCTAAAAATGAACGAAACAAGATGTGTTACAGCTGCTACCACTTAGTGCCAGGTTTAAGACAGAGCCCTTTCTTCATTTTATAATTCTGTCATTTTTTATGGCAGGTATCAGACTCTATTCTGCGACAGCTGATTGAAAATGAAGTGGTTATTCTCTATACTTTTCTTTTTTAATCTTTTTCAGACTTTTTTTTTTAGAAAATGTAATATAGAAAAGAACATTACACCTATTATTCCATTAAAGCTTAATGTAAAAGTTGTATGGCACCTTAGGTCTTGTGGTTATTAGTATTTAATTCACAGTGCTTTTAGAGTTTTAGTCCATTACACGACTCATTTTCAGATGGCAAAGCCACAGCTTGCCATCTGATAAAAATCGTTTAAAAAAGGGCGATAGCACTCAATTTCCACTTCAGGATTTCTGAAGTACTTTTGATTGGCTGGCTGGTGTGATAGCCATCTCTGAGAAATCAGGATTCATTAAATTGTTGTTGGCTCCTCACTGCAGTATGGGTGAGCCCATCAGCAGAACCTATGCTTTTGCAGCCAAGATTTATATCCACAAGGATATTTACAAAAGCCTGGTACATAAGGCTAGTCTCTTTCAGAAATGGGAAGATCACGGTGTAGATATTCCCCCTGTAGGTCCTGTCTCTTCACAGAAAAGGCGTAGGACGCTGGTGAGGCAGTACAAACCAAACTGAGTCAAACTCAACAGCTGGTCAACAGGCCAGGCTTTACATAACAGATGGATGGGGGCCCGAATCGAGGAGCCGTTTCAGGGATTCAGCTGCGTCTGTCATCTACGGCCTGCACACCATGCAGGGTTTGAGTCTGTTTTGCTCCTCGGGAATCGATTTATAGCAGGCAGCAGCGGTGTTAATGCTGGTGCAGGAACGAGAAATAAAACGTAGGCTTTTCTCAATGTCTACCGTGATTGGAATTGACCTGGTTAACTCATATGAACTTATGTGAACGTGCATTTTACAATAGCAGTGATCAAAATGGGAACAATCTATAATACAGTAATACGGCATTAAATGCAATCAGATTTAAATTTAAGTTATTTTCTTTGGATACAATGCTGTGCGCTTGGCACCGACTCCAATCCATTAGATTCCCTCAGCTCTATTGATGTGATATTTGGGATAATGACCAAAAATTTAAGGCTTTTAACTATTGAAAAGTGCTTTTTGGCTGGTTGTGAAAATATTTTTTTAAATCTTCAGGGTAATGTGGTTATAGGAATTATCCTAGAGAGAAATAGCTGATGAATGGAAGTCATTATGAAGAAATTGTGAATTCCGGGAATAATTCATACTCTTAGCAAAGGATCGATCCTGGAATTAATGAAAGAATGGATTTCCCTTTAAAAAGCGAGTGCGCTGAAATATGAAATTTGGTCGGCTCCTCTCTTCCTCTGTTTTGTCGAGTGGAAGAAGAGTGCGCTCTGGTAGCAGAAGTGTGGCCCTTTTATGTATGACAAATGACAAGCGCACAAGCAGCCTAAATAGGAAAAGCGTTTCTGTTCGTCTTTGTTGCTTTTTTCCCCGCTGTCTGACTCACGGAAACTCAAAATAAACATCCTCTACAAGCCGTGGTAATCTTACAACAAATAGGCCCTTTTTCATTTTTTAATACAAGGGCTATAAAGAAATTAACACCAATTGACATGTTTTTTTTTTTTTTAAACAAACACCCAACTGCAGAGGTACCTGTTTGCCTGCCGTTAAAACTCGACTTAATGGACTACTTCTGACACACCTGGCAACCTCTGCCTCTCTCCCATCTCACAGCTGTTGCAGAAGGATAGCTCAAGCTTTAATACAGAGGGTAGCAAAAGGTTTACTGTTGAGCGGATATGCTAGCGCATCATTATCATATAGATTTACTCTGCAGGTTATACTGCATCTCATTCACCTCAAGCTAGCTCTGCTCCTCTGCTCTCTCCCACTTATCCACCTCTCTCCTCAGCCCTTTAGCCTTCCCCCAGCTGAACCTGTGTAGCAAGCTCCCATTGCTCATATATCGTAGCCGTAAAATCCTGTCAGTCCCCGGGCTGTCCAGTCTGGCTGTAAAGGGCAACAGTGCTGCAGGGCCTTCTTTGTTAAATGACAGCTAATTTGCTTGATCAATGTCAACACTTGGGCCAGAAATTCCACTCACCTGGTGACCCAGGTCTAAATCAGCTCGAACGTGGAGGGGGAGAATCTAATCCAGCAGAGCTGTTGGCCTCCAGGGCAGATCTGAGTACCCAAGCTTTAGTCTCTTAAGTCCTCCCTGCTTCAGTCACTCCGCCCACCCTCCCCGTATATATCTTGGAGATCTGAGTCAGTCTGATCTACTGTGGCTGGAGGTGTGGAGGTTTTGCGGGTGGTGGGTGGTGGGGTGTGTCTTTTCCTTAGCAGCACTAAAGTCAGGGCTTTGAGTTATGGCGGTACGCAACGCAGGGCAAAGAATTCCGCCCCCACCCCCAAAAAATTTGCAAGGACGTTCCCGTTCCTGCCTTACGAGGACCTAGCGGTGATAGAGCTTACGGGGACCTGCCTCTGTCAGCACTTCTCCGCCCCTTCATCTTCACACCTCGATTATCATCCTCCTGTCAGCCGCACCGCCACGGATCCAGGGGGAGCTCTGCCGTCGTCCATCGGTGACACGAGCAGAGAGCAGGAGGGAGGGAGAGAGGGAGTGGGGGGAGGGAGAGAGGGAGTGGGGGGGTGGAGAGGGAGGGAGAGAGGGAGTGGGGGTGGAGAGGGAGGGAGAGAGGGAGTGGTGGGAGGGGGAACACTTGCGAGGTGGGACCCTATCT
This sequence comes from Albula goreensis, assembly GCA_022829145.1. Taxonomy (NCBI): domain Eukaryota; kingdom Metazoa; phylum Chordata; class Actinopteri; order Albuliformes; family Albulidae; genus Albula; species Albula goreensis. The sequence continues at coordinate 27,057,539 of CM040755.1, forward strand.
GGCACCCGCTGCATATCCCTACTCCGTCTGTCACAGAGCCACTGTCTCAGCAGGAGAGATCGCATTCCCCTTGTCCTCTTTGCCAGTCAGCTATAGCCTGTAGCTGCAGCATTTCCACATACGAGGCCAGATTGCAGTTTAAATGTGTTTGTACTCCCAAAGAGCTCAGCTGGGTAAAGTGCTCACTGTGGGTTCAGGCAAAGAAATATAGCCTACACATCTCCTGCTGAGCTCTGAGTTTTGGCTAACTGTATATCGACGAACTGGGTATGGACTAAGAATCAACCAATGGGCAAAAACTATCTTTGTCCTGCTGGAGTAGGGTGGGCTTAAATCATAAAGATTTCTTTGATTATTGCTATTTTTACATGTTCCATGTTCATATCTCTCTGGTATAGATTCATGAAAAGCAAAATCGTAAAGTCAGTGTGATGAACCCACCCATTTACAGAACAGAACCAGTATTTTCTAGCCAATCGCATCGTAGGCATTAAAATAAATGGTTGAATAAGGAGGAGTGTGCCACCGTTTGACATTGTGAGTTCGCTGCTGCAGTCATAACTGTTCCCAGACCGTAAGGCGGGAGTATCTGGAGATCTCCTGAGGTCTGACTGTATGGGTTCCAACCCCGCTGCCGCATAAACAGTCTCAGTGCTTATCACACTCTTTCCGTTTACCGTTCGTCGTCATTGAGCGATCCTTCAATTGTTACTCACTCTCCTGCAGTACACTACAATTCTCACAGTGTGGAAGGTGCTGGAACACTCGAGGGAAGAACGCATGCTTCAGCCGACGTGCCCCGGGAAACGTATGGGTGACAATGAAGCCTTGTAAAATCACCGATTACAAATGGAGGGAAAACGTTCATCTTTATGTAGAAGTCTTAACCCATATATATTGTGTCCCAGATAGATCTACACATTTTCTTTGCGGTACCCAGCAAGATTATCACAGCAGATTCTCTCCCAACAAAGACCATTCCATTTGCATTCATTCTCCTGGAATTTTTAATGAGCTGAACCATTCTAGTTCTAATATTTCTATGCCAATACCACACCCCAACCCCAACCCCCCACCAAAGCCTGCCCTGTTCAGGAGTCTCTGCTTACAGTCTCAGTAATGGACTCTCCCAGGCCCCCTCTCCCAAAGGAGAGTGTGATTGTAGTTCTTCAGTTAACAGTGAGCCAGGAAATCTCTTATCATATGCAGAGACAGGGAGATAAATCCCCTTCTATATAGACTGTGCATCCGGGAGTTGGACCACAAACCTCTCCACAGCATCTTTATAGAGTCTCTCTAATATTCTGCTTTCAAAGCAGTGGTGACTGCTGAGCTCAAAACAGGAGAGGAACAAACTTAACCTTCTAAAGAATAAAGACTATCATTACTCTCAAACTGTTCCCATTTATCCCCCATGTTTAATAATAAGTCAGTTCATTCTCAGGGTAATCAACACCAGCTGATATAGAGTAAATTGTTACCAACTTCATTTTGTAGTAGAACTGTAGTTCTTTGCAAATAAGTGTTATATTTGTTAGATTAAAAACATCCATGTTTTAAATCTAATTACATCAATTTGTGTTGATGACTCCGTGCCTTGTTTTATAGTTAATCACGGAGGGTAAATGAGAACGGTTTGGACATAATGATAGGTATAAAGGTGAAGTCTGTTCCTCCCCTGTTTTGACTTCACTAGCCATCACTGTTTCTCAGATATAATTTGTACATCTTCACAGTGTGGCTATAAACACAGCAAGTAAAGTATTGAACTGTTTATTTAATACCTGCATTTTATTTCTGTTCTCGCTGCTGTCTCGTGCCTCTATTTTCCTCTCTTCCCTTCCTCCCCCTCTCCTCTCGTGTCTTCTGTTCTGCCCTGTCTCTCCTGTTTCCTCTCTCTCTCTCTCCACCTCTCACCTCTTTGCTATTTCTGAGTCCCTCTCTCCCCTCTCTCCCCTCTCCCTCTTTCTCACTCGTCTGAAGACAATTAGCAGCTGATAATGTCAATTCAGTCTTAAACATGAAGTGAAAATAAGTGACAGAATACAGTATCCTGCTTCTCAACCTGACGTGTCAGGCTCACAGCATGTGGCCCTGAATTACAGCTGAGACAATTACAAGTCTCTTTTAAAGATTATCCTACAAATAAGCCCCCTGAAAAAGGAGAGGAAAGAACAACTGTGCATGTTTATTAGCGTGGAAGACAAAAATTAGGAGAATATGCAACAGAAATGATCTCCTCTGTTACTCGGTGCAGTAGGTCAATCAGAGGATCACCCATTCAAAAGGACTTTAATGACATGCGCCTTCTGGACTGTCATTTTTATTGTAAAAAAAAAAAAAAAAAAAAAAAAAAAAAAAACAGTGTATGCCCTTAAAAGGACTAAGGTCAGTTTTCATTGAATTGCATTTACCCTTAAAGAGAATAAGCTCATTTGATTTGGTCCCATCCCATGACCCGATGCTGACCAATGAGAGTTCAAGAAGCCTCTCCACACCCAGAGCAGGGGAGGGGCTGCTGGCAAGCTGAGCCCAACACAAGTAATTTATGAATAGCTTGCGTGAAAGATTCATGAATAACTTTGCAAAAGATGGTGTAGACTTTTGATGTGCGCCATCCATCACATGAATAGTGCTCGGGTAAATAAACCGGGCTGCGTCTTTTGATGCACGTATCCCAGCATCCTTTGCAGTGCCCTCGAGGATGGAGAATGGTGCGTAACACGGGGTGGGGGTTGGGAGGTTGAGGGGTTTTGAGCAGTCATCAATATCCCCACAGTTACTGACAGCGAAGGCTGATCAGCACAGTTTTAAGATATTAAAGTGCCGCCCTTCTGTGTCTTTCCATTTGTCAGCTTAGTTAAGAGATAGTGACAAATGATCAGCTTGCAGTCTATCTGTTGGAGTTCTCTGTCTATTTTTCATTATTTTGTAGCAGCGCTATATTATTCAAGGCGCTTAAGTAGCATTAAGCTATTTACTATACTGTATAATTATAAGATTTAAACAAAAGATGTGCCTGCAGCTGGATTTTATTTCATCTATCACAATGCATGCGGGGAAAGGTATGCTTTCATATGACATCCACCTCCCGTTGAATCATAGGTGAGTTTTTTTTTTGATGTTTCACGTTTGGACAAAAACATCACACAGTCCATTTGAGCTACTCTCTTTGTAAAGCTGTGCTCCCTCCCCTGTACAGCTGAGGTGTTTGAATCCCCACTCAATACCATCTGACTGCTCACTGTAGGGAGGGCACTGTGTATTCTGTAGCAGCATGCCTTTTGTGTCAGCTTGTTTGTTTCTCATCTTTGTGAAGGCCTTCTTGAAAAACAGCCGAGGTCTTTACCCAGAGCCGGGAGACCGAACGTCGTCATGACTACGATGTGCTTCCCTTGTCAAAGCAACTACAGTCTTGTAAATAGACCACTCTGTGTCCCTTCCTCTTCACTTCTACCTGTCACTCAGACACGTAGGACGGGCGGGGGGGTGGAGCGCGTCGCACCAGCAAACAGCACGGCCCTCTGCGAGTGTCCGACCAACACCTCTCAGCAGGTTGTTCCACGAAAAAGCAGGGAAGGACAAAGAAAAACTCATCTCCCCATGCAAATGAGACACGGGACGCCCGCAGCGCATTTTTTTTTTTTCTAAATTATTTATTTTCCATTTCCTCGGACAATGAGCGGGCTTGTCACAGTGCCGTTGTGTTTGTGATGGGCGCAGACACGCGCGAGTGTTCTCTGAACGCTGCGACACAGAGGCTGTCACGCGGCGGAGAGAACGGAGGTCGCCCCTTCTCTCTCTCTCTCCCGCCAATTGTTTTGTCTGTACTCCTGATGTGACATGCCACTCTCCCTGGCCCTACCTTCTAATTTGTCCTCGTGGGCTATTGCTGTAATCAGACAAGGTGCATGCTGTGACTCACTCCGAATGCTGCCGAACCACAAAACTTCCAATCCTAACAATAGCCCTGAGAAGAGCTCCCTGTTTACACACATTGATACATCAGTGGCATGTCACATTAATAAGTTTGGTACCATAAATGTCACTGTAACTTAAGTGCCATGGCTATATCAATGACTTTTAATTAATATCAACGCTAATGATGCTATTAATTATGCCATAACAATAAAAAGCCATCAATGTCATTTTACGGCAGCATCATTAAATGAAAGACAACGCTGTCGGTAACAGTCTTGTTACTGTTGCTCAAGAAGACTGTCGCTGCATGCTTCAGGTGGTTCCAGGGTGGATGTTTATGTTAGTGCTGTTAACAGTGCTAATGCCAGGTGAGCTGTGCTTATCTTTCTGTGCGATTTTAATTAGCTGTGTGGTCACAAGACTCGATGGCAGACTGTGCCAAATCTGAGAAAGAGTCCGGGACCTGTGAACTGTGAGGGGACAGTGGATAGATAATTCTCCTGGTCGTTGTGGAGGTCTGTGTGTGTGTGTGTGTGTGTGTGTGTGTGTGTGTGTGTGTGTGTGTGTGTGTGTGTGTGTGTGTGTGTGTGTGAGTGTGTAGCCAGTGCAGCCAAATGGAGAATAACAATATGTCCGCCAGCCAGTATTACAGTCGGTCTTAGAACACTGGCTCACACAGACCGGGTCACAGATGGCCAAGCTACATGATCCGCATTTTAACTCCAGAACCGCCATCAGCCATCAATGTGTGTGCAACGTCCCGGCGGCGCCAAGCGCTCTGTGGTGCCATTGTGTCACCCCGCGCACGTAACAAGTGTCTGACACCAGGCCTTCTCTGCGCTATGAGGTCCGAGCGGCACGGACCCAAATCTCAGGCTCACGCCGCAAAAACTGCTGCTACCGCAAACGTTGCTCCAACATAGCTGCGTTAGAAAAAGGCCATTTCTTAACGCTCACGAGGGAAATCTTATTCTCAGAGAGAGAGGCGGATTAATGTTGCGTTTTAACACGTGGTGAAGTGAGGCTTTTCTGCTGTAATGTTGTCCTTGTAGCTGGGAGAAGGTTAGCATGGGAGACGTCACTTCTCTGCATGGGCAGACACATGTAAATGAGCTGAGTCATCAAAGGGCCTCTGTGTTCGTCTGCTCCGCTGTCTGTGAGCTTTCTCACGCAGAAGGCTTGTTGCTTCTTATTAATGATCATAGAGCACCAGACAGACATGTGCGAGTTGTTCCACGCTTCTCTACGTTCACGTTCTGGAAGGAAGCGGCCACAAGGCCTCAGTTGTCTTCATCGACGGTTTAACAGAACCTTCTGTCCACCCTGAGTCCAGACTCAGCACTCAGGATGTGTGTTGGTGTGTGACTGTTGCGGTGTGCTAGTACACACCTCTGTTCTGTGTGACATTCTCACACGGTTAGCCATCTGGGCCGCGCATGTCTGTGCTTGAATGTGTGTGCGCGTCTATGTGTATACCCCTCTATTGTCTGCTCCCTTACTGAGGTAATGTTCATGGTTTGGGGATTGTACCTGTTTTTTTGTGTTTGGTTGTTTGTTTGTTAATGTGACAGAGCATGTGGTCATGGGAAGAGAGAGGGAGAGAGTGAGATCACTTCTCTTCACACAGGAGAAAGAGAAAAAAAAAGCAGAGGGGAGATAAGGTACACAATGAGTGTGGATGGCCTTGAATGTACATTACACATAATCACATTAGAAACAGCATCTGCTTTCCCCTTTAGTTAAACCTTGAGCCTTGGTACTGCAGGATATACAGAGGGGTTTTGCGTACTCTCTCGACCCTGCTGTTCAGACTGTGTGTGTGTGTGTGTGTGTGTCTGTGTGTGTGTGTGTGTGTGTGTGTGTGTGTGTGTGTGTGTGTTTGTCTGTGCGTGCGTGCGCGTTTGTGTGTTCGTCCGTGCGTGCGTGCGTGTGTGTGTTTGTGTGTGCTTGTGTGTGTGCGTATACACACCTCTGTTGTCTCTTCCCTCCATGCCTTCCTGAGGTAATTTCCCTGGCTGAGTGACTCTGCCCATCTCTCACACTCCAGGGAGAGGTCTTATCTGTGCCAGCCCTGCAAGCGGTCACCCACAGCACTGCTCCCTCGCAGGGTCACTGCAGCACGACTAATGTATTCAGTCCGAGGGCCTCTCGTCACCAGTGTGAATGACAAATAAAATCTGCAGCCGCACCTAACCATCCTGAAGAGCTCTAATTACATCAAGCACTGACTCAGCCATCAGCGCAGGGAGAGAGAGGAGGATTAAGCTAGTGACTGGCCTGCCGTGCTTGCACATACAAATGCATGCACAGTTGCACACACATAAACAAACCCACTCACACACATATATGTGCATGCATACATACACATATAGATCCACACACATTTGCAGACATGCAAACAAATGCATGCACACACATACAAACCCACACACACGTGCACACATGCATAAAAATGCATGTACACACATACAAACCCATACACACACAAGCGTGAGCACGCACACTCACACACAAATGCACACACATACTTGTAAATGCATGCATGCACACACACATACAACCCCACATATACACACACACGTGCACACACACATACTAATGCATGCACACACACATACAACCCCACATATACACACACACGTGCACACACACATACTAATGCATGCACACACCCATACAAGACACACACTGAATATCCTGCAGTACCAAGGCTCAAGGTTTAACTAAAGGGGAGAAAGCAGATGCTGTTTCTAATGTGATTATGTGTAATGTACATTCAAGGCCATCAACACTTGTTGTGAACCTTATCTCCTCTCAACCCTGCCTCCCTTTCTCTCTCTCTCTTGCCTCGTGAAGAGAGGTGATCTCACTATCTGCCTCCACCTCTCTTTCGTTCTCTTCCCTCGCGGAGAGAAGCGATCGCGCTGTATCTCCAGGGGGACTCGGTGCCATCGTCGGTCTGCACATCCCGTCTGATGTGCCTCCCTCAGCCCCGATGAGGGAGTTACGGGCCCCGAGGTTAGCTTCTCCCCTTCATCTGGTGTTCCAAAGGTCTGAGAAACCCAAAACACAGCTTTCATCAACAGCACCTCAGGAAGAGAGATGGATAGAAAGAATTTAGAGGATGTGGGGGAAGGGAGAAAGATAAAAATATGCTGTGTGTAATTGCACTGAATTAAACAAGGGGGTAAAACCCGGGGGGGTGAGGATGGGGGATGTTGCAAGGAACACCTATGCGCGGCAGCAGCATGACGACAGGGTCGAGCCAGCCCCTCTGCTTTAATGACGGTTGTTAAACCTCGTGGTCGGAGACCTTTTCGGCTCATGTGGCGATCTCATTACCGGGCCGGTCGCCGCGTCGTCAGATCCCCGCTAACCCCCTCCGCTGTCCTGCGGGATGGAAATACGCGGATGGGCCGGGGGCGATGGTCTACACCCACCCCCCCCAACCCCATCGCTGCTCCTTTTATCTCACATCACTCTATCAGAGAAGAGCTGCTCCCGCTGCTATCAATTACTGCACCTCTAACTAACCGCCCCCGAAGGATGGCCGAGCCAACCAAACAGCCAAGAAAACACAAACAGGTTGTTAACAATTTTTTAGATTTATGGTGCTGCTCAGCTTCAGATTGATTGGAGTTGCGCTATATTTAATGGGAAATTACTGCCCAAAGTACTAACTACTTTATGCTGACAAAAGGGAAAAAGGAGTTCAAGTCTTGTCAGCATTATGTCTCTCTTATGAAGATATAACCATAGTCTTGACACTTGATGCAGCAGTATTTTATCATGTCAAACGCTTGTACAGACTTCTTTGTGCCCTCTTATTAGCTGAGGAAGCAAGCATGTCATTACCTTAGCAACGTAAACATAACCTCATTAATGGAGTCTCCTGTCACTGTAGTCAGTAAGTAAAATTTGCCAGAGTCAGCAAGTTTAGGGGATCTCTGATGAGCATAACACAAAGAAGGGAGCCTGCTTTCAGTGTCGGCAATATATCCAACATACAGCAAAAAACCAGAGATAATCACAAATTTGGAATGGGATGGGTCATAACTCTGAAAGATCTGTAACTCTAAAAGCAGCATCAAAAATATGAAATTCTTTATTAAAATTGACATACGTAACATACGTGATACTTATTGTCATCTCAGTATTTAACAGGATACTCTGGGTATTGCTTTCGGCAATCAAACCAAGAATGGGGATTCCTGGTATCTAGCATTTAGCTGACTGTTTCAAATGGCAAACTGAGAAATTATCTGTGGTTCCTCCCGCCATTTTGTTGTCAGTTCCTCTCTTGGCCTGTACATCTACAGTGAAGCGTTTGGTGTTAAATGTGATAGAGTGCATATGACCTCGTAAGGATCATACACACTGTATTAGAGTTATACACTGAATTTTTAACTGTGCAGAAGTTAGTGAATGACTGATCAGAAAACCTCACAGTGTTCCAAGGTGCTGATAAGGCATGTAGTTAATCTGATGTGAGGTTCTGTGGGCGTCTGAGACGTTCTAGAGATTTATTCCGTGTGTTCGCTGCTGGGCACGCGGGTCTTTGCAGAGCCCTGATCTCCGCATAGAGTAAGACGTGTTTGTGACACATTCACCACATGGGATCACATGGTGATCTGTGATGGAGGATCTCCCACAGGGAACCTCCCAAAACATCATCTCCCAGGAGAAGGCTGTCAGATGTACATGTCGCACTGACATCAAACAGATGGCTGTATCATTGCAGGAGGGTGAGGCTGCTGTATGAGAATTGCAGATTCTTTGTTAATGTAAATGTGAGTTAGTTTCCGAGCCCGTGTGTTTGAGTTTATAGAGTTTCTGAGCCTGGATGTGTGTGTGCTTGAATGATTGAACGCGTATACGTGTGCTCGCATGAACGAATGTGTATGCAAGTTACAGAACCCTTGTATATGTAAATTTGAGTTAGTTTGAGTCTGTATCTGTGTTTATTGAGTATATAGAGCCTGTGGGTGTGCGTGGATAAGTATACGTGTATTTTCTAGTCCGTGCGTTGTTTTCGTTTGCATGCATATAGGGCATGCGTACGTATATATGTGTGTCTCTGCTGTACTATGTGTGAATGTTTTTTGCAGTGTGTGCATTTCTGATCCACTTTTTATGTTTGTGCAGGAAATTTTGGGTCTGGGGCAGGCCCTACCCCACAGGAGAAAGAGATCCCTGCTGGTCCCCCCGATGTTTGTACCTGAGAACCAGCGGGCTCCTTTCCCAAAATCCATCGGCATGGTGAGTGTCCCTGCATACCAGCCCTTCCCCGGCCCCCTGCATGTGGAACACCTGCCTTGGCTCTGCTCACCTGTGTGACTCTACTGCATGCTCTGAAAGGATAGAAGCTTGTGTGACCAGAACACAGATACTATTGTAGTCTCTCATTGAGAATAACACCATTATACATAGGGCAGGATATGTATTAAGAGAAAGAAAAGAGAGATCGAAAAGTGTGTGTGTGTGTGTGTGTGTGTGTGAGAGAGAGAGAGAGAGAGTGAGAGAGCTAGCATCTGTTTGTGTGTGTGTGTGTGTGTGTGAGAGAGAGAGAGTGAGAGAGCTAGCATCTGTTTGTGTGTGTGTGTGTGTGTGTGTGTGAGAGAGAGGGAGAGAGAGAGAAAAAATAGCATCTGTTTGTGTGTGTGTGTGAGTGAGAGAGAGCAAGCCAGTTTGTGTGTGTGTGTGTGTGTGTGTGTATTAGGGAGGGAGAGAGAAAAAAAGCATCTGTGTGTGTGTGTGTGTGTGTTCGTGTGCATTTGTGCATTCCATTCTGTGTCCCAGACAGGGGCAGTGACTAATATAGAACTACATTATATATTCCCAAATGTATGGTCCCCATCATAGAGGTCTGCATGCCCTCTAAAATCACAGCAAAGGAGCAGATCAGTCACTTAGCTTTTTTTTAACCTGCCAGTTTAGGGTATTTCTATGTGTAAGATCAGTGATCCCAAACACCCCCAACCCCACGCCCTCCTGAGCTCTCACCGTGCTGGACGGATGTTCCCTGTTTGTTCTCCACTGCGGTGCTCTCTTCTTCTTCATGCCTTCTGCGGCCGATCTGGCCGTGGCCTCCTTTAGATTCAATGGAGCTTGAAAAGCATCCGAAGAAAAATGTAAGCACTTTCCTCCTCCTGGGCGAGGGGACCCGGTCGCTCATAACTCATACGGCTGCCCCCCCCGCCTCCTCCCCAAGAAAGGAGCAAACGCTCCGCACGCTCCACTTGCTGCCCCGAGTCTGGGGTGGCCGTCTGGGAGGAGCTGCAAATGATTCGTCCACTCAGCAGGGAGTGGGGGGTCCATCTCCACTCCTTGGGGCCTTATTTATAGAGGGGTCGCATGATCAGATTTGATATTTTGACTGTGCGTTGGTAAAGATCCGCGTCAAAGACTTGATTTATACACCTCAAATAAAATGAACTACACTAACAAAAAGCAGTTATTTATTAGAAGCAGAAACGTTCAATGTCTCCACCCTTGAAAACAAGTTTGAAATCGGCTCATCGACGAATCGAGCCAAGTTTCAAAGGGTTTGTTTCGCCCCCTGAGCCAAATGTGAAAACGTTCGTCTCCACTTCTCAGCCCGCAGTTCCAGAGGGTTCGTCTCCACCTCGGAGACCGGCTTCACGGGGATAATCTCCGCTCTGAGCAGTGTTTCAGAGAGTGGCTGGCACAATCCAGCAAATATATGAATATTTATTAACAAGTGGAAATGCATCGTGGGAGCCAAAGTTCTTCTGGTGGAGACTCCGTTGTTGATCCAGGAGCTCTCTCCCAGCCTTTCGTTGTGCTCGTTTAATCTGCGGGCGTCCTCAGGTTGTGGAGTGCGGTTGAGGGTGTTAACGCAGGCGCGGGTGAGAAAGGTCTCAGAAGATCCGGGCCTACCGTGGCTCAGAAGAGGAGCCTTTGAACGAGTGCTCTGAAATGAAACATCGCATGCAGTCTTCTACACATTATGTGTAATTGCACACAGGAGAGCCATCCCTCTGTACTGCAACTTCTTACTCCCTTTTTTCTTCCTCATTTTTTTCCGTTTCCTCATATCCTGTGATTGTGTGTGCGTGCGTGCATGTATTTCCCTGGAGGTGTTTCAGAATAATTTTCAGGGACATTGGTAGCTTGTGCTCATTTGATTGGTCTGTTTTTACCAATGAGCTGGCTCTTCAGAGAATGTAGCAACCTACAGCCTAGTGGCTAAGGTGCTTGACTAGGACCCAGATTGGTGGTTCAAGCCCTGTCTATTCCCAATAACATCAGTGTTGCCATTAGGCATGTGATCGAGGCCCTTAACCTCACTTTGCTTCCAGGGGGGGTTGGCCCTTGGTTAGCATAATGCCTTGAATGAAAGCATCAGCTAAATAACAGCAGTGTAAAGAGAGTTACTCATCACTTGGCAACTGTGATTGAATCCAGGGAAGGAGGTATGAAACCAGGTTGAGCTTCTGCTGTTGTGACATCACAGAACATGTGACACTGACAGGCATCTTGTGATAAGCCCAACACTTCAGTGCTGATGCCTCTCTCTCTCACAAGTTAAGATTAATTTTCAAAAACAGAAACCTGAAATGTAATTTAAAAATGGAGCACAGATGTTGATGTGTTAAAGAGTCTGCCACGACACTCAGTGTAATGTGTCACCCCAGTTCTCTTTCTGTCTGTCATTATGTTAGGCTCTTGAGTCCCACTGGCCCACTGTGACTGAGGAAGGCGTATTTCAGGCCTCCACAAGCCGGTCTGCCTTAATTTTCCTTAGTTCACATTGATTATGGCAGTTTTTAAATGGTGACCCCAGCTCACTGTATTCCTAAGTTACAGATCCAAGAAAGACTGCCTCACCCCTCCCTTTTCCCTCAACTCCTGCTCTCTTTTTTCTGTGTTCAAACCACTGCAGTTCATTTATGAGTTCCTCATTTCTAATCTCTCTATAATTTACATACTTCTGTGTAATTTTCTTGAAAATGTCTAAAAAAAACATTCTTGACGCATTGTAATTGAATTCTATAGAATATTTATATGAGTTGAGACATCTAAAAATTAGTTTTCCTTTTTAGAAAATATTATTTTTGTGTAAATGTAATAGGATTTCTTTGATTAATTTTGGTCTCAGTTGAGAATCACTTTTATGATATTATATTTTTTTAATAGGTTGGCGCATATAGGCTTCGGTCTCCCGAGCCCAACGAGGTGCAGATACCGGGATTTACTATATAGATAAAGCAGACTATACATATGCACATAAAAGGAGTAAAAAGTCAGCAGAAAAAAACAGCGAAACACTCTGGGACTATATGGACGAGCGGAGTAGATAATCATTATCTCACCTTCAGAATCACTGCACGTCCTCATTATCATCTATGAAAACTTTACAGCCTATACTTTCTCATCTTGCACTGAGACTTCACTGACATAATCCTGAATTTCCTGTCATTTTCCTTCAGCACTATATTATGAGAAGGCTGGAGGTGGTTCACAATGGGAGGAATGACTATAATCACTGAATTCATAGTCTGTGCCTCCGCTCATATATTATATTTTATGTTATGCAAAAGCTGCGCTGCTAATGTGCTTTAGGTGTCGACGTCTTTTTTTAGCATGTGTTCTGAATGGTCATTTGAACAGGACAGTTGCTTATTTTAAATGGAGCTGCAGCAGTAGCTGTAGTCTTGTATGGGCTATCACCTGGGTCCAGCTGCTTTGCACTGTCTGCAGTCGTCTATTTAAGGAAATCGACACACTGTCGCTGTCACACTCATGTTCGCACTCTCGCTGTCTCCGTCTCACTCTTGTGTTTCACACACACATACCATCACACGCATGCACAAGCACACACATGCATATTCATATGTGTGTGTCCCTTTTAGGGTATGGCCGTTTTCCAGGAGACTGGTAGCAGCTGTTGAGGGAAGGAATTGGGCTCGGTGTATTGGGTTCATTTAGTTTATCGGGCAAAACTCTGCAAAACTAAATAGAAAAAAAAGTTTTCACCCCCTTTTCTCTGCTGATAAGCCCTGCATGAAGACATGGGATAATGCGTGTTATTTTATTTGACGGCCGCTTTACATCGGAAACCAGGCGAAATGGATTTTCCACACGGATAAACTTCCCGCCCTCATGCAGGTCACGATGAGTGGTGCGGCATCTGTTCCATTTTCGTGATTTTTTCCCCTTGCGAGGATGGAGGTACATAAAAAAGACAGATATGAAATTGCCTCAGGACCGTGAGCATTCTCTTCTCCCAGAGGAAGGTTCCGGAGCTCCATCCTGTGTTTTGCAGCTGTCTCTCTCTGCCTGGTTTTCATGGAATTGATGTCACAGTGAGGCTGACCCATCTAGCCTAAGTTAGAGCAGAGAGTCACCTGACTAAACCCTCAGCCCCGACTACGCACACGCACACACACACGAAAACTTGTACACATAAGTACATGAATAGACAAAAATACACACACAACCATACACACAGGAATGCCACACACACACACACACACACACACACACACACACACACACACACACAAATTCATACTCATAAGTACATCAATAGGCAGAAATACACACAAACACAACCATGTAAAAGTGAATGCACATGCAGACAGAAACACACACACACAAACACAGTTAGTTAAACCATCCCACACAGACACACAGGCATGAATAAAGACAAGCACACAAATAACCACACTCACTCACTCACTCACTCACTCACTCACATACACACACACGCACAAACACCCCCCCATAGACTCATGTATAAATAAAGACAAACACTGAATCACACACACACACACACACACACACACAGAAAAGAATGTCGGCCTGTTCCGGCTTTCTCTTGGCCAGACTGCAGGGTAATTCTCCTGCTGGAGTTATCTCTCCCCGTTGTGTCTCTGGTGTAATGTTCAGCGCTATCTGTGCCTGGCCTGATCCCATTAGCTATCCAGCAGAGCTGTGGAGCTGGCATGAGCCTGCCTGCTTCCCTGGGGTCTCTGTCTGCTGATCAGTGTGGGGCCCCCGCAGTAACACAGCAGGCCAGCAGGGAAGGGACACCTCCCTGTCTCCACGACATATTTTTTTACCACTATTTGTTTCGTTTTCTCACCATATGGAATACATAATTGAATCCGTAATGATGTCACATCAATGCAGTATTCACTAGTCTGGGCCCACCCGAATTGGGTGGACAACATGTGCTCACTGAAGTACAGCCAGCATTGTTTTGAAACTGGTTGATTAGGTGCCTGCAGGCCCCCACTGAGCTGTGTAGCCACTTTGCCAGATAACGGCAAGATGGCAAGCGCTAGGATGACAAGGGGAGTTAATAATGCATTATGACACAGGGAAGACCCTGGGGTTTTAAACCCCTCCCTCTCTGGGTAACTCTGTGACCATTCACAGGGCTCCCTGACCACGGTCAGACCAATGGAGATTCGGTTCTGGTGCTGCAGCTCTGCTGTTATGCACTACTCAGGAGGCCCCACTCAGAAGTGTTCACTGACTCCAGACTCATTTTGTTTGTGTTTGTGTGTGTGTGAGTGTGCGTGGGTGAGAGATAGAGGGAGAGAAAGCAAAAGAGAGTGATAATTCTACTGTTTTCATCCTCCAACCACACACATGTACTTCACAAAGACTACCTGTTCAGGCTGACAGATGACAAGGGCCTCGCCCAACCAGAGCACCTTGAGAGGAGCGCCGAGAGATGAAAACGCTCATAGACAAGTAAAGTATCGAGGCAAGCTTTGCGGGGAATTAATACAAACAGAAACAAGTGCAGGGGATGTGGGATGGCTTGTGTTTGGTGCCAGGGAACACTTCTTTAAAGTGAGAAATTTTCACTCAGTTATAAGCAGTTCAAAAGCATAACTCAGAGTGTGTGTGGACCGGTAGGTGGGGAGGGTGGGGAGTGAAGTACTGAGAAAACAGAAGTGCCTCTGAGTTGTTCTCCAACAAACACACAGGATTACAGCATTCAGTTATTTATGTAATGTCAAGGCTCTCTGCTGTTCCTGGTGCCTGGGACCTATTACTGAGGGTAATTCATGGTGTTAATTTCATTAAGGAGGAAGTGAAGGTCTTTGCCTCTCCTTTCTTTCGTTCTTTCGTTCTTTCTGTGAATAGCCACCATTATATGAAAAAAAAACCTCAATTAGCTCATCTTAGAACCAAAACCATGTTATAGATCACATTTTATCCTGAGAAAGAGTAGCAGAAGGGAGCGGAGCTGCCCCAATCTCCTGCCCCCAGCTGCCTGCCATGAGCTTGTAAGAACCTGGCACTCATCCGAGACCAGTAGTGAGCGGGGAGATGTAATTACCTACTGCTGGAGGGGGGAGGGAGGGGAGGGGTCTCTGCAATAAATCCCACCTGGCCCTACAGGTTATTGAATAAGGATTGGGGCAAAGGGGGGTGGGTTTCGTAGTCCTTGGGAATGTATAAGCATAAACCCCTCCTTATCTCTCCAAAATCAATCAGTTGCTTTTGTTCTTGCATTTGATAGGGTAAGACGTACCGAAGCGTTCCATCCTCTCAGCTGAACGCTCTCGTCTTTTGGTACCGTCTTCCGCTTGTGAGTCTCCGCAGCGCGGCCAATAAAACGGTTAGCATTAGCACATGCAGGGAAAAAGCCATCGGCAGCAGTGATTCAGAGCTAGCGGAGACGAAGAAAGGGCTGCAGGGCTGATGCATGACAGAAATGGCGTTCTCTGAAAGAGAGCAAAAAAAAAAGAGAGAGCGAGGGAGGGAGGGAGAATGAGAGAAATGTGCAGAGGAGGGAAACGGGAGAAAAAGAAACCTTGAGATTGATTTGGTGCAGATGACAGACACGGTTTGAGTCAAAAAAGAAATGCTGGCAGCTTTTCAGGTTGTATACTTTATTTTTTTATTATTATTGAATTTCACGCTGTGCCAGCGTCGGGGAGGGAAGACAAACGTTTGGAGGACTCTGGGTGATTCATTTCAGCCAGGAGGGAGGGAGCATTTGTCGCTGACCGCTGGTGGCGAATGGGGGGGCGAACGTCATGGCTGTGGTCTCCCACAGAGGTACACAGCCCGCTCCACATAGACTACATCACCACGCACACAGGGGCCTGGACACCTCACAGAACGTCCTGTGGGGAGCTTTGATGGCAGCGCTCGGAGGTGAGGGGCGTTTAGTCGATGACGGTAGTGCGAAAGCCAATAACGTTTAGTTTAGAGGGCTTCCTCTTCGCGGCTGCCAAGCGAACGGGCGAAAAAAGCTTTTTGACCGAGGTGCCTCTGACCTCCGTATGGCGGACAGAAAGGCCCCAGGGACGAGCGTTTTGGGGGTGTGAGAGATTGACTGGCATCGGGCTACTGTCTCTGTCGGGCAAATCTTGCACTAGCACACTCATGGCTTTCTCTCTCACCAATCCCCAGCTCCCGTTACCACACCACTGCGGGGTAATAACCTCTCACTCTCTCCCCTAACTCCTCTGAAGAAGTCATTGCTCATTGAGCATCGTTCCTGCCAGCGTCTCTGAAGTTTATGGCGTATTGATGTGACTGGTGATGGTTGAAATGAAGTTTCATTAATGGGGCAGCTGCAGTCAGCTGTCAATCACCGACTTATTTGAACCAATCAATTTTTTTTTTCCTCCTCTATAGCCAATGTGGTCATTGGTCCACATCAGAGTCACTGATCCTTTATGGTAGCTAGTCATAACCCCCAATCACTAGTTATAACTGCGCCTACCCCAACTTGCTTAGTAATTGTGTGTGTGTGTGTGTGTGTGATAATTGCTCTTGAATTATTTTGCTGTAGAATTTTAATGTCTCTTTCCCTTAGCAGCCATCAGTCACATTCTCACCACAATCTAGCATTCTCCCAATCTCCCTAACTTTACCCTGCCATAAAAATCTCTGTCTGTCTGACTTCACTGTGAAGCAGTAATCTCTGGCTGTCTGTCGGGCATCTCTCTGACTGATAATCTCTGAGTCTCTCCATCCCCCAGCCTGCCGCTGCACCTCTGTGATTGCAGACGCAGTAGATTCCGGAGAGATTGTGGGAGAGGCGGACGCGGCAGAGATCAGCTCAAACCTTTCCGCATGGCCACGGGATATTAACTAATAAAAGTTCAGGGGGAAGAAACTGTTTAACTTCCAGTTCCCCCTCTGCAGATAGTCAGTCATCAGGATTTGTCAGATCGGAGTTTTTCATCTCAACCCCCACCCTTCAAACCAGCCCCCACACCATACCTCTCTTCCCCCACCTCGTTCGTTCTTTGAATGTGACGCACAGCTTTGAATTTCCATTTGGGGGGGTGGGGGGAAACGCAGACAGACAGACAATCAGAGGCGTTAATTGCGGTGGCGGTTTTCGGCGGCGGAGTGCAGAAGATTGGCCTTTTTTCTTCCTCTTCCTCTCTCTCGTCGTCTTGTCTGACAAGGGCCCGCACTCCCTCTTAATTACCGCCAAGTGCGCGCGCAAAATCAATGCCTCCCTCGCCAACTCACTGATTGTCATTAGCGCCGATGGCTGTGACCTTGTTATGACAACGCCAAGTGCCACCTGGGGCGTCGTGACCACCTCAAATGATGGGCCTATAAAAACAGAGGTACCCGCCGTCGCTCGCTTATGAATAATGTCCGACAGACATTGAAAGCTCCCTCGGGAGACGGCGAGGATTCGGCGCACACTTGAGAGACCGCAGTTTGTCTTTCTGTGACACTGAGAACACGCGGGCTTGACACCACTACGTGATTCTCGTTCCCGCACTGCCAGCTGCAATGAGCTAGCAAAGGCGTGTGCACAGATTTCATTTCCTCCTACTGCAGCCAGTGAGTTCTGTGCCAATTTACCAATGCACAACACATTTAATGAAGTATATGGGTGTTGTAACATTGTAACAACATTGTACTTGCTGGGTTGCAAAGTCTGAGATTAATTTATTTAAAGACACCTTCATTGCATTTGAGTATCCCGTGAACCTGACCCCACTGTTCACTGATCTTACAACTAAAATTTATCTTGTCAGATATCTATTTGTTTGCGTCAACACAATATTAAACAATGAATTACAGTGTTTTTAAGCGCTATACATAACACTGCAAAATAATTTTGATGTGGTTTCATTTGTACATGACACTTCACTTTTTTGACACATAAACACTTCTCGTCAATAGTATTTATTTCCTTCTTTGCTGCTCTGTAGGTGAGGGTGTATGTGTTAAATGCGCAGCGTTGTTGGACAGGTAAGGGTGCTTGGTGGCGCGTTTGTGGTTTGTGTGGAGTCTTTGGGCGGGACAGATTATCAGGGAGAGTGTCATTATCTGATGGCAGAAGCAGCGCGTTTCTCTTTCAAGTCAGCGTAACGGTGATGAGACGCGAAAGAAGTAGGTGATGTTCTCCCTCCGGAGTGCATACGGTGGGAACGCTCAAATACGAGATGCGTGGGCGAGGAAGTCCTGGTGAGCAACCCCCCACCCCATCCCCCCCTTGACCCACCGCTGTGGCAACATGGCTGACTCCTTGTCTGCAAAATGCTTGATCGCTCCAAAGCCTCTGCAACGGTTCTGTTACCTCTTCACATTTAATAACCGTTATTCATACACCATTAAATTCCCCTGAAGAGTCAATCAGCAGTCTTACAGAACTACCCCTTTCCTCTGCAGAAATAACTACTGCCCGTGGCCCAGTTTCCACACAACCCTGTGTATGTGTGTTTATACACAGCAGGTGTTCACTGATAAACAGGTTCTTTCCCTCTATATAAATTTTCTATACCATTTTACGCGAAAGAAGTATGGATGTATTGTACGGTGAGGAATCAATAAAGAGCCGAGATGTAAAGGGTGGTAGAGACTGCGGTTTGACCCAGTTTTGCGGGAAAGAGCAACGCTCCTAAAATAACCTGATCCAGGACACATGCAGCCCTCCAACAGCACAAGAGTCTGCTCATCGAGAGAGGAGAGAGAGAGGCATTCTGGGAAGGGGTGGGGGGGCACGGAGGAGGAAGAGCAGAAGGCCAGACCCGAGCAGTATCCTGTCGAACATGGGTCGAGCGTTGGCATGTAGATGAGCCGACGGTCAGGTTGAGGGCACGTCGAACAGATTCGCAAGGTTGGAGAAGCCTAGCAGATGCAGTATTTCAGCCACCCAAAATGCATTGCTTCCAACACACACACCCTCATACAGCCCAGGAAGGCTGAAAAGCTAAAGCGTGACAAGCCTTGGTTTTTTTTTTTTTTTTTGTAGTCTGTAGCGAGGATGCCAATTTTTTTTGATTTTTAAATTCCGTATAACTATTACTAAGTCTATTCACAGGGAAAAACAGTATTTGTTAGCATTTCTTCATGCTTTGCTCTTATCATTATCATTCTCAACAGAAGACACAGGGGGTCCATTTCTTTGATGTCCCCAGAAAGATTGAAAACTTCAAAGGAGTGTGCAGCACATTCCTCTTTCTTACCGAGTGTACTTCTTTGTACAAAGAATTTTATGATTCCAAGGACAGGATTTTTTTTTCATAAATGAGCTTGTGTGTGTGGGTGGGTATGTGTAGGTGGGTGTGCGTGTGTGTGCGCGTGTGTGTGTGTGTGTGTGTGCGCGCCTGCGTTTGTGAGCTCTCATGCATACCTGTGTGTAAGAGTGTGAGTATATTTCTGTGTCTGGTATTACATTTGTGACATGCATGTATCTGTGTATCTGTGTATCTGTGTGTGTGTGTGTGTGTGTGTGTGTGTGTGTGTGTGTGTGTGTGTGTGTGTGTGGGTGTGGGTGTGGGTGTGGGTGGGTGGGTGGGGGTGTACCTGCGTTTGTGAGCTCTCATGCATACCTGTGTGTAAGAGTGTGAGTATTTTTCTGCGTCTGGTATTCAATTTGTGACACATTTATATTTGTGTGTGTGTGTGTGTGTGTGTGTGTGTGTGTGTGTGTGTGTGTGTGTGTGTGTGCGCGCATACAAGTTTGCATAGTCGTATGTAGGAAAATTGCTGCAGATCTCTGGTGCTCTCTTTTTTGATGAAGTCTAGGACCATGCAACTATGTCTTAATGGGTTTGTGTTTGTAATTACTGTAAGTACGGTAAACAACCTGGTCTCATCCCCCTGCCCTGAAAGATTAGGGAACACGCTGTGGATCTTCCTGGGATTAACCCACCACTCCGTGTTGAGCTTTGCGTTAAAATCCCCAGCTTTGGGGTGATACGTTTGGCGGAGCGCAGTCACCTCGGGTGGATTAGGGAGATGTCTACACCTGTGCGACTCAAGATCCTGTTAACCTGACAACCCGCGACTCTTCTGCATCCAAGTGCCCCGTAGTTCCTGTAGTTCCAAAATCCCTCCGCTGTCTGTGTGTGTGTTTCTGTCTGTGTGTTTGGGGTTTAAAGAGCCTGAATATGTATGTGTGTGTGTTTTGATTTGTGTGTTTGTTTGTGGTTTGAGAGAGACTGTGTGCGTGTCTGTGCGTGCGTGTCTGTGTGTATGCGTGTGTGTGTATGCGTGTGTGTGTGTGTGTGTGTGTGTTGTGTGTTGTGTGTGCGCACGCACTGAGGATATAGAGCACTTCCTTACAGAGACTACACAGCTTCATTGTGAGGAAGCCATTAGTTGTTGAGCTAGCCTGCATTTATCATGTTGTCAGACAGGCAGATTTCACTGGCATTTTCCTCTAAAAGGTGTGTTGCCTATTGCATTGAAAAGCACTTCTCCTACTGTAGCTCAGCACAGATTCAAGCCTCACTGACTCTTTCTGACAGAGAAACAGGACAAGAGAAAGCTGGTAGTATATATATATTTTTTCTTTTGGTTTGTTTTTGATTGAAATTGAAAACGATTTAAGGAAATTCAGGAGCATTTGCACACCAACATGCCCTGTTAACACATGCACTCAAGTTTTATTTTATTCACATTTCATCTTTCATTTATACTGTTGGTAGTTTTTACACAGTCAGCCCTACATCAAGTGGTTCTAATTCATTTATTTTTACTGAAGACAAATTCTTGCAAAATGGCATCACGTTATGAAAAACTTAAAGCTCTTACAGTCATGCTTGAAGTCATTAGGCCTGACGCCCCACTGTGTTTTCCTGTAGACAGTGCTCCCTGTGCTGTTTGCCACATGTGTGAGGCTCTCTGTCGTGACCACCTGTAATTCACCTGTAGTTTCCGGAAAGCTCTCACTGTAGCTTCTCTTCTCCTGTCCTGTAGCTCACCTGTAGGAGGAGTCACCCGCCCTCTAGCGTAAATGTAGACAGATCCAGAAGTTTTCTTGTGTCTGATCTGCTTGAATGTGATTGCCAGTGGTTCTAACATGTTGTGACTCTTGCTTTTTAACCTGCTGCCTGGGATGCTTCGTGGAAATCGCTGCCTTTGCTAGTCCCATGTGAGTACAAACCGTGCATCAACAACACTCAGTCTGACATAGGCATAATAAACCCACCAATATCACAAAAGAGCGTCCAATCAATCAACCCAGCATCAGTGCTGTAGAAATAATGACCGGACAACAGTGAGAGAATCCATCCACCCAGCCTCCACTGCTTCAGTCATATTAATCCATCCTGTATCTAGAGAAAAAAGACACACTCAATCAATCCAGTATGGTGAGCGCAGGCATAATCAATACATCACAGATCCATTGCCGTAGTCTCTGCGTGTGTCTTTGATGGCCCCTTCAGCTGATCTTTCTTCCGTGGTGGCAGGTGATTTCGGCTGACAAGCAGGAGAACCATGTCTTCCGCCTGACAGGGAAGGGGGTGGACCAGGACCCCAAGGGTGTGTTTGCAATCAACAAGCTGACGGGAGAGGTTGTCGTGAACCGTGCCCTGGACAGAGAGGCCATAGCCTTCTACCACGTAAGTTCTACCGGTGTCTTTTATGGGGGCTGTGGGTGTATCTTTGAGTGTGTGTATGTGTCACCTTTATTAGTCGTGTGTGTGTGTGTGTGAGAGAGAGAGAGAAATGTCCTCCTTCAGCACTGTCAGCTTATGTTTGCTTGTGTGTTTGTTTCTGACTTGCTGCTGGTGCAGTTGGTTTCCTTAACTGTAGGATGTATTGCAGGAGCAGGGAACGTGATAGAAAAAAAGTTTGGCTCATTCCTCGCATTACGCAAGAGGGCGGCTGTTTTTGCTAAACCTTCCCCCATTTGACAGCACTCTGTGATGCCCCTTAGAAATGCAGAGGAAACCCTCGGGAGGCGGAGGAGCAAAGAGACCTTTCTGAGACATTACAGTAGGAAGTCAGCACAGCAGGTGCTCAGGCTACGGCCCTCTTCATCTGCGGCCCGCTGTCTCGCGTTATTTGTCAATACCGCGGGGACGGGTGACCATATATTTCAACAATTTATACTGTTTGTGAACTATAAAAAAAAAAACGACTGCAAAGGAGATGTCCACAGAGAGGGTTTTTAGCATTTCACTCCACACTCAACAGTCAGCGGTGATGTATTTCCTCATGCTTATTCCGTTTATTAGATAAAACTCCTTAATGGTCTTATCTGATAATATACTTTTTCCTGTCAGGCTCTGAGTAGCTAGCTCACTTACACACCGCTCTGGAAATGAGAAATATCATTCGCTCACTGAATCATTTATTTATTTCCATCACTCCAGTTAAAGGCATCAATTCGGCGTTCCAAATCAAGTGCCTACTCAACCTGCGCATTTTTTCTCTCTTTTTTTTTTTAATGAATCTGAAATTAATATCTAAACATTGCACATTGCATGTGACACCCAATTTCTCCCGAGACAGGCGGGAGAGCCGCCGGTGCGCGTGAGGGTGGGACGGTTGCCGGGGCCGCCGGTGAAAAGGCTCCCCCCGCGCTCGTCACTTGACATTTACAGCTCTGTTTCCGCTCCTCAGATACGGACACACTCTCAAATACCAGGGCATCAAAGCAAGCAGCCTCTCGGCTGTGATTTCTCCGTTGAGGCTGTTTGAGGTGTGCGTTGAGAGAGTGATAAAGGCGTGGGGGTATTTTCTTTCTTTGTGATGTTTGAGATTTGTTTCTTTTTTTTTTTTTTTTTTGCAAATAGGAAAATACTGTTTTGTTTATGTAATTTTGATATTTATGACAAAATATTGCTTTTGGTTTTTGCTTTTGTGTGTGCTTTTGTTGCTGCAGATGAGTTATTTTTGTGGTTCTTAATGTATTTTTTTAGCATGACATGTCAGCATCGTTATTGCTTATTTTTAACAGCAGAGCTTATTGAGCATGTGTCACATTAACTGTGAGTGTCTGATGGGGGTCAGTGTTGGTATGTGTGGGTCTGTGCCGCTGTGGGTTGTTTTTTTTGGTTGGATTCAGTGTTGTGGGTTTTGCTATGAGTTTGGTATGGGCTGGTGTTATAAATGTGTGTTTGGGTGCTTCTGTGAGTTTGGTAAATGTCAGTCCTACTGTTTGGTGTGTGTCAGTGCAGCGTTATAATGTTTGGTGTGGGTCAGGGCTGGCATTATAGGGTGTGTTTGTGCTTCTTTTTAGAATATGGTGTGTGTCAGTCTTGCTGTGGGTTTGGTTAGGGTCAGTACTGCTGTGAGTTTGGTTGTGGTCAGTCCTGCTGTGAGTTTTGTTAGGGTCAGTACTGCTGTGATTTTGGTTAGGGTCAGTACTGCTGTGAGTTTGGTTAGGGTCAGTCCTGCTGTGAGTTTGGTTAGGGTCAGTCCTGCTGTGAGTTTTGTTAGGGTCAGTACTGCTGTGATTTTGGTTAGGGTCAGTACTGCTGTGAGTTTGGTTAGGGTCAGTACTGCTGTGAGTTTGGTTCGAGTGAGTCCTGCTGTGAGTTTGGTTAGGGTCAGTCCTGCAGTGAGTTTGGTTACGGTTTGTCCTGCTGTGAGTTCGGTTAGGGTCAGCCCTGCAGTGAGTTTAGCAGGGCTTAGGAGTAGGAGTGTGACAGAGGAGAGAGACACACCACCAACAGTGTGGCGGTTTGGAGGCTATAGCTGCATCTTGCCGTTCATATTTCCTGCTCAGATGCCGAGATGGGGGACAGAATGGCTCCCTGGAGCAGATGCTGGTAGAAACCCGCCCCTCTCACCTGCTGTGAGGCTGACGCCCCGTCTCTAAATAACACGTTTCACACGCCACTTTAATCAGACATACGCCGAATTAAGGGGATTTACTGTCCGCTTAGCTGCCTCCTCACACACTCGCACACGCACACACAGATTAACATCAGAGAGGTACAGAAAGAGCCACACTCCAGATAATTCCTCTATATTACACCAGGAGTACTCAAATGGATATCACACACACGCACACATATCCAAGCTGGTGCCTCTAACTCAAAAATCATCTGCATTTTATACTCACGCTGTCAGTACCAGGAGAAGGTTAATGCGTTTCTGCTGTAATCACAGGGCACCAAACCCTGGCTCTTTACCGGGAGAAAATGTGGGGAAATAAACAATGCGTCTGGTGTCCTGCGCTCTGCAAGGGAGCCGTTAATGAGGATCCTGCTACACAAGCGGGAACATTGTTTACGCCATTATTTCAGAGCGAGCGCCGTGTTTGTTTATCGCGGTAAAACGGCGGGGCCGTCCGAGTGGCCTCCATATTTCTCACAAACTGAGCTGAAACTCACCGGAGGACTAAAGAGAGAGGCAGGGTGTTGTCTTATTGCAGTCATTTTTAACCCAAATTAAAGAAGGAGCATTAGGAAAAGTGCTTTGCATCGTGTTGAATTTTTAGAAGTAAAAATAATGTAACATGAAAAAAGCTGAGGTAAAACCTTTGCATTAGTTTCACCCAACAAGATGTTTTGTCTTATTCATCAACTTCACACAGTTTTCGGGCAGAGACTGAACAAGCAAAAGAGAGAGAGAGAGCTAGAGAAGAGAACAAGCAGAAACGCTTAATACTTTGGAGGGACCATCTAAAACTGCATCTTTCTATACTTTTATTCATCCATCTTCTTCTGGTTCCTTGAAGCATGCTCCTGGTCTATGCTTTGCATATGCTTCTTGTCTTTGCCACTGACATTTAAGCCCACAGACACATTATAACCTCCCCCTGAGCAACCTTTTACACTCCCCATAAGGAAGACATCTTGGTTTGAGACAGCACATGATAGCACAATGTCTGAACAACCACAAAGTATATTGCATTTTCATTCTGGGACCTGGGTGTTCTTTTAAAAAAACATGTTTTAGAAAAAATATGAACAAGAACAAGTGGATGGTAATCATTTTGGTTTTGCCAGGACAAGACAAAAAATCCAGCCTGCAAGTAAAAAAATGGAACTCCAGGAAGTTTGGTGACATGCCCAGTTTTGTTGTTAGGGGGTACAGCCCCTGAACTCTTGAAATTGGAACTCCAAAGACAGTAATGACAAAATTTCTCAGTCTCTGAGAATGGAAGTCACTCCAGGTCTCCTTAAATTCCACTGTTCTGTATTCAGTGTGTGTCAACTGTGTAGGGTTTTGCCAACTTTTTCTACCTACTTTGTGTTATCATGTTATAGAAACAGGGATTTTGTTTCTCACATTTATGGTAAAATATTAAATAGTACTTTTAAATAGTATTTGTTATGCTGCTCTAAATTAGCTGACCTTAGCTAGCCTATTCAATGTAAACATACTCTAGTATCTCAACAATGCTAATTATGTGGCTAGCTTACATCAACCAGGGTGTTGATAGAATCTTCCTGAGTGGGTCACTCATTTCTCCAATTTTACTTTTTAAAGCCCAGCACAAACTCCAAATAAATATTAAGATATTTGCTGTCAAATGTTATTTAAAATGTAACCCTGCAGCAAATATCTCGCATTTTAAGCAACCACCTCCTGTACAAATCCATCTGTAATGAATGCACTGTACGGAACTTCTCATAAGAGTCAAAGGATGTGAGGATACTATGGGCAGTGACATTAATGTTTGTGCAGAGTACCCTCGGGTTTCGAAAAGGTTGCATTCCACTTACAGTTTATGGCCTAGAT
Source organism: Albula goreensis (assembly GCA_022829145.1). Lineage (NCBI taxonomy): Eukaryota > Metazoa > Chordata > Actinopteri > Albuliformes > Albulidae > Albula > Albula goreensis. Next base: position 27,083,360 of record CM040755.1, read on the forward strand.
TCAATGAAACGTAATCTCTTTCAGGGCATAATGTGGTTTGGTGAAAACTGACTTTAGTTCGTTTAGGCACGTATGCTTTTCTATTTTAAATGAAAAAGAACAAGTTTCCTCATTTCCAATAAAAAAAAGAAATTCTTCAAACTTTTGTTGTAATATAAAATCTGTTCTAATCGTATTGCATTCGTTCTCAAAGGCCCTAAGCGTGTTTGACTGAGCTCCCGCCTAAATGTCTTTGGTCGACTCTAGCTCTAAATCTTTGTTAAAGAAGAAATTGCATATTATATATTCGTCAACAATATAATCATTTCTCTGAAAATCTGGAGTGTAAATGAAGACATTTGTATTGTAGACAGGTTTTCAGTTTTGAAAATATTATTGCTTTAAGTGAATTGCAAATGATTTTGTGACAAGAACAGCAGATGATGTAAAAAAAGAGACGATTATGAGGTCTAAAGGAAGGAGGCATCTGAAGTCTCTCTCCTTTTCATTCTCTCTTTTGCTCTGAGGACACTGTGTGCTTCTAATCATGCATTTAGGCTGTTTGTGAGGAAGGACATACTGGGAGTAGGCTCTTATGCAAAGCCTATTCAAACATGGGCTCCCTTACACTCAGATGGCTCTCTATGGAATTTGTGCTCCAGGGATCTGGCTTGACGTGACAGTAGCTGTGATTCAGTGGGCCAGGAGCTGAACTCGGATCAGCCAGGTCCCAACTCAGCGCTCTCTGCATGGTGTAGACCTCAAAGGAAGAGGTGATAGAAGGCTGGAGCTGAAAACTGACCCAGGATCAGGCTTCGGGGACCCTTCATAACTGCACCCCGTGGGGATGCAATGCTGGTTAAAGCACTGAACTGCTGAACTGTTAAGGTTGTGACTTCAGAGATTGCTTGAGGCTCTGTTGTACGTCATTATTGAGACTGGGAGGGTAGGAACGTGTGTGTATGTCTTTCGTAGTGCATTTCTCTGTGGGTATGTGAGTTCACAAGTTTAAGTGACCCTGAAGAACCATACAGTGCAGTGTTTGTGTTAGTATGAATTATTAATACACTCGTTCATCAAGCTTATTCAATTATTGACATTGACCAGAATATGCCTTTATAATACAGTGTGGGTTTTGTGTCTTGAAGTGTATGTTACCCATCTGTCTGAAAAGCTGAAAAGCAGACCAAAGGTTTGCGGAACATGAAAACATCTGAATTCTTCCACAGATGAACACACTGAAAACTCTAACATTCAACCCAGAAGATATCTTTATTTCATTGCACAAAAACATTGATCTCCCTTGTCTCAGCACTTTCATAAGTTTTGTAGTGATCAAATTTTGATCACGCCGAATGAAATGAGCAGCAAGCAACAGCTCCCCTGTGAAGCAGGCTATTGATACGAACGAGCCGGAGGGTTTGACCTGAGACGAATGACCTGTCTGCGATTAAAAAAAAAAAAAGGAGAGGAGCTTTTAAAGTATCAAGCCTCATTAAGCTCTTGGCCATGCAGTGAGTCTGTACACGCATCCGCTACATCTGCCTCCTCCCCGTAATAGGACCTGAGAGATGGGGCCAGAGAGAGAGATCTCCTCCTTTACTGGATCAAGGCAGAGGCTTGCACCAGGCCCTGCTCAAACTGTCCAGTTGTACAACAGTGCAGACCTTTTGTAACAAAGTATTAAGATGTTAAGTTTTAAAATGCTGCTGCCGTTTTCCTTCAGAAATAAAAAAAAATATACGGTCTCTCAGAGTTATGCCGTTAGGTCTGCGAAACAGTGTTACCTGGTGAATATCTTTAGCCTGTAGATATTAATACAGAGACGGCGCCTGAGCAGTGAAGAGTTTGATTGTGTGGATATGTCACATCAGCTCAGAGAAGGGTTTGATCCTATAGATTCTCTGGCTGAGTTTACATTGGCTCAGGGAACGGCCTGATCATATAGATATCCAGACCGTGCCTCTATTTGATCAGAGAGAGTTCTGATCCTGTAAATACGTATGCAGAAAGTGTTGGCCCAGGGATTGCATTAGTCCTGTAGATATTGGTACAGAAATGCTGTTGGCTCGGGGACAGGTCTGATCTGCTGTGGGGTAGTAATGGATCCACGCATCTGTTATAACAGCTGTTTGGCCGCCATCGATCCGAGCCTCCCCCCCCCGCACACAGTCGTGAGGCTTGGCACGCTGTCCCTCTCCCACTGTCCGCTCCAATGACAACCCCTGGTTCTCTCATTGGAGCCTTCCGTCTGCTCCAATGACAGCCTTCGATTTCTCATTGGAGCGTTCCATCTGCTCCAATGATGGCCTCCGGTTTCTCATCAGGATCTGCTGATATACATCTACAGTTAATTAGGCCGTTTCTGACTAAAGGAACAGCATGTCAGTGTTTCCGCCTCTCTTACTCTCTGTATCACTGTAGCTATTATTGCACAAAGCCCCATTTTGTAAAGCGAAAATGGAATTTGGTGATATTGTCCACCTTTACAGCAGAAGATTATGGAGTCAATACTCAGCCGGGACTGAAAGCTGACTCTCATAATCTTCTGTATTTTAAAGGGAGAAGGGATTGGGCAATAGAGCACACACTAGCCAGGATCACCCTACAGTCTATGGCTGTGTGAGTCACACAGATTCAGACTGGGATTCATTCCTCTAGCTGCACTCACAGCTGTCTCTCATTGGTGAGTCACACAGATTCAGACTGGGATTCATTCCTCTAGCTGCACTCACAGCTGTCTCTCATTGGTGAGTCACACAGATTCAGACTGGGATTCATTCCTCTAGCTGCACTCACAGCTGTCTCTCATTGGTGAGTCACACAGATTCAGACTGGGATTCATTCCTCTAGCTGCACTCACAGCTGTCTCTCATTGGTGAGTCACACAGATTCAGACCGGGATTCATTCCTCTAGCTGCACTCACAGCTGTCTCTCATTGGTGAGTCACACAGATTCAGACTGGGATTCATTCCTCTAGCTGCACTCACAGCTGTCTCTCATTGGTGAGTCACACAGATTCAGACTGGGATTCATTCCTCTAGCTGCACTCACAGCTGTCTCTCATTGGTGAGTCACACAGATTCAGACTGGGATTCATTCCTCTAGCTGCACTCACAGCTGTCTCTCATTGGTGAGCTGTGACTGTCTAACCTTTGTGACTCAGTCAGCGCCACATATGAATATTACATTACAGAATTAAAGAGAGGAGAGCTGGGGAGTTTATTGAATAATTTCATCCCGTAGGTTAATGATGATTGACTGATGCTGTCTTGGGGGGGATGTTAAGCATTTTCACAAGGTCACTGTAAACCAGAATATTAATGACACAGCATTAGCAGATAAAATCAATACCTGGACTTATAATAAACATACGCAGCGGATGTTCATGATATTGAGTTCTTCAGAATCAGAATGGATTTATGCTGTGTCTGTAGGCAGCGCATGACCCCAAGCAATAAATAGGTCACATCAGAGGAAGAGAGCTGGAAATAAAGAAATAGAAAATAAACACCCTTCCAAATGACTCATATACTCATTAGTGAGAAGTTGGCGTGTTTGAGGTTTTTTTTTCTTCTTAGGCTGCAATGTCAAACATTATTTTCTAATTAAGTTTAATTACATGGAAAATTAGCGTTAATTGGATGTTAATGGAAAGGAACTCGGCGAGTCGTAAAGTCCGTGCCGGTCTCTGTGTCTTGTGTGCTATCACCGTGGAGACGTAGGTGGGGGGGTGGCCGGGGGGGGGGAGTTAAGAATCAGTACAAGATTAAAATATCAGTGCTTGAAGGCTTTTGAGCAGGCAGTCCATGTATCGTGCTGGTTTCTGTTCGGTCTCGGTCCCAAACAAGATGACTCTGTAACACGGCAGGAAGGACAGATGGCTGCCTGCGGGGACGGCCGGACGATGGCCAAGCCACGGGCGGCCCTGCCGAAAGCGCTGTGTGCTGGACGCGGCAGCAGCTGGGCCCCGCGAGCGGCCTTCTCACATCCAGAGCTCCAGAGACGCAAATCCCGGAGACTACGCCAACGCAACACAGCTCAGGCGTACCTGGTCTGCAGCGCGGGCCGGCCAGGGCACCCCTCCGCTGCGCAGCTGCGATGAGCCCCAGTCGTCTGGAGCAGAATCCTGACAGTACCGGCGCCGGCGCGACCGGTGCTCCCACCGGGTTGCGCGTAATTGCCCGTAGTGCCGCCTGGGGAGGCAGGGTTTCAGCCTCATTGCACAAAAGCGACTAATGCTGATTGCCTGCAGTCTGCCTGCACCAGCTGCAGACATGGCGCAGTCATCCTCCAGAGCAATGGCTGCTCGGCTCAGCGAACGGATCGCCGGGCGGAAAGGCATCTGTGGGAGGCAGCACACGTTCCACGGGCGCCTCCGTGTCTGTCCTTGCACCCCTGAACTGGTGTTGCAGGGCATTGCAGCAGCAATTGCATGGGCGTACAAGTTCAGCAAAGCATTACGAATTTGGAGGAACATTAAGATGGAGCAGGGGTATCCAGGCAAGTCTCAGTATTGCATATACCGTTGAGCACAATACAGGTAATGCTGTCATTCTAACTAATGAAGGGAGGGCAAGAGCATATCTAATGCTGGGTCACATGCCAGCTGCCACTGTCAATTATTTAATTAGCTCAGTCATCAACATAATCTAACTTTTTAGCAAAAATTATGTGTAAGTGCATAAAATGGTAGCTAACTGTTATTTTTTTTGCTTCTCTATAAGTTGTGGTCCTTGGTCTTAGCCTACGCGCAGTCCAAAAATGGCCCAGGTTGACATATCTTTATTGGGAGAATGACAGTGATGATCATTGTGTGCTTGCTTGTTGTTGGCTCTAATTGTACCTCGAGAGGGAACGGGGGTGGGCTGACCAGCCCAAAACAGCATATTGAAACGCCAGATGGCACGTGGAATCGGCAGTTCTGCAAAACGTATCCAAAAAGTTTTTTTTTTTTTTTCATACAAAAGGACAAAGCTCACGGAAGCGTCATTCCACAACATTGCCAGCATGCTTTAATTACGAGTTATCAAAGCACGACAAAGGTATAATTTAACATTTTAAAGTGTCCGTGAGTTCTGCCATTAGTTTTATGCAATACCCAATTCCCTGGGACGTGTTGTGTTTGCATACTTTGTGGGTGATTGGATCACGCTCAGATGGCTGTGTAAATGGGCACGATACAGAGGCCTGCAGGGTGAGATGCGCAGCGGTTTGGTTGTTATTCAGCACATGCTCCAACAGATAGTTACATATAACTTTCAGCAGACACAGAGGAATGTACTGAACTTGCAGGTCATGAGGTTCCAATACCAGAAGCTGTTCTATAAATCCTACAATAAATCGCTGTAAACTCTGCCCAGTTTTTTTTGATAGTTTATTTAAAGTTCAACTGTACCCATAAATTCATCAATGACTCTACCAGAGAATTAGCAGCTGAAACACTTAAGGTATAAAGCTCTGTAATACAGTCCTTTAAAAAACAGAGACGTCAAACATTGATTTCTTTGGGATTGTTGGGATGGGTCACGAATCTGCTGGTAGTATAGGACAAAAAAACTGGGATTGGAGGATTTCTTAAAATATTTTATTTTTTGGACTCAACTGAACTTCAAAAAAGATAAAGAAACAAAGGAATGACATTGTAGTACAACAAAGGTAGCTTGTTCCCTTGTGTTTTTACAAGTCACAGTCGGCTGAGGTTTGAAGTCTGTTTCTGCGTTGATCGCCTGAACATCCTGTGACCCGTCGGCTGGCGAACAGGAAGCGGCTGGAAACGACCGTGCCAGATGAGGTGTCCTAATATGATGGATCACCTCCTGTTCCAGACGCATACCTGGCAACTTCCTCCATCCAACCCACCTGCGGATGCATCTAAGCAGACCGTTATATGAGTTGCAGTGCTGCATCTCATCTCAGCCAGTGATAGCTGTCATTAGTGAGCAACAGCCCGGTCTCTCCCGCAGGTCCGCTGTCTCTGTGCTCTTATTTTCCTTTCTCTCTCATGGATATAAATGTCCTAGTGGGAGGGCAAAAGTACACCATGAATTAGGGACGACTCCTTCATTAATGCTCCTTCCTTAGCGCTAACGACTAAATCCATGTGGCCGTTTCCCAGCACGTCCCATAAGACGTATTGGATTTAGCATTCAATTAGCAAATGAGCCGGTGTGAAAGTGGCAATAAATTGTAGCACCCCCCCTCAGGTCTTTGGAATGGCAGCGTTGTTAGTTTGTTTCTGGACCTGGACCTGGATTTGCCACTTTATAAAATCTTGAAGAATTGTATGTGGTTTTATTAAGAGGATTTTGAGAGCATCTCTTTGGAGAATTCCTTAGACAGTACAGTTCACCAGAATGGAAAAATATTTACAGTTCAGGCATTTAGCACATAGATATATCCAGATTAACTTGCATACCCTATATTTTTAAGCACTGTCAATGTTCATACAGTGAGGTATACATTGCACCAGTTAAGGTTAGGCATATTGTTAGAGGGCACGGTGGCAATGTCTACCTGGGTATCAAACCTGCAACCTCTGAGTTACAAGTTGAGGGTCCTAATCATTGTACTACACTGCCATAGTTAAAGGTAAAAGTAATATAAACGGTATGTACACAACTCTTGTGGAGATAAATTATGACTGCAGAATCTTGTGTCTTTAGCTTCAATGCACCAAAAAGAAATAAATACAGCAAAATGAAAATAAGATAAAGTAAAAGATAATCATAATTGGAACAAAAATAAGTATGAATGTTTCAAGGGTAAAATAATTGATTTGTAAACATAAACCCTAGAATCATAAGTTATTTTAACTTAATTAAATTTATCCTGTGAAATTAACTGAATTGAAATATTATGTGGTAGATTGCTGCAGCAGGCTAAATTTTGCATCCACATGATAAAAAATCATAATGGTACCGAGAGTGTATGTTTTTTTTTTTTTTTTTTTTTTTCTTGTAAATGAGTCTGGTACGCCAGTAAAGACAAATATATTGTATTTTTGTTGGGTTTTTGCTATTGGAAATGCTTATTGCTTAGTTTTTTCAATTTGTTAAATGAAACTAGAAATAAAAAGTGAGTTTTTAAGTTAATACTTTTTTCTCATGGGCATATTTTAATAAGTGAACGGAATTAAGAGTGAGGCCAGCTCTTTCTTATGATAATTTAAATAGCTGTATATATGCATTGTATTTCGTGTAAATTTAATGATAATGCATACTTAGATCATTAAAGAATATTTAAGCACATTTTTAAAGTGTGTTAAAATTCATGAGCTGATATTTTGGCTGTCAGAAGACTAAGACTTTCAAAAATTGGAATTTTGACTGGATTAAATAAATCCTTTTGTGCTCTCATTAAGTCATACCTGACATTATTGTGGTGCGTTTTGGTAAATTTAGGTGTCGGATCCAAAAGTTTGAGCTTTTACCTTTAGTTTGGAAGTCCACTTAGTTCGTCCATTTACTTCAGAGACTGAGAAGCTATGTAGTGACCACCATAGTTGTCATATTGTATTGAGTTGCCAGCTTTTCAGTATACTTTTAATCTTTATTTATCATGCTGTGCAATGCATTTTTAATTCAAACATATTTTTTCAATACATACAAATACGGTTGTGATTTTATTGCAATACTGACTGGGTTTATGGTCAGAGATTAAGTCTATTTTGGCAGGGTGCTGTTTCCATATGAAATAGAGTAACTTTGTATGGTATTTTTATTATTTTTTTTTATTTAACATACTATACAAAATAACTCCTTTGAATTGCATACAACTGCACATACAATTGTATCGTATAATATGTATTTTGTTTTGGCAGTATAGAAACTGTAGCACAAGACCAAGTTTGAGAAGAAAGTGAATTAAACAGTACTGTGCCCGTTTCACACGCAAGCTAATAAAGAGTAGGTACCGATATAAAAGTCGTTGTTTTTCACAGCATGTGAAGCCAATATGTGTTTCACGGTTGGAAGTTTATCTATAAAAAGGTGTGGTAGGAGCGACACATTTTGATTAATCCTCAAAGTTTCTGCGAACAGACTGCAGAAAAAGTTCCAGATAAGGATGCTGGAGAAACACTGGCACCCCTGAACGGCGAGCACTGGCCAGTGAGGATAAAGAAGCACTTCATTTACCGCGCTGTTCACGGGACGGGCGACAGGGCCGCATGCGTTCAAATCCGGATTCCCTGTTCTGCTCCAGTGGACACTAATTTGCAGAGCTTCAGAGAGCAAAGTTCACTGGCCTGAGGCGTGCAAAGCGAAGCTCTCTGTGCATTAGTCAGATAAAGCGTGTACACTCACGCACACACCCACACACACACAAATACACACACAAATACATGCTGAAACACATACACTTTACAATGGCTTTCTGAACACCTGGACACCTCATCCACCCTCAATGTTGGAGCAGACACACACACACATACATACGCATCTATAGATAGGTAGGCAAGTGTAGATAACATGTGAGCCCACACACACACACACACACACACACACACACACACACACACACACACACACACACACACACACACACTCACTCACGCTTAACAATGCATTCTGAAGACCTGGAACTTCACATGACTTCATCCAACCTCTCCAACAGCATAGCAGACACACACACACACACACACACACACACACACACACACACACACACACACACACACACACACACACACACACAACCCCATTGCACTGAACGCTAATGACCGGATAACCTGGAACCCTGGAGGTAGAGCAAACACCGTGGAGACAGACACATGCAAACACATAAAGACCCAGAAAATAGTTCTTGCTTTCACACTCACAAGCACACAGATGTGCACACGAGAACACAAATCCACTGTCTGTGCTTTGAAAGACCGCTGCCTGCTTCCTAACTAATGAGGGTGTTTAATGCCACATTCTGTTCTGGGCATGTTGATCCTGCTTATGTAACATAAAGTATCCAAAGGTTAAATTCTACTAAAGGCAGGGATTCTTGTTTATTACTAAACTAATTTGATTCTAGGGGAAAGTCATAGTGTCCTTGTGTTCCCATTCCAGCCTATGCTATCCACGATGAAGGCTTCTGTTGGCCAACATGCCTTAATGGTATCAGAGAAGCATGGTTCATTAATCCACAGCAGTGAAGACACATCATTCTCGTCTGATTCCTCCATACTGAGTTTGTGTAGGCTTAGAGTTTGGGTAGTCAGTCCTGAGGCTGTACCCATAATCCACTCTGCCAACAAGAGTGGGAAAAGCCTTGGATCTACACACACACACACACACACACACACACACACACACACACACACACACACACACACACACAACACACACACACACACACACACACACACACACACACACACACACACACACACAGGTTAAATAGCTACAAGATCTTCCAGCCCAGAGCAGATGGGGCATTCCTATTCCCAGTGGAACACTATGCAGAATTTCTCTCTCAACACCCAAGCAATTAAACACTTGATTCAACAAACTGCGGTGCTGCCTAAAATGACCCAGTTAAGCCACTCCTCCCAGATATAGCCCAGAGGGTTCGCCCTCGTTCTCACCCTACAGCGGTGAACAGATTATTCAGCAGTCAGACCATTTCATCCATTTTCTATTGCGGAAGAGCTGTGGCAACACTTGCATTTACTTCCCATCAGCAAATGGGTCGAGTGATTCATGCATCTCTGAAAGTCCATGCATTTATGGGATTTCAGCAGTACGATGAAACGTTTAGCGTCCACCTTAGTATATGCTTGGCCAGTGCTGCATCTGGTCTATAATAGCAATGACAACACAGAAGGGTCAATAGCAGTGTACCCAAATTGGCTATTGCACTCCACATTCATTGTGACTGCATCAGTAGCACACAGGCTTGGCTGAGCATGTAAAACCTTAAATTGTTGCTGTCATTCACTGGTGACGCGATCGCAATGTTTTCAGTCAACTCATCAACACTGCACCAGAAATGGGAGGTTACAGGACTCGTATCATGTGCATGCAGTTGTTTAACGAAAGTGCCAGTTATGCACTATGATGTCATAATCATGCTGGGAGAGCTGTGATTGGTTAGGAGAGCAGACTGCCTCTATGCCAGGAAGACCTCCTTCACAGGCTTCCACAGCCTTCTCCAATACATCTAAGTCAGAGATTATTTTTATCTTGCCAAACATATGCAAGATCACCTATTATCATTATCATCTCTCTCTCTCTCTCTCTCTCTCTCTCCTCCTCTTCTCTCTGAGACAGGGTACTTCTATCACCACTCTCCAGTAAGCCTACTTTGTCTCTGATATAGGAAAATTAGCTGCAAATCAATTAAACTTTTTCCTCTCTGTCATTTTGTAGGATGGGAAAAAAGGAAAGCTTGCACTTTAATTAAAATCATCAAGGACAGCATCTTCAAGAAGTTTTATCCTAAGATAAATAATTTAGTACATATCATACATATTCATGATGACAATGAAGATTAACGAGGCTTTTAAATTACCATTACCGAGGGTTATTTAATCACTAGGCGCCGGGCGACCTGGAGATCGGACCGCGAGTGTAGCGCGGGGGCCATGGGGCGGCGAATTAGATGCACATTTACAGTAAGCTCCTTCCCAGAGTTCCCCTCGCCCAGAGGGCCAGAGCAGTATGAAGCACAGACCAGAAGCGCTGAGCTTCAGTCTCTGGAGCCCACGCTATCATCGCATCCTCCAGCACCTGCTGCGCCTCAATTTTTTCCCACTGAATAAAAAAAACGTGGCTGTAACTGGGGGAAAAGTGTAAAAAATGTAAGCTGTGTTTTAGCCACTGTGGATACTTGAATTAATCATGTAAAATTATGTTGACTGTGTGTAAACGTTCTACATAATGAATTAAAACTTTCCCTTTTTGTTTATTGGGCTTCATCTTTGTTGAATTCTGTAGTCTACTATTCTGCCTGTCAAATTGTCTTACTGTCTCCCTGTTCCTTCTTTCACACGTACATCTTTGTCTCTCTTTATCTGTATATTCCTCTTGTCTATGTGATGGAAGTTTATTTGCTTATGTGTAGGGATGCACCGATTGTGAAATTCTTGGCCGATCCCAATACCAGTGTTTAAAATAACATTTTGACTGTTAGCTGATGCCAATACCAATGGTATTTTTTATTTGTTGATTTTGTTTTTGTTGTTTATTCCCCCTATTGTGCCGGGGAAACAGAAATCTTCATTATAAAAAATAACTGAACTGTTTTAAAGTCTTTCAGCCCTTCATCACAGTATCTTTGAGTGAGTACAAATTCAATCATACAATTTTATGAAGCAACCTTTGGATGTAACCTTTTTTCACATTTAGCCAGCGCAAAATTGATGCAACACAACAGATAAACATCGGCCACTGTCATCGGTGAATGTCATCTTATTTGCCTGTCAATAAGGCAAATATCGGCCAATGCACTGGTGCCTCCTTATTTACGCGTCCTGTTCATTTTATGCATACCCCAGATAGAAACGCTTATGAGATGTTATAATTGTTGTAGGGGCAGCAAAGAAAACAGAGCTCTGAATCAAGTAGCAATAGGTTTGAAACCCAGAATAAGTAGTTGTTGAACCTTTGAGCAACCCAATAATCCAGTTCTCCTCAGTTCAACCCAAGTAAACCCACTGGAACTGCTGTTAACCCAACGTCATCCAGCTTCCTGCTGTGGAACCAGGCTCCTTGGCTAAGTGGTCTATGCCTTCATACACAAGGAGATTAATGTTTGTCTTCATAACCCCAAAAATAGCCAAAAGTTGACAGCCCACTGCATTGCAAATTGGTACTTATAGGTTGCTGCTGTTCCCATGCTTGTATGTAAAGAGCTGTCCAAGGTACTGTTTCGCAGTAACTGTCTTTGGGAGGAAAAACAGAAACATACATAAATGTTTATATACTGTCACTTTCCATTGATGAGACCAACTAAAAAGTTGTTTTGAACAAAATAGTTCTTTCAATGTGTCATCACTTTTGAATTACATCTTTGAATGGTGTGTTCAGTTATGATGTGAGTTTTTTTTTTTTTTTTTTTTCACAAATATGTAGAAGAGGAGGTCACAGAAAATGAACTGTGTGCTTTTAACATGTGGGAACCAGTGCTGTAGGTGTCAAGGTCTGTTGAATTTCCTGTAGTGCTGAATTGAAGGATCAAAGGAATGACCCTCTGTCAGATGCTCCTTCCTCATATTCATTGTACTGTTAGCTGTTTTGTAGTTCTTTGTTGTAGCTGTAGGCATTTAAGAGAAACCTGTTGAACCATTAGCCCATGGCCCACTATGTAGCCTGGAACAATTTTTCTGTTTTTTGAATATGCAGCTGTCATTTATGAAAGCTGTTTTTACTTCCTCCCTGTAGATTTGTATGCTTTTTTTCTCTTTAGCCTCATTCAGGAATTGCACCATTTGACCCTCATACTCCTTGATTGGGAAAGAACTGAGGACATTGCATTTGTGTTGTCATTGTAGGGGATTATGGGTTTTGCTTGAAGGACTCACTTTACTGCCTTTAATTATTTGCCTTCCTTCACTGTGTTTCTCCTTTCTTTGTATTTTGCAAGTTGTGTGTATTCTTACTGAATCTGCCCAGACTGTTTAATCCACTTATACTACTCATCAGCTCCTTATTGTCAGTGTCCTTACGCTCAGTGCATTGACAGATTTGAATGGGAGGATGTGTGTAACCCTGTGGTTCTGCTGCTACGTACTGAGCAGAGTAAAGGCTGTGGGAATGGAAGGCTCTCCTAGGCTCATTGACGGACTCGATACTGCAGAGAGAAAGAGGAGAGGAGGAGACAGTGACAGGGAAAATAATGACCGATTTAGAACAAAATGATATCAGAAAGCAAAGTTTTAAAAAGTGTTTTTCTTTTAATACCCACAAACCACAACTTTGTGGTTATGTTGTAAATTGGACCTGATCACACCTTTTTTCACTGGGGAAAGGAAAAGACATGTAAGCATGCAATTTGTCTTTTTAACTGTGACCCTCTAGAATAGCAAGAACAGCTTTCACAGCTTTCCACGTTTTCAAAATGACTAATTTGATTTTTTTTTTTTTTTTGCTTTTCTTGCTGCATTGTTCCAACTTCATATTGCTGAGCTGTTGTGGAATTCAGCACTTAAACACTGAGCATGACGAGTTGAAACGTGAGCGGTCGCCCAAGGGTAACACCATGCCTCAAGTCGATCTATGTGCTAATGGGGAAAAAATCATCAGATTTACATTCACAGTCTATGCAGGCCTGGAGCTGAACCAGTCACACCGTTCCGATGACCAGTTGACACATACTCCACATTGCAGAAACATGATAATGTTAGCGTCGACTTTGTGAAGGTGTTATATATCACTGGTAAAAATCCAGTGGTCTGTTTGCTTGCTCCAGTAAGTAAGGCAAGAAGTCCTGTGAACATTTTTTTTTTTAATAACTCGAAAAGTTGGTTCCCGATCCACTAATAAACATGGTGTAAACGAGGCGGGGTGTTAATTTGTGCTGTGACAGGCGGCGAAGTGTGCTGCGTGTAATTTTCTCCCCGCTCAGCGTTTAATAAGTAATTTTCCCCCAAATTAAATCACTCGCTCTTATTACACACATACCAATTTTCAACTTCAGAAAATGTTCCGATTGATGTGCTGTGGAAATTGCTACCCCCTCATTTTCATAACAAGAAAAACAGCTCCATTTTTGATGGGCTGAACCTGGACCTCGTCTGTGTTGCGTTTCCACAAGTCTGCAAACGACGAGGAGAGATCAAGCAGAAGACATTCACAATTACCATAGATGACCTAGCCTCCTTTTTCTATTGTTAACATATATATTCAACCCTCATCTTCTGTTTGGAGTCTATGAGACCCCAAACAATGAGGAAGTAAAGCCAATTTCAACAGAACACAAGGGTTAAAACATGTAGTTAATTAACCTATACATTTAAAATAATCAATTACCAGATGTTACCCAAATGACCCCTTGTTTGATTCTTATATGAAAATAAGATGTATAAAATATTTGTTTTTTTGTGTGTCAGAGTCCCTTTAATGAAATATTACTAAAGGTATTTGATGAATGAGATTCTCATCTGCTTTTGATGGCCATGATTAGTTTGCAGGGACACATATGATTCACACAGCCTCCCGCTGTGGTGTGCTGGGGCCACACTCTTTGATCCTCACATCAGTTCTTCAGAAGGACGCAGAGAGGGGCCGCGACACAATCTGCTAATCCGTTTGATTTTTTTTAATCCTCTATGCAGGGGCATAGGTGTATGTGCTGTCACCTTGCTGTCATCCTGTCCCTACCCTCTTATGTTCTCACTTTCACCCTGAGGTCCAGGTCAGCGATAACATACTCTCACACTCATGTATCTTAAACTTTTGAGGACAATGTGTGTCCCACCCTACTGCACTTGTGGAAACTTGGTTGTGGAAATTTACTAGACAAAGTGGAAGGGTGCATCTGATCACAGGTGCATGCTGGGTAATGTAGAGTATAAAACACAAAATGGTAAATTTCACATCAGCGGTGGGTTGTATGGGCATTCTGGGTATCGTAGTGTGGGAAGGGCAATTGCTGGTATGTTGAGTAATGTAGTGTGGAAGGTTGATGACTGGAGCATGCTGGGTAATGTTGAGCGAGCAAAGAAAACCCAGGGGCATGCTAAGGAATATAAAGCGAGCCACCAAAGCGCCCATGCTTTGATGGAACAACAGTCTGTGTTGAGACATTAGAGAGAGACATTAGTCCTCAACACGGAAGAAATCATGAAGTGAACTAAGTCTTCTCTCTGAGTTTTAGAGCTGTGCTGTTATCTGAGTCTTATTAAAAACCTGCTTAGACCTGTGTGTCTGTATTTGTGTGTGTGTGCGTGTGTGTGTGTGTGTATAAAACTGGCACAGCATGCGTCACAGAAACCCATCTGATCAGAGGTGACGTTTTGTGTAAATTCAGGTACAAAGAAACTTCTGTTGTCCCTCCTGTCTGAAGCTGCTTCATGACCATTTTCTAGGATTATTAATTCTTCAGATGTGTCAGCACACATTACAGCAATCTATCAGTATGAAAATACAGTGACAAAATAAGAGGCCTGTTGTTTTATTAGGGTGACAAGAAATATGCTGGGAACAGTGGGGTTATAAGTGGGAATGTTTAACACGTGGCATGGATAATTGATGGTATGCGTAGTTGTTATGATTATATGTAAAAGAAATTTGAAGCGATGAGCTGCTTTTGATACCCAGAGTAGGAATAAATAATAAATAAACTGTTGATGAATAATAGATGTTTGCACCAGGGGCTGCAGGAAAACGTGGTCTGATTTTATAAACCCTGTTTTCTTTCTTCCTGTTCTGGCTCGTAATTCAAGTTGTGATGAAGAGTAACAGAGGGACATGAGTAAGAATGAAGGAAAGGAGAGGGCATGTAAGAGTCTCAGCTTTTCATAGGGAGGCCTGGTCTTACACAGGCTCATCACTGAGGCTGACAGAGCCAGGGCACACTCTGAACACAGTGTGTGTGTGTGTGTGTGTGTGTGTGTGTGTGTGTGTGTGTGTGTGTGTGTGTGTGTGTGTGTGTGTGTGTTGTGTGTGTGTGTGTGTGTGTGTGTGTGTGTGTGTGTGTGTGTGTGTGTGTGTGTGTGTGTGTGTGTGTGTGTGTGTATATATACATGCTTGAGACAGATTGCCTGATTAAGCAGGTGTCTGCTTAGATTGACTGTGAAGAAGCTGACCACTTCAACTGAATATACATCTTCATCAAAGCTGATGTAAGATGCAAATGAAAAATGTCAACAGTAAAAGCAATTGTATCTTAACACAAAATCTGAGAGTGTTATTGAGTATCAGCCTGCCTTAACTTAGCACGTCTGTGTCTATGTACACTTGACTGTGATTGCAGAGGTAATGGTATGATATTAATTGCCCTTGACTGTACTGACAGAGGGATTAGTGTGTGAGTAAGTGCACTATGCTTTATATTCTGATGGATTAGTGTGTAAGATTAAACACACTTGACTGTATATTCTGATAGAGTAGTGTGAATAAGTGCACTTAATTATATACTCTGAGGGATTAGTGTGAGATGAAATGTGCTTGCTTATATATTCTGGTGGACATTCTTGGGGGTAATTGCCCTTGACAGGGACTGCAAATACTGTATAAGTAATATGTAAAAAAAAAAAAAAAAATGGAGAGGGTGTAGTGGAGATTCTTTGGCTGTGGTTGCGAGAGGCTGAGATCAAAGGTGTGCTTTTTGGGTGAGGGGGGCAGATGTGAAAGTCAGTGCAGTTTGTGATGGTGGGAGGAGGAGTGGGGGGGGTGGGGGTGGCTGTTTGAAGCTGTATTACGTAATGGTTCCCTCAGTCCCAGAATCTGGTGTCGGTACCTGCCATCTTGCAGCTGCAGTTGGATGTGACACTTGCTTGTGATTAAACATGGCTGTTTTATGCGCTTTCAGGTGGAATGGGCGTTCGTTTCCCTCACTTTTTCAGCTTCCCAGCCCGCTCAGATCTGTGGCTCAGGGCGATATCGAAGGTGATGCCTCAGCAGGGTGCACGCTTTACCAGAAACGCTCGTCTCTTGCCTGAGATTTGCGTCACTTATATGTACCTCCGCTTTCATTTAAAACCACCTCCACATCTCTATATCTGACAGTTGCCCATATGATTTCATTTATGCTCATGCTTTGATGAGGAATGTGGAGTGTTTTCAAACTGGACTGCATTTTATAGACATGAGAGTGTGATTTAATATTGGTTTTTATAATAACAACCGATTCTGCTTAGTGTGCTAAGAAATGGACGCTCAAGAGCTTAACATGAAAAACTCTTCACACTTACCTTTAAAATGCTTGCCATCTAGGACCTCTCTGATTGCTTGGAGTCATTCATGCAGTTCTCAAAATTACCCAAAAAAAAAAAGCATCATTATAAGACGGCCGAGTTCTTTAAATGGTTTTGATTAAGACTGAGAGAGGATATTGTCGTGTTGAATCATATTGAGTGTTGAATCATTGTTAATAATGATAGTTTTCACATTAAGTAAAAAGTTTGGGTGGAAACAAGTAAGATGTGAATAAGCCATTGAAGTGGAATTATTTTTGAATTGATGCACTTATTAATCATGCAAAAAATGCAAAGTTAGCATGAGAAAATTAGCCATTTAAAGAATTTTAATTTCCTTTCAAACTCATGAGCCTCTGGCCTTGTGTGAGTGTTTTTTGAGAAGGGAAGACTGAGCACCAGAGTAGCAGAGACAGTAAAATACAAAAAGGAAGACTGAATAGGGAATAGCTAGATGCAGTGTGATGGTTACAGAATAAAGCATATACATGATTTCTTTGACATAAAAAGCGATAAAATCTAATCTTGAAACTAAGCCAAATCTGCAAGGTCTGCTGATGAATCAAGCAATGAAAGGATACAATCTTTTTTTTTTTTTTTTTTTTTTTTAAAAAAACAGTGCATTGTTTTGTGTTTTGCACAATTTCCAGTAAACTCATATATAATGGAAATATAAGGGGACCACTTGTTTAGATTCACTTGTGACATCATAACCCAGTACAGCTTTGTTTTCTTTGGTAGTCATGGGATGTCAGCTCTCCCATGTGAGCATGTGTGAAATCGTCATCGGTTTCTCTGCACTCACTTCTCAGTCAGGGCTGTGGGGATTACCCCCCAAACAGCCCCCTCCCCCTCCCCCTCTCCCTGCCCCGCCTCTCATAAACTGCTCCTGCCGAAACAGATGGAGGAGGCAGGAGGCGGGGGGGAGCATGTCCATTTGCCTCGGGTAGGAAACGTGACCGTTACCCTCACACCATGCAAAGCAGAGATGATCAACCGGAAACGTGCAGCGCCCCCTTGTGGTGGGACAGAAAGGAGTTGATGCCACGAACAGGCCTGATGGGTGGGTCCCACTGTGGACTGTGGAGGGCTGTAGTAGAAGCATGACTGTGCACTCTGTACAGAGTATAAAGCTAACAGACATCAGGATCCCTCTGAGAGACTGTGATCTCCTCTCTGTACAAAAAAAACCCTCCGGAAGGTTCATGCCTCCCGCCGATGAGGCTGAACGAAGACGCGGGATGGCATATCAATTAGCACTCAGCGCACAGCGTCGCCGCGGTCAGACCCGTTAAGAGCCGCTTTGCAGGTATCACAGAGGGCATCTGTTTGATTACCCCTCGCCCCGAAAGGCCAGCCCCCTCACCCCCCTGTTCCGTGACACAGGTGCATTAATGTAACGCCGGGATCAGCAGGACACATGAATAAGAAATACGCAGTGGAGAGAGACCCAGCAGGGGTGTCAGTGGGGCCGAGTGCGGAGCCGCAGGGCAGATATGGGCAGCTCGGTGTCCTCGCCTGCACCCCCACCCCCCCAAACCACCACAGCCCTCCCGCTCCTCATTGCTGTCCTCTAGCATTTTCCGATGGCCGATAAAGATCCCCCTCTCTCCACGGCTCCGGGGAGACTCAGCGGAGCAGTGCTCTTCGGGGCAAGCCCAACAAAGACATCTCAAATCAGGAGACAAACAGACAAAGACCAGCAGCTCCAGGAGGACCAGCTGCTGAGAGAGAGAGAGAGAGAGAGACAAAAACACAGAGAGAGGGAGAGAATCAGAAAGGCGATTGTGCCTAACTCCATATCAGCCTGGCCAAGACTCCTAAGAACCTGTACAGAGGTACAGGGTGGGTTTGGATCAGATTTTGATAGATTTTAAATTTCAGGGCAGTGGCCTTTTTCTATTTCCTGTGTGTCTTAAAGGGTGAGGACAATTTATCACTCATTGTGTCCCTGCCGAAAATTACTCATCCGGAGCTTGCATGACGACAGATCCTTGAAAAACCAATAACTGGCTCAGGCTCACAATGCATGCACACCCTCTCCATGCTTTGAAGTAATCGTCAGCCATGGGCAATATAATTTAACCTCAATTCACAGCTGCAAGTGTTTAGAACTGTTCAGTTGTTTTCCCTGAAGGTGATAAGCTATCCCAGCACCATTCAAGAGAGGAGGAAGTTGTTTGCTTGACTGATCTTGTTTTTAAGTACACGGTTACATCTTGATGGGGGAAACGGCCAGTCCAAGGCCATAAAAGTAGAATTGCATTGACTTTCCACGTTGCATCATTTGACACTCGACACACTGCTTCTCCTAATATCGTGTCCCAGATCAGTGTACACTCTGGGCTTAACTACCTGACAATATGACACTGCAGCTTCTGTCATTGTTATATGATTTCACAGTACTGGATAAATAAAAAAAGTTTGGGAAGATAATAGGGAAGATTTGAATATGAGCTGAGATTAAATTAGATTCTTTTCACTGTTGTGCCCCCAGCATATAGAGCACTTCAACCATTTCTGTAATTGGATGTTCCCAATATAGCAATGCTGTGGGTAAACAGAATCCTTCAGAGGGGAGCCGTCCCACCCCTGTCTTTTGGAACCATCGCCAGGCATTCCTGCCACCTCGTGTTATCTCCCATTGTCAGAGAGGGCTTCAGGACCTTGGACAGCGACTGTTCTTCCTACAGGCAGGCAGTCACACAGCTGAGGCTGATTGTAGCACTCACTGCTGATCATTGCCTTCAGGCTCAGAGTAAACTTGCTGGATGTTTCAGCCTTCAGTGAGGAGCGTCGTGGACATAGTAAACTGCATTGGGCTGTTCCCCAAAGCTCCGAACTGTACCCCAACTCTTTCTGCAACCCCCTTTTTTGTTGCATTGAACAGCTGAAATTTGTTCATATTGTCATTAATTTTTCTCATATTGTGATTTGGCTGCAGGCAAATTAACTGCATTTCTTAGCATCTCCTGTTTTATCCCGTCACTCTGCATGGCGGCCTCACCTGTCACCAGCGGACTTATTCTCTCTCCAGTGCTGTCGACCATTTTATAATCCCCTGCATTCCTCTGTGTGTGCGAGGAGGGGAAATTTCATGGAGCTGATATTCTCACAAAGCACTCAGTAATGACGGAAGCTTACTGTACCTCCCTGGAGAAGAAGTAGCCATCTGTACTTTATAAAACTGCACTTTGTGTGTGTGTGTGTGTGTGTGTGTGTGTGTGTGTGTGTCAGAGAGAGACAGTGTGTGTGAGTTTGTGAGTATGTCTGCATATATGTGTGAATATGTGTATATATGTGAATTTGTACACATCATATTTTGGTGTATCTGAAGAAGGCTGAACCTGCAGTACATTTGACCTAAACCCGCTCTCTTCTGTCTCCTTGTCACAGTTACACGTATCTACCACAGACCTGGAAGGGAGAACAGTGGAGGGACCAGTCTTGCTGAATGTTTCTGTGATCGATCAGAATGACAACAGGCCCATCTTCAGCGAGACGCGATATGCCGGGGAGGTCCTGGAGGGTTCGCCCACAGGTAAGCTGCCAGCGATCTCTTTCGCTCGTAGCCTCGGATATGTTCCTCAATGACGAGGAAGAGCCTGCCGCTTGATTTGCATTTCACATGATTAGGAGACAACAAGAAATCTTTCTCTAAAGAGCAGTGGACCAGTGTCGAACCCTGTGTTAGCAATTATAATCGTCAGAAAGAATAGTCGTTCTTTGAGAACTGGTTGTGTTTTAGCAGTAATGCTAACCTCTAGGAGCAACAGCGATCCTCATAGGAGCCCAGCTTTGTAAGCAGCAGAGGTGGCTCTAAGAAAGAGCTGGGTTTGTTTGAATCTCGTACTGTACAGAAGCCAAATCTTGAGGAGTTTTGCTGGCCAGAAGCTAAGGTGCAGTAGGGTTATTTAATTTCTCTGCTGAGCTGTCATTCTGTCCAAGCATCTCTGACCAATCACCTGCCTGTTCCCGTTAGGCTTGATCCCATCATCACCGCGGCACACGGATGGAACATTATTTTAAAGCCAACGATACTGCATATTGCATTACTCCTGTCAGAAGCGTTCACAATCTGCCATTCATATTCCACCAGTCCCCAGGCTTTGAGCTTAAGTCCGGGGTGATGTCATTATTGAGGGGAATCTCAGTTTTAGTGAAAGAGCCGGGCAGACGGCGAGCGGGTGTCATTTTGAGTGATTCGCCATCCTTTCACAGGCTGTTGTTGTTGCTGCTGTCCAATAAATCACATGGGAAGTAAAACCCTTTAAGAGTCAATGAAATACAACTTTTTCCTTGCTCTCCTGAGCTGTAGAAATGAAAGAAGTTACTGGAATGCCTGCGCATACACACACATTTTGAGCACCTGTATTCATTCATGCACTGTAGCTGGAGATGTGTTTCATTCATTCCCACTCATAATGTATCAGGTTTGCTTATATCTGCCTTTCAACCTCATCATCCCCATTGCTAGATATGCTATCGTGCAGAAAAACCCCCTCCAGACTCAGGGACCCTGCTCCTCTACGCTTAGGAGTCTTATGGAAAGAGACACAACACATAAGACATCAAAGAAAGTGCAGCCAATTTTGTGTCTCATTTGCCACTGGAAATTACAAGGTCAACGAGGTCATTGCCTTTTTCCGTTCTTTTATTCTCGCCTCTGTCTTATTGAAATGTTTATCTTCGGTGAGAATAATGTGTGGATTGAATAATTGCAGGGCAGGTTGTTTGACGCTCCTCTTCTGATGAAATGCAGCCGCTGACGCACCGCGGTCTGAAGTGTTGCTGTTTGGGGGGTGTGTGCGTATGTGTGTGTGTACAGCTGCCTGCTGTTGACATAATTGCCTCCCAGGTCACACCGCCTGGGGGCCAGACTGATGCTAGAAGCCAGACAAAGACGTGAGCGATCGCGCTGTGATTGAAGTGGAACGAGGTGCTCCTCAGTGGCTCTGAAGCACCATCTCCAATCAAGTTTACGTCGTCTTCACATCAATAAAGTCTCTGTGATGAAGAGACGATGATGCAGCACCTCTTTCGGGGCCGAGAGCAGGGTGGAATGCCCTTTGGTCTTAAATGTGGACCTAACCGAGTTTAGCAAAACTGGTTTATCTAATTGGGAAAAGACGAAACCGAATTATCTTAACGCACCTAACGACTTTACGGGAAGGATTCTTCCCAGCATGCCGAACAAATTAGGGAAAATATGAACTCCCACCGGGCTGTGGGGTTTTTCTTATTGCATTACGCAGCCTGCTGAAAGAGCAAGAGTTCCAGATATGAATCATTGCCGCCATCTTCCCCAATTTTTGTTAAGACCCTGAGAAACCGCAGTGGAGAGGGGGTGGTGATTTCAGTGTATGTTTAATGTTAGTGGAATAGACCTTTTTGCCTTAGTTAGAAACTATGGATTCTCCCACAGTCATATGATAGCTTTCCCCTTTTCCATAGCTCTGCACCATTGCTCTGAGTCCCATTTTTGGGTCTTTTGATTGAAACGATTAATGATAATGGAGCGATGGAGCGGAGTCGGTAAATCCATTCCTGAAGATGTGTTTTTTTATGAATGACCCTGACAAGCCCAGAATGGACTGCCTCAGCCTTCAATGAGAGACGGATGACAGCTTTTCATTCTTGCTGATAAGTGAGGTGGTTTCAGGGCTCCCAGACGGTACGTGTGTATACGTGTGTGTGTGTGTGTGTGTGTGTGTGTGTGCGTGTGCGTGTGCGTGTGCGTGTGTGTGTGCGTGTGTGTGTGTGTGTGTGTGTGTGTGTGTGTTATTCTACATCAGGTTTGTGATTGAGATTGATGCTGGAACAACCGTCCTGATCATATCTACCCAGCATTCCTCTGCTGTCCATGTCCATGTCTCAGAGCCACCCAGACATGACCCATGTCCTGAAAAGTGTAAAAGTGACACCCCAGTGCTCCTTGTGTTGGGATGAAACTGGTCTTTTATGGGCACATCATTGTCCCCTGGTGGCAGCGAGAGAAATTACAATGTGTTGTATATGAGACCTGGGTCATTGGACATTAAAAGATGCCCAGTGTAGGTGTATGAATATTTTGTGGGCCTTAACTTCTTAGGACTGGTTTACAGGTAAGTTTAGAAAACTGGTTTTAGAACTTACCAGATCTTTTGCCCTGCCATTTCAGATGCAGGTTATTTACTTTTAATGATCAGTACTGGGTACCTGTAATGATATGTGGCCTATCTGCCTGTAATCAAAGCTGTGAGTTACCTGTACTGATATCTACTTATCTTTAGTAAGAGTGAGAGGTGATGGTCTCTAGTAATGCTTGGTGATGGTTACCAATCCATCATGACAGGTGCTAGTTTACTGGTTATCTCCAGTATGTGATATGTGCTGGTTACCTGTAGTTATAGGTGCAGGTTCCTGTCATGCCAGGTGTTAGATAATGGTAAAAGGCACAGAACAGAGACAGTCTGTATCACAGTGGGCTCTGATACAGTGTCTTAGGAAATGCTGGCAGCTGTCACTCAATCAGTTGTCCATTACCGATAGTACCCAAGGTCCCGTCAGTTAGGAGAGGGCTGTGACAGGCTTTATTGCTATCGCCCTGATTCCAGCCATGTCATCTCATTCTATAAGAGGACAGGAGCGATGGTTTGGCTCCTTTCTTTTGTGTGATTTTTTTCTCAATCTGTTTCATTATTTTCTGTTGCTTTGGGGCAGAGCGAGGCAGTGGGAGTGTGTGGTGCCATTAATGTCGAAAGGGCATCAGGCTTTGAGCATTTGTGTTTGTTTGTACTTAGTTTTGTGTCTGATGCGTTTTGTGTTTGTGAGCTTGCGTGTTCATGTGTGCATGTTCACAGTGTGTGTGTGCATGTGTGTGTCTGTGTGTGTGTGTGCACATGCAAGTGTACCCGAAGAGTCCTTGGAACAAGTAGACGAGCCTGTCACAGCCCGTTGCGTGCTTCGGGCTCTTATGGATGGTATGTCAGACACGAGCATCGGGCCTGTCCATCGCTGCGCCCCTGACTCCCACAGACACGCCCCCGCTCCTGTAATTTACCCCCATCGCCAGCCGCTCTCCAGCCTCTCCGTCCCCATGCCACCGCCCAACCTGCCCGCTCGTCTCTCCGCGGCGCAGGTAGGCAGAGCCGAGCACGCCTGAGGTGTGAGGTCACCGGGCTCTGAAAATGGGCCCAGGAATCGATACCTAATTGCCAGCGGCAGTACTGTAGAGGCGGCAGGATTGATCTGAGAGAGAGGGAGAGAGATTGGGTGGGGGCAACACTAATACTGACAGGTAATTTGGAGTCTAATGGCAGCTTGTCCGTTTCATTAGAATTCCCCCTCCCCCACCCCCAGCGTCTGAGGCTCTCTGGGGCTGAGCTGTTTTCAGTAAGGGTCATCAATCCCACAATGCATTGTTATTTGTGCTCCAATCCCACAATGCCTTATTTGGTTGTCAGCCTAAAAACACTTTGCTATTTTATTGTCAATCCCACAATGCCTTGTTAATACTACAGATCAGCAGTTGTCCCCTGCCCTCAAAGTTCTCTGAACAAAAACTTTCTCATTACTCCCTGATTTGAATAAGGACTAATGTTTGCTTATCCACCTGTATTGTGTGGTGTCGTACTCAAAGGGATGAGGACGATTGGATTTGCCTTGCTTACTCCAGGGCTGCATTCACTTGGCAGAGCTCCACGTTTTTTTCCCCACAAGGGCTTGAGCCTGGAGCTTGTCAAACACATGTCAAAACTTCAAGCCCTGGACTTCATCTCCTATTATGCTCGCTTTGAAATGTTTTATGGCAGAGAAGAAAAGATGATGGTGGGGGGGAAGGGGAGGGGGGTGCAGAAGGGAAGGGGGAGGGAGAAAAACATCCACACGAGAATTCTTAACTAAGCCCACCGACTGAAGGGTGCGAAATTCAGTTCACGTCTCCGCTTGTGTCTTTGCGGACTGTAATCAACGATTTACACAGATGCGGCACAAACCTTGCTACGCCCTGAGTCACAGCTCCAATGAGCACGCTCTGCAGACACTACACACACACGCACACACACACACACACACTCATACACACACGCTACCATGTTCAGGGAAAACAATATACACCCAGAATGTTCATACACTTCTGGTGATTTATTGCAAGCAAACATTATTTTGACCTATGTTGTTGTTTACATCTAACCAATAACTCTTTTTAATTTAGTAATTTATTTACCTTTCATCTAGCCATTAATTATTCATGAATTGATTTTTGTATTGCTGTATGCGAAACCAGTGTTACATCATCCTTTGGCTATTCCCGTTCTATTAGCGGACATCTTAAAACAGTTTGTAATGTTTTAGAGATTGTTAATTTATTTTAACTTTGTAAACTTTGTGTGCTTCTAAAACAGCATTATTGGTTGCAAATCGAATGTTCATTTGAAATGGAATGTGGATGGGCTCCCATATTGAATTTTAATGGTGATCAGGCCATTTCAATTGGGTTTAATAGCTGCACATTATATTGTTTCTACATGCAGGTTGTTGAAAAGTCAACACCCTTTTTTCAAATCAGAATGGAGTGTTTTAAAAAGCTGAGGTGTAAAGAGTGTCTTCCTTTTCCACTCCTATCTGACAGCATTACAGATTGTCAGTCAGTTTTTCCCTCCCCTTTTACTCATTTAAGGATGTGTCATTGATTGTTCTGATCCTCTTTGAGTATCTGTTCACTTTTCCTCTGTGATTCATTCCTTTATGATTCCATTATAAAGTGTCATTTGCCTGCCTGACTCAGTGACTCAGTTCTCTGCGATTCCATTATAAAGTGTCATTTGCCTGCCTGACTCAGTGACTCAGTTCTCTGCGATTCTATTATAAAGTGTCATTTGCCTGCCTGACTCAGTGACTCAGTTCTCTGTGATTCTATTATAAAGCGGCGCTCACTTTTCCCCTCCTCTGTTCCGTTCACTGCAAGTCCATTATAAAGTGTCTTTTGCCCTTCCCCCTCTGCTATGACTCATAATTCTGTGACTCTTTTATAAAGCAGGATTTGCTTGTCTGTGACTCCGTCCTCTGTGACTCTGTTATAAAGTGGAACTCGCTTTTCCCCTCCTCTGTGACTCATATTGCTGTGACTCCATTATAAAGGTGCACTCACTTTTCTCCTCCTCCTAACTCAGTTATGGATTGTCATTCAGCCCCCCCCATACAGGCATCATCCCAGGTTTGGTTATCTCTCCCTGCTCAGAAAGGAGAAGCAAAAGCCGAACGAGACACACTAATCTTTCGATCACCTCTCGCTGCCACGGACACCCCGGCCCCTTTCACAGCGCCTCAATTTGGTTTATCTTTGCTCATTGTTTCACTGGAACATTTCCAAAAGCAGCCTCTGCCACCCTACCACTCAGCTAGATAACAATTTAAACAGAACTCTGTGTGCTGTAACAGCCTTTTAAAAGGGTCTTATTGAGGCAGACGGGTGCAATGGTTTCTAAGGAGATAACACCTATGAGAAACGTGCCATTTTTTTCCTTCGTTTTTTTAAAAGTGAAGCACGTTTTAATCTCCTGAATAATGAGAGCCGAAAGACCCGAGCTCTCCTTTCACACGCCTGGCCCTTACAGTTTTTCTACTGTCATCCAAAATAGCCCTGGCTTTCTTTTAGTTTCTGCATCACTCGTGTTTTCTTCCTCCGAAGTGAGTTTTGTGAAATGAAAAAAATAAGTTCTTAGAGCATCCAATCAATGTTGGAGAATGGTAGCAAAGTGGTCCCAGCTGGTCATGTGCTGCCTTCAACAAAGAGGAGGTTCGATATATTTATTGTTGGCCCAGATACACGCTTCTAATGAACCAGCATTGAGCTTGTTGCTCTCTGTCTGTGGCACTTTTCTCTTTTCCCTGTCTGATCTCACTCTCTAAAACCCAGCTAAAGCTTCCAGGGAATGGCTCCTGTGAAAGGCACTTCTGAGCTTGCCTGACGTTTCTGCTCTTGCAGTTTTTGCTCCACACAGGGGTCAGATCAATGGCCCTGACCCTGAGCTCTGCGCTCCTCACACCTCAGCACTGATCTCAGAACACCTCCTGGCCTCTCTGTCTCACCTCCAGTCACTGATAGAGCAGCTTCTTCCGCAGCGCTTCTAGCCAAAATCAGTCTCAGACGTGTGAGTGTCTTTGCATAGGCTGGGAGGGTCAGCTGGGCCACGGTGGCTGCGGTGGGCGGGTAAATAGGAAGGCACAGAATGAGCTGCAGTGCTCTGATATGTAGCAGGTGGATGAGACTTTTCAAAACGTTGAAACACTCCTCACATGTTACTCTGCTGATAAACAGCTTGTGTTGGACGGTAGGTGGGATATACATGGTGGAGCATGTTCTCCTGTATATTTGAAGGGCAATCAGTTGTGCCTTGGTTAAAGTAGGGTCAGTTATTTGTTTGTCTGTTTGCATTTTATTATTAGGCTGTGCAGTTGTACGTAAGGAGAAAGAGAATTTGGACTGGATGATGAGGTCAGACGGACCTTGGTGTGTTTAATTATTTGCTCACCTCTCCAATCCTTTCAGATGGCGGTCTAAAGCTTCTATACTTCCAAACTGCATCAGGATACAGTACATTGGACTTGTGACATGTATTCTGTCACAAACTTTGCTTTGCATATTTTTTTTTCATTCTAAGTGTGACTGTCCCCTTCATCACAACCACCAGCATGATCGTCATCATCATCATCGTCACCAACACCATCATCATCATCATCATCGTCACCATCTCTATACAGCCATCATTCATCTTCCACAATCTGTCATGGTCATTACAGTCATTACATTACGTGTGTATGGGCTCCCTCTGTTCTTAGGTTGAGATAGCTCTTTCTCTGTTTGTGGCGAGGACAATCAGTGTGAAACATTAGAGCAACTATTTTTTTCCCACTGTGCTGTTAGGAATTCTCAGGTTGAGATAGGTTTCTCTCTTTCTCTCTCTGTTTGTGGTGAGGACAATTAGTGTGAAATATTAGATAAACAATTTTTTTTTCCTCACAGCATAGATTGTGACTTTCATTTCCTTAATTGTCCCCAAGGTATTTGAGAGAGATTATGCAGACTGACACACACACACATACACACACACACACGGACACACACACACACACACACAATCACACTCACTCACTGACTCACGCACTTATATTCCATTAAGGCAGTGCGATTTTGTGGGGGAATGAAGAGAAATTGGGCTGTCTAGCTTTCTGTCTGTCACAGGTTTGAGAGGAAAAGATGAACAAGCTAGACAGCTGAATGGGTGGTTGTAATTCACAGTGAGTTATTGCAATAAATTGTTCCACATCTTACTTTGTTTTACTCATTGATTCTGCATTCCAGACATCCTCTTAATGTTTTTTTTTTACAATGATAAGAACATAAAAAGGGTGGAAAAAAACTCTTCATTCCAGCTCAGCTGGAGTTTACTCAGCATCAGAGACAAGTATTCTGTCTCTGTTGTTCGTCCCGCTTTTAAATTACCCCCAGCCAGACTGTTTGAACAGAGACTGAAATATTAATAACACAAACGAGGTCGTCTTCCGCCACGGTCGCGGTCCTGTTCCCCTTTAGCAGGACGTGCCGAATGGCGTGTGTTCAACTCGGCCGGCGCACCTGGTGAGGTGTACTTCAACAGATGAAGAGTCTGATGGTGTATCGATCTCCGTGTGGAGCCCGATGCGCGGGTCGAAGGTGGATGAGCCACAGAAAGCAGAGAGAGGCGGAGAAAGAGCACGGAAAGGTTTAAAAGTGCATATGATATTCAATAACTGATTCTTAATTTATTTTAAAACCCAGGTTTCTGTGACACTGCAAAGTTCATGTCATAACATATTGGAATACAATCCATGTTCAGATAGGTATATATAAAATTGACAATTAAAAATGTAATTACACAAGAGGGCAGTCCAGAATGAAACTGTCAGGAAAAAAAACTTCATATCCAAACTACTATTCAAAAAATTAGAAATGAGAAATCCCAGGCCCTCCAATTATGACTCAGGAAAATGATTCCGAAATACCATAGTTACCATAAGACACTATGGTACCACTAAAGCTTTTCAGCTTCAGACTAGAAGCCAGGTGTTTCACCTAGGCCTAATCAAGGTCTAAAATTTGATCCAAAAAATATAATTATCAAAGCATCTGTGTACGCAGTAGTTGTGGAAAGAAAATTTGCAGAGTATAAATGCCAACTTTCTGGCTCCCTTCACTAAAAATAGTGTCTAGAGTAACAGATTGGCTTTCAACCAAAACAAAAGACTTCTTAAAACATCATACTAATTATAACTACTGTACCTTGGGCTTGTAATCAGTGCAGCATGGAGCTTTAATATGGCAATAAACAATTTCAGTCCAATAAAAAAATATATTAGACACAACTGAAATGCCCATATAAATCTGACCCAAAATGCGTTACTCAATCACAACACTTATATTAATGGACGTGTGTGAAAAGTGGGGCTTTGGCCCACTCAAGACTCCAAATGTCATTGTAAAGGCCTTACACAGACCCTCAGTTAGAGGAACTACATCCAATGCAATTCCTGCACTCTTCTCTGTAAATATTAAAGTTGAAAGGAGCAGCACGCTTCGGGTGTGCACAGACAAAGCATACCAGCACTCACTAAAATACCGTTTTACAGCTTGCTCTGAGGCTCGCTGAAATGAAATCATTCAGCCTCAGAATCAAACGACATTCCAAAACAATTAATACAGCAGGCACTGATTTGGAAATCAAATACACTGAAAATTGGAAAGTACAAAACAAGTCTATCGGGATCTAAACAGAGGCACAGAATTGGCAGAGGGTTTTACTAATAAAAAAAAAAAAAAAAACTTGAAAAATCGAAATGTGGGCTCATTGACACGATAGTTCAGTTTTGCAAAGGAGGAGTCGGCATTTGGGGAAAAAAAAACCTTTAGTATGCATGTGTAGCTTCTTACCATAAAACTGGTGTGAAACAATGAGTGAATAAACAGTTTACTCATAGTAGTAGTAGCAGTAGTATTAGTAGTATTATTACTCATTATTATTATTATTATTATTAGTAGTACTGGTTTGTTTACTCACTGTTTCACACCACCTTTGTCAATAATAATAATAGGAAGAAGAATAAGAAGTTATGCTGTGTGTCTGTTCAGATACTGAACAAAAAATGGAAGAAAAATGTAAAATTATTCAAGGCCAAACACAGACCTAAGTTACTCTGCTGTGTGTGTTTGGGCACCTTTAGAATAGTGAGCAGAGTAGGAAATAATTTATCTCTGCAACACTAGCCTTCATCACATTCCTGTAAATGATTTTAAAATAATTGTTTGGACTTCACTTCTCATGAGTACCTTTTAGAGTTCTACTAACCCTTAAACACTGTTCTGCTACAACTCCTTTGCCGTGCTTAATAGGGTATTGTGTAGCCATGTACAGCCAGTGTACAGTGTACACACACCATGGAATAGGGTCTACCTTCATCCGGGGATCTGCCAGAAGAAAGTCAGTGCTATCATGATTAGTTAGTAGCAGTGGAAAATGCAGTCTCAGGTTCTGTTATAACATAAGACATTATTCTCCTCAAACCATTGGGTGACTTCCCTAGATGTGGGGTCATTTTGTAAGATTCTCTTTTCTTCAGGGAAGTGGCACAGCGGGTACATGAGCATTCAGTTCTGAGAAGAAACGACAGTCATCTGTTTTGCCTGGTAAGGGTATGAGTATATTAAAAGCATTCCAAGAGAATGTGCCCTTTCCTACACCATGACAGAACTGCAAACCCTTCATAGGTAAAAAACAAAGAAACAGGAAGTGATTCTGTAGATGGGGGATGGAAAGTAAAAAAAACATGTGTGTGGAGATAAGATTTGTGAGTTGCCTTGAAAGCAGTTTCTCTTTTTTTGTGGGATGGTTGTGAGGTGTAAAAGCAACATAGATGAGCACAAAAATTTACCTCAGTAAAATGGATTAAGAGTGCAACTGGAACCACTCAATTTTATAAATGAAGAGTAAATCGGAAAATGTCAGCACTAGATTTCCCTGAAGTTTTTTTTTTTTTTTCTGAATAAATCACTTTGAATTGCCTCACTTCTTCCATTTTACATCAGGAAGGGCACCATTTTATTCAGATCCTCAGGGAGATGGAGGCTGTATAGAATGTGAGTTCTAGACAAAACTGAAAGCACCTCTTAATTATTTTTACAATATTGAATATTGCTGCACAACAAAAATGGGATTTCAAAGCGGTCCTACTTTGGAGTGCCACAGTCTGGCTTCAGGCATGATTCTTGAGAGGAATGACTTCTGCCTTGTCAGGCGGCTCAGGAGAAACAGCTGGCATTTCACCAACAAAATTGCCAGATAAATCCGTGGTAGCGACAGACAAGGTGAGCTCTTGTCAAAAGCATGGAGTATAAACCCCCCTCAGTGCAGTTTGTTCAGGTTTTCCGGAACATTCTGCCAATGTGTTTTTCAGGATGTGCAGCTCAAAAAGGCTCTTTCAGAAATGTGCGTTGAACCATGTTGGATAGAATACACTGTCACTGATGGGTTTTCAGAGCAGTTAAATTCAACAGGAAGGACAAATGTTAGACTTGTTCATTAGTTAAATGAGAGTAAGTCATTAATGATGAAGGCCCCTGTTTGCATGTACATGTGTACATGTACGTGTGCAGGTGTGTGTGTGTGTGTGTGTGTGTGTCTGGCAGAGTGGGGGATGGAAGGGAGACCCAGCAGTGTAGTGCAGCTATATGCACTGTGTTATCCTGAGAGCACGGTGCAGGTTTGCTGTTTAAAGCAGGATGTATCTGTGAATTCTGCAGAGTTCGTTTTTTTCCCGCTGCTAGACAGAAGTCAGGGGAGAACAGGATAGGCCGAGCATGTTTAATTCAGAGCGTCCTCACTCTGAACCCTGAGAAAACACCCCCCTCACACCCTTATCATGGTGCGCTTCCTGAGGATGCATGCTCAGTGGAATCTTACCCATGCGGGTAAGGGATGCTGTAATCGGGTTTCAGGGCAGAGTGAGCGCTGGCGTTTTTTTTGTTGTATTTTTGAAAGGCCGGCGTTTTGTAAGAGTTGACCAGCAGTTTGCGAGCATCAGTTGTTGAGAGACCTGAAGCACGTCGTTTTGAATGCTGATAAAGTCTCTCCCCTGAACACTGATACAGCTGACAGCGTCTCTCCCGGAACGGATCATTTCTCATACCTGGTCACTGTAAGATCATGCCTTCGCTGATATCTGCTGAATATGTACACTCTTGAATCAGCATGCCTAAGGCGCTTTCCCGTCTGACTGATTCGCTGACTCATTGTGTCTTTGTAACTCACCGAGTGCAGTGTTTCTTTTCTTAACATGGATGAAATGATAAAACTGATACAGAATGTTTTCTGTAAACTCTGATCTCCGTACCTTGACTCCTTCAAAACTGATAAAGCGGGTCTGAGCATTTGCAACTGGAGTGTGTTTTTCTGAACTGCTAAAAAACCTTAGCCAGAAACACAAAAGACTAAAGAACATTTTCCCTGTACAAAGATCTTGCATCTCATTTCAGGCTTAGGACATGTATAAATACCCAAAGCTGAAGTCTGAATTATATTGAGGTGTGCTGTACTGCAGTCAGGATGGACAAAATAGCACCACATATCTGTTGTTTACAATGGCTTTACCTGAGTGTGTGTGTGTGTGTGTGTGTGTGTGTGTGTGTGTGTGTGTGTGTGTGTGTGTGTGTGTGTGTGTGTGTGTGTGTGTGAGGGTCTGTGGCTGCATTTGTGTGTGAGTGCATGTGTGTGTGTGAGGAGAGGAACGTCAGTGGTCTGCCGGCCCTCTTGTTAATATTGATTTGGGTGGCATTCTGCTCAGATAAAGAGCCTAAGCCAGTAATGAGCTACTCAAGGGACACAGTCCCGTAGCCTTTAGAGTTTCTGCTGACCTGCCAACCTTTCAGACTGCCTGCCCAAACTAATGACCTATTTTTACCACCACAATGACTTAATGCACAGGTTAGATCAGTCGATCCCTTCATGACTCCAGTCACAAGGTACACTTTTGTTCAGCACCATTTCTTTCCTTTTCACCAGTTGTTTTTAAGGCTAATTTATTCACCTTTTCCATTAATTCCAAGGTGTGGAATGGATAGTTGTAATCGTAGGCTTGTGACATTGGTGTAGCGTCCTCTGTGACTTTGGGAGGGGGAGGGGAAGGGGGGTGGGGCGGGGGGTAACAACAACATGTTTGTCCTGCATCCAGCTTCTCCTCACTCAGCAATACACCAGCTGAGCTACGCATTCTGTGCACAACATATACTCATGACAGTCAGGCAGCCCCCAGGTGAACAGTGTAGTTTCTTTGTGCAGTGAGATGGGCATACTCCATGCCAACTGGAGCCTACTTTCCCTGGGCAGCGCTACGGCTAATTATGCAGTGCCCCGTGGAGTCGCTGGCTGGGATTCTCTCGGGCACGCTCGGTGCTTAATTTTACACTAAGGGGTGCATGACTGTAAGTTCTTTAGCCGGATATGCCACCTGAGTCCAATAGCACCATTAATTATTGGCTGCGAATCGATCTCTCGGCAACACAGCTGAGTCAAACCTGTTCAGATCAGGCTCTACGGACCACTGTATCACCAGCATGATATAAATAAGTCAGTGTTCTGAGTAATTAAACCTGCCCATGGGTTTCTGGGAGGGGGCCGTGAATCGTGACCACCCTGTGATCACGGCATTGTTGCGAAAATCACCCGGACGCAGTCGGCTCCTATCGTGATGATAAGACTTATCTTAATAAGATCTGTCGCTGTTTTTTGAGCTCTCAGTACCTCTGAGGTATCTTCCAGACAGGCAAAGAGGTGTCATGTCTTACCCAAGCAAGGCTGAAGGGATCTGCAGGGAGGAATTCGGGAGAATTATGTTCCTTTGAGCTAAGGTATAAAACACAACAGTCCAAGCAAACAGTCAGTTGTCAGTTGGAAGTTTCATTGTGTATATTAACGCTGACTCTCGTGTGCATCTGTTTGTGCCTGCATTGTCTGTGCGTTTTTGTCTCCTTATCTGTGTGACCTTTTTGTCTGTGAATCTGGCTTTGTAATGATGTCTCACCGTCCATCTCTGCATGTCCTATTGGTAGCTCTGAATCTCCTTATCTCTCTGTCTTTGTGTTTACCTCGGTAGCTGCATTTTCCTCATTATCTTCCCATCTGTATTAACTGAATTCCTCTATGTCATACTGTTAGCACAATGTGCCAGTTCTAAGAAAGCAACAGTGACGCAGTTACTGTTGGGTATCATTAGTTGTTAAATTATCTGAATATAAAAGCAGTTGGGCTCATTTCATAAACATTTGTCGGTAAAAGACAAATTATTATGAATTATGAAAAAGCCGGAATAAGACTTTAATGTTAATTTAGTCATTCCAGCAGATTGGTTTAACAGAAAGCCATTTCCTTTTTACTGTGCCTTATATCTTTCTCTGAGCCATGGTATTGTTTCAAAATCAAAATCGTGATGGGCCCTACTGAAACATATTGGTCTTGAGGTAACATTTTGGTATCGTGACAACTATGTAGATCCTGTGATTCCTTATCTCTGGGTCCCCTGTGTGCAGCTCTCTCTCTGTTTCATGCTGTCTCTCTCAGGGTGTCTCACTGTGCTTCCTCCCATATCTCTCCACTAAGCTGCTTGTGTCTCAGCCTCCCGCTGTAATAGCGCACAGGACAGTAGATTACTCCCCTTTTCTCCATGCTCCCTTTGTCTCTGTTTGAAGCCGGTAATTGAACTCTTGCCATCTGTGGTTCCACCCAGAGCAACAGCTGTCAGCCAAGAGCAGATAGGGCGGTTTGAAGCTCACGTCTTCTTCCTTTGGTTTCACCGAGGGCCCGACTGAGAGAGAGGGCCGCGACTCTTGCTGTTTCCGCTCCCGTTCAAACAGGAAACCAAAGCACCAGAACTTCATATCGATTTTTAGCCCTTGTCGTACACCTCTCTCTGCCGTGTGTACAGAACAGCGCGTAAGGATGAAGTTGGCGATACCGCCAACCAGCAATAGCTGTGGGCCAGGCTCACCTGGGAGGGGGGGAGCCAGAGGCGTTTCCACTGCTGACTGACCGTGACTGAAGGCACGGTATGTTAGCTAACTTAACATTCGACAGTGGGTTGGAACAGAGCCCAGGCTATTGAAAGAAAAGTATACGAGTGTCTTGTGTATACATACCCATAGGTAGAAAATGTTTTTTTTTTTTGTTGCCTAATCCTGCCTTGCCTTCTGTGTGCAGCCCCTCAGCAGCTGTATGTGTGCAATACAGCTGACGGACCTTGATGGTGATGCAGTGATCTAAGGTTAGGGATCGCATGTTGCCGTGTCTGATGCGAGCCTTCCTGTTGACGACTGCACATTGCTGCCTGTGATTTGAAATTGCCATTTGTGAGAGATAGCTGTTGTTTCAAAAGAGAAGGTCGTGTGGCTAATCAAGGTTCTATCCCTGGAGGGCCTGTCTGAGAGAATAGCTCTACAAAGGCTGCATGAGTGAATATTGAATGAGGAAAAAAAAGAGTAATTTTCAGATCAAAGTATACACACAGATCAAGTGTTTTTTTTGTGTTCCCTGGTGAAACCAGTGAGGCAGGTATCAAGGCAACACTGAATAGACTCCATCTCTCATTTCCATGAGTCCTGTCTGCCGTGAAATTGGGTAAAACCCGGGACGTGACCCGCCCATCACTGCCTGTTGTTTCTGCAGGACACATACCGAAGCAAAGCGGATCACTGGCTCTGTTTCTGTTTTGTGGTCACAGAATTAGCTTGCGTTGCATGCTGGGAAATTATATTGGTCACATGGTGACCCCCCACCCATCAGGGTTTCTGAAGAGTAGAAAGCTTGTAAGATAGAGGGATGTGGTCAGGTAGGCTTACATAGAGGGCAGGGGGGTAGGCCTGAGATGGGCAGATTGGTTTACATTCACATGTAGGAATTTAAACAGACATTCTTATCCAGAGTGACTTACAAAACTACCCATAGTAGGCTGTCACACCAGGCAGAAATGACACCAAGTTGTCACTGCCACAACCAATGAAAATAGCTGTAACATATAGCATATCATTAGCACCATACTCTAGCAGGTTCCAGGGACAATATAGGTAGATGGGTTTGAATGTACAGAAATATAAGTTTTCATAATTCTGGGCTTAAATGGTAAAGATGTGTTTTAAATAGATGTGTTTTCGGGTTGCAGCTAGCAGCATCCTCAGTGGAATCAGTTACATTTAAAATCCGGCAGTATAAGGTTCATTAGTAGGGTTCAGATCCATCCCACTGTGCTGGTTTCCCCATAATTAGTTCCTTATTCGGCTCCCCAAACCCTGAGCCAGAGCATTCAGGAGCATGGGCTGTCCCTGTGGAAGACGGAGGCACACACTCATCTGGTTTACTGCCTGCATCAGGCATTCTGGGGGGCTGCGAGTCACCCTGCACCCATACATATCCACAGCTCTCCCTAATGGGGCTGTCAACCACAATGGCTGTGAGAGGGAGAGTGAAGCGTAATGAGGCGTGGTGTGAGAAGGCCTGTTCCATCCAAAATCCATAAGGAAACATGAGGAGGGCCAGGGGTGCTGGAGGAAGGGTGCGCGGATTAATGACTGATGGCTGGAGACTGAGCACAGCCACTTGAGCGGCCAGGACGCATGTGCTCTCCCTCCCTGTCTCTCTCTCTCTCTCTCATGTGCTCAACCCTGATTGGTTAAATAAGTGTCACTGTGGTCAAGCTGAGATGAGATTGGCTGCTCCTGCATCTCCTGGCACATAATCTTGTTTACCGACCCCCCATCATACATTACGCACCCCATTATTTCCTCAGAAACCATCACTCTGTGATGGAACGCAAACCCGTATGCAGTATTTGCCAGTTTGATTAGATTAATTTCGGGACTGTCTGAATGTAATGAAGGCAGAGAAAGTGATTTTTCTTAGGTGGCAGTGAAGTGATGCTGTGTCCACCTTATTATAGCACCTTATTACAGTCTCCTTCACCGTGGCGCAAGGAAGGCCCTGCACAGCCTGCTGCACCACTTCTGCTGCCGCGTCCATCTGTATGCTGTCAAATTTAAATTGTGTCGTAATGGTGTGACTTCTGAAAGTTTTGCCCGACGTTGTCAACAGTGCTACTAATGTCCGTGCAAATATAAATACGATCGTAATCATAAAAAGAAAGCTTGTGAAGGAATAAAAAAGGGTACACAAAAAATGAAGTTAGGAATTGCTTGAGAGGACCGTCTGCTCAAGGTTTTTCCCATTCAGATACTTAAGAGTCAGCCATCTCCACAGTGCTTGTCTTGCATCTCCATTTAAGGAGCTCTTAACAGGGCTTAAGACATGAGAGATGGCAGGTTTCTTTTAGGATATGGTGCTGCTCTCAGGAGCTGACTCCACTCAACTCCTCCAGGTGAGGTCACACTTGTCACCACTTTCATGTGACCCAAAATAAAACAAAAAAAGTGCTTACAGATGTGTGCTACATGTTAACCTCCTAATCTCCTGTAAGAGGAAGAGGAAGAAAAGTCAAGTTGTAATAGTTGATCAAAGTTCATCAGTGTTAGAGGTTAGAAGGATGCTGGGAAATTTAGTAAATCAATTAAATGTAAAGCAAAATAGGTTATATTTAAATTATACAATGGCTAATTCAGATTATTCTTAGAGTATTGTGTAGTTCTAAGCAAGTTTCAATTGCAGAAAAAGAAGGTTAAGGGTAAGATCGGAATGGAAAAAGATTTTTTATGCAGACTTGAATGGAACAGAATTTCAGGTAATGTAGTTGAGGCAGAGACCTTGGAGTGTTCATATCCAGGCTTCATTGTCACAGTGTTGGATACACTTTTAACTGAATGTATGAATGTATAAGTTGGGCTCAGTGACCTGTCCTTGCCTCTATGTATTCATATAACCTTTGCTCTGGCACTTGTTATGCTAGAGCACAGTGTTTAAGTCTATTCATATTTTTTCCTTTGTGTGATATCTCCCTTAAGCATCAAGAAAACTTAAGCATCAAGTTTTTTTGGCATTTAGGGAGACTGTAACCAAACAACACTTGACCTCTGATTGACTCAGTTCAAGGTGAGACAGCATGGACAGGCACAAAATGGCAGAAGCTTTACCAAGGCAATTAGTTCAGTCGCTTCAGATCTGTGAAATGATGAAGGAATTAAGGAAACGGGGGAGTAAGCTACCTAAAGAATTCAGCCGGGGTCACTCTCTGTCTCAGTCTTTCTGTTTCTCTTGTCTGTAGCTTCATGTCCTCCCATATTGATTACCTCGCTTGCTTTGAGTTTGTCTTCGGAATCCAGGCTAATGAGTTTTCAGTTTCATTTACTGGTATCGTGTTCCATAATTAGAAAAATCTTCCCTGGTAATTAATGCAAGTATCTCTTATGTCCTTTTGTTGTCCCTGTACAGGGCATCCAAAGTTAGCTCTGCTCTGGCCTGCTAATTTACAGCCTCGCTGTGTGTGCCCTCTTCTATGCTGTACCCCTCTCTGTCTCTGTGTACCCCTTTCCTCCTTTATCAGGGTTATAAAACTCACCTCTCTGTGTTTGTGCTGTAACACTCACCTCACTGTTTGTATGTCACCCTCACTTCTCTGTCAGTACTGTAACACTAACCTCTCTGTTTATGTATGACACTCACATGTATGTCTTTGTGCTGTAATCCTTTTCTCTCCATGTTTATACAATAACACTCCTCTCCCCGTGTGTCTGTGCCGTAACACTATGTGTCTTTGCCATAATGCTTCTCTCTTAGTGTGTCAGTGCTGTGCCCTCCTTTGTCTGAGTACCAGTGTTGTAACAGCCCTCTTGGCATGCCAATGCTGTACCTTCCTCTCTCTCTGTGTCTGTGCTGTTCCACTGCTCCTCTGTTTCTCTTGCTTTGGTTGTCTCCTGTCTGTGTCTCTGCTCCCCCCACCCAATCCCCACCCATCCTCTCCAGTCTCAGCCACCCCCGTTAATTGTTCTGTGTACGATTGAGACTTCAGCTGAGGAACGTAGGGACGCCGAGGTGTCAGGTCTGAAGACGAGAAACAGATGTCGTTTCCCGTTACAGATGCGCTGTGAATGCCTTGTCAGTTTTATCAGTCCAACGATCCCGTCCCCACCCCCCCCCACCGCCCCATTGCTGATGCGTTCCAGCCAGCTCAGTGCACCTTCACTGGTACGAGACCAGCACCTTGTGTCTGTATTTCACAGCCTTATGTCACAGACACTCTGTCACACTGTCACGCCACTCAAACTGACACTGTGTGGAGAAACGTGGCGGGCATGTATCGGTGTGTAGCACCCCTTACACCCAATTCCACTGGGTCAGTAGACACATGTTAAATGTAGCTTGCTAGCCTTGTTGCTTTTTCACATTTGAATGAAAACCGATTGCAGTCTTTCACAGTGGGGTTTATGCTTTCATGAACTGTTATGAAACTGTTCATTCTCGTCCTCGATGCTGATTGGTCAATCATTCTTCCAGCAATATTCATTATACAGCACCACTAAATGAGTTGTTCATGCATAATTTCAATATAATTATGCCTTCCACAAACAAATGTTGTGGATATGCAATTACTATATTTAGTAAATCATAACAAAATGGAGACATTTAGCAGTTCATTTTGCCATATCAGCTTATTGTCCAGAGTGTGTAAGTGGGCTGTCCAATATTTTACTTAGTGTGCAAACACAATAATGTTTAACTTAAATAATAATGAAGGATGAAATTAATAAGATTCAGTGTGAATGCTGAGTTGGAAGTAGGACTCTTGTTGCTTAGTAACCAAACAACTCTAGCTTGAGGAAGAATGCACTTTAGAAAGTCCTTAAAAGCTGTCCGTTAAAATGGTTTGGACTCACATTTATGAATTTGAAAGGACCTGTTTGTGAATATGTAGGAACCAGACTCATTACATCAGGAATATTGGGACAGTTTTGAATTGTGCCCAACAATACCCTCTAGCTGTGGAATAGTTGATGATGTAATTGTGTTCTTGTACAATATTGCCTCATTGTTGTGCAACTTCTACCTCTCTCACATTCCATTATCATTTTACACAGCAGTGTTTTGTGTTGTTCTCTGCTGCTCTGTCCTAGACGGGCATCTACATTTTGGTATGGGGGATTCCTCAATACATTTTTATTAAAGCCCCGTGGGTGCGTGTATGTTTGTGT
This sequence comes from Albula goreensis, assembly GCA_022829145.1. NCBI lineage: Eukaryota > Metazoa > Chordata > Actinopteri > Albuliformes > Albulidae > Albula > Albula goreensis. The sequence continues at coordinate 27,123,383 of CM040755.1, forward strand.
TCAGTGGAACGTTCTCTGGATCAAGATTTTTTTTATTTATTTTTGTCCCTGCCGTTAATAACGATGTTGTGATGTTCACCGCGCTTCTTCAAGACATGCTGCCAGAGGGGCGATGTCTCTGTCTTGGGCAGATTTAAAGAAGTGTCTCTTCCTTCACAGAGCGTAATCCTCCTTATTCTCTGCTTGGATTTATTCCCACTGCTGCGGCTCTTTGAATGTATGCCTCTGTGTCTCCCAAAGAATGGAAAACATCAACATTTTCTTTTTGCAGGACAGACATTGGCTAGTGCACAAAAGAATTTTTCGTTTCTTCACATTGCTCTCCACAGTACACAGTCACAATGCTATGGTGATTGTTTGCATGCATGTTTGTTTATGTGTGTGTGTGTATAAGTGATAGTATGAGTGTAGTATCGTTTACTGTCTGTTTGCTGACAGCATGTTTCCTTCTTTTGTGCGGCTGAGATATTGACTACATTCTGTTTCCCTCATTTATACCTATTTCGCATTGAGCATAGTGAAACCTGTCTCAGGGGTTCAGAGTGGCTCAGCCAATAAAGGCAATACCTTTAGCACATGCAAGTCCTGTGGCCTAGGCATCACATGATCACTGCTGACCTATCAGGAAAGAGTGAGTGTTGGTTAACTTTAGTCATGTGACACACCTGTTCAAGGAGGGTATGTTGGATGTAAGTTAGCCAAGGTATTGGATCTCACTTGCGCACTGTGAACTGTATGTGGGACTCGGACTGGGAGAAAATCCTTGGAAAGCTTATGGGATATATGCACAGCGCAACAGTGAACCTCATCGCAAAACACTGATGTACATTGACATCAACATCAGTGACAGACTACTTCATCATAACGCTGCAAGAGTCCGACTCTCTCAGACAGCAGGACCATAGCCCCTTTGACATGACGTAAAAAAGTAAAAAGTCCTCACAACATTTTGATGTAGATGCATACTTTTTGCTCAAGTTGGGCATCTAAAATATTTTAAATAGTCAAAAAATGCGTATGATATCAACAAATTGTTGCTGTTATCTGAATGCCTACAGATGGGAAATTAAAGGAAATATCACATTCTTTATTAGTTTTGGAATGTACATTTTTCTCCTACAGCTAGCAACCAGCCTTGGGCGAAGCACAATCTGGCCTTGGAACATGGACCTAATCATGTTCTCCATAAACAGCAGTACCGTAGGACATTTAGCATTTTAACTGGGAAAACTGTGAAAAAATTTGATATGAAATAATAATAATAACTATGTAGACATAGTCAGACATACCTGGGGGGTGGCATCATGGTGAATCCGCCTTCCCCACCTGACCCCGTAGCACCAGGCCTGGGGGTAAACTGAAGTTGAGGTGCGGTTTGATAGGCTTATCTCTGGAGTCACATGACACCAAACAGGGCTGAACATATTCCAGAAGACGTGTTCTGGCCACAGTCTGCTTTTATGTCTCACGTTTTTCAAGTGAAACAAGCCAGGTCCAAATATTGAATAAAATGACATATATGTAATGGTATTTCTTAAGTAATGAGAATAGGGCAGAGTAGTGACTTTCCTAGCAAAAGCCTGGTAATGTTAAGTATATCCTTTTCAATAGCACATAAGAAATTTTACATGAAATCATTTTGTGCAAAGTTTATATTAAATAGATGAGGGGGAGGAGGATGACTCAGTTTTCAATGATTATATTCTGGAGGAGATATTAAAAAAGGAAAATCATGTAAATTAGAGCCCCTCTTTATTACAGTGTTATTATACTTCTACAAATGCATTATAATCTCTTTATTGGTATTTTATAGTGTAATCTACAGTGTGATTTCAGTTGGTCCTTTTGATTTGTGGTTTCTGAAGGTGGTACTGGGGTTTTATATTTACTGTGGGAGATTTAGGGAACCGACAGAAAAGGCCCGTTCCGTTCTTCCTACTTTGCTTGTGGAACACGTCGGTCAGAATAACGCTCCCTCAACGCCGGCAGGTGAGAAACAACGGCCCGGCTCAATGGGAGGACGCGTGAAAACGAGCGGCAGGTCTACCAGCGCAAACTCCCCGCAGGGGAAACCTGTGCCGCGTTCCCGTCAGATCTCATTAGAGCGCGGCTCCTCTCTCCAGCGGCCGCGGGAGCGTAAGCAGAAACGCGGCGGTTATTGCTGGCGCTCCTCGACAGGGGTGACCTTATAGCAGGTTATCCGTGGCCTGGCGGTTCAGGCCAGCGCACCGTGCAGATGATGATGTGATAGGAGGGAGCCACAGTGCAGAGCAGCGGTTAAGGGATAGGCTCTATGACTGGAGGGCTTCAGTCTTAAGTGGAGCACCACCGTGCTCTTCAGCAAACCTTGCTAGAGGAAATACCCAGCAACATGACTGTACAGTGTGTGAAAATGGCAAACTGAAAGTAAAACTGTGAGAGGCCATCCGCTAGACAACTCATTATTCTGGGGACATTCTCTCATTCAATAATAATAACAATAATAATAATAATGGAAATAAAATGGTAAAATTAGAAGAAAACAGATAAAAATTCATACCTAGGGGTCTTTATTATGAAGTTGTATTTTCTCAAAGTGATGTGGTCATGAATTTCCCTTCATAAAAATTTCTATTATTTGATAAGTTCCAATAGTTTAGGTACATATACATATTAATTGGCGGTTTGAGGAAAGTGGTGGTGTGGCTGTGAATCTAATCGTCATTGATATGCATAGCAGCCGTATCACCCGACCCTTCCATGCAGAAGCGTTGCCGTGAATTATTTTGATGATTTGTAATCACTCCAGGCTGGTCTGCTTATGAATATTCATGAGCAGAGGGCCATCATCACAGCTATTTCAGGGGGAATATGCTGAGGCAGGAAAGGAGACAGTCACAGTCTCTGGACTCTGTAACCAGGGGAGATGGAGGTGGGGCTGTGACACGGCGGCGAATCAGAAGGTGGGCGTGGCTTTAAGGGCATCCCGGGCAATTGGCCATTTACTGTGACATCGTTGCTGTTTTCTGAAGCCAAGGTCGTAGGACGGTATCTGGTGGTGGCAGGCTCCTGTCACTGATTACCATAACAACCCTCGTTTTTTAACCTCAGCGCCCCACAACATTCCCACAATGGCCAGACCAGAGAAAATGCAACCTGGCAGCGAGAGAAGCTGAAGATTGATAGCCACAAGCCAAACATACCTAAAATTATTTTCTTTTCTCCTCTCATTAATCGTATGCCAGAACATTTCTTTTATTTGGTCAATTTGTATTGCGTATTCATTCATCTTCCCTGTGGCTGTCTGTTGCAATAACACTGTGATAACCCTTATTGCGATGAAAACAAAATTTTAAACAGTCTTTTCTTTTATTTCAGGCTGTCTGTGAGTTAGGTGATCAGCTACACGCCCACCCAACACACACACACACACACACACACACACACACACACACACACTAGAGTGTTGAATTGAGTGATTAAGACTGAAATGATTAATTAAGCTTTGAAGAACTAAAACAATACTCAGCAGGTACCCTCTGTAGATTACAGTTTTATTTTACTGCATGTTTTAAAGCCATGCCCTCTTTATTTTGTGTGGGTGTTCTTTAAAGTGTTTTTCATCTGAACAGAAATGAACACATACCAACACTATCATTAAAGTAAATGTGTAGTGTTTTTTCTTCATTGCAGTAGCTTAGACCTATGGTAAGGTGAATAGCTTGTGTTTTATTTTTTTATATTTTTTTTAACTTGTTCATGTTTTTTTATTCAGCTGGATATTTACTGAGGCAAGTCAGGTTAAGTGCCTTGCTCAAGGATGAAACAGAACCGCATCACCTGGGAACTGAACCCGGAACCTGTGGTTTTTCAGAACCCAATCTCCTTTAGCACTTGTACATCCCACACCTGCGTTTCAGGATTAAAACATGCAGTACGCTGCATGTTTAGCGGGTCGCTGCAAGCGCGGTCGGGGATATTAAATGGCCGTGCACTTCCAGCACGCACCAGAAAGCTCCGGAGTGTTCCGTGGGGGGAGCGGCACCGACAGACTCGCCGTCCAACAGATCGCTTTGATGAGAAGAGCCAAAGTCTCTCTGGCAGTACCTGGTAGAGCAGAGTGGAGAAGCAGCGGCAGCATCTGTGCGGGTGTTTCTGAAGGGGGGTGGGGGTATCTCTCCCTCCCTTTATGCTCTCATTCCCTTTACGTATCACTATCTCCCCCTTCCCTCCCTCCCTCTCTCTCCTCTCCTCTTCCCTCCGTTTCTCTCTGTCTCCAGAGATGGCTCTGATCACTAGCCCAGTATGTCTCTGAGGAGGAAGTATGAGAGAATAACACAGGCAGAGAAGAGGAATCACAGGACATTAACTCTCTGAGTAGTTCATATAATTTCTTTCCCTCAGAAATTCAATGGCAATTTCAATGGGTTTTCACTTTCAATTTTTCTGTACTACTTATTAACAGTAGATGATGATGTTTTTTTATAGCGTAACACACTTGGCTCTTTCCAATAAATGGCAAATAGATTGGATAACCTAGCTCAAAAAAATTACGTTTTGGCTACAGCGGTATACTTTCTCATGAAAAATTCATACTGGTCTTGTTTAGGATTTTTATTATGATACAGTATTTGTGTTATATCTCTTGATATAATGAGTGTGAACAAGCCCAGCCTGTCCTCACCTATCCTTTTCATTTGCTTTCCTTTATTTTTGCATTAATCTCTGGATATAGGATTTCAAATGTATCCATGTCCCATTTAGTGTGTCTTCACTACCTGATCAGGTTTCAAACTTCCATGGGCCGGTCTGGTTCTACTGATATATAATGAGGCAGTCTGGGTATAGCTCTAGGGTGGAAAACAGGTGAATTGAGTTAGACTGGTTCCAGCTCTACACTGGAAAAGTGGAGAAGCTGCGACAGATCCTGGATCAGGGTTAGTGTCTCACAGTCAGCCCACATTGGATATGAATCTGAATGCTAGTATGAGGCAAATAGCCAATCATCCACACTGCCCTGACCCCACCCCCACACTTGAAGAACAAAGGATAAAATGAGGAGGCGGGATCATATCATCAAAGCACACCTTGCGTGCCTGTGTTCCTTCTCCTCTGTGACTGTCTGCATTACAGACAGCGTATCAGCGCAGTTTGTCTCTCCGTTACATCCGAGGTGTCAATGCGGTCCTAGCTGCATCGCAGGCAGGGTGTCGATGTGCCTTTCCTTTTTTATTGGCAGGGTGTTTTGTGTATCATCTATTCTGTCAGCGTGTGTTGTCAATTGTTGTCAGTAGGAAGAATGACTTCATATTCAGCTGAGCCATTTTTAGACCGAACATACTGGGAGAATCAGAGACACTGAGGGCTCCATTTTGACAGTCCAGGCTTGAGGTGTAGTGATAAAACAAGACTGAGCTATAATTGGTTCATCATTTATTGGATAGATAGACTTGTATGAAGTCTATATCAGCACAAAGTTCATTTCATAGCAATTTGGAACGTTACAATTGTCGCCATTCTACATCTGTGAAATTGATTCCGCATAATTTTGAAGTAATTACACGTAAAGTAATTGTCAAAGTATTTCACTCTATTTTTGCTGCCACACCGCGCCTCTGTAATAACAGAGCTTTGATACTCGCAGGGGAACATATTCGCACAATCTACCTGTTTCACACGACGCTTCCTTGCATTAAAACATTATGTATGATTAAGATCCTCGGGGCCCTATACACCTACAGGGAACTGATGCTAAAATATTCAGGCCTCAACAGGTTTAATGCTAATTAAACCTTTCACTTTGAAACATTAAATTAAAAACAGTATGATATTTCACCCCCTTGCCTATGAACAAGTAACAATAGCGCATTTTATTTTTCATGAAATGTTTTTATTTTTTTTCACATGTTAAAGAAATTCCATGCAAATGTCACTAAACAGCGGGTAGTCCCCCCATTAGGGCAGCATAATCTCCATTAATAGGGCATATTAACATGCACTAAATAGTGAATGCACTGAGAATAAAATGAATCCTAACAAATCGAGTGGAGCCAGAGGTGATACTAAATCAGTGTTCACCTCAAGCATCTCTCTCTCTCTCTCTCTCTCTCTCTCTCTCTCTGTCTGTCTTTCCTTTTCTCTTACCTACTCTTCTCTTCTGTCAGTGTTAATCTACCACATTGAAATCAGGAGCCTGCCTTATGGTTCTACTGAATGAATGAATGAATGAATGAATGAATGAATGAAGCATCTTTTTTGTCAAAACGTAAACCTCTGCAGTTTTCTCCAGACTGTCCCTCAATGGCGTTCCAAGAGATTTTTGGGAGAATGAGTGAGGATACACCTGAGAGCTCGGTGTGGGAAATCTTCGCAGAAAGTCGCACCTATTTTCATGTGAATATGAGAGCAGAGGCCTTCTCCGCAGCACAGTTTAATTGGCTGATCTTGGGTCAGAGGGATGGCGGTGTAGCCCCCGGCGATGCTGTCTCTGACGGTCATCCTCCCTCTGTCAGGTGGAACTAATTGTAAAGGTGTGAGAGAAACCCGCCATCCAGACAGTGAGTGAAACAGAGACACAGCCACACATACAGCAGTAATGACTTTTATTATAATTATTATTATAATAAAATTATTATCATTGGCAGAGTAGCATTAGCAGTGTTCCTACTTTTATTGCAAATTGTTGCATATTATTTTATGTTATTTTATCTGCTAGTGCAGTTATGATAATTATACTGTATTTTCTGCTCATATATTAATATATTTATCTCTTTTGCAGTACTTGAATTGAATGTATTTTATTAGCAAGTATAATTGGTGTAAGTTTTATTAATTAAAGGTCACAACTGTAAAGGTCTCCGGTAAATGCATTATTTTTTGTTTATAGATTTTCGTTGGGCAGAGCCGGTTGAGTGAGGCCCAGGGAGGCGGGGTCATAGAGGCTGGAGGGGGGAAGGGCTCTCGGGCTTGGAGTGCATGTCAGTGCCCTCCCCTTAGTGCTGTGATCACATTCACATCACTGAGCTTTGATCCTGTGAGGAGGCACTGTGTGGGTGTGGCCTAAGACTCCACTTCCATACCATGCCCATTTGTGCAGGCTGTTTCACTGATGTTTACAATGCCTGAGCATTATGGAGCATGGGCGGTGAGTTAACGGGTTGTGTGTGTGTATGTGTGTGTGTGTGTTTGTTATTATGTAGATTAATCCATGTGTTTATGTGCATGTGTTTTTATGTTGTTACTATGTGTGTGTGCATATGTGTTTGTGTGTTTAATTGTGAGTGCTTGTGTTCCAGCATGTGTAATTGTGTGTATGTTTGTAAATTCAAGTGTGTGTGTGTGTGTGTGAGCGTGTGTGTTTGTGTATGTGTTTGTGTATGTGTATGTGTATGTGTGTGTGTGTGTGTGTGTGTGTGTGTGTGTGGGTGAGCATGTTTGTTTGTGTGTGTGTGTGTGTGTGTGTGAGCGTGTGTGTTTGTGTATGTGTGTGTGTGTGTGTGTGTGTGTGTGAGTGTGTGTGTTTGTGTATGTGTGTGTGTGTGTGTGTGGGGTGAGCATGTTTGTTTGTGTATGTGTGTGTGTGTGTGTGTGTGGGTGAGCATGTTTGTTTGTGTATGTGTGTGTGTGTGTGTGTGTGTGTGAGAGCGTGTGTGTTTGTGTATGTGCATATGGATTCTCCCGTCAGTGACAAATCCCTAAACCAGCACATTTCATCTCTGCTCTGTGGTCTGTTTTAGCCAGCAGCGCTAATCTCACCAGTTCCATTCTTTGAAAATGAAAAGCTGGCCCTGTGTGAATACGGATGTGTGGAAGGCGGCGGTGTGGCCGCTCTCCGGTGAGACCCAGGCAGAGGGTGAGACGGCTGAATAAGAGCCGGGGCGGGCCGAGCTGAACTCTCAGACCTCGCTCTCACCCTGCAGCTAAAGCCTCCTTATCACTGGCCTGGCTCTTCCCCACACTCTGAGCTGCCATCCCTGCTGAGCTGAAGGGACCCAGGGCCATCCGCTGCTCACGGTGCTGCCGCTAGGATTTAAAATGGCTGATATTGCTGTGTGTGTGTGTGTGTGTGTGTCTGTCTGTCTGTGTGCAAGTGTATGTGTGTGTACCTTCATTTGTGTGTGTGTGTTTCTCTGTCTGTGTGCAAGTATACGTGCATGTGCGTGTGTGTACCTGTGTGTGTGTGTGTGTGTGTGTGTGTGAGAGAGAGAGCATGTATTTTTCAGCTTGTGTGTGCATGTGTATGTGTGTCTGCATGTGTGTGTAAGCATGTTTCCCTGTCTGTGTGCAAGTGTACGTGTGTGTGTGTACCTGTATGCGTGTGTATTTTGTGTGTGTGTGTGCGTGTGTTTGTCTGTGTGCAAGTGTGCATACGTGTGATTGTATGTGTATATATGTTTAAGTGTGTGTGCATGCGTGCGTGCGCTTGTGTCTGGATATGGCTTGCTACTTTACAGCCTCCGTATGACATGCACTGATATACACAGCCATGTATATTTAAAAAGACAACTTCTCACTTCAGACAATTTTAGTCACGTCGTGTTGTGAATAAATTGTTAGTCACAGAAGCATAAAACAGCGACAACATCGGATGACAACGGTGCAAGCTTTTTACACATGTATCAGATCGTAAAACTGTAAAATACACATTTTGAAAACATACACGATAGACAGAAACCACTGCTGCCTCCGCCCTCCTGCTGCTTCATCCTGCCTCCTCCTCCTCTGTTACCGTACCGTACCACCAGGAAACCTTCAGGGATCATTACTATGTTTCCAACAAACACATCATCAGCCAAACGTAAAGAAAACCGAGCATGCATCGCTCTCCCTGATCATCATGAGTGCATGCCAGCCCCGTACATTCAGCATGTGGTGATGAAAAAGGCAGAAAAACATTAATCTGTTGTGATTTAACTTTCTTTTAATGTCATAAGGTGGAATATTGCTTTAACTGTGCTGCCAGTAAAGTACTGATCTAGTTCAATTATTTGCATTCCTCGTATTTACCCATTTAGTTTTTAGAAATAGTTGAAAACTACCTTCATAGAGAAAGTTTTTATATCTTGATAAACCCTGCAAGAAGTGAGCAAACAGTAAACCAGCAAAACGCATTCAAAAGGGTAAAGAGCGCAGTCAGTTGGGGACAAGGGAAGAACGATTTAAGGTTTTGAAAGCAAGACTTTGTCCTCAGTCTACAATCATATGCTATGTACACAAGATGGGTACAAGCAGCTTTTAACTGGCACGGTGTAAGTAGCAGTAAGACAGCAATCGACAGACACTTTAGCCATATCAATCTCAGGTGAGAAAGGTGAGTGGAGGGTAAAAGCAGCCTCTCAAACAGTCTGTCTGAAGTAGGTTGTAGTGAAAGGGGAGGCTTTAGCTGTCAGCTGAGCTCAGTTGAAACGGGGAGGTTCCGAGGCTCATTAAAACTGCCGCCCGTTTCTTCATCACGGTGGCCTGGGACAGGCAGCCCAACTTCCCACACATGCTCCGGTATTCCCTCTGCCCAAAAGACAGAATGAAACGCACGAGCGCAGGAAATGAACCAAGTCGGAGCTTTCCAGAGAGCTTTTCTGGATGGTGACCCATGAGGCCGCGTTGCACATCAGGTTTACTGCTTGCATTATCGAGTAAATCTCGGATCATCCTGCCTTTTTGAACCCCTTTTTTAAAAACCCCATTTCTGAAACAAAGAATTTAAGGAAACAGCCGTACAAGAAAACATCCATCTAATCATGTGTCATCCATCTGATCAGAAATCTATAATTCTTACTGTTTAATTAGTTGTAATTTTTGACAGAACAGGCTATTATAATGATGTTCAGTTTGTTATCCCTATCCTGTATCAAGATCCAGTTTGTCATATAAAACCGAGTCATTTTTGTACCCTCCCCTGCTCATCATTTGTGATGAGTTATGATAATATGATAATAGTATGTCGTAATTGATAATCATGGGAAGCTACAAGTATGACTTGGTTTTGTATTTTAAACAAGTTCTTGACACAGACAGGAACAGTGAGCATTCATCCTGTATCATATACATGAGAACAATTGAAATGAATTTGATTATTTCTTACATTCATTTTACTTTGACTTTCATTTAATTTCTTGGCTTTCCATCAAATGTGCTCTTCGCCAGTTACTGTCTTGAATTCTGCCTTTTGGTTCACTGTGGGGACATTTTCACTCTTCCACAAAAAAAGAAATACTATCTGGGGTCAAACCCTGGAACTTACTTTATGTTCGATTTCATCGTACTGTTCTAAGAAACCATAAAGCCAATGTTAAGCCCTTATTAAGTATGTATGTTAACTGGTAATTATGGGTAATGTAGTTTTTCCTCCCCTGCAAACAGCACTACAGTATACTTTGTTTGCTCAGAACAGCAGGTGTGCTCTTTTCTTCACACACAGCTCATTCCACATAATAATGCAGTGCAACACATAAATGCATCCCAGGTTTGCCTTTCATCCCAATGGCTTGCTTCTGTGTAATTACTTTCCCTTCTGTTTCTCAGCAAATACAAGCTATGGTTTAGCAAGAGGAAGTGTCACATTAGCCACAGAGAAAAGGCTGGCACAGCGTCACCAAGTGTAACCGTGCAGAGCTACGTACACAACGGTGCCGTCTGGATCCAGAGAAAAATAATTGAAAAAAACCCTTGTTTTTTTTTAACTGCATTTTCGTCCTTGGGGTGTAGTGCGTATGAATGGGAAGCATGAAGGCCCAAGAGAGGGGAACGTGTGCCGTTTAAGAGAATTCCTTTGAAAAGGGCCTACATAAAACGAATACAAAAGTGAATTCCACAGCCCTGCTTTCAGGGGGCTTTAGAAATTCCCCTCTCAAATAACTTCACCCAAAGGGCTAAGCAAAGCAGGTTGTAGGAGAAATGTTTTTTCCACTCTCTCTTTCCCCTTTTCGCTCTCTCTTTCTGATCTGTTTTTCATTTCCTCCTTTTTTTCTAAATTCAATTCAGGGGAAGTTTTATCAGCAGGAAAAACAGGCTGTTTTTTTTAAAAAAAAAAAAAAAAAAAAAAACAGGCACTTAGTGTACAGTAAAAGTCTCAAACACATAAATGTTAGAATCTTTCAGCTCAACCCCTGCTATCTCTCTCCACCCTATTATAAACCCCATCATACGCTTTCCCTTCTCTGCTCAGTCTCAGCTAAATTAGACTCGAAAGCCATATTGATTTCCAGACTGTCTCTTGTAGCTCCTGGCTATGGGTGTATCGGGAAATACGCTGTGTGTTATGCTCTCAAAATTCTTCACTGAGTGAATCTGAAGATGAGTGTGTGACAGAGTTTTTTTTTTTAATAATTTTATTTTATTCTATTTTTTTGTTATTTACTTCTTGTGATGTGTGAGGGTGGTTGTAGGCTTTCCATGGTGTCTTCTACTTTAATTTTAATTTCATTTGCTTGCGTTTTGTTTATTTTTTGGGTTTTCGTGTTGTTTGGTTGGTAAAAATTAAATACGAGGGTGCGTTGTAGTAAAAGAGATCTAAAAGTCAAACTTACTCACTCTCTCTCGCTCTCTCTCTCTGATGACCTTTTGGTAGTTCATCAATCTCGATTAAAAACCATTGAGGGTCGAGCTTTTAGCTGCTCTGCACTTCACCTCTCATAGAGGTGCAGCTACAGTTTCCTCTTTTAAAACATGTCTAAAGACGTATTCGTTCTCCTATGCCTACTCCTCTAAGTTTGGACTTCTTAGGATGTTGATTTTATTTCAACATATTAACTTATCTTCTCATAATGCACCCTGGGACGAACACATGAAGAGCGCTATATAAGGGCTTACTGTATTGTATTGTATTGCTCACTGAGTGTATCTGGAGATGTGGACCATGTTTCCTTCTCTGCCAGTGCTCTTAGCAGGGTATAATGGGTGGTGCTGGGGTATGAGTGAAGCTGTTAGAGTATAATCTATCATGAGAGGTGTGGTGTATTATGGAATACGAGGGAGTTTAATGGGAGATATGAGGATATAATGGGACCTGTCAGAGTTTGCTAGGTAGTGTGTGGGTAAAATTAGTGTTGTGGAGGTACGATGGGAAATTATTTGACCCTCTCTTCTGTGAAGGAGTATGGGTTGGTATAGTAGGAAATGTTGGCTTGTATCATGTTCTCTCTCTGTAATGGTGTAATCGGTGGTTCAAGTCTGAAACTTGACCCTGAGACATCCTTTCGGATGGCAAAAGGCTCTCACTGTGAAACATGTGAAGCCAGACGACAGGCGTGTGAGCTGTTACACAGGATTCAATGTTGATGGGCATCCTAAAAGTGAGAGGACAAAAAAGGTAGCTTGGCCTCCAAAAACCCTGTGCCTTTCCTATAGCCTATCTGTCTCTTCCCCCTCCTCCACGCCCCCCCCAGCCCTGCCTCCCTGTCTTAGTGAGAGCTGCCTGCAAGCCTAAAATTGGAGCCACCTGGAGGGGGCGTGTTTGCTGGTATTTATGCTGAAATCTCAAGCGTGCTTAGAAGACAAGGACAATCAGCGTCGCTTGTTTGAGCTTAATGGGGGAGTCCGTGCCTAAACGAACATTCACGTATGAGACCTGGCTGGAGACCAGAGGTCCTAAGGAGCAAGCATGGTACAGGAGGGACCCCCAACAATCCTACATCCAGGGTCCTCTTGCAAAGCTTTTCTCATGCTGGAAATTAAAGCGTAAATTACACGTTTTACATTATATTGAAGCATTCAGCAGATACTCCTATGCCATTCAACGTTTTGCACAAGCCATTTTCAAACCTACACATTCACTAAGGCAATAAAGGTTAAGTGCCTTTCTTAAACGTAGAATGGCTTTGCCCCTCAGGGAGATAAACCTGCAAGCCCAATTTGCTCACCATTATGCTGCCCTGCCACCCCACAGTTTATGAAGGCTATTTTAAAAAAGCTAAATGTAATAGCTATTGTATACTTTGTGATGTATCGCGCACGAACATTCATGATTGCGTTTTGAACAGCTTTCAGTATGCCTAGAGTCCATTCTTCCTCTTCAAGTCAAAGGTATAAGACTATGTCACTGTAGAGGCCGTTTCCAAAATTTTGTTTCCATGTTCTTCTTGAGAGACTGAAGTAATTGACATGAGACTTCCTTAAAGTTTGAACTGCTTCCTGAAGTAGTAAAATGAGGTTTACGGACAAATTATTTGTCAGTTCACGTAACTACTGCTGAACAAGAAGATTCCGTGTAGTCACAGTCAAAGACTGTTACCCAGACTCTGCTCTGGGTAACATACCCGATGCATAACCTTACTAAACTGTGTGACATCAGACGTCTTCTTATGTTTTACATACAATATGACACATCACAAGACCAATCATATGCTTTAAGTTGTCTGAAATATTGTCTATAAATTGTAAAATAAAATAATATTTACTGATCTTCTATTGTGGCTCTAACAGTTGCAGTAAGGTATGACTTTTGGAGTTAATGGAAAATATACATCATTCAATTTGAACCATTTAGTAAAAGCATTGAGTATGCAATTCAGAGAAATGAATGGAAGTGGAGACAGCTAATACAAAACCCCAGACAACATTTGCAAGTCTGCTCAATAGAGGATGACTTGCTGAAGAGGAGGCGTAGCTCTCCATTTCATTTCCCAACAATGACTGTGACTGGACTCCTTTAAGAAAAAATGAGAGCCCAGAAACAGTTAATGTGCGACGTCTGCCAGCCGTCAAGGTGAGCGAGCGTCCTTTCCGAATGAGGCCTGGCTAAACGCATTCAGCGGGGAAGTGTAACCGGCGAAGATTACCTGGCAGCAATTACCAAAGCTCTCACTCATAAGAACGCCTCACTCTCCATTTGTACCGCCGCATGTTGCCCGAGGTGCAGCTAGTTCAATATTAATCTGAGCTTAGATCTTAGATCAGTGCTGCAGAGAAGACCGTTCAGTTGAACACGCTAGGGTGGTCTTGGTAGCACGTTGTATGTTCAAGGCTGCTGTTTTATGTGGCCTGGAGGTGCTTAGGACCCCCTCTGATCACCATCCTGATAAAGGAGGGCAGTGCTACTCCCATCAATTGCTGTATGGTCCTTGTGTTTTTCCAAACCTTCCAACCCTAGTAGAAGACCTGACATATTGTCATTTTCCACTTCCCAGCTACACCAAAAAAGCTGTGTCAGGGTGGTGAGAAACTTCTTTTTGGGAGTAATTCTTACAGCACCCCTTCATTTTGTGTAGTTTTTTCCTCCTTCTAGAAAATGACACACTTTAAGGCCCCTGCAATAAGGAAGCTAGTTAAACTCGAGTCTCGAGTCTACATCAGCTGAAAGCCGGCTGAATCTGCTGGCGTGTCGCGTGGCATTAGCAGAGTTTACACCAATCAGATGGTGACAGATCCTGTTACTGTGCGTGTGGCAGTCTGCTTTAATGCCGTTCAAGCGTACACACCATGACTGTCTAGGTGCTATTTTACAAAAACTAAAATGAAACAGCATTTTTGTACAGCAATACTATCACTGTGCTGTAATGCTGTTTGTCTTTTGGTTTCACTTTGCCACCAACAGCCAAGCCTCACCTGTTTGGTTCTGCTTTCTTTTATCTATCTGTGTATCTGGGGTTGCTCTCCATTTGTTATTTCATTTGATAATATGACTCCCAAGCTTTCTTGCTGGGGAGAACACCATATGGGTGCTTATTGACATGTAATTACATATCAATAAACACTTAAACCAAATAACCATACTCACAGTAGGATCATAGACAACTAGACTACTGATATTCGCAGTTTTGAACCCTGGAAGGAAAACAATTCCACACAAATTTTAACAAATTGATTACATTGATGTGAAACAGCAAGAAAGTCAGATTGCACTTCATCTGTTTGTTCATGACAGTTTTCTGAAATATTAAACTGGCAATATTTACTCCTTAGAATGTACAGTCAACATTTCACACGTTTGTCCAGCTTCCTGGATATTAGAATGCTCTTCAGTATTCTTTAACATATTTCATTTTAGCTGGTTTTAATAATAAAAAGTGCACGACAAAAGTTTTTCCTGGTTATTTCTGAACCCTTTTTTAAATACCCCATTTCTGAAACAAAGAATTTAAGGAAACAGCCGTACAAGAAAACGTCCATCTAATCATGTGTCATCCATCTGATCAGAAATCTATAATTCTTATTGTTTAATTAGTTGTAATTTTTGACAGAACAGGCTACTATAATGATGTTCAGTTTGTTATCCCCATCCTGTATCAAGATCCAGTTTGTCATATAAAACCGAGTCATTTTTGTACCCTCCCCTGCTCATCATTTGTGATGAGTTATGATAATATGATAATATGATGAGGTATGATAACATTGACACAGTATGTCATAATTGATAATCATGGGAAGCTACAAGTATGACTTGGTTTTGTATTTTAAACAAGTTCTTGACACAGACAGGAACAGTGAGCATTCATCCTGTATCATATACATGAGAACAATTGAAATGAATTTGATTATTTCTTACATTCATTTTACTTTGACTTTCATTTAATTTCTTGGCTTTCCATCAAATGTGCTCTTCGCCAGTTACTGTCTTGAATTCTGCCTTTTGGTTCACTGTGGGAACATTTTCTCCCTTACACAAAAAGCCCTGCCTCCCTGTCTTAGTGAGAGCTGCCTGCAAGCCTAAAATTGGAGCCACCTGGAGGGGGCGTGTTTGCTGGTATTTACGCCGAAATCTCAAGCGCGCTTAGAGGACAAGGACAATCAGCGTCGCTTGTTTGAGCTTAATGGGGGAGTCCGTGCCTAAACGAACATTCACGTATGAGACCTGGCTGGAGACCAGAGGTCCTAAGGAGCAAGCATGGTACAGGAGGGACACCCAACAATCCTACATCCAGGGTCCTCTCGCAAAGCTTTTCTCATGCTGGAAATTAAAGCGTAAATTACACGTTTTACATTATATTGAAGCATTCAGCAGACACTCCTATGCCATTCAACGTTTTGCACAAGCCATTTTCAAAGCTGCACATTCACTAAGGCAATAAAGGTTAAGTGCCTTTCTTAAACATAGAATGGCTTTGCCCCTCAGGGAGATAAACCTGCAAGCCCAATTTGCTCACCATTATGCTGCCCTGCCACCCCACAGTTTATGAAGGCTATTTTAAAAAAGCTAAATGTAATAGCTATTGTATACTTTGTGATGTATCGCGCACGAACATTCATGATTGCGTTTTGAACAGCTTTCAGTATGCCTAGAGTCCATTCTTCCTCTTCAAGTCAAAGGTATAAGACTGTGTCACTGTAGAGGCTGTTTCCAAAATTTTGTTTCCATGTTCTTCTTGAGAGACTGAAGTAATTGACATGAGACTTCCTTAAAGTTTGAACTGCTTCCTGAAGTAGTAAAATGAGGTTTACGGACAAATTATTTGTCAGTTCACGTAACTACTGCTGAACAAGAAGATTCCGTGTAGTCACAGTCAAAGACTGTTACCCAGACTCTGCTCTGGGTAACATACCCGATGCATAATCTTACTTAACTGTGTGACATCAGACGTCTTCTTATGTTTTACATACAATATGACACATCACAAGACCAATCATATGCTTTAAGTTGTCTGAAATATTGTCTTTAAATTTTAAAATAAAATAATATTTACTGATTTTCTATTGTGGCTCTAACAGTTGCAGTAAGGTATGACTTTTGGAGTTAATGGAAAATATACATCATTCAATTTGAACCATTTAGTAAAAGCATTGAGTATGCAATTCAGAGAAATGAATGGAAGTGGAGACAGCTACAACAAAACCCCAGACAACATTTGCAAGTCTGCTCAATAGAGGATGACTTGCTGAAGAGGAGGCGTAGCTCTCCATTTCATTTCCGAACAATGACTGTGACTGGACTCCTTTAAGAAAAAATGAGAGCCCAGAAACAGTTAATGTGCGACGTCTGCCAGCCGTCAAGGTGAGCGAGCGTCCTTCCGAATGAGGCCTGGCTAAACGCATTCAGCGGGGAAGTGTAACCGGCGAAGATTACCTGGCAGCAATTACCAAAGCTCTCACTCATAAGAACGCCTCACTCTCCATTTGTACCACCGCATGTTGCCCGAGGTGCAGCTAGTTCAATATTAATCTGAGTTTAGATCTTAGATCAGTGCTGCAGAGAAGACCGTTCAGTTGAACACGCTAGGGTGGTCTTGGTAGCACGTTGTATGTTCAAGGCTGCTGTTTTATGTGGCCTGGAGGTGCTTAGGACCCCCTCTGATCACCATCCTGATAAAGGAGGGCAATGCTACTCCCATCAATTGCTGTACAGTCCTTGTGTTTTTCCAAACCTTCCAACCCTAGTAGAAGACCTGACATATATTGTCATTTTCCACTTCCCAGCTACACCAAAAAAGCTGTGTCAGGGTGGTGAGAAACGCACCCCTTCTTGTGTGTAGTTTTTTCCTCCTTCTAGAAAATGACACACTTTAAGGCCCCTGCAATAAGGAAGCTAGTTAAACTCGAGTCTCGAGTCTACATCAGCTGAAAGCCCGCTGAAACTGCTGGCGTGTCGCGTTGCATTAGCAGAGTTTACACCAATCAGATGGTGACAGATCCTGTTACTGCGCGTGTGGCAGTCTGCTTTAATGCCGTTCAAGCATACCCACCATGACTGTCTAGGTGCTATTTTACAAAAACTAAAATGAAACAGCATTTTTGTACAGCAATACTATCACTGTGCTGTAATGCTGTTTGCCTTTTGGTTTCACTTTGCCACCAACAGCCAAGCCTCACCTGTTTGGTTCTGCTTTCTTTTATCTGTCTGTGTATCTGGGGTTGCTCTCCATTTGTTATTTCATTTGATAATATGACTCCTAAGCTTTCTTGCTGGGGAGAACACCATAAGGGTGCTTATTGACATGTAATTACATATCAATAAACACTTAAACCAAATAACCATACTCACAGTAGGATCATAGACAACTAGACTACTGATATTCGCAGTTTTAAACCCTGGAAGGAAAACAATTCCACACAAATTTTAACAAATTGATTACATTGATGTGAAACAGCAAGAAAGTCAGATGGCACTTCATCTGTTTGTTCATGACAGTTTTCTGAAATATTAAACTGGCAATATTTACTCCTTAGAATGTACAGTCAACATTTCACACGTTTGTCCAGCTTCCTGGATATTAGAATGCTCTTCAGTATTCTTTCACATATTTCATGTTAGCTGGTGGTTTTAATAATAAAACGTGCACTACATAGGTTTTTACGAGTTATTTCTTTTGAGAAATAAATTTTGCGTTGAAATGCATGGAATGTTGGCCTTATTTCATTTTATCTTTCTTTTTGGTATCCTATGAAAACTGGCCCCTGCAAATCTGCATTATTATTGATTATGTATTTGTGTTATCACAGATTTACAGTAACTGTATATGATTTGCTTGTGATGTACACATAACATGCATAGTTCATAGGTCTTTCTCTGTGCTTATTTCATCATACAATCATAAACACATGTGAGCACACACACAATCAAATAACAAAATCACTAAATTTAACTTGAATTTGTATACTTTCTTGATATAATGTCATTGACATTTTGTTTACAACCAGACAGTACTACGCAGGAAGATGAAATATGCTTTTTTCGGATGAGTGATACATTCTTTCTGACTACAATAATTAATCAAATAGTTACACAATTATGATTGTGTCAATAATTCAGTTTTGTAATTGTTATGTTCATGAAATTACATAAGAAAAAACAAAAAGGAAAACAGGAATTGAGTTCTCCTCTCACACATACCAAGAAAACAGTTTCATCAAACAAAACACCATTTATCTTTTTGGTTTCCAGGTACTCTATTCTAGTTGCACATATTGAAGGCGTATTCACAAGATAAATGAATCCATCAACAGGCTAGTCAGGCAGTTTGCACTATTTAGCAAAATCAGATTTGTAATTGTGTTTGGGGGCTTCTGTAATGTGACGCATATGTGACAACATCAGTGAACATGAAAAGGCCCTGAACAATAAACTCATCAGATATCACCTTCAGTGGGCTGAACTTCACCCCTAAGGAACAACCATCTGCTTTCCAAATCATTGCAATAGTGTAACAGGAAAGTTTGCTGTCTATCTGTGTCCAGAGGCTGTTCTGTGTACATTTCAGTAATACTTAGCAAATGTGCCATGCCAATTAAAATACATTACTTACTTTCACAAAATTGCTACTCCATTCTGATTACAAAAACCCTTGCACTGTGTGCTAGATTAGCGGCCATTTTATAGGTGTACTTTCCTGCATAGTTTGTCGCTGAGGCAAGGTAATACACTTGGGGATGTCTGCCAAATTTTAGTACAAGCCTATAAACTGTGTTGTGGGCGAAACTACAAATAGGATAGATAAAACACAGTGTTACCTGTTTAATAAGACAATGGGCCTAATGGTCTTAGCTCTGCAATGAAAAAATGTTTTTTTAGAAAAAGAGTGAGGAAACAAACAATGAAACAGTGAAGCCGAGGTCAGCTCAAAAGCACAGAAATGTTAATCGCTGAGGCATCGAATAGGGAAAAAATTTACCTTATAAAACATAATCTGTGTACATGAAAATGAAAGCATAATAACAAAGAGCCCATGACTTTCACTGCAGTGAAGTACATAATGTGTCATAAAAAGGGGTTTTTATATTTTAAAATGATGAACATAGCAAGCTTCAAGAAAAATGCGCGAGCGAGGGTTTTCCTTAGAGGAAGCAGTATTAGCTGGAAATTGATGTTATAGGCAGCTACTAAAGCAAACACAGCACAGCAATTTTCATTATGAACTTGACTGTCAATAAAATGTTTTGACACTTTTATTTTAATGACTCTAAACTGTTGTGAGTGCTGGATAGTGCTGTTTCTACAGCTCGGCTTTTTTTTTTTCTCCATGTGCTGTGAGTCTCAGCCACCTGGCTTGCTCTTTAAAGTTTTTGACATTTGCCTCGTGTTCCTGTTAGCTACTGGAAATCTCAATAAGTGATCACCTTTTAGATGTTTATCAGGATGTGCTACAAAGACCAGGAGCTTCCAGGGGCAAGTATCAGGGCCTCGTCCACCCTTTCACAATCAACGGCCCAAGATTCCCTGTTTCCTGCATTGCTGTTTCCAGATTCCATCCCAGTCCTTACAGGGTGTTGTATAATGTGGTAAAATAGGTATTGAACTGTGCTGTGTTTGTTTGTGTCTGCTGGGGGAAATAACTCTCTTCCGACGGAAATATTGATGCTAAGGTGGTAGAGACCTTCTGGTTGGTGTCCAGCTGTTTTTTAGCCTCTCCTATTTAACATCCAATGCTGTTAACATTGATTTAGACTTGGCACTGACAAAACATCTGAGTTTATAAGGCGAGATAATTGTTTGTGAAGAGCATGGTCCAACATAATTGCTCCTTAATTAAGTAATGGTTATCTATGTGTGCATTTTAGTCCATGTCAGAACCAAATTATGTGTTTGATTTTATTACATATGCATAATCAAAGCCTCACCCATCAATCATTGAATAATGTTTTCTAAACAGCATTTCAGTGATTACATTTCCCAGAGTTCTTGTTGTGCTATATAGACATGGCCCTCCTATGAGAAATCACCATGAAAAGGAAACCCACATGTGGGCAAGGCTGTCTATAGAATAGCTTTAAGCGGTATATACGCATATCGGTTTGTGTCAAGCTCTTCTCTGAGGGTTTATGCTAAGAGATGGGTTCTTTATTTTAAAAACTGGTGTGACTCAGCATGGCACCGAGCATAAAGCTTTCCAGTCTTCTCGATTTGGCATAGTCACAAGCCCAGCGGATGGTTACACCAGGGTCTGATGCAAAGACAAATATACAAGGACAACTACTAAATGGCTAAGACATAGATCTGGGTCTAAAGCCAATGCTAACACAGAATACTGGAACATTGAGCGATGCTAATGCTAACGCAGGGTTCTCCCATAGGGACTGATAAGAATGAACTCAGGAATGTGGGACCAGAGCCAATGCTAATGCTAACACAGGGCCAGATACTAAGGGAGACCAGTGTGTCTTTGAAAAGAGGGGCAGTGCTAATGGTAGCCATTAAATTGGCTGCCTTATGTAACATCATTATCATGGGTTAGGCATGTGTATTGGTATGTAGATTGCAGCGCTTCGTTTAGCTTGAAGACGAATGAACAAGCCCAGCGACCTGCTTTTTGACAGGCTTTGAGAGGGCTCTGCTCTGAAGGATGTCGTCTCGTTGTTGACTCATTTGCTTTTAATTAATGATTGCGCACAACAGCGTGGATGGCACTGAGACAAAGTGTCCAGTAGTGCAATAAATGAAAGACTCTGTCAGCTCTATGAAGCATGAAGAGATTCTGCTCTATTCGTTTGTGTTTATATGTGTTTTTTATTAGGTGTCCAAGATTCACGTTTGGGGCCCTTTCTCTGCTTGACATGCTTGAACAGTTTTAATTCTCTGATGGTATTTCCTGTGGCAGAAATGGTTGTGACCCTTGCCGTGTCTCCACAGGAACCATCGTGATGACAATGACAGCATCGGATGCTGACGACCCCAACACAGAAAACGCTGTCCTCCGCTACATCATCGTCAAGCAGTCGCCCGACAAGCCCTCGCCCAACATGTTCTTCATCGACCCCGAGAAGGGCGACATCGTCACGGTGATCTCGCCTAAGCTGCTCGACAGAGAGGTGGGTGCGGGTACTCTCCTCTTCCATATGATTTTGCAGGGGTTACTTTTTGCTGGTGTCCCAGAATGCACTGTGATCGATATAGTACAGCTATATGGCCCAGAATGGGGCCTGTGTGTATCACGTTCACAGTCATCTTCAGCTAGGTCTGAGCTGCCGTTCAGCAGTGGAGCCCGCATGCTGATGAGGTGTTCCAGAGCCATATTCAAACGTAGGATGATTGCTTTTCGCCGTCTCGACGCACGCGGGAACATCGATTCGCCACACTGGTGGAAGAGGAACATTAGAGCTGTTGTCAGGCACTCAAAGCAAGGTTTACTGGAGGTGAAGCATTCATTTGTGTACGTCAGCCATGTGGAAAAAAAAAAAAAGTTGATAAAAGTTTGCCGTTTTCGTACTTAGTCTTTGGTCTGATGATTGGGTAGCGGAAATGACAGCGACAGTCTTTAATTGGTTAAAGGCATTTCACCGGTCTGGTGCAGTTATTTCCGCCAGGGCTGCCCTAAAAGCCCTCGTTTATTCTGCTTTTCATTTTTCTTAGTTTCTTCCCCAGTCAAGGGAGCTGACGATGTGCAGAAAGCACTTCCGCGATTTTATCTTTTAAGTGATTCTAGCAGGTTTGGCTCATTCTTTCTTGCCTTGTCAGGCAGCTGTTTAGCTTCATTAACCTCATGTCCACACTTTTCAGCGTTCACGACTCCGGTGTGATTTCCTCTGTCTGTTTATCAAAACATAACCTCCTTCTGTAGCACCGCTTAGTTTTAGATGCCTGAGAAGTGAACCCCTGGATTAGCATGGCCTCAAACGAACACTCCACACATACATAACGCAATATCAGAAGCTAGCCCCTTGAAATCTGTAAATTCACACTAGAGGCTGAGTACCAGCTCATTGCCCTTAGGGTTGTGGATTTTCAGTCAGAAGAAAAACTGGCATGCACCTGGTGCCTGGGAGCTATTGGCAGTCCTGATTTTTTTATTCTTATTTTTTACAGGAATCAAAAATATCCATTTATATCGGCAAATGGGCAAAGCATGATAACAACAAAGATGGCTCCTAGGAACCCCTGGTCTAGTTCCACCTGAATTGTAGCAGTGTGTCTATTCCAGGTGTTACGTTAGATGTTGGCCTTGTGACAGTCAGGACACTGTCTCGGCTTCACTTTCCCCCAAAATGTCTGTCTTGGCAAGCAATGTGAAACTGTGTGGGTTGCTAGGTAACAGTCACGCCCGGTGTTTGTCATAAAATCATAGATTAACGCAACCACCTGTCCCACCAGCCACCTCCAAGTCCGGAGCAATTTGGTTGACTGTAGATGATGGAGTATTTCAAAGAATGTTTTGCTAAAGCAGCAACATTTAGCATCTTCTGCCCCCCTTGCTCTTTATAAGAGGACCGGAATGTTAGCAGAGGCCCTGCTAATTTTCGAAGCCCACTTCACCTGGAGCTGGCCAGCACGGCCTCTACCCACAGGCTTTGATTACAGATTGTCAAGTGTGCAGCGGAGGGTTGGGACGTATTCTTCTCTTTGCCTTAGTTGTACATTTTTCCTGCCTCGCTCCCCGGCTCCCTCCTGAAGGGAAAGCAATTTTACCCAATTGGAAAATCAGTTTTGTCACATTGAAATCAAAGTTGATCTTCCTTAAAGCGGTCTCTCCGCAGGCGTTAAGTTCTGTGCAGATTTGCACATTCATTTCTGCTGTACACATCTTTTTTTTTTTCCTCCACCCCAACCTGCACTTTCCCTGCACTTTGCTCCTAGCACGTCTTTAAAGTCTGGATCAATGAGTCACAGTACGGTTTCTGACAGCGAATACTGCGCCCTGATGAAAGCCATTTTCATACAGATGTGAAATATCTGTCCTATCATCGATCCGACAAGAAAAGGGTGCGGGAGAGATTTATGTCAGTCACCTCAACTGTACACGCACAGAAGCACTTACACACACACACACACACACACATGCTACATGATCAGTAGCACGTACGCACATATACACAGACATACGTACACACATGTATATACACACACCCCTGAAGTGTACATTCAATCTTAATAATTAACGTCACCTCGAACACACACAGACTTTCACATGCCTACACACACAAACACTCACTCATACAGATTGCATTTCCGCTCAGATTTGAAATGCAGAAGAGCCTCGGTGATATTTCATGATGCTTCTCCTAAGTTTCATCATATTCATCAAGGGGCTTTCTGGCAACGATGCGCTTGTGTATCTGTACAATTACAATCACTCAGAGATGTTTAACACTCCTCTACCACTGCATGCCCACAGGTCAGTGCTGGCAGTGTATCACATCATTATTTATCTGGCTCATCTGTGTGTGTGTGTGTGTGTGTGTGTGTCCTTGAATTTGTGTGTTCCTGCATTTGCGTGCGTGTCCTTGAGTTTGTGTGTGCTTGCATTTGCATGTATGTCTGTGTGCGTGTGTGTCCTTGAATTTGTGTGTTCCTGCTTGTGTGTGTGTGTGTGTGTGTGTGTGTGTGTTCTGATTGTTTAGCCAGAGACTGATCCAGTGTGCTGTTACTAACTAACTTATAATCATATTGTACGATTACCATTGCTTTTTCAGCAAAGCTAGAATGTGGAAATAGGTACCGCTTGCTTGTTTTGAGCAAAAACTTTAATCTCAACAGTTCTGTTCTGTGTACTGAAGTCAACAGAGACACTGACATGTGCTAGCCATATCTTTCATAATGGCGAATTCTAACTTTTTTTATGACTTTTCTGCCTGTACGGATGCTTCTTATTTTCTCAGTTGTTATTGAAGTAAACATAAATTCTGTAATCTAATTGTAGCTGTATGTGAATCTTTACCTTATGTGAAACACTGTTGTTGACCATCTATGTTCCACACACTATAGCTTCATTTAAATCGGAAAGCTCCTTTGGGTTCTGTGAAGTATTCAGGCCTTTCATTCATCGTCTTCAAACATTCCCACTAACTATCTAATGCGTGTGCAATTATTTCATCATGTATTTTGAAGTGCGATTCCACATTTGAACATGTCTGAAGGCAACACTTTAATAAGGGGATGGTCACAGAAAAACGTGTTCGCTCATTAAATGGATCGTGGGCAGGGACAATTTGGCAAGCGCCGCATTAGGAATCGTCCGTAACAGGGGTTTAGCAGTGAACGAAACTTTCGAAGAGTCGAAGAATGTGCCTGAACGGTGCAAGTTGAAATAATTACCTCATATACTGTATTACATCAAACCCCTGTCATACGGAATTGGAGTGCTTCACGATTTCTGGTGACATATTCCACTTTGTGCATGTCAGCCGCCTCAATCTCCAGGAAAAAAAAAAAGGGTCCTCTCGATAATTGCATGTTTCTCTCGCGGTGCTCACCTTGCGCTCCCTTTCATGGGTGCTGCATGCATAGTCACCGTCCAGGGGCTTGGGGGAGGAGTGGGAGGGGGGCTTGTTAATGTTAATGGTTCAGTCCCCTCTCCAAGTCTCCGCACTGCTCAGATTGTTACCATGCTGACAGTCAGCAGTGATGAATTATGGGTAATTGTTTTGTCATCCATTGCTATGTAGCACTGTTTCCTGACTCCCCTGAATATGTACTCAACAACTGTAGAATCTGTAGTATCGTCCATAGGCAGCACACACCATGCTTCCACTTGAAGGTGTGTTACTCAAAATAGGAGCCCTCAAAAATGTTTTGTGTAATTCTAAGTGAGATGTTGTTGCACACTGACATAGCACCTTAGCGTAACACCTTTGACTGTGTAGCGTGGCATATGGTACAAACGATGCTCGCTTTTAACAGCGTTTACAAGCTGGGAGTCTTGAGATGTTTGTCGATTCCTATTCAGTGTTGGGTTTCACAAGCACTGAGCAGTACGGCTGTGAAAAGCATCTACTCTTGCACAGCTAATGAAAAGTGACTATGCAATAATTTCATGCGCCAGAAAATAGCCTCGGTCTTCTATAAGCTGTTTCTGTGCCCTGCAGTATCACAATGGAGTCATAGAATAGGGAACGTTCAGAGGCCTTCATAACAAGCAGTTTTCAAATAGCTTGTCTTCCATTTTTAACTGAACAGAGATCAAGACACATGGTTTTTGAGCCTGGACCTCATCCTTTTAGATTCAGTCCTGAGAATTTTTTAGGCTGCTGGATTTTAGAATCAATCCCGTTTTTGGCAACACATTAAGTAATTTTCCCATTTATTTTACTAAAGCATATGTAATTTGGGGACCAGCTATTTTGCCTCTTTCAAAAATTGCTCAAATTTTTTTTTATTTTTTAATAACTCGGATATGAAAATGTTCAATTTGAAGGTCTTTTATAGAAAAATACATATGGGTAATTAGTATTGACATTACCGTAATTTTCTGTTGCTTACAAGCATTTTTGGAAACAGAAGTCACCTTTTCAAAGCTGTTAGCACAGCCCACTGAGCTCACGCTTTCAAAAATGACACACGATTACTTGCAAAATGCTCTGATGCTCTCAAAATGCCAAAAGCATGCCACAAAATCAAATAAATCCATCAGACCGGAATACTTTATGACCCAACGAAATGGCCACAACACAGCAGACAACCACAACAACGGATGAGGAACGCTCTACTGCACATGTGGAAATGCTAAGTGCTAAATTCTCCAGTCCATAATCAACTATTAAAGAGAGGACCAGTGAGTTTGTATTGAACCACAACCCAGAGATGAAATGGGGGCCTGTATGTGCAGGGGTAGAGCAGCCAGGGGAAGGCACAGAATGTCCGTCTCCAATGAACTTAGAGCCGCTGCAGTGACATTCACATTGAGTTGACACGTTTTATTTTATTACAGCGGTTGAGTTTCCATTTATTGTATATGCGTTCACCTTCAACTTTGTTTATTGTAATGCATTATATACAGCATAATTCATTTGTAGTCTCTCTTCATATGGTGAACTGCTGAGCAAAAATTTGTTTATCATTTATATCTTGTGTGAAGGCAATCAAAAATGGCCAACTTCCCCCCCGAAGTCGAGTGTTTCCTTACTAGGTACAAGTGTTTGCATTGTGGACAATAGTTTCATTCATATGCTGTAAGCTATAGGGACAAAAACCGTAATATGGCACATATTGCAGACCAGCAAGTTAGACCTCTAGCTGTATGTGCTAATGATGTGCTAAGGGAAAGAAAAAACAGGGCCGCAGCAACTTCCAAAATCCAAAGAGGGAAGGTGAGCTCACCATGGCCGTGGTCAGGTCCTGAGCTAGCCCTGTCTTCTGTCCTCATCCATGGGCCACCTGCTGCTTCTGCTTCTTCATTTTCCATTATGGAGCAGCTCACTTTTTAACGAAGGATCTAAAGCAACACAAAACAACTCAAAGGGAAAATGTATAGGTGTGTCGTTAGAGGAGCAGTATTTCCATTCCGTGCAGACAGATAAAATCTGTAACGTACAGGGTACATAATTCAGCTGTGGTAATCGCAAGCCGGCGTGATGCTAATGCTAGTATTTTGATGGTCATCTAAACCCAGTGAAATAAATGTGCCAGGCTCGCTCCCTCCTCCCTGCCCACTCTCCTTGGCTCTTCCTTCATGCCTGCCTCTCCTTGGTCTCCTGAGACTAGAGGCTGGAGCTCTACCATGGCATAGCCCAGGAGAGCATAACAGACCTGCCGTGCTGGCTGCTACATCCTGGCTTTTCACTCTCACTGAACACAAAAAAACACTGCACTGTGCAAAGGTGATAATATGTATGGCACAAGAGGAAAGAACATAAACAGACTACCACAACACCCAACACCACCCTCTCCTCCCCACCAACATCCTCTGTGAATGCAATAGTGTGTACGGTAATGGTAATAACCGCAATTATTACTGGAAGGCAAGGCATCAACACCTATTCCCAGACACTTTTAGCATGTAGCTGGGAGAAGAGAGCTTGGAGAGGAGTCAAGTTGGAGTGTACTTTATTTTTTTCTGGATTTAAGCACAATACTTACATACATAATCCTAATCAGTAGAAGAAAGAAGCATGAACAGATTCTGAGGATCATTATAATCACTCGTGTTTGTCTAGCACATCCAGTGACTTTCCTCTTGTAAGCTCTGAGTTAATGCAATGGTTTACAGTTAGCGGTGAAGATTGGAGCACTGTTTCTGATTGAATGGTAGCCATCAGGATGCTCTAGGTCCTGTCAGATGCATACAGAGTTATCTCAGGCAGTCTATTGTGTAGCTAAAGTAAGTTAGCAAACCAGCATGATGCCATCACAGAGGGTGACATCATCTCATGATCTCACTCAGCTGGTTGCCTTGGCTTTTAGGACCCTGGTCGTTAGCTCAGTGAGCTAATTGTATCTCTCAGGGCTGATGAAGGTAAGGTTGGTAACCCGCGCTAAGCATCCTGTTGTGACAATTGGAAGACGACACTTAACACCATGGAGTGGCTTGGCCATAGCCACTGCTGTTGAGTGGAATGGCTGCGCTGCGCTGCTCTGCGTTTTTTTTTGTTGAAGCGTGCGCTTGTTAAACGCCACTCTCTTCTCTCTCTCTCTCCCTCTCTCTCGCCCTGTGCTTCAACACAGACGTCCAATTATTCCCTTTTCATCCAAAGCAGTGTTTACCCACAGCCTCTTCAAATTACCGCTTGTTCAAATTACTGCCCCTCTTCTCACTCTTCCTCCCTTTCTCTCTGTTCATATCTCTCTCCCCCCTCTCTCTCTCTCTCTCTGTCTGTGCCTACAGCCTTATATCCCTCCCTGCTGTTTCCCTCTCACTCGTACACACAGTCGTTGTTGTCAGACATGCTCTCTGGACAGCCCCCTAATGTGTTCCTGCAGACATTATTGAATGTCAGTGGTCACAGACCGGCTCCCTCCCTCCTTCAATTAGCAGCTTGATCACCCCCTTAAGACAACAAAGGCAGTGTGTGTGCTTACGCTTTTATGGGATATATGTATAATCTAAATGCAAATAGCAAAGTGAAAACCCATATGAAAAGGGTCATATATATCTATCTATAAATATAAATTCCATTTTTATTCACATTTGATGTGCGTTTTTGCATATAGCATTCATTCCTTTTCATTCTGCCGTTATTGCCCTGGGATTATGGCTCATTCTGTGTGCCTTTTGAATGGTGAGGGAGCAGATTACTGTCTTCATGGTGGACTCTCTCTTTCCCTCTCTTTCCCCCCCGCCCTTCATTCTGTCTTTCTGCCTCTCATTTTCACTCTCAGCTCGGTTACGCTCTCTGCGTCTCCCGTTCCCGCCGTCTGAAGCAATTCATAAGGGTTCGAGTTAACTCGGCTTCCAGGCAAATTCTCTGACTTCAGACGACCCTGCAAGACACCCTGGGACACGTGTTCAGTGTGTCATGGGTATATATTAATGATGCGGGGGTGACTTTGATAAGACTTCAAGAGAAAACAGAACACATGCGCACACACTCATACTCACACACACACAGACCCACACGCAAAATGGCTCTAGATGTATGTCTTCTTGAGGACTCCAACTCAGAGGAGAATGATGAAACTCCATGGAAATGTGATTTTTGACACCCATGTCATTTTATATGGCCAGACTGATTGTTCTTAGCTGCTCCTGCAGATGCACTTCTGCACCTCCACCACAAGGAGCAGTAGAGATAATTGTGCATTGTTAGTCGTGTAATCTCTCTGTCTCAGCCTGTACTTTCTGTCACATTAATAAAGCCCTTATTCTCAAATTAGGCTGTAATTAAATGCAAACCTTGACCCAGAACTAATCATCTACAAGCCTGGTAAATTGTGATAGCATTTAATGAGATTTAACTTCAAAATGTAACTAGTGATAGAATTGCATTTGACATTTTTTTAATAGCGACTGAGGCAGTTCTGAGAACTTAGGTTTTGTAAGAGAACCTGATTAATTCACAATCTGGGCAGTTTGGGAACCTTAAAATGCCTGCCAACCTGTACAAAATGTATGTGTGTATGTGTGTGTGTGAGAGAGAGAGAGAGAGAGAGAGTGAGGGTCCGTGTGTGTGTCCGCATGCATGTAAATGCTTGCATATGTGTGCGTGTGTGTGTGCATGCACATGCATGTGTCTTTGTGTGTGTGTGCACATGAGTGTATGTAATCGCGCATATGTGTGCTGGTGTATGTAAATGCTTCCCATGAATGAAGTCTTATTTAAGTTGGGTGTATGATGCTGAACCTGTGAAAAGGTCACTTCTCTTACAATCAGCAGATAAGCTGCGCTGACTAATGAACCGACCAGCAAGTAGTAGCAGCAGCAGTAAAAAAAATCTTCTCGCTCTGCTTTCACAGTGGTGAAACATTACATCACTGTCAATTAGTATCAGAGAAACTGGGATATGCTGCAGTCCATGGCACAAGTACACATACAAATGCACACACACATGCTCATACACAGACTCACTGTATATATCTCTCTCACACACGTACACACACACACATACTCTCTCTCCCCCTCTCTCTCTCACACACACACACACATATGTGCATACTCGCACATACACTCTGTATATCTCTCTCACACACACACATACACATACCCTCTCTCCCTCTCTCTGTCACAAGCACACAATATACACACACACATTCACGTTGCGCAGCATTACTCACATGCATACATACAGCCGTTTTCAGCCATTTCCTCAGACACATACTGATGAATAGATATTTTCAATTGGTTGCTGGTGGTCAACATAGCACAGTAGCCAATCACCAGGAGCTCCCCTGGAGGATAGATTCAGCCCTGCCCCAACCCCCCAACCCCCCACCCCTGCTAATCTTTCTCTAAAGGCATCATCATCATCAATGATTGTTTTACCAAAATGGACACTCAATCAATTCAGTTTAATTGTGCTTCAATTCACTTTAAAGAATGCAAACACTCAGGGGTAGATTCACAAAAGGACTGTTTCCTTTTTGACCACAAAATGGCCATTAACAGTGACAGAACCACAGTACTTTTTTGATACATATTAAATTGATACATATATAATTTTGTATTAGCATATGAATTGTGGCAAAACCCCGGAAAAGAAACTGTATGAGACAGCTTAATTTAAAAAATCATACTAATTCTCAAAGATCTGTGCTAATTATGCAGTGCTATGAGCTAATAGGAAAATAAGGGAAAGGGGTTATGAAGCCATTTTTTTTAATTGTGCACTCTTCCTTTTCAAAATTACGCAGTGTCTTGCATATGCCTTCCAAATCACCTTCAGTTTTTATGTCATTCCCACTCATTTTTAGCGGTGATAATAAAAGGGAAAATACTAAAGAAAGACACATATTCTCACCCTTGCACTATGTATTTACTTAAGTTTCGCAGCCCAGGATGTCTATTTTAATACATTCCGTCTCTTTTCTCATGCTGACTGTAATCTGCCATTTCTTGACTCATTTAACCTACCCCCACGGAACATAGTACTTGCACCAATTTGTGAACCTCTGCCCAACAGTATACCATATGAAACTAATGAAATTTGGTGATAAGGCTTTTCCCCAGAGCAGCGGTAATAGCTGTAAGTCATAGACATACTCAACAATTCATACCACGGGAGAATATTTTGTAAAATAGTCTTGTTTTTCCAGCTGACTGAGTAAAAGGTGATTAAACATTGTGGCTTGGCTCAAACACTTCCATGTCATTCACTCCCACTGGTTGCTCTGCTTGTGACTGATACTTTGTTACTCAGACAGTGGCCGTTCCACAGCCAATATCTGCCTCTTTCAAATTCATGTGCAGGATATCAATGCTGAACTGCTGCATTTCTCCAAACGCTTTTCGGCATATTGATATTTATTTGTGCTTTCCTGTTGATAATCATGTGATATCGATAGGATGAATTTTTATGCATAACTTAATCTCAGGTGGGAGTCCTTTCTCAGGTTTAGGTGTGTCCGTTTAGTACAGAATCATACGATAGTATTTCCTCTCATAAGTCTCAGTTCTGTCTCATTAAATCTGAAGTTTTCGACTAAATGCCGTGTCCTTATTCTGCCATTCCTTTTCCTCTTTGATTATCTGAAATTTGGCAAGCACGGTGGTTTGCAATACATTTTTCATAGTCTAGTATCTTTGCTGATCTTGACCTGTACAATTCAATTTCCAATTGCAATGTGTGATTCTGTGCTTTTAGTGAGAAAGTGTATTGGCATTTTTCTGCAGCTGTAGAATGATGAAGAAACAGCAAGTGTATAATTTGATTAGTGGGCTGTTTTGAGTGAGGAGAAGTATGCAGATTGATTCATTACATCATGGGATCACAGTGATATTGAAGTGGTCTTGTCATGTAGTGTTTCTCGGTCCTTTGTAGATCTGCCTTGGTCGATTTAGACAGGAATGTGCAGAGGACATAGACAGTAGACAGTGTTACAGTACTCCCTCATCCCCCCCTCTTTCTCTTTCACTCAGTCTCTGTCACTCCCTCCCTCCTCCATTTCTGCTCTGTCCACTTGCATTAGCAGGGAAATGAGATTCCATTAATTAATTAGATTTCCGAGTGCTAAAGATGAGGATTATGTCCCAGTGAAGGTTAGAAGTGTCAATCATGCTTTCCTCCTGGATGAGGAGTCCTGGAGATAAATGACTCCCCTGAGGAATCATGGGTAAAAGAAAAGGCCCAGGTTGTTACCCTTTTTTTATTAATTGAGTGACAAAGATTTGCCTGGTCAGTGATGGCGCAGGGTGAGAGAAGAAGGATCGATATTGTCCTCCTAAAGAGAACTTTAAAGTCAGGAGGGGAGACATAGAGAGAAGCTTATTTAATTAATTACACCCAGTGCATCTGGGGCCAATTCAAAAGCCTTATCATCTTTCCTGCCAAGTTTGGCCCCATTCTTCAGCCACCAGCAGAATAACAGGTAACAGTAGAAGCACAATTCCTGCTTAATTCAGTCCTCTTCCCCTTTCTGCCCTGCACTAGAGATGTCCCATTAAAGCTTACTTCCTTCTGTCTCAGTGCATAACTGCAATTGACACAAGTTCATCTGGTCATCCACATATAGGCTTTTTAAATAAAAGAGTGACTTTTATTAATTTTTTAAAGGCATAGGAGTATTTGATGGTGTTGTACTGTGTTGTACTGTTGTGAATCCATCTGACTGTGTTGTACTGCAGGCCTCTTGTGAGTTGGCACGGGTAGGTAGTCTCACACTGTGCTGGAAGGCTGACTGAATTGTCTGACTATGTTTTAAGCCTGTGTGAAATTAGCTGTGCTGTAATGCTGTGTGATTCTATTTGATTGTTCTGTTAGCCTGTGTGAATCTGTAAGACATTGCTCTAAGCCTGTGTGATACAGTTTGACTGTGTTTTAAGCCTGTGTGAGACTGACTATTCTGTTAGACAGTACAAATTTAACTGTGCCACATTATAGGATGTGCTTTACTATCAACCTGCTTTATTTTAAACACAAACTTCCCAGGAAGGAAATAAGCCGCTCATTTTAAATGCCAAGAAACCGAGAGCTCCCAGTGACCTGTCCCTGCAGTGGTCTAATATAACGCATAACTCCTTTTATGAGACAGACCGGTTAGCACCTGCTGCTCCATCTCTCCTGTACGCTTTTTACTTCTTCATTAAACGTTGTCCCTCTAGTGACTCCGTACCCTTATGTTCTGCAAGGACATTGAAAGCTGGCAATATAAATATTCCTATCTGTATAATAAATCTGTGTGTGTGTGTGTGTGTGTGTGTTTGTGGACAGTGTGTGTGAGCGTCTATTTTATTGAGGCTGTAAAACCTACGCTTGAATAGAGATACATAAAAAGTTGTGTTTGATCTCTGCCAAATTCTCTGATACCTTTTTTTTTTTTTGGGGGGGGGGTTAGGATGTAATTCTTAGTCTCTTAGCTTTTTATGTGGTGGTGGTTGTGTGAAAGTGTGTGGTGTGTGTGTGTGTGTATGTGTGTGTGTGTGTGTGTGTGTGTGTGTGTGTGTGTGTGTGTGTGTGTGTGTGTGTGAGTGTGTGTGTGTGTGTGTGTGGTTGTGAGTGTGTCTGTGTGTGTGTGTGTGTGTGTGTGTGTGTGTGTGTGTGTGTGTGTGTGTGCTGTGTGTGTGTGTCTGTGTTAGTGTGTCTGTGTGCCATGTGTGTGCGAGTGTGTGTGTGTGTGTGTGTGTGTTTGTGTGTGTGCTGTGTGTGTGTGTCTGTGTGTGTGTGTGTCTGTGTGTGGTTGTGTTAGTGTGTGTGTCTGTGTGTGTTGTGTGTGTGTCTGTGTGTGGTTGTGTTAGTGTGTTTGTGTGTCTGTGTGTGTGTCTGTGTGTGGTTGTGTTAGTGTGTGTTGTATGTGTGTGTCTGTGTGTGGTGGTGAGTACATATGCTGTATGTGTGTTATGCACACAGCTATGTAGCTGCTGAGGTATAGGGCACGCGGTCAGGCAGGGTTCTATAAAACTCAGTACTATGTGTCACTCAGAGACTCATGGATATATGTATGTATGTATGTATGTATTGTGAACTACCCTGGTGTCAGCAGAAACATGCAGTGGGGGAAGCTGTGACCCACCGGAGAAAGTTTGAGGCTGAGTGTCAGCCAAACAGCAGACACAGGATTACTTCAAGCCCCCCTCATTCTGTGTGCTTAGAGCATCGTGACTCAGTCTGCTTATTCCCTGGATTTATGTGGCAGCCCCCGTCATGCTGCTTTGCTATTTGCTATAGATCACTGACATCATGTTATGTGCTATCAGTTATTGTGACTTTGATCCCCCATTAATTTATGTAGCTCACTCTGACCCCACCCACTCATACATAGTGTTATAGTTCACTGTGACTCCACCCCATTATATTGCACCATAAATCACTTTGCCTGCACCACCCCCTCATGCATAATCCCGTAGATTGCTGTGACTCCACCCCCTCATGCATTATCCTGTAGATTGCTGTGACTCCACCCCCTCATGCATACTCCTGTAGATTACTGTAGCTCCACCCCCTCACACATTATCCTTTAATTTGCTGTGACTCCACCCCCTTTTCCATATTACATATTCATAGATCAGTTTTACTCTGCCACATCATGCTTTGGACAGTAAATTACTTAGGCTCTGCCCCCTTGTGCATAGCACTATTAGTTCACTGTGGCCCCACCCCATCATGCTTTTCCCCATAGATTTATTTGACTCCGCCCCTATGGGGCTGTGGATTACTGTGACCTAGTGTCTGACAACTTAAAGTTGTTTTGAAGCAGATATTATTTTTTTGATCTGCACAAAGGCTAAAACTGTCTTTTGAACTGTTACTGAAAGGGGCGCTTGCCATTTTCTGTCATTTCCACAGCCTTTTCCTCAGGATTTAGAGGCTCAAAACTCTCACCAGAATTCCTTCCCAACATCCCCTTCTTTCAGCAGTTCCGCTGTCCGTTTCTCAGGGTCAGTCGCCGGCATAACCCTTAATCCTGGCCATGATCACGTTTGAGTCCCTGGACTATGTCCCCTGGCCACGTCCGTCCTGATAGCCGGTGTGGGCGGGGACCAGGGACCGGAGGCGTGGGGTTGATCTGATATCTGTGCGGGGGGAACGCATGAATAAATCCCTTCAGAGAGGGTAACGAGCCGAGAGAAAAGACATTCTCCCCCTGAGCGCGGGGCCTAGAGGAGAGGCCAGTCGTATGGAAAGAAAGAGAGAGCGACGAGGAGCCGTTTTGGTCTTAAGCGAAGCAGTTTTTCACCATCAACGGCAGCCTTGGCTCTGAGACATGCCTGGGATTCGCTCATTATCGACTGCAAAAGGGGGGCAATGGTATCGTGCACATACATGTGATGTGTTGTGCTAATCAGGCCCTCAGGTGGATACAACTCTCACTAACTCTTTATCTGCTTCATTTTACTGTTATACACTATATTTATATTTACATTCTGGCATTTAGCAAATGCCCTTATCCAGAGGGGCTTGCAGTTCACACACCTAGATTTACAGCTACTGAAACAATTCAGGTGAAGTACCGATCTTAAGGGAACAACAAAAGCGTCTTAGATTTGAATCAAACTTGCAACCTGTGAGTTAAGAGACCTGCTCCCTAACCGTTATACTACAGTGACCACACCCTTGTGAAACTGTGCTTGCGTATATGTATGTGAACACGTATGTTTGTGTTCACTGGTGTGCACATATTGGTTCAGTTGCTCAAGAGTGTCATTATTACCACTCTCCACTACCCCAAATGTAGAACAAAAATCGAAATGTATGAACATTTTTCATAATTACGGTTGCTACTGGTGTGTACAGAGGCATGTCACTCTAACAGCAGTTCTCTGTCATCTGCCAGTATTGGCCTTGGGTGTTGATATTGGGGAAATTTGTTTTCTCTCCCAGAACTCTGCAGTTGAGCTCACACACACACAAAAGTTTCCTGATAAATTGCCCGCAAAAAAATGACTGTTTGTGATAAAGTCGTCCTTCAAATCTCAATGGTCAGATGAAGGAAAAATCTGCCATTGATACAAGTGCAGTCCCGGGGACAATGCAATGGTCTCCGCGTTGTTGTACGGCTGTGTGAATGTCCTTGGTAAGGCCCAATGTCACCAAGGTATTTAGAACCCAGCCATGAGATTTGCTATCTTACAGCTTTGCCATAAACGAAATTGATCGGCAGAATGTTATTTATACCGGCACGACATGCAACGTTGATGATAACATTTGCGACAAGTGTCTGAAACATGCCGGAGTGAATGTTGGTGCAGGAGCGTTATATAATCTTGCATTACGTGATGTGAAGGGTAACAACCAATTTAATGTCAACCTAGAGATGCCCGTACCACATACTGACGACATCTCACAACACACTGAGGGATGGGCTTGTAAACATTGTGTTCACCGCATATGATATAAGTCATAAAATATCAAAGGGTAAGATCATAGAGATTCATCCAGACTCACTCGGGCACAGGGCACTGGGATACAGTCTTCAATAAACTAGGAGGCCCAGTAGCGTAAACAATTTTAACCAGTCTTATATAAAACCGTAAAAGTATCATCAGATATCTATTTTCATTTAATAAGTCAAAAACTGTAGTAATACTTATTCCATAGACTGTAATTTGTTTTACAGCTTTAGCTGTTTCGTTTCTTTTAAACAAGAGGTTGTTCTTAAGTCAAATCACAGTAGTGATTGCCATGTGTCTGTTGAGAGGGTAAAGGATGGGGAGTGATTGGGTAATAAGAGCATGTGACTATGAGGATGTGCTGTGATTGGACAGCAGAGACCTCATGGTCGCTAAAGGAGTCTGTGACTCCCCTCACTTCCTGGCGTGACTTTGCGGAGCTGAGGAGCGAGCGGGGCTGCGTGGGGACATGACACGGCGCCGTTTTCACGCGGGCGTGACTGAGAAGTGATGGTGGAGCCACCGGAGGAGTCAGTGCGCAGTGCCCCAGGAGTGATGAATGATGTCATTGACTCCAGGAACTGTCTAGGAAGCTGTCAGGGCTCTGAGTGATGTGCAGACAGGATGCACTCTGCAGTGGTTTCTCACACAGACACACAGTTAACCTTCCCATAAAGAATCTGCTCATGTGAGTGAGAGAGAGTGAGAGTGAGAACATGTGTGTTTGTGTGCATGTGTGTGTGCACATCTACGTGTTCACATATTTGTGTGTGTGTGTGTGTGTGAGTGTGAATGTGACTGTGTGTGTGTGTGTGTGTGTGTGTGCACACCCCTGAGTTTGCTGCAGCCATGGAAACAAACAGCACTGTCCCTGCACAGGGCGGGCACACTGTGCTGGGTGCTCTGTAGGGGACTGTGACGGTGTGGGAGGATGCAGCTCACTTCAGCTGTCCAGGTGCTGCTGATGGGCCCACTCCTGTCACAGCCCAGACCCAGGCCCAGGCCTCAGCGCTCAGTAATCACCCACAATGTGTCCTGTGAGCCGGAGCAGATGCACAGCCTGGCTGGCCTCACACACCTGCACAAACACTCACACAAACACTCCCTCGCTGTGGCAAAGGAGCATCGGGGAATTGGTGCCCTCATTTCTGTCACCACAGGCTGAGACTGGTACTTGGCCAAATTGAAGACAGCACCTTTCTTCTCTTATGGACTCTGCTTTTCTGGAATAGCACCATCATCACCACCATCATCATCATCACCACCATCATCATCATCATCATCATCGTCATCATCAGCATGTATTTCTGTTTATTTGTCTTCTTCCAATGTCTAGAGAAGTGAATAATGACAGTTACTAATGTGAACAGTTCTCTGCTGTTACACTGAGGGCAGGAATGCCTGACTGTTTTGTGTTGCTCTGGGCAGAGATTATCCAGAAGTCTGTATCATGAGCACACCTGCTGGCTTTATCAGAGACAGCGTAGCTCTTATGGTTAGAGAGTGCATAAAGTCTGTGTGGAGTCATTAATCTTAGAGTGGCATTATGATTAAATACAACTGGAGAGGAACAAGTTCAGGGTGCACGCTTCTTTGTGTTTGTGTGTGTGTGTGTGTGTGTGTATGTGTGAGAACATACAAGTGTGTAGTTGCGTTTTCTGGTATGTATTTTGGGGGTGGCGTCTTCACATTTTATTGATTTTTTTATAATTGAGGTTTGTGCAGCAGAGATAATATAAAGACTGTGCATTGTAAAACTTTATAACTTTTAAAAGTTAAATCCCTTAAATGGGGATATCTGTCCTTTACTTTTTCTCCATTAAAAAGCAGTTCAGGGCCTACAGGTTGTGTACAGCATTCACAAAATTTGAGTAAAGGCACATGTCTGTGGTGTGGCAGTGCTCCTGGGGCTTGGAGTCCCATGCATACTGGTTATCAGCTATAACCACAGCTCCATATTGGTGAGCCAGCAATGGCTAAGCCCCACCAGGTTAGAACAGGGGTTTAGTCAATTAAGCTCATCTGTAACATTGCTCTTTAGTGACCCCTCATGGTTGCTTGGGTGCCCGCGGGCCCTTGAATGTTAGCTCCGTATTCCTGTGCAGTGTATGCCATATGTGATTGGTTTGAACTGCAGTGTGAAAAACGGCTGTTTATTCACCATTTAAATCAGAATATTGAGTCACACTTAGTGACAACAAGTTGGGGGGAAGTTCAAAGAAGGTTGGGCCCTGAGGAACTGTAGGTTCAAAAAAATAGAAAGTCTTCTGCTCAATCGATCAGAAGTTTTGTCACAAAACAGAGATTCATTTGTTTCACAGAAGTGGATATCATCTGTGTGAAAGAAGTGACAGGAAAGCAGCTGTTTCTCAAAGCTGAAGGACATCTTTGTCACAGAACAGTGATAATAAAATGTAACAAACAGCTATAAGCCAGTTTGCGTGTATGAAACAGAAGGGCTGCAACAAAACTGATGGTGATTGGTGGATACTTAGTAGATATATTTCCTGATAATGTCCAGAGATATCCTCAAATTGCAGCCCAGAATTTCCACCAATCACCATCAGCATTGTTCTATTGGTTGTCAACAATGTACTCTGTAATTGGTGGAGCTTTTCCCTGAAGGCCACAACTGTTATAGCCATAATCCATTATCAGTAAGCCATTTTGATCAGCGTAGTGACATGGACACACATATACGAAATATACCCACCTAACCTTCTGGGGATGTACAGTATTTATCCCACCTATTTAGCCATATTGCTGCTAAATACGTATGGAATTTGGAGTTAAAATATGCCAACTCTTCAGACAGTATACTCGCATATTTGTCTTATTACCATTAATACATATGGGATTTGGAGTTACAGTATGTCCACCTCCTCAGACAGTGTACTCTATTAACAGTTTTATGCTGTCATCCTCTGAGTCAGTGCTGTATTGTGACCTTGATTAGCAGATTTTCGGTCCTAGACCACTTCAAAATTATGCAGGGAAAGTGCTATTGTTGTTTGAATGAGAATCGATTGACTTTCTGAACCTTGTTGTAAAAGAGCTAGTTTGCTCACAAATTAAATGAGTCATAGTTTTTGGAATAACTGATCGGCAATGCGTCGGTGGTCGAGAAAATATTCTGGAGAAACTGCACACAGTACAGTCAGTCAGTTTTGAGAGAAATCATTATATATGATAATAACCCCATATCCCCCTGTGGTAGTGAGTTTCCTCCAGTTTATGTTTGAAGCAGAGTTGATATTTTTTCAGGAAGATACCTTGACAGATTGAATAAGTTGTTGCTGTCACACTTTCTTACTGAAATGATAAATGAACTAAAAAATACCTTTTGAGCTAGCTCTAAAGATCATTGTTTTGCTTAACACCCACTAGCTGTCTGATTATTCGTGTAATATTCATGCATAAAGACTGTTCAGTCTCAACCCATGCTTAGTAAGCTTTCATTGGGCTTAAAACTCTACAAAAGACCACAGCTGGCGGACACTGTTCTCAATTTAATGCATTACCGCATGTTATACATCAAATTTCTTGTGAGATCTGTCATAATCTATTTATCCTTGTCACAGATGGAGGTGAGTTTTTATCTGTTCCATATCTATATCAGAGCTGTGGAGTAAAGTCAAATTTTAGTCTGCAATTGTTTTCCCTCACTGGAAAACCAGGTCAAGTGGTTTTTTTTTTCATACATATTTACGAACACCTCAGAGATAGGGCTGTGAAACCCTCCCCAGCTGCTATCCTTCCCTGTTGTAAATGAGAAGAAGCATTAGGTCGTAAACTGTGTATGTTAAAACAACATATGTCTAGATGTTTGCGTGTGTGTGTGTGTGTGTGTGTGTGTGTGCGCAGGGGGTGAGTGCGGATGGGGGGTTTGTCGAATAATTATCACTTAAAATAGAAACCTGTGTCTGATTAATGAAACAATCACAGTTATACCACCACAGAAAACGATGTGCAAATAGAGCCATCTGGGTGAAAAACTCAGAAACATCCCAGAGTCCAGAGCAGTCAGGCATTACGGTATGTCTGTCCTGAGGGCCCATTAGATGATTGTGAGAGAGGCAGGGAGGGAGAGGGAGAGAGAGAGAAAAGAGAAAGATTGAGGAGGGAGGAAGTCTTATGTCTAACGCTTAATACACACATTCTAATTTAATCCAACTTCACTTAATTTAATTGCCATTGCAAGTTCCCTGAGTTTGCTTTGGTTATTGTTGAAATTGCAATAATTTTAAGCATGTGCATGCTGGATTTGTTCCTTTGCTTCACAATTTAGTAAATTAATAAATGATAATTTATTTCTTGCAAGCACTTTACGAGTGGCGTGTCTATATAAAGCGGTTTTTGAACTTTTTTTTTTTTTTGCTGATTCCTTTTCAGTATCGGGTTTTCAGGGGAAATGAGGCGCCGCCAACTGCCAATGAAAAATAGCCATTCAATATCATAACCTGCCAACAAAGTGTTTTCACAGTGAGCCGCACATCACAAAAAGCAGTGTGAAAGCCACAAAGTAAAAGGCACAAAAGAAAGGCTAGTAAAGAGGGGGAACATACACATTGGACAGAAGCGCAAGATGAGGAATTTATTGAACTGTGGCAAGAGCATGCAGTTTATTTATTCCATCTGCTAACAGCTACCATGGCAAACAATGGAAGCACCATAAGTGGAGAGAAAATAGCCAGGCAACTTGATTTTAAGTGTCCTAGAGCTATGGAAAGTGTTTCATAACCTTTTAGGGCAGCATCGGTGACCGATGGGTGAAATCTCATGGTTCCATAATCCCGGAGGAATATTGAGGTGGTGACATGTAGTATGATTCACCGATTTCCAAACCAGGCCACGGCTGGCCCTGGTTCCACAGGTGGCCACTGATAACACTTTCACTTACAGTTCTTCTGCTTGCAGTTTTAAAGGACAGCGATACGTACGTCAGGCTTCGCTCTCACTGACTCACACTCTGAGGGTTATACCTAGTGTCACTATAATATCCATGGTCATGCCCTGAATCTGATTGGCCTGTTCTCAGGAAGTTAGTCATTGAGGCCCAGCAACCTCTATCAACCGTCTCATCCCACTCACTCTCCTGGGGCCCCGGACCCACACCCCGACCCCTAACTGGGGCTGAGCTCCATCCCCGAACTGAAAGCCAATTGAAGAAAAGACATTGGCTATGCTGTTTTTTTTTTTTTTTTTGGCCTGAAATCAAAACAAAGATCATCCGCAATTAAGTGTTAGTCAATGGGCTGTAGACAGCAAATGGAAAATGCTTCCCTTTGATAAAATATCAAATGAAAATGTGTTCCTTGAAATTAAAAAACTGTCTTTGTGTTGACCTGCTTGTCAGCCTCATTCTACCTTATTACTACTTCATCCCATTGTGACACAAAAATGAGGAAAAAATCACTGATAACGTATAGCTGTTTCAATACAGGACTTTTGTTTGTGCATGTGAGCATGGAGCACAGGTATTTGCTGCTATCTTTTTGATTGTAGAAAATGCATAGGTACTATACTCAAAGAAAAGAATCTTGATATATCACTCCTTAGCTTGCAGAGTGGCAGGTATGGTCAAATTTGGGATTCGGTATTTTAAATTGAACCTGTATGTGTAGGTTTGGTTGTGTTGCAAGGGAATGGACAATGGCCTACTCGAGGGAGTTGGCTTAAAGGGTAAGTAGGGAAACTGACATTACTCCACCCACTGTGTTTAGGAGGCAAA
Organism: Albula goreensis; assembly: GCA_022829145.1. Classification (NCBI taxonomy): domain Eukaryota; kingdom Metazoa; phylum Chordata; class Actinopteri; order Albuliformes; family Albulidae; genus Albula; species Albula goreensis. Next base: position 27,165,585 of record CM040755.1, read on the forward strand.
TCACAAGCCCCGGTCCTGTGGTTGCTCCGCCCACTCTCCTGTGGGAGCCAATAGCTAACTCTTATCGTACACTGCTCTCTGAGACCTGAATCCCTATTTGCATTCATCTTCCCTGTGGGGAGAAAAAAAAGTTTAGTTCCTGACATTCTAAACTCCTCCTTGACCTCTTCCTGATTGCATGCTTGTTCCCTCTCCGGCTGATACAGGCTAATACTTCTCTAAAGTTGTGTCTCTCGTTCAGGGCTGATCGTCTTGTGCGACCTCGTCTTGTAAGGTCAGGCTAACAATAGCTGCGTTCCGAGGCTGAATGGAAGCTCATTCGAGAAGTAATGAATTCTCTGCCGTGTAAATAGATTAAGCACGTGACCTGGGCTACACTCTCTTCCCTCAGATTCCCTCCACTTATCGTTTATGCCCGCATTAACCTGCCTGCACCTTTCACTCCCGCCGAATGACATTTAGGAGCTGGTTACAGCACGTCGAGTGACGAGGAGTGGAAGAGAATGCCGTCTCCCAGTTTTATGAGTGTTTGTGAGGGTGTGTTTGTGTGCGTGTGTGTGTGTGTATGTGTGCCTTGTAGACAAGCCCATTGGCTTGTCATTTTCCAGTTTGATGTAAACTCAATGTGCATTCAGTAGAATGACAGATACACACATGCCCTATTACTGGATACTCCATTACTGTATACCATCACCATACTCTATGACTATGCTTCATCCCTATACTCCAGTACAACACCATGTCACGCAATACTTCAGTACTGCACTTTACCATATCACCGATGATTACCATATCATCATTAGTATACTCCAATATCATTTTTTTTTCTGTTTTCCGCAATTGCAAATGCAGTAGGTTTTTTTTTTTTTATAAATAAGACCCTCTCTCAACTCAGAAGGTCTGACACTAAATTATATATCACTCTGGTACTCCAATTCACAGTCAGTACTGGCATCCTCTGGTTCATGTCACCCCTGTGAGTGTAATTTATCACCTATGTCTGTCTTTACACACCTATGTCACCCTATTCTCTTTCCTGTAGGTACTTTTGGCTAACTTATAATATCCATTATAAGTGTTTACAATCACACTGTTAGATGCTCAGGACACCCATGTCTTCTGGAAAGAGCATTGACTGCAATGTCTGTGGTGGCAGCCCCTATTGCTGTGTAGATCATGGTTATCACCTTATTTAGTTCTTAGTCTGGATACACTGCTGTTAAACCAGACCATTATGTCAGTCTGTCTCTAGCAAAGTGCCTGCTCAACTTAATGTGACAGAACAGGGTCTGTTCTAGCACAGCTAACAGAATTCATACGTTTTTATATAACTGCTTTATGTAAACTTTGTGAGGATTCAGCTGCAGGAATATGAAATTCAACGCATCTAACATGAGAAATGTGTTTAATTGAACATGGAGGGGATCGGTGCATGAGCCCCCCACCAACACCCCCATCATATTTGTGCGTATTACCTCTCTCACCCGGCACTGCTACAATGAGGATCATAAGTGCATTATTACATTTTAAATATTCACACCGCGCTTAAGCTGTTTTTAGAATGTCAGTCGTTCAAAGGTCAGGCAGAGAGCGCGGCTTAGCTGATGCCGGCGGGGAGAGCTGATGGGATCCGCAGCGGGATGGGCCGCTTTGATAAAAACGCCGCCGCCGCAAGAGCGTAGTCCGTCAAGCCTGAGGCAGCCTCGGGTGGAGTACGGACTGTTGACCGCCATCCGAGAGCTAGAGCGCTCCGTCTGCCTTTTGCTGTGGCCACCATTTTAGCACAAAATCATGATCGTCTGGCACAATCTTTTAATTGGAACTGAGGTGAAGAGTCATGAGACAGCCCACTTAATGAGAGTGAATGTTATGTTTTATGCATTTGATATTTCATGTGTTTTTTTTTCATTCGTTTATACAGCTGTGTATTCACTGAAGCAATGCATGTTGGGTACCTCACTCAAGAGCTCAAAGGAACCTTCAACCTTACAATGATAGCAACCCAGCTCCTTATAAACCATTGTGTCACTCCCCAACTTTAAAAAAAAAACTACTGTGTATTTCAGTGAGCACTGCTCAGAGTTCAAGCATTTCACTTCCAGAGGCAGCAGAAGATAGCTCCGGAGTTGCTATACCTGATCAGTGTCGTTTTTCTTGTTTTGTTCCCTTTGTGATGCACTCTCCATTATCACCTTTTATTTTAGAAACATTGCAGACATCTGCTCCAGAGCCAAAATGGAGTTGACAGAAAATACCTTGTATCTGCATATGTGTAAAAGTGAAAACTGGAAACCCCACTGGGACTTCCACTTCACACTGACAGGAGGAGGCATTTCACACATGTATCAGCAGCCTTGCGTATTACATCTGCATATAGACGTTGCTTCATGTATTGCTGCCAATTACTGACTAGCTAACGCCATTTGGATGTTGGGCATTGTTTTATGTGATTAAGAAATTCCCTACTGAAGCCAGATGCTCAGCTCCTGTGCTCCTTCCATTCACTTCACTTCCTCAGTCCTGGACTTTCTGATGCTGAGTGTCACAGTTTATAAATATTAATGAAGGCCAGCCCAAGGCTAGCATGCACACTGCCACTAGTATTGTCCTTGGCCATTCGTCTCATGAATATTCATGAGACCAGTTAGGAATGTTGCAAATTTTTTCCCCACGCTAATGCAGACACAGATGCACCACCAGTTGCATACTGCCTATGTTGTAGGGGGTACACACAGGGTTTGGGCAATTGCAATTACCCAGCCTGACCAGGAGAGGCCACTAGTGAGCAAGGAGACCAAGAAAACTAGCTACTATGATCCTCTGGTGAGGCAAGGCTTCACACTTTAGCCATGGAAATGCTTTCCTCCCCCCACCCAAATTGTTGAGAATTGTTTCACTCCTAATGTTCTCCAGTCAGGCCGAACAAATACATGTCATGCTATTGTTAGCCTAACCCCCCACCATATTTAGATGCAGTTTACGAACACCAGGGCCTCCAATAAGTCACCCACTTGTTTGTTAAAGTGCTGAAAAGGGTTGAGTGGGGGCTTGAGAAGGTTAGCTCTGAAAGCCTTGTTCAGATTATTGAATAAATAACCTGTGTAATGTTCAATAAATGCCTCAGAATACTGCCCAGCCCAAGCTCAACATTAACACTTCTAGATGAGTGATAGTGAGAGTTTCACAGCATTCACACCTATCCCAGCATCCCATGATAGCACATGCGGGTTATTATTCACCTATGAGCATGTCGAGAGGAGGACGCAAAATGGCAGCTGGAACAACGCACAGGGGTAGAGGATCATGCTGCCAGATGCAGCTCCAGTAGTACAGATTAAGGAAACACCTGTGATGCCATTCCTGGACTGTGGAGAAAGCAAAAGCTAAAGTCTGTTGATGAATTGATTTAATAGCACAAAAATCTGAGCTTGGAGCACAGTACATTTTACAGCAAAAATATTTATGACCAGGACAAAATCTTAATTTCCATGTAAGTAATGGTTGTAGGGCTTTCCGGTATGAAATTGAAATTTCTGCTACCATTTAAATTCAGAAGGAAAAAACACCTCCATTTGTCACTAGACATTATTTTCATTGAAAGTGAAGATTTATAAAAATAACATAGTGTGGCGCAGTGGTAGGTGTGGTCACTGAGCCGGGTTGTGAGCTGAAGGAAAACTGACAAAACTTGCTCCTCCCTCCACCTCTCCCGCCACCACAATAGATAAACAGACATTATAGGTACCCTTGGGGATGTGGGTGTATGTTGATGTAAATGTTTGATTTAACCAAGACTTTTATCAAACATGTCATGTTTTGAGTATCTTTTACTTACTTCTGAGACACATTGGGGTATGTTGTTGGTTAACAAGCAACAGGGTGTTGTACCAAATCTCTTTGAGTTAAGTTTTCTAAACCTGATTTCTTGTTTTATTTCATGTCTTCAGAATATAGTGTTTGTTAACTTTCTTAACCCTGCAAGTCTACCCTAACTCAACCCAGATTACGCACAGACACCCAGGATGTGCTCTAGCTGTCCACATATGCCCTGCATAATTTTGTTCAGTGGAATTTGTTTGTGTAATGGAAATGTTGTAAATATCCATGGTCAGGACATGAGGAGTGTGATATGCACTTTTCTGTGAGGTGAAATTATTCTTGCCTGTTGAAAAAAATGTGTTTTCTGAAAATTTACATTCAAAAGTATGTCTCTGAGTTGAGGATTCTCATCATATTTCATTACAGCAGGGTGTCTTCCATATCTACATCAAAGAACGGCCTCAGTAGTTCATTTCTGCGCTGTACATTAGGAAAAAATGTAGGCCAACAGCAGTGTCAGTCAGATACAAAACTTTTCTTTTTCATTTCTATATGAAATATAAATTGCAATGTATAATTACTTTGCACTGGATTGTTACAATGAAATGTATATATACAAGAGATCCAGATGGTAAAATAATCTAAAACACAATATTGTGCTTTCTGTGAATCAGCAGTTCTTAGAAATAGTTGTCCAGGTAAATTAGTTTTTTCATGACATGAAAAAAACAAACAACAGCAAAGAATGTAGCAGAACTGGTGTCTTTCCTGAAAATTATCTTTTTTTTTATTATTGACAGGGAGTATTTTCTGATGCCAGCTGGTGGTTTTAAGGGTTAAGGTATATGAACTCTCTACTTGTGTTTCTTTGATGGAGTATTTTTGTCTTTGTTTTCTTGTAGCTTTTTTATAAACCTCTTTTAAATCTGAATCCAGTGAGTCATGTATTTACGACCGTAGTTAATCAACCAGCATTTCATTGCAGTCAACAAATTACCGATTTAATTGATAATTAATATTGCTGATGAATTTTAAATTAGATTAAACATATTTTACTTTTTGATAAGTAGGGAGTTTTAGCAATTTAAATGTCTTGTTTTCATATTGCCAGCTGTTCAATGAGGACATTCATTTCTTAAAACAGCTGGATTCAGAAGACAGTTAAATTAGTTAAATTCTCACTTACCCACCAGGACATGGGGATGTAGGCATACACAAAGAACAGGAAGAAGCAACAGCTTCCTGTTTGTGTCTTTTGGACAAAATGAAAGACAGATGTGATTTGTAGCGGGTGGATTTGATCAGGAACTCATTCCAATAGAGCTGACCCTCCTGAATAGCCCCCCGATAAGAACTGCGGCTAGTCTAACTGCTACACGCTTCCTGCTAACCGAGCTCTAAATCACTAAAAGCATGCCGCTAACTGATCCCCAATCTGCTGCGCTCAGCAGCTAGCCCATCCCCACTCCGCTACAAATTGGGCGATGCGCGGGAGATTATCAGCATTTCATTGGCTGAGTGATGAAGACAGCGGTGATGGAGGGAGACAAAGCAAGTGATGTGTCGTTCGGAGGGAGAGAGATTACGGGAGTAATGAGAGAGGGTTAAAGCAAAGGAAAGCTAAAGCAGAATCAAATGGAGCGACACAGCAAGTAGTGGGAGTGAAAGACAGAGAGAGAGGAAGTCGGAGAGAAGAGAGGCAGGCGCTAGAGGCTCTGCGTTCCCTGATGAAACAGTATCAGAAACGTGATTAGGCAGTACAAAGGCGTTCTCCACAGTGAGTAAATGGAGCAATCGATACAAACACGCTTGCACTTGTGGGGAGAGACAATCGGACTAAATCCAGAGAGGCTCGGGGGGGGGGGTGTGCGTCGGGCTCCTGGGCCTTCTGAGGGGTAGGGCGAAACGCGTGGGCTGCAGGCCAATGGCGTGAGGTACGAGGCGCAAGGCACGTGGCATCGCAGGAGGGCAGACAGGGCCAGACTTTTTTTTTTTTAATTGCATCACTATGGTAACCAACATGGGTTGTGACCAGCCGTCATATTTGATTGTCTTGCTGAATATGATAAAGGAAAGAAATGACTGGGGAAAAATACATCTAAGATTAAGACATTTAAAATGACTTCACATGTCTATGTTATCTGTGAGAGGTGAATCATGGACTTCCTGAATTTATGAGACACAAATTCATTAACATCAGCAATTGCTATTGGAGGAAATTGCCAGCACCTTTAATTTAAATTCCATTTTGCAGCACAGCTTTTTTTCCCACTTTAATTTAAGTGTGTTTCTTACACCTGCAACTAACACTTGAAAGAAGAACAATTTAATGACACACCTGTGGAAAGAAGCTGGGTGGTGATTAGCAGGCATGATTAGACACTGCAAAGAGAACTTGTTTTAGCATATTTTTCCTAATATGGTATCTACCACAATTTTCAACACTGTTATTGTTTTTCACTGGGATGTTTCTGTGCTGATACCACAGGACTGACATTTACGATCAAAAAACATGCAATTAATTAAACTTGATTTAAATTTTGGATCAGCGTAATTGCAGTTCCAAGGTAATTGCATTTTTCATGTGCATAGCATAGTACATATGATATTAAGTATACCGCAGCTGGGATCCATTTTTTCACCCACTTCCATATTCTTCGGTCTGACTTTAATGTAATACACAGAAAGCTCATGATCAGAAGTATACAAATTATAGAATACTGCACCCTTTCATCTATAAAATATGAAAAACATATTTCTGTGTTGCAACATTTGTAATACTTAGAGAAACATGTAGAGAGAAACAGGAGAAAATAAAAATTGACCTAAGTTGATTCCATATTTTATTTTATGACATTCTTCAAAACATTTTAGTTCTCTTTAAAACAGAACTATTGTTTGAAAGAAGGCTTTTTTCGAGGGTCTAGATAATCTCTAAGATTTTCTAGCTGGATGTCACACAGAGCTGCCTGGTTGCCTCCATTAAGAGAAGAAGGTTCTGGAGGTGAAATGATCATCAGACATATCCACTTTGGAAGGGAGGTTAAAGGGAAATTAAACATGGTTAAACCATTCATCTATTATTGAGAATATAGAAAGTCAATACCACTAGTGTTAAGATAAAACAAACAAACAGGCACAAATAGGTGATGAATCAATACATAAATAGATTAATCAATCAGTCACTTAATTAGCTGTGTGCTGTGGACAAGTCCAGTGTTAATTCTGTGCTACTGCCTACAGGAAACCTTCCCTTTGAGGGTGAGTTTTCCTTTTCACAGTGTTGTTTTAGTACTTCTGTACAAAACGTAGTTAAGTCGTAACTTTAATCATTCCATGTTTTGGAAGAGTCGTGGTTCCCGGAGAACTCTCTGATATTTCAGGCAACGTCTGAGGAATGTGCGCCACTGCGTTTGGCATGGCGGCATCAATAGAGCCGCTATGTCCTGCTGATAATCGTCCTCACCGGTTAAGGCCCTCATTGTGGACCGGTCCTGTCAGCCTGCCACGGATTTTAAAAACACAATGAGCTCCATTAACCAGCTTACTGTACACATTGTTTATTTAAAGAACATCCGTGTCAAATCCGTATGTTTAATTTGCCTAATACCTTGTGCAAAATTAATTACTCTCCTCTGATTGAATTTGAGAATTTAAACTGCAGTGAAGTGGTTGGGGGGTGTTCTTACATGATGGTCCCCCTCCATATTAGAGCATTTTAACATTTATTTGTATATATTGATTAATCATTGTTTAATGATGAGCCATGATCCGATTGAAGCTTTTTGGGCGTTACTGTCTGGTTGTTGGTGGTTAAATACATTTGCATTCACATTCATGCTGACTGTATGCACTCCTTGTACGTCGCTTTGGATAAAAGCATCTGCAAAATGAATAAATGTAAATGCCTTAAAAGGAAGGTAGCTACAAACAGGGGACCGACTTTAATGCCTGTTATTTGGATTCAAGCTGATCTGGGATGCAGGAGGACACATCAAAACAGCGTGAAGTCAGATCCAGATTAGATGACCGTTTGAAGTTGTAAAGGCTTGTCCAGGACACATCAGAGAGTCCTCCTCCGCCTCACACTGTTGACATACATGCCTTGTTGGGATTGACTTTTAAAAAAATGCTTTAGAGCCTGTGCTCTGCCAGACATGCAGACTGCAGAGCCAGCAATGGCTCGTCTGGTGCAGCCAAGTGCTGCATTCAAACACCCACTGTGTGCTCCCGCAGGCTGGGTATGGTTCCAGAGTGTGTGTGTGTGTGTGTGTGTGTGTGTGTGTGTGTGTGTGTGTGTGTGTGTGTGAGTGATAGAGAAAGAGAGTTGAGCTTTAAATCCTTTTTACAGGAACATTAAGACACACATCAGGTCATTAAATGTTCAAAGCCAAATCATACCGCACGAACCAAAGAAACCAAGACATTACTGCCCCCTACAAAGGAAACAAAGAAAACAGAAAATTCCTTGAGGAACTAAATAAAGAAATTAATAAATGTGAGAGGGAGAGCAAGAGAGAGAAGACAGAGAGAGAGAGAGAGAGTCTCAAAAAGAGAGGGAGCAAATGATAAGAAACAGAGAGGGTAAGAAATAGGGTCAAGGGAGCTCTTGAGAACAGAATGAAATAAGCTATGGGCGATGATTTGAAGTTCCTGTGATTGGAGTCTCTCATGTTTTTTCATCAGTCCACAGAGGAAAATAACACAATATGAGGGGGGTGGGGGTGGGTGAGGGATGGGGGAGAAGGAGGGGGAGAAGGGGGGTGCACCTTTAATTAGCTGATATGCAGTCTCAGATGTAACCTAATTGGTTTGGCTGTTCTGAAATTTTCATGGTCGCTGTTTTAAAATCGGAACGACACGGCGCTAATGCTAGCGGTAGGCTGCTGTAGCCCGTGGTCCATGGCCCTGGCCCCTGGCCCCTGCATAGTCTAGCCCCAGCACCCCCCAACCCCTACATTCCCCTCTCTCCGGCATCCATGAGGCATGGAGGCATGGGGTACAGAGGTTACATACGTTTCATTAAAAGACTCACCTCGACTACACAAACCTGATAATCCCACGTGTGTGGGTCTGTGCGTAGATGTGTGTGTCTGTGTTCATAATCCCACCATGTGTGAGAGACTGGGCACATTTGTGTGTCATTATTCAGGATTAGCATCGCAAGAGTTTGGTATTTCAGTCTATTCAGAAGAGGGTGTGAGGGAGTTTACTTTATGTCGAAAGTATTTACTGTTTAAGGGTAAATATAGGAAAAGGAAGGTGGCTCACAGTTAAAATAAAAGGTGTGTGTACCTGGAGGTTTAGAAGCTGAAATTAAATTGACAGGAATAACACTGTAAAGTAGATATCTTCTTATCTATTAAGTTTGTGTCAGTGCATCAGACCTAGTTTTTTGTTTTAATTTTATTTCATTATTTGCGTTCGTTATATCTGGGGAAATGTGGCTTGCTTAATTTTCCAACGCTCGGGGGGGGGAACGACAGAGAGAGGTTGAGGATGAAGTGTCTGCATGAGAGAGAGAGGATTGTGAACATCTTTTGAGTGGAAAATCAAGATTTTATACAATGAAATGGAGGTAAATTAGTGTTCATACTCCATAAAGTGTTTTTCAGGGTTACCATGAAGAAGGGGGTTCCTATTGGATGTATATCGAGAGGTTGGTATTTAAGGGTAAATATCAATAGGAATGGGTAAATCAAAGTAAATATCATAATATATGGGTTTTTTCCTGGGTTAATATCACAAGAGAAAGTGTCTCAGGGTAACTCTCTCATGCTCCAGATGTTTCTGGATTTATTATGCTTAATATTGATAAGATTGTAGACAGTAAAAGTGAATTTTGCTGTACTAACACAGCTTTCTTGGAGGGACATGTCTTTTGTCCCAAACCGAAAAAGAGCTTGAAAAGTTATTTCATTTATGTGCACAAAAGCATTTAATTCAATTTTTTGTCCCGATGGGGAAAAGCAATGTGCTCAAATTGAAAGTTTGCATGTGCTTGTGCTCACGTACGTACACACACACACACACACGGACACGTCCGCTCGTGATTTATTTTATTTTAGACACAAGCGCCATTAGTTTCCGTGGGTGTTCAGTGAAACAGTGTGTCAATGAGCAGAAGAATGTGGGTGGTCTCTCCGCGCCCGTCTGTGTCATTTTCTGTTTCATTAGCTACACAGAACTCCGTCCCTCGAACGTAGCCTCCTCCCTCCCCCCCCCCCTGCCCCGCCACCCTCAGCTCACCCTCAGGGAACCGACAACCCGCTGCGATATTAGCATACTGGGATAATGGAATATAAACATTGGGCTTTTAAAAAGGCCAGATTATTCATTTCCTCTCCCTCATCCCAACCCCTTTCTGCTCCTCTCTTATATTTCATTATCAATTTATGTGACGTCTTAAATATCCAAATCAAAAACAAGATTGCAGTTTCAAAGACTCTAATATATCCACACTGAGTTATCCAAGAAAGTTTTCTGAGATTTTTTTTGTTGGTTTATTCAAAAAGAGATTTGAAAGTACCACTGCATAAGACGTCAGAAACAAAGTGCTTGAAAATTGAAAATGACTGTGGAGAAGCAGGTTTAAGGGAAAAGCATCCATACTGTGATTCTAAATTGGGAAATTGTACAGTAGCGCAGGTACTGACTCAAGAATCTAATGTGTTCAGCTGGGTAACATTAGATAACTTAAATGAATCATCAAGTCAACTCTGTGAAAAATTCTCTGTCCTCTTTACACTGCAATGCAAGCATCTGGACCAGGGATACGATTTACTGGAAATACTGCTTTCTAAATGTATCTGATGTAAGTTTTATTCACCTTCGTTGCGTTATTAATATTATCATTTCTATCATTGTGTGCTTATAATACATCGTCACATACCTCTGTTTGAATCATTTAACACCCATAGAGCACCACTGAAAGACATTAGAAAGTATTGATTTTTCAAATTATTCTCTAGATGGTCCATAGCATTGTTCAAGCCAAAGCTATTGAACTAGTAATTAAATATGCAGTACTATCCAGTCAGCAGGCAACAGTTAACAATATGAACATAGCTGTATGGTCAGAAAGATGTATTTTTTTCCATGATACAAGACTATGATTATGAAAGAATGCTTCTAGCAGACTGTGACATTATGTGTTTATCAGAAGAACTGGATGCATTTCTATTTATGTCATGCAGGTTACATACTGTGTGTCTGGTTGGGTGAACCAACAATAAATACAGTAAAGTCTCTTTTGATTTTATTTCTGTACACATACACAGCATAATGTTCTCAGTTGTTTCGTATGTAACTGAAACAATCGTCAAATCATTTGTGACTGTACAGTGACCTTTCAGTTCTAGAACATTCTAGGCCCCTCACTATTAGTTCTTCCTCTGTACTCTGAAAAGGATATGAAAGAGATTTAAACTATTATCGGTAATTAAGAGCACCATTTACCCATTGCTTCTACATGAATTTTAATACTGTAGTTTTACCTCTCCTTGAACCCTGAGCATGTCAAAATATATAAGATAACAACAATTCAAGCATATGCATTTTGAGTCAAGAGTTTTTGTTGTCTCTAGTGGTGTGAATGTCTCTTTGTTTTAAATTTGCATGTGTTTATAGGACCTTGAGTCAGTATGTGTGAACAGAATATACATATATTCATGAAATATTCACTCGTCAAGGGCCTTTTTGTTCAGTAGTAGAGACACAAATTGCTTGTAATCAGCTACAGTGGTGTTTTCCTGCAATTACACACCCAAGCTGTTCACACTTCAGACATGGTACAGGCAAGTAGCTCCACTGGTTCGCTGCATAGACAAGACCTCAAAAGCTCCTTCTTCCCATTCCAGGGCTTATCTGGCGAACACCATCCATGAAACACTTGCTGACATGGCATGTGAATTTGTATCTTAAATATGTTTATCGTAAGGAATGACCAGGCCTCACATCATCCAGGTTAGGGCCATTGGGGATGTCATTAGCCTGCTATAACCTGGATTTGACAGTGATATAGTTGGCATAGTTGAGTTCTACTACTGGTTAAAATGGCTTTAAGTCCTCAAAAGCTACTCTGGCTAATACTGCACTTCCTTCTCCAGTCAATGCACCAGGCTCTCAGAGGCTACCAGTTGCATTGTAGGACAATAACATGGCCAGAGATCTATTGAATATTGTGTGGAATTCTGGGATTTAAAGAGCACATTCTAATGTCTGCTGTTGAGACCTGTAGCCGCTGTTGCCAAGCATTCTCTCAAGAAATAATATCTCAGGCAATCGCATCCATTATATATATGTTGCCTTAATTGAAAAGTTTATAAACACATCTCTTTGATATAACCTTGATTTGTTACTGCAGTCAGCTATTCTAGGGCCCTTTTATTGCACACATGTTTGAAATGTACTCTGTTCTCTTTTTATCCATTAGCCCGAGTGAAACTGTCTGCACAGATACTTGCGCATGGTATTCATATCATGGGCCTTTCCTCAGACACCAAATGGATGACCTCCATATTGTCTCGTCTTTCCCGAAAGTTGCCCAGGTTTGTTTACCTTCCAAATGGCATGAGTCTGTACTCAGAGTCTGAGGATGGACAAGCTAGCACTGTACTTATCCTCCTTTCAGTTAAAAAAAAATGCCTGCTGTGAAATGGGGTTATGAGAAGACTATTTGCCAGAAGGGCTTTTAGCAGATATCCTAGAACAGCACGCTGTCTGTCTCTGTTTCAGCTTCAGAGAGAGCGGAAAAACACAGGAGAGTTTATAGGCTTGTTTATGGTCACGACACTTTTCTTTGCACCTCTTTTTTTTGCCCTCAGAAAACAGCTGGTCAGAGGATCTCTGAACTCTTTACAGTTCTTTTCAACTGTTAGATAAGCAGTTTATGATTTCATTGCAGGTAACCATAGTTGCGTACAGCTCTGGGATAAAAATAATAACCTGTAATAATCAATACATCATCCTCTTTACAGCTGTCGACTCTTGTAGGGGGAGCTGTGGAACCCTTAGTGTGAGAATAAATCTTAAATTGTTCACATAGCCTGTGTAATAAGAAAGCTAGTTATTTGTCCGTATCACAAATATCTGCAAATTAAATGGCATGACATGTATTTATAGCAATTTTAAAATTAACACGAACACTGTCAAACTTCTCTCATTGCAGAAGTTAGTTTGTAAGGCAAAACCCGTTGACTTTCAAGGAGTGAATACCTGACCTTTGAATGTGTGGGTGAATAATTGCACCTGAAAGAAACTTTATTTCATCAAGCACGTTAAAATTATTACCTAAACGTGATTAGGGTACACAATTAATGACTATGACGGCACTCCAATTTTATTTGTTAATTATGAAATGCATAATATATATATATATATATATATATATATATATATATATGCATGCTTAGTGGTTGTTTAAAAGTTTTATGTGCTTTATGCCATAAAATAATGAGGTTTATTGTCTGTAAAAAGAATGCTTTGCATGTTCATGTTTGGACATGAAGCATGTTGCCATTGAAGCTAAGCAGGGGACTGAAAATGACTGTCAGCCATTTTTTAAATTATTTTTGCATCTTACAAATATTTCAATTCCCCAAAAATATTTCTGTTTCTGGCCCCTTACTCTGTGGAAAGTTTCAGGCAGATCTGTGACAGTTCTAGTGATGATAGTAATAGATGATAGTGGTTCTAGTAAATGCAAGTTACAGTCAGGAGTTGAGAAGATCTGCAAGCCTCTGGATTATGGTCGTGCAAAATTTCTGTCCTACAACTCAGCTAGTACCTCATGAAATTCAGTCTTCATAAGATTTACTCACTTTCCCGATTCTGCACTCCTCCCTATTGTCTCTCTGTCACTCACTTCAGTATATCTGTTATGCCTTTTATCTTCCAAAATTCCTTCCCCCCCATGCCCTCTCTCTCACCTATTGCGTCACACCAAGTAACAGTAGACAAAGTGACATTGATACCAACATGAAAGGGCTGCACACTGTGGAGGACACGGTCTGCCTTATTGCATGGGGGTTAAGCTTCTCTCTGCCCCTGGTCATAGCGTGTGGGGGGAGGGGGGGATGATGTCATCGTTGCCATGGCAATTATCTGAGGTGCGAATGCGAAAGGGCTAGGATGCAGCCCCCCTCACCCCCACCTCTTCCCTGGTGAGATACAGACATACAGACCCCGCTCTCTCCTTTGATAGAGCCGCCATTGGGAGCCGTATTTATCCACCTGCATGGGCCCGTGACCCTGCCACCACACAGTTTGCCTCCGACTCACAGTGAGCGCTCCTAAGTGGGGATGCACTTGTCCGTCAGCGTGAGATCCTCAATCACCTCACCCCATCCAAGCCACCCGGCTGACTGCAGAAAGATGCCAACTACCCCTCGTGAGATCAGATGAAGAAAACGCTCCCCCTTCTGCTGAATATGTGTCCATGGCCAATGCTCAGAGATGTTTCTGATTTTAATGGATCCTCCAGCACAGTACCATTTCCTGTAACGCACCTGGATGCATGTAGCACAAGGCTACAGGAACTTATCAACTCACTGTCGTCATACACTTATGCAATAGACTACAATAAATTTAAGACAGGACAGCAATTATTTTTGAAGAAATGACATCATGGCGAAATTTTAAGTAAATATCAATAAGTATATAAATAAAAATGACTGGGACATTAAATGAAATGAAGAGCGGAAGTTGACAGGAAACCCATAAATCGATATGACCCTTCTTGGCCTCCGATGATGTAGCTGCTTTCCCCCAAAGAATATAGCCATTATAATGATAACTGTATATCTTTCTTTGACTTACACTCAGTATGTCAGATCTGTCAGAGAGGTATAGGGAGCCATTTCATCAGGAATATGCAAATACTCACATACAAAGTGGGCCTTAGAATCGCAGGGAGTGATTAAAATATCATTCCTAGGTAATTTACAGTTGAACGTTGCGTTGACGTTTTTCCTTCGCTCCACCTGCGTTCTCCCCTGGCGTCCCTCATAGCTAAGGGGCCAATCAAATTATTCTGTGGGTTAATTAATTAAGCCTGATGGGGGGAGGAGGAGAGAGCTGAAATCTTCCACCCAACGACCCCCCCCCCGCACAAACCCCCCCCCCCTGGGAGGTTCCCGCTACCGCCCCCTCATCATCTCTACACCCCCAGTGAATCTGGTCTGTGTTTGATCCGACTTAATTGAATTAACATTTAAACAGGGACACCTGTGCTCCTCTTAAGTGCCTCTGCGGTCTCACAGATGGGCCTTTGATATATGATGATGATGATGATGATGATGATGGCGATGGCATCGCTCCTGTCGGTCTGGGAGGACGGGGACAGGTGGGTAATGGGGGGCTATTTCGGTTTCCCAGTATGTTGTAACTGGATGGGTAATTGGTGGCAATTACTCTGTGCTGTAATGATGCACCTGATTAGATTACTGTGACTCTTCTCTGCTCTATTACACTAAAGCCCTAATCCCAAACCTGACCCCAATTAGCCACCTCTCCTCAAAACCTGCTGGGGAGCCCATTCCATCATCCAATCACCTTATCTGAGCCTGGCTAATTGGTCTGAAGGGCTTGGCTATATCTGGTCTTCAGTAATTTAGCTCTCCAGTTGTGTATGTGTGTATAAATGACTGAGAGACTGAGAATGAGTGAGAGAGACAGACAGTATGTGAAAGACAGATCATTTTTATGTGGCAGTTACAGTATATTTAGATTTAGTAGATTTATTTTTTATGTAATATGATTTTTTTCCCTCCATATCTGAGCAAACAGTTGAATTTCCCTGTCTAACTAAGTTGCCTGAAGGTGATTCTAAGTGAACAACTTACTCATTTCACCAAAAGTCACAGTCAATCAACCAGTGTATATGTCAGAGCTTTCCACCTAATACTTCATGAACGTGTGAAATCACTTGAATAAAAGTATGGAAGAATGGGCAGCTATGTTCCATCACAAGTATGAAACAGGAAGTGATGATCACAGCCCTCCCCGTCAGGCCCTCTTACCATTTTGGGGGGTGTCCTGGGCCCCACGGTTACTGTCAATGGTGAAATAATGCTGGGAACGGACCAATCAGCTCAGCAGGGTCGATCATTCTGGGCTACTGCCTAGACTTTCTCTAACGCTGTATCCACTTTGACACGGGACGATATTCTACGCATTAGTACCAGTCTATACCCAAATAAAAGTCAGTGCGTCAGTGTGAGATTCACGTTTAACTCATTTCCACCTTTGACTCCTTGTTCTGCTGACAGAACCATGCTGGTAATAGCTCCTGTAATCCGCAATATTAATCCCTTTAATAATTTTAAAAACCTCAATCAAATAGCCCAAAGCTTCTCTTTTTCTGGAAATGGAGAGATTATAGGGGTTGTGCATTTAAATGTCTGTCAATGTTTCAGCTGACATTCGGTTCAAATGATTTCAATTCAGAAACATTGGATACCAGGGCTTTTTAAAACACCTGTATTGACTTGAGAACCCCACTTTTTTTGCATGGCATTCATCTGTAATGAAACCGCAGTAGTAAAAAAATCACACCTGCGCCCATCAAAGCCAGGATATTGCTGCCATTTCGTAAATCGGTGTAAAATGTATACTTTTGTGCATCCGGCTTTAAATACGGTTATTAGTTTGCAGTGGGCTTTATGATTTAAAATCACACCGCTTAGAAATACCTTCAAAGGAAAGTTTTTTTATATATCTGTATACATTTATTCCTGGCAAACCATTATACCATTGAGCCATATGCCTCGAATTTGTAATTAATTTGCTTTGGAGTAAATGGTAGATGCTGTGCTGTATTATTTCCAGAAAAATTGGCTTTCTACCATTCAATTTTTAAGATAATAGGATATTTGGTAGATACTCATTTCCATTTGCTTTGACACTTTTCTTTCAAAAAGATAGAGGCCAGGATCCAGTCAGACATAGCCTCTTTAAGAGCATATGCAGTTCAATAAAAAGAGACTTTAGCTTCCAAATTACTATGGTGCATTACAAAGGTAATAGGGTAAAATGCAATAGGGTGGTAAAAATAAGACGGTATACCCAATGAAAATGTGTATTCACCAAAGGGTTGAAAGAAGGATGAACCTGATTCATTTAAGTCTCGTTTTATGATTTGCAATTTGCGCCAGATTTTTTTATTCTTTCTCTCTGAAGCACAGCATTTGAGAGGTTCAACAGCCTGATTGTGACTATATCAAATGGTATTTTGACTCAATAAGGACAGAAAAAAAGTACAGAACACACAAATAGTTCTCTATATTAAGTAAATTAATATATCACTGTTACATCAACAGCAGCCGTGCATTGTGGGTCTAAAAACAGAGAACATTTCTGCTATATATGCTGTATATCCACAATAGCCTTTATGAGCTATTTTCACTTTGGGGGTGTCAGGTCATATTTGTCATTAAATCCTTTCCTGTCTTTGACCCAGTCACAAAAAAATAGTTTGTAATGGCTCTTCACAATGCTTATGGTAGGACAGTAATTCGGGAACACCTTTTCAAACTAAGGCCAGTGCGTATATCTATGTGTAATTAGATACAAAACCTGGACTTGTGAACAGTGAAAGAAATGATGTCATTTGTCAGCCTTTTCCTACATCTGTGCAGGTTTATGTGTACAGGAAGCCAAAGTAAGCCTTTCCTACATCTGTACAGGTTTATGTGTACAGAAATCCAAAGTAAGCCTTTCCTACATCTGTACAGGTTTATGTGTACAGGAAGCCAAAGTAAGCCTTTCCTACATCTGTACAGGTTTATGTTTACAGGACACCAAAGTAAGCCTTTCCTACATCTGTACAGGTTTATGTGTACAGAAATCCAAAGTAAGCCTTTCCTACATCTATACAGGTTTATGTGTACAGGAAGCCAAAGTAAGCCTTTCCTACATCTGTACAGGTTTATGTTTACAGAAAGCCAAAGTAAGCCTTTCCTACATCTATACAGGTTTATGTGTACAGGAAGCCAAAGTAAGCCTTTCCTACATCTGTACAGGTTTATGTTTACAGAAAGCCAAAGTAAGCCTTTCCTACATCTGTACAGGTTTATGTTTACAGGAAGCCAAAGTAAGCCTTTCCTACATCTGTACAGGTTTATGTTTACAGGACACCAAAGTAAGCCTTTCCTACATCTGTACAGGTTTATGTGTACAGGAAGCCAAAGTAAGCCTTTCCTACATCTGTACAGGTTTATGTGTACAGGAAGCCAAAGTAAGCCTTTCCTACATCTGTACAGGTTTATGTTTACAGGAAGCCAAAGTAAGCCTTTCCTACATCTGTACAGGTTTATGTTTACAGGACACCAAAGTAAGCCTTTCCTACATCTGTACAGGTTTATGTGTACAGGAAGCCAAAGTAAGCCTTTCCTACATCTGTACAGGTTTATGTGTACAGAAATCCAAAGTAAGCCTTTCCTACATCTGTACAGGTTTATGTGTACAGGAAGCCAAAGTAAGCCTTTCCTACATCTGTACAGGTTTATGTTTACAGGAAGCCAAAGTAAGCCTTTCCTACATCTGTACAGGTTTATGTTTACAGAAAGCCAAAGTAAGCCTTTCCTACATCTGTACAGGTTTATGTTTACAGGAAGCCAAAGTAAGCCTTTCCTACATCTGTACAGGTTTATGATTACAGGAAGCCAAAGTAAGCCTTTTCCTACATCTGTACAGGTTTATGTTTACAGGAAGCCAAAGTAAGCCTTTCCTACATCTGTACAGGTTTATGTTTACAGGAAGCCAAAGTAAGCCTTTCCTACATCTGTACAGGTTTATGTTTACAGGACACCAAAGTAAGCCTTTCCTACATCTGTACAGGTTTATGTTTACAGGAAGCCAAAGTAAGCCTTTCCTACATCTGTACAGGTTTATGTTTACAGGACACCAAAGTAAGCCTTTCCTACATCTGTACAGGTTTATGTGTACAGGAAGCCAAAGTAAGCCTTTCCTACATCTGTACAGGTTTATGTTTACAGGAAGCCAAAGTAAGCCTTTCCTACATCTGTACAGGTTTATGTTTACAGAAAGCCAAAGTAAGCCTTTCCTACATCTGTACAGGTTTATGTTTACAGGAAGCCAAAGTAAGCCTTTCCTACATCTGTACAGGTTTATGTTTACAGGAAGCCAAAGTAAGCCTTTCCTACATCTGTACAGGTTTATGTTTACAGAAAGCCAAAGTAAGCCCTTTCCTACATCTGTACAGGTTTATGTTTACAGGAAGCCAAAGTAAGCCTTTCCTACATCTGTACAGGTTTATGTTTACAGCCAAAGTAAGCCTTTCCTACATCTGTACAGGTTTATGTTTACAGAAAGCCAACGTAAGCCTTTCCTACATCTGTACAGGTTTATGTTTACAGGAAGCCAAAGTAAGCCTTTCCTACATCTGTACAGGTTTATGTTTACAGGAAGCCAAAGTAAGCCTTTCCTACATCTGTACAGGTTTATGTTTACAGGAAGCCAAAGTAAGCCTTTCCTACATCTGTACAGGTTTATGTTTACAGAAAGCCAAAGTAAGCCTTTCCTACATCTGTACAGGTTTATGTTTACAGGAAGCCAAAGTAAGCCTTTCCTACATCTGTACAGGTTTATGTTTACAGGAAGCCAAAGTAAGCCTTTCCTACATCTGTACAGGTTTATGTTTACAGAAAGCCAAAGTAAGCTACATCTGTACAGGTTTATGTTTACAGAAAGCCAAAGTAAGCCTTTCCTACATCTGTACAGGTTTATGTTTACAGAAAGCCAAAGTAAGCCTTTCCTACATCTGTACAGGTTTATGTTTACAGAAAGCCAAAGTAAGCCTTTCCTACATCTGTACAGGTTTATGTTTACAGAAAGCCAAAGTAAGCCTTTCCTACATCTGTACAGGTTTATGTTTACAGAAAGCCAAAGTAAGCCTTTCCTACATCTGTACAGGTTTATGTTTACAGGAAGCCAAAGTACTCTGCCTGGTAGAATCTCAGCCAAGCAAAACGAATCAATTTAAAGTGAACCCTATGGTGTAAAAATTCTTTCCTTAAGATGTTCCCCTATTCCTAGATGATACCATTACCATGGCTTATTTCAAGTTGATTTCTACTATTGTCTTTGTTGAAGTCAATAACGACCCCTGGGCAGACTCCTCTATCCAGAACTCTAAGATGTTAAGACTTCCACATACACTCTTATCGTATTGTATTCTACCCTGAGGCTAATTTTGGATCCACTCTGAGGCACCTGTAATTCCCGATGTCAGTTTGATAATGAGCACTTCATGCCTTGATTTTAAATGTGACTCACTACGAATTTTCATACCTGGGAAAACTAACGATGAGTCATAAGACAGGCCACGAGGAAGGAGATGAGGAACAAAGCAAGAGAGAATATTAAGTGAATCTGCATTGACTCTCTAAAAACTTGCTTTGAAACATATGGAAAGCCATTCAGTTACAGTACATTTTCAAGAGAGATCACAGTGAGTCAGAACATCTTTGAAACTAATTTAAAGAGAGGGAATAAGATGGAGAGAAGTGCATCAAGTTTAATATCTTTGAGAATATTTTTTCTTGTAACTTGGAGGCCCACGCATACACTACCTTGCAGTACCTTGACTAAGCAGACACTCTTATCCATGTTCAGAGAAAAATATGTGCATCGACCTGCATTATTGCGGTGTTTCATTCCTAGTTGATAGGTGTAGCTATATGTGAACAGGAGTTCAAGTGTAACAGATTGTACTTGATCCTAGTTTTGCAGTTGTTAGTAGAAAACGTATCTTAAAGTCACACCCGGCACATGTCTACTTGCTTGCTACCTAGCCTGTTTTTATTTTGACACATCAGTTATATAAGCAATAATCATGGGCACCAGGTACTGTAAACAACACTGTTAGTCTAGAAACAGTGTGTATGTGATTCAGCAGAATCACTAATTTAGATTAACTATTCAAATCTATAATCATAACACAATCCTTTATAATAAAGCTACACTATTGATGCCACTGATGCTACGACAATCACCCAATCACACAGCAGGATCCAGAGAGAGGAGACGGGAGGGAAGTTTAGCTGAACTCTAGAGGCGGGCCTTCACTGTAAATCAGAAATTTTCTGGAAGATTTATTTCGATTTGATCAGTTTAATTTTTTACATGTATAGTATTTTCACTGTCTGTAACAGCTGACTATAACTTTATGTAATGTCTGTATGCTTCATTCATAAGACTTTGTGTGTGTTGTTTTGCAGCTCTGTTCCCTTCATCTTTCAGGGTAACACTGCAGTATGTGTCAGCTCAGTGGCATACACTGAAGTATGAGTTACAGAGCAGACATAACTCTGTCATATATGTGACATCACTTTCCATAGTCTGTCATGATAGCAAATTACAACATATAACAAATAACACTGGCTAGCATTGTGCCATGTGTCAAGATACTGTAATATTATCATAAGCTATCCATAACTGTTTAAACATGTAATTACGGCTTATCTTATCAATGCAATATACTGTATACTGGACACATATTGGGTGCATTGCATAAGTACATACATTTATAAGTAATGGAGACTTCCGTAATTTTTTTACCCTTTTGTCCATAAACATGCATGAGTGGCAGCTCACTGAATTGGCTAGATACAGATTCCTTTGGCAGGGACACAACCTTACTTTAGCATTGAATATGTGTCTTTGTGCTAATGGGAACGTTTGTATTCAGATAAATACTTCGAAAGGTTCGCATCTGAGGGAGAGAGAGTTTTCATCAAACTCTCTCAATGATTCGCAGAGCTCAAATGCTTGTAGAAAAACCTGCCTGGAATCGGATAGACACATTTTAAAACTGACATGTATTTCTATTAGTCAGCGGTTTTCTGACAACATGATCACTCGTCATAGCTTCAGGGAAGGAATGAGGCCGGACTGGTGATCAGTAATTATAATGTCACGCTCATCGACAGACTGCTACGCCAGTGGCCTACCTCATCACGATCACCAGTATGATGTTTCAGTTTTTCATGGTATTCGCTTAATTCCTCGCCATTGATAGAAAGTTTAGTGGCGGCTCTTTCCTGTACCATTAAGAAGATTCTGTTTACCTTCCCCTTGGAGGTTACATTCAGCGAGGGGTTATCTCCTTCTAGATCTGGAAGTACACTTAGGAGCGAAGTAAAGCAACATGCTGGCTGAACCGTTAATGAAGATGAATAGAGCAGGACAGGTGGGCGTCTAGACAGCCCTTGTAGATAGGCAGGATACAAGGAGTCTCTCGTAGATGTTTTAACAGCATGAAAACCATAGGCAGCAGAGGAAAGCACTTTAAACTCCTGAATGAATTCCCCAAGGAGACCATTTAAGTTACTTACAGTGAAACTCAAAATGAAAATGTGTTTACCTCCTGGCTTGTTTACAAGAAAGTGTTGTCATGATGATTAATGGAGTTTTGAGAAAAAAAAAAATTTCCTCCAAGAAAAATCCTCCAGTGTTATGCAAATGTCTTGTAAGGTTGTGTTCAGTACAGCCACGACTGCCTCCCAACATAAGCTTGCACACATGGGCCAGGGCAAAACTTTATTTGTTTATTTATTTTTTTTTATTTGTTTATTTATTTTGTAATTCCTTAATTTTTCCACCAGATCCTTGTCCCGCCCCTCCCAGAATGCAAACAGTAGAAGTGGGGCAATAGTGAGTTCAAGTGTCCTAGAAAACAGGTACTCAATTTTCATCTTACTATAATTATGGGATGGTGTAGCGATTAATCAAAACAGGGTGGAGTGGTGCATGCTGGGAATCTGGCACGTGCCCTGCCTCCCTGATAGCCCACCACTGCTTTTGAAGTTATCATTTGGAGACGGTGCCATGCCTTATTTGTGTATGTTTATTGTGCTCCTTTGTTTTTGTTGTGTTCAAAGGCCCTTCATTAGTGTCAGGTAGCACAGAGCGCTGAGCAATGCCCCCTGGGTAAACTGCAGCGGTGGAAGGGAGGACTGTGAAGTTGGTTCTCCCTGCCTGCCTCCCTCTCTCCCCAGGAAGAGAGCACAATCAAATGCTAACGTCATTGAAACCTTATGACAACGTTATGAGTTAGCCCTATGGCACTGCTAGCTCTTGGCCTTACGTGTATGGAGGGTATTTTATACTCTCAGTTAGCCACAGCAAGAGTGCAGTCAGGCTAAAATCAGGGAAACGTGATGACAGTTGTTGAGAGTTAAACCAATAGTGCTGCTAGCTTTTGGCCTTATGCATATTGAGGGCGATTCATTCACTCGATTAGCCAATGCAAGGCCAGTCGCTACTGGCAAAATGCTGAAGTGTAGCGACGGGCTGAGTGGCTCGTCATGCCTTCCCATTGGTTGGTATCTCTCCCTTGCAAGCAGACAGAGAGGAATTCAACCCTGTGGCTGATTGACATGAAACAGCAGCATTAGCAACACTAAGGAACTCTCAAATCCTCCCCGCAGCCACTAAGGGGCGTGAATCCCAATCCCCAGCAGAAAGAGGTTCATGTGAGGGGATATTGATAAGCTTTGTTTAATTACCTAGACTATAATTAATAGACTGTGGGGAATGATTAATATGCTCAGGTTATTGCGAGGGGAGAGCATACAGAGCTCACATGCTGACAAGGAGCTGGAGGGGAAAAAGATACACAGCTCCTGGTTTTCTAACAGGAAATGACATCATTGAGGTCTGCAGAAAATTCAGGTGTCATCATTTTTTCTTAAGAAAACTGTATACATGCCAGGTTCAAAGAGCCTACAAATTGGTATGCATAACTCTAAAGACTATGTGTATGTGTGTGAACTCATATCATACACTTTAATTCTCAGTAAAGCTGTAAGACTTTTAGGGCTGCAACATGAAGTACAAGTCATCATCAGAGATATTTACATATGCATTATAGAGTCATATCATTTTAGATACACATTTTTAAAAAAATTTGTCCTTAATGCAACACAACATGTGCAAGAACGCAAGCAGAGAGGTGATGGCAAGATGGAAAAAACACAGGGCCAAGGCACAAATGTTGAAACAGGTAGCATTGTTTTGGAATAGTTACGTTCTTTGAAACATATTAGTGAATGTTTAGTTGTAACTTGCCAGCATTTCTGTAGTAATTTGGGGAGCGGCCAGATTGTAGGCCTAATGTTTCAGTACCTGTAACATTAGAAATGTTGTTGTTGAGATAGTTATTATACTTTTCTCTCAAACCAAGGATTAACTCACATGTTTTGGTTGGGCGGGATTCTGTCATTAAGAGATTAAAAGTAGGAGAAATGAGGTGTGATCTGTGACCAATATGGAAATATGTGTGGTCCGCTAGTCTGCAAATTAATTTATCAGTTCATTAATACCGTCCAATAAATCTCTATTGCTTACATGTGTGAGTACTCCCATTACGTTTGTCTGATTTGGCTGCACAAATCTGACTTGGTCACATGATCTCTCTGCTCCTCTCTGACTTATTTCACACAGCAGGGAACACCTGGGAAAAGAGTAGGAAAAACTGACAGATCATCGTTTCAACTGATTTCCATTTACTGTACCCAGAGAAAGAGAGGGAGAGAAATGGAGGAAGGTATTAAAAGGGAGAGAGAGCTTTAATTAGACTTATTCATGTTCTTCGGTGTGGTTTCTCAGATCCTTTTGTGGCTGTCATTGTGCTCTTGAAGAGTGAATGGCTGACAGCAGGATATCCGGAGGACTGACAGCGAGGCCTTCGCTGTTCAAAGGCTCTGCGCGAACAAAGGCAGCACGGCATGGCGAAGCGGGAACGTGACGTCACGCCTATTGAGGGAGGAGATGCGGCATTTCGGGATTCGGCTCTGCCACCTGTCCCTTCATCAGCTCCTCCTGTCAAAGACCTCCTAGTTCGTATATCCATCAGTCAGGCATTAGTCAGGGTACAAGCTCTTAGCTGAGCCAGGTAAATACCTGGGCACAGGTAGCGCTAAAGCCAGATAAGTACCTCAGATCAGTTTTCTGACTGAGATGGCTGTGCACTGGAGACAGCATTTGGTTCCTGACGGAGGTACATAAATGCCTCAAGTTTCGAACCCAGATGAGACCTTTGAGTCCATTGGATGTGGCTGAAATACTCATTGTGCGGTGTAAGCTAATGAGCGACCATTTCCAGACAGGTCCCCAAACACACATCTGCTTCAACATGTGAATAATAACATATTTCACATGAATAACAGCAGGTTTCAGAGTCCTGGAGAGTGCTTGGGTTCCAGTTTGGTGATATGCTTGGGTCAGATGTAATTTGCTGCCAGAAGCACAAGATTAAAACTAAATACAAACACAGTCATATTCCATCAGCAACTCCCAAGATGAGTATAAAACCAAAGAAACTGGGAAACTTACAAAGCAAAAATCAACTGGGCATAATTCATACAATAAAATTTGTATTTTGTATTTCCGTTGCTCTACTCCTTCAGTGCGGTTTCAGATTTTGTTACGAAATTAACTCCCCTGACTAAGGTTGGTATTTTGGAGATTTTCCTTATGACACGAAAGCTGCAATATAACCTTAAACTAAACAAAAAGAAGACAAGGGAGAGGAGTCTCATTTGCCCGGGAGCTATAACCCGTGAATTCAGAGAGTTAGAAATACAGTTCAAAGACCTTAACGACCGCGGCAAATTAAAAAGCCACCAGACTTTGATTTGAAACACGAGCTTTGTGGCAGTTCTTACCAGACGTGGCGCTCTGACCCGTTAGGTCGGTAGGGGCCCACAGCGGTAATGTGATTGGCAGATTATTATTTTTCCCAGTATGTAATATGCCAATGGCCTACGACGGAAAAGCAAATTGCAAGTTGCCCCTGTCAACAACTTTGATGCTGAGTGCCCTCTCTCCCTCAGCCAAAGTACAGTGAGTGACAGCAGGATCTCAGTGTAAGCATCACACCTTGCCAAATACAGATTGTTGTAGCAAAACAGACACATACAGGCTAGACTTTTAGCATTCAAAGAAGCTGCTTAGCCTAAGCAGACAGGTATTCATTTGTCAACGTTGTGAGAGCAGCGTGTGTATGAGCCCTCAGGGTTATATTTAATAAGAAGAGGGAACAATTAAAACACATGGATGGGTCATCCAAGAGTATACATTTATATGCGTTATTTAATTGTAATGAACTGATGCGTTAGCCTTGTCATTGATTGTTACATCTACATGCAGAATTAGCATACCAACATATAATCTCTATATTTACAGATGCTCTTTTTAAGCAGAACATGTGAAGTCATGAGTATGATATACAGGTGAAAAAAAAATCATTTTAATTAGCAGTTTTAGAAGAGTGTGTTTTATTTTCTTTTTCTTTGCCTTGGTGTTTTATAGGTTCTCAGTATCTTATGCATATTGTTTTGACAAGGGATTCATCACCTACAGTAGTTGCTTTGTAATGGTTTGGTTTCATTTCTCTCTGTTTAATAAAACAGAAGCTGATGGGCAAGTAATTGCTACAATGCCAATGTTTTCATGTACACATGTTTTTCAAGTCATGTTCTGTTATTCAAGTCACAGATGCACATATGAGTTTTTATGTATAATTAATGATGTTTTTTGACAGTCCATAACCTTTGCCTTTTCTTTTATCAAAGTATGAAAATTACCTCGATTTTTTTCCAGCGTCCCAAAACCACAGCCATAATGAGAAACCATGATGTAGAGTAGCATTTCAGAGACTCAGAAATCAGAGATTTGAAAAAGCCAGTCATCTGAACAGGTACCAGCCTGGAAGTAACACTGTGATTATGCTAAGTGAGTTTCAAACTCAAATGAAACAAAAGTTTGATTCCCATGTGGACACAGCTCTAACTGGGTTGCAATAAAGCCTGCATCTCATAAGGTTGTAGATGGTTTGAAACTACTCACAGCTCTGTCTGCTAATATCACATGCCCACATCCATTACAGTCATTTTTAGCTGATGCTTTTTTCCAAAGCATTACAGTTGATTCAGACGCCCAAGGGC
Source organism: Albula goreensis (assembly GCA_022829145.1). Taxonomy (NCBI): domain Eukaryota; kingdom Metazoa; phylum Chordata; class Actinopteri; order Albuliformes; family Albulidae; genus Albula; species Albula goreensis. Next base: position 27,192,374 of record CM040755.1, read on the forward strand.
CAGTCCCCCCTGTTAGGAATGTGGGGTTAAAGGCCTTGCTCAAGGGCCCAACAGCAGTGGTGTTATTGCTGTGGCTAGACTGGGGCTTGAACCACCAACCTCAGGGGTCCCAGTCATGTACCTTAGCCACTAGACAAAAAACAGTAATTTCAAGGAATGATTCAGTAAAAAAAACAACCTCAAAGTCATGCATAGCAGTTACCATCTCGTGTTGGTTTTCCAGTGCAGTGTTTTATGTAAACACGTGCCATCTTAGATGATGTTTACACTCCGTGACCTTTGACCTGTCATAAATCAACTCTTAACTCGTTAATGGAGAGAAGCTGATCAGTGGCACATCCCACATGTTGGCACAATAATAATTAAGCCGCACTTTCACTGTGCCGTTCAGTGCAGTGTGTGAGAGGCACAGCATTTACAAGGCAGGGTCATCTATCGCCTTGTAAAGAGGATATGGGGTCTAAATATAGAGATGTTCTGGAGACGGGGCTGACGCCTTGCCAGCAGGCAAGATGTAACACAGTCAACTTTTGACACTCATATTAAAGCAGGAGTTACTCTTTTCAGTAGTTCCTTTAATTGATTTTTGGGATAGCTCTTCATGCAAAACCTTTGGTAAAAGCTAAGATGTGTCAATTCAAGTAATCGGATGTAAAGCTTAATGAAGCCTGGGGTTGAGTTCTCATCGATGGCAATTTGCCGAGATTCATAGTGTGAAAGTCAGAGCCGCGTTGAGGTAGTGACAAGAAGCCTTCCCCTTCCTGCTTTCCTTCTCTTATTCACTGCCCAGCATGAGGCTTCCCGTAATACCCAGCAACAGATCTAGGGTCAGTGATTTGAGACATCATCCTTCTAGAGATGCTCCATGCTGGGTGCGAAATTGAAATGGAAAACCAGTCCAGAAAATAGCACGCCGGTGTACCACCTCACACATCTTTAAACTGTCTGTAGTTTTCCCCTTAATCACCAGCCTGTGGATCCACTTCTCGGGCTGGACAGGCGAGAGCTGTGTGAAACACCCGATATCGCCGTATGAGTGAGTGAGAGCAGATGAATTTGTGAAATGCAGCCTGATGCCTCTGATTAGCCTGACAGTCCAGAGGATAGCAGATCAATCACCCTGAATTAAGCAGTCAGGTTTTTTTTTCCTGCAGCTGTTTATGGAGGAGAGAGATTGAACACCCGCCCTATCGTTCAAAAAAAAAGAGACCCATGCATCCAGAACTAATGACTTAATGATGTAAAACTTTCTGATAATTGACGGACATTAACCATGCACAGATAAGAAGCAGGTCCAGGGTGATGTGGCTGGATTTGATGGGTCATACCACGTGGCCAGTTGTGGAGGGGTGTCCAGAACAGCACAGGTGTCCAGGGGCTCATTAAATTCAAGGGTTAGCATTCAGAAAGTGGGACCTTGTGTGTTTACTCACTCATTTATATCACCTTTTCCAGTGTTTTTAAGTGCTCTTTCATTCGCAGAAGAACATCTTAACTGTAAGTGGGCTGTCACCCACCCCACTCTCCCCACTTACAAAGGCAGAGGAGTCAGAGTCCTATTGGTCACATAAAAAGGCAAACCTTTGCTGCTGACTTCTGAATAAGTAAATAAAACCTGAATGCAGGCAGGTGCAGCTTGTAAGATCCTACCTATGAGTATTCAGAATTGAGCTAAATCCATATGATGTGAAGAATATATAAAATTAAATTCTGTGTGTGTGTGTGTGTGTGTGCACGCGCATGTGCGTGTAAGTGTGTGAGTGTGTGAGAGAGTGCACGTGTGAGTGCACGTGTGTGTGCGCGTTTAGTTGCATATGAGTGAGGGAAGCAGCCCAGCGTAAAACTGCTAGAAACCTCCCACATTGCAGTTTAACTGGAAATGGACCTGCCGAGATAATTTGATAACCACTATAGGAAAGCACAGCAGGGCATTGCATTGTGGGTGATGTAATTGTTCTATCTCAACCATTATATTGCATTTTTATACTGGGTATCTGATTCCTGTTCAGGCAGAAGCCACATTTTCTGGCCAAACGAGGAGTGATATATAGTTTTTGAGCTGTTATGACAGCTGAGTAAGGGCAATTACTTTTGGTGTCAATGAATGCCCAATCGTTTTGCCCAACCCAATGATCCAGTCAGTTATTGCATATCCACCAGCTCCATCTCCTTGGCGATACTTCCGATAGCTTCCTGACTGGTTTTGTGTGTGTAAATTAGTGTAGGGTAGGATTGAATTTTTAAGTCTGCAGCCCTCTCATTGGCAGGAAAAAGTCATCAGGAGTTGAGGTACAGGAGGCCCAGCTCAGCTGAGCAGGGGATTGTGGGTAATGGAGACTATCAGGAAGAGTCATATGGGGATTTGTTGAAAGAGATGGATGTCTTTTATTAGGCATGTGGTATTTAAGACTCTGGAGAAGAGGGATTCATTAAAGTAAATGAATGGTGGTGTTAATGACGCTTCCTTGTATAATTTGTGCCACTTGTTTACCATTCCCCCAAAAACAAAAAAAAAAATCCAGGAAGATTATGACAAATGATAGCTGTTGTTTGTTTACTCTTATGAATAGTTTTCCGCTCCATGAGTTGAATCCCCCCGATTCTATCACCTCGTTGTGAGAAGGCAGTCACATCTGAGTATAAACCCAGGAGCACAATGTCTGTTGAGATTAGAGTGTTGTGGGATAGCTTCCCGAGGCTTGGTCCTCCAGAGGCCAGTCGAGGAGCGGGAGGAAGGGGGGGCAGTCTGTATGGATACCTTTATCACCCGGGCCAGTTGCTCGTCCCTGCTGTCAGGCTGAGCCCGCGTGCGACATTGAGGACGGCTCTGCGCCCAGTGGGACCCAGGTCTGTCGCTGTGTGCGCGTCACCAGGTCCGCTGTCTGATTTGGCAAGGGGTGAAACGAAACGACCTGCTTCTGCCTCTCTCTTTATCCGTCAGCTTCAGCAGCAGGAAATATCTCATAAAGACAAAGGAGACCTGGTCATGGTCTGACATCAAATAATCTCACCCACGTTAAACTTTGAACTGAAGTTTCGCTCTGTCAAAGGGAGCGGAATCTTCACTTCTGTCATGCGGCGAAATTTCCTCTCTGTGCCTGTGTGGGTGTGGATCTGTGCATGGGCGTGTAGCCACAGGCTTACAATAGCTTCCTCATTATGTACACCTATGTGCATGCATTAATGCAAGCCTTTTTGCCTGTATACATCCAGTATGTCTGTAGGCCCATGTAGACCACAAGTGGGCATCTCTACATGCACATGTGAGTGTTTTTGCATGGTACAGGTTAACATTGTACCACAGTAATGAGCTCCGTCTGGACAGCTCTCTTGCCTCTTTAATCATTCAACTAAATATCAACTTTTCATGGATTCTCCTACCCAGCCAAAGCCTTGACTTCCAATTATCTGCCTTCAGCTACTGGAGGTCTTTTTATCCATCAAGGCACTGGCTGTCTTTCAGGAACTTTGAACACATACAAGGTTCAGTTTATTGTCTTTCACGTGTAATGGCTTATTTCAATGTGCTGAATGGTAAAGTGAGAAAACCTTGATCTTACAAACCGAGGAAAAGTTTGCAGATGAAATATTCAGAAGTGGCAAGATCTGTTCCTGAAGAAATGTCAGAAAGGTAATCACAATTCCTGTAGCTTTAAGCCATGATACCCGTGTCTGATTTATTTAGCACACCCTGCCAGTAGAATATATCCAAACTGTAGCTGTTTAAGGGCACTTTGGCAAAATTGCCTTATGCTTTAGCTGCAGATAGCAATCGGGATTTTTCTGTTTTCTGATGTTGATAAATAACTGAATACGTTCCAGGCTTGAAAAAAAAAAGTTCTTTCAAAATAGTGCAATTTGACATTTATCCATGTTTATCAGGTTTGTTTACTATCCTGGTGGTTTGTGTAACCAATGGGGATCCGCTAAAGTGTATAACTCTTGGCGAGTGTATTCAAAGGTCGATGGTATAGATGTAACCACTGAGGAAGGTCATTGTCATGTTGGTAACCGTGGTTGCATTGTCCTCCCCAGACCCTGCCCACTACACAGTACGAGCTGGAGATCGTGGCAAAGGACATGGCGGGAAGTGACGTAGGCCTCACCGGGACCGCCACCGCCACCATCACCATCACCGACAAGAACGACCATGCTCCGGAGTTCACACATTCACTGGTAAGGGCCACACCTATCCTCCTCCTCATCCTCCTCTTCCTCTCCTCCAAAGATGCTTTGTCCTCCTTCTTCCTCGTGTCTTTTCTGCTGTAATTGCACTCAACTTTCTGCTGGAAAATGCTGGAGGCCAGGTCTGCTGGTTTTTGTGTTCACTTTAGTTTCCAAAACCAGGTCGGACCCAAGAGAGTTCATGAGCAGAGCTCACTGCAAGATCACCTGCTTTGATTGATCACTTAAACGATCGATGAAGTGTCAAGAACAAAAACAAAAGCAGCATGGCCTCCAGTTCTCCACACCAGGATAAAGGAGCAGTGCGCTGGGTGTTTGGCAGACCTCTGTCCCTTTCATGTCCAGTAGCACAGGGGTGCGGATTGCAACACAACGTCTCCTCTTTTTCACCTGGTGTGTGAACCCGTCTCCATAAACTGAGTGACCCAAAGAGGTTATCGGCGCGGACCCCCATATCTGTTCTGCTGTCAGAAATCCTGCCCCCTGCAGGTTAAGAGAGCTGGTGTGTTTCGCCGTTGATGGAGCCGAGATCGGTTGGTTTTCTCTGTCCCTCGGCAGACCTTGATAATCTCCCCCATCCATCAGCGTAATGGCCGAGTTCCAGCTCAAGCTCCACACTGACCTGTCAGAGAACGAGTTGGCAGGGGAAGAGAGGGAGAGAGAGCCGGGGTTACTAAGGGCGTTTTTCACATGGACTCAGTGCTCACTGCCCTGGTACAGAGTTATGGTCCATGACCTCTGCTTTCTTATTAGAAATGATTGCGTTATAATTCTTTGGTCTGCTCTGGAGGTACAGAAAGGCCATCACTCGCACATGTGAGTGTATGTGTGTGTGTGTGTGTGTGTGTGTGTGCGCGCGTGTTATAGCAAGAGAGGAGGGCAGGGAGGGGAGTATTCAGGCCTTGATATTTACCAGCTGTGTTTGTCTGTATCCCAAACACGTGCGCGCACACACACACACACACACAAACACACACACACACACTACTACTTGACTGTGTGCTTGTTTGCCGTATGCTGGTGATGAATTAGTCACAAACTGCTTAGCCAGCACTTCGGGGCCCTGGGAGGAGGCGCCGAGAGGAGGAAGTACTTAAGACAAGAGCAGTAATGTCGGGCTCTGCGTTCGTAATGGAAATGCCCCAAGCTTTTGTCAGGGCTCACGACACAGTACACCGCTGCCACCCCTTTTGGTCCTGACAGGTGTTCCCATGATGCATTGCAGCTTCATGGTGGCCTGCGAGACGTGTTTGCTGTTTGCTGTAGACACAGTATCACAGCTCGGGGGAGAGGACTGAGCTCAGGCCAGAGATTTCTTTCCAGGGCCGCAGATAATACGCTCATTTTTCTTCCTGCTGCCCATTTTAAACAGAGCAGAAGAGGTCTTCTTAAAACACAGGCATTAAAAGCCAGATAAGCCCTACATATAAATATATATATATCCTCTCATAATGCTGGAGTGTGGTCCTTGGCAGTGAATCTCTTCCTCATCTCTTCCAGCAGGGTGTGCGTGTGTGTGTGTGTGTGTGTGTGTGTGTGTGTGTGTGTGTGTGTGTGTGTGTGTGTGTGTGTGTGTGTGTGTGTGAAAGAGAAAGGGGGGCGAGATGAGAAAAATGGTTACAATAACAGCTTTCCCCTATATGCATATACTCTGAGGGCCAATTTGAATTATGTATGGACACACAGGCAACGAGTCATTTATTTATTATTACAGATTCTGTGACCTGCGCACATTTTTACACTCATGACATAACACGCCGCAACCTGCGCTCGCGATTTATAAGACGCAGGAGAAGACGCGTCCAATTCGACCTTTCATAATTCATCAAGGGTTGAAAAAAACAGCTTAGAGAGCGGCTTCCTCACCGCCGGCGCCTCTCCTGCCGCTCAGAGAAACTCCGCTCGATCCGCCCATTTCCCAGCAGGACTCCCGAAACCATTCGGCATCCCAGCTTTCCCCGCAACTGGCCTCTAGGCTGCCGAATTCCCGCAGACATGAATAATGTAATTACCTTTAAATAAGACCACTAAGGACGAAGGAAACCAGAGCTGTGAGACAAGTAACCAGAGATGAAACAAGACTCTGATTAACTTTGAGCAGGGTTTTTAAAAAATGTTTTTACATGCTCTTTGCAGCACTGCGCTAGTCTGCGGCCGTGCATGGTGGTGCAGGGGCAGACGCAAAGCTTGCGAGCACTTTTGCAGCATTAAATTGTAATATTATGGGGAAAATGCGGTACATGTTACATTGCATATTCCACATGTGGTTACTTGAACCTCCCCAGGAAGTCTTTACAGTTACATAAACTCAAAGATCAAACAGACAGTTAAGCTGAAACAAAGCTGTGCTGTGATGGGTTGAAGCTGGTAAAGGCTTCTCAGTCTATCGTTGTATTTGCTCCACCAAGTGAAATCCCAACAGCAGTTGATCTACCAGGTGTGTTCACTGAGAGATGAGATCACTTCCTGTATTGGGCTCTGCTGCAGAGTCATGTGGCTTATTGTATTGTAAATAGTCACTGAGTGCTTTAGCAGACTGAATAAACTTCAGCTGCGGTAGTCATGGTTGAAAAAAGATATCATGATCCCTGTTAGGGTGGACCTTAACTCATCTGTCAATGATTGATTTGTTTGAACCAATCAAGAATGGCTTTTCTCTCCATTCCCAATTCTGTCATTGGTCCAGATCATTGAGTCATTGATACTGTACCCCCATCACTATGCTGTAGTGTTCCTTGAGTGGGTGAAAAAAGGACGAAAAAATCATGAACAAGGGGACATCATGGCTGTGAAGTGTTTATAATCACCACTTTAGTTTATAATCACCACATTAGGCATCCTGACAGGAAATGCAGAGTCATGACAATACCCCCTCTCTCACAAGAAGCAGAATCAAAGCTGCAAATCTCATGACAATTCTATTGATTAAAATACAGCACTGATTCAGTGTTGACTCACAGCAAAACTATGAGCATTTCTCAGAGTAGTGATGGGAACCCTGTGATGAGGGAGGTCCTGGTTTTTGGACAAGACTCCTGATTTGCTACAATCCTCAGTAATTGTAATGTGCTTATGATAATGGATGTCAGGTTACAGGGAATCCTAGTAAAGTTTTCAGTCTGGGCTATTTAGTTTGGCTTTCACATTAACCCTCGGGTCAGCTGTTTGAAATGCAGTCAGTTCATTGGTTCATTCATCCATCCATTAATTCATCATTGCAGCTGACATCAAGTTTTAGGTATGAGTGTTTTTGTGGCCTTTCAGCCAGTCAAAGCAACAGCTTTTTTGTAACTGTTTGCTAAAGCCCTACACCCCATCTTGTTTGGTGTTATCTTTGCTATGTAGTGGCCTGGCACCACACCACTCTATCACCACTCCTCTCTGCCCAACCTCACCTCTATCTGCTCCACCCAGGCTACATAGTGCCATACTGAGCTGTCTACCCTACAGCTGGTATTGGCATAGGCCAGTAATCCAGTGCTTAACCCTTACATCTCTGACCCTGATACTGGAATTTCAATTCTAGTTTACAATTCCAGCAACAAATAAACCATTTTTTTATTCATTTAGTCTCCCTCTGTAGTGTGAAAGTTAAAGTTAATTAGTAGTAATAAGATTGTGTCAAGTGTTGGAGCAAGTGATACTGCAATTTAATTTTCTTTTGTTTTGCTTGGTACAGCAGCTGTAGTCTGCCCTGTTTTCATGCTTGTTGGTGCCCTTGTTGTTAGTATTCTCAGTTGCTGTGGTCCTCGGGGTTAATTTGACCAAAAAAAGTGCCAAATGAATAAATATAAATGCAAATTATACATTTGAGGTGTCACTGTAGACTTAAAATAACTTAAAATACACTTAAAATATCTGTCTATTCTTCAGCATGTATTAAATTCTCTCAAGCTGTGTTTTGGGAGCATAGCAATTAACTTTTAAGTTATAATCCCAATTTTATGAAGTGGGGGATTAAAACCAGCTGACACAGAGTCCCTGGAATCCTCCACATTTATAGATTGAATATTTCTGCTCTGTGTGGGAAGATTAATATCCTTCTTAATGAAAACCAACAGTACTGAATTATTGTATTACATAACCTATTTCCTACACAGTTTGCAATCTAGTGGAGTTACTCAAGGATGAAGAGCAGCATCCCAACAGGAATTTGCCTCTTTTGTCATTAAACTCCTGCCTGAAGCACTACTCCTCTGACCACTGCTCCACACTTCTGCTCTGTCTGTTCACTGCTCCTCACTGCTGCTCTGGCTACTGCTCCACACTTCTGCTCTGTTCACTGCTCCATGCTGCTACTCTGACCACTGCTCCACACTTCTGCTCTGTCTGTCCACTGCTCCATGCTGCTACTCTGACCACTGCTCCACACTTCTGCTCTGTCCACTGCTCCATGCTGCTGCTCTGACCACTGCTCCACACTTCTGCTCTGTCCACTGCTCCATGCTGCTACTCTGACCACTGCTCCACACTTCTGCTCTGTCCACTGCTCCATGCTGCTGCTCTGTCCACTGCTCCACACTTCTGCTCTGTCCACTGCTCCATGCTGCTGTTCTGACCACTGCTCCAGACCGCTGATCTGACCACTGCTCCACACTGCTGCTCTGACCACTACTGCATACTGCTGCTCTGACCACTGCTCCACACTGCTGCTCTGACCACTGCTCCACACTGCTGCTCTGACCACTGCTCCAAACTGCTGTTCTGACCACTGCTCCACACTGCTGCTCTGTCCACTGCTCCACAATGCTGCTCTGACCACTGCTCCAAACTGCTGTTCTGACCACTGCTCCACACTGCTGCTCTGTCCACTGCTCCACAATGCTGCTCTGACCACTGCTCCACACTGCTGCTCTGACCACTGCTCCACATTGCTGCTCTGACCACTGCTCCAAACTGCTGTTCTGACCACTGCTCCACACTGCTGCTCTGACCACTGCTCCACACTGCTGTTCTGACCACTGCTCCACACTGCTGCTCTGACCACTGCTCCACACTGCTGCCCTGACCACTGCTCCACACTGCTGCTCTGTCCACTGCTCCACACTGCTTCTCTGTCCACTTCTCCACACTGCTACTCTGACCACTGCTCCATACTGCTACTCCACACTGACTGCTGCTCCACAATGCTGCTCTGACCGCTGCTCCATACTGCTACTCTGACCACTGCTCACCACTGCTGCTCTGAACACCGCTCCATACCACAAATCACTCGGTGACTCTCATATCATGCTAGAATACCTAATGTCAGGATTGCTGTCTGTGATGGCAGGAATCACCCCCCCCCTGCACCCCAGCCTGGGCCTCATGGCTCTGAATGATAGTAGGAGTTTTAGAGGAGCCCGCTCCAGGGCTCCATGCTCTCACACAAAAACCGCACAGCTTATCTCAGCTGCCACTCACCGAGACTGACGGCTCCATCTCCCCCGAGGTGATGGAGAAACAGTGTGGCCACCAAAATAATAACAATATTACTGCTGACAAGTAAGAGACAGTGGCTTGTGTGCCATCTGCTCACCTCCCCGTGTGGTCGAGATGCTGCTCAATATCAAGCAGATATGCCCAAAATGTCTGCTCAATATCAGGCAATAAGTGTGCCGGATTTAATTTGATTTTATTTCACAGCTTTTTTTTCCTTCCCCTTTTCATCCGGAAGGTCAGCTGTGAACTCATTTATCATTCACGCTGTCAACCTGGAGAAACACGACTGGGAGGGGCCTGTGGAACCATATAGCCAATTAGCTGTTACAGGCTATTAAGATGCCCAGATTGAGGTGGAGGTGGAGCTTTGGAATTTAGTCATTACTCCAAGGTAAAAACCATTGGTTTTTAATGTAAGAATTTAAAAATCTTTAATTACGCACACACAAACATTCACTTCCCCCCCACACAGACACACACACACGCAAGCATTGATGTTACACATACACCAACAGACGAATGGCACACACCTGCATCCAGACACATACATGCCCACACAACACACTTTCACATAACCACTGCTGATAAATCGAATTGTTTTACTGTATCAGCCCCTTTCACAAATTATACCCTGTGAAATGTTTTCAGTATTTTTTCCATCAGCTCTTGTGAGTTCTTACTTGCCATCAGTCAAAAAGACATATTCATTGCATCAGTGACAATACGGAAAGAAAACGATGGAACTGGAATGTGTACAGATTGCCTTTAATTTTTGTATTAGAATGGATGTTAGGGTAAACTGCAATGCCTATTATGTTATTGCAGTAATAACAGAATGCGAAGCTGGCAGTGAGACATGACGCGCGGAGAATGAGATCTGGCACTCGAGTTGATTATTCTGTCTTGTCTCGTCCTTCAGGCTGGAGGGCTGACAAGTGGCTGAGCTCTTCACTCTGCATGTCTGAAGAGGGTTCAAATCAAATGCTGATAGCCTTTCATTAGTGTCAACGAGTGCTCCGGACTTTAAGGTCCATTGCCCCCCCCCCCTCAGTGAGATTTCACCTTGTGAAAGAGCCCATGGAAAGGAGGGTGGTTCGTTCCTTGGTGTTGGGGATATTCTCCACAGACGTCCACAGCTTAGTTCTGCTTTTTCATTCTTTCTTGGCATGTTTTTTTTTCCTTTTCACTTTAACAGGAAGGGGGATTGTCTCAATTTCAATCAAATTGGTGGACGGGTCAGTCAAGCTGAGCACGGCTCCACAGCCAAATGTCTTGGCTGTTTTTATGGGATAAAAGTACCTCCAGAGAGCTCTTCAAGAAAAGGCACTCAAAAAACACTCATCTCTCTAGGGCTGGTTTAGATAGAGCTTTGAGAAGGAGCCTATTGTTCTGACAGGAACATCTCTGTTTGATTTAATGGCGGGAGATCTTTTGAAGTCAGAGATTCTATACAACTGCTCAGACAATTATTTCCATGCTTCTATTTTCTTACCGCCAATTCACACTGCTGCTCTGACCACTGCTCTGACCACTGCTCCATACTGCTGCTCTGTCCACTGCTCCACACTGCTGCTCTGTCCACTGCTCCACACTGCTGCTCTGACCACTGCTCCACACTGCTGCTCTGTCCACTGCTCCACACTGCTGCTCTGACCACTGCTCCATACTGCTGCTCTGACCACTGCTCCGTACTGCTGCTCTGACCACTGCTCCACACTGCTTCTCTGTCCACTGCTCCATACTGCTGCTCTGACCACTGCTCCATACTGCTGCTCTGACCACTGCTCCACACTGCTGCTCTGACCACTGCTCCACATGCTGCTCTGAACACTGCTCCTCACTGCTGCTCTGACCGCTGCTCCTCACTGCAGTGCTGACCAGTGCTGCTCCCTTCTGAATCTCTCACTGTATTCTTCAAACAGCACACAGGTTCAGATAAATTCACATCTCTGATTCTGATAATCCTGAAAAATCCTTATATTCCTCATAATCCACTCTAGTCCTCACAAGCCCAAATGTTCCTAATTGGGGATATACTTCATTGTCCCTTCAATCCCTGTGGTCCTGACAATCCTCATGGCTCTGGTTTTGCTGAAATTCTTTAAAAGCTCAGCTCAGATAATCACCTTTGTCACAGGTTATCAATGCCTTCACCTCACCTCGCCTCGCTTATGGCTTCCCACTTGCATGTGTGCTTAGGTACATCTTTCAACACTTTTTCATCACTCCCGAAAAACAAGCCTACCGCGAGGAATGCACATCTCAGCTGTTATTTCGCCTTCAGCAGATTTCGCCATTAGTGACTTTCATTGTAAGGTTTACAGTTGTGGGGGTTAGGAGTTATTGATCTCTACAGAATAATGACTAAAGGTGCTTCCTCCTCCACGGCTCCCTGCGCAGTACAATGCAGTCTCTCGGTTTCAGCGTGGCGAATCGAATTCAGGGAAAGTTGGAATCAAGTTTTCAAAAGCCGAAAGTGCTTTACTATAATTCCCCCCTCAGCTGAGCCACACGGACACGGCAACAGCAGGAACAGTTCTGATTCTATTACCGTGCAAGTAAAAACTATTATCTGGCCTCTACGGTCTGTAATAGAGGGTGCGCACGCAACCAAACCCCAAGCTCTCCCTCCTGTCTGCTCTGGGAAAGAAAAGCCCATCAGTACAATAGGATAAACCACTTTTAAAGAAAAGCTGACGTGCGATAAAAGCGGGGAAGAGAGAGAGAGAAATAAATAAAAAAAAGACAGGATTTGATTTGCACTGCTGACATAAATAAAAACGCCAACTTTTCAGAGGGGTTAAGACTCGTATGTTTACTGTTTTATAATGACAACAACAAAAAGGCGAGACGGCCGTAAAGAAGGAAGCAGATCTGTTGGCAGGCTGGGAGGGGGATGGTGTCGGGGGTTGGGCGGGGGCGCGGGGTTGGGGGTTGCAGGGCGTGTGGGCACAGAGCAGTGTGGCGAAGGGCACACAAAGGGTCCAGAACCTCCATGGCAGCATCCAGTCTCGTCCCCCCTTGTTTTTTTTCATGCCTGGGCCCAAATGTCAGTGTGCTTATTCTATTAGAACAAATGAACACCTGCTCCATTCACTTCTGCCTGCCCTGCTGTGTGCCCAGCATTTATATTCATAATCCACTTGTCATGTGCCTCAGATCCTCGTTGGGAGATTTCCATCACATCGGCATGTGGTAGCAAGGGAGGGAAGGAGAGGGGAAGAAAGAGAGGGAGGGTGGAAGACAGAAGCCGCACGTATTGCTTGTCACTCAGGTTGACTCTGACACCCATTGGATATTTTACGTGTTATTCTGATAGCTGTAGAGACTGGGAGCCCATAATATACACACACCTGCATTTCCTCTTGTCGGCTTTAGTCTGAGACGTGTAATCGGCATCATGGTACTGTTTTCAGTAAGATTTGATTTGTCACTGGCAAAACAGAGCCGTCCCAAAGCTGAAGGGTTTGTGTACACACGGAGAGAGGCTCTCAATTACAGCCCTTTATGAGCAGGAAATATCCCTCAAGCATACAGATAATGGAAATCACCCTACCTGGAAACAGGAGGGAACCGGAGTCCGTGTGGTCCGTAGAACCCAGAATAAGAGGCACACATGATCTCTGTGACATTTGTGCAGACAGTCAGTGTTTCTGTAGTAAGCGCAGTGAGTGCAGCATAGCCCTTCTTTTTAGTTCCGTGAGGCGTGAGGTGTTTTGTTCAAGAGACTGAGAAAACAAGAGATAGAGAGAGAGAGAGAGAGAAAGAGAAAAGAGTGACAATGTGTTGGAGAGTAAACAAGGACTGATGCACATCGACATTCAGGTATTCTGTTTGAAGAGGAGCTGCCTGTGGAGCATTTGTCTCTGTTTGTTTTTAGTGAATGAAGCAGCACTAAACTGAGAAAAGGCGGGAGGGAAATTGTTTCCTTGGCGCCTTGCTCTGGAGAGGGTATAATTTGGCTTGGGTTTTTCTCTGCTTACTCCAACGCTCTTCTACAGCGGTTGGACAGGTTTTCCATAGCCCGTCTTTTCTGCTTAAAGTGTACCGATGGTTTCTGGACTCACGGGTGGTCACAGATATGGGAGTACTCATTTAAATGTTTCCAAAAGCCAAACTTTGAAATGTATATCCTGAGGAATTTAAAGGTCGGTTTTATATTGAAAGTGGTCTGAAAGCAGATTAGGAGGTAAGCTTAGATTTTAGGCCTACACCTACAGTGCATATGGTTAGAGCAGTGAGGATTTGTGTGTTGTCTCTGTGATATGGTATAGATTGGGCCACCATGTGGGGTGGTGAATGCCTTTGAACACAGTCACCAAATTCACAACAAACAAGCTGTACCAGACAAAACATGCTATCCTTGTTTCCCTTTAAGAGGTTAAAAAGCAGCAAATAAAGAAAACAAAATCAACAAAGGACATCAAAATAGGCTAAAGCTGGGCTTTCACACAGGCCTCCTGCAGAGCTTGGGAGGACAGTCTTCAGACAGCCTCTGTCTAGCGTGCGGGATCCGCGGAGCTGAAGCACACACGATCTGTGTCATAAAAGTCTTTTCTTTCTCTCCTGCCCCTCTCGGCACAGCATGCTGCACATCTATCACAGCCTGTTGAAGGCAATGAGCAACAGCCGGGCAGATTCTCATCAGCCTCAGCTGTGTACCACTTTAAGTGAGGTCTCCCCTGTCCATGGTCCTGAAGGCCCCCTGTGCTTTGGACTGCAACATGAAACCCTAGGCAGTGGCCATAGGGAGGAAGGAGCGCCCTTCTCAGCTCCACATCCTCGTCTCCCAGTGCCACAGTCTCTCAGTATTGCTTTGACTGTGTCTCTCTCTGTTATTGCAGTGAGTGTCTCCATCCTGCCTCACACTAATGCAGTGAGTGTGTGTCTCTCTGTTATTGCAGTGAGTGTCTCCGTCCTGCCTCACACTAATGCAGTGAGTGTGTCTCTCTCTGTTATTGCAGTGAGTGTCTCCGTCCTGCCTCACACTAATGCAGTGAGTGTGTCTCTCTGTTATTGCAGTGAGTGTCTCCGTCCTGCCTCACACTAATGCAGTGAGTGTGTCTCTCTCTGTTAAGCAGTGAGTGTCTCTGTCCTGCCTCACACTAATGCAGTGAGTGTGTCTCTCTGTTATTGCAGTGAGTGTCTCCGTCCTGCCTCACACTAATGCAGTGAGTGTGTCTCTCTCTGTTATTGCAGTGAGTGTCACCGTCCTGCCTCACACTAATGCAGTGAGTGTGTTTCTCTGTTGTCTCGGTCAGCTGATGGAATTGAGGTCTTATCAGTGTCGTGGCAGAAGTTTGGTATCAGGAGCTCAGGAAGATTGGATGTATCCATCTCACTGCTTCACTGCCTGGGATGATTAAATGGAGTACACACTGCTCAATGCTAGCTGACCGGTGATCCAGGGAGAGAGTGTATGAGTGTGTGTGTGTGTGTGAGAGAGAGAGAGAGAGCGAGTGAGAGTGTGTGCATGTGTATGCGTGTGCGCGTTTGCGTTCCTGAGACTGTGCGATAGAGAGAAGTTTCATTTCTTTTGAGAGTTTTGTTTGTGGTTGGGCTTTCTCTCCCCGAATGGGGCTGCTCTGGGCTGCGTTGTTTCAGATGGTGGGATAGAGGGATAGAAGTGGAGGGGGCAGAGAGCACTGCCATGCTGCCACCTCACCTCTCCACTGGCGTAGCATCCTGGTGAGGTTAAAATCGTAAAGTCTGAAGCACAAAGACTTCTGTACACCACAGCCATTTTGCTTTAAAACATGCCCCTGTTTAATATGGCACTAACTTCCATAAAAGTCAACAGTTTACCATCTCAATCGTCATAAGTATATGTATGAGTTGTTTTGAAAGAATGTCAATCACTGTATGAAAATGTAGGTAACACTTCAGAAAATTATATTTAATATGCCATTATCAACCTTATCCATATATTTTGTATGCATTATTTGTAAGTCCAACATAAATGTATGTAATTTCCAGGCTTTCGAGACTGAGAAAGGTTACAGTATGCCTTAATGCTATGTTAGATTTTTGCTCCCACCTCAACAATGGATATTATAACCTTTGAGAAATTTTCTCATGAGAGAACTGACTTAACAGTTGCACAATTCAGCCTCAGTTATGGTACTAGCTGAGCATGACCAGGCCACAGTGGCTATAGTGGCATTATCCTGCTTGATGTAAGTGGCAGGATTAAGCACCCACTTTACTGAATATTGTGTCTTTATTGTTTGGCAAAAAGGTTTTTTTTGGTCTCTTGAATTAATGCACTTACCCATGAGAGACTCAGGTACTCAGTTTTGGGGAGATCCTTGAAAATCTCTGCTTTCAAATGCATACATCTGTGTCCATGCCTATGAATTAAACAGACAACTTACTTTGAAGTAGCAAGCCCATGTCCATGCCACGGTTTTCCATTTTCAAAGGATGAACCATGAAAAAAGGCCAAAGTCTTCACAGCAGTGGGTCTTTATGTGATCTTCACACAAGGTTCTCACAGTCTATCAGGGAGAAAGCACATCTTCTGTAGTAGGTGCCAGCTCTCTCTTGTAGTACTGTGTGACCTGTAGGACTCAGGGGCCAAGATTAGCCGTTATCCTGTCATCTTAGATTAATTTAAATTCAGAAAGACAACTGTTGCTTTCTAAGTGGTTGTTCTGCTGCGGTCTATGTTTTACATAGGCCATGGAAAGACTTCTACTTCTCAACAGACTGACATAAACATGCACCATATTTTAAAATATTTCCTAAATAACAAAAGGGAAGAGCATACGCTGAAATATTGTTGCTCTCACTGCACTGATATTACAGCTCTTCAATCATGCAGATTGTTGCTGTTGTGCTCTTGCTATGATTATTGTCTGTATTCAGCTAATCATTCCCTGATTGGTTGATCAGTTAATTATTTTCTCCAATCACATTTGCATATTCAAGAATTGTTAAAAATTTTGTACCAAAATGTATGGAATTATAGAATGGCACAATCCTAGATATTTTTATTCATAAAGCATTTGCTTAAAAACCAATACTGTATTGTCGTGTGTTGTGAAGTCAGAGGTTGTCAATAGTGATAGGAAAAATGAGGGTTCATGAACCACATAATGGGAGGGGCTGCAATGAGGAGCTGTCAATATAAATTGCTTGAACCAACCAAAAGATTTTTTAATCTTGAAAATAAAAAGTCATGGATATGTATATGTATACAAGTAGATGGAGAAATGGCAAAAAGTCACAATTTCCACATTCATAGTATCTAAATCTGTACATTATAAAGGCTAAACATTTCCAATGAAATGAAGTAAAACTAGGTAGGTAGGTGAAACGAGCTAGTCTCTGATGAATCACTGCTATTTTCTTGCAATGAGAACACTGTTCCCTCTGCACTCTTTGAGTCAAGGAGTTATTTGCCAGCTATATATGTGTTGGTAAACAACACTATTCAGGACTCAGGAGTGACAAAAAAGCACATCTTGTCTGAGTCCCAGCTACACAGTGTGCTACAGCAGAGTCAAGGAACTTTCCAGTTCATAATGCTACCTGATATTAGCACATAATTTAGGATCATTAAAGTTGGTTATTAACCTCAACTTTAAAGATCTCAGGTAATTTCATAATTTCATCAATCACCTAAAGTACCTTCTTGAACCTTGCTGTTAGCCTCAGGGGCTCTCGTACCTACAGCTGAGAGCCGTAGAGTCACGGTGTTAATTACAGTCGGAGACAGAGGCCTTGGCCACACATTGTAGGAGCATGGTATTTTTCCACATGTATAAAGCTACTCTGAGACTTCAGCTCATTTAGAAAAATTTACCATATAAAATATCTCTGCCATTTTATTCATGCCCCTGGTGATCACTCCTCTTGGAGGCGATCACATGATCTGGGGCAAGGAGGAGACTAGACATCCTCTTCTTCATTTTACATCTCGGCACATGTTCAAAGACAGCTGTGAAGATAGCAGGCCTGATAGTGATAAACACGTGGACACCAGCTTCTTTGCTGTTCTCAGTTAAAATTTGTTTGTCACCTCTGAGAGAGTCACTGCTGCTTATGGAGAATGCCCTGGAGAAAAATAAGAAGTGCTCTCAAATATGGTGCTGAAATGGAAGACCTGGATGTGCTTGCATGTCAATTCAATGCATGAGTATTGACTTGTGAAATGTGTTGAGATAAGAAAAAAAGCAGAATTTATTTAGTAATTTCAGTTTTAAATGTGTTAAAAATAAACTTGAAAGAACATGATTGTTTGCAGGCAATCTCGTTTATCAAACGTCCTATCAGCTACAATTCTGCTCCTTGTGTTTAAAATGGTTTTTCTTGCCTTTTTCGTTCTCACTTCTTTTTACTTACTAGCTGTCACTTTAGAATGCAACGAGAACAAAAAATTTTGTCTGAACTTGTTAAAAATACATTTGAGAGCATTCAGTTGATGTTTACAAGCCATCTTCATGTTTCTTTGATCAAATGTCTTGTTATTGCTTCCAGTTTCTCTCCTGGCATTCACAAGTTGTTTTATTTTTGGTTCTTAATTCTTTTTAACTAACTTGATGTCACATTAGACAGCTAGTTAGCCATGTGTTCTTTGCAATGTGTTCTTCCAATTGAAGCTGAAATCAAAAGCACAAATAGGAAGGTCAGAAAATCAGGTGATTGAGGATAATCTTGCTAGGACACACCCTAAGGCTGAGTGACCAATAGAAGCTTTTTGCAAAAACAGGCATCAGTCTCGTGGGCCTGCCTCCTTGTCAAGAGAGTACCAAAGCTGTAAAAGACATATGCTGAGATGACTCAACGTGTGTGTGTGTGTGTGTGTGTGTGTGTGTGTGTGTGTGTGTGTGTGTGTGTGTGTGTGTGTGTGTGTGTGTGTGTGTGTGTGTGTGTGTGTGTGTGTCTGTGTGCACGTTTGAATGTGCGTCTGTGTATGTGTGCATGCATTTGGGAATTTTTTCTTGTCTCCAATTAAATGTAGCATACTATAAGAAAATGATGGTGTAATGGAAAGGCTGTTTTGATTGGGCTGAATATGCTCTTAAAGTGAATGAATGCATTTGATTGGATATATCCCAATATTTGGCAGATTTGAGCATTCGGGTTTTCATTTCACCTGTAAATTCTTTACTAAAATTCATGTCACAGGAGGCCAAAGTCCCCCCCAGGCTTCACACACTCCTTCAACATCACTGCCAGCGCCTTCACCTGAAATTACCTGAATGAACCTAGCCAACCCACCTCCCATCTCTCCCTCCCTTTCCTTCCTGAGAGCCAAGAGTCTCATCTCCTTCCTCCCTGTTACCCCCTGCAGACACTTCATTTTTTTTTTGTTTAGTCTGATTTTCAGCAATTAGTGGCTTATTGTTGAAGCCCCTGGTCATGAGTGATCTTTGCAGAAATCATCCGCTTTGGTTTGGGAAACAGATTGAATCCTACACCGTGGCATTATCCCCAGGATGAAGAGGGCTGCAGGGAGGAGGGGCTCAGAGAAACAGTTTGTGTTCAGGAAGACGGCAAGTCACCCCACTCTAAAATCAGCCTTACAAAGAGGGTGTTTTGTACCCACCAGGAGTCAACACAGGGTCTGCTTTTGGGCACGGCAGCCAATAAGACACCACCGTGGGCATGGGGATGTAGTTCATTTATGCAGAGGGCACTCACGCACACATCAGTGGGTGGGTAGACAAAATAATGGAAACACAAAACACTATGAATATTAACTAAGGAGCAGGGCCATCCACTGCCTTCAGAAAAGCTTCTTTGAAAGAATGAAAGATGACTCATTGGAGAATATTACTTTTTTCTGTTGTTCAGAAATTCTGTTTTGTGCTCATTGTCTGAGATTTTGTATTGTTGAGCATTGGCTTCATTACAGGCGGTGTCTGGATGGTAGCTCTGCCATGCATATCTGCTTTCTGGGGCTTACAATGTACAGTGTTTGGAGCTCACAACACAAAAAACACAGTGTTTTTGTTTAGACTGGGCCACAGAGGTGTACATTAAATCCTGTGGTGCTTGTGGACCATTGGTTAGTGGCTTACAGAAGCTGGCCTGTGAAGTCCCTATCTAGCTCTATTGGTTAGCTTCCACTTAACACCAGTGTTCTGACACAGGTAGTTAAAAGAGAATGAAGAAGATAGCATTTCAAAGTGACTTTGATAGATTTTTCCTTCTTTGAGTCCTTTCTAATGTCCTCCAATGCCAAATGAAATGCACAGCACCCACAAAACACCACCGTGTGATGGGGATTCACCAGCATGGTGCATTTACAGTAATCACGGAGTTAAGAGGTGGTCTGGACCGTTGTATATGCAAACAATGAGCTCAACTGGCCATGCCAAATTTGGAGAAAAATGGGAAAAATGACTATTAGGAAACCAGAAATGAGCCCCTTATTATATGACAAATTAAATGCGGCTAACTGGATAAATTTTTTGAGCAGTAATAATACCAGATTTAAAAAACATACAATTGCAAATGTATTGGTTTGGAAGCAAGAAAATAGTTCAATGGATCTTACGCTTCTCAATACTTTTGCTTGGAATTGGTGGTTGTGACATGCAGATGAATTTTATATTAAAATTATATGTAATATGTGTATGAGAAAGACATGCATTGTGTACAATAATTCCTGGGCAGATGAATAGCATATATTGTATTCCATGTACTTTTTACTCAGTTTACCTTTAACATTTACATTTTATACAGACAGGCCATTTTGTGCAGTGTATTCTGAAGAGCGTATAGAATCTTCCCTCTGACTACATCTTTCTGCTCTTGGGTCTATGCAGCATTTCTTTACACAGAGTTCACAAAAATAGCACAAAGCGGCAGATTTGTTTACCTGCTCTCTGATAGAGGCTGGAGGCATGGAACATGCCCACAGACCTTGCTGCACCCGTGTTCTGTGCAGAAGCAGCTGGCATCCTGCAGGAGTGACAAAGGTCTTCAGAGACCACGATGTGATTGAATGAGATTTCTGGAACGTGTGAATAGAGAAAAGGTTGCATTCAGGCTTAACCAGCACATCTTTCTGCTGCCTGAGTTTTGAGAAGGGGAGGGTGGAAGAGAGAGAGGGAGAGAGAGAGAGAGAAAGAGAGAGAGAGAGAGAGAGAGAGAGAGAGAGAGAGAGCTCTGAGGTTCAATAGAAGAGTTAATCTGGGCCCCAAGTAAACCACATCCTCGTTGAAGGGAGAGGGAAGATTTAGTGGAAACAAAGGGCCATTTTTATCTTCCACAGCCCACATGAAAAGAACAATTACCCTGCATTACTGTCAAAATATTATTCCCATATCCCTCTGCTGAAGCGTGGGTAATGACGATGCTGATATTAAAACATACATCATGCGCACAAATCTCCTTATTTTCTCTCCTCGCGACTCGTTTGCGCAGTGGAACGAGCGAGGGTTCAGATAGACTCATCGGGCTCCCTCTCCAGCTCCGGGTTTATCCGGTGCTCGCCAGAACTCGATAAACGCAAGTCAACGGGGGGAAAGCAAAACATCAGCGCTCAGACGGCCTCCGTCAGACCAGGGAGATCGCCGACATGTTAGGTTTCTACCGCAGGGGAACGACGGAATATAACGTGGCATAGATCTGCCCCCATGCCCTTTCAAAAAGGCCATTTCGAAAAGTCATCACCCATCGAGACCATTCTAGGACATTTTCGGAGGAAATTCACTTCAGTGGAAACCACTGAGATTTCTAATGACTCCTGACAATCTCATGTCAACATGTCACATTTTTTCAGACGCCACAGTTTAAAGATA
The DNA here is from genome assembly GCA_022829145.1 of Albula goreensis. Taxonomy (NCBI): domain Eukaryota; kingdom Metazoa; phylum Chordata; class Actinopteri; order Albuliformes; family Albulidae; genus Albula; species Albula goreensis. The sequence continues at coordinate 27,213,736 of CM040755.1, forward strand.
AAGCTCTACATTTAATCTGCTCAACAAATTAAAACTTGTCTGTATGGTGATGATCATTTGATTCGATAGCTGTCATTGATCTGTGTTAATCATTTGCATGTGAACAGTGCATCGTAATTGTTTGTTTTTTTTGTTTGTTTGTTTTTTTTTCTCGGGCCTGCACCTTCACAGTTCCAGGCAACGGTAAACGAAGGGTGGACGGGTGTGGTGCTGAACCTGACGGTGGACGACCGGGACGACCCGGCCACGGGGGCATGGCGGGCGGTGTACTCCATCATCGATGGGAATGCTGGCCAGAGCTTCAAGGTCCACACTAACCCGGACAACAACGAGGGCATGCTCTCTGTGGTGAAGGTATGAGGCTGGGGCCTTCAGGTTATCTCCTTCCCTTTTGGGAGGCACAGAGACCTGTGTTTACAAAAGCAGAATTGCTCCTCAATGTTAGGAGCTCTCCATCCACTGTAACATTCCTTGTTAAAACAGGAAGAGTTGCTATTTATTAGTAGTAACAGATAGCCTGACTGCATTGGGTTTCCTTGCGCCATAGTAGTCTCTCTGTTTAATGGTGATGCAGTAACTGGACCCACTGCCTTTACAATGCACCATAACAATGTGGTGCAATATGCAATATAAAGTAACAGTGGTTGTATTAAATTATGTGAGGCCCATTTGAGGTGTCTGTTCTAATGCATTCACTTTTTTCCTTTTTTTTCTCTGTCTCTGCTCCTCTCCATTCCCAATTTTTCTTCTTTTCTTTTCTTGCTCTGTACTGATGTTCCCTTATACTACTTTACTTCCATCTTCGCTGCTCTTCTTACTTCTGTATGCTCTCTGCATTCCCTGAGCTGTTCTAATTTCTGTTCACTTCCATTCTCTGCTCCTTCTCTCCTCTCTGTTCCTTTCTTCTCCTCTTCATTTCCTCTTCCCCCCCACTCCTCCTGCCCTCACCTCTCTCCACCTCTCTCTCTCTCTCTCTCTCTCTCTCTCCCAGCCCCTGGATTACGAGAGCACAGCGTTCCACACTTTGCTGATTAAGGTGGAGAACGAGGACCCCCTGGTACCCGACGTTGGTTACGGGCCCAGCTCCACAGCGACAGTGAACGTCAATGTGCTAGATGTCAACGAGGGTCCGGTGTTCTTCCCGGACCCCATGGCGGTCACCAAGCGTGAGAACGTCCCCGTCGGCAGCTTTGTGGCCACACTCAATGCCACTGATCCCGACCTCCTGCAGACGCAGTCTATCAGGTGCGTCATGCCATCCATGCTAACACTGATCCGTTAAAATGCCCAGGATAGTGGTCCTGTCCCAACGTGTTCCCTCCACTGACCTAAACCATAATCAGACCGGCATCTGGCCTCTCCCGCCGCCGGAGTGACAGTGTGACCGAATGACAATCCTATCCGTTCACTGCACTGCATGATCCTTTTCAAGTTACCCACTGAAAACAAGTCAGTAATTTCCATCTAATTGTGTTGTTATTTTCTAGTTTTTTTCAATTGAAATACAATACGAAGGATTTATTTAGTGTTTACACAGTACTCTAACTGTTATCTGAACTTTTTTTTGTCAATTTAATTAGCGCATATTTCAATTTTACCAGACTATGTCCTATCATTGTATTTTAATGGATCCTAAGTACCTTCTTAATACCAAGAACAAATCCACATATGTCAATTTGTTACCATGCAAATTAGTTATTAACATGTTTTTACAAAGTTATTTTATGTAATTAATGCACTGCCACAGATAAATTACATACTTTTCTCAGAACTGGAGAAACAGAAGATTCAAGGGACAGGGAAACATTTCTAATGGTTTCCTGATGAGCTGGCAGAATGTTGAAATCACTCCTCGTCTTAATATCGAAAGCTGTTTTTCTGTGTTCATTATGGGCCCCCGGGACATTTAAACAAACATTCTCTGTTTTTCTAAGAGAACAACAACTGTCATCTGAATTAACTCTTGTAAATAGTTGAGAGAATTATGTAGATACACTTAAAATAATACATCTCGAGAATGATAGATCCTGTAGCTGAGATTACAATACACAGTGGTGGGGCTTTATAGTGACAACCTAGAACAAATCTGTAGTTTATTGTAAACAACATCCAGTCAAGGGAATGTAATTGTGAATCAGATTCAATTTGGTGTACAGTGTCCTCATCATTCAACACAGGAATTAGATTCTCTTTGTTCTTGCAGCAAAAGAACCGTGTAAACTATTGTTTATCAAAAATCTAATATCAATAATGCCATTTTTGAACTTGAAAATATCAAATAACTAAATTCCTGTATATTAATTCATGAATGATTGAATACTTTGTTGAGTTTTGATAATATCACAAGTACCTTGAGGTAAAATGATGAGAGTGAAAAAACCGTGTTGGTTTGTGATGGAAGTAAGTAACTTTTTGGCTCAACACATGGTTGGAGACTCAAGGTTTTAGGGGACATATTCTGCACCCCAGAGTACTGTAGCTTTGCAGCTTGATGATTGACGTAGATAGTCAGCAGCGTGGCTCTGCAGACGGACAGAAGAGGAGGCACTTACAATGTGAAAACATGAGGCGTTCACCAAAGCATACATTTTCAAATCACATCACATGGCCACATGGATGGAACTCAACATACAGCATTACAAAAACAGCCAACCCCATCAAATTATAGTGCACTTCAACCCCAATATACCTGTTGTGTTCCACAAAGTGCAGCTGGTAAGCTTACTCAACCCTAAGGTATGTAAGAGGCACATTAGAGGAGAGGAGCAAGTGAAGAATGCAGAGGAACGGAGGGAGAGAGGGTTCTCACTCCAGGAATAATTTAAAAAGTGTGTATTCATGGTTTTGTCCAACATATTGCAAACCGATTATTACAGTGTTTTTTTCCCCTTGAGGAATGGTTAAAAACCTAATAATGCAAAAACAAGCGTTATCCTCGAGAATGAGCCCACAGCACTCCACTTCGCTGAATTGCTACCATCTCCTGCTGAGCTACATATCCAGATAGATATATGCGCATAAAAATATGAATACGCGTATTATATATATTTATATATATACCTGTGCTTGTACACATACGCATTTACATTGTGAGGCAGCGCAGACGCATTTGTTGACTTAACTTCAAAAAGTTAAAGTAAAGAATCTATCAAACATATATTTTGCAAAAAAAATTGCGAACGTGATAGCACTTCAATAACATGAAAACGTACAACATTATCGACTATTAGGATTTTTGCATATTGCAGAAGGGTGATGGACACAGTCTGATTAAGTCTCTTAGTTCCATGTGTAACACCCAAACACATCCCTTTCCAGCGCTGGAAGCTGATTATTTCACCTGTGTGTAACAGTAAAATCTTTCCCTCATTTCCCAGAAAGTCTATTACTGGGAATTCCATTACCAATAAGCCTGAGAGACCAATTACTTCAATTCTGTGTTTCAGTGAAATCATTCCCTGTCTGGCAGGCAGGCTTATTAAAGTAATTGTGTGTAACAATATAATAGTTCCACAACTAAAATGAGAGGACAATTACATTAACTGACTGTCAGTAAAATTCATTCCATAACACTGTAAAATTATTCTGTGATTGCCCTGGAGTTTCATTACTGTATGTGCAGGTAACAGTAAAATTCCCTCAATACCTGAAAGTCCATTACTCTTTGAGGAAAAGTTTTTTTGATTTAATATCAAATGCGCAACAGTAAAATCATTCACTAACTGTTCATGAAGCCTATTATGCTAACTGTGTGCGACATTAAAATTGTTCCCTAACTGTCTGAGAGGCCCATAGCAGGAACTGTGAATGTAATGCTTGCCTCTATAGTTCCACTAATGCTTGTGTCTTTATGTAAGGATAAATTGATGATTATTTTATGAGGTTTTGGCATGGATTAGAAATGTGAATTGCAAGAGTTACACAATGTCTGAAGAGTGTTTTATGTAAATAGACCCAAGTCACAAACGACCTGTGAAATAAAAACCGCTCGGTTGAGATGTTTTCGGCGACGTGATCGTTATTAGCTTATGAGCGGTGGAACATCTTTGTATTCCACGCATGTACTGTGGGGAGTTGTGCTCTTCCTTTCCTGCGTCCTCCTTTGAGGACAGGGCTGTTTACTCACATTTTCACCCTACTGTTCATTTGAAGTCAGGGATAAAAGGATTTCATCATGTCTCCCTCTCTCTCACTCCTTCTCTCTCTCGATGCTGGATGATCTACATGCAAAAGTGTACAAAGTTGTTTTTGGTTTTTATCGCAAGTATCCTACAGCAAATTTACTGAAATGCAAGGTCCAGCTAGCTCATTCAGGAGTCTCCAGTGGATTTATTTGGTCAGTGAATTGTTGGCTTAAACACCTGATTGCAACGCAAGAAGAGGACGGGGCCCTGTTGATGTGGAAGGCTGGTGACTTTCTGTGTCCAGGTAATTCTAAGGTTACTGTCTTGTCTGCGTGTATGCTGGAGAGAGCCAGTGTATGTCCTGCTTAGACGTGCGGGGGACCTGTGGTTTGACAACTACTTATATCTAAACAGCAGGCTAGCAGCGATTTATCTGGCCTCTCTGGGTTTTACGGCTCAATGTTGCAAGCCCATCATTTGTTAAGGTGTCCAACCCGGAGGGAGTTGTCTCTGGTCCCTGAGTAATGGAAGAGCATTTGTTTTTATATCCACTGTTGCTGCTTGACTGGCTTAACTCCACCACCTTCCAGAGCCACTTTTAGAGGGCTGGTAGTTGTAGGGTGGCTCATCTTTGAGGGACAGAATGGATGATTTGCAGGACATTTCAGCAGGTTGGAACCCTCAGATTGAATTCACCTCGATGGCAATGGCACAAAGCTTACTGCCAGTCAATCCCAGCTGCTCTGGTGGAGGGGATTAGGGTGGAGCTGGAGGGTAAGGCTCCACCAATGAGCATCTTTCACATTTTAACCAAAGAGTATATGGGAGAATGCGCTTTCTGCACAGGATTCAACTGTCAGTCGCAGTTCTAGGCTGACCACACTGTTCACACTGCAGAAGAAAGTTTATGATATCTTGGGTTACATTTTCACTCTTGAAGGTTTGTTTTTTTTCAGTCAAGCTACATCTGCAGGCTCAGTTTTTTTTTTGGATTAATTTGTGGGATGGCAAAAATGAGGCATTTAGTTGACTGGAAGAAATGGGATTAAAACCAAATGATTGAGTTATACAAATATTTAAGGTGTGTGTGTGTGTGTGTGTTCTTTCTTTCTGTCTGGCACTTGATGGTTATGTGGTAGCATTTCTGTTCTGAAGATATAGTTTATAGGCATTGATATTGACTGTGAAATAGGGATGATGTTCAAGTAATCTTAGCATAAACTTTAATTACCAAAAACTTACTTAAAATCATATGCTGCATCACTCAAAACTTAATGCTTTAATTATATGACAGATAATCCGGTTAAGGATGTCTTAAGAATCGTTTCTTATCTCATCACCAATGTTTGCTTATAAATCCTATCTGTGAGTACAAATACAATTATTAAATTTGATGAAGGTAAGTAATGCTCAGTCAGTGCACTCTATGAGTTTATGAGTTCTGTTGCCCAAATCCTCAAAAGAAAGCATCTTTTTCAGACGAAGGAAATACAAAATTAATAGGAACCCTGCATTACTACGCAGCAACATTAAATAAGGTCCAGACTCATTTTCGAGAGGTACACAGACCCACTTCAATCCAGTTATTAGGGTCCAAACATTAACTGTGTAGCCATTAGCCTAGTTGGTTGCTGATGGGTTTTGATTGCAGGGCTTGAAGAATTAAATATTAAATATGCATGTTTGCTAAATCATTAAAAAGTTAAATGAAACCCCACATAATTAATACAGTCGTTCGTAGATCAGGCCTGGTCTTATTAGTCTATGGTAAATGGATACAAAGCCTTAAGCCTCACCCAAAGAAATGGCTGTGGAAAGCAACCACACAGAAAGTGAAAAGAGGACGATCCACAGACAATGTAAGGAAAATATACATGCTGTCATTAGAGTGACAGATGGACCCATGAGGGAAGTAGCCAGGTCAGCTACTTCAGAGCAGCGTCTATGGTATCGCTTCAGGAGGAGGCGCAGGTGATGGAACAGGATGCCATAGAAACAACCGAGCCTGAAACATTTAATGATGTGTTTTGCAGTCAGGCATTATCCAAAATATCCTCTTGCAGACTCCCGTTTCGGCATCGTTCTGCGAGCACAGCTGCGGCGGTAAAAGGCGTAACTCCACATTGCATTGGTTTTATGTAGGCCACCGGGGTCTACAATAAATTAGTCACACTTCCTAATTCGCCCCCATTAATAGTGACACATAATTAGCACAGGGGTTTTTGTGAATCAGTCTGAATGCTTAATGAACCTCATTCATACAATGTTTTTCCTGCAAACATCCTGGAAATGCGTATGCACATGGAAAATTACAGGCATCTGTACCAGAGATGCAGTTCATTCTGAATGCCATCTTAAAAGAAACTTTGACCAATTACCAGACCTTTTTTTACCCCAGAACTTTTCCATTTATTCCACAAAATTTAATAACACAACTTGTTGATCTCCTGCTAAGCCTTTTCCTGCCAACTTTGTGAGGAGAGAGCAGTAAGCAGGCGACTACTCTGATTCCTGTGACTCACTTCTTTCCACTCTGCAGACTCACCATCATCATGTACAGTATGTCATTAGAGGATTACAAAGTCAGCACCTACTTGGTACGTGCATTCTCAGGTGCCCAGCCTGACCAGGAGTGGCCGCTAGAGAGCGATGAGAGCAACAAAAAAAAGCCGGCTTACCCTCTATCATTCATTTAGGCAGGGGCCATTATTTCCTCACCGATGCGGACCTCCGGCCATAGCCGATAATGGCATGGCTGGGACTCAAACACCCAACCACTCGACTCGTGCTTCCTTCCTGAACTAGCGTCTTTATTGCGTGAGCCACCAGGATCCCCTTGAGTCCTATTTGAGTCCCATGTTACATTTTTAGTGCTAGCACCTGTTTTATGGTCAAAAGGCAATACAGTCCATGAGTGAATCTACCCCCCTTTGGCCCTCAGGCTATGGCAAACTCATATATATATATTGGCAGACAGTAATGTAACCTGTCACTGCTCTTGTAAAATATACTATATTTTGCTGTTCTTTGGAATATTTTTATATGGTGATTGAAATTTTTTTCACAAATGTGTGAAAAGTGGTCAGGCTCTTCTCAGTCTGCCTGCACATTTCTCTGCTGTATAACCCGGGCAGAGAATGCTTTTAGATGTATTGTCACACTTTATGGTCAGACAGAAGTGAAGTTTGGCTTACGCTTTGGTTTTATTGTATCAATGTTTCAAATAAGAATTTTAGATTTCTTGCATTATTTTTTTTGCTGTCCGGGTCTATTTGCAAGCAAGCTCGGGGCAAACTTGGCAAGCTGTGTAACTGCACTCCCCTTGTCGGCACCAGATCCAAACGCTGAGAAAATAAATAAAGAACAAATGAGGGACCATACTACTATTGCTCACCACTTCAAAAAAATGATTAGATAGAAAATAAGAGGGTAGACATAACATGGAGCCTTGAAGTCACGGACAGCCAAGGACTGCGAACAACCTCCAGCCATTCTTCTTGATCCGGGCAGAGGCTAGTATTTAGTGTGGCTTTGTGTAGTTTAGCCCTGTCTGGGGTGTAATGGTATGGAAAAGCAGCTGTTCTCAACAGGTTCAGCCATCTTTGGATGGAGCTTTGCAGAGGGAAAGGGGGAATTAGACGCTTCTACCCGTGGATCAGAGAGACGTGATTCTGCTGCTAACAGCTCCTCCCAGCGGGCCCAGAAAAACACAGGGGCCTTCTTCTCATCTCCTCAACATGGAGGAGAAGCCCCCCTCCCTTTCACTGCCTCACTCCTTTCACCTTTTCTTATCTGTCTCTCTCTCATTTTACCTCTCTATCTGTCTCTCGCTCCCTTTATCTTGCTCTCTTGCCTTCCTGAACCTCTTTTGATCTCGTGTAGCTGGGAGAATGGGGCTTTGAAGTGCCATAACTTTTACCTGCAGGTGGGTGAAAGAGGAAAAAGAAAGAGCAAGATAGAGAGAGAGAGAGAGAGAGAGAGAGAGAGAGAGAGAGAGAGAGAGAGAGAGAGAGAGTGTGTACAGGAGAGAGCATGAGAGTGGGGAGACAGAGGAAGAGTGAATCGAGGGGTGGGTGGGGGGAATGTGGGGGGTGGGTTTCAGGGGGCCTCAACCAGAAGCATCAGGGTTAAAAGCAGAGACTGTGAAACATAATGGGTTTGACTTGTTGGCTGGGTGCAGAGGAGCTAAGAGCTCCGTAGCAAAACCCGAGTCAGACCTAGAAGAGGGGTGAGGCTTTTCCCTTGAGGAGGGAGAGTTTCCTCTGTATTCATCTCCACAGGTGGTGTGCACATTTACGGAGGGTTTACATCTCATGAGAGGGTAGCTCCTCGCTGTTTTAACACTTGTGTTTCAACTCTACACTTATGCAGTTATGAAACTTATGTGACTTCAAAACACCTTTGAAGGTCTGACTTGTTGTTTTCCTTGTTATCTCTCTTTCATCTTTTTTAAATTTACATTAATTAAAATTATGTGCAGTGATTTGTGAAATCTTTATATTCTGGTATAATTTTATTAAATGTATATGAAAGACGGAGCGTGATTAAAGTGTAAAGTGAACATGTTTGTTTCGCTCTTCTTAAAATGCCAGAACAAACTGTACAGAGAAATTACAGAGGAGAGATTACAGAGGTTTCCTCTCTCTCTATTATCTCCCCCATGTCTCTCTCTCTCTCTCTCTCTCTCTCTCTCTCTCTCTCTCGTTAGTCACTTGATAAATGTAAAGACGTGATTTAAGGGAGATGTAATGAAAGGAGCGGATAAAAGAGGCATGCTGACATTGAATACATACACTCTTCAAGATCAGGGAGCACAGCGGCTAAATATAGTGCTTTTGATATGCGTAATGATATTAATTTAATCTTTTGGGCCATTGATATATGTATAATGTAGAACATCTACTCCATGCAAATCTCTTTATAACTATAACCAGCACATTGTGAAACGGCTGAAGGATGAAGCACCCTAAGCCCCTAAGGAGTTCCATTTCATGCAATTTTGAGTTGAAAGAAGGTCTTTGAGAGTGGGGTTCAGCATATAAGAGAAAAACACACAAGTTTTGAGACATTTTTTTTTTGCTTATTTTTTACAAAATTACACCGCCTCATCCCCTGTGAGAGGCTGAGGGCAGTGCTGCGTATTATAGCAAAAGGGTGAGTCCATACAACCTGCCAGCGTTTATTGTTTCAGAACCTTCCATTACAGTGGATGAAGTAAGATTATACCTCTCCCACAAGCCAGTTGCCGTTGACATGAGGGCGCTTGATGTCCAGAGTTTTTTTTTGTTTGTTTGTTTTTTAACCTTTCTTTTTGTTTTTTGTTTTTTTTTACTTGGGTGAGAATCCAAGTGTCCAGGTTTGTTAAGGATTTAAAACTTCAGAATTACAGGTTATAAAGTTAACTTGACAAGGCTGTTGTTGTCTTGTATCCTTACAGTACTACCTGTATCCTCCTAGCATCTAAGGTAAAGCTTTCTGTGTAATTGAAGGTTTCAGGTTTGAATTATGGCTAATTTACAGCTGAGAACATTCCGATCTGCCAACAATCATTTTCATGTTCGGTTAAATGGCGTTTTATTGTACTGTGGGGGAGCATTAATGATAGGCGAGGGAGGCAGGCATGTTTAGTGTGTAGGTGATAGTGGGTGGCGAGCTAGTCTGTTTTCTGTTGTCTGACCACAATATGAGAATAGCACAACCTTAGCCCTGTGAGTCATGCTATATTTAAGCCTCTCTTTGCTTTGAAGCTCTTTTCTTTCTGGAAGAGGGGGACACGTGCTCAAGCCATTGCAGCGAGCAGGGAGGTGATTCACTCACGCACCGTTTCTCACTCTCTCTCACACGCCGGCTCCAAATTTATGAGACCTCTGTCCCCATCGCCAGCTGTGCTTGGTGACTGGAGAAAGAAGAGGGCTTCACATGACTGGCATTGTAGAGGAAAAGCGCCTCGCTCAAGTGCATTTGTGGGTTCAAATCCACTCAGTACTCTGACCCGTCACCTATGCCCACCCAGGTGCCTGACCAATGCCGATGGATCCTATTATTGAGGTCTGTTACACATCTGCTCTACTTCTGTAAAAGGACATGCTCCTACTCAAGTAGCAGAGAGCAATACGAGTACCCCTCCACCCCATCTGCAGAGCCAGCTTTCACGATCTGGGGGCCTGTCTCAAATTCCCAGGGCAGAATAAAAGCCTCATCTTTCAACCTGTATAGAACACCCATTAGTTTAATTTCACCTTCCTGTCTCAATTACAGAATGCAAGCTGTGGTGTAAAATATGGAATTTGTTCCTTTGAGTCACTCCTATTCCTGTTTCAGTGCAGTGGCCAGATGCATTGGCCACAAATGGCTCATTGAGCCTCAATAGAGTCATTTAGGTTGAACTTTGGGAGACTTCCTACATGTTTAGCTCTCTCCTTTAAATTTCCGTTTTTTTTCCTGGAGTAATGTTTTTGTACTTACTACATTTTTTCTTCTTATGTTTTTCTCAATAGGACTACTCAATTAGCAGGTCAGTGTTCTCTGAACTATAAGATTCGTAAAACTTCAATCGGAAGATCAGGTCTGTAATTGCGTAGAACAGAAGTTAGCCGTCGGGGCTAGGTGCGGATGGGTGTGGATAATGTTACTGTTCCTTGATTACCAGTACACTGCAGGGAAAGTTCCCCGTTAGCTCAACCTAATTAAAGCTGCTTGAATACTTTGGGAAAAATGCAGGCTTAATTTGGGCCAACCCTACCCGATACAGTCCTGATTAACTTCAGCTCTTAAGATCAGAAGGGAGCTGTCAGTACCCCAGTACACTGGAATAGAGACTCACCATGTTTTAATCAAAAGAAACTTCTGAAGACCTCCAGGAAAGAATTTTTGATGCATACGTGTCTTGATGGTGTTACAAATTAATTTCTAATGTTCTCTGGCTCTACTGAACCACAGTCAGAGCAATATTGTCCGAATGGAGATAGTTTGGGATTGGAGTTTATCTCCCACAAGTATATGTCTTGCCAAAATATCTTTTCTTTCATGGTAAACAAGTAGGTTACTCTGAGCACAAGGGATAAGGTCCAGGGGTGGCCAGCGGGGAAATGGGAAATATCAAATTTAGGTTAGTGGTATTTTAAAATGTAGTTTTGGGAAGTTATGCCCCATGTCAGTTGGGAATAGCCAGCTGAAATGGATGAAACAGAGCTATATCCGTCTCTGTCTTTGGCCTGTCCGTGTGCTTCCGCCTGAATCCTGTGGGATAGGGTGATCCATGTGATGCGGCCCATTTGATGCAGTAGGCCTCATTTCCCCTTCCTTAAAACTCCTCACCTGCCAGAGACACTTTTTAAGGACGAGGGAGATATCACAAAGTAGCCCTCAGCAAATGGCCGGAATTCATCATTTCAGAGTAGCCCACAGCTCCATCCTGAATTAACCCTACTTTAAATTACACAATTTGACTCAGCTTCACTGCACAGGAAACCTCAGACTGTGCTATGCTATGTATCATTGATAAGCTTCCCCTGTGCATGTATAAGTGAGAAGCTCAGAGACTGCGGAAACTGAGGTGGGGGTGGAGTGGGGGGTGTCGGGGGCCTTTCACTGATGCACAAACTCTAAAGGAAGTCCGTGGGGGGTCCAACCTGAGCAGGTGCTGCTTAGGCTGTGATCTCATAAGGGGGTCGATCCGTGCCAGATCAACACGTAATTGGCATGAGGCTGTTCATATTTCATTGAAAGAGTAACAATGAAAACTGTCTGAAAGATGAAAGAGAAGCAGTTCAGTGGATGTTTTTAGAACATTTTATCCTGCATCATGCTTTTCCAATTAATTTGTTCACAATATGAAATCATACAGCCCTTCTGCAGTATAATCAGATAGTATTACCAATAAAATGAAGATCATATTTTGTAGAAAGAACACATAAAGTGTAAATTTAGAAAAGCTAACATGCTTTATAATGCCTAGGTGTCTCAATTTCTTCTCATGACTTCATTTTGCTTGCAGTTTGTATTTTAAAAAGTTTCATTAAGGTTCTGTTGAAAGCATATGGGTCTTGTCATTCTTGACAATAAAATAGTGGTATGTGGTATAAAAGCAAGCTTCCTCCGTTCAGCTAAACCGTCTCCTTCATTTTCTTATCTCAGAGCCCAAGACATTCTAGCTGTGTCTCAGAACTATGTAATGAAGCTACTTTGAATTTCAAGGTTAATTAAAAACAAATACATTCAGATAAATGGTATTTGAAATAAAATAAATCAGTGCTATGAAGTCAGTGGTGCTTAAATGACATTGTTAAGTACTCAATGGCTTTTAAAATTCAAATCTTTATGTCTCTTTCCATACAGAATCCTGAAAAGATGTGAAGTGAATAGATTCCATCTTTTTATTTTCAGACTGTTGCAGCATTGTCTGCAACACTCTTTCAATGAAACATGATCATAGGTTCTACAAGTCTCAGAGCTGCAGAGTTTTCACATAGACTGAATTTCACATAGACTGAACCAGGGGCAGAGTTTGTGATCCGTTCTCACATGCTCAGCACACTCTATCGCCAGCATGTTGTTGTGGCCATGTCACCCTGATGTCATCGGCTGTATTACAGAGTTGTAATGAGTAGCAGCAATGCTAGAGACCACTTCACTTGTGCATAGGTACCAGAAAAGATGAGGAAAACCTTAGAGAAACTGAATATACTGCAGCATATTGTGACTATACTATAGTTATCCTCACAATGTATCTGTACTATACTGCAATATATTGTCAGCATATTATAGTTCTCCTCTCAATGTATCTAAAATATACTACAGTATATTGTGAGTGTAGTGTAGTGATCTTCATAAGGTATCTGAAATATACTGCAGTATAGTGTGAGTATATCATAGTTATCTTCACAATGTATCTGACATATATTGCAGTACAGTATATTGTAAGTATAGAATAGTGTAGCTCTCCTCACAATGTGCCTGACATATACTGCAGTCCATTGTGAGTAGAGTGTAGTTCTCCTCACAATGTATTTGAAATATACTGCAGTATTTGGTTGGTATAGTGTAGTTCTGTACTGCAGTATATTGCCCTTCAATATGGGAAGTGTAGATGCTGGGGTGTGTACTGGAATATCAGAGCAGATGTGCAGAGCCCAGTGTTAGGGGTGCAGGCATGTCCCCAGCTGGGGTGCTGAAGAGCTCTGGGAGTGAGGCATAGAGTTATGTTAGTGGCTATAGACAGGTGTGTACACCTGTCAGTGCAGGAAGTGTCTACCTACGAGTTGTATAGCTGTTAGTGTAGGTGTGAGGTATGCAGATGTTTCTTATTATGTATCTGGGGTCTACATGTTTGTTTGTGTAATTGTGTGGGCTTCACATATGTACAGTGTGAAGGCGTGTTGTGGCGAATAGGGAATCATTTACTAATTTGGAAGCAGAAAATCTCTGTGAGTTACCATTTTGTGTGTGTGTGTGTGTGTGTGCGTGCGTGCGTGCGCGCATATGCATGGTGGGTGGTGTACCAAACCAGAGAGAGAGGGGAAGGGAAATAATTTGGGGATCTTGTTTTCCTCCTCGTTCCTTCAGATTAATCAGACAACAAGAGCCGCAATTCCAGGGAGAACCTGATAACGATCGACATTAAAAAAGTAATGAGATTGTATGAGCTCAGTAATCCTGTGCTTGCTTAAGAGCTTCTTCATTTCTCTGTTTCATTTTTACTGGCCTGTGAAAGATGCATTTGCGCTCTTACATTCCCCTTCTTCCCTCTGTGGTAGAGGAGCCTCCTCCCTCTCTGTGCTTGCTCTCCAGGCGTGACGTCTTTGTGGTAGTACGCTTTCTTGGAGAGCGGGCTGTCAAATTTTTCTAAAAGCTCACATTTTCTAGTGTCAGACAGAATTAACTCCAAGAATGTTATTATCCAAGCGGTAGTTTTTTGGACAATTTTGCAGCAGTTTATCTCTGTATGTCATGCAAATCTCATACAAAGTTAAAAGGAAAAATTGAGTGTGTCCTTTAGAAACCTCTTCAAAAATCACATTTTCCCAGAAATCCAGAAAAGTAAAAACAAATGCCCCTCCCACATATTGGTTTTTTGCATCAAACTGTTTGGTCTATCACACAGATTCCCGCCCCTCATAACCACCCTCCTCCCCCCAAGGAAAAGGGCCTGTGATCTTAGCCATCCGTGCAGAAGCTACTAATGCGACCCACGATGCCATGCTGTGCCCTTAAAACTGTATCCGACCATTTCGATGTCTCTCTCTGGCCTCTGCAGAGCAGATGAAGGTGTTATTATCACCGTGGAAACACAGAGTGGTACACTTCTCACATGGAGCACGCTCCCATGCCTCATCATATGTGGCAATCAAACACCTGAGTTTATCCACACCCGTTTCCCACCGGTGGTGTCAACCCCGAACACCCTTCCTCTGGGGTGGAGGCGTTTGGAGTTTGTACACACTGCTATTTACCAACACACACACACCGAGGCCTCAATTACCAGAGAAGAGATTTCACCTGTTCCCAAAGGTGCCTGACCTGGGTTAGTTACCTGGGGAAACCCAAACTTGTGTGCAAGTGAGCACTTTCCCAACTTTCTCGATCAACAAAACAGAGCGTGCGCACAACTTTAACTTTTCCAGGCCTGGGTTTGCTGCAATCTGATTGGTGTCAGTGGATTTGTGATTGTGGATTTCATTCGTTTATTGGTTTGTTTCACATGCCCGTTCCATTGTAGGATTGGTGAGTAGTAGTAGTGGACTGGTCGTGTGTTCGGTAGAAGTTGTCCCGGAGTGCAGGAACTAGCCATGCTCGAGGTTATAAGGCTGATGAGTCAGACCTGCATGGCGGGTCACTCAGGGCATAGCTGCCCATTACTGCTGGCACAGGCTTTACCCACGAGGTGCAGGTAAGAGGGAAGTGATTACCACGATCACTATCCTCCAGCCGGCCTCCAGCCGGCCTCCAGCCAGCCTCCAGCTCTGTTTGGCGGGAGAGTGAGGTGAGGGTAATCCCTCTTTCTGGCCTACTCTTTTTAATAATGCAGAGCTCTGGCTTTCTGTTGTGATTAATGATGTTCTGCAGCTCACTGCATTCAGAACTTTCTCTTCCCAAACAGTTCCTGGAATTGAGTGCTCCCTCTTCTTTAAATCAATGGTATATCAGCTTCATGCTCTCCTTTATGAAAAATCCACCACAGGCAAAAACCGTCAGCCCCTGCACGGTCTCCTTAGGGTTTCAGAAGACACTTTAGATTTTAATAAGTGTCATGTCGCTCAACAAATCCAAGCTCTTTGTCTGTGCTGTGAGGGAGAAGCATTTTGGCTCTGTATGTCTTTCATTCCATAGTGTCAGTATGGTACAGGGGACCCATTTTGGCTCAGTGTCAGTACTCTGCAGGGGAGCCATTCTGGCTCTGTGACAGTACCCTACAGGATAACTGTTCCGGCATTGTGTCTGTACTCTACAGGGGTACTTTGTCTCTGCCTTACTTAACGTTCAGCCATGAGAGGAGCACTCGAGATGGACAGATAAAGCCTCACCGCGTTTTATCCGAGTCAGGTGCTCACTATTGTTCCCTCATAATGAAAACAATCAGAAATAAGAGTCGAGAAGGGAAAGAAGACTGTGCTCTGAGGCCTCACTGAAGCGAAGGGAAATTGCTTTCCTTCAAATTAATTTACAGCTTCATGATTCTGAACCGATGCAAAGCACCTTCACTCTATGCTTTATTATGGTGATAAATTTAATTTTATGTGCGAGGGTCACTGATCCATAATTATGTATGTAAATGCACCACAGAGCACCTATTACCTGTAACGAATAACCCGTCGAGCTCCTCCCTGTCAAAACCAGACCGTCAGCGGCGCACCAACACAGCTGATACAAACTTCAGCAAATGATACAGAAGGCGGTAATCGATCCCGCAGGGAGAGAAGCACCAGTCATGTATGGCGGAGTTCTGGGCATGATGCAATTGGAGGTAATGCTTGTGTAATGCGGGAACTCTTCACAGCACAGCAGTGCCCCATGTACTCACTTAACAGATGCCGCTCTGCCAGTCTGTACACCAAAGTTTTGCGTTTAACACACTGTGAAAGTCATCTGTGTGGCTGCATTAATCCCGGAGTAGTTGTGGTGAAGTTCCACGCAAAAATGTCCCTTCCCAGGGAGAGTGTCAGCGGGTAGGAGGCCAGAGTAAGGTGTTGGAGGAGGAGGAGACTTCGGGAAGAGGTGGAGAGAGGGTGGGAGAGGGAGAGGGAGAGGGAGAGGGGGCCCGTGTCACCTCCCTCCTGTCCCCTCCCTGTATGACTCAATAATAAGGAAGATAACCCCAGATCGCAGTGATCGGCAGATAAAAAAGAGCTGATTCTCTCTCTCGGTGTCTTATCTGTGAACACTCTGCTTCTCTTATCTTGGCTTAGCATAGCACGGAATTAAAGGGGTAGTATATCTTAGAAATTAAATTTATTCATTTTCTTACCTCAGAAATGCCTTCAGACTTGACAATGACAGCTCTCCGCGGTGACTCTTTGCAGATTTTATTAGTCCATCAAACAGGCTACACGAGGCCTCTTTTTTTTTTTTACGACGGATGGAAGTCTATTGATCAGGAAATCTTCATTTAAGGGTTTAAAAGAACGCCATGGTAAGTCAATGACAGGCTATTTGTGGACTAGGCCTAGGGCTGTCCTGACCTTGATGACTGGCTTCATATATATCATATATAGATAATTTTTGATATTATAGGTGGAAAAAATGTTGTGAGTCTATCACCTCAATTCAGACCCAGCCCTGGCCCAGTTGAGCAGCAACGTGAGAGATGGACTTTAACTTTAAAGTCCACTACTACTACTCACCAATCCTTCAATGGAACGGGCACGTGAAACGAACCAATAAACGAATGAAATCCACAATCACAAATCCACTGACACCAATCAGATTGCAGCAAACCCAGGCCTGGAAAAGTTAAAGTTTAACTTTGGACTTTTTGGATGGAATTTTCCAATACAATGGAACACCTCATTATTTTTCTGAGTTACATTGATCCTGAGTTTAGTCCCAGTCATGATTAGTAATAAAAGTCAATATTAATAGTCAAATCATGTATTTTATCAATATTGTAATCTTATCAGGATATGTCATGGTAATAGGTGATATGCAAACATTTATGTAAATTCCAAGTATATATTTGGAAGCATCTGCGATTTGACAGTCACACATTTTACATTTAGACAAACCTTTTTTAAAATGTGTTTTTGCAAGTGTTTTATGAAGTGGTAATTATTGGCGACCTTAAAATTCTTATCTTCTGTCAGAGAAATCATGCCAAGAAGCAAACATTTCAAGCATCTGAATTTTAATGTATTTATTAACAGCTTTTTGTTTCCTTGAGTAGATTGAACATCACTGCAGCTTAGTTTCCCCTGAGTAGCTTTGGTCACAGTAAACATCTGTATTTGCATGAAGCCAGAAGGTTGTTAGTGAGGAAATTTAACTCCTATTGGACTCAGTCACTGAGGGAATAGGTTCAGCTTGGCTAATTGGTATTATTCTGTCCATATCTATTTGGTCTGCCCTTTTCATTACTTAAGCACCTCAACCGAGCAGCTCAAAGTGCTCAGCTCAGAAGTTCATAAGTATCACTTAAGAAACCAAACTCCGGATTTGGCCCATAGCCTCCAAATGACTAACTGCCGCAAACTAAAGCATTTGTTTTTACTGTTTTTGGTATCTCTGTGGGATTTGTATGCAGAACCTAAATCTGAGATTCCTGATTTGTAGACTTCATTTAATTTTGAAATGAGTTCATGCACAGACTGTGTGATGGACTGATCAAATGTAGAAAAGGCCACCGTGGACAACTGTCATTGGCTGGGATTCAATCACAAACTGTTCTGAACTTTTACTTACTTACTTGCTTCATCTGTACAAGAATAGTCTGGCAAGGTAATTTCCATTATGCTGAACTCACCAAACTGTGTCGGTGAGCGCTTGCATTTAATTGTGAGGTAAAGTTAAGGGCAAACGTTGACTGAATCTGAGAATCAGAATGTTAGTTATGTGCGGAAGGGTAAGGCCTCGTGTGGGTTCATATGCCTGCAGGCCATGAGGCAGTCTGCGGAGTGGAGAGAGCTAGGAGACTGAGAGGAGTCCCCGAGTTTAGCAGTTTATTGTAGGATTCACAGTCTTTCACTTGCGCGCACACACACGCACACAAAAGTGATCTTTATTGAGCTCTCCCCATCTTCATTTTGGGGGCGTACTTATGGAAATGTCACTTAGCATTACAAACTTGGCTTGTACCCAGATACTCCATGAGCTTTGCCCTTTGAAATCTATTTAATTTCAGATGAAAGTTTGATATTTGCATTTGGTCTTGGACTAATTTAAGTAGTAGAAGAGTACATGTTTAATCTCAGATTTGAAAAGATAGTATTGAAAATAACTAGCCTTGGCCAGAGTGAGGATTTTCCTGTGGGCTCAGACTCAGACTAAAGTTTTTTTCAGGGGTTTGTTTGTGATTTCATGTTTATGTGTGTTTGTGTGTATACTTGCTCTTGAGCACGTGGGTGTCTGTGTGTGCTTCTTGTGTGACTCTGTGCGCCTGGTTTTTTGTGTCACATGCTCACATGTTTGTGCTATTGTGTAAATGCATGTGTGTGTGCGTGCGTGCATGCGTGTGTGCTCATGTCTGAGCAAGTGTGTGTGTGAATTGGGTGAGTATGACAGTATATGCGTCAGGAAGTATGTAAATGCATGTGTGCACACAGGTTTGAGTGTGTGTGTGTGTGCGTGTGTGTGTGTGTATGATTACTGTATCCTTTATTAGCTTGTTTCTCCTTTCATTTCCCACCGGACCCAACAGTTTGCATCTGCCACAGTATAGAAGTGATTCTTAATGAGGACCAGATCACTCACAATATGCAGGCACACCGCTGCTGCTGCTGCTGCTGCGTCTGGCTGATTCAGTCTGAAGCGCAGTGACAGGTGACTGACGAGCTGCGTCTGAGCTGTGTGTAATATCACCACTTACCCGTTCAGCTTTTATTCTCTCATCGTAATTCTTCGGGCATTTTTCTTTTAACGAGGATGTTACCAGGTGCGATAGCGGTAATTTGCCTGCTTCGTGTAAACACGGCTGGGGCATGACTTGCATTAATTGCGGCCCTTGTTTGTTTCTGACTGCTGACCTTCCTGTCAGACGCACAACAGCAGCGCGGGTCCTGCACGAATGAGACGCGTCCGTCTTTAAGCACCTCTGTTTTCGACCGTCACTCTTTGTGTATCCACAATTAATCACTGATTGCTAACAGTGCTGCTAATGAGGAGAGTGTGTCTATACCCACATGTACAATAGCATGGTTCAGAGAGTGCAGGTCCCCCCCATCATCACCTCCTCGAAAACCGCAGGCTTGAAAGACAGAGTGTGTTCGTGTTTGTGTGCCTGCGTGTGTGCATTTGAGCAAGAAACACAGATTCGGGAAAAATTAAACCATAACTAATTGGTCAATTGATATGAAATGGTACATTTCCCCTGGGCAAATCAGTTTTCATGGGCACAGTAGGTGGTTTTCGTGTGAGTATGATTTTTTGTGATTATGTGGGTTTTTGTATATATGTGTGAATGCTTAGTACAGTGTAAGATCTCGTGGATGTTTGTGTGCCCATGTATGTATCTGCGTATGCACATAGATGTGTCTGAGAGGGGGAGAGAGAAACAGTCATTATGGGCAAAAAGAGCAAAGTCTTTTCACCGCCACTGTCACAAGTCTGATTTACTCATTTCAGAAGAACCCCTCAGAACTAGAGGTGTTACAAATTATTAAAACTTTCGGATCAGTGACAGTGATGTCACAGTAGAGTGTGAAGAAATATAATCCCGTACCTGAAACGTTGGCCCACAGAAATGTAGTCTCGCTTTCACATATTTCATTCTAATTTTGTAAGAAGTAACAAATCAAACCACAGAGGGGGCACCTAACAATTATCATGAGCTAACACCTTAAATACTCATCTGTACTGTTTCCAAAAAATATGAAACTCAAAATTTTATCAACAATGAAAATATTATGAACTGTAACTTGAAAGTCGAAAGTAAATATTGTGTGCACACAGGAATTATGACAGGAGATTATTTTTCAACTTTTAATTATTTACAAAAGGAGTGCTTTGTTTGAGTTTAATGTTTGCCATTTTGGGCATTGACTGTGATAATTATAACAAGAAATTAAATATTTATGTTTTATTCTCATCTAGCAAGATATGCTTTAATTATGTCTAGCTGTTTTGCATACTAGCTGGCTTTCCTTTAGTTTGCGTCATATAAAAAATTTCTACAGCCAATCTTTTGGGGGAAATAGCTTATGCTATCCTGCTTGTTAGTTTTTCCAAACAGTTTTCTTTAGCAGTAGACATGTCCTTTTGTCTAATTATGAGTGTATTTTTGTTTATCTTTTGCTTGTCATGGTGGTGTTTAACTTTAACACCTACCTGTTTAAATTGGTGTTTGAAATGAATAAGGCATAATTAGATCAGTGCTTTTGGGATTTTACAGGTTTGTTGTACTACAATTCCCATCAGCCCCCACACATGCAATCTGAAAATGAGACTGGTGGAGAGAGATGGAGGGACAGAGGCAGAGGGATATGTAGAGTTGGAGGAGCAACTGAGCAAAGGGGGAGCGAGGGAAAGAGGAGGAGGGGGACTAAGCCAGCGCAACAAGTTACAATAAATGGAACTCTTGCTCTGTTGTTTGTTTTTGCTTTGGAGTTTTGGCATATAAAAACACTGTCACCCATTTGTTTTGAATCAACACCCCTCCTTATCCTCCCCATACATGCACTGCATTCACCACCCACTCACACTGTGTCGGGAGACTCAGTGATTATCATAGCCAGGCGCTGCAGTGCAGATATGGAAGGGAGCACAACGTCTCCCATTTCAGAATGTCTGACTCAGCATTTCTGTCACTCCTTCCTGTCAGAATAGAGGAAATATAATGTTATTACTGTCCTCTGGGACAGGGATCTCAATTATGAGGGCGTCAGTAGGATTAAAGACAGAAGCTGATAATACCTCCAACACACTCATATACACACACATACATATATCTTGCTATATGCTGGAGTGTACCAGTCCTTTTTAATCTGGCAGATATTTCGTTCAGTCTCTCTCCTCCAGGGGGCACTATACCTCACTACTCCCAGTGCGTGACGTTATAGCGACAATATTTCTGTGAGTGTGTATCTTCTATCCACATGCTTGTATACAAGAGACGAATTGACAATGC
Source organism: Albula goreensis (assembly GCA_022829145.1). NCBI lineage: Eukaryota > Metazoa > Chordata > Actinopteri > Albuliformes > Albulidae > Albula > Albula goreensis. The sequence goes on from CM040755.1 coordinate 27,235,132, forward strand.
TATGGTAATTGAAAGATCTACAGCGCAGATAAGACACTAATTTCCATAATGGCTTTGTAACTGCCATCCAATAACCTTCAGTGGGAGCTAATGGGGTGGAGACCCAGTGTTTGTACAGTAAGGGAAGGAGTTTTATTGTCTCCTCACTCAGGGGTTGCTATGGAACTAATGTTCCGGCATGTGACTGGTGATCTGTTTAACGCCGAATGGCCAGCCCTGAGGAACAGTCCCTCTGATTCGCTGTGCTCCATTCCATTTCGAGAGGTCCCACTTAGGCCTGCTCTTCCTGCCAAAGAATGTGGAAATGTATACAAACACAATTCATACAGAACAATACAGCTAAATACCCGCTCTGCAAAAGGTGATGGTTTCCCACAGGAGGGGACACACATACTGTATAGGATTCATAGAAAGACACAATGGAGACTTGCAAACTGCTTGTCTCAGTCATGGGTAATTTTCTATAACAGAAGAGGGCGGCTTTATCCCTTGAAAACACAAGCTAGTTTGTGTCAGCACTTGGCTCGGTGGTGAGAAATAGAACTCAGCTGATTGATAGACTCCAGAGCTGCCGGTATTTATTTTCCACGAGCAGCTGGAAATTTAATTCTTACTATTGTCCATTATAATGAAGATTTTCTTTCGGCGCATTCAAAGTGAACAATTCATTTCCTTGAGCACTTGAATGACTGTTCTTTATCATTGAGCATGTCAAACTCGCATTTTTCAAAATTGCTCATTTTTGTGCCAACTCGTATAGTGAAAAAGCATTTACTGAAATTTAAGAACTGCTGTATACAGCAGTTTACATTTCAGTGTTGATTGTGTGTGCACATCAACATGAATTAGGGGAAATTACTAAATTCAGTATTTACACTGAAATGTATGAGCCTTGATTTCTTGATACTCTGTATGGAGAAAAGTATAGCACTTAAACTGTTGGTTGAGCCAGGGTGTTATATACATTTTGCTGAACAATATTTGGTCTCAGAAATAGGGGACTTATCCATTTTATTTACATAAGAATTTGTAAACGGTTGTAATGCGATAAAGATGTATTTACATACATATGTAGTAGAATGTGAGAGGTACAGAACTCATAGGAATAGAAGCAGCCCAATACAGGAATAAAAAGAGATCTTTCTCCTGTTATTTCTAAAGAATACAATTTTGAGAAATTAACAAGCTGGCTAATATGAAGACTCAGACTATAATTCCCTTTATGAGGCTAACAATTGTGGTTAGCCAGCTATAGAGCAAAATAACAACACAATTAAAATGAAGAAAAATGAAGCTGTCTCAATGTGAGAATAAACTGCAAAGATCTAGATCCTTATTGTCTTTATTATCATTGATGCAAAAGATGAGCAGTAAACCAAAACTAATCACACTTTCTATTGTTAATAAAGTTTAACAAACCTCTTTTTCTATAATTTGTGAAGGTAAGGTCCATTGACCAGCAGCAAGTTTTTAAAAGAGTAATATAATGCAACAAAATAAGGGTCTACTCATGTGCAGTAAGCCATACTACAATAAAACATTATATTGTTATTATTTAACACGTGGCAGGTTGGGTCACTAGACCAGGTGATACATGGAAGTTTAACAACAAAGAATACTCCTCTTTTCCATTTTCTGTGGCAGAGAGGACATACTAAAACAATACAGGAAAGAAAATCTAAGATGGAAAAATGGCCAAAACAAAAAGGAAGTCCCACACAACCCAATTCCTGGATGGACTCAACAAAAGAGGAAGTTTTCCCCACCGTGACAGGCTGTGATTGTGCAAAAGGGCCTCTTTAAGGCAATGGCTCACACGTCTATGTATGGATTACTCCATAATCCAGTGAATTAAAAACTTTATTGCTCTTAATGGGAATTGGCTTTGCCATCCAGTTGAAATTTCCTCGTTAAAAAAAAAAATTGCATTGACTATTTTTTGCCCCACAGTCACCCAGTTGGCCAGGAGAGGTCTCTAATAGGAACTGAGACTGATAAGATTAATTAGGCTGAAGGCTGGTTTTCCCTGGCAAGACTGAGCTAGTTATTGCCTCGCCAATGCAGGCCAGTAATACACAGCTGCACCGCAAATATGCCTTTACTCCATGAGCCATCCAAAGGCTGTGGATTTAGCTTTTAATCTAGCAATTAATCGGATAAAATCCTTTATTGTTTAATATGCGCAATCTGTCGGTGTGCGTGCACGTCTGTGTATGTGAGTGTGTGTGTGTGTGTGTGTGTGTGTGTGTGTGTGTGTGTGTGTGTGTGTTGGTGGGAATGTGTTCAATCGTGCGCATTTGTGCAAATGTCTTTTGGAAAGTGGGACTCCTTTAAATCAGGCTCCTAACACTTATCAGTTGCCCCCGATAGACTCTCCATCCAGAGCTTGGCTGTGATTCTCCTGGATCCTGGTAAACAGAAAGCGGAGATCTGGCAGGGTTGGTACATTCAGCCTCCCTGTCTGGTGGCATCCCTGCCTGCCTGCTTGTCTGGCCAAGCCCAGAGCCTACAATCCAACACCCAGAGCTCTGGATCCTCCAGGCCAGCAGAGCTATTTCAGTGTCACAGCGCCCGTCTCCACCCCCACCGCTGCACCCCTCTCAGCCTTCACATCCTGCTGTAATCTCTCAGACCGTTCCAGCGCTTGCCTGGCCGGTGATGGGGGGTTGGGTTTGGGGGGGGGAGGGAGGATGGGGCGATGGGTTAACAGAATCTCCGGGCCTCGTTAGAGCCCTTTCTTCTGCCGCCAGTCCGGGTGGTAGGTTGAGGAGGGATTATCCCGGCTTTTTCCTGTACGGGGTGCGAGGGCGCCGAGACAGTCGAGGGTTCAAGAGCCAGGAGTCTGGTGGTCCTGTGTAACAGCTCTTCCTGCCAGAATGAGTCGCGGTGCGGATGCATGAGCCCCCGGCTACAGACAACACGCTCAGGCCTGTCCTAGAAACCTCCCTGGATTTCTGTGGATGGATGGGACGCCCTACCGGCCAGACAAATTCAGTTAGAGTGCCGAGAAGTAGTTTGAGCTGTGCCATCAGGTGTTTGAGTGGGGTTTGGATCTGCAGTTTTAGTTATGCTGTGGGTAATGTGTTCTGTGCGGTCTGGGCCTAGAGCAATTGTTAGCATTTGGGAATAGAACATCCCAAACATAGACAGGAAGGCCTCAAATGCCTTCAAGCTACATAACCCTTCTTGTCTGAGTGTACCTTATGGCAGTGAAGTATTACATTATCATGCTGAGAAATGGGTGCTTGTGTGTCTATAATATCTACAAACCTGGCCTCGTGAACCATGGAAGAATGGTAATATGGTCTGATAGGTTGGCTTTTACTCTTTTTCCTACATGTGGAGGGATTTATGTTTGGAGAAATCTAAACAACGCATGCCACTCACTTTGTCTGTTCCCATCCGTTAAAGATTATGGTGGATCAGCTTTGGTATGGGCAGCCATCTCATGGGAATCAGTGGGTACATGGTAGCTTAATGGCCAGGGAACGCAAAGCCATTTTAGGCAACCAGGTTCACCCTATGGTCCAAACGTTGTTTTCTCAAGACGTTCCCATATTCCAATAGGATATTGCCCTTATACACATATTCAGGAGTGATTTCATGAACAGCAGGATACAATCAAAAAATAACCAGATCTAAGAATCCTTCAACCTTCATGGAAATTTCTGGAGCTTAGAGTGCAGAGTGAATTTCCATTTCTTTCATCTCTGTAAGACCTGGAGGCTTTTCGTCATGAAGAATGGTCCAATACCCCACTATAAATGGTTAAAAAGTTGATTGTGTGCACGTGTGCATGTGTGTGGATGCATGTGTGTCTGCGTGTGTGTGTGAGTGTACGTGCGGGTGTTTTTGCCTGTGTATGTCTACAGAGTGTGTCTACGGCACTGGTTCCATTTCAGAGTGGAAGTGAGAGCGGAGGTCGATTACAAAGCCATTTCCTCAGGCTTTGTTTCGCTCTGTTAGCTGAAGATCTTCTGTTTCACACACTATTTTTCTGTCGCTGAGCACAGCGGTACAGTTAACCCTCCAACCCCCTTCCACCCAACCCAACCCCCCAGTTTGTGATTCAAACACAACTGACTCTTCACACAACCATGTTTCAGGTCCTTGCTCTCTTAAGGGTCCTCTAAAGAAATCCATAATATCCTTAGTCACACATACACTAATGCTTCATAGATACCCCTCATCCTACCTTTCCAATTATTTATAGAAAACCCCCCTCCCCACACACACAATTAATATCCTTCAAAGAAACTCAACAGTGCTGTGGTGCTGTGTATCTTAGCTTGATCCAATTATATATCTCACTTGAACTCAGTTGCATTGTATTTAAACTATGAAAATTGAATTATTTAGACTCAATTATATAACACAGATTCAGCTGTGACACACAGTGTTTGCATCACTACGTTGATTGGAGGCCTGAAGGGTATGGCTGGGTATTCCAGAATTCATGTGCGTAAGTGTTTCTTACGAAGAAGCTGACTGCATGAATTTGTGACTAATTATGTATTTTTACCAACTGAGAATACCATCTTGTTACTTCCATGTATACTTTGACAGGTAATTAGTCTAGTTTTCCTTCATGATCGTGATCATTTTGGTATGTAGTTCTTTTAAACACCATCTGTTGATTAGGTCAGTGTTATCTGTTTAATTATTTATCAAGAAAACACCTGACTTCCCAGATGTTGCTCATTACGGAATTGTTAAGAAAATGTTTGATTTTACATCTCAGCATTTCAGTCTTCAAAAGGCTAGGATGTAAAAAAAAATCTGTAGAATGTCCTCTTTAAAACATTATTTTCAATGTTATAGTGACAGAATCAAATAAAGAGGAGAAATTATACAGGATAATCAGATGCCATGAAAGGTTATTTTTCACAGTTAACTTTAGCGGTTTAATTATTTTTCATATTTAATTTAGTTTGACTCATGCAATTGCACATGAACTGTATTATACATTCAGCCCATACTTCATCACATGTCCAACTTGGCACTTCAAAGTTTCACACAATATTGAAACATATTTTTCTTTTGTCAGAGCAACATATGCAAGAACATAAAAATTCAATTATTGGAACCACATCACCATAACTGAATTCATGAGGTAATAAATGGTAAACATTTCTTTGCAGCTAAAACTATAAATTGAAAGTAATGGGTCCATTAGAAATATTAATGTGTTAGATCAATATATCTCTTTGAAGGTAAATGGCTTCTGTGAAATACAATTTCACTAGATGAAGTGATGAACTGACAGTGCTTAGACTTAGACTTTTTCACCTGATAATGCATAGCTTATATCTGTAGCAACTCTGAGTATCCTACTGTCATGTTTTCTTAAATAAACTATGAAACTGTGAGAGTAAAGGAACAAATATAACAATTAAAAATGAAATCCTTGGAAAAATTTCTCATCAACTGTGTGAATCAACGAGCCAGTAACCTTGTCACTTTCTTTCCTTTGTTGCTTAAAATATCAATTTGAAAAGGTCCTTTTGAAAACTAAATATTCAACACCGATAAGATATCTTCACATAAATTTAAAAGTGAAGATCCCTTTTGAAATTGAATTGTGCTTCATGAGAAGATAAACCGTCAATTTCCTCCTTGCCTGCTATCACAAAGAGTATAACTTTAGGCAGTGGTAATTTCTTGTGAACTGTGAACTTCTTGTTTTGGGAGAACGAGGAAGAATGCTCAGTATTGACACAGCAGAATCAGTGTATTGCATAAATAGAATTTGCAAATGACATTGGCTGAAATGGTCATCCCTACCTGGTTTTCGACCAAAAGGAGTCTTCATTTTTGTATGGGCAGTTTAGTATGCAACACCTATTCATTTTATCTGATTGCATTTCCCCTGTTTCCTCTGTCTTTTGACGTATATGTGATCAACACTGTTTTTTTTTCCCCCAGGTTTGCGGTACTGAGAGACCCTGCAGGCTGGCTCGGAGTTAACCCGGTCAGAGGCACAGTCAACACCACGGCCATCTTGGACCGCGAGTCCCCCTTTGTCCACGATAACAAGTACAGCGCAGTGTTCATGGCCACAGATAACGGTGAGGAGCGAGGACCCCTCTTCTGCCTCTCAAATGCAACACGCACTATGATCAGACTAACACCTGCACTGTATCTAAATGCTCAGAGTGCTACCTTTACTACATCACACACAGGTCATGGGATAGTCTTCAGTTATGTGCGTTTGAAATTATATTTCAATTACTTTGTGGATTTTGGTATTTGAATTTGAGTTTGAAAAAGTATTTTGCACCAAATACATTGGTCTTTTGTATTTTGTATTTGTGAATATACCAGAGTAGCATCTATGCTATATCCAAATAATTTAAGCATTACAATCCACTGGCAGACTAATATCCAGGCCACGTATTGCTGAGGCTAATCCATACACATTCGTCTCTGTCTTTCAAGCTCGTTGTGATTTTTCATTTCATCTTGTGTCAGATTTTCCTCCATACTTTCTATGGCACAGCACCCTAACACCTGAAGTCAGTGAGGAAAGAACCTTGGGCTACAGAAACGGGTTACAGACACACCGCCTCAGACATATCTCTTATATCGTTGGAGCAGTTTGTTTACTTTAGCTTATTTACACATTTCTAAATTAGCATTATGCTATTTGACTACTTATCTCTGTTAGCCTGATTCAAATAAATATCTTCCAGGCTCCATCGATCTTTATGAGGGTAAAAAAAAAATAACCTCAGTAATTCAACCTGTAAATAGTGCTGTGAGAAATATGAGTCTCTCTGAAGGATGGCTGTACATCCATTAACACAAAAGCTATGGTGTTGGAACTGCCTTTGAGGAGAATCATGTTGACTGATACTAAAAGCAGGAACCAAAATTGCTCAGGATCAGGGAATGGGGGACAGACCAGGGCACAGGAAGTAACCATAGAATTGCCTGGACTTTTAAATTAAGCTGACTTTCTGGTTTCATTGACCATCTTGACGGTATTACAAACCCATGTGACATTTTGTATTCTTAACATTGAAAGTCTTGTCTATACACTTGTTAAGAAAGCTCAGATTGGTGGCTTTTAATGAATTTATATGAAGTAGTTTGGTTGAAGGCAGCAAATCCGCATCTACTCCACATCGTATGTAATATCAACAGCACTAGAAGCTCCTATCAGCAACCACAAACATTTTGAAATTGTAAGTAGGGTAGAGTTAAAGAGCACAGGAGCCGACTATCTTGTTGGTCTGCTGGATGGCTGGAGCATGAAACAGCCAGTCGAATGGGCATCGTAGATTCAATTTCACAGTGGAAATGACTCGCCATTCTTAATTGACATGAAGTTCATTTACAGAAACAATTTTCCTCAATCCACATTTGCAAACAATTTTTTTTTTTTTTACAGGAAAACTCATTTCAATTGAAATCATAGTTTCCAAAGAATAACACACAGGTGATTGGTCCATCCAGTTTTTCATCCCGCTGTACATTTTGAGAATGGACTTTAAATATTATTGGCTATGGTCTACAGACCCCTAAGCATGCATTGTTTAATTAAAAATAAATGAAATACATTTTTGTGGTGTTGCGGGTTATTGGAATTACATGCTTCGCTGATCTGTGTTTATTATTGATATTTATTTTGGTTCTCTGGTGGGAAATGTTACTATGGAATATCTGACTCCTTGCACAACAAAGGGAAATGTAGAGTGCGGTATTTACACCCTAGCCTGGTTTAGATATGCACTTGTTTACATAACTTAATCTTATTTGTGCTCAGGTTAAATCACGAGGGGCCCGTTTTTCATAAACCTTTTGCAGAGATTTGATCCTTGCGCAAAAATTGGCAGACACATTTAGAGAGCTGAAACTTGAAACCAGCATGAAAACATTCCTCTGCAAACTCTGTGTACCAGCTATTCCTTGTGGCCATGCAAATTCACTGTGGGTTCAACACTTATTATTCTCTTCACAGTAAAATTTTCAGTGTTAATTTAACTCTAACAGAGTTCATTTGAGCCCACTCTCATAAGACTAGGATCAGAACTGAAAAATGTTTATTTTTTGCTTTGTTGACTTTATTGCTGGATATTGTGTTGTGTTTGTTGACATATGAAAATGTTTTTCAGTGCTCCAGCATGTCAAGGTTTACATTTTGTTGGCCCGTGCACACATTGTGTTATTTTCCGTTTGTCTTTCTGTTTTCTACATTCATCACTCAGCTCATTCACATGTGCACAGTTTCACCTCGGAAGATTCCAAGAAGTGTATTTGTTTGTATCATTTTTATACATTTCATATATTTTTCCAAGGAATGCTTCAGGGAAAAAAATATATGCTAACATCTAGGATGAAGTCGAAGAGAACAATAAAAATGAAGCCTCGGGGGTTTTGAAAGGTCATAGGTCATTGCTTTATTAATTCCTGTGAAGAAATATTGAGCTCTAATTCAGTGAGAGGTCAAGGAAGCCTTGTTCCTTAGGAGACCCGTGTAAGGATGCAGTCATTACTGATCTGAGATCAGTTGCTCCGTCTCTCTCTCTCTTTCTTCTGCTCTGATCTGTCACTGCTGTGTGAGAGCTGCCACGGGCGACCACAAACAATCTGTCCGATGATTGTATGACAAGAGACATATGCTGGTGACTAACAGGGTATTGATCCACCTGCCAAACACACCTCTTTATTCAGAGTTTGACAATTAATCCTCACTGTCTTCTTCTTCTGGGGCTTCCCCCGGCTGTGAGAGAGACAGACTGAGAGGGAGAGAGGGACTGAGGCCCAGAAAACCATGTATGCAAACTGCAAAAAGATGGAATGGGGGAGAGAGAGAGAGAGAGAGCGAGAGAGACGGCAATGTCACATTAGAGAGAGAGGGAGAGAAGGAATGTACGAGGGAGAATGAGAGAGAGAGAATAGGGCAGGGAATGAGGATTGAAAATGGGTGCATTCAGGTCAGGCTTGGTGATGGAGCACGCGTGCCCCCTCATCGATTCGCACCCGGCATACCGCAACCCTGAGTCATCTCTATTCATTTCTCAGTCCAATTACTGCCTCGTTCTCAGGATCGGCCACACGCCTCCCCGCCCAGCTCGCGTTTCACCCGCGCAGAGAAGCGGGCCAATCTCATGCCTTCTGCCGCCAGTAACGCTGGAAGAGGCAAGGTGTTAAAAATCATTTCTGCACACATTCACTGTAACGCTGTATGTAAATCCTGCCAGTGAAATGAGGACCGCTGTGCAGAGCTGAAGACTGAATACCCACTTCCTGGAACCCCACACCTCTCTCATCAAACCACACAGCTATCCCCAACTCATAGTTCTGCCTGACCTGCAAAGCCTAGTCCAGCAGATCAGGACGATAAAATCGTTAACATCTCCATGCTGCTTTCCATTCAGAGTGTGACTAAAACAAACTGTGCCCAATTGTCAAGTCTTTGAATGGTGTCTGTTGCCTTGCTCCAGGTGAGGCATAGCACCCTCTTTGTTTACTCAGCTTGAAGTACTTTATTAACTTTGACACCAAAAGAAAATTCCCCAGAAATCAGTCGCAGTCAGGAGAGCTTATTTCAAATAAAGTTCAATAATACTGCATGAATAAAGAAAGAAAATATATACACAAATAATAAATATAACATTATTTTAAATAGAAAAATCTTACAAATGTAAACAATTATATATGAATATCAAAGCACTTCATAGTAAATAACTGCATATTTTGCGTGGGTTTTATTCAAATGTTTTGCCATAAACACACAACCGTCATTTTATTTCAAATATAACAGTATCAAATGTAATTGTTTACTCTGTAGTGTTGTAATTAAGTAATATAGCATTTTTATGATCATGTAAGCTCTTTATAATAGATTCTCATGTATCAACTGTTATTTTGTGCAACTGCAATATGTTTTTTAATTGATTCCAGTAGTCAATTTGAATCATTTTTAAGGGACAATCTTTTATACTGTTTTGCAATGCAGCATTGAGTCTCCTGAATACTGTGAGGTTCAAGAATTGGGTGTATCCATTACAGGAAAGTATATGAACCTAAACATAAGTCTTTTTATGTATGTGAGAAAGTATAAATAAGTAAAAGGAACAAAAAAAGAAAAATCCCATAGGAGTAAGCTCTGCTGCTAAACCAGTTAAAGTGAATGTCTAACACCAGATAACAGGGGAACGGAAAGAGAGAGGCAGAGTGAGAATTTGAATTTAAAGTTTGAGATTTTGAGTTTATTTATTACAGCCATTGGTATAGATTTAGACAGGATGCAGACACAAAACGTTACCTTAAATTCCCCCTCTCGTACACAAAGAAATGAAAAAACATATATACAACCAAAGATTAAATAAAGAAGTAAGCTACCCAATTTCAAAATGTGAGCGAGAAAGTGATAGAAAGAGAAATCGACTGAAGAATGTAAAGATAGGAGAACTGTGCTACAAAGGGAGAGAATGAAAATGAGAGAAATGAGAGAAAAGGCATACAAAGGAGCTGGAGAAGAAGAGGTATAGAAGCAAGATCTAAAGAATGATTAAAGTCGTGAGAGAAAGAAAAACATAGGCATATTTGACATTGAACCTGTCAGCAGAGGTAATCACAGTACTCCTGATGTTTCTCCATTATAAGGTCTGCAAACCTGGCAACCCTCCCATTCAGCAGAGTTGCCCTTGGTTAAACATGGTGGTCTAGTACGTGGGTGTGTAGCCGTTCCCTCAGGGGAGAGAGGAAATGGAGGAGTTTTGTTCTTCTCGGAGAGTAGCCTCTGAACTTTCAGATGCTGTTTAAACACTGCATTACTTTCAAGACACTGAAGTTAAACACCTCTGTGCGGGAACACCTCATCCTCCTCCCCCTTCAGCAAGGATTTTTTATTCCTACCATATCTAATCTAAGGGTCAGGGAGAGAAGTTGGTTTAATGCAGTCAGACAGGTTACAGAGTTACAGCTTCTGACTGTCTCTCTTTTGCTCCAGGTTGTGAGCCTCCTGTTACTCCTTTCTCTTTCTTCTGTTTGTGTATGCATCTGCACTTGTGTGTGTTATTGTTTTACATATGTGTGTATGTTTATACATAAATATATATGTGTGTGTGTGTGTGTGTGTGTGTGTGTGTGTGTGTGTGTGTGTGTAAACATGTACATTCTGTGCCTGTGCATGCATGTATGTGTGCATGCGTGTTTGAAAGAAGATGTATTTGCTTGAAATCTGAGTGCTTGTTTGGTTATAGATGCCAAGATGCATTACCCAGTTTCAGAGTTACACAAACAGCCAGAAGCAGCAGTGTTAAAATTGCTACAGCAGCTGCAGCAGGCGACACAGTATTGACTGACTACGGAATTCAAGACAGCGGAGAGAAGATGATACAGGCATAGCAATCTGGCATATTTCTGTAATATCGCTATATACACACCGCTCAAGGTTCCTTTTCCCTTATTTCGTGAATGCACTGTGTCATTCTTGTATTTATGCCGTGTAATGAGTTTTTGCCACGCCGCGTGTTCTTAAGATGCCGCTTGTGTTCGTGCTGTTATTTCTTGAAATGCCAAAGCGGAAAGGAGTCTGTGAGAGAAGTTAAAGATTGTTTGAGGACACCGGCTCGGGGCGTTCGGCTCCAGCGCTCCAGTCGGTGATGGCGGCTGACCCGTATTGGGCGACCCCGCTGTCATCGAGCTGCCTCGCTTCACCTGAGAGAAACGGAGAAGCACGCCTCCCCCAATCAGATTCCTCTAGTGTCTACGCCTGTCAGAGCTATTGATTCTCCTGCCAATCAAGTTTAGAGCCTGTCTTGAAGCAGACAGTGCACCTGCTTAAATATACTCTAACATGAGTGCAGTACTGGCATTGTGGCATTAGCCTAGGGACCCTCTGAGTTTTACTTTGGCTCTGACTGTGTGGTTCTGATCTTAGTGTGGGTCTGAGTAGGCAACAGAACCTCAGAGATATAAAGCTCACTAGTTGAGCAAATATGGAGCACAGAGGTAGAATACACAATTATGTGTTATCGACCTTGAAGTTGAGCATTGAAGCAAAACAAATCATACTTTTCCAATGTAGAGTTCTGAACAATTTCCACTCTCGATTCATCCTCAGAAAGCTCCGCTGTTTCCAGTTATTTTCTGCTGTAGTTCTACTGCATGCTGTCTTAACCCTTCTCAGGGTTTCAGTGTAATGTCTTGGTTCAGTGCTTGTTTGGAGTTTGGTTCTATGTATATCATCCATGCCTCGCTGTTTTTTTTTCATAGTTCTGACTCAATGGTTCTGACCCTGTGTTCCTGTTGGTGCATTTTGTCCTTATTAACTTCTTTTCCAGAGGAAGATTGAGAAAGATGAATGGAGGCAGGTTTATGAGGTTGTTTTTTGGTTTTTTCCAGTTGGGAAGATTAAGATTTTAGAGGTCTGGTCTGTTTATCCATCCAGCTTAGGAAACATGGGGTGACAGGACTACTGAGAGATTGTTATTACTGTGTCTTGTTTCTCTGCGGTCTGTCGGACTGTGAGAATCCACTTCCCGTCCCTCCAATCAGTGCCAAATAAATCCTGACAGCGGTGCAGCCGAACCTCAGGGACCCGCCAGCATTCCCGCGCGGCTCAAGAGCCGCGTTGTGGCATTCCTTGTCACCCCATTTTTAACGGTAATCATCCAGGAACAGGAGGGACAGCCGAAATGCATGAGAGTCTGGTGGAGGTGGTGTTTGCTGGTGTCTTAATCTGAGATCTGATAGAAGTGGAAATCCCCCGCCTTCCACGATTGCTGGTAGAGAGATTCGCCACCCCCTCACTCAGCTTAGTACATTTATGCAGCATGTCTACTTTGAAAGACTCGCACTCCTAACCTAGCCAGGCCACCAGAGAGAGTCTCTGTCCTAGCTTAGCATGTCATCTCGAAAAAAACTTGCTGCCCTCACCTTGAATGGCCACCAGAGAGACACTTCACCGAGCATGTCATCTTCAAATATGGTCTGTCCTCACCTAGCATGGCCTCTAAAGAGACCCAATGCTCTCACCCAGAACGTCCACCAGAGAGTCTCACTACCCTCAGCTTGTATAGCCTCATAAGACTACATGTCCTCACCTTCCACGGCCCCAAGACAGACCCTGCTGCTCAGTATAGGTTCCTACCCATCGTGCTTTGTGTTTTCAGCATACCCTCGAGTTCCTTGGGACCCAAAACACCCTGTTTTTTTTTTTGCAAAATTAACAAGGAATTCAATCTCCACATGTTTCTCCCAGCAACGTTTATGGGGGACCTAATATATTCGAGGAGCAATCAGGCTGTCATACTGTTCATCAGATTTCACATTAATGTGTCAAATTACAATGAAACACCACATTGATATATCAAGCTGTTTATGGATTAGCTAGAAGGAGCCAAAGCTTTTTACATAATAACATTATTGGTTTTGAACCTTTTAAATTAGCATGCAAACATTTAATTAGTAAAAGGTAACTGGTGGTACGTGAAACCATTAAAGAGGAGTGGTTAAGCTGCGGAAATTAAATTGTCAAATTTTCTTAAGCTCCATAACTCATCTGGCTGTCATGTTTCTTAATATATCAGAGACATTCTCAGACATGTTATAAAGGTCATATAAATGCCTGCATGCCTTCATATTGCCTCTTTTTATTTACATATTTTCCAGTATGCACAAAATTGGCCATTTATTGGCAAATAGTGGCTAGTTTTCTCTTGAAGCAGCTTGTATTCTGCATCCCTGAAATAGGTATATATCAGCAGAGTGATGCAGTGAAGCAAACACATGAATACAACATACAATTTCAGAGGACAAGTGTTCCTCTACACTTTGCTACAACGGAAAATTCAATAAGGTCAAAATGCCAGTCACAAAAAATGTTCAGCATATGTATCAGGTGACAAAATTTTTGGTTCCGGAAAAAAAATAAATAATATTGGCAAACGCTTTAGCCGAAGGCAAAAGGCTTTGGTAGAAAATGAAAAAGGAAATGAATCTGCAGTATAAGTCAGTAACAATGAAGTGCTCGCATTCTTAATTAGACAGTTGAGTTATTATTGCAGCCAATTGATTTACTCACAGAACCCTTCAGATGTCCTTTACATTCATAGGTGTCCGGTCCGGGTCCCAAGGCCAGTCTGCGCATATCTAGGTCAGGGGATCAGTTCAGGCCCCATAGAGATCAGTGTATTGTCCCTGTGCTGTTTTTATCAGTCATTATAACGGTGCACTTAAACACCTTTTGGATCGATCTGTGGGTCACTGGAACCCTCAAGCATGCCTAGGGTCAATTTGCCTTGTTTTATGGTGGGTCACCCTTTATCCAAACAAAACCATTGTGTAGATAAAGGTGAAATGGACTCGGGTCACTGGTAGGGCACAGAAGCTGTACCTAAGGCTACAGAGTGTCTGTTTGGTAACATGATACAGGGCCTACATATCTGAAGTCCTTATTAAGCACGTACTGTACGTATGTAATCATTAAATAAATCATTTATAAACATGGGAGTAGGAATTTTATTTAGGACTTATTCCACATAGAAGTGCATTTTATATCACAATTATTCATGTATAATTATCACGTAATTTTTTGCAGACTAATGTGTTTATGAATTCTAGATAAAGGTGTTATAACAAGTTAATAAAGATATATTCACTTTGTGGTGCCTTTAGGAAAACACAGTGTCTTTGTTAGACCATTGATGACGCTGTCTTTAGATCCATTAGCTCCACATACACAAGAGTTTCCCCTCATCTGAAAAACAGGAAAAGAATGGCAGCAGGTGGCACACAAGCTAGTATAATACTGCTTTAAGAGGATACAACCAGAGGACTGGAGATTCTGAGCCCAGTGCACCCGAGTGTGTCTTCCATCCTATCAGCTCTGTGACCTATTAGCGATGGCTCCTTGTTTATCTCTCTGTTTCTCATTCTCTACCTTCTTACCTGTCTGACTTCCCTCCTTCACTCACCCATTTCACTTTCTCTGTAGTTCAAAACAAACAGGCCTTCAGTCCTGACCTAACCCAATTAAAGGATTCAGCAGGCTTTGTTTAAAATTGAGGTATTCTGGAAGGCTTTTGAGCAGTAAAGATTTTAGATATGGGAGATATTAGAAAGAGATTCAATGCTGTTTTTAATCACTGGATCTCTTTCATTGTTTTTATCACTGGTTTTGGCACAAACAAAACTATTGCTTTTCATTGTTCTAAATGAGGAGATCTTTGACAAGATATTTTACATTTTAAATTTAGAATTTAGACCCAGTGAATTTCAAATACTGTCAATGCAGTAGACAAAGTGGTCGGTTTGGAACTTGTGGGGTTTGGGGGAGTCTGCTGTGTCCCGTTTTGCCTGGATTGCTTCCTTTCTAAGTCTTTCCAGTTGTTTCTGACAGCCTATTTCAGAAACGATATCCCCACAGACCGAAAACATTGACTTTAGAACAGTGAATTGGTTCTTGTATTAAGGAGACACAATTGTGGATTTCTCATCCCACGTGGTGTTCTGCCAGGCATAAGTGAGAAAAAAAAGACAATATTTGTGACAATACATGATGTTGACTCGCCGGGTTACGAATGAGAAGCTGTTTTCGTGGCTTGTCATACCAGCTTCCGAGACCATGCAGGGGCCTCACTGAAATGTCCAACCTTTTTCCGGTAAAGTGTCCTCCAAAACACAGGGGGCAAGACAGGCTCTTCAGGTCTGCTGCTTCTTTTTTTGTTTGTTTTCTTGTGAGATCAGACCTTTAGCTTTTTTCTTTTTTTAAATGGCATTACGGTTGGAGAATTGCACTGATGCAGATGTGTTCCTTGACACACACACAGCGGAGAAGGCTGGAGAAATGTCAGGCAGAGAAATGAGCTGGTGTCTTCCTCTGAGAAGAAGTGCCAGCCTGCTTTCAGTCTAACCCCCCCTCACCCCAACCCCAACCCCAACCCCAAACCACCACCACCACCACCCCGTTCATTAGCGGACTCGAGGGGTTCTCATTCCCTTTGTTCGCCGAGTGAGTCAGGGAGTTTAATTGCCTGCTTCTTCATGAGAGATTTCTGCCGACATTCTGGAAAAAAAGGTGTCTGTGTTTAATTGCGGATCGGCTTTCTGCCTTGTTCACACACAATGCTCTCTGAGATCTGCTGACTTATTTATTTATATTCAGTATCTCTGACCACCACATTCCTCAGCAGCTCTGTGACAAAGACAAGCTGGCTTAGACGGAGTATTCACTCTCTCTTCCTTGTGCAAAGTTCAGAACTGCCGAATTAATAGGTTAATCCTTTTAAAATCCGTTTACCAACGAAGGGGGGAAGAAGCAGCAGGGCTATTTAATCACTGCGTTATTCTCACTTTCTGTGTACTTTACAGTATAGTTCTGGCTCTGGAATAATGTAGTACATGTTCATTAACACAGCTAGATGGACAGGAAGAACACAGGTACACACAGTGTGCACAGAAAGTGTTTATCCACACATAGCCAGGAAGAAAATGTGTGTCTAGACTGCTACATGTACAGGAAGTTGTCATCTTCATACAGGAAGCTCTTGTCTGAACAGCTGCATGTACAGAAAATGCTCATTTACACATCCAATCATACAGGAAGTGTTAATCAACACTGCTATATATAAAGCAGTGATGTGATTGTACAGAAAGTGCATATTGATGAAGTCCAAATGTACAGGAAGTGTTTGTCTGCAGTGTCACATGTACAGGAACTGCTGACAAATATATATATACCTTTATAAACATGTAAAGGAAGTGCTCATCGGTACATAGCTGCAAATACTAGGAAATAGAGGAGGGAGGAGAGGAGACAGGCAGTACAAGTCCTCTCCCAGCCATCCAGAGGGTGACAGGGAGAACTTGACTCTAATCATCGAAAATATCTTATGAATTCTACCCTTTCGACAACCCTCTCATTATTCTGCCACAGGGTGATCTTTACCTATTGGAAGCGGCAGGGTGCTGGCTGTGCCCGTAGCTAGCAGTCACTCATCTGCTGAACTCACCTATGACATCACAGTGCTGCCCATCTTCCACATGCTTGTGTGTTTCACAGTTTGTGTTCATCTATAAATAGTATGTTCATTCTTGCAGCAGCAAACATATGTAGTTTGATTTAATGGTTTCTGATTTTTCACTATGAATGGGACCGTATCTAAGAATAAAACATGTTGATGTTTACTGTGAACAAATTTTTCTAGAGGTGTTAAAGTAGCATTGCTTGTAATTAGTTTTATATTTACAGATAAAATACAACATTTTACAATACAAGTTGAGAGTTTACTCCTATGAAATACAATTTCAAAAGCATTTTCCCTAATTTTGGTCCTATTATGTTTTAAATAAAATTTTATTTTTCAAAAGTCCCCTCAATAATCGTGAAATTGGCCAAATAAAGTCATTCATGATATCATGAATTCCTAAGCAAAACCATTAAATAAAAATTCTGCAACATGACACTTGTAATAGGCTCTTTCTTACTGAAAAAAGGATTCAACGAGATTAACCTGATCTGAAATTGGTCTCGGTAATAGGGAAATCATACCCCAAATGGAATGGAAACACATACAAAACCTCTATTATGGGATGGGCTGATCACTGTCACTGTCTAGGATTATAGCAGACAATGACGTCTCCCTGGTGATTCCATATTATTCATTCATCCAAAGGCCTGCCCTCCTCCATTGGTGCTTATGTTCCTTTTATGTGCATTGATGCTTTTTTAATTGACCTAGCTTCAGGTCACGCCTCTTCTGTCTGAACCAGCTCACCTCCTGACTCCCTGAGCTTGTACTCTTGACAGCAGTAATGATTTGCTGTCAAGCGGAAGTTTTGGCTCAACCTGACACTGAAGCTCACAGTCTCGAACAAAATACGCCCTCTTGTTTGCACATTGGTTAATATAATTAGTATTTCTGACTTTTAATGTTTTTTTTTTTTTTTTCTCAGAGCGATTTCGTTCCTCAGTGAGGGTAATCAGATTGACAGTAAATGCAGTAGACAATCATGGCGGTGCTGAGGCCTTCATGTTAATTTTAAAACACTTGGACATGCATGTAATATAAGATCAAGGAGGATTTATCACCGTTTGCTCAAAGATATGAACAGATTACCGCTTTGCGCAAGCTTAGAGATCCATGGGCAAACTCTGGTGATGAATAAATATTTTGACATGTTCATATTCTTTTGATAGAAAAGCTCATATTGCAAACAATCACATGCACACACACTCACACACATACATACACAAACAGGGCTATATATTTCAATATTTCTGTGAAATTGTGTTAACATTTCCCCATAAAGGCATACAAAGTAACAGCCCTCCCCATATTTATCAAAGTTACGCAGGCTCTGAGTTTGTGCCTGTCCACATGTGCATGTTGATGAACTCGAATCAGTCTTAAAGGAGAAACTGAAGCCCCAGTGATGTCATATAAGCAGCACATCATTTCAATTATACACTAATTGAAAGACGGCCCAGGAAGCACTGAGAAGTGCATTTAGTTTTGATTTACAGTCAAACTCGACCGCTCAGGCTTGGTAAGTCCCAGCTATGGAGCAAACAAGTACACATTTATCTGACTTGTTACTGTAGGTAGAGGCCAAAAAGGAGGAAACACTTGTAAATTAGGGACAGTAAGTATTTTGTAAGCAGGTGCTTCCACACAGGAGTGGTTTCTGATTAACCTAAACAATTAACATCCCAGCAGATATCAGATTTTAACCCATTCAGGCATTGATATGAGATTCCAGAATGGTGCCCGGAAGTGCTTTTCACCTCCTCCTACAAGGTATGAGTTCATGAATTTTTTGGAAGAGTGATAATGTATCTCACCTGCTACTTTACAGACACTCACAGATTTTAGTCCGCAGCACCCAAGATCTGCTCTGGTGATATACTGTGAATAGGCACGCCATGTGGTGATTTCATATTGCCGTTTCAAACTTTTTTTTGTACAATATATGTTCTCCACAGCCATGCTTACACACATGTGTAGTGCAGGCCTATAAAAGGTCATGTTTTGTCATGAAAATGTTAAATGTTTTCGTAGACGCGTTTGTTGTCTGAGCCTCAGAGCTCAGCTGCTCGTCTCACATTCTTCAGAACGCAAACATCCATCCACCCCCCCCACCAATGCAATTTCTCTCCACTCCTTTGTCTTGTCACAGACAATGTGACATGACCGAGTGAGCGTTTGAGATTGATGTCTGTCACAGAGGCCACAGCTGAGAATATACCCCCCCCACTAATCAACCCATCAGCACTGTGACAAAAAAGCCCAGCTGGCCCGATCGCTTCCTTGAATTTGGAGGGAGGGAGCAGGGAGCAGGTGCAACGTCTGGACAGGAAGGAGGAAGCATCCTGGGATGCCCCTGTAGGAATGCAATCTTTTCCTTAATGATAAATCTTTTCTTTCTTCAAACAGAGGGTTATCAGAGACTCGTTGGGTCAATCAGTGAGTGCACTAATGAGGAGAGGATCATTGAGTCAGTCAGCAGTTGAATTTGAATTGATAAGTGGAATTGGGATTACTTCACAGGCTTACAACACCGCCATACCGCCACCCCCCTTACCTCTCATCCCCCTGGACACACAAAAATACTCCCATGAGTCTGTTCCATTATTGCCTCTCTCTCCATTGGCATCCTTTGCACAGATCTATTAATGTATTTTCTGCCTCCGTCTGTCTATTCCTCTCTCACCTCTCGTCTCCAGCATTAAAATAGTTCCCCAGGATACTTGTGAAGATTTCGTTTAATATAGCACTTCTCTATTAGGTTTGGAGGGATTTGCTTCCCCCCCCCTCCCCTTCTTCAGAAAGTTTTATACTTTTGAGCAAAGAGTAATGAAATAAAAATAGATATACATACATGGGTGGTATTGCATATTGGCTTAGTAGAATGTTAGAAATGAGGTCTCTGACAAGCACCTCAAAGGCAATAGAAAGTAAACTTTAACAAGAGATATATTTTTCCATGTCAAACATGTGCAGCTACTTTGTACTGCAGCTGGTACCTATGGGAGGAAATTTGAGCGAGACATCATAAACAAATGCAAATGTGGTGTTTGTAGTGTGTTGGCCAGAATTTTTATTGCATTTTACAAACGGGGTAGACATAGGTTAGTGTTTGTTTAACAGAACTACAGGAGGTGATGGTCCTTCCTCAATTAGACAGTGATTAGTCTTACGTTATGCTCAAATTAGTCTTTAGCTCAACAAGTTGGAAACATGTTTTTTCTGCACAGAATAACTGTTAAGTTCTTTAAAAGTAGACCTACCTCTGTTACATCACCATGCTTCCGAAGCCAAAAATATTTTTTTACATCTAGCCTATCTTACACCTTGTTTTTTACATTTTTAATTTTCCATAATCAAATTACAAGTCAATTCAATTGTGTCAGCTGGATGAGTGGGCTGAATGCCAGTACTGGAGACAATTTGTAAAACTGCAGCATCATCCTCCTCATGAATGGATACACATTAAACCTGTACTTAAGGGTACAGAACTCCAGCAATATGTATAAAGTAAACTCCAGTGGCAGTTATATGTTAGCTAAATTTGCTAGCTGTACACATCCTTCTAGATTATCTAGCTGTAAACATCCATCCTTCATGTATGCCAATGCATACCAATGCCTGAGCTTTACAAAGCTTTACATGATGCTGTTGTTGAGGGTAAAATCATCTGACAGCTAACTCTGGTGATGGATAAGTGTGCTTAATTTGTGGTGGCTTGCTAGTGAGCCTGCATATTGAGAGTAGTATACAGTTAAAAGGCTTTAGGATGACTCGAGGAGGCTTTTGAAGTTAAAAACTCCAAATTGGGAGTAACCTATTTTCAAACGTATGGGAATTATGTAGAAACTGATTCAGGAGGGTGCTTCAAATTCTTTAAATTGGTGTATTTTGATATTACTTTCAGAGGAGGAGATGATTGAAGTTTGGAGTACATCTCAAAGGTTCAACTGTATCGCGTACTCTCCAACAGATATACCGTGACATCGTATTGCACAGTTATTGTACAAATATAGAGATATAGACCAACCAACATCATGGCTAACTCTTATTCTGTGGGGGTAAGGAAAAACCCTACTTCTGCTTTGCTGTACATTATGGAAGGAGCACATTTAGCTGAGAGTAAAGGTGATACCCTCAAGGTAGAAGAAAGGAACTGGCCTGCACACACTTTTAAAGACTTTCTTCTCTCACAATATAATAAGAAACAACTGTTATTGATTAAATGGTCCTTGTTTCAGCAGACCAGAAGTAACAGTAGGCCAAGTCTGGTCACTGTGTTGTTTGAGCTGCTCTCTGGTGAAAAAGCTACCTTTCTGCCCCTGGTTTCAGCAAGGCCTTATCTTCACGCTTCAACTGGAGAACAAAGGACGTGGAGCTCAGAGCCAATGAGACCTGACCACACAGCGCTCACAGGGACCTCCCAGACATCTTTAACGAGCCCCGAAGGAAGTGCAAACACAATTAGCTCACGCTACACAGAGGGCATCTTCCCTCCACAGCAATAGACAGAGAGGGAGAAGAAGTAAGATAACGTGAATGGAAAAATTACAGAAGGAGGGAAAAGATGAAAGAATGAAGAAATAAAAGAGGAGAACTGACAGAAATGTAGTGAGGCTCACTGTCTGTATTTTTTTGTTTGTGTAGTGATTAATGTCCCTCTGTTCTGCTCCTGTGTTGTCATCAAATGGAGCAGAGGTTGGCCAGTACTGTTAGCCATAGATATCAGTTTATTTTTATGGCTCTGTTGTTACTCCGGACAGGCCTGGTAAACTCTGAACCAGGATCTGCTCTGTCGTGCCACCAATGCTCTAGCCATTATTTCTCACTGATCTCTGATCTGCTGTGGGATGGGCAGTAAACTACAGTGAAAGGTGGACTCGGGTGGTGTATTGTGAAACATTAATGAACTGTGGTGGTAGTGACTCTTTTTCCTTACTGCCCCATAAAATTTTATGGTCTGCAGGTTTATGAAATTGATCCATATCATTAGATTCATGTCTACAATACTGTATGGGGAGTTACTTAAACGGAAAGCACTGTTTTCCAGTTAACTATAAATATGGAGAACCCTGTCCTTGATGCATCATCTGACTGAACCACTTCACAGGAAGACAAATATTCCACAACAGACACCTGAAAAAACCCAGCATGTTACACAGGAGGTCGCTTTTTCCTTTCTTTTTAAATCCCCTCTACCTCTCTTTCTCAATTCCATTCTCTTCTCTTTATTCCTTGGCCTTTCATCCCCTAACTCACTCTATGACACTCTCTTGTTCTCTTGTCATCTCGTCTCTCTGTTTCCTTCTGTCTTTCTCGTGCTTTTCAAGGCTGAGGAGACTCCAGTGCCACTTATAAACGCTCCAGTTCCCCTTCCGCAGTGAATAATGTCCCATTACTTACAGACGCTGTGAAAAATGAAGTGTTGTTGTGACTCCTGTATTCAGCACATCTTAAGAGTTGGATGCTGTAGCTCTTCTGTGCTTTCTTATGGCTGCGCAACACAAGGGTTGAGGCCTTATGGGAAGAGGTGCGGTAGTTCTGGCGCACATCAGCATGTTGCAGAGGTTCCAGTGGCCTGAAGCAAGCCTCAGATACGCTTATATTAACTTGCTCTCTTTTACCGTTAACCCCAGGAATCAGCAAAACTCTTCTATATACTACCTCCCTCTAACTTAATCTCCACCTTGTATGTTTCATTATCTGCCAACGTGTTCCTACCTCTATATGCCCTGCCCCTTTTCCATCCCTCACCCCTCCCTACTCCCTCCCAATCTCCTCCTCTCATTTCCACAAGCCCCTCCCCATTTCCACAAGCTCCACCCTCAGCCTCCACCACTGCATTTTATGCCTCCTCTCAGTCTGCCCTTGTTGAAATAGAATGAGACATTTTCAAATGCGATTATCGTTTGTGCAGCACTTGAGCGACGGAGAGAGGGAGCAGCGAGCAGAAATTCAGCGGAGCAGCTGCGCAGTTTGTAAAAGTCAACAAAAGTCATGACTCATGATCGCAGAGTGGCACGATGATAAAACACACTGAGCCAGATTATTAAATACTCTGCCACTTCACGAGTATGACAAACATTTCCCCAGCAGTGTCTCTGCGCCTGCACGCTTCCAACAATTTAGATTCAATGCAATTTAATTTCACAAGGATATTCAACGGAATGCATATTGATTGAAGAAACGAAGACAGGCTGTGTCCCGTTTCCTGTGCAAACTGAAAGAAAAGACTGTGAGTTAAACTTTTGCTGAGGACGAGGAGGTGGAAGGAGCAGCAGGAGAGGGCGGTGAGGGAGGGAGAGAGGGACTCCTTTCAGAGCCCGCATTGAACTCCCTGGCTCATGGATGCCATTCTCAATAAAGGGAGAAATTTGCATCTTCTGTCAGACATGTTCTCAGAACTCTAAAGGGACACAAAGGCGAGACAGACAGACAGGCAGCTGCCTTCTCTGACGCCCCAGCGGTGTGAAAGGGAGATAATTGCTGGCAGTTTTGTTTGCATTGCAATCAGAGTATTTCCAGGCTTAATCAGTACACAGAGGCTGGGAGCTGCACATCAGCTTTTGGTATTTGAGCAGGTTTCTGTCAACCCTATTTTAACAGGGCAGGGGAATGACTTTAACCAGTGCCTTATGCAGTATATGGAGAATTTTTCTTGTAGTGGCTTGCCATTAACCCAGACCGAAATGATGTTTACTTAGGCAAGCGATGACCTTTAATTTCGTTCAGGGGAGCCAAGAAAATTACGACTCACAGAACAAAAGACCAGAGAAAACAAAAACAGATTATACTTGTAATTGCAGACTTATTATTTTATCTTATCAGTCGATAGAATGAAGGATGAGAGGGTCACTGAAGAAAGACAGGATGACATTATCAATGGAAAATGGAATTATGCAGCGGTGAATAAAATGTGTGAATAGAAATTAGAATAAGGGAAAGGAAAATAGAATATTTGAATGGGAAATGTGAAAATCGGCTGGAAAATGGAACAAATCTGCGGTGAATGGAATAATGCTTTGGAAATGAGGAGTCTTTGGGTTTAATGAAAGGCTTGAAAAGATAGGTTATTTGGGGTTCTGTTCCAGCTCTTTGGGTTGCGGTGGAGGAAGGCATGGAGGATGAATCAGACTGAAAATTCAATTAGCACATCTCAAATGTGATCATTCAGCTTCCTGAATAACCACGCGTGCCGGGCCTCTCTTCACTTAACATCTCCAATGAGCTCTGTGATGAAACTGTATGAGCGGTAAGGGTCAAATAGAGAGAGAAATTGTGTGTGTGTGTGTGTGTGTGTGTGTGTGTGTGTGTGTGTGTGTGTGTGTGTGTGTGTGTGTGTGTGTGTGTGTGTGTGACAGACTGAGGTGTGTATGCAACTGTGGGTATGTAACTGGAATTTCTGTGTGTGTATATGATACCAGAGTGTTGGTATGTTATTCTGATATCTGGGGTCTGTTGTGTTATCTGGGTACTCTTCTATGTAATCAGGACTCTTTCATGTTATCAGGCACTGTTGTGTTATCTTGGGGTTTTTTTGTCATCGGGCTTTGTTGTGTTGTTTTATTATCTGGGTTCTGTTGTGCTAACTGGGTGATGATGTGCTGTCAGGGTGCTGCTGTGTTATCAGGGTGCTGCTGTGTTTTCTGGGTGATGATGTGTTTCCTGGGTGCTGTTGTGTTATCAGGGTGCTGTTGTGTTATCAGGGTGCTGCTGTGTTTTCTGGGTGATGATGTGTTTCCTGGGTGCTGTTGTGTTATCAGGGTGCTGCTGTGTTTTCTGGGTGATGATGTGTTTCCTGGGTGCTGTTGTGTTATCAGGGTGCTGTTGTGTTATCAGGGTGCTGCTGTGTTTTCTGGGTGATGATGTGTTTCCTGGGTGCTGTTGTGTTATCAGGGTGCTGTTGTGTTATCTGGGTTCTGTTGTGCTAACTGGGTGATGATGTGCTGTCAGGGTGCTGCTGTGTTATCAGGGTGCTGCTGTGTTTTCTGGGTGATGATGTGTTTCCTGGGTGCTGTTGTGTTATCAGGGTGCTGTTGTGTTATCAGGGTGCTGCTGTGTTTTCTGGGTGATGATGTGTTTCCTGGGTGCTGTTGTGTTATCAGGGTGCTGTTGTGTTTCCTGGGTGCTGTTGTGTTATCAGGGTGATGTTGTGTTATCAGGGTGCTGATGATGTGTTTCCTGGGTGCTGTTGTGTTATCAGGGTGATGTTGTGTTATCAGGGTGCTGTTGTGTTTTCTGGGTGATGATGTGTTTCCTGGGTGCTGTTGTGTTATCAGGGTGCTGCTGTGTTATCAGGGTGCTGTTGTGTTATCAGGGTGATGTTGTGTTATCAGGGTGCTGTTGTGTTTTCTGGGTGATGATGTGTTTCCTGGGTGCTGTTGTGTTATCAGGGTGATGTTGTGTTATCAGGGTGCTGCTGTGTTTTCTGGGTGCTGGTGTGTTATCAGGGTGCTGTTGTGCTGTCAGGGCTCAGTTACGTTATGAGGGTGCTCTTGTGTGCTGTCGGGGCTGTGGTGCTTTATTAGTGTGCTGCTGTGCTAGCAGGGTGGCTCGTGTTATTCAGAGGGTGTTCAGCTGAGGTAAAGCATTTCATTGAAGTCAAAGCTGCCTGCCGTTGTTTCTAAGCATAGACCTCAGAACCACAGAGAGGAGGCCATGCCTTCATCGCGAAGTGACATTCATGCCACTGGCATCCCGATCCTTTTTGTCTAGTTTCAGCCACAGAAAAAAGAACAGGGTTTTTAGAAAATGTGTTTTCTGTCATGTGGTGTTAATTGGACCTGACCTCAAGGCTGTTTTTAATACAGAGAAATTCAGCAACCTCTAATCTCCCCAAAACAGAAACTCGCACGCCAGCCCGGGTTGTTCTGGCTCCATCCCGTAACCACTAATCTCACCCTCACACAAACCAGTACTGTCACATGTGCACTCTATCACATCATTCACATACAGTAGAATCGCAGTTTGTTCTGTAAATTTCTTTACCGAGTTAAGCAAAGCTGTCCCTTTTGAGATATGAAAAGGAAGTGATAAAATTATCGATATGACAGTGAACACATTATTATTTGGAACTCAAGATGAATACCTGCAGGTTATTGGTTTGAGTCCCAAAGGGTCACTGTTTTTGTACTGTGAAGCAAGATACATTACTTATAGGGATCAATAAGTAACTATGAGGACAAGGATACTGGTTAATGTGTAGGTTTGTGGATGTAGTGTGTGTGTTGTATGTTGGTGTGCTGATTGTAGTGTAATGTATTTTTAGGGATACTGTGAATGTGTGTGTCCACAGTAGCATGGTGTGTGTTTGTGGTAGATATTATATTAAACATGGCTTCATTATGGCACAGAACCAGCCCCATTTTATTCCCCATTATAGCTTGAACAGATGTTGGCCTGTTTGCATAGGAGGGGGAAGGCAGGCTGTAACTATGGCAACGTAATGTTGGCAGACCAGAGCTGGTACACCAATGTATGGGCTGAAAATTATTGCTATTTATTGCACCGTGCATAAAGGATTGCAATGTGAGCTAGCTAGCTGGTCGTCCTTACAAAATAACTTGCTTGCATTGGAAGATGAATAGTTGCAGGTTGTCCTAATGCTTAGCTAAAGGCTAGCTATTGGCATATAATGTGACAAATGTCTTGTGTCCGCTGGGCTGTCTGTGGCCTGTCTTAGCCAGACCGGACACACGCGTTTGGTCAGATGAATTGGAAAGACGACAACAGCAGTCAATGTGGAGAGACAGCAGAACATTCATGTACCTTCTGTGATTTCAGTCGAGCGACCTCCCAGAGTACAAACCAGCCTTTATTCTTGGCATACATCCTGTGTAACAGTTAGTAGCAAACAAACATCGATAATTGTTCCAAACCCATAACATCTACCCAATAGTATTCTGTGTGTTTTCAGTGTAGTTAGCGCATAGCCAAGGGAAGATGTTTTGAGATGTGGGTGCTGTAGTGTAGGGTGAAGTGGGGGTCGGGGGGTAGTTGCATTACTCAAAATGCCTGCATTTGTCACAGACATTGGTAATGTGTAATGGCTTCCTGTCACTGTTACATTAGCATTACACACTCACATCAACAACATCCTTAGCTTATCATGCAGAATCTGGCCTGTACCATTCAAATTCATCAACTTTATTTTTTTAGCCTTGTATCCCTTTCAGCAGAGCAAACATTCAATAGACAATAATTACAAGACAAACCAAGACATCACCTGCACTCAAGGACAGGAAAGGACAGGAAAAGACCATATCAGTTTGAAGATCACAGCATTTACAAATAGAACAGTCATATCTATAGCAGCTATTTTACCTGGTCCCTAACATGTTTAAGAATTTAAAAATCACATATTATGACCTAGTTAAACAGTTATATTATTTAGTCTCTGAGCTAGTCTGAGACTCGCAACTTTTCATACCATCTTGTCTGTGCACTTTTTACCAACCTGTAAATTGTGTCATTGTAAATGTTTGTACAGCTATGGGATTAAATATTATTACGAATAGTCTTGTATCCAATACAGCAATGGTGTACAGACAATGTCAATGCACTGAATACGTAGTTATTTTTAGTTTGACTAATTCAGTCCTGTTCTTCTCAGATAATATGAAATATTGTGGACTTGCAGAGTCTGTTGTTCATGATGAAGGGACATGACATTTTGAGAAGGAAAATACAGAGAACATGTGGAGCTCCTGGCTGTTGCTGTATTTGAATTTGACATTTAAAAATTTAGATACTTATTCTTGCACTTCTATTCTCTTACTGTTATGATGCCCTTATTGCTGGGTTATGTTCTTTATTCATTAGCTTGGACTGCATAATATTAACAAAACGTCACTCTGGTAACTTCAAGTTTCTGGTCGACTTTATGTAGACTATGAATTAAATAAAGTGCGGATCTTGCATTAATGTGATTTTCAATAGCCAAAATGGGTAGGGAAGGGCTACAAAACAGTACTTCCCTTCTTTGTTATGTATTTCATTAATAATCATTCATAACACTTGTTTTGTGTTTGTTTGGCTAAAGGTTAACAACAACGTGTTTTTCCTAAATGGGCCATTATAGCGGAAATTATATGAATTGCATTCAGCAATCCTTACATAAAATTGCTTGATATTTTTATAATGTATTTTTATGAGTATATTTGGGGTGTGTTCTGTTTCTGCGGCGTTTGAGTGGTGAATAATCAGTTTTGCACACAGACACTGGATGCTGTATCTGCTTGCTCCACATGCAGTCTTCATTGACTGTCACTGACACATTCTGTATTGCTCCTGTCAGGTGTTTCACTTCTAATATAGCCACTCCAGCTGGCAGTTAATATTTAACGCCAAGGTGTTGAGTCCAGATGGAGATGGAATCGATGGAGCCATTAATGTTAAACTCCACACACCGGCCGACCTGCAAAAGTTTATAGGGCCATAGTTACACACATGAGCAGTAGCAATAACTTACAGACCCAGCAGTTTGTGTGCGTATGTTTATAGTTACTATTATTCTATGAATCCTGGCTCAACATACGGAGAAACGGCTTACTCAAGATCATATTTGTGTCTAGATTTATGTTGTCTTGTTACAAACCAGTGCTGTCTATGGGTGGTTTTTACCAATGAAAAAGGGGGCTGGTTTCATCGTATGGCATTCAGGAGTGCGCGTTTGCTGTGACTTTAGACTTGATTCCTCTGCCCATTTTCAAATCAAGCACCATCTGTTTTGCTGAGCTTTAATGACTGACGGGGTATTGCATATGTGATTGGTTAATGATGTGTTGGAACTGCATCCAAAAAAGCACATCCTTTATGAAAGCAAAACCACCAATATTATGTCTTATAATTATTTTTTGCCCAAGGTCCCATTTGTATATCGTAATGGTTCATTTGAACTGGAGCAATTACATTTTTTATCATTAGATATCATCCCAGGTGTGACGGGGGTCTTTAATTTGCAAGTCAGCTGGGAAAAGTAGTTTTTTTGTGCTTGTTGGAGCTGGCTCACAGGTGAGTTGTGGTCTCTTTCAGGTAGCCCCCCTGCAACTGGCACTGGGACACTGGTCATAACCCTGGAGGATGACAATGACAACGCCCCCTATGTGTACCCGTCAGTAGCACGGGTCTGTGAGGATGCCAAGGATCTGAACGTGGTGGTGGTGGGTGGCCGGGACAAGGACATACACCCCAATGCTGCCCCCTTCAGGATTGAACTGGGAAAACAGCAAGGGCTGGAGAAGACATGGAAGGTCACCAAGGTCAACAGTAAGTTCACGTACACATGCACTCACATACAAACACGTTCCACATAACCTTTTTTTCCTCCAACTCTTCCTCAAAGCGCTACCACACACGTGTAAATACTATCTCTCAATCACTATCACACATGCACAAACATTTCCTTTCACACGCATTAGCAACCCGTGAAATACACAAACCTACACATGAGCACACTCTTACATTCACATGTACACACACTGGGAGCTATAATTAAAGCTGTAATCTTTTCACTGTGTGTGTGTAATGGAGACACCAGTACAGGCAAATTACGGAGTAGGCTTGAAAACAGTTGTTTTGAACTTGTGTTAATTATGCAGGTTATCTCTGGAGAAGCTTTCCATCATGGGGAGCGTTTGGTGTTTGCAGGATGGCACTGAGAATGCCAAATCTATTAAAATTCACCGGGCGGACCGTCTGTTTTTGGCTCTCCCGGATGTCTAACTGCTGCTCTCAGCTCCCACACAAACATCCAATCCTTTACAGTCATCCGTCCTCAGTCCTTCATGTTCATTTTAGTCATGGCTGTTTAGTCTGTCCTGCTCCTCAAGTTCGGAGTTTGTCTTAGAGATGCCCTGTCTGTAAAAAGCAGGAAGTGATGTAATCCCGTCTCGGGATACAAGCAATTACTTGCATCACTATGGTGCTTTCCTGGGCACATAACTGGTGAAGTGAGAAGCAAGTTTCTAGTTCTGCAATCTTTTGAGTGGTCTAGTTTGCCATTCAGCGCACATAAAATCAGACATTATCAACCTCCAAATTGCTGTCCACTGAGAATTGTACTTAGCTCTTTGATTGTACGAAACAATCAAAGTTTGATAACTGTGTGATCAAACCTGTTCGCCCGTCACTGAAGACCTAACAAACTTGTCTTTAATCAGTCTCTCATCAATATGCTGGACTTGCCAGAAGATGGAGGACCAATCAGTGCAGTGCCTGCCTCACCCTTACCAACATGGTGTGATGGACCAATTAGATTGTTGACTGCTTCTTCCTTATGAGCATGGCTGACCAATCAGGGCCCAGCCTTCCTTCTCCTCATCAGCATAATAATCCCCTCAGTGCTGTGCCTGTCTTTGCCTCACCAACATGAGTTCTCAATGTCCAAAGCTGATATGACAGGCACAGCTGTGTCCTTTTGTGAGCTATCTGTACCAGTCTGTTCAGACATACTACTGCTAATACACAAACAGCCTGTGCCAATTCTCTCTGAATTAATTTACAGTCGGGTCATTTACAACTCCACTGTGATGTTGCCCATTCTCTCCCATATTCAGTGAACACGGAGGAGCTAATACACCAAAGATCTATGGATATATAACATGGTTAATGGATCCAAAAATGGATTCATTTGTTAGAATGTACCCAGTCTGATTGGCAAT
This sequence comes from Albula goreensis, assembly GCA_022829145.1. NCBI lineage: Eukaryota > Metazoa > Chordata > Actinopteri > Albuliformes > Albulidae > Albula > Albula goreensis. The sequence continues at coordinate 27,265,775 of CM040755.1, forward strand.
TTTTAAAAGAAAGCAAGAATAAAAATGTCATTTTGGAGGACATATTCGCCGCAGTCTAATTATGGTCCCCTCTGGACAGCCACAGTCTGGTCAACACCCATCAAGCTAGCTGCACTTGGCAGACAGGAGAGTCCTTTTAGAAGAGTACCTATTAGACAGTGTGAGGATGGCAATCGCATGTTCTATATCCAGAAAGCTGGCACAGGGTTTGCAGGGGTTTGGGAAAGGTTACAGCACTCCTGCAGTGTGGGGTGATTATTATTATGTTATTTTTTTCTTTAATAACACTCTGTATCTGGAGGAGAGCTTTAAGTGCATGACTGCTGGTGCTACTTCTCCCTAAAGCAGCGGACTCTAGTGGTTTACCTGGGGTGATGGGGAAGAGTGAGGAACTGCACAGAACTGTTCACATGGAACCTGTATGTCTTTTGTCAGGCTTTTAGTGAACTGGGGTCAGCGGGATATTTACTTTAATTGATAGGGAAGGAACAGCCTATGCATTTGTCGCTGTGTGCCGTGGGTGTGTGGGTGTGATTTGAGCTTTGCAAATACATAGGTGTGTGTGCGTGCGTGCATGCATGCATGTGTGTGTGTATGTCCAGGAACGCTCCCTCACTAAACGTCTGCTTTCCACAGACACACATGCCCAGGTCACACTGCTCCACAGGCTCCAGCGGGCCAACTATAACCTCCCCCTGCTGGTGACGGACTCCGGTGTGCCGCCGCTCTCCAACAGCACCGACATCAAGGTCCAGGTGTGCACCTGCAAGAAGAACAAGATGGACTGCAACGGCGCCGTCTCGGTCCGGTCCAGCCTGCTGCTGCTCAACCTGGTCCTGCTCACCCTCTTCTGTGAGTCCATTTCCCATCATGCCCTTGGGTTCAAAACACAGAACTATTAGACCAAAGGAAAGGGGATAACCAAAGAGGGGAATCTTAGTTTTATAATCTGAATTTGATACAGGATGGCAAATTTGCACTTTTCTGCTGGACTTGCATATAAGTAAATATAAGGAAAACATAAGGAAATACTGTTCTGTTGGTGTCATTGTATTGAGTGTGCTCTTCCATCATTCAGAGTTCTAATCTGAACCTTTTTGCATCTACCATGATCCTACTGTTCAGTGAAGCAGGGTGAAGGGCGGTTCACTCACCATATTTTCACTGCTGAGCCAGCCAGATTGAGCCAAAAGCTGGAGAGAGTTGCACCTAAACTCTCATGCCAAAAACTGAGCCTACTGGCCAGTTTCCTTCTTAACTGAAGGCTTTGGTGTTGCCAGAATCACTTCAAACACTGCCTTGCCATTTTCCATTTTCTTTGCTTTGCTAACAAGCTATCGGTAATGAAACCTCCCTTGACCTTGGTAGTGCCATTCTATACTTACATGAAGCCTGATGTACGTGACTAAGGGGAGCCGGAAGTGCCAAAAAAACACTGTCTTGAAGCACCAAGAAGGCACAACTGAGATGCTGCTGAAGTGCATAAGTGACTGTCGGAGAGCAACACACAATTTGCAGGTGCTAGCTTATTATTAGCAGAGCTGTGGAAACATGGCTATTGTGCTTCTGGGATAATGTTGTGACACTAAACCCCAGACTTCGCCACAGCGGTTTTTAAGCCTGCTTCCTGTCCCCTTCTTGCTGTCTCTTCCATTCCTCTTATTAATCTCCCCATTCTTAACTTAAGGAGGATATCTCATTCATCCAGGTAGTGATAACACACATAATTCAGTCCTCCAATGAGAATGCATGCATTATATCAGAATCTGCTGTACAATCAGAGAGAAAGAAAAAAAAACAACTCCATAGTTTTAGATCCCTATCATCGGTTAAGAGGGGATTTGTGTTTTTATTAGGATTTTCATGGATGAGTGCTTTCCGCTGGGCATTGTATGCCGTGTGAAAGGTAGAGGGGAAGGGGAGGAAGACACAGGTTTGATTCATTTTTTTCATTTATTAAAATCCAATTTATTGAAATACATTAAAACAAACTAACAGGGGCTCTCAAATAGTGATTCTGGTCAAGATACCCACACTGTTCCTGACTTAACTGCTGGGTTGGGACTTGGCCTGCAACATGGGGATAAAAATGACAAGCATTGCCTAAAATTAATTTGTTATTATGTTCAACTTTATCCCTTCTTTCCAATAGTTCAAGCCAGAGAACTGGATTAGTGAGAATTAGGTGGTGGTGCTGAAGTTCGGCGTGAAGCTGTCTTGAATAATACCTGGGAGATGGTTTTCCGTCACCTCCGATCCTCCAGTGGTGTGGTGTGAATTGATTCGGGGTTAGCATCTCTCTATGTTTCACATGGGCACTGACACTGGTCACAAACACCAGACAGATCTGCCAATCACAGAGCTCATTTTTCAGCTTAGCTACACTTGCTGTCACATTGAGTTGGCTAAATCGTTGATAATATAAGGTAAGCAATCCATCAGGTTTGCCTTGCTAAGCAAGTGTTGAGCAAAATCATTTAAAAAATTGTCAAACAATTTAGATATAAATCTCTTGTATGTTGGATGGTACCATTTCTTGGTCAAAATGAAGTGGCACATTTTCTTTTATTTTTTTATCTTGTGAATCGATGTTAATTAATGAACGAATTAATTAATGCAATCAGCTATCTGTTTGCCGTTTTGTGACATTTTGTAACTGTTATTGAAAATTGCCTTTGAAAGATGCTGTAGGGCTTAGTCTCACATCAGAATAATAATCATCTGGAAAGCTAATAGAGATGCTTTGAAGATGCTGAAAAAAATCAAGATTTATACTCTAATGTACACATTGCGTACTAGAGGGTAAATAGCAGATTTGCTTGCTGCAAGGTAAATGGAAATGCGGTTATGCTTCCATTCAGCCGTTGTCAGTCTCCAGGGTACAAGTTGACCAGAGGGGGGAAAAGCCACCATTTGAAAGTGATAAATCTCTTGCGTGCTTTGGGTCCTTTGATGTTGGAGAGGCTACAGTGTCCTCCCCACTTTCTTTCATATGCTATTTCTTTCTCTGCACTGTTAAACTTTACTCTTTAAGAAACCATCCAAGCGGAATTACAGAGGGCTGTCTTTGATGGTAGGCCCACATGTTTGTATGAGTTTCGACTGTTAAAGGCTTTGAGGTTTAAATAGCTGTCTGGCCAATTCCTAACACTCGCTAAGCTTCATGCTAGTTATACCACTGCTTCTCTTAAATTCTCTTCTGCATAAATGTAAAAGAATAATTCAAACTCTCCCACGCTCTTATGCTCTTTTATATGGTGGTGTCCTAACAGTACATAGTGTCATCACCAGGCTCTGCACAGATTGGTTGATTTGCTGTGATGTCATAACAGTGTGCTGTTTGGCTGGTGAAGGGCATACATGGGTGGATAAATGCATCCAGTTACACCTGGTGAATCTATATAGCATTTCAAGAACTGTTGACCATACATATACTGCAGCCTATGTGCTGTCGATTTTATTCCTTGGCACTTATTGCAAAAAGTAGGATGTTTTCTCAATGTCCGGGCAAAAACATGCCACCTGATCATTCACCCCCAGCCACCCCCCCACCCCCAATGAATCACCCCAAATCCTTCTCCACCCCAGGGGAGATGTGATGGGCATTATGGCTGAAGAGCTATTTCCGGTTTTGCAGGGCTAGCTTGTACATGAGGGAGATCGCTCTGCGCTTGCAGGGGCTATTGATTTTTCAGATATGGAAGAACTTCCAGCATTTACGAGGGTATTGATCGGATATATTCTAGGGCACTTCCTGTATTTCCAGAGGTATTGATTTTGTGCAAACAGGGGCGCTTCCTGTTTTTTCAAGGCCAGGTGCTTTTACGTACACAGAAGACGGTCCTGTATTTCTTGGCCCCATTGTGGTGCACATCTAGCCAGACTTCCGGCCCTGAAAATGGACTGCAAATGTAAACAGAAAAAATGTTTTCGAAGGGAAGGTTTTTGAAATTATTATCAACCCTTCCTTTCGCTTTCAAAGATCCTACGCACGAAAAAAGGTTTTCAGACGGGAGGGTAATTGCCATTCCATTCTGATTCTTGGTGTAGGCTTGCAATCCCCCCCCAGGTCTCTTGGAGAACGCAGATTGAGCCTTACGTCAAGCAGAGCAAGTGTGACAGACTTTTAGCTGCCGATCAGAAGGAAGAAGCACCATTCCGGCTCCAAGGCAAACTGCAGTGCAGTAGGCATAGGCACTGATGATTTCACTTGGAGAAACAGGAGAGAGAGAGAGAGAGGAGAGAGAGAGGGAGACGATACCCTAGAGGCATCATAAATCAGACTGGCTTCTGCTTTAGCTGTCTGATGGCTTTGTAAGCTACTCTGAATAAGACTGTTTTCAAAACAGATTAATAAATTATGATCTTACGGAGGTGGTGAACAACCTCACTGCTGCCTTGTCCAGTGACAACATCTTTTGTTGTTATTATAAGAGCGCAAACAGTGTTTTTGTGTGTTTGATGGGGGTTTTTGTGATTGCATTTTTAAAATATTTATATCAACAGCTTATTTTACATTAATGTACATTAATCTTTTTCCTGGCAGCCTTTTTTTAATATAAAATTCTCCCACAGTTTTCCTCTGCCAGTTTGCTCGATGTACTCCTCTAGATATTGTTGTGTCACCTGCACAAGGAAAATTGCAGTAGAAGTGTGTGTACCATGTCAGTCTGGATTTCCCACACAGTGCAGCAGGAAGGATGGGACTGATCCTGGGAAAGTGCCTCTGAACTGGGATTTGTTCACAGGGATCATGGGCAAATCTGATCTGTCGTCTGCTTAGCGCCTCAGCGAAAGCTTTCTCACCCTATGCAGCGCCTAGCTGTTGAATCTGTTATCCTATGACATGAGTGAGGCAGGCGTCCTCAGAGAAGGGTCTCAAAAAAAAAACGTTAACAAAGACTTCACACTGACACTGGCAGCACAATTTGTATTTTCACATGCTGTTGCGTTACATAACCTTCATTAACTATAATTCAGCTCTCTGTTGGCATTTTAACACATTATGCAATTTCACATAATTACGTTTGCGGTAGTCTGAAATGTTGTAATCACAGTTCTGCCCAAATTTCTAAGGCCGTCATGTTACATATTAGATCACTATTAAAGTAAGAGGAGTTCATTTAAAACCCTGTTATCGCGGCGTGTTACTATTTTTATAGACCGCAATATACGGCATGATACTCTTGACTAAACCATGAACACAAAATAGCATTTCTTTGATGTAGAATAGTTTAATTGGAAAAATCCACCCCCGTGTTCTGTGATCTATTTTCTTAATTTGTAACGATTGCCCATTTCTTCCTCATCTTTTCAACATTAATGTTGCTCATTCAGTCGTTTCTATACTGATTGTGTTTGTTATACTCCATAGTTTTTTTATTATTCATTAAATCACTGTTTTGTGTTATTCACATTTGTGTAATTTGGATTTTTCTCAATAATTCCTGGCTCTGTTGACTTAAAGACGCAGTTCAGTAATATTCATAAAATAGTGTGATTTGAATTAGTTAAAGAGCCAGCTGTGTGTTGCTACTGTAGGCTCCAGGTGATTGTCTACTAATGATCTAGCTTTACAATGTCTTGGCCATGAGGCCATGTATGTTCTGGTTGCAAGACCAGTGACTGAGTTTTTTCTTCTTGCTGTTGAACAAAGAGCATATAAAATCTCACCTCTTGTTTAATTTGATTTTTTTTGTCTTTTTCTTTCTCTAACCTGAGGTTGAAATATTGAAGACTCAGGTTTTGAATTATAGGCAAGACTTAACTATTATCGTACTGCACTGTCACAGCTGTGTTAGGGCTTTGGGATATGTTACACATTCACTCTTCCTGGCTGTGGTTGGTAGATTCATGTCTAGCATGTCTAATAAAACTGACCTATGATACTGGTCTCCATGGGTTGCGAGAGGCTTACCGTGGAAACAGGCCAGCCAATGAGGTTAATGTTTATTGTGATTGGGAGGCATGAAGAGTTTCTTTGGATTTGCAGGTGGAATTGGCTGTTGGTATGCTGAAAGCTTTTGTTTTCGAATCCTAAGCATGTTCCAGTAATTACGGTAGTTACACTAGTCCTGTAAATCCTCCTGACAGAATCCATACAGTACGCATATATGTGTGTGTGTTTGATACTGTTTAGTAGTCAGTGAGTATACCCAGGGCTAGTCTTCCATGTTCTCTCATTATTAGAACCAGTGTAGCCATACAGAGATTTCTGTGTAGCACAAAGGGACAGTGAGAGGTGGTGAGAGTCAAGAAAAAGAAAAGATCCATAGATGCATTTGGGGCTAACCTTTCTGCTAGTATGACCTCTGACCCCCACATACGAGGTCTGTAAAAAAATTGACACACACAGTTGCACATGCACTCATGTATAAACACACACACAAACACATATATATCCAAACCATTTTTCAGAGGATAAAGAAATCTAGTAGGATTTTCTCTCTCAGGTTCTTAAATAATGTGTCTCAACCTTAGGGGACATTACAGACATATCCTCTGTAAACACATATATCTGTCCAGAACTGAGATTGAAACCCAGGCCAAAATCTGGTGGCTTAGCCCCACCGTCGAGTCTCCCCCTTAGCCGCCGGGCTGCTGCCTCTCCCCGGGACCATTTTTCTGCACAGGAGTGCTCCTCCCTCCTCACAGAGCCCTAAATCACAGCCGAGCTGTCGCCCGCCTCCCCAGACCAGGTCCAATTCTGTGACACAGGGACGTCACACTTAGCAGGTGGGAGCAGAGGAGATACTGTTTATTTACAGCCTCTCAAACCGCTCTAATTCCCATCAACAAGAAGCTTTCTCTGCCCCTCTCCTCTTATCTGAAACACTGCTGTTGTCTTTTTCTTTCCTCTCTGTTTCTGTTCGTCTCAGGCTCTCGTTCTCTCTCTCCATTTTCTTCTTTCACCCATTCCCCTCTGCTTTTGTCTCATACTTTCTCTTTTTATCTTTCAGTTTTCTCTGAATCCCTTCTATCTCTATGTCTCTTTATCTGCCTCCTCGGCTTCTCGCCTCTCTCTGTCTCCTCTTTGTTTTTCCTCTGCCCTTATTGCATCTTTCTCTTCCCCCACGCTAGTTCAAACACGCATTATTATTTGCATGAAAAGACAACCCTCTCCCTGCCGTCGCTTCTCTCTTTCTATGCGTTTTCACACTCCGTGGAAAATCGAGTTGTCGTTTTCTCACATCAGATTTCCACAGAACCGCATATCCAAAATAAAAAAGAAACAGGCGAAAGAAATTCCGCTGGTCAGTCCACTTCATCTCGCAACAGGTAGACACCGACCGCTGCGATGCTGGAATTGGGGGCAGGGAGGAGGGAAAATGGAATTGGTAGATTTTCATTGGACACGCTGCAGTCACATAGAGGGTACCGCCCATAGTCATTCCTGAGAGAACCCTGTGCCAGGACCATGAAAATACACACAAACCATCCACTGAGGCTACAGAAACCGATTCTCCTTAGGAAACACACCGTATTATATCAATTGACCAATTAGATGTGGTTTCATTTTGCAGGAATTGTGTTTCATGCTTGGATGGATGCACACAGAAACACACACACTCACACGCAAATTGAAAAAAAAATCACAAAAGAAAATTTATCCCCTACCCTTTTCTTCCCTTTGCGAGGGAACTGTATGTGAGAAAAGGCCATGCCAGCCCACATACACCCCCCCACCTTCCTCATGTGATATAACCAGAGGGAGAAGATCAATTAAAGGCCATCATGAATTACCCCCTCTCCTTAGGGGTGAGGAGCATCATGCCCAGGATTGGGGTTGGGGGGGTGGGGTGGGGTGGAGAGCAGAGGAATGTAAATATGTGCATTATCCTCCAGGGAGCTGAGTGTTCCCGTCTTTGATTATCGTGTTCCAGCGTTCCTGTCTTTATTAGCGGCGGTGAATAATGTGGGTCTGAACGCCGGAGATAAAGAGAGAGGCGCGGGTGAAACCACTGGGGGTTTGAACATGGTGACATTTCCATTGATAAACACCCACGCATATACACATGCATATGCTCTCTCCATCTCCCTCTGTCTCTCTCTCTCTCTCTCTCACACACACACAAACAAACACTGGCCTCCCAGCCTCCAGAGTAGCACATCGAGCCGAATCCCTGTTCCTTTGGGGCAGTGGTTCTCCCCGTGACCATGAATCGAATCGAATAGAATCTTTGGATCGAGTCCCGCCAGTGTCTGCTGTAAGCAGGCATGCTGTTAGGAGGGAGATTCACTACTGGGCATGCTCAAGCACCGCCCATGGCAAGAGGGACAGAGCAAGGCATTGGTTTCCCCTCCTGTCAATCAGGCACCAGGGGCCCAATTGCTCTGGGCTGGGCAAGAAGTGTAAACAGCTGGCAAAATGGCTGCCTGGTTCAGACTGGTGGTCTAAAGACTGACTTGAAGTCTGTAGAAGCAGTTTGAAATTCTAAATTGGGAAGGTTAAAAACATTAACACAGAATGTTTGAGTTTCTCGTATTGGCACAGAGCCAGTCTCCCAAAAACAAACCTGTTGTAATATAAATAGCCAATTCCACTGCTTAGATACAAGAGACCTGTATGGGAATTCTAGGCAGGGATATTGGTAATAATATCCTAATAACTCAGAATAAGCGAGCATATTTGTGAGCTTGATGGATTTTAATTTGCTAAATGAAAATGTGGACACCTGAATACAAAACTAATGAACTAAGCGGTAGAGTAAGGTGGATTCTTGGAATGTATTTTAGTCATTTAGCAGTGTTGAATGCAAGTTAATCTATAAACAGCACAGCTGGTTTAACAGGGCATCCTAGCCTTGTTTCCAGTCGGCCATTTTGTGTGCAAGGCCAAACCACCCTGGCCAAGGTGGGCCTCAGTGTCTGCTCACTTGCTTTAGGCTCAGTCAGGCAGCAGACCCCATTATTTGGTGAAGTATTTTTCTTGACTGTATCAGTTTGATGTCTTTCTACATGACTTTAGAATTAGCCTTTTCAGCCACGCTGCCCTTCAGAATGGACTCACATAAGATACTCTTTAAAGTGCTGATCTGGGGTCAGTCCACCTGTCTGTCAGATCATCCAACTTCTGAGGATTGCTCCGTGAAAAACTCTCCAGATGATCTTTGCCCTCCAGCCACTGATCTAGAATCAGCTTACCCAAATGTATTTCATACATCGACATTTTCAATGGGAATAAATCCAAATCTGACACTGATCCTGTGTCAGTCCTTGGTGGTAGTAGTTGTCTTCATTGTGAAATGGCAAGACTCTTAGGACCTCAGCTCTGCTGTGAAACGGGGGAGGAGGAATTCATAGGTCATTCTGCAATTCATTCTGCATGTGACCTGGCCTCTTCCTTAAACTTCCATTATATTTCAGTCCATAGTGTTCCACATCTAATGAATATCATGTCTGCAGTTATTCAGAATAATTGAAACTGTGGGACACACATGACAGTAAGGCCAAGCAGAGTTGCTCTTTCCCCTTTGAGAACTCCACCTCATTCCTGCACCCAAATACTAGTCCCCATTTCTGCCATGACAGGATTGTTCTTCCCCGCTTCCAATGCCCAATTGTATTGTGACGGAATGTGCAATGTGGACTTCATGCCAAACTTCTTTGTTCCAGTCATGTTTTGGGGGGGTACTAGTGCACCATGTGCTTCACTGATAAGCAGTCCACCTCCTTTTTTGTTTTGATTCTTAATAAATTGGTTATGAAACTAATTACCGCTTGTGGGTTCTCTGGGATTGCATGAGGTTCTGATCTTCTGTGGCGTTTTCCAAGTTTTCGTTATCTTTTTTCCGTATGCGTTTGAGGAAATAATTTGAATAAGCATCCCGTGTCTGTTCAGATGATTGTACAAAAAAAAAAGTTACATTCTGCCAGAGCCATGCTTTTTGGACACAGTAAAAAAAGAGAAAGAAGAATCAATAGGGAAAAAAGAAAAGTATGAGAGATTCCCCTGGTCCCTCAGAAGAGAGGAAAAGCGCTCGCCATCTGGCACATGTCGCTCTGCAAAGCGTGGGGTGGGGGGTGTGGGGGGTGGGGGGGGTGGCGACAGCGTCCATACCGGGGGGAGAACGGAGTGAGTTATCGTGTTTGCTGTGACTCCGCGTGCCAGCCGTCAGAAGCTGTTTCTCGCAATCAGAGTGACGGTAATTAGATCAAACAGTTTCCAATCTCATTGCTCATCTCCTCCTTCCCTCCGCATTACCCAGTCGCTCCGCTTCGGTGGCAGATGTGGAGTCGCACGTTTCCTGCAGGTTTGAGGTTTTACCCATTAGCTTGTATGACTTTCGAAATCCGAAGATGTATAGACCCTGGTGTGTTGTTGCTTTTTTGGACTTTTTTGCCCTGTTCCAAGCCCTTGGTGTCTACCTAAAGTACAAAATAATTGGGTGCATTTACCCTGACGCCAAATGAGAAAAATGGTGCGTTTGCTTTTTTTTTTTTTTTTTTTTTACACCAATATCAGAAGCCATTTGTGCAAATTAGCATGAGGAAATGCATTGTGAAACAAGAAAAAATGTTCTGGTTGCACCACTTCATCTAGCAAAAAGTAGCCCTGTTATTTTCTACTTTCCCTATTGGAAGACAGAAAATAATGTAGGCCAGCATTACTTTTTTCTGCTGCTGTAATGTAGCCAGCCAACAGAGAATAAGGGAGGACTTTTAAATCCACCTCAACTCTGCAATCACAGTGCTAGGATACATGACTTGGGGGTGGAGTCATTGGCCTTCTCACCCTCCAATCAAGGTGCAGGAGCAGCCATGAAATCTCTTTATAAGGATGGGCTCCACTGTCCACATCATAAATTTGTTGTTTGCTTCAAATTCCTTAAAACACCCCCATCTCCCCAGTTAATAAGTTAATAAATTAATAAACTAATTGTAAGGTGAGGTAATGAGACAATACTTCCAGTATTCTGTCCCATGTAGAATGTACATGTATTTGACTTTGGGTTAAAGGACCTAAACAGTTATTGAATCCAGAGGGCTCATCTTAAAACATGGATACCAGTGCTTTGGTTCCTGGAGCGTTCCTCAGACTTGACTTAAAATTCCACATGAGAAAGCAGGCCTTGGAAAGAAAGAGTGGAATCAATAGTTTCCTCCCTAAAAATATTCCCCACATCGAATAGCACTGTCTTCGAATGTTTCACCCAACGGAGAAATCCATGCTCCGGTCCGGTCTTGAGAATCTCCAAACATTTTCCTCACATTTTTTCACAGATGCCCCGTAATCTCATTTGAAGTGGCCCTGAATGTGAAGATGTATTACATATGAGGCTGACTGTCACACAGTGAAGGGCTCAGGGGAAAAGGTGGGAGGAAGAGAGAGAGTGCCTCAGGGTGTACTGTAGCATTTCAGACCAGGGGTAATATCTGGACAGATACTTTGTGTGGGGGATGCAGTAGAGGGACTGGGATTAACATCCAGAAGGTAGTGGTTTCAAACTCTCAGATGGAGGTATATCCAGTGTGTTCTTAAGCAAGGCACTTAACCGGAATTACTGTTGGCGTCGGACCATATGAAAGGTGGATATATACAAAGACAGCCGTACAAGTGGCAATGGATTGGGTTAACTTTGAATGGGAGGAATCATAATGTGGTGATAACACAGTAGATTTTGTCATAATGTTACTTTGCTGGTCTCTGTTTGAATGCGGGGATGAAGGTGGGCCGTGGACCCAGGCCAATCCATCCATCCATCCATCTGCCACTGTAAATGGTCCACAAGACCCATTAGGCTCTCACTGTCTGGTCCTAGTTGTAGCCTACTGCTAGTTCCAAACAGCACTTAGGCAATGCTGTCGTCCCACAGTTACGTCCGGTGTTCTTTAGTTTAAGGTACCTCAGCAGCACTTATTGTATCTAATTTCTGCCCTAAGTGAGCAGATTCATCCACTCTGCACAATTCCTGCACCGTTCAGCATTCGAAGCAGAGCGAAAACAACTTGGTTGTGCGGCACTCTGTGGCACAGCCTATCAGAAGCAGGTCTGGACTTCCTTGCCTCGAGGCTCAAACATTCCTGGATCCTCTTTATAATGAGCAAGTACATTTCCTGCAACTCACCTCTTTTTGAAACTCACTCTAACAAATATGTTCCATTATGGAATATAAATAAATGTATATCCAATATAATTCCATATGACAAGTGGAAAACTGCATGATGTGGAAGTGTTAGTGAGGACAATGTTTAATTTGATAAATATTGCACAATACACCCATATTTTTCTTTCTGCTTACTTTGCTGTAACACATTTCCTACTGGTGGATACCAGTGTACAGTTTTGGAGCAAGTGGCTTAACCGCGGTTAAGATCATGGTGTCCAGGACCACCGTTTGGTTCATGGATAAAAGATGGCTGATGGCTGTTGGCTGCATGTTCTTCTGGTGTTATGGGAAAGATGGGATAGGTGTGGCATCCATATTGTGGACAGAAGTGGGCATGTGTGCATCACATTTGCACAGTCCGTGGGAGATTGAACATGCAGTAGTGCTGAATTCAGGCCCTGAGGACCAACTGTTTATACCAGGTTTCATTCCAACCATAATACCAACCTCTGAATTGTAATGAGCTGTTAATGGTTTTTAATTAGACTCGTTACATGTCTCAAGGATGGTCTACCCTCTCCAGGCCCCATTATGTATGAAAAAGTGAAAAGCACATACTCCATATTCTTAACCCAGGACATTTAATCTTTACAATCAATAAACGCTTTCAATTTTCTGTGTTATGTGACAAACAATTCCATTTGAAAGAGGTTCTGTTTTAATTCATTCAATTATAGTCTGAACGTGGGATCAATTGGGTCCTATTTGGAAACCTGGTAACTCAAATGAGACTATTTGTGTAAGATGAAGAGTTTAATGACATAACAAATGGAAACAAGCTAAATGTGGATTGTGTTACTATTGCAGACTATTATGGACAAAATTATGATCGAGCTCCAACACATGTTTTAATGCTGGCTGCAAAAGGAATCAACATATGCAGTAGATCTAGTTCATGCTCTCGAGGTCTGGTCTATAGGCAGAATTCACTGATCAGTTGCGAGGCAGACAGCAGGAGATATCAGACTCATCAGGGTCCTTGAGCCTGGCATTCTGGTGAGGGACCCATCTCCGTTAGCAACCCCATCCATAACAGACAGAGAGCACATGCATGCCCAACCGAGTCCCACATCCCTGAAAACCCCGCCCACTGCTCCTGAGTAAGAGACACAGTGCCCAAAGGATAATGAAAGATGAATTAATGAAAACACTGTTTTATAAACGGCCCCCCAGTGATGAACTACAGACATGAAAATGTGTCAGGCTGAGGGGGTGGGGGTGGGGGCGGGCTGGGGAAGGGGAAAGGGGGTTTTAAGAGAGAAAGAGATTGTAATTGATAGATATGCATGGTGCTGCGTGTGTGTGTGTGTGTGTGTTTGTGTGTGTGTGTGCGCTCTTCAGTACATAGATAAAATATAAAAATATCTGGGACTTAAAGTTACCACTCTATCTACAGAGATCTTAGAGACACTGGGTAACAAATAAGCCTACGTCACTCTTCGAAAAAAAAATTGTTTATCTGTGAGCACTTCAGTTTTTGTTCATGAACGTATTGTTTGGCGTTCCTTCATAATTCATTAAGTAGAGGATGTTTTAATATTTTAAAATAAGTAGAATTTGCTTTCAAGTTATATGCATATTTTTTTCTGTTGTTTTAGTGAATTTGTTCAGCAACACAGTCATGTTTATTCTCATGCCTGGAAAAGAATTTGAATTGAATTATGAAATACAGAGGTGAGGACTGTGGACATGATGAAAATGAGTGAAACATAACTCCCACAATCGCTAATGAGTCTCATAAGAAAGGCGGACATTGCTGCATGTAGAAATTACTGGAATACTGCCTTCCTTTGTTCTTCACTTGTGGAGTATTTACTTAAAATCAATTAATTTTAAGTAACAGTGGGGGGGCCCAAGAATAAGTGGTGTTGCCACAGTTACAACCTAATAAAATTCGTACCGTAAGTTCAGCAGAACCTCAGAGATACACACACCCTGAGAATAAGCTCCTTTCATAGCAGTGCATGTATCTCCGAAAGTAATGTCAAAGCGCATTATCTGTAAGGTCATAGTACAGTTATCCTTTTAGTGCCTGTTCACATATTGATAAAGTTTCAAACAGGGTACTGAGACATTTAATTTCTCCAAGCACAACTGAGAAAGCAGCGATGATCTAAATTTGTCTCAAATATTCAGATTGTTTTCTGTCCTTATCTGATTTTGGGAAATTGTGTATGTATCTTCAGTATTTCCTTTTTCTGAAAGTAGTGTCTTTCAGCCCTTCTGGCTGAGAAATTCCATCCATGTGGACACTCTTGCTGGTTAACACTGATATGCGTACATGCACATTTAAAACTGCCGTAATCTGATATGCTAACATCTACAGAAGACAGGCCTCCGCAGTGGTGCCTCAGTGTAAATGTTTGATAATTACTGTACCCATATGTTAGAAATACATTATGTGGAGCAATCCATTCGAGTTTAATAAGCCCTTGAATTAAATTACAACTTAAATTAATGAAATACAGCATTAACTTTATTGAGTATAACTAATATGAAAGAACTTAAGGATGGGGTAATTCTGTGCAGAATTTGACGAACGAGGGGCCCCCGGGTGGCTTACGCAGTAGAGGCTCATGGGTAGAGGCTCGTGGTGTGGCCCTGTGATTGGGTGTTTGAATCCTGGTCACACGGTTACCAGCTGTGGCCTGTATTGGTCAAGCATTGCCAAGGCAACATTTGGCTTTGAAATACAGGGGTTAAGCCAATGGAAAATCATCAGTCATCGCCCTCTAGCAGCAGCTCCTGGCTGGCTGGTCATATGGGAACTGGGTATATGTTGACTTCATGTTCTCTGATGGTATACGCAAGATGTAACTGGTGACAAATCCGCAGTGTGGAAAAATAAAAGGGCTGTTTCTCACATGACTCAGCAGAGTCACATGTGCACTACTTAGCTCTCTGCTTCTGAGTCACTAGGAGAAGGTCACTTTGGTGAGCAGATGGAAGAAAGAGGAGGTGGGATCCCTATAGATACAGTAAATGCATTGGCTGCCAGATCCCTGGCATGGCGGTCCCTGTTACAAATCTTATTACCTGACTGTGAGGGGAGACTGTAGAGGTCTCTGTGGGTCTGACCGTCTAGGTTCCAAGGCTATTCACAAGCACAGAGCAATTCCATTTTCACATGACTTGTACTGCAACTCTGTGTTAGCTTCAGTTGTTGGACACTCGGGTACAGATCCTCTCTAGTCACCCTTGTACTTTGTGTTGCCATTGGCTACACCACAGGCCCAACAGAGTCCTTTTCCTTAATCAGTGAGTGAGCTGAAGAAGTAAACACAGCATTTAGCTATCAGGAGGCTACTTTGGCTGCCTTCCCCCGCCTTCTTCCTTCCAAGGCGGAGGTTTATAGACTCAGATGGTGCAGATGGCATCCAATGTAATGGGAGTCTAGACTTTGGGGGTGGTGGGGGGGTGCTGAGGAAGATATAGACATGCTTTATTTTAAATAGGTTTTTGTTTTTAAATCCAGCCTTAATTGAAACCCAGGGCGAGAGTCTGTACCAATAGCGGCTCCTCCTGATCTGGAGTCCAGCCCAAAAACGATCTGATTGCCATTGAATTGATTGCAATTGATCTTTGTCAAACTTTTCAATTTAAGTTGTGTTAAACTTTCAGGACAGTTGGATTAATGTGTTTTTTTCTTCTTTCTCTCCCTTTCTCTCTCTCTCCTTCTCTCTCTTTCTTTCCAGGCCTGTAAACTCAGCTTCTCTTCTTGTGGCACTGAAGAAACACACACACACTCTCCCCACACACACATATCCCTGTCGCCCTCCCCGTACCCCACACACACTCTCACATGACTGAAAGAGGATAGGGAGAGACAAGAAGACCTCTCACCATAAGAAATATAAAAATAGATATTTGATCATTAATGCCGAAGTCCGTCAAAGGGCACTATGTACTGAATCTCCAGTCTGCTCTCCAAGTAAAACTCTTTGCTTTGCGAATCGTTCTTCTCCCCTTTTCCTTCTGCTGTCCTATTCTGTCCCTCTCTGCCACCATTTCTCTTTCCTCCATACCTGTCCACCCCTGTCCCTCCCTCCCCTCCTTCTGTCTCTGATACCGTTAGCGAAATCTCCCCACCTCTCTGTGAATGGACTCCGCCCAATTTGACTCCGTCCACCTCCTCCACCTGTTTCACCCCTCCGCCCCCCTCATCTGAGCGTCTCTCTTTCTCTTTCCGGAAAACGCTGAGCACGGAACCTCTGCAAAACTCTGAGCTGCTGGGGAGCAGAAAGCGAGAGACTGTTCTGGTGTGCGTCTGCAGTTTTATTTTTGTCACAGACTACTGTATTTGATCTCATTTTCTATTTTAAAGGGAAGGTTAAAAAAATAAAGGAGCCTGTTCAGTCTCCAGCCATGGTGGTCTTTAAAGGTGAGGTGTTACAAAGATGTCTCATGTTTGATATTTATTTTATTTCAACTTTTTTTTTTCTGCGTTGGTTTGTTCTTGAGTGGAATACAGCATAGCTTCTGTAGTAACGGTGTGAAAAAAAGAGGTACACTGTATTTTTCTTTTTTTTTTTACTATGTTAAAAAAATATATATTAAACATTGTGTACTATGGACTGCAGACTAGTCACCCCCACCCCTCCAAAAAAAAGAATCTTTTTGCAGATTTTAGGCACCGTTTCTAATGTCGTTGATGTTTTTCCTCTTTTTGTGGTATTTGCGCCAGTGAGGACTTGAGGGTGTTTTTGGTTCACAGTCTTAGATTAATACCCCCACGGGTGGGCTCAGTGTGCCCTGTCTTTCATGGTTTATCCCCGCCTCTAGCACCTCCCCCTTACACTCCCCCCGCCCCTTTCCCTTCCCCCCACAGAGTCACACCATGAAATTACGGGGACACCATTAGTTCAGTGGTGGGTTTCTGAGCTTGTAAAATATAAAAAAAATTGTGTGTTTGCGTGGGTTTTGTGTGAAAGCCCCCATAAGTCATGAGCAAAGAGATCAAAACAATGACGTTATGAATGAGTTGTCTGTCTTTTGCACTAATTTAATAAACCTGTTACTGTACTTCCCTCCATTTGAAGCTTGTTCATTTACTCGTGTGAATCGCTGAGCTTGTCCTCGTGGAACCACAGCGTGACTACAATGAGATTCACACTGAGATCACACCAACAAGCTCCGTTCCTGTGATCAAAATAGATGGACTGAGAGACTTTCGCAACTCTTTTCTGTAACGAGATAAACCAGGGGAGTTTATCTTGCTTTTATCCCTGTGGTACTCTAAGCAGGGTGGGCTTTGATAGCTGATTGGCTCCATACTGACACTCATATTCGCATCCCAGACTTTATGACAGTGACATATTAAACAGCCATGTTCCAGCTCCACACTGGAAGAGGGGGTATAATGAGTCAATCTGGTTCCAGCTTTATGCAAAAAGCTAAAGGCTAAAAAGTCTAAACTGCAACTGTGTAAGCATAAAATATATATTTTTTTCCTTAATAAAGTTCAGCTTTTTGCTCATGTGATTACATGAGCCATGGTTACAGGTGTGGCAATGATCCGATCCCTAACCTGGGCAGGTGTGCAGCAGGTGTGGAAGTGATTACAGGTAAACCCAGTCCCACTGGCTCAGTTCCTTTTAATGGAATCCTGCCTGCTTTGAATATGGTGGATCTTTTCACAAAGCGTAACAGTGAGTATATTATATTAGTTATGTAAATATATAATACTGTAGTGTTTTGGACTAAATATTTCCATTTAGCTTCTGTAATTAACTCAAGCTAATTTGCAGGGTTCTCTTCTTACATGAGTGGGTTATACAGGTAATTAATAGCATTGCATGAGTTGGCAAGCCTTTTGTTTCCATGGTCCTGAAACACATTTTCAAATGGGTTGCAAAACCAAAGAAGCATGATAATTCAAAATAGCAAATACTCTGTTTAAAGAATGACTGAAAATACACACTTTTTCATAAACTTGAGACTGATTAGGCACTGGCTTCAGCGCAGACCGCTACACTCGGCCAGAACCACGCCAGGCACACTTCTGTTGGGGCCGTAATTCAGTACATTCATCCAAAAATCACCCACAGTGCTGGCTGCTGATCACAAGGTAACAATTACATTCCTTTTTATTACAGACTGCTGCAGAGCTCAGTATTGTGAATTTCACTTCATCATTAAAATAGAACAAATTAATCAGTGGATTGATGGTCCAATGCAAAAAAACAAATCAACCAATGAAAAAAAGGATATAAAATGAACTGGCAGCCCTGTTAGCTATCTTTGAAAAACAAAGATGTTTTCATCTCATTTTTTTTGTTCCCTTCATTTCTCATCCAGCGATACCCATCTGATTGGATAAGTGTTTCCTCACTGTAATTTCAGCCTTGTTCACAGACAGCCTTTCATTTTCTGCGGTTTTGTTGTTTATCACGGATTAAATTAACTTTTTAAATCTCCCTAGAATTAATTCATCTCTTTTTTTCTCCGGCTTTAGAATATTCTCATTAAAAGATGTCATAAATCAAGGGGCGGTTGCTATAATGATGTCCTCATCAGGTCAAATATTAATGTCCAGAAACCATTAAAAATGGGTCACACTTCATATGCAGGGTGTTGTGAAGCTTGTGGTGCCAGCACAGGCAATTGATTCTTTACCTCATCGCATGAAACTGGATGTGGGTAGTTAGCGCAGCCCTGATGCAATGATAAACAAAGGTGAACAGCAGGCTCAAAACTACCACTAAATAACAAAACAACATGATTAAAACTGAAATAAAACTTTGCATGAGCCTTGGTTATGATCTGTGTCTGAAATGCAAGTTGAGTTTTAAATGAGCTGTTTTGTTTTTAACAGCGTGATGGTCATACCAAAGATGACGGGGGGCTAATCTCTGGGCTGCGTTTTGAAAATTAAGCAGCTGGTTTCTGCTAAAGGCTGTCTTTGAAGGAAAGGCCCCTGAATTTATGTATTTGAGTATTTATGTATTCATTTATTACAGTTAAAAGCACCACCCTCAAATATTTGACATATATGCTATTTTTAATTAATAGTCTGGGTCTGTGGAAGTAGCAGTAGAGTACAAATTTGAATTATTTTTCCTCATTTAGCTGTGCAGTTAAAAAAAAAAAAGTCCACACATGTCATCTTGAGAGAAGTAGTTTTGGTCATGATACAAACATTTCACTTTCTGGCAGCTAGAAGTAGTTCTTTCAAGTTCACATGCCTATAGAGGTTCTATAAAGAATTTATAATGCCTTAATTAATGTGTAGTACAATGTTTATAAATTATTCATAAGCAAATGTAGTGGTTCATATGGGAATGGTATAACATATTTTATGTAAAGTGCTGTTCTAAAATCTGGCATAGGACATAATGTAGCACTACTCAAGGACAAAATGCAAATGAATAATAAATATACAATGCCATGTTAATGACTGCATTATAAGTGCTTTACAAAGGCTCAGGGAGTGTATATATGGATGGAAGGGAGAGAGTGTTTGTGGGTGGGTCAGTGTGTTTATGTCTGGATATTCCACATGGTCATGCAAACCTCATGATTTTATACATCACGTATTTTCAGCATACCGGTATAAAGCTGGCATGTCCTTAATGCTGGATCAGGAGCACCATCCTCCATCTCCACAAAGGGGGCGACACTGAGCTGTGTGGCACTCTATGGGGGATTGTTTCACCCCACCCTGGGGCTATTAGCTCCAGCCAAAATTCTGTGTGCCTGCCCCCTTCCCCCCCATTGCCGATGACTGTGTTTCTGTGGAAACGCAACATGTCTCTCTCACGCTCACAAAGGCCTCTAATTGGTCTTGTTTTTACACGGGGAGCCCTGTAAGACCAGGGAAGGTTGATGCTGTCTGGCTGTGATCTGAAGGACGGTGGCGCAGGGATGTTTTTTCTTTTTTGGTCACGCTGGATAACCACGCTTCTTTAGTACCTCATACTTATTCCACAGTTCGTTGTTTGTGTTTTCTTTCATTCTTAAGTGGTTTCCCAGGCAATTCACCGCTGAAGGAATGCATCAAAGTGGTTAAGATCGTGTTTTGTGTCTGCGGCTGGTTTTGTTTTTGAAATATACATTTCAACTCGGCGCTCTGTGAGGTTTTCTGGATCTGATACATCCCCTCCATTTCATATGTTTCTGAAAATAAATCTCTGCATATATAAAAAACATAGGCAAGGGAAAAAAAAAACAAGGACTCATTTCACAGTATATCCTTACACTGGTTTGGTCACTTGTTCAAACTGTGCATCTAGCCAGCTAGTCATTGACTCCACATAGGTTAGTTATTATCGTACCTACTCTCCATGTTTTTGCTAACTAGCAATGTTCTGGTAGAATTAAAATCACCCGACAATTAAAAGCCTTTTTTGAATATGTAGTGATATAATGTAATTGTGGAATCATGTTATTCAAAGACCACTTTTCCAAAACAAAACCCGAACAGCCTCATTACATTTAACATTTGAATCTCTAATAATGGTAATACTTCTCTTAGCTACTCTGCTGAATTAATTCAACATTCAAATAGATGGCACAAACCAATGAGGAGTTTAAAGTAGTCATCAAAGTAATTATTGCTAGTCATTTTGTAGTATTTTGTTTTCCAGAGCTGTTTCTACCTCAGCACATTTTTCATTCCACACAGCTTTTCTTAATGTATAACAATTGAAAGACATATATAATACATGCATAAAATACATAAATGCATGTGTAATTATCCATAATTGCTTAACGCATGAATATTCATAGTCTGTTTCACTTGATGATGACATGATATGCATCTCAGCTGCTCCGGTGTCTGCTGGGAACTCAGCCGTTCCGCGGCAGCCATCACCGCGTGCAACAAATTGCTGTGGCGACGGGATTTCTTTTATAAGTGTTTCCTCAGGTCAGCCTAATGATTAATAAAGTTTTCGGTGAACTTTGTTGTTCAGACAGCAGGCTGTGTGTAAAGCACGTCTCTGTGAAGTTCCCTCAGATGCGGCGTGGGACCCGAAGGCCGCCCTTGTGTCCACAGCAGCACAGCCTGAGTGGAGACAGGTAAATAAAGGCGGGTTCAGCTGGGGTGCAGGGGCTGACGGCGGGGGTTGGGGGGGCTCTGCCTCGGCCCGCCGCGCCTCTCTCCGTAGAGACAGATGCCATGTTTTGTTTTGTTTTTAGTTTTTTTCTATCACAGGTGAAAGACACACAGGTAAAGGGTTTGTGGATGTGACAGGCGGGGTCACAGGGGTCCGTGACTTTCACAGCACTGATAAGGAGCGGAGCTGTCAGCCACTTCATTGTTCCTGTACATATCTCCCAGGGGAAAAGAGCTTAGCCAAGCTTCCAGACCGTCTGTCCAAAAACCTGCCCACCCAATTTATCAGCAGACAGGTCTGAGTGTGTTTGTGAGTGTGTGTGTGTTTGTGTGTGGGATCTCATGGCTCTCTTGGTCAAAGGTTGCTGTACTGATATACCTCAGTGGTAATTGAAAGTGACCTTTGAACTCCCCTCACTTTCTGGCTGTAATTTGACAGCAGACTCTTTCAGAGGCCATGCAGTCAGTGGGCTCAGTGCTGCATCGACTGACACTCTTCATGCTCTCAGCTGTGAAATTTGCAATGACAGACAGACACCTCATTGTGTCATTTGAATAACTGCCCTGAAATGCAGTTACTGAATACTTATACCCCTCTTATATATTTTTCCTGCACGTTGTGAATTTAAGTTTCACTATTATGACATCCTGATCATCTATATGTGATATTTCACATGAGAGCCCCTGCACTTTTATACATTTTGTTAGTTATTTGCACATGGAAGCATTAAATAAACACAGTTAAAGCGTGAAGTCTGACGATTAGTGTTTCGCTAGGCTCAAAGTTAGAAAATCTCATGATTTTTCACAGGCAGTTTGAAAATACTTCCAGTTATATGATCACACATATACATGAGACACACGATGCAAATATTTTAGTTATATTTTGATGCCCAATTATAATCAAAACTGACAGCCTGGCGAAGTGTTAGAACAACACATTTACAGATCATCCACACATCTTCACTGTACATTGTGGTTCTACCGTATATCTAAATGAGCAAAGTAAACTTTGATTATATACACACAAACAATTTACTGTGATTCCAACATACTGATGTGTTTAGCGGCCATTTTCATGCTGTGATAACTTTTTCAAGTTTATCACCACATCAACACTGTCAGTCGGTCAGATCTGTGCTTTTGTAATGTATACATGAAAATGTTACACGCACACAAATGGCATGAATACATATCAAAGAGAGACATATCTCCTGAAATAATTAAAAGTGTACACTGATGATATTTATTCCAAAAAACGTAACATATTGAGACATCAGTAAATGTATTGTTTTTAACCAATCATTTACTTTTCTGGTTGAGAACAGCATTTTGTTCTTTATTTTACATGTATTTTATATTACTGTCGATGCAGATGGTAGTTCAGTCCACATCCCTGCTTGTAGTGTTGATCTACTCAAGAATATAGTGGTCCTCAAATGTGAAATAGTCCAAAACAATGTGTCACAATTACTGTCCTACAAGAGCTAAGTGCCCCAGCATACTTCTATGTTCTGAAATGTATCCTATTAACACGAGTGCAAGCAAATAAAGGATATTTGTGTTTCTTCAAAGAAGAAAATGAGGGGAGTAAAAAATACAGTTATTATGGTGTTCTTTCACGCTAATATAACAAAAGTGTATGAATGAGGTAATAATATATCATTATTGCATTACTTCATATATTAATTAAGGATCAAGTGAAGGGCCCCTTTGAAATAGGGCTAATTAGGCATGGTGAATTGATAAGAACTGCCATTTTCCTGAATGTCTTTCATAGTGCTAATGAAATGAAAATAAAGAACCGTTGTGATGGATGGCAGTGTCAATGTGTTGGTAAGCATATATATATCACTCTATTGGCCAATTTAATAATGTCTGAAAAATACCATGTAACGCAGGCTGAGTGTCGCAAAGCAGGAGAGTTGCACAGGTGTGTTAACACTTCCTTAATGTGGTAAGACAGGCCGAGAAGAGCGCACCCTTCATTTTTATAGCAGGATAAGATGGGATTCATCCATGTAACAGACAGCAAAACAGGCGCCGTGATCATCTTCTCGGTTCGCGAGCCTGCACGTGCTCAGTGCATTGAAGCGGGGCTGAAAAGGAGGGCTCACTGGCCCGCACGTGCGGCAGACGATCCCCTGGCGGTCGATACCCGGGGAACGATGGAAACGCACCGCTGTCCTTTTGTTTCTGCCATCTCTCATTCGGTGGCACCTCTCCCAGTGGAGAACACCCTCTCCTGGCTTTCACTCATGAATTATTGATCCTGGTACGATCACCTGAGTGATCTCATTATTCCAAAGCTGAAGGAGAAGGTGCACATTATGCTTGGAGCGTGGCTCCATCAACAAGCCGGCGGGGAAGCGACTGTCACCTCTCGGTGGCAATTATGGCTTTATTCCGAGGTTTCAATATACTGCAGAAAACGACACCCCCACACACACACACACACACACACACCTGCACACATTCACATACATTTGCAGTCTGTACGTTTGCAATCAGTCACACACAATGCACACAATCTGTCATAGACATGTGTGCGCATTCACATACATGGACACACACACAAACGCATTTCAATACAGTTCTGTCTTTCGCTCGCATGTTCAGCCAGAAACAAGAAGTCTTACAACAGGACTGGAGATGGAGTGAGCGACGTTAAAAAATATTATACGACATCTCACTTCCTTCTGTCTCATTGTGCTGGTGCCCATATGGGCTTCCAGTTGGTAAATGTGATGGTATTGTTTTAATCTATTCAAATCTTTTCATTTATCTCACCAGGCTGTTCTGCTAAATTATACGTGATAAATTAAATTAAGATTTGCAACAGTGTTACACGCGATTCACAGTATGGGAGCTCAATTTAATCCAAAGGGTGAGTTCTTTCACAGACGTACGCAATTTCAAATAATCAGTCTGCAGATGAATATAACTAGTGGTAATTACATTAATCTTGTAAACTAATATTTCTACAGTATATTAATTGTGAAATGGGCAATAGCCAAGTAACACAGGCTGTAGAAATGTAACACAAGCAAAGTAAGATGGCGTCGGGTTATGAAGCTGAAGTCCTTGTGGTGATGTCATTCGCTCGGTAAGAGGGCTCTGGACTCGGGCTTTTGACAGAGCAGCCAGCTGAAAAGTGAATATATAAATGTGCCTTTGCTCTTCCAAGGCTACAACTCCACGCAAACGAAAAACACTTCACTTCTTCAGTTGCACGTCATGATTTTGAGCATCAGCAGAGATGATAAATGTAAGCGTAAGAATGATTTGAGTGCATTCATTGTTGTTGCATAACAACAGGGGGAAAGTATGTGAATAACAAATTCTCCTCTCCATCCTCCTTCCATGCCCTCTCTTGGGGCAGGATATGGAGCTTTAATGTCGGGGTAAGAGCACTTTGCGTGCTGGTGCACTCCTTGGTCACTCTGCTGTAATTCTGTACAGCAGACTTTCCTTTTGAAACCCATTTTCTGTGGTGTTTGTTTGTGTCTGTGGATCACACTGATTGAATGCTTGGTATACCATTAGCCACATCTGTGCGTGCAAAGTAATGGACGCGATTCATTTTAAATGTGTCCGGGTGCTCTCACGCAAACCTAAGTGATCTAATGATTGCATTTACAAGCTCTTTGTGGTTTGGAGATAAAAAAAAGGACAGCGTCCTGTTGATCTCAGTGTGGGACCGAAGGCAGAGCTGTAATTAAAGGAGGTTGCTGCTGCCTCCTAATGGGAGGAGGGCTGCGATCAATCAGTTTCATTGCCAGATCGATTGAGAAACATAAATAAACAGCCGTGGACATGCACGCAAATGCCGAAACGCACACACACATGTTCACACTCAACTGGTTTCAGCAGAGAAGGCTCACCCCCCCAAGCTTCCTTCTTTCATTTCTAATGAACATTTTCATATAAAATTTAGAGCATTTAAACTGTGTTTGTGTTTTATGAATAATCTCTGCCAGTTTAGCTACACAGTTTACAAGCACAAGGAGAATATCTACTTGCTAATAATGCATTAGTTCTCAAAATTCAGTATTGAAGTTGTTTTTTGATACAGTGGCATGGTGTGTTATAGCAAATGATGGGTCCTGTGGACAGACTGACAGCAGGCAGAGGAACTTCACTCCCAGATGTGCATTGCTTGTGTCATACTTCACTGCCACAGGTAGGTGGCAGTAGTGCATACGTCCTTACAGATGTTCGGCCCACCAGGACTGGCCACTGGAGAGAGATGAGGCAGCTGAACCTCGACCGTCTTAACCTGGATCTTTTCCTGATGAGGTCGAGCCAATCACTGCCCTGCCAAAGTGGACCTCTGGCTTTAGCCAGTAATGCCATGACTGGAACCCAGACACCCAATCACAAACATGCACCTTCACTATGCAAGCCATCTGGAGGCTTCTAACAGAGTATTTATGTAGATACAATTAAAATGGAGTCATGCCTGGAACAGTTAATTTATGTTCATTTCATTTTTTAATTATAGAAAGCCCTTCTATACAACAAAAGTGACATTGCAACTATTCACAATCTAGTCTAATGAAAATGTGCAATTAACTTCACAGTTTGACTACATATGGATTTACAGAATGGCACTGGAGCTAGTCGCATTTACCAGGTTCAATGGTTGGCTGTATATATATAGATACTGTATTGCCTGTATGTTCTTTGTATTTGACTTTCTTTTGAGTAGCTGCAGAGCTGTGGGCATAGTGAGTGCGTTAGAACTATTTTGAACTCCCACTATTGTTCAGATTCATGAGCCAAAAATATAAAATACTGGCAAAAAAGAGAAATTATTATTATTCACTTAGACAATTAACACCTAGGAATGTAGGTGAGGAACATGTTTTGAGATGAAACCGGACCCATCATTCAGTCCTAGAAGTTCAGATGGTCTCCTGATAAAGGAGTCCTCCTGTGGACTCTTCCTTCCCTTCCTTCTCTTTTTTCCCTCCCTCCATGTATATTTAGGAGGCATTACTGCTGTAGCCAACGAAGGCTAATTAATAATTTACATGCTCAAATTATACTGATATATATTAGCTAAATTAGCTGCTGAAAGATGGCAGAGTAAAAATTGACACTAAGAAATTGGAAAAAATAATTATGTAAATGTGTGTGAGCAAAGCTTCTGGTACACAAAAAAACTCATTAATTTCACTTCATAGAGGCTTGTACCTATGCATAACACACACACAAACACCTACACACACAGTCAGAGTAAATTGGGTGGCTAGTTTTTCTGCACCAGCCTCCAAATTGGGGAGAATAAAATTGTGTAACAATTGTTTAAAAATTGTTTTTCTTTACCTGAATGGAATTGGCAATTCTACCAACTCGTTTTTTCCCCTTATCTTTCAGTGCTTACGACAAGGACGCATCTTAAAAAAGTCCCTTTGCTGCTGACAACAGATGAAATACCGATAAACCACACACCCTCCACAATCTCCTCTGAAATGTTGTAAACCAGCAATGCCTTCCTTTCCACAGGTTATTCACAATCCAGAGTCACATCCACAATACCCATCTCTCCCTGACACCAATGCTGGACTGAAGGCCTCAACCCAGGTAGTAGGGAGACAGCTCCGCCCCATCTGTTGCAGCTGGAGAGGAGGGCCTGCTGTAGGCCACACCCTTTTAGCTAATCACACCTCCAGGGAGGAAACAAACCAATCCGTGCTACCCTGATGCATGAGGACCAAAGCCAGCAACCCCCTCATTTTAACCACTCAGTTTAGCAAGATACACTCTGCTCCGGCTTTGTCCTCTAATACCCTCATAACACACACCACTGAAAGGCTCTTTGCAGGGAAAGTCTGTTAGGAGACTCACATTCAGTTATTTAGCTGATGCTTTTTCCAAAGCAATGTACAGTTGATTGGACTAACCAATGGCCAAATCCCACCCCAGGAGCCATGTGGACTTAAGGGCCATACAACTTAAGGGCCCAACAGCTGCACTGATCACATTGTGGCTGCTTTGGGGCTCGAACCACCAACCAGCGAATAGCCCAGCCAAGCACCTTTGTCTGATTGATGGTTGACTCGCCCCGTGTCGCAGTATAAACACCCTCGTTGTTTAATTTATGACATTATTTATTTGTGCGACACAATGTGATTTAGCGGGCACCCCCAGGCTCTCTGGTACATGAATCTGATGCTGCAGCCTTTCAGTGTGAAGCTGGCCTCTCTCGATACATACAGTATTCATCAGGCAGGGCCACATACTGCCTGGGACTGATGAATAATGCCTTAGATTGCAATATGATTGTAAATGTTTAATAGACTGGTAATAACTATGTTGTACATTGTTAAAATATACTGCTGAGAGCCAGTCACTGTTAATATATAAATAAATGTGATCTTAATAGCAGATTAGTCATTTTTATTTGTATATATCAGTGTGTATATATATATATATATATATATATATATATATATATATATATATATATATATATATATATATATATATATATGTATATATATATATATATATATGTTCAACTCAGCAACAGCATTGATTGTAACCCTCAGTTCTTAATATTAAAAACTTTGGCATTCTCAGTCCAAAAATTTTGTTGAGGGTCAAAGTCATATTTTAGAAATGCCTTTAATTTTTAATGTATTTTTAAGAAGTGTGAAGTTATTATTGCCATATTAAGCATTAATATCCAGAGTATATTTTAAAGGACAGCTGACTGAGGTTTACTTTTTGCTATGAGTTGCAGCTGTATTGCAGAGAGATTGCACAGAGGGAACAGCCTAGCGAGGATTTGGATGTAAACAGTACGAGCTGCATGTGAATGGCTTCTTCCATTACTCTCTGTCTCTCTCGTGTCTGGCATCATGTCAGGTACTGAGTGTTTGTATAAGGTGGGTAGGGTTTGCCGTTTTCAGTGGGAAGCATAATGTCTTTCTGTGAGGTGAAGTTCATTCTGTTTGAGATAGAATGTCTCTTTGAGGCAGAGCATCTCTCTGTGAGGACGGTCGTACTCCGTGGGGAATATAACAGCCAATAGACACATATTGTGTGAGGTGGACAGTGTTCTGAGTGTCTCGCTGTGAGGTGACCAGTAGTTTGTAGGGGTTAAAAATGCAAAGCTTGATAGAATTCAGTGCTGAAATCTGCACCTGACAAACCGCTGTGAGTACAGAGGCTTTTTCACAAGGCAAATCAGCCGTTTGGATTATTATTTTCTTTGCTGCTGTTTCATCAGTCGTGTGTGCTGTCTCTCTCCTGCCATCTAGTGGCAAACAGTGTACTACATGTAAATTTATTATAGCTTCATGCTTGCAGTCTGTACACTGATTAGGCAGACTAAAGTTTGCTGATACTATATTTTTGTGATTATAAAGGTTTAACTGCGTGGGTTTAGGGATGAGGGAGTCATCTTTTTATTCAATGATATGGAAGAATTATGCTTAGAATCCGGATGTTGTGTGCAAATAGAAGGAAATCAATGAGGATGCTTATCCAGGGTTAAAATGGATAAATGTAAAAACTGATGAAATCAGAGCCTTAAAGGCAGACCTGATGGTTAGTCAGTGTTAGTGGGGTGATGCTGTCAAACTAATGAACAGCAGTAACACAGTCTTTTCTCTTTCAAAAAGACAAGATGATTATTTGGGTTGTATTTGACCCTCCCCCCCTTCTCAATATAGCTGCAGAACAAGGTACTGGAAATGTACTGGACTTAGCTGAACTCACATCAGGGTTTTGTGAATTGAATTCTGTAGATACACATACACCCAGTGATACTGCAGGACAGGCTTCTCCATGGTGCAGACAAAACTACAAAACTATCACCCAGCATCACTCATGTCCCCGGACTGTAAAACCAGCGATACAATAATCAATCACAGTTCAAAACGCGTTCTCACTTAGTAAACCTATTGCATCATAGAAATGTATGCACCACCCTGACTAAAGTCAATTAACTCACCAAAAGCAGGTCCATTCAATCTGTTTTAATCTTGGACATGCTCTGCATAACAGAGCTAAAAGGCAGTCTTTCTCTTGATCAAAATAAGGTGTCTGTCCACTGTGTAATTTACAAGCTAAGTTATCATGCATAAAAATTTAATTTAGGTGAGGTATTATTTCCTATGTTAAATTTGCAGTGTACTCCAGTGTATTATGCAAGTACAGTGTGTAAAAGAGAAAAGACAAGAGATGTGCCCTGTCAGGAAAATTGTACCCTATCAGCAGAGTCTCTGCTCTGTCTTGTCGGGTCTACTTTATTTCGCTCATCAACAGCAGCCATCCTTAGCCTTGTCTTTTGTTATTACTCCGTAATCATTGCATTATATTGAGGCAGCGAATCTATCTGGGTCTGAAGCCAGGATTAGGGAACCCCTGATCCATCGGGACCCTGCCCTTGTCCCAGTGAGGGCCTCTCCCCACTCTCCTCTGTGCGGTCCTTACTCTGTGCTCTGTCACTTACTATGCGCTCCTTTTCCACAGTGCTCTGTAGTCCAAGTTCCATCTGGGCTGCTTTATCCCCTTTATCTAGAGAATCCTTGCTGTTTGCCTTAGGCAGCAGCTAACTAGAATGGTGGCTTCAGGGGTTCCTGGAACTCTCCCAGGTACATTTACAGTGCTTGCAGGTGATAGCAGCCATGATGATAAGTTTTGACAGGTTTGAGTGGAGGGCTGAGAAAGAATTCTCCGCACAGGTGAGTGTTTTTAAACCATCCCAGCAATAAGCTTGGAATGTGCAAGAGGCACTCTCTTCTCAAACCGCAGGCCTTTATCTCTCGCTGGAGGGGCTTGCCCTCAGAGCAAACCCTTAGCTATATGAGCAAAGAGGAATAGCAGGGAAAAAGCTAGGCATTTGGAGATTGTACTGTTTGGCCAGCAGCCATAACAGCCTGTAGCTTTCTCTTGCCTCATGGCTGAAGCTAGACAGCGCTAGGTCTGATTAACACTCAGAATTGGGGCCATTTATGATAGTTAGAGTGATGCTGAATTTATCACTGTTCGGGCAGCAGGGGGCGGTCTTCTCAATGAGACAGGCAGAAGAGCCACTCTTTCCACAGTGCTGTGATGGAGACACTGTGCTGTTAGAAATTCTGCCTTAGAGATGAGATGTTAAATCTAAGCCCTAACTCACCATGGTCAGCAGGCCCCTGTGGTGCTTATAACAAAGAACAGGCTTCTGCTGTGTCCCGTCTAAATGACCGATCCAGCTCACCCAGTTCTGGCTATCGAATCATCCCCCTGTGTAATTGGATAAATTAATCTCTCCCTTTTCGCCTCGTCTGGTGTGAGGTCAGCGTTCAGGCACAAAATGGTGGTCATGCATCATCCTAGTGATACGGACACATCAGCGAGGCAAGTCACTCACTGCCACGCCCACCCCGCCATCACCCAATTCACATTAAAGTGTTCCAAGATCATGAGATGAAATGCACATTGTAAGTGTATCTCATTCATCCACAGCAAAAGCTATAAACCGGCAATACCAGCGCTGTGCTAAATCACTGTATACTAGACAGTTATGACACACACAGTGGAGGGCATTTCTGTCAGCTCCACAGAACCTGTCCCTTTCCTGGAGGCTGCTGTGTAGAGCCCAGTCCTCTAAATCTCTGGGAGACCTCCAGTGAAGAACACAACATGACAGTACCGCCTCCAGAAAAGCAGCTGATAAGTTCAATGAGGACACGTCTGGAGAAGGCTAATTCTGCAGAATGGCTGAGGATGTGCTCCATGTCTTTCACGTCTCCTCTTTTCTGAAGAAAAGTTTGATTTAACCGAAGAGCAAATTGTGTTTTTGAGCGTGACTTCTTAGTTGACAGTTTTATCTTTTGAGGACATGGCACTTAGAAGAGAAACCGGTGCTCTCTAATTAATGTTATGTTTATCCAAGTGAAACAACTGGCAATCAAAAAACCCCCCACTCAAAACTGGAGGGAAAGTTGTGGGTTGTCACGGCAATTTCATAAAATGGTGACCAGGGTGTGGCTTCAGTTGGCTTACATCTGTTTATTCATGATAGCAACATATAATATTTCATATCCTTTATGCCTGCACATATTGGTTACACAGTCATGTATTGAGTGCAAAATTTTGAATGTGATATCTTCAGTATAAGTAACCACAGTTGAGCTCTTTAGTGTGTAAGCACATTTATGTGTTGTGCGTAGCTTTTACATTTGATTCAACGGAAGCAGATCAATTGACGACGTACATAACTTAGGCGTCTTGGAGCTCTCCGTGGTGCTGAAAACTCTCACCTTTGAAATACTCTCAAAGACTCGGCTGTCCACCTGCATCAGTTCACCTAACACCGCTTGCCGATAACAGACTGATAACACTCACACATTATTAGAATAGAGGGCAAAGATAAGGATCTCGTTACCTCTATCCCCTGTTCAAACTGTAAAAACATTTATTTAGATGTCATTTCTACTGTTGTTCTTGTTTTTGGTATTATTTAACTTGTATTCGTCCAGACTGAATAGAAGTATGTAAGTTAATTATTAAATGAGGAAGGCAGTGACTGAAGGAAATGACCGGCCATGTGAAGATCACTCATAATTAGAGCTAATGGAGAGGAGAGGTGTTGATCTATTTCCGTTTTGATTCAGTTACGATGCAGGTGCATTTAAGTTATGTAGACTCCTGTCCTTTGGCCAGTTGGGATTCACTTCAGTACATTAAGTACCGGAAAAACTAATAGTACCTTCTGGGTTTTCCATTTCATAAATTCAGCTCTAATAGGTGAGCTAGAATGAGCTAGCCGCCTTGAGAATACTTTAATCTGTTTATTTTATTACAGGTCTTTGCATATTTAAATGTTTGTTAAAACTTCATCATGTTTGCATTTAGCTATAACCCAAGTGGCTGGCACAGACTAATTGATATTATTTTTCTATTTTCGAACGGTTACTTATTCCCCCTCCTTGAAAACGTGACGTTTTCCTGCACTTTCCACCAACAAGAGCTATAATAGACTCTCCATGTTGTGGTCTCAGGTGACACATTCTGATCGGGGAGTTCTCTGCTCTCCCGCTATTCCGTGAAGGATCATCGTAGCAACGGTTTCGCTTTGCTCGCGAATGCCGCATCTTTATTGCGTAAGGGCGCTCCAGTGCGAGTTCAGGGCTCGCTCTGCTTGAAGAATATATCCCAGAGGCCTCGTACACCGAAAATGCGTATTATAGCCTGTTGTCTTTGTTATCTTCACTTACTTTTAGCGTTTATTCTACTCTACTCTATATAGCAGCCTGTTTTATAACATTGTTTGTGATTAGAAGCTGTGGAGACACATTTCGTAAATAATCAAGTGTTTGAAAAATACAAACCTGGACACACCAATGTCTTAGCAATACGTATAAGCCATTTGTGATTGTTTATCTCATTCTCAACTCCTACGCTATATTCATTTAAACACACTTCTCAGAATTTTTACAATAATTAGTTTCTAACACAGAGAACAGTGCCTGCAGCTTTTACCATTTATCCTGAATGATGAATTTAGGTTGTATTACTGCAACTGGAATGCTGTGCACTTATATATAAGATCTGGACTCGCTTCTGGTTTGTTTCTTGTGAGTGTCACTGGAGTCTTTTCCTTGTAAAGCTCTCACGTTTTTAAGATTTTATGAGATGAGGGGTTGATATGGGTTGCCTTTTTCTGACAGGAAGAATATGCTGTTTTTATAACATAGTAGTTTATATAGATATCTGTAATGCATCTCTCTTTCTCTCTCTCTCTCTCTCTCTCTCCCTCCTTCTCCCTCCTGGAAATGAGATTCTGATCTTTTTGACATCTACTGTATGTTTTTCAGATTCAAAATGACAAGGAAGGTAATAACACAGAATAGCAGGGTAACGCACAAGAGATTGCCATGGCCGAAACAATTCTGTGCAGAAATCACTCTGAAATGAACATATATCACAGAAACTGTTACTGTGGTTTTTATGGTATGGAGGCCTGATGAAGGGAGATGAAGAGATGAAGGAGATAGTTAAATTGTGTGTGCGTGCTCGTGCTTCTGTGTCGAAAGTGAGATACTCTCTCAGAGCTTGTACATGCCTTGATTCCTAGCATCGGTTAGGCTGGGAGGAATATGGAATCCGTAACTAGTACAGATGAATGACCCCGGCACAATATTAGAGTTTATAACAGAAGAAAGCTATGCATAAATAAACTATTTGAGACTTGCCATGGTGATTGTGTTTTGACAGGCTTTAAATTATATGTTTAGCAGAGAATATGACATTTATGTAAAGGAGGAGTTAAAAGGGAGAAAGGCGATAATTGGATTTGTTTTGCATGCGTGCTCTCTCTCTCTCTCTCTCTCTCTAACACACACACACACACACACACTCCATCTCCCTCTCAATCCATAGCTCAAAGTCACTGAATTGAAATGGAATTAGACCTAGGTTTCAATGGTATTTAACTAGTGGGTATGTATGAATGTGTGTGGGACTATGGGAGAGAGATGCACACAGTTCTGTAGGTTTTAATTATACCTATACTGAACACAGATTGCTATGTTGCTCTCATTACATCATCCTTCCCTGTCATGTACAGTAATGGGGAATCCTTATTATGTTGGACTGCTGGTGTTTTGGTGACAGGAAAATAACTGACAGCATACACACACAAACACACACATACACATGCATGCATAAACACACACATACATGCATATATACAAGCATGGCCCTTCACACATACATGTCATACAGTCAAACACATAGGGATACACACAATCACACAATTCAACATCCACATATGCAGGCAAAACTACTATGTCTGTGCTTAGTACTCACTTGTCATAAAAGTTTCTAAGACCTTAAGATTTTTACTTCTAAAATATTCTTTCATAAGACTACATGTCGCTGAGAATTTGTGAATCCAGATAACAAAAATGTACATGTATTTTTACATTGAAATGTGTTTAATTCAGGCATACAACTAAACTCTCCCCCTCCTGGTGATTCAAAGCACAAGAACCATACGGCCACTGACCCTGGTGCTCAGCAGACTCTTAATCTGATTTGGTTTGCGAATCGTCCAAAAATTATACCTCATGCAGGAAGTGGCTGGTTGACCTTTTTAGAATTGCAGTTTCTCGTCACTGCAGATGAAGAATTACATCAGAAAATGGTCCTTTCTAAAATGCCACATAAGCTCCGGCGAAAATGCAGCGAGCCCTTTTTAAAAAGCAGAATCGTCTTCCCTGAAGTGCCAGCCTTGCTTTCCCCCCCATCACATGTCAGGTACACTGAGACGGGAGTTTAGATCATGATAGCAGAAATTTGAAGACTCAAGTCACTTCCTGTCCAAAAGGAACTCTGAAAAGTATCCAGGGATAATGGACCATGTGAGTCCTCCCTGAGTGGGGATAGAGGGAGAGAGAGAGAGAGAGAGAGAGAGAGCAAGAGAGCCAAAATATGTTCATGGGATTGTTTAGTTGCATTAAAACAGACACACTACAGTGCTCTGTTCTGCCCTGTGGTGTTCTGCTGAAAGCTAAGGGAAACCATAAACATGGCTAAATACAATCGGACTTTTCCAGCTACGAGTTTGTGAGCAATAATGACATTAATAGAGCGTCTCCCCAGGTATTATTAAGGTCGCTTGTGTTTACCCAAGCCGCTGACTCAGAGCGGTCGTACCCACAAGAGACAAATTAAAATGTGCATATTTCTCAACCAGTCCAAACAGAGAGCAAAGGTTTTTCTTTTTCTGCAAATAGATGTATGATTCAGAAAGTGGGGGAAAAAAAAGTCACTTTCAAATTTCACAACTGTCATCTTCAACCTCTTTGATGATCCATGACACCTCCATCAATCTGCGCAAATTAGAAGGTAAAAAATGAATCGCGGAAGAATTAATATGGAGAGAAATGAATCAACATGTTTTTTTTTTTCGCTCCTCTTTCCCCGATGTTAATTGTCTCTGTAAATATTTCCAGATTGTAGTGTGAAGAGAAAGCACTTTGTTCTTATTATCCACAGTAAATAGAATGACATGGTTTACATTTGGAATCGTGGCCCAGAGAGGCCTTTTTCCCACTATTTGTGGTAAACGGATGAGGAAATGAGAGCTTGTTAGTGTGATCGCAGCTCCCGGGCCAGATTTAAATTCAATCAAATTAAAGAAATTGCACAGAGACATTATGTTCTGTTTCACATGCCTACTTTCTCTCTCTCTCTCTCTCTCTCACACACACACACACACACACCCCCATGTACAGAGCAAACACTCTTTGCAGGCTGCAGTACTTTTCGGAAAGCCTGCAGTACTTTTCGCACACACCGAAAGCCAGCATTGCAGTGCTACACAGCTTCACACAACAAAATGTCAGGATGTTCTTATATAAGCGTCAGAGACTGTTGCTATTTAAAGTGGTGATGTTTGCGATCAAAGCCCCGCCAGGCAAACTGCTCGTCAATCCAACCTATTAATCTTTCATTAACCTGTTCGGCTCGCAAACATTTCAATAATCCACCCCCCAGTCAGATTTCTTTAACCGCCTCTCGGCTCAATGCAAAAGTCATGCTGCGAAAACGATATCCTGGTAAAATTATCACATATCATGTTGCTGGAAGTCGTTAAGACCCTGTGGAAAAAAAGCTGGGGAGGATTAAGTTTATTTCAGTGTGAACCTGTTAACAGAGCTCCTCTGCAGATCCCAATAACATTGAATGGCATTGCGTTCCATCTGCCTTTCAAAAGCATGTTTACTCTAAGCTTTCTCAAGGTACCAAACCAAGGCAGTTCCTGTAGCTGCAATCACTCTAAATTGAGCAACGAAGATTTATTAATATGTAATATGTGTTCTTATGCTTTTCTCTTTCCCATATTTTTTTTAATATAATTGGTGTGGAGAATGCTTAATCGCTCTACATTAGAATTATTTAACACCATAATGAGGTAATGGAGGAGATGGTAACCATGCCAACGGAATGATGGGGAAGAGAAGACACAGTGGCTTTGCTCGCTGAGACTTAGTGCTCCCTTAAAGACAACTGAAGCAAGCAGAGAGATAAGAGCGAGAGGAAGTGGAGGGTATTGTCTGCCGGGGGGGGAGGGAGGGGCGGGGGTTGGGGGTTGTGGAAGAAAGCAGGGTTGGGGGTGGGGGCAAGTGGGGTGGGAGTGATTAGGGATTGCCAAAAGAACAGAGGAAATGAAGTTTTGGAGAATGTTCATGTAAGACCCCCGTGGATAGAGTAAGTGGGGCTTTACTATGATGCTTGTCAGTCCGTGGGGGGTTGGGGGTGGGAGTGGGAGTGTAACGGTGTACAGAGCAGAGAACGGGGGAATATTAAACACTGAATGAGGAAAGACGTCAACCCCAAAACCGTGGAGGGAGGGGGGCGTGGAGTCTGTGTGTCGAGGCAAAGCAAAAGTAGTGTTCATGTAATCCGAACTCTTCCCCGTGCCTTGGTCCCTTTGTTTGAAGGCAGAAACAATGACCGGATTACTGCGATTCCACTGCCGTCAGGAGCAAACCAAGGGACCTGGCTCATACATAGAGCATCCAGTGTTCTCGTATGTTAACGTGCTAATCGTCTTAGAGGCAGAAAATCGAGCATATGTCCAGTAAACACATAACAGAGGAATGAAGGGGCCTAGGGAGGAGATAAGGAGTACAGTCTTTTTGTTCCTCATACCACACGGATCCAGGATCTCTCAGGGACCACAGATGAAGCAATGCTTCTCCACCAAGCCTGGAATTAAATAACAACCAGCTTTACCTGCTTAAATTTGAGGTTTTAAGTATAAAAACAGTACTGCAATCATCAAACCCATTCTCAAAACGGTTGAAAACAAGTTGTTTTTTTTCCCCTGACGAAATACGATTTTTCTGAACAGATGAAAGAAATACATATGGATAAATCCACTCTTTGCCGCAGCAGTTTGCTTCAGAGAAGTCGGCTCTCAGAGGTTCTAAGACAGCCGCCGTTAGAGCTGAGAGACTGATCGTCGCGCAGCTTCCAAAGGGCTCTTTTCATTTGGATTTCTCTCTGTCAGTCTCGGAGGAGGCACGGCAGGATCTGATCGATCTTCAGCAAAGGCTTACGTTCTGTTTTCTGGACGTGATTTAAGCAGCTGGCAGAAATAAAAAAGTGCACCCATTGAGAGTAGGGCATGAGAAACAGGTAAAAAAAACTTCTCTCGGGGTGTGTCGTTTTTCATACAACAGTCACATAACACAGCACAGGAGGGGAGAATGGGGAAAGTTTAGTGGTGCACACCGTCCTTCTTTAAATATTTAATCGTACCTCAGAGAAGCATGAAAACATAAAGGACCGAGAGCACTACCTCAGGAACAGCTACAGGAAATGAGTGCTGCTCTTAGTGAGCTCCTCACTGGCTGATCTGTATGAACAAAATCTATGTGTGGGGAAGGAGGTGACAGGTATGTAGGGAGGAGACGCAGGGTGGGGAGGTGGGGGATAAAGGCAGGGGTTTCTAGGATTGTGGGAGGAACTACATGATTAAGGAAATATGAGAAACACAGGGGTGCAGATGGCCCCCTCCTACACACCTGTAGTTTTTTCTATACATATCATTGCCCCTTTTGCATAAGACACTACATGGGGATACAGATATCTGGGGAAATGACAAGTGTCTAGGTGGCGGCCACCGGAGGACAGACATAGTGCCTTTTATAGTGTTGTAAGAATAGTACGTGCCATTGGAGATTTGTGTACCTGTCAGAGACTTCAGCAAACTCCAGTATATGCGCAGAAGACCGTCTCTCCACTTCCAGGTTCATTAGCGTTGTATTTCCCCTGATATGTTCACAGTATGGCTTTTAGAGGGAGCAACAGCACTTAGGCTTCACACTGCAGTATGTTCTGATGGCTGTCCATCAGCTCCTCTCTGTTCTGCTCTGAAGGAACTAAACACTTTTTGATTAAGTGTGGATTTCCTTTAAGTGCCCTGGCAGATAGACATTTAGAGGTATTTTCCCCCTCCTCCTTCCCCGTCTTTAACAATGTATTCAGCCTATCAAGGCAGCAGGTACTGGGCTCAGCGGAGGGAAGAGTTGGTGGAGTTTTTGGGTTAGACAAAGGGAGGGGACATGCGGTTTGGTTCCGACGAGTCGGACTAAGCTGAGAGTCAGACGGCTTATTTCCCGTAATTGCGGCCGTCTTTTCTGTCTTAATGCCGAGTGATCACCGTGAAAGTGACTGATGACTGCGACGGCATGCCTCTCTAACCCAGATTTTACGCACTTCTGTCAGTAATGAAAATGCAGGGACTGGGAGAGAAAAAACTGCCCAGTGGATGTGTAGGGCTGAGGTGCATTTACCTGGTGCAGATGGGGGTGGGATGTGGGGGGTCGTGTGAAATCAGGAATGGTTAATTCCATGGAAATGCACTGCAAGAAAGATTGAGATTTTCATAAAGGTTGGATGATGACTAACGCCACCTGCCACCACTGTCATGGTACGTTCCAGGCCCTTGTGCCTGGCGGCAAGTCCCAACGGGAAAGGTCAGGAGCAAGGGATTGTGGGTGATAATGAGCCTACAGAACAGCGTTGTAAAACAAAACGCTGGTCAGGTGTGCAGGATCCAGACAGGGCGGGCGTCGTGGTGGGCACGCCAACGGGGGGAGAGTGATGGAGCGCCGGCGGGGATGGGGGTGGGGGTGCATCGGTTATTCTCCCGCCTTGCAGCTCCTCGCCGTCTTGAGGTGCCACGCCAGCCGTCAGGAAAACACAGATCGATGTGCGGAGCGGGGACACGGGGGGCCACCAAGGTACGAGAGACCGCATTCCAATTCTGAGCGGACGCTCTATCCATCACAACCACTGCCAAACACACCGAGAGAGGGAGGGAGGAGAGAAACCCCCGGACCTCATTTGAATAAAAGTGCTAAAACACAGGAGGGACTGACAGTCCGCCTTAGCCCCTACACGTCAAATAGGGCGAGATAAATTTCCTCGGCGCCATTAGCAGCGGAATGCTAAACCATGCATTAAACATGCTGCCGTTTGGTCCGTCATCATTAGACATATACATCATTGTTGCTATCGATTTGACCATCCTGACAAGCTCTGGTAAATAGAATTTTTCATCCTGGCTGATTTGTGACTGTATAAATATCTTAACAGAGGAAGCAAACTGTGACTGGTGGGGAAAAAGTGTAAAAGCTTACCGTGACCCCCTGGACAGAGGGAAACAGTGAAAGCTGAGTGGGTGGGATCGATTAAGCTCTTCCTTTCGGTCACTCATCAGAGGCCTCATACACCAGCAAGTGTTAAACTGTGGACTCGACCGATCAGGTTTTTACTGTATATCTGCGGGCATTCTTTCTGTATTAGTTGTTTTGTGAGCTCGAAGACGAGAGGAGACAAAGCTAAAAGCTTTGTATGAAAGCGGCTCGCTCGCATGGTTACAGTGATTCAGTCTCTGACCTTATATGCTGTCAGAGTCGCTGTTTGTTCCGATTTTTAATTGCCAGAATGAGACACTCGACAGAAACTCAGATGGATGAACCGCCGTCGCTCTTTTGTCGATAAAATTGACGCTTCATTTTCTTTAACCTTTAGTGAGTTCATGCGCCTTGTCTGTCAATAAAGTTTCAGAGCTGGTGTGTTTGTGTGTGTTTGCCTCCTTGTGTGTCGGTAAAGTGTGTACACTGTGTGGGAATGTGTTTTGTGAATGTGTTTTGTGTCTGTGTATGTGTGAGTGCGTGTAAAGGAGAGTGTGGGTGAGTGTGTATAAGAGAGAGTGTGTTGGTCTGTCTGTGTGTATATGTGGGTTTGTGTGTGTTTATGTGTAAATGACAGTGTGTGTGTATGTATGTGTCTGTATAGGTGTGTGTAGGTGTGCGTATGTCTGTGTAGGGTTATGTGTGTATCTCTGTGAGCGTGTGTGTGTGTGTGTGTGTGTGAGAGAGAGAGTGTGTATGTGTGGGTTTGTGTGTGGGTTTATATGTGTAAAGGAGAGTATGTATGTGCGTTTGTATGTGTGTGTGTATGTATGTGACTGTATAGGAGTGTGTGTGTCTGTGTGTGTGTAGGCGTATATGTGTGTGTGTAGGTGTGTGTGTGTGTATTTGTCTGTGTGTGTGTGTGTAGGTGTGCGTTTGTGTGTGTAGGTGTGTATGTTTGTGTGTAGGTGTGTGTATTTGTCTATGTGTGTGTGTGTGTGTGTGTGTGTGTGTGTGTGTGCATATATATCTTGCTGGCTCTGTCCTCTGATGTAATAGCTCTTTGTCCTGAGGTGCTCCACACAGCACTGTTGAGATGGGGATTTAGTGTTCCGGTTCAGTGCGAGACATGCCTCTGTGTTTGCTGTAATGAGGATGTTTCCCCATGTTGTTTTTCCTCTTTTATCCTCTGAAAGGTTTTGTGAGTTGTGTCAGCCTGCGTGGAGATAAAGACACTTTCCACAGGGCTCAGCTATCTGTAACCCACAGCTGGGGAAACCTACAAAACAAAAAAAAACTCACATTCTCATTACCCCATAACTGCCGATACGCAGCCATTTATTTATGCGGTTTACACCCAATATCTCCCCACAGTAGCATCCTTTTGTCAGCTATCCTGTAGCCCTACACTAAGTAGGGGAAAGTCTTTCTCTCTCCCTCTCTCGTTCCCTCTCTACAGCAGTCTTGCTCTCTCTCTCTTCCCTCCCAATCTCTTTCTCTTTCTTCTGCTCTCTCTCTCTCTCTCTCTCTCTCTCTCTCTCAGGTCTCTGGGAAAGATGACCTCAGGATCTCCTGAGAATGAAGGAGCACGCAGAGGATCATTTGTCCTTGTGATAAAAAAAGTTTTGATGTGTCCTTTGAAGAGTGATGAATATGTGACCTTCCCTTTTCTCATTTAATAAATGTGGCTGTTCTAATTGGAGCTTGAGATCAGTGGGCGATAGGTAATCAAGGTCTAACTTACGGCCTGCCTGCTCTTTTTGAATGGACAAGCCCCTTTTTCTACCCGGAGCCTTTGGCCCAGAGATACAGACCCCCATCTTCCCTCCCTTCCCTTCAATACTTCATAGATCTTAATCTATAACTGACTGGCGAGGTGTCAGTTTCTGTCATATCGCTTTGGCCTGTCCATGCTATACAGATCAGGTGAACACCACAACAAAGGGGGAAGCAAAGGGGAGGGGCAGCAGCTAAACAACACACGTGTGGGAAGGCGTACATCAGGCTGATTCAAGCATACGTTTCAAACCGACGCGTGGCTCAGTCGGGACTCGCCCGGATCCTCACGGGGCGCGTTCGGTGAGCGCCGCCCTCCGTTGGATGTGTGCGTCATGTTTTCTTCCTGTGTTGTGTTCCTGCACTAAGGAGCTGTCAGTGAAATGCCACTTGTGGAGTGACACTCGCTGCGCTAATGAGGAGCCCGTGGCATTTATGAGAGAATGTGTTTGGGGCTCTGTGCTGGAGGACATGACAACAGCCTTAGAGAGGGGCTTTGCTGTTGTGAACATAATGTCGCTCTCTCACCCTCTCTCTCTCTCTGTTTCTAAGTCTCTTTCTGTCTCAGACACACGTATGCTTCACAGAGATGCTCTTTCACACACACTCTGTCTTTCTCACACACACTCACTCTGATAAACTAACCCTTATTCCTAACCCCTAATCCTAACCCCTAACCTCGAACTCCTAACTCTAACACAAGCACATGTGGAGTCTCATACAGAGTCATATGTGACAACTCAATAGCAAAAATGTGGGGGGATCCCCTGTTTAATACTGATCATTTAGACCTGATCTGTTTAACCTGTGTGAAGCTGCTGATTATCCTCAGTGAATTAACCTGAAACACAATTCAGCTACTGAAACACAATTCACTTCTCACATGTGTGATTCATTCATTCATGTATTCACCCTCAATTCACACCATACGCAGATAATATCTAGTGTAGATGTGTGCGTGTGTAAGTCCAACGTGCCTATACACAGATCATATGCAGAGACTGTATCTTACATTACTGCATGACTGAATAAATTGTGCATGCGTGCATGAATTATACTCACACATTTAAGTGTGCGTGAATGTGAACTGAAGGTACATGGGTGAATTGGTATGTATTTTATGTTATCTGTGTATGTGTATGTACTGTACCATTTTTCTTTGCGCTGTATTGGTTTCAGGCCTAGTGAAGCAGGTCTGTCTCATTCTGTCACATCTCATGGCTCACTGTACCATTCTCTTAATGTCCCTGTCAGTCAGCTTCTCTCTCTCTCTCCTTCCCATCCCAGGCCGCTCTCTTTCCTTTCTCTCCCCCCCATCTTTCTCCTCCTCCTCCTTCACTCTCCCTCCCCTCACCCTTTCCCTGCTTAATCTTCCTCCTCTCCGTTTCTCCCTCCCTCTCCCTCTTGGTCTCTGATCGACACAGTGTAACTGCTGCACTGACCTTGTCGGGCCCAATAAATACACACAGCGGATCAGTCCCTGAGCTTATCTGTTATTTTAATGGGGTCTTGGCATTGTGCGCCGTGTATTCTCCTCTTCCTCTGGTCATAGGAGAATGTGAGTCACTCGGCCGAAGACTACCCAGTGCTACCGTACAGGGACCTCCTTTCACAGCCACATGAAGGTCAAAGGTCAAGAGGGAGACCGTCCAGCTAAATCAAGTTTTAGATCCCTGCTCCAAACGCCCCCAACCCTCAAAATGGCATTTTAGATGTTAACACCTCTCACCCCCTCCACCCTTCACCTCTTCCCACTGTCCCCTCATTGATTCCTCTGCCTCATTGTTTACAGCACAAAGCGAGTGGTTGTGCTCCGTAAGCAATCAAGCGTAAACAAGCGCGCTGTAACGGAGCCTCCTGCTAACGAAGCGGCAGGGGGCTCCAGCAGAAATACCCAGGTGAGGTTTAAAGGCTTCCGCTGGTTCCAGCTGTCTCTCTTTGCATTTCTCCTTCCTCAACCTTACCATCTGCTTCACATAACAAATTCTCCTCTCTCAGCTGCCCACAAGCCCCCGGAACTGCTTTTAAATTACAGGGGACAGAACTCATACAAAGGGCCTGGTATTGTGGGAAAAGAACTTGGCACGGGCCCCCTGTCTCACTTGTCATAGACTCAGGTATTTAACTGTGATTTTTATCTCTCTCA
Organism: Albula goreensis; assembly: GCA_022829145.1. Taxonomy (NCBI): domain Eukaryota; kingdom Metazoa; phylum Chordata; class Actinopteri; order Albuliformes; family Albulidae; genus Albula; species Albula goreensis. Next base: position 27,309,020 of record CM040755.1, read on the forward strand.
AGTAAGAATGTAGTGTGCATTTTTTTCAGACAGCTATGCTACTTCCTCCTTATCTTTCAACGGTTTCTTTCATTAATTTCAGCGATTGCAGGAAGCAATGAGCAAGAACTTAACAAATCTGATACCGATACTTGCTCGACTATATTGCTAAAAGCTAAAGTAAAAGCACTTTGGTGGGAAGATTAAATCTTCCACTCGCAAATTGCATAAACATAATCTCTCTTTCCCTCCCTCGCTCTCTCCTGTACCATCTCTTTGTGCCCTTGGTTACATGCGTGCGGCTTCAGTCATCTAAATTGAAAGACGAGCAGGATCCTGTAGGATTGAGCTTTAGTTGTTTTCTCTCCACCACCGCTTCTTTGACTCGATATGGTGCATTGTGGGAATGTTCCCACAGAAATAATAAATTATTCGATAGAATGACACACATTCTGTTTACAATTAGAATTGAGTTGGCTTTGTTCAATTTTAAAATTCACAATGAAGCCATTTATTTATTTATCCATCAATGCTTTCTAACATTAATACAACACCGTTCTATGTTGCCTAAGACCAAAAAAGGGACAATTAGTCCCTGGACTTATACTGGTGTGTTATCCTGTATGAATTTACACCCATGTTGAAAATTGTAAGCTATCCCTTTGAAACAAATACAAACTATCAAATAAAAAATAAATAGAGGCCGATGGATGGGAATTATAAGAATTCGGTTTGAAGTGCCTTCTGATGGCATCAGGGCTAGACTTGGGTATACTCTGGAATGGAGAGACGATGCGGCTCAGTAGCTACCCGTCTCCTTTTGAAGTTTGTTAAAACAGAGATTCGGGAAAAGAATTCTCAGACAACCACTCAACCCATCATATCTCCCTTTCAGTCTCATACAGGTACATAAACACCACGTACCTCTTTTCCCATCATGCTTAGCATTTCTGGCACCCCTCCTCCTCCCCATCTCCACCTTCGTCCTCTCCTTTCTTCTAGTGGAGTGTCTAATTATAACTGTTCTCTCAATCTTTCAGCCAGTAAGGGGGGGATTCCCTCACCTCAAGGACAGAGCTAGTCCTCCCCCATAAGACACCAACCCCAAGTTGATTCTCTGCAATATAACTTATCAATAAACTCATTTTAAATGTTCTGTCGTTGTCTGAGAATTAGAACTGAATCTATCCTCAGTTTATAGTTTTAGGCAACTACGCAGCGAAGCTTTGCAGAGCCATGTTGTTTTGTTTGCTTAAATACATAAAGATCGTATGTTAATGTTAGTGTATAGAAATATAAATGCCATTATGAAATAACCAATAGTACCATTATGGTATTTTTGGCCATCTTTATGCAAAGTTATTAAAAGTTATTAAACCAAAAAAATCAAACATCAAGAGACCTGAAATATTGTACTTAGATCAAAGTCATCATCAAGAAATCATTCATTGCTCTGTGCTGAATTTTCAGAAATTCTGAAAATAAAAAAACACCCATACAAAACCCTCTTCTCATAACTCTTTAATGTATTTCAAATGCATTTTGTATGTGTGCTTTATGTTCCTTAATTAAACTTAACAAAACTTTACCAAGTTGCTAACCAACACATCTGTGTGGAATGTCAGAATTCTGTATTGAGTGTAACAGTATCAGACTCAAGGATGAGCACTTTAATTCATTTGGTGAAATTGTTGAGTACACTGACAAAAATAATCATATCAAATGCAAGAATATTCTCACATACCGATTCCAATTATTCTTAGAAATTGCTGTGTTGCAAAAAAAATTGAGGTTCCGTTCACTGTAACACATTTTAATTGTAAACTTGAGGGGTCATAACATCACACTTATTTGCCCCAGAGGCATGAAGCTAACATTATTGCATGGATCTCCTCAAACAGAAAAATACGGTTTAAATCCATAACACAGGACTTTGATGAACGACTGGACTGCTTAATTGCTGCTTACAGCTATATTTATTTTTTTGGCTTTCTACTATTACTGCAGTAATATTTTTATATCACTTTATGCTGTTATTGTTTCGAAGAACAGCTTCCACAATAAATTTTGTTGTTTCAAAAACGGTATGTGAGAAAAGGTAGTTACTTATTCCAAACATAGAATGACTATGTGAATCTGTGTTTATAGGGGCAATGAACTCAAATTGCCTGTCCTATCTATGGCAGAAATTAAGCCTCTGTGACAAGTGGTGTTATGAAACTCTCCTTTCACGCCATTGGTCAGGTATGGATCACATGGTTTAGATTGAATATAAAGAGCCTCATTATTATTTGAGAATTACAGATGAAGGGTTTCACTGAATAGCATGTCATGAAGTAGCACCGCAATAATAATCTTGGGAAAAAGCAATTACAAAGGGGAAAAAAATGATATCGTCAGTCTGTGAAATTTTCTAGACGAGAGAAAAGAGCCACTGATCACCTTTCAATCCGTGACAAATGCTTCCCCGATGAGTTCGTTCTGTTCCCCATCCTGCTTCTCAATGTCACTCCATTCGCCAGTCCGTTGGGGTGTCGGTGCGCCGCAAACACGCGAACGATAGTGGGGGGTGTCTGCTTCGCTGACCTCCACATCTGCAGGCTGACCCATGTGTCATGACAACACCCCTTTGCACGGGTCAGGAACCTCCCAAATTCATCCCACAGCCTCCGTGAAATGAGGAGGGATTTCCTTTAAATTGCACACAATGGAGGAGAGCGCAGAATTTCTACAGCGTTTTACCTTCTCATAACACTTCATTTCAGGGCAGTTATTACTTCGGTGACTGCGGTAAAAACTCGCGTATCTGAGAATATCAGCGCATGATTTTCTTTCTGTTCACATGTACTTACATAAGAAGCCATTACTGTTCTATTGGAAGATTTTAAATGCAGTTCCCAGGTAGGTCATTGCTATGGTCTCCTTGGGGAAGGTAGAGGTAGGAGACAAAAGAATATGAATCCACTCTGCTATAAAGCCATTTGATTGGCTGTTTGGCCTTAACATGTGACCAGTATCGCTTATATGTGTTACGATATAGAGATTGTAAGTAATTCTGCAGAAGCAATGACACAACTCTCCAAGAATAATGTTAATGGAGGTTGAAAACGTTGTCTCATGTGGAATTCTACAATATGTGATAATTGGTTGTATGAGCTTACATCTGGCGACTAAGAGGACTATCAAAATGCGATCAGTACAATTCTTATCAACTCATCAGAGGCTATTCATCCTCTTTAAATGGGTCATGGCCATCTTCAAAGACCACTCTCTATATGAGAAAGAAATGCTACATATTTTTTCACCATGACAAAAGTAATACAACCCTGTATTGTTCAGTCTGAGGACTTGTTTGTTCCTATTTTTATTTTCTGTCTGTTAATAATTTGAATGTTTTTTACTGAAAATGTGGAAAGTTTTTACAAAATGGAAAGATCAAAAAGCACGTCTCCTTGACAAGGGTGCCTTATGAGAACAGAATGTATCAATTCAGGATTATTATCACAGAAAAATGTTTTTTTTCTACACTTGGAACAAATAAGTAGTTCACTGCTGGTGTCCTTTGCGAAAACACTGCATTTCCTGAGATTACGGGGCGCTGAGCCAAAGGCGACTATGTCCATGTTAAAGCACATCTTTGTAGGCCTCGGCTGAATGTGGTCCTTTGGCAGAGTCTGTGGGAATGCAGCATCAACCTCTCAAAAGCTCAGGCACCTGGCCAGCCACCTTTTAACACCCTCACTGACATCTGACACCCAGAGGAGAGGGGCCAAAGGGAAGGATTTGACTGGAACCTGCAACCCCCACTGGCCCACACACTTATCGCCAAACGAAAAGTGTCCCTGCGCGGAGAGATCGGATGACTGCCGGAGGGCTGGAGAATTAAGATCCCAGTCCGACTGCGTTTAAAAAGGTAAATCTCCCTGTAGGCGTTTATTTCAGATAAACCAGGAGGGGAAGGTGTTGGGGCGGGGTGGTGTGGGGGGGGGTTGACTGTTGGGTTGTTAGTCACACAGGTGCACCCCAGACAACGTAATTGAACCTGGCGATGGGAAGATAGACAGCTCTCTGCTTTGGCAGCAGAGCAAAAGAGTGGTGAAAAAAATAAAAACATACCAGAACCCTGCAAGAGCCAATGGGCTTTGAGACTGCTACTAATCAGGTAACGTCTCTCTCTCTTTCTCACTCTCTCTCCTCTGAAATATCAGGGGAACTAATCACGCTTCACTACATTTTCTAAGAAATGTTTTCCTCTCACTCTTGAAAAGGGGGATTTATTCAACAAAACAGAAGGAGGGTTTGTAGGAGGGATAACTTGGACTGCATGTATATTCCACTCCCATAATGCAATTCAATCCTGTGAGTAATTTGCCCAACTCCTACCACAAATTGCGGTAAATGGACAAAACCTTGTAGCTAAAGGGTCTAATGTTTCATAAATGTTGTTTAATTCTTCTGTGAATTGGTCTAATCCTACGGTAAATTTGGCTTAATGTTATGGTGAATTGGCATAATTTTACGCTCAAACGCCCGGCAGACAGAGGAGGTGGAGGAGGCAGAAATGCCAGAATGGGTCACATTTGTTATCACTTTCCTGAGCAGACGCCCCTTTTTTTCTTATCTGAGGTGACACACTCCGCTGTTTCTCATAGTGTCCGTTTAAACTGCCCAATACTTGCTGAACGAAGTCAGGAAGTGCCACGCTTTTAAGTGAGGTGCTCCAATCCAACACTGAAACTTTTAAACTTCCAGTGACAAGTCAAATCCCCAAACCTCTCCTTCATTTCCCTGTCAGATACCACCTCAACAGCCTCCCATGTCAGGCCTGGTGGGGCTCTGTACAATGGCATCCATTAAAAAATAATATTTTAGTGTTCTTCCGTTTGGCTAGAAATTTCTGGAATTATCAATGAGGTCACTCCATCTCAACTGGCAAGCATGCCATTTCTCAAAAACTAGTACAAGAAAGTGGGAGTGAAAGGTAGAGTTCAAGGTGACAGAGAGAGAGACAGTGAAGCTTGAATATATTTATGGAAAATACTTCATTTTCATTCCTTCAGCCCTTTGAAACGTTGATGCCACAGACTACAATGTTGTCTTTGGAATTCAAGTCGTATGAATGGAAATCATAACAGAGGAGGAGAAAGAGAGGTATCAGTCAGTCCAAGGAGAAAGCCATTAAGCAAAGAGAGGTCTTTTCTGTCGATTCTATGGTCTCCCATTACTTGCAGATGACTCTGTTCACCTAATGACAGAGAAATTCAGGGTTCTGGCCTTTCATGTGGCTGGAGATCTCGTCTCTGTGCGTGATGCTGCGATGTCCTTGAGGCAGGAGCTCTCTGCTGCCAATCAGCCGTCTCCCCATGTCCTGCTTTGGCCCTTAAACTAGAATACTGGAGAGACTTTCGAAAGTTCACAGCTCTTTTCTGGAGGATGTGGAGAGAAGGGAAGAGAAGTATTGTTCTGAAATTGTTTACATGAGAGGGACATAATGCTTCGGTAATTTTGCAGCACAATTTCTACACCTCCATTGTGATGTTCCAAGTCCTTTGTATGTTACAGCGAAAGGCTGTTTATCGTAGCGAAAATCACATGTGATTTCCAAATGTCAATACAAAAACTTTTTTGCCGCAAATTGTCGACACTCAAATTTGTGAGGAAAATGTCTTCTTGGAGCCATTTTCACCAATTTAACATAATGCCATATGAAGCCAGTAATTCTAATGGCTCTTTTACAGAGACAATTTCTGCAGCTGTTGAAGATGTTTAATGTCTTTGTGTACATTTACTACTTGCTTAAAATGGTCTGATAAAAATTGTCATCGCTCACTCTGCTGTCAGAAAAAAAAACCCATTTATATTTCAGAGAATTGTCAATTAAACATGTGACCAATCGCCAGTCACTGCTTCACAATGCAGCCATTTTGTTTCCTATTGTAGTTGCAAGGGTTATGACATCAGTGGTTGGTTTAGAGTCAGAGCCAGAGCCAGAAACTAATGGGATTTTTTGTGGAGGGGAGCAGTGTAAGTCAGAGGTGTGATGAGTCCCATATAGAATTGAAATTCCTCTCCCAAACGAAAAGTGGGCTCTTGAGGCTTTTGAGTTAGACCGGAATTATTATTACTGTCCTTTGAAATCAGCCCTTCGCGTTTTGGGGTGTTACTTAACCTTGGTACGAAGATTAGAAACGACCAGATTAAAAATGAATATCGAGCGCTCGTTATGGATAAGCATCTCACTTTAATTGCCAGGGAGATGTTCACTTACGCGCCATCGTTCTTGTTTCAATGCAATAAAAAACAGAGCTCTGAATGCTCCGAGCCTCCGTGCCGTAATTATGCGATGGCGAAGGTGGTGCGGAATCTTAGAGGAAGATATGAGGTCAAAAGACTCATTGAAAATGAGACGGCGGTACATACTGAAAGGCTCAGGGTGTATAGCCGTGCTGAATATTGAACCAACTTTGTTCAATGAACCGGGAGGCTTCTATTTCTGTTCAGGGACCATCCCCTGAGTAAGAGCATCCTTTCATGCCGTCCATCACTGAAGGGAACAGCGTCTCAAAATGCATTGCTTTGTTTGGTTTTTTTTCCTGTATTGTTTTTGCTTTTATCGAATAACTCTCAAGACATGTAAATCTTTGGAGTTTATCTGAAATTGTCATTGTGACTTTTGACCTTCCTAAACTTTCCCAACAGTCTGTCTGAATCTAAATTTAGAATATAAATCACTCCACGCACACACACATACACACACACACACACACAATCATCTTGTCTCACTGCCTGGCTGTTGACACTCCACCTAGGCTGGGCTGCTCTGGTTCTGGAGTGGCTTACCTCACAATGCCAGTTTAAATCTCTGCCATCACTTCTCAAGTATGGCCAAATAGAGTACAGAGCAGTAATATGTCTCACTTTATGATTTTCTCCATTTTTGCATATTTTTAATGGAAAAATATTGTTTACATGTTTCATAGTTGTCATATTTTTTTTTACAAAAATCAGACAAGAGGAAAAATACTCTCTCATGGTCCTATGGCCCAATAATGTGTTTTCACCAAACACACAGGCCATGCAGGCTCTTCTATGTAAATATGTAAACACATCAGTGTTTCAGCAGTGAAGGATCTCTGTGGTTTTCCAATGGAGGGCAGCATACCATTTCCATACCGTCATTTATGTGCTCTCAAACCCTTTCGAAGGCAAGACTGATGGAAATGATTACATTGTAGTACTTCTGAGTGGTTGTTTTGATTCAACGTTAAAGCATTTCTTCCTTGCAGAGAGGAATGTTTCTGGAGGGGACAGTGACCCCCATCCACTCTCTTATGGCAGAGTGGTGTCGTATTGTTTCTGCTGTGTCTCAGATGTGGGCGGATTCAACACCATGCACAATAGAGGCTGTGCTGGCCAAGCATAAACACCTAATGCCTTACGCAGTGGTTTCATTTTTCCTTTCTCCACTAGCTTTAGCTAGCCACCAACCCATGGGTTTTAAATGCTAACTACATACTATTCAGTAATTAATAGATATTAACAAAAGTTTCACCATGAACAGATAGCTCTTTTCCTGTGTGTAGCTTTTCTGCTGCTCGACGTCTGCTGCGCTGTTTTGAAGGTGCTTGTCTTTTCCGAAGAATGGAGGCAGCAGGGCAGGGAATAGAACAGAGCCCAGCAGGTTCTGGCTGCTCAGGTGAATTGTGCGGTCTGCCTGGTTCCTGCTCAGAGTCTCTCTTTTTTTTGGTTTTTGATGCGGTCGTCTCAAAGGCAGCACGCAGAGCCGGGAGCGAGGTCTCTCCACGCGGCGTGACCCTGCTCTAAAGGGGAAACTCTGAACATGTGAAAGACACCGCGGGGGAGCAGGATGGACCCCTCCTGGGCCCAAAGGCCCCCTTATCCCCCTTTCATGAAAAGATCAAACCGGGGAGGCGAAGACAAACCCGAAAAATCGATATCAATACTGTTGAAATCAATACTGCACTTTTCAGTTAAATGACTGTAATGCACAATGACTAGAAAAAGCCATAGGATTCTCTATCAACATTACTTAATTCACGCAACAAAGGCTTAGCTTTTCAGACTGGAATGTGATGAGGGTTGGATTTGACAGCTGGGTACAGGCAGTTTCTAACATAAAGACATTACCTTTAATCTCACAGTCTACACTCTAAACGCTAGAGATGAAAAAACAATCCAACCTGATAAATGTAAGAACGGATATTTTCAGCAAATATCCATCGCTGCTTTAGGTGAAGATTTGGAGGCAACCAGGGGCATATTTACTGGTGGGGCAGGGGCATGGAGGTGGAGTATGCCTTCAAACACTGACATCTCAACAAGGTTAATTAACAAGTTTTATTTATTTATTTTTGAATTCTGGCACACCCAGTCTCACCCCCACCAAACCCTGCCCCCCTTAGTTTTTTGTCCACTGAACCCCACCCCCCAGTGTCATCTCCACGCAAACCCCGCCCCCTCCCCTGTCTCATCTCCACTAAATCCCACCCCCCCACCCACAGTTGGCCGATCATAGGGGAATGGGGGTGACGATGAGGGCAATGGTGAGTCTTGCACTCATGCGGACAGACTGGTTACGCCTATGGATGCAAAATTAGTGGGCCATGATCCTCTATATGCTCCTCTGTTCCACAGGCCACATGTTGGGATTTTGGGATCTGAGGGCACTTTCATACTCCATTAAAGTGGATACAGCTGAAACCACTGGTCTGTGTTCAGCACCTGTGCCCACTCCTGCCGTCAGAAGGGCTTTTTGGGAGAGGGCGAAACAAAGCTTAATCAGAGCCTGATTGGAGGATTCAGGAGAGATGGGGGCGCTGATGGAACGGAGGTGTTCTAGAGCAGAGACTACAGTAACAGCACATGCTGGAGTTAATCAGGGAGAAGATCGGGCAACTGTGTGTGTGTGTGTGTGTGTGTGTGTGTGTGTGTGTGTGTGTGTGTGTGTGTGTGCATGCATCTTTGTTGCTATGTGCAATTCTGTGTGTGATATAGTATATGCATGCACATATAGGCATGTGGTCATGTGTGCATGTGGTCATGCATGTGATTTTGCATGTGTGTCTGTGTTTCTGTATGTGTGTGATAAGCTATCAGCTATCCTTTACTTTAACCTGGGTCATTTGTGTTTGTCCCCTATTCACTGAACACGTTTCTTTCCCGGTGTCTTGTTATACGTGTGTATGTGTGCGCATGCAGGGACATTTGATTCTCTTTGTCTCTATGAATGTGCATTCATGTATATGGTTCTGTACATGTCTGTGTTTAGTTTGTGTATATATGTGAGTTATCATTGTTGGTTCAGTACTTATACTACTGTTCAGGCAAGTCTCATCTCATTGCTCATTGTCTGTGTTGTTGATCAGACTTGAAAACCCAGAGGCAGCACCTTAAGGGCCCAATGGAGTCATACAGGCCTTTTCTGAAAATTGATTTGAAAATTGTGTTTCATAATGATCCAGGGTGCAAAAACTGACAGAAAGTGAAAGTTTTAGTGATCGGATCATATTTCTGACCTCCAGAATTCACACTTTCCATGAAGCATGTTTTTCCATATGTTATAGATGTGACCTGGAGGGATTTTACTTTTCCAATAAGTCCATAAAGTTACCCGTCATTCCTCCTTGGTTCTGTCTTCTGAGTGTTTCTTCTGTGAAAACAGGAAGTATATTGAGCTGGAGCAGGTCTTCAGTACAACCCCCTTAAACGAAAGGAGAGGGAAAAAGACAGAGGAACAAGAAGACGGATGGAGAGAAAGAGATGAGGGCGGAAGAGGAGGAGGAGGGCTGGGACAGCTAAAAGGTTTTTTTTCACTGGGAGAAAAATGATTGAGTTATATAAAGCTCATATGTTTCTCAGAAGAAATTCTGCTTTTACATTTTGGAGAGGATTACAAAACTTTACAGCGTGGAGAGTTGTGCTTTGAGCGCTGTTACAGCGTGAGGTGCCATTTTGGGTCAGGATATGCGGGCGGGGGCATGTGTCTTTTATAAGTTCCTCTCCTCAGAAAAGGGTGAGAGGAGGCATGGCGTGAAAGGCAAAATGTGCAGGCCGTCAGTCTGAGAAAGGCTCTCCCCGGAGAAATAGCAGACAGCTCTCATTTTCCCCCCACACATCCAGTCCTCATCAGACAAAACTGAATTGGAGCAGAGCCCCACCCCCCACCCGCCTCTCCCCCAGCACACTGTGCTCATTGGAGGGAGAGAACAAATTCCACATTCCCACAGTAACTGGGATTTTGGGGGTCACCTTCTGCTGTGGTCACATGACATCCTGTAGTCGATAAAGCAGAATCAACTGAAACCACGGCAGTGAAGAGGGACGTAGTAGCACATTTCCTTAAAGAGAATGGTGGAGAGGATTTATTTGGAGGACTGTAGTCACATTTGTGTGGATGTGGGTAATAAGTGTGAGTTTTCAGTGTTAAATGGGAATGCAGCCAGCCAGAGTACTTTTGTGTACCGCTACAGAGTACCTGGTGGCTGGAATCCAGTACAGACTGTGCCATTGTAGGTATGGTCGTTATTCCAAATGGGAAGAGCAAGGGTTACAGTCGGTAAGGCACTCTCCTGTGCTCCCTATGAGATTAACAAAATCCTCAAACATTAAACCTGTAAACTGCAGATCTAATTCCAAGATGTTGACAGATAATTTTGGTAAATATTAAATTACATAAATAGAAAACATAGATAAATGTTAACTCAAATATTTTAGCTTTCAAGCTGCTGATAAGTCAATGGCACGTTCTATTTAGATACTTCTATCTTCGGTGATAATAAATCATAGGGATTCAATGAAGGAAGATCTATAATTCTTTACATGCTTAAAATTAGCATATTTCTAGTAACTCTGCTAGCTAACAAGCCAGATATATAAATTGGTTAAAAAAAGCAACAGAAAGTAAGAATTATTGACAGTGCAGAAGGACATTTGAGGCAGGGTGAAATTGCTTATCTTTATTGTTAGTTGTACCACGTGCCTCAGAATTCCATGTGTGTTGGTTAGATGTAATTATCAATCAGCTCAGACTGCTGTACCCCTGTACTTTAACCCCATGGGATCTTTCTACTGTAAGAAAGGTCAATAATTACAGCTGCACATTCACAACTGTGGTGAAAAGGATTTTTTTTTCTTTAATTTTTCAGTGGAGCATTTCACCTACTGCAAAATGAAAGTGTAGAGAGGTATGTAGCTTTTGAATGCAAGCTACTGATAACATGCCATCTAAAATAGCACAATGAAACCTCTAATTGACAAGACTGTGAGTGTCACTGTTCATAATGACCTGGTCTAGCATTAAGCCACATGGCTTCACGCTGGACCAGTTTAGTCTTGCACATCTATGCATAAAACTGTTTTATATGCCACCTGCCATATTTGTACCCATCTGTGACACCTAAGCAAACATCAATGTTTCGCTGTGAGGCAGGTATACTACGTTGCTATGACCACAATCTTTTCTTTTTAAAGCTGTGCATTCATATGTATCTCTCTCAGTATCTCTGGCAATCATTTCCCCAGGGAGATGAAATAAGTTTGATAGACCACAACAAATGCCCTAAACCCCACACACTTAAAAACGTTTGACTTGTGGGTGTTAAAGTGCCTTTTTCTTTCTGTCTCTCTCCAACACACACACACATACACACTCACATTATCTCTTCTCTCCCTCTCTCTCTCCTCCTCCCTCCTCCCATGCTCTACTACTCTTCACTCATTTCTTTGAGGCGAAAGGGAAGGGGTGGAGCCAGAAGGTCTTCACTCTGGAACTAATTAGCAAAGTCTGTGCGCGGCTTTCCGCCTGCAGTAACCTTCAGCCTTTGGGAAAGGTCTAATTAATTCCGCTAATTCCTCTGCCCAACATGCAGGAGGACGATGTGTAATTTGAAAGTGAGGGAGGTGGTCACGCTTTTAAGAGCGCCTGTTCACTCCAGGCACTGGAGGCCTGTACCCAGGCAAGCACATTAGATCTATTTAAACCAATTCAATTAATCCTCAGAGTAGATTTGGGCTTTCATATTTAAAGAAGTGGGGAGAGCATGAAAGTGCCTGTTACGGGTGCTTACATGATTAATGTCTGACAGGGAGGTGGACTGCCCTGTAATGGCATCAGAACCAGTAACAGGTCAGTCACACTCAACTCCATCACACTCACCCACAAGCATTCCTTTCTGTCACACTTTTGTTGTTTAAGGTGCACATTCGCCAGGATTCATTCCCTTTCAACTCTTACTTACTGCATATTTAATAGTAATATCTGGTGTTATGCATTACCGTTATGTTAGAGCACATATACAATGTGTACTGTAAGGACGCAGTGATTGGTTGATGGTATTGAAAGTTTTTATTTTTCAATGTCAACATTAAACTTTGGTGAAACTAGAAATAGCACTGGCATGTACCATTTCATTAAATCAGGGGAGAAGAGTGAGTGTTGAGTGAGGGGTGTCCATCCTGTAACGAATGCCCCCCCTGAGGGACGCAAGTACATGTGGAACTTCAAAAAGGATTTCTTAGATACTTGAAGGAACACAGAATCTGTGAAAATGTGAGAATGGGTAGGGAAATGGACAGTTTTGATAGCACAATGGAGGATTTGGTTACATGTGCAGAAGGACAAAAATGATATTTCCTAGCAAGTGAAATAAAATGTGAGAAAATGTGAGTGGTCTTGCCTAGACAAGGAACTAAAATGTCCAACTCACTATGCAGTTTGACACACAACCTGCAAAGTCAACTTATGAAATGTTTGAAGATACTGCCAACCACATGACCAATTCTCCTAACATTGACAATCAAACATGACAACCAATTTCCTGACATTTTTAGTTCCATGAGTGCAGCCATCAAAAGAATGAATGGGTATAGGACTGCATGGCTGAGCTCTGACAGCTCATGGAGCATGCTCAGTGCGGACTGAGATGGATGCGTACAGAAACAGGCTGCTGTGTGTGGGCTATACAAGGAGAGCATGCCAGTGCGGCTCTTTAACACAGACAGGCTTAACCTCAGCTATCTCTATGGAAACCGTCGCCAAAGAAATGCCCTGTGGACCAGTTAGAGAGGAAAACATCAGAAATCTACCACTCTCTTTTTTCTGTGATGGTTAAAAAGTCCCACAATCCAACTGATTGTTGGCTCAAAGACATAGAAGGTCGAGCAACAGAAGCAAGGGGCATATATGGAAAGGGTATCTACAGAGCTGAGATAGATGACAAAAACTTTCAGAGACACAAATGCATAAGAGGTCAGCGAATCTGACCCTGAAGTCAAAGTGGCTGCAGCTTACAATGGATGTGTACATTGCCGCTGTCCTATCATCGATACAAAGACTTAAAATTGATTTTTTTCTCTCTCTCTGCAGACTACCTATGTGGTTTTGAAAACATACTTTAATTTGTGAGAAGATAAATGGAATACTGTCTGTGTATGTACAATATACAGGAGGTCCTCGGGTTATGACGGTCTTGAGTTATGTCATTTTGTGGTTACGACGCACTCCCATAAATTACTCAAAAAACGTAGTTTCGACTTAAGCGGTTTGGTTCGTAAATATGACCACAGAAATAAAAGGTAAGGAATGTTCTCTCTCTTTTTTTTTTTTTTTTTACTACTGTTTCATTTAATTACTGTATTTTATGTCATTCATGTGTTGTGTGTACAGTGTGAGTGTACAGGTGTTAATTTAGGTATAATTTAGGTATAAATTCCAACTTGCGTCGAAAATCGGCTTACGACATGTTGTAGGAACGGAGCTCATTCGTAAGTCGAGGACCCCCTGTAATGGAAAAACACACATATTGTGGTCATTTCATTTATCATACAATAAGGGGGAGAAACCTAGTTCACCTTGCTGAACCCTTTTATTAATGCTCAATTGGAACCTCTTTGCTTTAATTGATTGCCAGGTACTCCTCCTTATTTCTATTCAGAATGGATGAGGAGATTGGTCGGACCGGACGACAGCAAAAATGTCTGTCTTCAAGAGTGGACCTAATGTAAGGACTCAAATTTGATTGTAAAGGCTGTGCTGTATACAGTACATTACTTAATATGCTTAGAATGCAATCTTCCAACATTCAGGTACGGCTAACACGTCTGGTCTCACTCAAGTATAGTTGTGAATGGAAATGGTGTAGCCATCGCAGAAGTATGCTGCAATGGAAATGCACAAGGTCTTTGCTTTGCTTTGCTTTGCTTTTCGAGTCTGTGGATGTCATTGAAGACACCGATGTCATTGAGGATTGATAAATCATCGTGAAGATTCCACTCGGGCTTGAGAGGACTTAAAATAAGTTTGCTGAGTTTGGACTAAGAGCAGACAAAAGTAGACATGGAGTTCATAAAAGACTCAGACTCAAGTACTGTGACCACACAAATTGAAAAGTAGGGCCTGCATAAACCCAAGGACAAGACTGACATGGTTCTGATTGAACCAGAATGCTAGATTCTTTGAACTGTCTTCTAAAATGGGAAATCAAATGTAGGTGGTCTAAATTCTGTGCGCTCAAGGAAAGTTCAACCAACCTCAAATTAGCAGAAAGGGCTAAAGTCCTCTATGGTCAACCGGTATGGAAAGAACGTCTGACGTCATTACTCATGACAAACCACTTGTTTCCATCTTTGGCCTACAGAAGTGTGCTCCGTCCATGGTAACTCGATGCTAATAATATCTACTGTTGTTAAGAAATACTCATCAATACCATTTAGTTTGATGGAACAAAACAACATGGCAATGGAGATGGAGTATAATGGTACCTTCAAGTGTCATCCATTTCATATGATTTCAGAGACCGAGGATACATGTTCCTCATGACTTTAATGGAGCCTTTGCCCATCACCAGTGCTCAAGTACAAAATGAGACAGGCAGTAAGCCTACCATGGGGAAGGAAGGCTAAAAAATGTGACAAAAGACCTCCGGGCTAACTGCTAATGACTTAAGGCTACATCATTCGGGACATGGGAGTCATTATTAGTCCAAAGTCAGACCCAGTGGTGCTAGAGGTACTCCAGAAAGGGCACTTGGGGATTCTGAAGGTGAAGGATCTTGCCCAAAGTTATGTGTAGCGGTTAGGCTAGGATATCTAGCCAGGATTTGCATCAGATGCTAATGCTATCACAACCAGAGCTGATAGCATGACCAGAGAATACCACAGATTAAGCCTTTGCATACAAGGCAGGGACACACTGTGCCATGGCATAATGTGCATAATGACTATGCTGATTCTTTAATTGACTGAATGTTCTCTGTGGGTTTAAAAGCCCACTGGCGCAGTCTGACGTTTTTCTGCACCAAAGCCCTCATTTCCACAAAGACCTCCTATCCACCCAGTTCATACAGACGGGTTTACCAGAACAAATCTTCAGTAATAATGGAATTCAGCTCACTTCAGAGGAGTTTCAGTCTTTTGTCAGAAAGAAACGCATAAAGCATATCACCTACGCTTGCTTATCACCTAGCAACGAATGGCCTTGAGCCGTTCGTGAATGAATATTTCATGCAATCCTTCAAGTGCTCGATGAGTGTCGTTGGAATGGATCGAAAATCTCTCCAGCGCTAAATCACCAAGTTCTAATTAGCGGACCGGAAGATTACATCTGAAACTGGTCAAAACTAGAGACGTTCTTCATGGGGTCAAACCTTCACTGAGGCCTCACCTTCACCAACATGCACAGGAAGAGTAGTCTCATTCGAAGGAAAAAACAAACCACCAAAACTGTCAACGCTGGATAAAATGTGCTAGCCAGAGATGAATGAAGCAGGCCAATGAATGCAGCCTGACAGAGTTTAAAAAAACTGGAACATTAAAAAGGTGGGCCTTGTAAAACCATGTTACAAAACATGTCTGAGATATGTGTGCCATCTAAAAGACTACAAGTCCCATAGTCACATATGCGACACCACAGTCCATAACACCATTGGCAGATGTTGGGAGTGTTCAGAGAGTGCCTGTGAACTATTTTGTGTTACATACCACATTTACATTAAATCAAATATACAATGCGATAGCACACTGTTTAATTGATTTTAATTGTACCTCACAGTCAATAATAAATAAGTAATTCTGGAGCCCTTTCAAGGTTTGTAAAATATTATATTGAGGCATTTTGCAGATGCTCTAATCCAGGGTGATTTTCACATCTTACAGTTTGGCATACTATCCAATGCAGATGTACGTATCTACTATGCAGATGTACGTATCTACAGTGCATGTTTGTCTGTGTGGGTGTTTTCATTCACTCACTTCTGATTGTAGTAGCTGAGCAACTTTTTGTGTTTTTTCCCTGCACAACGTGTTTTTCCATCTGTGCATGGCTGTGTGAGAGTGTGCGTTAGTTTGTCTTCGGATGTCCTTCCTTTGTCATCATTCAGAGGACGTATTTACTGTAGGGGTATGAACTGTGTTGCATATAGTTTAATAAACCTCTCTCGGTCTACGTGGCTAAAAATAAACTCATGCGCAATTACAAACAGTAGGGAAAGAATTGCAGGTAATGATGATGTTAGCATCACCTTGTTGGAGCTCACGGGGAAGAGTCTATTAAAAAGTACAGCTCAGGTCTTTCATACCAACTGTGAGCTTTATGCCCTTGAATCTCACGCTCTTATTCCGAAAAACTAATAATTTCCTGCATCGATTCCTGTTGGATTGATTTGGTCCAAATCTATTCTTATCTTTGTGTGAAAGCAACAGTTTATGTGATATTGCACTATTATTTGCTTGCAAGAGTGAATTGGCTACACCATAGTCTCCTGAGAATTTCAACCTCCTCACCTCTTGCCCCTAATTCACTAAATGTTGCAAACCCTCCATTTTTGCATGAACACTAGTGGAATGATTTCTGTCCTTCAATTCCATTTATATACAAAACAACATTTCCATCACATTAATGTGACAGAGGTCTTCTTTGGGTTTTGAATATAAGTAAATACATTGTAAACACCCACCTCCAGCCTTAGGGGTTGAAGGCGTTTTTCCATCAGATATAAACCCACAGAACCTACAGCACTAATCTCACAGCTGTTGTGACCCCAGGGGATGAGTTCTGATTGAAGGTGCTTAACTCCAGTGCAGTCATGAAGGAAGTCAAATTTAATCAAAAGGCTGTATGTCCACAGGAGGGAGAGAGAGAAAGGCTGAGAAACTGTTATATGCATTAAATTATTCATTTACTTGCCAGACGCCCCTACCCGTGGCAGCCCACATTCATACTGCCTATTTATATGGCCAGATATTTATTGAAGCAATTTAGATAAAGTCTATTGCTCAAGGGTAAAATGACAATGCCCCACCAGGGATTTGAGCATGCAACCTCTAAGTTACAAGCCTAGCTCTTTTACCATCATGCCACAGTGGCCCATCAATCAACAAGATCATTTTGCTTTCTCTAATGAATATACTGTATTTTACTGATTGCATGCTATGCTCTGCTCATATTCCCAGTTTATCACTGGAGCAATGAATTATGCAATATGTAAACATCGATTGTCAGGATGAAATACAAACATAAATAATGTTGAGAGTGCTATATAAAAAGACATATTTGAATAAATCAGTTGTGAAATCAAACATTGAAATATGATGTTTTATCATAACGTTTGGCACACGTTCGGCCGCTTTGAAGTTTTGTCTTTCTTTTTACCCCCCTCATATCCTGGTTACTTGGAAACAAGCTCCGGCCTACACAATGTGCACGGAAACGCGCTTATTATCAGTTTCCAGACCCATCAGCGAATAAGGGGGGGACTGACATTTATCTAATATACATACATATGTATGCTGTACTTTTTAGGTCTGCGGAAATATATTCAGTTGCTACATGGTGTTTTTTGTATTACTTTTCATTATGACTTTCTTAGCTTTTCTTTATTGCTTGTCACATAATACACATATGCATGCATAGGTATGTGTGTAAGTATGGGTACACCCTGCCTGATCTGAGCAGCTTGAAATGTGCACTCTCTCTGCTACCATTTGTTTATGTGCACACATCTTTGTGGCGGAACCGGTACTTCACATGACGCTTTCCTGATTTCATTGCAGTCCTGATTATGCTCTCAGATGTGTTTTAAGCTTGCGATTATTGAAGTGCTTGAGAGTGAGCCTCAAGGGGATAGAGGCAAATTAAATTGACATGGCTAAAAGTGGATAAGTGTGGGGCCGTGTCTTTAAAACAGTCACAATAATGAATATGTAACTTCTAACCCCCTTCCCTTCCTGTGCTGTCGGCTGATGAAATGGTCTTTGACAGGAGAAGCAGAGCTCTTTGGCTCTGCTTGAGGTAACTGTGGAGATAAGGCCTGTGTGCGGGGACAGAGCCGGTGATCAAAGCAGCCAATCAGTGGTGGAGATCCCACAGCGCTTGTGGCGCACATGTTGAGGGGCGGGGGCGGGGGATTACATTAAGATTACTCCATCTTTGTTTTATTGTTTGATGGAGTCCATAACAGCTTCTCTCTGCCTGTTTCTTTCCCGTCATCAGGGTAGATCCTCTGTCAGCCTCTTTCATCGTTTGATTGAGCCTGGATCAGGCTTTTCTTTCATGTTTGATAATCAGTATGCACCCTCCATCTCTTAATCGTTTGGTCAAGTCTTGATCAACCTTTCTATGTTTGTTTTATCCCTTGGTGGCATAGAGCCTCTGTCTTTGATTGCCTGTTTCTTGATCCTCAGGTAGAGCTCGGGAAAGAAGCTCAGTGCCATTTTCTTTATCGTTAAGTAAGGTCTGGTTCTGTGCAGGATTTATTTAACCCGAGAGATTGTATCATTTAACCTTGTCTTGTTTTTTTGGGTGCCATTTTGTATCAGAGCCAACAAATCTAAGGAAGCTTCCTCTTTACTTTAAATGAGACTTATGGAGGATGAAAGAGCCCGCTGGAGTCCAATACCACAACCATACAACAGAATGTAAGTGTGAAATACATTACACCCCTTGCTTGTTTCTATTTTCTTCAACTATGAATATAAAATGAACACATTTAGGAGACACATTAAGAGTATTATATTAATGGTTAATGTGAAAACTGGTACTCTCATTGGGCAAAGGCCATGTATGTATCTCTACCTATAACAGAACCCGATTTTAAAGCCTCACTGTGCTAGTGTGTCCCTGGTACTGCTCCATTCAGGCCAATGTTATAAGACAGAGGCAGTGTAGTACATAGAAATGGAATATGAAAATTCTAAATTCTCTGTCCATGGTCCTGAAATCTCAATCCAGTGATAGAACTGAAATTATCACTCAGCTACTGTTGAGCGATAAAAAAAAACCCTAAAGTGTTTTTGAAAGTTGTTCTGAGACCTCCACTCCCATCTCCCCACCCCTCTCCTGTATCCCCAGCCCGCCACAAATTAAAATACAAGGGAAATTGAAATAATGCAGGTAGGGCTCCGCTGGTGTACCCTTGAGCTAGGCACTTAACCTGAGCTGCCTCAGTAAAACATTCAGCCGCATAGATGGATACTGTGTGAAAAATGTATGGATGTGCAAAGCAACAAAAAAGTAATACAGTAAATCAAATTGTCAGGAGCCCATAGCTAAAGGCAAGAGAAAAGCATGATGGAGAGGGGGAGAAACAGGATGTCTCTGTTGTGGCCTGCCCTCGGCTGTCCACCTCAGAACCCTGAGCACCACCGCGATTGCACTTTTCCCTCCCCCTCAGGATACACGCTGGGTGCTTGTCTGCGCCCACTTAACATCATTAACATTCAGGAATATCACAGAATGTCACTGCGGGATTTCTGTGGGCAGGGGGACCTGGTGGATCTTCTCCACTTCCATGTAAGGCGCTCTGTGTATGTGTGTGTGCATGTGCGTGTGTGTGTGTATGTATATGTTTTGCGTAGGAGGGTTATTTAACTCCGCGACGGTTGAAAATCTGCAGAGCAAACTTTGCCGCTCAAACATACGAGATCACAGTCGCCTCTAATCTGCCGTTCCCTGGGAATTGTGGATAATTTGCGCAGAGCAGACTGTTTAATCCCTATCAGACTCATTAGCCGCAGATAAACAGGCTATCAGAATGTGTGTAATTAAGAGAGATCTCTGACAGTGAGCCCAAATGTTGTCGGGAGCCGCGCCCCCCTCCACCATGGGGCCCCCGGAAGACTGGCGCAGCCGGTGATTACGGACCCCCTCCCCCCGCAGAACAGCGACACTGTCATCGGGCCTGGTGTAATGAGTGCCTGTCTCCTGTCACTTTTCCACCACAAACATAATCCCCATTCTTTCATTTAGTCTCCCCTTTTCTTTCAGCGGGATTTCAGTCATGCGAAATATGTTCCGCCATTAATCCTCTCTGTCTGCGCCCTAAAGCAGGGTCTGTAATCAGATCCCCCTCCCCCCCAGCTCATGCTGTGTTGTGTGATGTTCAGTGACATCCACTCACTGCAGAAAGCGTGGGCGGGGGTGTGGGGGTGGAGTGTGGGGATTTCAGCCTGGGCAATATCTACACCAGTTGATATTGACCAGACTGTGCGTGAGAATGTGTTTCATTGTGCTTGCATGTGCATGATAGTTTTGTAAGTGTGCATGTGAAGGGATATATGTGTGTTCACAGGCATATGAAATCTATAGCCTTTAAGTGCTGTCCAAATCTGAACATATGAGACGCTTTAGAGCACCGACATAAAATAATATTGACAGATTCCAGTCAATGTCTGCATGTGGTCACTGTAGAAGGGAGGCCAACCCCTCTTAACCAAAATGGAGCTGCCTGTACAACTAAATGACTGAGACCTTTGAGGAAGGTGCTTCAAGCCCCAGTCCAGCCACAGCAAGAACACCACTGCTGTTGGGCCCTTGAGCAAGACCCTTAGCCCCACATTGCTCCCAGGGGGATTGGCCCTTGGTTAGCAAAATTAACTGTAAATTGCTTTTGATAAAAGCATCAGCTAAATGACTGTAATGTAAAATGTTGTACTGAGAGCGACTACATCTGAAACAATCTCTCTCTCTCATGCACACACTCGCACACACTCTTACAATGGGAGCTGAGAGAGGGACCAGAGGTGAGATCAGCAGTGTCAGAGGGTGGTGAGAGAGGTTACAAAAATATGAGAGGAGCAGAGGGGAGAGTAGAGAAGTAGTGCCAGAGACCCAGTGTGTAGTGCACTGTCCCCTTCTGTTGGATTTAAAGAAGATGGACCTTCCTCTAGGCCACCCAGCTGCTGCAAGGTAACCTCAATCAACCCCTAATTGAATAAATTAGCATTTTCACTTGCCTTCGTTAGCTTATGCAAATGAGCGCTTAAGCTGAAGCGTTGACCCCCTGACCCCGCTCAAGAGGCAGCTGTTGGCTGGGCGGACCTTGTTTTAGGCGCTGATTACGATTTCACACCGGCGCTCAGACCCTCCGCCATGGCATTCTGATTACAACCTGAGGCTGGGAGGTCTCACTGGGGCACGGGGCTAGTGACAGCTACACCGTGGAGACGCGTTCCCTCATTGAGCCAGTCATCAGTGTCCACCTCTCATCTCTTGAGCACCTGGGACGGGGAGTTACGGGTCGCAAACCTGATCTGCGCTAAGGATATCCTGCGTCTGATTGGTTCTTTCAAGTTCTAGTCAGCGCTGAGTTACAGGGACAAAGGTGAAGGTTGGCTTAAATCACCAATTAGATTTGGAGCCCCACCTAACCAGGATTATAATTGGTCAATGAAAGTGACCATTGTTTTGTAAGCGCAGCGCATTTGGACTTACCTGACTTGTCAGGCTTGTACGACCATAAGATAATGAACCAGGAAAGTGAGGCTGTCCTCTCACATCAGTAGGCATAGTTACATAGTTACAGTTTTGCTACTGAGAAGTTTTATTTGCGTATGTAATTATGTATGTAATTAAACATTATACATTTATTTGCATTTGGTTTGTTGACTCTGCACCATTATGGTTTAGTGTAGAGGTGTCATGGTTTCTGGGCCACAGGGGGACAGTCACGAGGACAGTTTTTAGTTTGAGCAGATTTTCTAATGGCCTGGAAGCTTAAATATCCTCTCAGAGTTATTATTACTGTTATTATGTTTGTTATAGATTCAGGGCTGATAAAATGTCATCCTTTAGCTAGAAAATTGAGTATGAAAGAAAAACTAGGTACAAGGTACAAGGTTGCAATATTATTGCTATGGAGTTTCCATCATTTCTTTGTTCCCTTCTTCCTGTTAGCTTAGGCATTCTGGCCCCTGGACCTATGAGAAAATAATTTCCCCTTACAGTGGAGGGAACGCAGTGGGCAAGCACACTGGAATTGGCTCTCCCATTGGAAATCGCTGTGTTATAGAAATGTAATCTATTAATACTACCACTTTTATTAGAGTTGCAAGTAGAAGTCATTATTGCTGGAGTTGCTGTAGTTATAGCCCATTATAATAATAGTTATCATCATGCTGTATGAAGGTTCAGTTTAACCCAGGTAGCAGTTTAAGCTATTTGCTGCTTCATAGACTTTTTTCATGAGCTTCACAGTTACCAACGTTTGTACATTTTTAAAAATATTCTTTTAAATAACTGAACTACTGCTATCAAATGGCAGTTGGCCACAAACACTTGCATAGTTGAATATATTTCAACTGTAAACACATCACCTGGCATTCCAGACCAGTGCTCACAGCAGGCAAAGTCAAAACCAGGGGTGCATACAAAAGGCAAGGTGTCACAAAAACATTTAACTGAGAGAATAATTGGAAGTGAGACCAGGGCCTGGAGATTTGGAATTGTTTGATGAGCTCTGGACTCCAATTCCCATAAGCCCCTTTGTAAAATGGTCTCTGGCCTTTTGCCATTGTTTAAACACACTCTAGCTGTGGAATTCATCTGTTATCATCACTCGTTCTCCATCAGCTGACCTCGTTGGATGGGGACCTGATGATTCAATCATCCAAACGGCATCGGTTCTGCAAATGATCGTCCTGCCAAACCGTCCGGCCTAGTTAAGCCAGGCTGGCCCCTCCCTTTTCCTCTCTATTCAGTCCCACCATGCATTAAGACCACCTCATCATGAACACATGATTACATTTATTGCAGCTTTTTGTTTTTGTTTTGTACTGAATGAATAAAACAACATAAGGAAAGTAAATGCCAAATAAACCAAGCCCCCCCCCCCACCCCACCCCCCCCCCTTCATCTTAATCACTGAAGTATTAGACTCTGACCCCAGGGGGGTCTTTTGATTCGGGCTTTGATTACGCACAGCCGAGTTAAACAGAACCAGGAGGAAAACAAAGCAGTCACAACATGGCTCTGCTGGGGAGAAAGCAAAAGGCAAGGGCCTGACGTTTTAATTAAGCAGTCGCCTTTTTTAAAATCTTAAACATAATTTGTGTCCCTTGTCTGCCTCTCAAATTACTCTAACCTTTTCCCCAGTTTTATTTTTTAAATTCTTTCCATTTGGGACAAAAACAAACTCTGAATATGCATAAATCAGATAATCAAGTACTGCTTTTCAAAGGCTTCTGTTAAATGACAAAAGTCACAACCTGAACTGCATTTTTATGATAAAAATTGCCATAAACTTCATTAATTACTAATTTTTTATGATAGTATTACCAAAAAACCTGAATACCTTATTTCTCAGGAGAATCTTCTCAGCTGCACAGCAGTTTGTTGAGTGTTGTAGGATTGCTGAGGACATTTTAGTTGTAAAATGTATATAAACAGGTAGTATACCACCTGCTGAGACTTGCATTAGCTCATATATTCATTTAATATGTTTACTTTGCAGTCACATGACGGCGCTGTGGGTTTCCATTTGGCTCCTTTGCCTGACTTGCTATGGTAATAAGGTTCTGATAAATTCTGTCCCCAAGCAGTAATGTGGGATCCGCATTGACATCGATATGGGTAGGATTAGAGCTTGGCGTGCTGATTCTGGATCAGTTACAGGCAAAAGAAAGTGTTTTTTGCCTGAGCAGATGGGGTGAACACTTAGGTTACAAATGGTTACCCCTCAGAAAAATGTTCTTGGTTTTTCCTTGTTTTTCATTCAACAGACTCTTTTGAGCACCAAATATAGAGCAAGATTTCATGTTTGTTTATACTTGGCTTTCACTCAATTTCCCTCTCCCCACCCCCCACAACTTCTTTAAGTGAATATTTTACATTTATTCAATGTTTTATTTGCTTTTTTTACTTCGTTAGTTTTTATAATATTGTCTGGTTCTGGAAAAGAAAGCTGTTTGAGTCTTTGGGAGAAAAAAAAAGCAATTTCACAGTCAACTTACAATGGAACAGTTTATAGAAAAGCTTGGCCACAGAGCTGCCATTTTCTCCTCTGTTCCCTGGGGAGATAAACAGAATAGGGAGAACCAGCTGGGCTTGTGTTCCAGAACTTTTAGTGCGGTGGGCAGGCCCCAGAGACACACACACACACACACACACAAAATGTCAATAAAACATGCAATCATACATGTACAGTACATAATCTTACATATAGACTGCACTCTTACTTTCCCTCTTACACACAAACAAGGGCTCTCTCTTGCTCTCTCACACACACACACACACACACGTGCATGCACTAACAGACAGGAACATGAGGAGGTGTGAGATGTTTCTTTTGCTTCATTAGATTTTGTCTTACAGAACATCAAATGAGTTTTTTCAGTAATGGCAGCACACCAGCAAAATGGAGAGGCATTAAGATGGAGAGGCTCCTTCAGCTATGTAAAAAACACAGCGAAATAAAAAAAAAGGAAAAATCACTTGAGATCAATTTGAAACGCTGTTTGATTTGGCAGAAATTCCTCTTCGGAAGAGGACAGGTGCTAGGGCACATGTCCCAGTTGCAAGGCTATGCTGTGTGTCCACTAGGGGCCGAGGCGTGGAGCAGGGGAGCGTAGGAGGGGAAGCAGTCACAATTTGCTGTTCTTCTGAAACTGTGAGACCAGGCTTAGCACCTGGTCAGACGCGGCGATGGCCTTGTTCTGCAGGTAGGAGGCGCGGTTGCTGCTGGTCTCCTGCAGGAAGTAGCGGTAGTTGACCATGATCCCGCAGGAGTTGCCGATGCCGCGGGGGCTGGTGTCTGCCTGCCAGTTGAGCCTCCACATGGTGGCGCCGTTCTGCAGGTGGAAGTTAGCGACGGGGTTGAGGGCGTAGCCGCGCCTCTTCTCCCCATACAGGTACCAGGCGCAGAGGCGCATGAGGGCTGGCTCCAGGGCCCGCACCAGCCGCTCCGATCGGACCCAATCGCCGCTGCCCAGCAGCTTCCGCAGGGAGTCCATGGCCCCGCCCTCCGACCCTGTGACCGCCTCCACCTCCCTCCACTCCTGCTCAGTGAGAAGCCCCGCCCCTCGACCCTCCTTCCTTTGTGAGCTCATCAAGCCCTGTAGCCAGGAGCAAAAGCCTGGGATTGGAGACAGACTAGAGAACTGGGAGATATGCGGAAACTCACTCTGTAAAGAGAGAGAGAGAGAGAAACAGACAGAGAGCATAAAACATACAAAAAATTACACAATGAAAATCCCCCATATAACAATGCAACAAAATTCATAACAGCACCGACAAAAACTGAGGGACAAAGTCAGGGACAGAGACACATAGTACAAGTGAATGCCAAACACAAAACCTCTCCGGCTTTTGCCAGTTCAAAATGTTTGGCACCAAAATACCAGGACAGGGATTTTTTAGCCACAAATCATTATAGTTATTGTACTGTTAGCATACAAAAGAACTTTACTCCAGCTGTTTTCAAATTATTTCTTTTTGTTAGAAATTCTAAACGTAGCCTTAGGACGAGTATAAAATAAACCTATTTCCTCGGGTAAATGCTGTCATTTATTTCTGAAAATGAATTAATCACAAAATTAGCTTGGAATTAACTTGCAGCTGAAAAAAAAACGGTTATGCAGTGTCTGTGCTATTCAATGTCGCACAATAGCACTAACAAAAATGCTATCCTCTGATGTTCTGGTGAAGCAGACAGCCTTCTGTACTTAGTTTGGTTTTATATATTTGCAAGTGCTTTAGCATTTGATATGTTGAAATACTTCACTTCAGTGAGTCTCCCTACTGACACAGAAGACCGCATGTGACCTCGTTAAAGTTCACAGGCTCCCTTCGGTCATTAGCTTGCGAGTCAAAAATTAGCCCACAAGGGGGGCCTTTGTGTTTCTCAGTGACAAGACCAGATCCATCCTTAGCAGGGCTGCAGTTTGGGTTTAGACTTGCTGAGCAACGAGTCCATTTTTTCTCTTTTGACTTTGTAGCAATTTTATCGATCTGCCCTAATTGTTCAGGGAAATCAAACAAATGGAGATTCCACCTTCTTTTGCTCTTTTTTGCTCCACCATCTCTTTTGATACAATCATGTAGCTACATCTTCATAGATAGCACATAATAATTTAATCAATGTTATTACATTGAATAGAAGTATATGGACTGTGTTAGTACATTTTCCAAATGTTTATTATTCCATTGATGTTCATCAAGCACTGGAACCCGAGACCCTCCGCACTGATTTGCAAAATGAGAGCCTGTGGCAAAGACTCGGTTCTGAGACGCCTTTCCTTTTTACCCTCAAAGGGCCGTTTCTAAAACACGACTTTGGCAGTACGACTCAGAAACACAATTAAGCGGTGGGCATCGCCGGCGCGACTCAGCGCTTCGCTGGCCCCTCCGATTTTCAATCCCTGACACCTCAGAGCCGCAGAGTCGGGTCTTTCTCAATGAATCACACCGGCTGTATTTACCAATGACTGCTCCGTGTTCGCTGGGTTAATGACAGAGCCAGGACGGCCCTCCCCCTTCCCCCTATCCCATCCAATCCTCCAACCTCGCCGACAGCCGATGATGGCGGATTGTTTATCCGAATCCTTGGGCTCCGTGCCTCGTTGCTCTGACGGTGACCCCAAAGGCCAATCGGAAATGTACGACTAGAGCAACTTGGAATGTCTGCCACGGGGCCCTGATAGAGATGAATGACCCTTCTCACTCCCACTCTCTCCTCTCTCCCTCCCTCTCACTCACTCTTTCTCTTTGAAAATTGTTCTCTCCTCTCCTGACCCCTGTTTCTTGCTCCCTGTTCCTTCTTTCTCTGTCCGCCTTTTCCTCTCTCTCTCTCTCTCTCTCATTCTTTCTCACTCACCCCAGCTCTGCAATCCCAAACAGACCTGGTTCTCTCAATGCGGCCATCTCAGGAGACACCAAATGATGTTGAATCGTTTGGTACAACATAAGCAACGCGTCGCCCCAACCCAGGGAGGAGAGTCCCGAGACCACCTCTTGTCTGACGACGACTTCCATTTTTAGATTCATCTCATCCCTCCCACTCTCATTCTCTCTCTCTCTCTCATTCTCAATCATTTATTTCCTGGTCTCTCAGATTCATTCTTTCACCTCATGGACAGCAGGATCGAGGCGAACAACCGCAAGCGGAGAGGAAGTTTCATAATGCGATCTCGATCTCTGGAGATCAGAGTTGATTATGTGGGTCAGAACCCAAGGACAGTGCGGGACAGCACTTGCCCCTCTCACACTACATACAAAGTACAGGGGGAAGGGTAAGAGGAGAGGGAACAGCGAGGAAGTGAGAGGCAATGAGGGTGAGACACGCCTCCATCTCCTGAATGAAAACCCTCCTTACCCTAACCGAAAAAACACACAGCTTTTAGATAAGGACGCTCTCGTTTCCGTACAGTGTACAGTCATTTTCCACTCTAACTTTGAACGACTCATGTCCTGCATACAGACTGCTCTCATGTAGTTAACTGAAGTGCTTCAAATCAGGATTTCTCAGGCAAAAGTGCACTAGAAATGTATGGAGTTATGGACCAGTTATGAAAGTGTAGCGTTGTGAATGTAGAATTTTGAAAGGGTTTTGGGTTAAGTAACAGTTCTGTTTTGTGTGCTTGTGGGGACTTTGTGTAACTGTAAATTCTCGAATGCCCCCCCCCCCACCACCCATGGACATACAGAGATGATTTAATACGGCATCCATAGATCTCATTAGACAAAGAAAGCCTTTTTTGCTCAAAGTCTCCCCTAAGGACTGTGTGGAGTGTATTCAGAAAGAGAGGGTTAACCATCCCATTCCATGTTTGTTTATGGGATGGGCCAAGGAAAAAAAAAGTAATTTGAATCTATCAAGCCGAATGCCTCCTGCTTTTCCAGCCAATTCTCTCCTCATTTAATAAAAAGGTAGCTTTAGCTCCCAGACACGCAATCTCTCCCACTCTCATGATGATCGATGGTGACAGCTGAAATTTCATTATTTCTCTCTCTCTCTTTGCCCCTGGGGGCAGCGACGCCGGGCCGAAACGGCAAAATCCGGCAGTTCCATCTCCTGCCCCCAGGGGGCGGTGGAAAGCTGAGACGCGCATCCATCAGGATCAGTGACAGGTAGGAACAGCAGGTGGAGTGAGGGAAGACGGATTTATAGGAAAAGATAGCATTCAAAAAAAGACAAAACATAGTGAATGGCAAATGTGCTGTGTTACAATGAATAAAACACCAGAATGATAACATAATACAGGTATGTGCCACATAACGTCCATTCGGGCAGCGTCCAACCACATATACTTCTGTGGTCCCACAAGGTTATAAGAGAGTTCAGAAATCCTGATCGGAGAATGGGATATAGAGGACATAACCTATTTAACCCATTATTTAACAAATTATATTACCTTGCCAGATACATTAGCTGAAATACAGTACTGTATGTGTACAGTATCTTACTCAAAACAAGTACACTGTAGTATCCCATATAGCTTTGATAATATGGTGTTTGCCTAATGTCCAAATCACATACTGTCCTATTTTGCAGAACGTATCGTGGACGTTAAGCAATGCATACCTGTAAAAGGAATAAAAAATTTAAATGTAAAAACCCCAAAAATTGTGTAAACCCCCCAGCCTGTGCCGTTACTTCCTGTTTCTGTCCATTTGCTGAGAAAAAGGTCTGTGATTGGCTGTGATTGGCTATATGCCACCTTTTCATTGGTCAGTTTATGAGTGAAGCTGGAGTCTGAGAGCTTTAGGAAATATGGCAGGACTCTCCTGGAGTCATTGTCCTCGAGCATGAGGAAGCAGCACTGAGCGAGTGTGAGGAAAGGGAGGCTGAGCAGGCGGGGGAGCTCACTGAATTATGGGTAATTATGATGAGCAGCGGAGGGTGAAAGGTGCTTTCCATGGTTCACTTCACACGCGCAGAAAGCTTCTCCTCCCTTTCACCTCCAGACCTGAGAGAATGGCCACTTCATTAGAGTTCACACTGAACTAATCCAGATTTCGCCCGTCCCGCGCGCTCAGCCCCTTATTGTGTGATAATACGAGCCAGGTACCTTTTGACCAAAGCCACTCAACCCTGGCTCTTCCCGGGGCACAGGATTCGCTGAGGGCCACTCAATCACGACGGGGGCAAAAACCGCCTGACCTGATAAAGGTTTGGTCTGAGTCATAACACAGCAACGTGTGAGAGCAGTTTTCGCCCATTTGTCCTTTTAATGCATGTTCTAAACATACGTCATCAAAGACTTTTCAAGGTGCCTTATTTCGGCCAAATTTGATGGCAGCACACTATATATCTTTAACCAGTTGGGATACCCCATAAATCTTTGCAGTGACCTCAAAATTGCTAATTTCTGTGAAAAACATAAGGGGACAATGTCACTGTAATCAGGTAGTGACACTGCATGTAGCAGGTGCAGGTAGCTGACCTCCAATAGAAATATAGGTTTTGTCTCATGAGTGAAGACCCAGAAGAGGAATAGACCACAGGGGAGTTGTAGTCCTCTCTCACTCTTTAAGTGCTAGCTCCACCCACCTGCAGCTCTCGCACCACCCTCTTTATGAGGTAGTTCCCAAGCTCCACCCCCTGCAGCCCCGCCTGCGTTGAGGAGATGGAGTAGAAGATTGCAGCGTTTATCTTGTTGACGTCTTCCTCCGTGTCTAGAGTAGCAAACTCCCGCACAATGGCCTGGGGAAGGAGAAAAGAGAGAGAAGTTGAAGGTTAGAAAAGGAGAACCTTAATTCCCTTATAGCCGGTACATAATAGAACAGTAAACTCCATACAAGTGAGGGAGATTGAAAACAGTCCACAGAAGCAAATGAAAGACAACAGGAAGAATTGATCCAGATGCATTATGGGTCTGACAAGTTGTCAGGAAAGAAGATGAGACATTTCACCAGGATTGTAACAATAAGGCTAAGATAGACAGTATATTAGTTACAGACCTTAACTAACCATACCACCATTGGCTTAATTAGCTCACTTCTTATTTGGGCCTATGTTTTATTAACCACATCCCTGAATAAAAAATTTCCACCAATCAGATTATGAATTATCCAATCAACTGCGTTGTCATCTGAAAATGTGACCAATCCCCTTCCGTCTGGCCTGGTGGTGGGTGGGGCTCTCACCTGGATGTTGTTGGAGATGTCCTCACTCAAGGCCACATGCAGCACCACCAGGGGTTCTCCAGGCATGGCGGCGTGGGTGAAGGCGTAGCAGCGACGGTATGGCCCCACCCTGCGCTTGATGTCTGTCCAGTTCCTCACAGGGTGTACAGCCTCATACCTGAGGGGAAGGGGGTGGGTCTATATGAATGGATTAGCCTATAAGAAGGTGTGTAAGATGAGAGTGTAAAATGACAGGTCTGGGTGTTTGGTGTGAAACAGACAGGTGTGAAACTGTATCTGACAAAAGCATTGGAATGAGGCAGGTGAGTGTGTATGTGTGTGTGTTTGTGTCCATTTGTAAGATGTCCTGAGTATCCAGTGTGTTAGCATGTGTGAGACAAGTATGTATTGTGGATTAAAATCAAGTAATAAGAATACAGTATGAATCTACGATATGTGTGTATGTACTATACATGTGTATTCAGTATGTGTGTAGGATGTGTACAATTTGCATAGTTTGTAGTGTGTATAGTGTTTGCAGTATCAGTTTATGTAATGTGTAGTGTGTGTGTTGCACATGAAGTATATGTGTTGTGTATGTGAGTGTATGTAGAATGTGAGGTTTTCGTCTGTTGTATGTGTGTGCATGCTATGGGATGTGTTGTACATTATTTGTTTTCATGTAGCAGGTCTGCATTGTATAGTATGTGTGTGTTGTGCAGTATGTATGTAGGAGGTGTGTGTTGTATAGTATGTGTGTGTTGTGCAGTAGTATGTATGTAGCAGGTGTGTGTTGTATAGTATGTGTGTGTTGTGCAGTAGTATGTATGTAGCAGGTGTGTGTTGTGTGTGTGTGTCTGACTCACTGGCTGATTTTCTGCAGGAGCTCACAGGGGGACTGCCATGTGATCCTCTCCAGCCGGAGCAGCCCCACAGAGAACCACTCTGACAGGAGGCCCTTCATCGTCCCGTTAAAGTCCTGGCCGGAGAAAGCGGGGAGGGTAACGTCAGAACAGCCAAACCTGCACTGCTCCTTCTCAGAGTACCAGCTCTGCCTCAGCCACAGCCATTACACACAGTCACAGTGAGGATATCTGCAGCATTTCTAATTATAAGATTCTGTGCTGTACAGCTCAGTCAGCCACTGGACTAAATTAGCAAGTACACGCTGTGCGCCATGGAATCCTCAGTGCAGGACACAGTGTGGAGGCATCTTTGACCAAAAGTCTTGGTATAAACGGTCGCCCGCTAAAATTTATTTATGATGCAATTTATCCGCAGTTGAGTTCTTTGTCATTGTCTTTAAGTGTACCATAAGAGAGCCCGGATAGCTGAGAGAGTCAGCAGGGATTTTGGTTCTTTATTGTCTTCCCTCGGCAGAGTGTTTATTTGCTCTCTGGATGTTTTCATTAGTCGCTGTGGTTTTGTGTGATGAGGATTTATGGAGAAACGGTAAGTGCAGTCTGAGCTCTGTGGGTCACATTTCCTTTAAAAAGAATATGAGACTAGTAATCAGCGCACACACACGTGCGCCTGCACACACATATTCATGTCAGTCTTCATACTCACAACACACACACACACACACACTGCTCCAAGCATACACATGCATGCACATTCGATCACACATGCACATCCATCTTCAGATCAACTCAAACACACACACACACACACACACACACACACACACACACACCACATGTCGGCACACACCCATGTCGACACACACACAAGAAGACATTCTGTTTGGCCCAATCTCCCTCCTTGCTTCTCCACATTTCTATTCCTACCAGGCTCTGTGCCTAACAAGAGTGCTTTGTTGTATCTAACTGCTGTCATAACCCTCCAGGCCAAAGTCAGGTATTGCATGCCTTTTCTCTCTTCCAATGTTTTTGTCCTCTACTGTTCCTGAGCTTCACTCTCTGACTCGGATTTTAAGAACTCATTACACTGTGTGAGCTGTGGCGGATTTCTCCTCGGAAGACGTTTCATGCAAATTGGACATAGAGACAATAGCCTGATAGCGTGTGTGTGTTCAGAGAGGGTTATGTGCGTATGTGTAGGCATGCAGGTATGTGTGGAGGGAAGGTAGTGAAGGAATTAGCAGCCATTGTCTCCTAGCTATGATGTATGTTTTTATAGGTTGTTACAAGATTATTTCAAATCTCCAAGAATCTTCCGGTATAATATGGTCAGAACTGACACTGACGCAAAGACAAACATACACACACACACATATCCCTCCCATCCCACAAACACATTCACACACACACACACACACACACACAACCCAAACGCAAATGGAAAGAGCTGCTGAGGGATGAGCTGTCATCTTTAGGACCTTCATGCAAAGTGCCCTGTTTGAAATGTACTCATCTTCACATAACCCCTCGAGAGGGAAAACAAAAAGGGCGCGGGAGCTGGCATAGCTCTGCCATTGTTCCGTACCTGGCACAGCGGGCCGGGATGAGAGGCACAGGAAACACATCAAACACATCAAGTGGAACACTCTAAACTCCGCGCCTGCTTCCCTAAATAATCACATCCACATGTCTCCACAGACAAACAAAATGATGCAAGCCTTTCATTAGGCCAAGCTAGGCTTTCATAGCAGATACACGATTGCGGTTTCAAGCCTTTGCATTGAGTACAATGAGCATACTGTGCTCAGGAACCTCTGGGACTACCTATCAAGAAGCCATTTCTTGATCACATGACAAAAACCAACACAAAACAATCATCTGACGTATTTCCATAGCAATCATAATCCTAAGGGACTAAGTGTAACGTGACACACATCAAGCAGGAAGTAGGAGCAAACGTTGTTTGAAATAATATATCTGCATGTATGGTTTAAAGGAAAATGGTTGATGCTCCTGTCTCCGACTCTTGTACCTATACGGGCATCGACTTCCAACGGCATGGTAGCAAAACGCAGACAGGATATCAGGGAAATGTGGTGAGAGGCAGAATCCGAAAAACTCCTGGCCCTTTTCTTTCAGAGGTGCTGCGGGTTGCCACGGAGCAGATGGGTAAATCGATAGATGAGAAGTGAAAATAAATGTGCTGCAGAAAACATAGTGACACTCCTGGCAGCTCTGTTAACTACAAACCTGGGAACTTCCAGCTTTTATTATATAATTACTTGCAGGCCTTTTCTTTTTGTTTTTTAGTTAAGGTCCTTGTAATCTTTAATCATTGAAATTGTCATCAATGTCACCAGTGCTGTGACCTGCCACCCGGGAAACTCTCTCTGTTATGTTTCAGCTGGTAAGCAACGCCACCTTAAGATCGAACTGAAAATGAGCTTTCCCAGCATGAATGGAATGCTATCCTTTTGCAGGGTTTTGAATAGCCAAATCTCTCCTGTTGTCAGAGGCGTTACATGGCTTCATTTGTTCATGTTCTTGGTGAAATGGACTAAAATATCTTGCAAGGGTTACGATGGCAGCGTACAGCCTGGGTGGGAACCAAACTCGCAATCATTCCTTCGCCATTCAAAGTCCCCATAAAGCAGCTGCTATCATGCGCTAAAGTGGTTATTGACTGTAAACATTCATATTTGTGTGTTAAACCACATGTGACGAATGTACGTGTCATTTTATTTGAGTATCTGCACAAAGGAAAGACAGGGCTTGGTAGCAGTCGAGTATAAAGGCGCTGTGTGATTGTGTAACAACCGGGACAGTGCCATGCAGAGCATTTGCATTTTGTCACAAAGCACTGTGGGAGTTCTTCAAAGGGTCTACCCACCATGAAGGGGTTTTTGTATGTACTGGAACAAACAATAATAATGAAAAATATTCCCCCCCTTACTGGTTGAAAAATAATTTGGCTTCTTATAGCTAAAATTTTGGTTGTTTAAATGGATTAATTCATTCATTGAAATTATTTGTTTCACGGCCACAGTAGTTTGCATTTTATTCACAACTACACACTTTCCACTATTTTGTTGGCCAGTGATGTCCCATAGGGATTTAGAAATTGAACAAGAAATCTTACTCCTGAGAGGGTAATTGTGTCCTTATAGGATTTCACCAGATGTATAATAGACATGAATAACATGGAACACTGGAAGCTGTATGGAACCATCCAAAAGGAGGGGTCTCTGCCAAGCGTACATAATGGCATTAAGATTGGAGGATAAAACCCAGTTCTGATGGCTGTCTGGGCTGACAAACGCACTCATAACCCCCCATTCTCTGCTTTCGGAGCCCCGCTGAGCTGCAGTGTGACTGCGCTAATGGCACTCACCCGCTGGGCTTAAAATCTACTTTCTCATTGGCTCTGCCTCGATAAAACTCAGGGGACTAAACAGCAACCCAGCCAAGGGGTGGTCAGGGCTTTGTGAATAGACTTAGCGTAAATGTGCGCGATCGAAGCAACTCTCAATTCACTTAGAAAGACAGCGCAGCAGCATGAGGTGGGGATCTAAGAGGCAGTGCTAAACGCTAATGCATACCACAAGCCTCACACGAGTTACACATAGCAAAAAAGAACACCAAACAAATCTTCATGTTACACCAGTTGTGTTTGTGACACTTCGAGGCTTACCTACAGGTCTGTACTCTTCTGCAGTTTGCAGTGAGATAGCATCAATAATTTTACATTTGTTATACAGTAAATAAATACAGTAGAAATGTCTTGAAAATTTTGTTTTTGTTATGCTGTATATTAAATAAAGAAGATCAAAGAACAAGTCCACATAAAATGAGGGACTACTGCCCTTATTTTACTCTCAATATTTTTGGTAATCACATTTGCAATGAGCCAATCGATTTGACTAAATTGAATTCTGCCGTACAATTTGCATTCTCAAAAGCACTGCGAAGAAAGAGAAAGCTACAAAGCGAGATGTAATTAAAAGAAAACTTTGGCAATGCTTGTCAATTAATAAAGAGAACTAGAAACCTTTTTTTTAGCAGATAAGCTCATGTTTGTCTGATTCAATCATTTTAAACAATAAACATTCAACCTTAAGAGGAAATCCTCTCATTACCTGAGTAATGCACCACTTTCGAGCAAAGTGCACTTTTGAGCACTAGGAACCAAACTTCATGAGAGTTTCTAATTTAGGGATCAATGACGCAGGCACAAAATAAAGTGGCTAGGCCTAATCATTCTCCTGATTGGATGAGTCAGCGAATAATTTATTTGTTTGTTGATTGATGTAAGTAAATGAAAAAGAATGTGAATAACCATCATGCCTCAAGCTGAAATGATGTGGTTTATCCTGCATTATTACAACTTACCAGTCAATGCTAGTCATAACCCGATTGCAGTTTCCTTACTTTTGAAATACCGGAGGTTAAAAATGTATGGTGGGAATTTCTTAATGACAAAAATAATAATCTCAGACAAATCAGCTTTTGGAATAGTCCTACACGTTATAAATTGAGCTTTGCAATAGTGGTCTCTTTATACATCACATTTCCTCAACAAACCCTAATTAGTTAGATTCTTGGTCCTGTGGCAAAAAGTGATAAAGTGTTATATTTCTGATGTTCAGTTAAAAAATATATATAACCATGGCTTTTTTTAAAATCACAACGGGCCAGTAGTTGAAACTGGGTGTTTAGCACTAACAAAAGTGTTATTTAGACACATTTTTGGTGAGTTGCACATTTACACCCAAATTGTGTTAATTTCGACACCCACAGTATTAAATTAGATGTTGAAGATTTGCTGTGAGCAAATGATATCCATTCAATTTAGTGAAATAGCAGAAGGAAGAACACAGGAGAAAGAAGACTAAGAGAAATCACTTTTCACAATTCAGCCTCCCACATTCCCAGCGCACAAACTAAAGTTAAGCGCATTCACTTCTGCCCCTTCCGTTTCTGATATTTATTTAAAAAATATCCCTCCACAAAATTAGATTATGAAATGTAACACCCACACAGAAAAGTTTTATATGATACTAATATGTCTCATGAGGTTTTATGCAACATCATACGACACACATTTGCGTGGTATGATGCTTTTATGGTTTATCATATAAAGTAAATCTAATTATGGTACATGCAGGGTCCTAACTTACATGAGAAGACATATATGACTGAAAGCCTAAGCAATGTGTTTTTCAGACTGCAAGGATTGTGTTGAACATTGTAAAAGAAAGGTCAGCCCAACAGAGCAACCTTGCTAGTCTGTGACACTGATGCTAATGCAGGACCTACATCTAAAGCATCTCAATTATCTATGAGAAACATATTAAACCTTCAATATTCACCTCACTTGGTGACAGGTTGTGTAATATTAAGATGATAAGACACTTACAAATATAATTTATATATCTTTTCTGTATTTTCTTTTCTGGTTTGCCTTCCTCCCAGGTTCACAGTTTGTACTGATTTTCTGAATCATACAATGATAAAAGGCTTGTATTTTTAGATGCATATTAAAATATCTACTATTTTATTTCATGAGCATGGGAGGAAACTGGGCAAACAGTTATATAATGAAACAACACAGATCAAATCATGTATACCTTACATTTTGTAATGAACTTTAACAAACTCACTGTTTGCTGCAGTAGGTTGAAACAACAGACCAGATGCGTAATTCAACTCTTCGCTGAACCCTGTTCATTTTTGACGTGGAACCTGCCATTTTGTATGTCCACATCTAGCGAGTTAATTACACAGGGCAAACGGACGCATATGACATTTGTGACCTTTAACAGCCATAGGGAAGAGAAAAGAATAGTCTGCTTGACTGTCTATATGTTAAACAACAACATCAAAGGCCACTCCATTTTAAGGCATGAACTCTATCTATACATGCACTATATGCAAGGAATCTGTGTTACACTGTGAGTAAGTTCTACATGAGGAAGTAATCACAAATGCTAACTTTACAAGTTATATTACTATCTGTGCCATATTTCAACAAGATGGTGGGGGACAGATGAAAACTTGTTCTGTAGGGATATCAGGAAGTATTGTTTTACAAAAAGAGTTGTAAATATGCGGAATAGGTTGCCAGGTTATGTATTTGAGACAGAAACCATTTTGTGTGTTCAAGTCCAGGCTCAACGCAGCACTGGATACTCTATAAAATATTGTAGGTAAAAGGTGAGCCCAGTTGGGCGGAACGGTCTGTTCTCATCACCGAATGTTCTTATGTAACAGATCGTGTCCAGGTCACCGGAATGGACCTGTTCCAGGTAACCTGAGAAGAGCAATGAAACGAGTGGGTTAGCCATATGCTGATTATCACTGCTGTCAGAGCCAGGCCTGTCTGGGGTCTGCAGTAGGCTGTTAGCCTGGCAGGGTGGGGGGGGGGCAACTCTTTGAGCTCATATGTGGGGCAAGGTTCAGATCCATGCATTCCTGTGGAGTATTTAAAGAGCTCTGAATCTCCTGGCAGCATGTCTGTGCCAACCTACAGACACAAACATGGGCACACATAAAACTATACTCAGGGCTCGCATTGAGGAGGGATGTGGGGGAATGCCATCCTCCTTGGAAAAAACTTGACCACAACCATCTAAATTTCTTCTAAAATTGTATTCTCCCTTCCTATCCTCTTTGCTTTAATGGAATTAGCTATGCTATTTATCGCCTACTCACGATAAGACGAAACCTCAGCGATATTTAAATGTCAATCTTACGTTATTTGCGCTCCAGTTTGTGTTGTGCTGTATCAATCTTTAATCTTGAATGAGACTCACAGATAATAACATGTTCATGTGTTCGTGAACATGTTGTATATATTGCTTGGCAGCTAACCTGTTCGCTTGTGCGCAAACAAACATGTGAGCTATCTAACATATTTATTTGCTTGAAATAACATGACCGATTTGAGAATCTAATGAGAGGGTGACGTATTGAATGTAAAAGGCAAAGCAGTAACTTGTATGCAGTTGTGAAAGTGTAGAGGTCTGTGTTTGAAATCCTGCACTAGTAATACAATTATATAAGTAAAATAATATTGTAAATAATTAGATTTGTATTAATTAGTTTTTAAATAATGAGTTACAAGTACATTTACTGTCTTTTTGCTCATGATTATGCAATTGTCGATTTTTACAAATCGACCACTTACTATACTCATGTGGGTACATTGATACGCAAGCACAGAGAGCCACTCGCATATAGGCCTACGCACAATTTACACACAGACTAGACTCAGATAAATGTGATTACAAACACAATAGCACTCACTTGCTCACAGAAACAGATCAATAGCAGAACAAATGACCCCTCTCCAGAACACAGAAGCCACCTACAGAACGTATGATTTGAACCTGCTGGTTCTAAAAGTACAGATGGGCATAGCTTCAGACAGAAGTTCCCAACACCCACGTTGTGCACCTGTGCGGGCATTGCTTTTTACTGAGAGAGGTGCAGTACAGGCTTCCCTGTGCTGGTGTGATGATTAGATCCTAAAACACCCCTGCCTGTCCCAACAATGAAAACCACAGTGCTGAACTCATCCTTCCCATGAGCCCCCTGCCCTCTTCCTCTGTAGTCCTCTCAGACTCAAAGGGCACAGAAAACATCGCTGCCAATAAAGCGTTCACCGCTCCTGTGCAAAGTCGTTCGCCTGCAAAAACATTCTTTCAACCCACACAATTTGCCTCAGAAAACACCCGCTGTACACATGTGACGTAGTACACCTTATGAAACATTCACTCTACCCACACAGCAAAGTACACCTGATATAAACAAAAATCACTGAACCTTCCCCTCTGTACCTCAACTGTTGTGTGGTGGCCATTTTGGCTCAAAATGGCTGGCATGCATCAACCAAGTGGCCACTACAAATTGGCAGTAGTTAAGGTGAGTTTCATTGCCTCACTGTAAAGTGCTCTGAAATCATGAATAGTGATGCACACTACTACTGTTAACACTATTAATAATCATAATACTATACTGTACAATACTACTACTACTACTAATCATAACAATAACCTATGTGATACTACATACCTCATAAGACATTCACTGTACATAATGATGCTACTGCTCAATTGACTCCTCTCATAAAAGTCTTAATTATGAAAGTAGCACCATGCCTCTGTGACCCCTCAGTATTCAAGTCTTCTTATTAACAGTGCCCTTACTAATGAAACAACCATACATTCTCGCCAGCGTAACCGGTGTTGAACACATGGCTGAGTGTATTAAAGAGTTTTTATCGTTTCAAACGTTTCCGATACCATAAAGTAATTAAAGGCACTTTTCCCACTGGCGCATGCTAATTCAGCCAAAGCCTCCCTCTACAGCATAAAGAAGACATACTACGACAAGGCTTCCATCCAGGTGAGTGTAATATAGAGAACACTGCCCATGACATACTCTGTGGTGCCTTATGCATGATTTATTTGCAAAGAATGTTCCCTCAACCACAGTGATTACCTTGTCTGCATTTTACATGCATTCTGTTTACACAGTTGGATATGTGCTGATGCGAACCGGCACTAATGTCTCAGACAGGGGGAAAAAAGCAGGGCACAGGGACTGAACTACAACTGCAAAGTGTGTTATAAACCAGGCTTCTAAACAATTATGCCACACTTCCACCTCACATGCACTCTTAAACATGATCAACGAGTCCACATATTTATTGCACCATTATTGTTTCTTTGCACTGAAGTAATGACCAGTGACATTTATAATTCTCACTGCATTACACTAGCTTACACATTGTGTAAGCCCTGGATCAGGTTGACTTTTACAGGATAATTACATTGCTGTCTTTTTCAGATGAATAAATCAAGAACTGCATCCATGCAATTGAGGAATCGTTGAGTGCTCTGTTACCTACTGCTGTGCCATCTTCGGGTCTAGAGTCCAGTGCTCTAACCACTGCTCCACACTACCTCACAGCCATCGGGTTCAGGTTTCAGTGCTCTGACCACTAATCCATTTTAATGCCCAGTACTGTGGTCCATGACTCTTAAGTGCATTCTGTGACAGTTCGTTTAAGGGCCTGCGTTAACTACAATACAATCTAGTGAGTGGCGAGGAGAGCCAATCAGCAGAATGAGCCAATTAGAACAGACGCTAACAAATCACTCATGAGTCGTGTTTAACTCCAGAGTTCTGAACTCAAATCCACCGTAGTCCACAGACCTCAGGTCCAGAGTTCAACACTCTTACCACTATATCACACTCCCCAGTCAGACACCCATCACCACTCCCACCAGTTGGGGTCACCAGGGTGGTCCGTGCAGAATTGCACCCCCTCGCCCATGGAAAGGTCACTGTATGCCACGAGGGAGCGGATTAGACCGCCACTTTACCTCTGCAGCGATTTTCACAACGGAGAACGGCAGAGTGAGAGAAAAACCGCTTACACCACAGAATATGAAGTAAAAAGATTTTTAAAAAATTAAAAAAAACTCCATCTACAGCACTACACGTCCCTGCACCTATAAAGAGGACGGATAATAACCGAAGGGGAGGATTAGAAAAACAGAGCAGAGCTGAGCAAGCAGCATTTAATTGATGAGCAATTAGATTTTCCAGGCCCGAGCGGCGACACAGCGGCTAGGCGCATCATCAGTCTTTCGCCCCCACCCTAAACTCCCCCCGCCCGCCCGGAACAACATCACGCCGTCCTGCACCGGAGAGATAGGCCGTCCTCGCAGACGCTCTGACGGAATTTAAACCTCTGCTCCCAGGTTTCCTGGGGAGGACTTTGATATAGGGCATTACCACAGAAAGCATCACTCACGTCGGGAGGGGCGGGCAATCGCAAGAGTGTTAACGTCCCCCGCAGCGGCCTATCAACTCTGGACCTGCACACCGATCGACGGAGCTACAGTGCTGGGAGACAGGAGTCTGCTTTCAGGAGTGACAAGGGCAAGAGGGTGGATCGGGGGGCTGATGGGAACTCTACCCCCAGGGTGAAGTACACTGAGGCTGGAAGTCCTATACAAAGCAGCACTTTCAAACTATGGCCCACCGGTGGAATAACTCAATTAGCTGATCAACTCCCACAAAAAAAGCACTACTTTTATACATAACTATATTTTCTTCTTTGTGTCTTGATCAATAAAAGTGATTGCAGGCAGACTGTCAGCCCCAGGCACACAGATATAACTGGTCAATTCAAGTCATCTGAGAGAAATCAATTGGGGTCTGCTTGCAATGCAGACAAAAAAGATAAGAATAATTTAATAAAGTGCATTGAAGTTGGAAAGTTCTGGAACCGAATGTCAATGGTTTTGATGATTATGGCTTTTCAATAATCACAACTTTATAAAGTATCTAAGTGAAAATCCACCTGCTTTACTTTCTATATCAGCTTTCAATCAGAATTAATAATGAAGGAATGGAAAGTCAATCTGAGAGACTGAATTGAACCTTAAATTACACATTTTAATAATGCTCTTAAAACTGCTACCACTAATATCAAAATTAACTATTTCCCAAATACTATTTTCACTCAATAAAATGTATTTATATATTCTGTCTGGCAGCAGAGGATGTTAAACATTTTGGCAAGTTATCACTGATCACCCGCATATTTAATGTCAACATTCCGAAAACGCGTTTGTAAGACAAAGAATGACATTTTGGGGCTACCGTAGCGTTTTGAGAGCGACTGGCGTCATTTACCCTTAAGTGGGGGCTTTCGCTGGCTTTAGAAGAAATCATTTCGATCACGTCGGCTCGTAGGTCCACCAAAAATTTCACCCCTCCTTCTACTCTGCTAATGTGACTGAGAAGTTGTCTGTATCGAGGGGTCAGGCTGTATCGGAGCCTGTCCTCGACTTGCAGGACTGTTGCCAT
This sequence comes from Albula goreensis, assembly GCA_022829145.1. Lineage (NCBI taxonomy): Eukaryota > Metazoa > Chordata > Actinopteri > Albuliformes > Albulidae > Albula > Albula goreensis. Next base: position 27,351,098 of record CM040755.1, read on the forward strand.
GTCCCGCATCTGTGTTTCAACTACTTTCCCTGCTAGCTCGGAAACGCTTTTATGGTCCACACCGAAGTCCTGCGACAACTTGTCCAGGAACTCCAGCTTCTGATCCTTTTCTAAACTTCTGTAAAAATGCATAAACTCAATGCTGCTGGATTCCGGAGGAGGAGGAGACTTGTCTCTCGTCTCATACGTGGGTAACGGAGCCACTGTCCTCTTCAGTATTTCCTCCATGGTCTTGACAGGGGCCAGGTCGGGGGTAGTAGAGCAGCAGCGCACTTCCCGACAGTCCCGGGGGTTGAACATGAAGGCAGAGCAGAGAACGCCTCGCTGTCGCCAGCTTCTTGCACTTCTGCGTAGGGCACAAAATAAGTGCAAAGGTATCATCGCACCCTGGAACCGAGCAGCCTTACCAAAATAAACGTGTAACCCGGGAGCAGTACGTGTGCTTTTCCGGTGTCTTAAAGGGATAGTGTTCAGTTGCAATACCGGTTTTTTTTTTCGAGGTTATGCTGTAGGCTGTAGGAGAGATTGACCTTAATATATGGCGTTAACATTAACATTTGTTTTGAATGTAGTTTGTATTTATTCGTTCTTGCCTTTTGTCATGTAGTTGTTTTGCGATACGATTGCTTTCCCTGCCTCTTTCTTGTATTGTAATGATTTTTGTTCTACCACAAAGTTTTTTGATTTGGAAAGGGTATCTTCACGTCCACACAAATCATCAGAACCGTTTACAGTGATAGAAATCTGGTTTGGCAAAGCACACTCTTCATTGTAAAACACCGTAACAATTAAAGTGGTGGTTTTATTGGTTACAGTGGACTCAGTTGGTAATAACAGTTCGGTAATAATGATAATAGTTATTCTCATAAAGGGGATCTCTTTGGTAGCTATACATAAAGTGCTCAGCACTTTAAAGATAGCAATAAAAACATGTAAAGGAAATGAATATCATAAAACACATAATTCCTTTTGGATGTATCTTGAGACGATAGAGTATACATCCGTTCCCTCTGACTTATGCTTTATTAAAAAAAAAAAACCTGGAGCACTCCTCTGGCCCTTTTGCATCAATGTTTGATTAATGTTAAGAGTTGGACGTCTCAAACCGACCTCCATTTTAACTTGAATACACATAAGTCTTAATATGTGGTTTAAAGAGTGTTTCTGACCAAATGAAGTCAAATCGGACTCCTCTCTCCATTAATGTAAAATGTTTTGAAAAAAATCTTGGTATATTTTAATGTATCTTAAATTTTCCTTCATTCACAGTTACGTCAGTTCATACATGTTTCAACAAATTTAAAAAAACCAACATATCCAAAATTAAATCTACTTTATAATTTGAGGATGCAGATGAAATCATACAAGCATTTGTGTGCAATCAGATTTAGTTGACTGTAATTTTGTACACTTGTAGATGTCAAACTATGAGCTGTTCAATCATGCTGTGGATATTTCTGTATTAAAATAAGCTTTTCATGAAGTTGAAGTTTCAGTCAAATGCTTTTGGTTTGAACTGCCTGCATTATTGTTTTAGTTGCATCTTCCATATCTTGCATCTTACAGGACCAAAGAATTATTTACATTGTATAAGGAGACATGAAATCAAGATATTGTTTGAAAAACTTCAATTCAAGTACTTCCCAGAATGCAAAGGTATAAGAATAATGGTTGCACTTAAACACAGATAATACATGTTGGTTGGTAATCTATGAATGTAGAACTGTTTGGAGACAATAACTGAAATATTTCTATAAATAAAATAAGTTGCTCAACTGTACCTTGAATTGCAGTTTTATATATAAACTGCATGTCAACACAGCTATAAGAACAAAAATATTACCCAAGAAATGTCAGATAACTCCGTCTCAAGTCTTAAGAAGTGCCTAGTTCCATTTATAGCATATTAGCGATTTCGTTTTCACAACTGATAAAATATAAAACAGATATTGCAGGTAAATGTGGTCAGTGTGGCCATGGTAAGTAACTTGTAAAAATCCTTCAAAAATTTGCATGATTGTTCGTTAGCCTTTATTTACACAACACGGGGTAATTGTTTCAGTCACATAAATACTGATAATGTCCAGGTACATGGCAACTAAGGTACATGGTCCAGAAGACTGTGTAGGATAGAAAAGGGCAGAGAGGGTACTTGCCTCTGCATCGCATTACCCCCCAAAGCATTTATTTTCGCATTGGTAAAGGCACATTAGTGATTTCTGTGTGCAAAAAACAAGTGAGATCCGATGACGTGCTGACCTCCGGCCTACATTCGTTGCCCTTTCCACACATTGCTGACTCTGATTAATTTGCATGTGTAGCTGAAGGAGTGCAGACTGTAAGGAAAAATCAGTGGCTCTAAAAATACTTTATTTTCAGCTTTATTCCTTCCTCTAAAATTTTTGCATTTTAATGTTTTTCATTTGGCAGGCTTTGACGTGTCCCTTATGTAATAATACATTTGTTTTAAGGTGGTTGCATAATCATGACACAAAATTACATTTCACCATTGTATTATACTTTTGCAAGGTCAAAATAATAACTAAATATGGTTCCTGGTTTTCCCTCTGTACTTCACAAGAGTTTCTGCAAATAAGGGAAGTTGGCATAGATCCATAGAATAGAGTGACTTAAGTGAATGTAGCTAAACAATATTACAGACCTGATTTGAAGCTGCTCTAATGTATGATGCACTCTCTTGGTTAAAGGTTAAAGGATGTATTATATTTGTTTGCACAAGGTAGATTATATAACTTCTTGGAAAATAAATTTTATGCATTTGCACAAGAATTTATTTCACGTGTATGTATTCTGGCGGAACATTGATGAGTTATGGTGTGCATTATTTCAAAGAATTGCAGTGGAAATGTATGAATTTAAGAAATGTATCTGGATTTCCCAAGCATTTAAGGAGCTATCATTTTCTCCTCATATTCTATTTTCTGTTTTATATCATGTTTTTTAAAATATATTACACATTTTCACAATTCAATCCATTTTATGGATAGTTAGTTCTTATGGTACTGCATTTTATTGATAAAAATGGTGCTAAACAAATATTAACATAGTTTTCTAAAAAAAAAAATAAAATGCTAGGTATGGCAAACACAAAAAGTATACACAATCATACAGAATTAAGAATATGCATTAAATTAAACCAAGGTTTTCCAAACTTCCTATTGCCTGACAGCCTAATTTCCCCTCAAGTCCCGGTAGTTCGGGTGTGCTATTGAAATGCTTACTGGTTTGCGCAGTTTACCGTTACTGATCGTTTCAGTTTTATTGAAATATCCTACAACAGTGGCCAACAACAGTGACCTTAGGGAGTGTCCCTTGGGAGGCAGTAGGCAAATGAGGGAGCAATATGCAGTAAGAAAGAAGAGGAAAGCAACATGATGGTAATGGCGAGCCAATCGAAATGAATTGTACAAAGATGCAATCCATAGGGAAGATACGGAAGTAAGGTCACTCAGTTTCAATCCCAAATTTCATCAGTTTCCTACCGGGCCAGGTGAAAGACGGAAATTAGCGCGAAAGAGAGGTGGTAAGAAAATCGACACCGTGCAAATCAAATAAGAGATTACTTTTATATTCCAGCAATTGTAATCTAGCGATACTTACAGGCAAAACAGAGACACAAAAATGGTCATGAAGGATTAAGTTGTTTATCGTTGTTAGAAGTGCATGATACATCGTCGATGGATGTGCTAGGCTGTGATAACTACTCAGCTATCGCTCGATAACGTGGAGGTTCAGGGGCATTGCACAATTCTGACCAGGTAAATGCACAACAGTTGTACTAGCTGAACTGGCACGCGTTAGAAATGGGGATTTTCTTATATCAGCATTTAACGTGTTGACTGGGTATTGCTTTAAAAAACGTTAGTATCACTGAGGCTGCGAGTTCTGCATGAGACAATTCTTGTAAGATGAAAAATGGTAGCCAACCTTAAATGTAAGGCTTTTGGAGGTTTCGTGCTTGCCAAGTTGAAATGATCGTCAAGTTTTATTCAGATGCATGAATAATCTTGCTGAGGTTAACTCGTAAGAGGAACGTTGGAGTCTGAACAAAATGCATGTGGTTGCTGGCAGCTAATATGACAAAAGACCGTCAGGCCAGATTGCTTTAACTTTTAAGATCGGTAGAGCGGGCGGCCAGTGGTGCCTATGGGTATATTTTAATTGTTTCGTTTTGTATGACTTTGTAGTGAGGTGGATGCAATACTAAATTAAAGATAGTGTCACGAGATCAGCGAAAACATGAGTAGACTGAACGGTTGTGCAAAGAAATATTCATTTTCGGCATCTTGCCTAAGCAATCCTACGTGAAATCTGAGAACACAAATGTTTGAGAGCTCTAAATCTAGATAACACATTCAGAGACCCTTCAGATCTACGTTCTTAACAACCAGCCCAGAGAACGGAGTATCACATGCGCGAAACAATGCTGAAATAGAATATAATACATGGTTTGTATGTGGAAAATATTGTTATCTAGCTGTACTCTGTAATAACATAACTGGTCGCATCATTGTGGACGTGCTCGCAGAATCATTGCTAATAATTTAAATGCAACATTATGTACGATTACCTGGTGCTACACAGAGCGTCATTAAATAAATAGGGACATTATAAGATGCAAGATTGCACTGAAAGCTTTGAATTTCCTGGAGCTTTCTGGTTGTTTTGAACCATCTGCTGCCATCCATTAGCAGTTAACATTTTACCCATTATTTCAATCTATCCATCATGTTTCAGACAGGATACCACCGGTCATGCCATTTCAGCCGCTCGATCTCTGTTGAATGCAGCTCATGGAAAACCTGAGAAAAGCGTGACCGTGGCTCCCGCTCTTGCTCTGACCCTCCGAATCCCACTGCAGGAAGCCGTTTGCTCTGAGAGTCTCCCCTACCTATGGCTGATTTTCTATAGCAATTGCATGGACACAGAATGTGTTGACATGAAGATGCATATTTGTGCTCTTGCTAAAATCAATTTTAAATGCAATGTTTGAAATGCAAAGATAAAATTAAGTACCGATGTTTAACTTGCGTTTCACTTGCTCAAGAAAAAAAAAAGGTTGATGGCATTTCTTTCTTGTTTAGCCTAAAGCCTATAGCCCTAGCATTGATAATTAGAGACTGGAGTCCGATTTGATGATGATTCGTCATCAGACAGCAAACACACAGCTAATAGTGGCTTCGGTCAACACATGCTGTATGTTTGACAGGGGTCAGTATTTTCTCAAGCAAGGTTTTAATGTAGTTTTTCCACACCTTGAGCCCTGTGGACACCAAAGAGAGGAAACAGAGGTCTCTGAACTGTAATTATGTTCCAAAAACAAACTTTCTCCTGCTCAGCTGCCGTAGCCTCATTTTAAATGTCAGTTGGTATTCCAACAGAATACATTCGGAAGCAACACAGGTTAAGAGCTTGTCTTGGGGGCACAGTACTGGATTCAGAACCCCAGCACTGATGAAAGGTCTCACTCTGTCAACTTTGTAAGGTCAGCCTCTCTCCTCTCCTCTCTGATAGGTGTGATTGGTTTTAAAACTCTCTGAGAGAATCTCACTGGGTATGAGAGGAGAGATGAAGGAAAGTAAAAGTGAGAAGACAAAGGAGAAGGGTGTGACCAAGGGGGATCACACCAGTGGAGACACTCCCAAGAGGTGAAGTCTGTGTCTGTCTGTCTGTATGTCTGTCAGTCAGTCACCTTGTGTGCCCATTTCAGGAGGGGGGTCAGAAAGTGTTAAGGGTGTGAGGAACTAACATACCTCTATGGCCCAACCAAACACTAAATTTCAGCACAGTACACAGCAGTATTCTTAAAAGCGGTTTCCAAAACTATGGGACAGGTCCTGCAGGTGGACTGCAGGGTGCTTGAGGAGAAGGCTCAGTATAGCAGTACAGTTATTTTGCTGATGTTTTTCTTTTCAAAGAAACTTAAAGTTGAGTAGACTTACCGGGGGTTAAACACCCCCCTCCCGCATAAACTGCAAACCTCCCGGATCCCAGTCAAGCACCTTAGCCACTAGTCTAGAGGCTGACAAAGCTATTCTATTTTACCCCATCCACAAATACTCATACAAATCAAGCTAAACACAGTCCTGCCTAATGTACACCATTACATTCATTTTATATTCCATATTTGACCCTTCCACATTTTCGCCACAATAGTTTGGTGACCCCTGCAGTAGCGATTGATAACCCGACATTACGGTGAAGTGTTGTGTACGACACCTCCGTGCAGCACATTATCAAAGCCCTACGTTACAGTCCTGCGAAGCCCTTCCTGTCAGGAAGAGCAAATTAAGCCAACATACAAATGAGCAACACCGGCGATGGCAAATCTAATAAAGTATGCACCGCGTAGGCGGCGGTGCACCCGCCATCCACAGAAGGGTACTCCATCTTTATAGGAATAAATTAATTCACCTTGATGTCTGATTCATTTCATAAAAGCAAAATGAATACGGAGCCATCCATCTTGTGGGTGTGTAATTAATCAGATGAAAGGGAAGATGAACAATTGCTTGTGACAGGTACTGATGGTTGATTGTGAAGTGGAGACAAACAGCGGGTTTTGGGTCATGGCAGAAGCACCCATACCCACGATGTTTGTGCTTTCTCCTCTCCTTCGTCTTCTGTCCCCTTTTTTTTTTTTTTTTTTTTTTTTTTTTTTTACATTTTGCCTGTCCTTAATCCCTCTCTTGCAGTAAAAAGCCTCGGAAGGACAAAGGCGAAGCCACGGAGATGTCAAAAAAAAGCCGGAAAAGGAACGACCCAAAGAAGGTGATGTTTTCTTGTCTCGATAATGAGCAACTTCCGCTTCGGGGCTCTGCCCCATAGTCCTATTATTGTCTTGAGTGTAGCTGAAGCACAGGATGTTATCTTATTTGTGCCAAAAGTATGATTTCTGAAGGAGCAATAGTGAACAGACCTTAGTCATCATGTCTGATGTGCACTGTAAACACAACTCAAGTAGGTGTGCGTCTGTTTTCATAACAGGGCAAGACTCCAAAAACTGAGACCTTTGAGAGTGAAATGGAGGATTTCGTGAGGTGAGCGTTTGTCACGTATTCCTGTAAATGTACGTTTTCAGGGAGATCGGTTAATGTCCTGCAACCATAGGAACACTGTCATATTTGGGCGCACCAGAGACTAGCCACTCATCTGTATTCTCCGTCTTTCCCTGCTCTGTTGAGGGGCGAGAAGTGTCTCGCCGGCACCAAGCCGCCACAGTTGGCGAGAAGTTTTGACTCCATTACTTTTCAAATTAAATCAAATATTTCTGAATTGATGGAAATTATTTCCAGTGATTGGGAGTGTCCAAGGTCTCAGTCGGCCTCCATTCGTTTTTTTCTTTTTTTCCTTCAGCATCCTTGGACGTCTTCAGCTAAATTAATTATGGGCTGCACTCAGAAAATTCCGGTGGCTTTTCAGACAAGTAATGAAAGGTTAGGCTTGGAAGAGATGATGGAGAGTGAGCCTTAGAGCTCCCTCCCTCTCTCCCTCCCTCCATCTCAGACTGGCTGAAAGACAAAGGTGCAGCCAGAGCTTTGGACTGTAGGTTTGTTGGTATCAAGTGGTGGAAAGGAAAACAAATGACTGTGAGCAGAGAAGCCATTATGTAGGTCTCCTCACCAGGAGATTTTCACATTGTTTCTACTCTTTCCCTGCAACGGTAACAAGTGCCAATTTGGCATCCTTCCTCCTCAGTCTCCCGTTCTCTATCTCCCCCTTCCCCCCTCTCCTTCTCCCTGCATTTCTTTACCTTATTGGCCACTACAGATTTTGCAATTGGTGCCAAATCCAGTCGCTGTACATCACAGAATAAGCAGAATGTCGAGTGGAATGTCAATGAGAATTTGAAAGGAATTAAGGATCGATGCAACAGTGAAATATACCATATATGTTGTATAGGCATGTTTGTATACGTGCACGACTGTATACACACATGCACACTCCTATGATGTTCCGCCAGTGTTCATTTCTGGCTGTCACTATGACTAATAGGATTGTGAAGAGCGGTCATCATCTGTTTTTATAATTATTTTTTAATTTATATATATATTTGGCAACAACCACCAGTTTTAATGGTTGGTTTGCTAACAAAGATTTGTTTCATCGTTTTAACATTTGCTTTTTCTTTCCAGCAAATAAATTAAGTTTGACAATCCAGAGTTTAGTTTGACTGCAGAGTATTGTTTGGAAATTTAGAAATGTCTCAAAGTAATGTGCAGTTGTGACATGCACAAAATAGACCTTAGCTTGGGGGCCACAATCCTCTATTCCAGCAAAGGTTTACTGGAAAATCTCATTACGTTGTTCAATTCCTGAGTAATTGGCATCATGGATTCTCTCTCCCCTCTTTTTTTCCTCCTCTGCATTACAGCGTATTTGTACCTTCGATGTCTTTATCTGCATCATGACGGATTCCATCCTGTGTTTTTCTCGCCCGCATCACCAGTGGAGCAGAGGGTGGTTGTAGTGGCAGTGTGGGCGTGACAAACTCTAATCTGGCTTAGTGGTGCTACCCAATAAAAGCACAGCACTCCATGATTTGTCACTGTTAGTCATTCTGCTAATTTTGTGAAAAGGCAGGTAGCTTGTCGCTTGGGGGGCCTTCTCCCCATCGTTGATCAATATAGGCCTTGGGTGAGGAGCTGTCTTGTCACAGCTAGTTCTTTTTGTCTCATGCAAATTTAATCTAATGACTTCGATCCTGTTGCTGCTTTTGGTATTCTGCAGATCTGTGTCCTGATTTCGATGGATTTTGGTCCTGTCTGATTTTTGTTTTAAGATGAGTTGTGGCTTGACCCTCTCTGCATTCAACGGTAATCCATGAATGACAAGCCATTAGATGGAAAGAGGACTCATTCATGATGTCACTCTAGGATTTTTGAATGCTAACAATTCCGCACAGAACTTAATGCTGTGAATCGTCATTTAAAGTGGCAGTGCACACGTACAGTTTAGTCCTTCGGGTGTAAAGTTTGTTTAGTCTTTGATCGTGATCCGTAAGTAGTCCGCAATGGTGAGCTCAAAACATTTCCATGGAGCCAAGACCTGTACTCATTTATTACCCACAGAAAAGTATTCTCAAAATGACAAGAAGCGTGGGAACATAAGGGCAAGTGAAGATAGTTCATTTAAAAATCCTGAGCATCTTAAAAGTTTGCAGAAATTGTGAGTCAAGACTATGAGGGGAATTGTTTCAGCCAAAAATAATCAGTTTAACCCAGAAGTTTGCACTGTTTGGCTCAGAGCAAGTTACGTTTAAATAAAAGAACACATTTTAATCCAGTCACATTTTAATCCAGTGTTTTTTTTTTGTTTGTTTTTTTTTACAACGAGGATTAATTTACAATGACTTAATTTGCTGTAATTTTGTCTAAATATGAAATGTTACTGTTGTGAATAAAATGTGCAGTTTGTCAAAATGCTGTTTGTACATTGATTAAGCTGTATCATTGGTATTTATACTGATGCATTGATGGAATCGATAGATCTTTACAGCCCTAATAGTCAGCCATGTTTGTTTGGTGACATCTCCTTTGCTCCTACAGTCTTTCCTCACAAATATGATGTTCTCTGTCACTGCTGAAGGGTTACAGCCCAAGATTAAGAGAAGAAAAAAGGTGAGAAAGAATGGCGCAGAAGCGGAAGGACAATAATAAGGAAAAGATGAGGATGAAAAAGAAGGCGGGAGAGAGGAGGGAAAAGAGTTGGAAGAGCGAGAGAAGGAGGAGTGCAAAAGTGGAGGGGCAAAAATAATGAGGCGAAGAAAGTAAAGAGGTTGAAAGAAGGAGGGAGACAGAGGAAAGAAAAAGAAGGGAGAAGTAAGGAAGAGAGAAAGAAGAGGGGATAAAGAGAAGGAAGAGAATGAGCGGTAGTCTTTGAGGGAAGGAATTTGAACAGCTTCAGGCTTTTAAAAAGACAGAATGAGTGACGGTCACAGAGCTAATGTCAGTCTTGCGGCGGTAAAAGACTGAAAACAGGAGAACGCTCGCATCTAGACACGGCTCAGAATCTGCCGTCTGCTGTCACTCACATGTTCGAAGCAGTCAATATGTGTGTCTGGAAATATCCCCGATAACTTTCTGTCATTCACATGATCGTAATGGAGAACACCTGCATCTGAACATCTGGTGGCTGTGGTCCTCCATTTACACATCATGCAGCTCAGACATGATTTTTCCATCGCATCTCCCATTATTATCATAACTTTTAGTCTAATTAATGAGCAGTGTAATTTAATGGGCAGAATGGGTTATTTTATCAGTGGTAATTTGTCGGTTTTGCTTAGTTCCCTTCTCCATAGTCATACTCAGCGGGGAAGCACAAAGAACAATTATGTAATTATTATTGTGTCTAATTACCTTAATTCCACCATCCTCGCAATTTCGTCTAATTGCAGTAATTATATAATTATCGGTCACCGATTCTGGAACCGTGACTTGAGCAGTGAAGGCTCTGTCCTTTAAGAGCATGCCAATTTTAATTGCAGGTATTGGTTATCAAGAGGGTGAACAGCGCAAAGAAAATTTTGCCTGCCATTTCCTCATTTTCCTAACACGATGCATCTAACTCTTGAATCCGTTTTGCCAAGGTTGCCTCAGAGCTTTTTTTTTTTTTTTTTTTTTTTAATTGTATTTTAGTTTTGAGTTTCAACTCACAGCCCAAATTGCCTTTATACAACTCTTCTGGTTTTCGCTGGTGTAAACCAGGCCTGCTCTGTGAATTCAGATTAAAACCAGTGTGAATGTGAGCTGAAGCTGCGCGTGTGAATGTGAATCGGAGCCGGTGTGCGAGTGCAGAGTGAAGCTCGGTTTCTCCTCTTTTGGGGGCAGCAATCCCGGAGTTGCTGCTGTGAAGGTGGAACCGGAGGACTGCGACTTCGTGATGGTGAAGAGGGGGAAGAAGAGAGAACGTGGGAGCGAGCCCAGTGAAGGACTTGAATCCCTGTCATCGGCGTGAGTGACGGTTGGCCATTGTTGTCAGGGAATGAAGAGCGATGCCTGTCATTTTGACTGTCTCTCTTCCACTCTGTCAATCTCTTTCTGTCATCCCCCCTCTGTCAGTGTCTGTCCCTCTCACCCTCCTCTTTGCTTGATCTATTTCTCACTTGATCTGTCTTTTCTTGTTCATTCATAGTTGTCTTTTGCACTCTATCAATCTCTACATTTTGTTCCCTGTTCCAGAAATGATGATTAATACAAAACTCTGCTATGGATAATTATGTTGAGTAATTCATCATCAGGCTGCCTTAACAAAATTAAAATTGAAGCATAATTAATTCAGCTTATTTATTTGTTTAAAGGACCGATAATTACAAAAACTGACAGGTTAAAAATTCCTTTTTTTGAACAGCAGATCTTAAAGAAGGTCACAGTGTGGAGAGCAGATCAAGATTACATTTTAAGTCGTTCAATCCAACCTAATTAACAGCTCAATCAGACTTAATTCATTCAGAGGTCAGCTCGAGCTTGAATCTGCTAACGGTATGTATCCCTGGACTAGCATCTATTAACATTAAACAGCAGTACACGATTGGCCGGTGTGGAATCAGTAAGAGGTACCATTGGTCCAATATTTTTGCTGCAGTTAATAGCGCCACTCCATTCCTCACTAGCAGTGTGGAGAGCGCTAAGTCCGCATGGCGAGGTGTTTTGTTAATCTGTCATGAAAATAGTAGTGCCTCAGTCCTCAGTAGTGCCCCTAGAGACCCACAGGGAATGTGAGTTGTTGAAATCAACAACTGTTTCACATCCAAGAATCTAGATGAGGTGACCTAACTGTGTAATCAACTGCTTTAATTGATCAATTAAGAGAGAAAAAAACACCTTTAGGCTGTCCCATGAATAAGATTAAGGACCACTGCAGGAAGTGCTTATTGATTGGCTCAAATCTCAAGCAGCAGCTCCTGGTACTTCGCTACTCAGAACGCTACTGTTCTTTTCCCCAGGGTTCCAGTCAGTTTGTGTTTCAGAGATGGGCACACCCATTAAAATTGATTGTTTATTTTTTCTATTGCAATTGAAAATTGTAGATAGCTTTTTGTTTTACAAAAAAAAATAAAATGGATTTTGTTTGTTAGTTGACTGGGTAGACCAGTCGGATTCGGGGCTTCCAAGGGGTACTTGAAAACCTTAAAAGTGCCTGAGGGTGAATGTGGGAAAATTCAAGGTTGTTAAAGAGCTTGAATTTTTCAAAATGCTGGAGGGTTTTCTGTTGGTTCATGCTGCATACATGCCTTCTTCCCTCTATGCATTCCGTGCTCTGAAAATCCAGAGTGCCGTGAATTCAAACAACATAGACATATTTCTTTTCCTCTGCAAGAAATGTGCCTTTATTCATTAACTGTGTTCAGAGAAATTTCAGTCACCTTTGCTTTTTAGTGAATTTTATTAGTTAATGCAAAAATCATTTTTCATTTCTTTTAATCAACCCATATTTATAGGTGAAAGAATTCAACACAATTCAACTTCTATACAGCGGTTAGACAAAAAGGTGGACACATGGAACTGTCTGAGTACTTATTCACAAACTAGGGACTAGGCCACCCTTCAAAGCAGCTTCAATTATTGTTGGAATGCTGTCATATGCATTTTAACCGTTTGTAGTAGGATATTGGACTGTTCTCCCAGGGAAAATAAGCCTCAGTTTAAAGAGATGGAGGTGGAAATGTATTCAGCACTTGCATTCCAGAACTTTCTAAAAGGTTCAGTGATGTTTAACGCTCGTGATTGGGAAAGTGATGAAAGGTATTTCATTTCATCCTTGTGTGTTTGTAGAACCAGCTCTTGAATCTGTTTCGCAGTGTGTATGGGAGGGGGATGTTTTCATCTTGGCACATGAGAAGGTCTTTAAGAAACAATGTGTACACAGTATGGGGCATCTAGTCACCTAAAATAGCCTTGTATTCTTATTACTCTGCTTTTATACCATGCAGAGTATTAATGGGACCAAATGTGACCCACAAGATGGCCGCCCATTTTTACAGTTGTGAACCGACAGTGTGCTTAAAGGCCTCGTTTGGCTCCCCTCCTGACATTAACCCTTCCACATGAGGGGAAAAAGAGTAAACAATGCCTCATCCGACCACATTACTCTCTTCCACTGGTCAAAAGTTCAGGATTTTGTGCTTATTACACCATGTTCTAAATTGGCCTTAGTTTGTCGCAGTTGGCTTCCTTGTGGTAAATATCAGCTTTTTCAAGCTCACAGTGTATAGCTTGTGTTGACAAGGTCGCCTAGGAATGGATATAGCTTTCTTGGCTGCTGTTTTGTGATTTTTTTTTTTTTTTTTTTTTTTTTAAACCAACTATTCTGTTAAGTTTTTATCTCTGCTGGTGAGTTTCTTGTTCCCCTTCTATAAATAGTTTTTCCCTTGTTTGGCTTATCCTGCCATGATTTTCAACATTTTCCCCCTTGGTGCGTTGATATTTGTACTGCACAACTGCATTTCGGATACCAACTATTTTACCCCTTATAAAATCTGTTAAAAGTATTGGAATGAATGTAATGTATGACGCATGGACTGCTTTTTATTGGAGATTTAGTAACTTCCACATTGTGTTTTTGCTAAATGGCAAAGAAAAATACACCAAAAAATTGGTCAGCTGATAAAAGAAATTTGTAGTCATCTACTTATGGGTTTTTAATGTTTGTTGGTCACCTACTGTTTTAACAGTGGGTTAGCTACTGAGGATGTGCATTCATAATTTCAACATTGGTTTTCTCATTCCATCAAATTCATTAGACTTTTTACAGTGGCATTTATATAAATAGCAGAACAGGCCAAAATTTTAGCAACATTGCAGCAAATAGCCATTAGTCTCCAGCTGCACTCAGGAGAAGGGTTTCATTAATTGGGATTGTCCTTGATGTCTTTGAAAAAGTTTTTTTGTTAGAAATTCTGCTGGGATCAGGAACCTGAAATGAAAGTGTGATCATATTAGAAGGTAAGTGGTTTACTTGCAGCAGAGTCACGGTCTGCTTTGCATTTGTTTCAAGAAATAGGAAGGTTAGCTTGCAGACCGTTATCCAGGCTTCAAGCAGCTCTGTGTAATGTTGGAATCACCTGTAAAAATAGCCCTAGTCTGAATGGTATATGGGTCTTTCCACCCCTAAGTGTGAAAAAGAGGAAGAAGGTGAAAGAGGAGGAAGAGACTGGAGGTGATGAAGGCCAACGAGCAAAGAAGAAAAAGGAGGGCAGCAAAAAGGTACTTTGCATAGCCTAGGAGGAAGGGACTCCCAAAGACTGGCAGCTGGAAGGGTAGTGTTGATGGAGAACATTTAGTTTGCACTCTCACACGTGTACGTGCACACACGCCCACACCATCACCTCAACCTTCCAGAGCATTCTAAACTCTGTCTTCGCCCACTTGTTGATACACAGATGAAAGCCTGTCTCTCAGACTCCCTCAGTCACCTGTCAATGGTGCTTTTATCCCTCTTTATAGATCAGATGCAGCTGCTTCTTCTTAAGTCCCAAGATTTCTGCTGCACAGGGCTTCAGAGGTTGGAATTTGCAGTCTGCGTCATGGTGCGCGGGGCGTGTGTGTGTGTGTGTGTGTGTGTGTGTGTGTGTGTGTGTGTGTGTGTGTGTGTGTGTGTGTGTGTGTGTGGATTCTCTGGGAATTGGTATGTGTCGGTGTGTGTCTTTGTGTATGGGTGTGTGTTTGTCTGTGTGTGTGTGGGTGTGTGTATGTGTCTTTACTGTTAACAAACCTCGAAAAACAAAATAAATCGCTTTTCAGTTTTTCTTGCATCTGCGTGGGATGATATAATGAACCTGCCCAGTGGTCTTCGTATTAAAAAAGTCGAGACAGAGATGATCCTGCGAAATGCCTATTGAGGAAAAAACAAAAGACAGGCTTCACACAAACCATACAGGAATTTGCATTAATATTAAGAAAGACTGTGAAACTGCATAAAGATTTATCTTAGCTCTACCTGGCCTGCAGCTCTCTTTCAAGAAAAGAAAGAACCGCCCACACCTATTTCTAAACTGCCTCTGGTTTCAGTGAAATCCAAAGTTGGCCTTGGAAGCACTGTCTGTGCCAAGCACGGCCTGTTCTAACCCACACAACTATCGCAATTAAACCATTGTAAATTGAACTCAGCATATCGCAAAGTTTCAAATTAACCAACAAACACATCTTTTATAAGGCTTATGCCAGCTTCCACCCATCTTCCAGCTCCTAGTTGAGAAAACATTCCTGGGAAGGCCACTGGTTGATGTCTTCGCTTGTATGAGAGTTTCCTCTACCTCCTGAGGGGCCGGTTTCCCAGGCAGGGGTTAAGCCTAGTCCTGAACTAAAAGAACATTTCAATAGAGAGTTCTACTGAATAAAAGACTTTTAGTCTTGGACTAAGCTTAATCCTAGTGTGACAAGGTGACACTGCAAATAAATACTTTCCAGCATTTCAACAAAATGACAAGGCATTGTTAAGGTAAATATGAGTATTTTCCATCCTATAATAATCCTATGAAGGTGGATTAGGTGTGGACTAAATATAGTCCAGGGTTCAGTTTCATTCCTTCAGAGGTTATTCAGTTTGACTGACTTGTAGTGCTGACTCATGTCGAATGTATGGTGAGGGCAATCATGGGTAATGTAGTTTGATGAACAATGGACTGTTCTGACAGTTCTCCCTGCACAAACTTGTCTGTGATGTAATTATAATATCAGGGAGGAAACTTTTGATAGGCCCAGTGTTTGTTTAAATATCAAAGGCTCCTTGTCAAAGAAGCAGCGGGATGATAAAAACTGCATGGCGGACTTGCAGATGACAGACGGTGGGGGAACTTGCTAACCTGTGACGCTCATTACACTTGCCAGAAGCCGAAGGAAGAGAAGGCGGAACAGCCAGTGTCCTCGAAGAGGAAGAAGACAAAGGAGGAGATTGAAGCCTCGAAGCTTTTGAAGATAAAGATGAAAGAGGAAGAGGAGAAACAGCGGTGGCGATGGTGCGTGTGTGTGTGTTTGCACGTGAGTGTGTGTGTGTGTCTACTGCCAGTGGGGTAGAAGTGAAGGGTTCTCCCTAAAGAATGCCGGAGTGACAGTCTGCCATGATGTTCTCCACAATCCAAAATTAGCCACGTCAACTGATTTAGCGACAAACATAGCAAAGAGATGTGAGAATGAGGCAGAAAGAGTGTCTTTGAACATTTCTGTTAAATTAGCGGGTTTAATGTACAATTCATACAATGCAATAGACTTTGCCAGTGCAGGAACTGTTTTAGAAACCTTTGTCTGGTTTTGGAGGATGTGGTCGGCCGCCTTGTAAAAACATTGTGGGGTGACCCCTAAAATAGGGTTGTGTACGGTACAGACTATAAAATACACTGCAAAATGTATTATAATTGTGTGCAAATACAAGTGTATAACCTTGTATGCATGCTAGATAAAACATTCAAGTTGTCTTCTCTCTCTCCTTTTCTGTTTACTTTTTTGCCTGTCCCCCTTCCCATGTCTCTTCCTCTATCAGGTGGGAGGAGGAGAAGTATGAGGATGGGATCAAATGGAAGTTTCTGGAACACAAAGGTCCATATTTCCCCCCAGAGTACCTGCCCCTGCCAGATAATGTGAAGTTCTACTACAATGGTGAGGGCTAGGATCCATTTCCTACCCAGAAGCCCATGCACCCTCCTCAGAAATGTGGTGGCAGCACTGACTGTGTGTGTGTGTGTGTGTGTGTGTGTGTGTGTGTGTGTGTGTGTGTGTGTGTGTGTGTGTGTGTGTGTGTGACCTCTCCAGGAGAACTGAGAGCGCAAGTGCGTGCGTGTGTGTGTGATCTCAGGAGAGATGAGAGAAGTGCATTTGCACGTTTGTTTGCGTGTTGCATTTTTAGATTTATGTTAGATTTAGGTTATTTGCAGTGTTCTTAGGTGAGAGTCGTCGAGTTGTTTGTTTGCTTGTGTGATTTATCGAAGCTCTGTAATGTGTGTGTGTGTGTACACATGTGTTGAGGTAATTGTGTGTGTGTGTGTGTGTGTGTGTGTGTGTGTGTGTGTGTGTGTGTGTGTGTGTGTGTGTGTATTTATGTGTGATGTTCTGAGTTGAGGTAATTGTGTGTGCTATGACACAGGGAAGCAGTGAAGCTCAGTCCTTCTGCAGAGGAAGTGGCCCTCTTCTTCGCCCAGATGTTGGATCATGAGTACACCACCAAGGACTTGTTTCGCAACAACTTCTTCAAGGACTGGCGAAAGGTATGACCAGAGGACAGGGATAATGAGGGAGTGTGTGAGGAGGAAGTCTGCTAAACGTGGGGAACGGGAGTTTTAGGATGCTTTTACACATTATTCATTTACAGATTGTAGGTGTAGGATATTTACTGCAGCAATTCAAATGCAATAATTCATACATAAATGATTCTGCTGAAGTCATTTGCTCAACGTACAGTGAGTTTCTCCCAATGAAGTACTTTGCTCAAGGATACACCAGCAATTCCCTACCTGTCCAGCTCCCCGACCATTATACAGCACTGCGGAATGGGTGCATGGAGGAAGAGTGGGATGAGAGGAAGAGGAGGGGAAATGATGGAGAGGAACAGGGAAATTGAGTGGGAGGGATGGATGACAGATGTAGAGAGTTTTCTTGGAAGATGAGGAATGAGATATGGGGGATATGGGAAGCAGAAATGGGGGGATGAAAGAGAAAGAGAATGCACAAGGGAAGAATTTAAAGTGCAGGGAGGGGGAAGGGGACGTTATGGAGATTTGGAGCTGTGGGGTGAAACAGTTCCGATGGGGGGCGAGAGGATGGGTGGGGGGGTTGATGTTTCTTTGATGCTTAATGTTGGGGGGCCACCTCATTTCCCAAGTTTCCTAGAGACATCCAGCTAACTGATCAGTACAAAAGTAAAAACTCAGAAGTGCCAGAACAATCCTTTGTGTTGTGGTAATGTGCATGTCATTTGAGTAGGGGTGGGAAGGGGGTGAATAAAATTGAAGGGGTGGTGGAGTGTTTGGGGGGGGGGGGGTTGGGCTGTTTCTCTTTTCAGGGTCCCGGGAAACCCAAAGGCAAATAACATGCAAAATTAATTTCTTACTGCTCAGCACTCAATGCTGTCGAAAATACGATTTGTGTAAGAGCATTGATATGCTAATCCGGACAAGTTGCTTCCCGCTTGTGAACAAATCCAATTAAACTATTTCACAATGACAAGAAACCCTCTTCTGTCCTCATCCGGCCACTCTGTCTCCATCTCCATCGTACCAACCAACCTCCCCCCCTCCACAAACTGTCAATCAGACACAAAACTAGAAACAGTGCATTGTGTCAAGGTGTGATTGATTGGTTAGTTTTTCCTGGTAAAAATGAGAAGTATTGTTTGTTGGATTGTGTACGTTGGGCCGGGCGGTAATTGTTGGTGTTTGTTTTCTGTGTTGGCTCACGGAGGTTGCACTGAGTGGGAGAGTGTAAATGATGCAGTATGTGTGTGTGTGTGTATGTGTGTGTGTGGGCAGGGAATGATTTTTGATATATGGAACTTGAGAGGCTGAAATTGTGTCCCTGCATGGGAGTGTGTGTTGGTATGTAGTGTATGCGTTCCGTGGTATGAACATTGGGGCAACACGGCTCTGAGGAACACACTGTACGAGTCTGCCCATTAGCCTTGTCATGTCCTGTTCAATAAATGTGCTAAATAGCTCTCCCTGTTCCGGCTCTTCTCTTCTCATCTTCGATTTAGTCTTTTGAAGTCACCCGTGTCTTTTTGTGAAAGAGGGGCTATCACATCGACCGAAAAAGCCAGTGCGGATAATTGCGGGAGGCAAACACAATTGTTCAGTTTATAATGATATTCATTCATTCCCAAAAGTTCCAGGTTATAGCTGAACGCAAAGGCTTTGATGGTAACCGTTTGATACAGTCACCATCTTGGGGTTCGTATTGACTCCAAACTTGACTGGAAGGGAAACGCGACACTGTGGCTTCATTAGCATAGTCGGAATTCTCAAATGTTCTCTGCGTACTTGCATTTCAAAGTGGTCTGGAAGAATACTGCTAACTTGCTGATATTTTGAGAACATATAATCTCATAAATAAATGATTGTATTGACTTGATTGTTATTATAGATATTTGTCATAAGGGATGGTATGCAAATGTGTTGGTTTACAATTTGATGTTGGCAAGGCAAACCCATTGTGTATGCGTATTTGTGTATGTGGGGGTAAGTGTGTGAACAGTTTGATATGTGTGTTAGTGAGTTTGTCTGTCTGTCTGTGCAGCAGGAGCAGGGTTCAATGTCTTGTCCTCTCATTGGCTGTCTGTCTCTTCAGCTGAGGCGGAGTTTGATGTTGTGCTTTCCTATTGGCTGTCTGTCTATTCACCAGGTGCCGGGTCTGATGTTGGTGTTTCTCATTGGCTGTCTCTCCATGTACAGGAAATGACACTGGAGGAGAGGATGGTTATCACTGACCTGAACAAGTGTGACTTCGGGGAGCTCTTCCGCATGCACAAGGACAGGGTGGAGACCCGACGCAACATGAGCAAGGAGGAGAAGCAGGTTGGTGGTGCAGCGACACTAGCGCAAGCGGCTGGCAGAAGAGTTGGCTGAGTTAGCTCAGAGTTTAGCTCGCAGAAAGTCAGTCAAAAGGCCCCCAGTGTTTGCTGGTTTTCCTGTTATAAACATAATTGCAGCCTGTGAATTGTAGCAAGCTGTTAATTCTTCTTAATGAGACACTTTAAGTGCATTTAATGGTAATGATTTACACCTCCGACAGCCACATTATGACAGAAATAGCAAGACATGCAGCGAAGAATAAATATCCCTTATTCTCATCCTGGGACTTTTAATCAGTCAGCGTGTCTTCTTCAACAATTTGCTATAAAGAAAATTATCCCTTTTAGGAAGAGGTTGCATTTTTAAGTGATTCAATTAATGACAGGCAGATTAAATCAGTGAGGTCGTATTTGTTGAAAGTGTGGACATCTGGTCACTGAAATTAAGCTGTTTATTGGAGATTAAGGGGTCAAAGATAATTGTTATGTCGATGAGCCCTAGTTGGATTGCCTTAAATAAGGAACACAACAGGAGACACAACAGCAACTTAAATTGATTAAAGATTGGTTGTAATGTGATCTAGAACTGGACTGAGGGCCAGATTTACTAAAGGACTGTGACTGCTTTTCAGGTGTGAAAGTAGCCGCTAAAACATCTCAGTATTTACATGCGAATTGCTGTTGAGTTGCAATGCGTGAAAATCGCTATTAAAATGGAATTTGTGGTGACTACGTCGCTTTGTGACATTCCTCTTGATACATAGTAAAATCTGTCCATGCATATGTATACCTGGGGTAAAGCATGGAGATTTTGTGAATGAGGCCAATTAAGTATTCCGTCTATTTTACTAAACCTTGCAATAGCTGTGACTCCTGTCTTAGCATGGGAATTTTTACCATTTCTGAAACCAGACGGTAAATTTTGCACTTTCCAAGAGTTACCCTCTTTCAGTTAACCTAACAGCAAATACTCACATGATATTACTCAGGTTACACTGTCATGGCATAATCGGACTACTGGAGGAACTTGAGCCACGCACCCAAAGATCAAATACTCTGTCAGCTTTGGTGATGCTGTTAACTGTTAACTGCATGTCCTCGTGTCCGTGTCTTTTCAGTAGCGTTGCATGGCTTACAGGTGGGTTGTTCCATCATACGTTGTACAAGTGTTCATAAAAAGAGAACACACATATCCCATAAATGATGCAAATGCAAAACAAATAATCACAAATGTTGTAGCAAGGTACAGCGGTTCACATCACGGCAGCTTAATTTTCAGGAGTAGCTCTGTCTACAGAAAGTGAGAGGGTGGAACAAGTGGAATGTGTTAGCCACACTGTAATAACCTTATTCCAATTGGTGTTTATATCTGTTGTTAGACCACCAACTCTGTTTTTGCCCGTATTGTATTGTAGGAAAGTCTTATTTTCTTTACTTTCTGTACTGTTCTTTTTGCTGGCCAGTAACTAATAAAGTAATTGTGAACATGATGTCATACTAAAATGTACGCCTCTCGGTTTGTGTTTAATTTATATACTGTAATACTGCATTATGAAGCTGTACCGTGGTAGCTGCTATATCTGTTACCTGATCAGTACATTTAAGTTTCATTTTCCTTCAGGTTTCCTCACTCTTGCACCAGGTTGCTCTGTATCCATTTGGCATTGCCTTTTTATCTGGATGTGTAAGCCTGTCATATCTGACCTTTTTTATGGGCGTTTAATTTTTTTGATTGCATAATTAGACCAACTCTTAGTAAATCGGTTGTTAATGTTTTGGTGTTTGAGACCACAAAAGTGTCGCTATGTAGTGAATATTTTTGCACTGCGACTATTCCTTTGTAAATTTGTCACTGAGTTTTTGTGCTCTAGTGCTGTAGCTCACACAAATGGGTGTGGCTTAGATCAGGGGTCAGGGCTCACATTTAAGTAGGCGGGGCTAAGTGACAGGTGGGCGGATGTCCCCAGAGATGGTGAGGAAATGGTATTACATGTGTCTGGTGACAAAATGTACTCCACCCCCTCCATTCATTGAAATGAATACAAAATCAAGTAGATACATGAAGCACCCAGAAGTGAAAATAAATGAGTAATTAATTAAATACATTGTGGCCCAATTAATAGTGATTTTAAAGCACAAAAAAGACACCCATCAAGGCTATATGCATAAAACAGATTATTGTGAGAAGCTGAATTTAGTAAAACATTGAAAGTTTTAAATGTATTATTTAAACACATTATTGAAACCTTGTTATTTAAATCTTATTCAATAGAACAATAGCGAACAATTTTGAACAATAGCGTCTACCTTTGGATCAACCATGATTAGGTAAAGCTGAACTCTTGAAATCTCTGCAGTTGTTCAGGGAACAAGAGGCCAATGTCTTATTTTCTGGACCTCTTAAACCCTCTGTGCTGTCTCAAAGCTGCAGAGACTACATAGACGTGTGTGCCACTGTTAAGCAACGACCTTTGGAGACTGTACAGTAGCAATTAGCACTATTAGACTCCAGTCTGAGTGTGTTCATTCTGCAGCATGGGGCTCGTCTTCCAACCTCATTCTAGCACCATACCAGCAAGACCCAGCGTGAACTATGCTCATTACTTATGCCGTCACAGAGACCATCCTCCTGCCCAACCCTCCCGCCGCGCTCTCATTTCCCATGCTGCCATGGGCCAGCGTTCTGTTCACTCATTTCCCAGTGATCGAGAAGGGAGATGGATTATGGGAGATAACCCCATCGAACGGGCTATCGCTATTGGAGCGGATCAGCTTGAGGAGTTCTGATCTGTGCCATGGAAGAGAAGAGAGAGGCGTAACCGATCGAGAATCGATCCAGGGCTACCATGGCTTGGCGTGCGAGCATCTGGACATGAATGTGAAATCATAATTGCTGTAGTAGGCACAACCAGGACCTCACAAGTGTGAATGAATTCATCATTCAAACTGCATATTCTCCTGCTAACCCATGAACCGATTGAAGGCCATGAATAATTTTGAAAATGCATCTTGTGCACCCACTCATACGCACCCACTCAGTCTTTGACCAGAACATTTCTTGGTAATTTGCAGTTTATCATGCTATAATGGGCTGCACAGTAGAAAACATGTTAAAAATAAAGTAAAGCATCCATTTGGGGAGCGTTTGAAAACCTGAAAAAGACCACGTGGGAGAAAAAGTACTTTTAAACTGTGAGTTCCTTCAGCTTGTATCATTATGATTTGAAGTCAAATTGCATTAGGTTGTGCTGAAGTGGTTTCAGAAATGCGTAAGAAGAGTGGTTATTTTGTAAAAAAAATTAATAAATAAAATAATAAATATAAAGGTTTATGTTTTTTGAAAAGCTGGCAGCACTGCGAGTGTCGGACCGGAGAGAGCCAGACCTTGTACAGGTTCAAATGTCAGGTGATGGATCGTGGTGCTTTCGGTTTCTGAGGAGGAAATCCATATTTTATCGACGGGAGAAAGCATCAGGTGCCTCGACAGGCACCTTTACCCTTGGCTGTTTTTTGAAATGCGCCCAGCTTTATCCCTGATCTGAGACCAGTGGATGAAGGATTAAAGTGAGCTCACTGGGGCTTTGATGTGAAGGAGAAAGGTGGGGGATATCTGGTATTTGAGAGAGAGGAGGAAACTGGGAGGGGGGATGGTGTTCTAGACAGTTCTCTGAGTGCATTGGGACTGAACTCAAGAAAACTCCGATCTGTCAACCTGTGTGAACTGACAGCATTTGTTTCTTGCCCCTTTATATGGAAATGGAGGCTATCCAATTTCTCCAGGTGTATTCAGATCACTGACACGTCCAGCCCAGAGTGAGAGGATGGGAAGGTTTATTTATGGTGGGAATATGTTGAGTGAATATGTCGCTCAGTGTCAATGAACCTCCACACCGTATCACACTGTCCTGGGGTAGTGTACACCTACCCCCAGTAGATACCCTTAGCTTAGCTTAGCTTAGCTTAATCTGCATGTAACATTGTAATGATGTGTATCCTGTTAATTTTTATTGAAATATATTTGCACCATTGCTGATGGAATGTCAGAAATACACCCAGGGACTGGACAGTTATGAAGTTTGGGGTAACTGATAATTGTATTGGTTTGAACCCTTTAAAACCTGTGATACAACCCATTACTGTGATACAAATGGTAATGAACATTTTATGTAATAAAATAAAATGTGGATCTTCAGTATGTGTTTTGTCGGTGCAGCAGGTGTGTAGTAATTGTTACATCTGTACATGCAACATTGTTAAAACGTTGCTGTGACATTCCAACCCACAACCAATGGTTCACCTGCTGTGTTTGATCTGTGTTTGGCTTTATGTTAAGTATTCTTTTCTTTTCATTTATCAAAGGTGATCAAGGAGGCCAATCAGAAGATAGTGGAGGATTTTGGCTACTGCACACTGGACCACCACCGGGAGCGCATCGGTAACTTCAAGATCGAGCCTCCGGGCCTGTTCCGTGGGCGGGGTGACCACCCAAAACAAGGCATGCTCAAGAAGAGGATCCAGCCTGAGGATGTCATCATCAACTGCAGCAAGTGAGGGGCGGAGCCTCGAGAGGGTGGAGGGTGGTGTGGCGAGAGGGGGAGGGGTCAGGGAACCGAAGGGTGAAGAGAGGGGGAGGGGCCAGGGGAACAATGGTGGGGAGAGGGGGAGGGGCTAAGGGAACAGAAGGGTGGGGAAGGGGGGTGTGGTGAAAAAAAGTAGATGAGATTAGCTTTCATTGCCTTATATATACTTGAAGCGCATGTGCAGATGTGGTCATTAGTATCTGTAGTGATACAATACTAGTGAGATGTGGTGAGAAAGCATTTACAAATGACAGAATTACAAAAAAATTCACAATCGATCCTTTCTCATTAACATAACAGTTTAGACTTCTTTGGAACCAGTAAAAATTGTGCATTTCGGAACAGGGCCTACATTAGCAAGGGTGCCTCCACTTCCCTCCACAGAGACTCCCATATTCCAGAGCCCCCTGCTGGTCACAAGTGGAAGGAGGTGCGTCATGATAACACAGTGACGTGGTTGGCTAGCTGGACGGAGAATGTGCAGGGGTCCTTCAAATACGTCATGCTCAATGCCAACTCCAAACTGAAGGTACAAGCAAGCTGCAGTGGACCCAACCATTCACTAGGGGGCGAGCGGGTTACACTAGACCCAACCATTGAGATACTGCAGAATCATAAAGAGCTAAGGTGGTCTTGGGGTCCATGTTGACAGGTGTGTGGTGGGGGGGAGTATATGTGTAATTCTAAGTTAAGGAGGTAACTGCATGCAAATCAGAGGTGTCCTGAGTGTTTGTGCATGAGAGTGTGTGTGTTGCCGTGGGCATAATAAAGAATAATGTGAATAATAAACATGTTTTAACAAAAACTCTCTAAAGAGGCTCTTGAATTCAGAGCAATTTGTGTTTGTGTAAGCCGTAAGAGGAGGTGGGTGTTTCCGGAGCAGCGTGACCCAGGGTCGAGACTGGCTAATCTGCACCCCCTTGCTCCACAACAACCGCCATTTACCGCTCACCGCCAACAGCTGCCTTTTGTGCCCGCTGGAGTCCCGCGCTTAACAAAAGGGCGGACTCAGGAAATCAGGACGCAATTTATTTCTCCATTTACGTCCCCAACAATGGGCACATAATGACAAGTGTTCCCCTTCCCCTGTTCTCTTGCTGTATTTATTTATTTGTTTATTTCTCCGTCGAGTTTCAGCCTTTTCATCAGTTGGTCCCCGAAGGGCCGTGAGAAAAGCCTCGTGAGCCCCGCTGCTCGGCGTCGACGGCGTGGCGGGTTCCGGGGCCTCCGCGGGCTCATACATGCTGACACTAATTAAGTTGCGTTATTAAATCAGTTTAATAGTTTCGTGTTTGAGTGATGGAGCGAGAGAGTGCACGTAGGCGGTGCAGTAAGGCAGGGAGCCATCGCACTTGGGCACAGGGTTGCATAAAAGAACAAAGAAAGGGAATAAAACGCTGCGTTAACGCGAACCTCCACCCACCCCCGCCGCCACCCCCCACACGGTGCCCGGCGTGGCCGAGAATGGCCCAGCAGGCACCCCCTGGTGGTCACACCCCTAACAAACATGCCAACTGTGACGTTTGCCGACGCCAAACCATTTTCACCTTCTGACAGACGTTCAGAAAAGAATGTCTGTGTCTTTGCGGCCTACCTTTGACTGTCCTGACAGCTTTTCTGCTGCTGTGAGCCTTCTGGGCTCAGGTAGGGGTTGGGTAGCTGTAATCACCTCCGTCCATCTCCAGTCAACTCTGAACGCTTATTCGACCTCTCCCACTCTCATCATTTCCCTCTTCACCTTTTCACTCCCTCATCTCTTGTTCTTTCTCCCCTCACTTTCTCTCTGCCCATCCTCATCTCTCTTTCTCGCACTTCTCCTTACCACCCTCCCTCTCTCTCCAGCCCCTAGCTTCACCCCCACCCCGCCCCACCTCACCCCACCCCCCCCTCCCTCCACTTTATTTGTAAAGGTTAAATTATTCCACAGTTTTCAGCCTTGACAAAACTCTTGCAACTGAAGGTAACGAGGCATGGGCTAATTAAACAGCCTGTGGCGATGTCACTATTTCACAGTTTCCGTAATAAATACGTTCGCTCGGCGGCTTGCATGCTGATTCCTCGTTGCTCTCAGGAAATGTTTGCCACTCAGTCCTCAAGTTCCTTTAGTTTTGGGGTTGACCAGGGGAACGGTTGCGCCCCCTGACCAGGCCTCTTGGGGTGAGACAAAGCCAGTAACAGGCATCCAGACAAAAACCCAAACCTGATACGGTCTCCCTCGTTCCTCAGATTGGCTGCTGTGGATTATTTCATCTCTCTAAAGAAAGGCAGACAGTAATCGGGAGCTTAAGCAAGCTTTCAGTGTCTCCGTCTCCTTGAGTAAAAGGCCTTCATAATGCTCTGTGTTTCGGGAAATTGGAGGCCAATTTTGAAAATTAAAGCTCACCGGTCTCTGGTGACAGAATGGCCTAGTTAATTCTGAAAATGCAGGGGTACTGGCACTTTACACTTGTCGTTTTTTTTTTTTTTTTTATTCATTTTCATTTTTATTGTAACTCATTCTGAGCCTCTACATGAAGCATGTCTAAGACATTTGGTGAGTACCATGCTTTCTGTCACCAGTATGGCTTATACTCATTCTTGCTGAAATTTTCTCCTCTAGAACCATGTTTTAAGAGAGTTGTACCAACAGCTGCAGAAGTATTTTCATTGGTTTATCTTGTCACATGGTACATAGAAGTGTCCAACTGGGTTCAAGAACAGCTTAACTGGTGATGATCTCTTCGTCTCACAGCATAAGTATGATAAAGCATTTTAGATGACCATTGGAGGGCTAAGGGTAGAACTACAACTTGTGTTGCACTGACTATGTAATGGAGTGAAATGGTGGAAGAACATGGCAAGTGTACTCTTTAGATGGAGTGTAATTGTAGCTGTCCATTGTTAGTTCAGCGTGGTCATCTTCAGTGATGTCACTCTGTGTGGGTCATGTCCCCTGCAGGGTGAGAAGGACTGGGAGAAGTACGAGGTGGCCCGGAGGCTGAAGGGCTGTGTGGAGCAGATCCGGGCCCAGTACAAACAGGACCTGAAGTCCAAACAGATGCATATACGCCAGAGAGCTGTGGCTCTCTACTTCATCGACAAGGTGGGGGGAGGGCGGGACTTCCTGTCTCCTGTCCTATTCTTAGGAGTTCATTGGTCCTCGGGGTTTGAGTGGGCAGCAGCAAAAAGCTATCCCCTCAGTGGAGTAGACAAAGGAATGAAAAGTGTTTACTGCTATTAAACATTACCCTGTCAAGATTTCTGATCTCTCAAGTGCCAAAATATCAATAATGATTGATAGATGACAAACACTTTTTGTACATAAATATAGCTAAGCATTCTAACTGCATGTAGGCAATGGTTGCACAGGGAAGTGATGTAGGATCATCAAGCACCATGTCACTTCCCGCTCTGTGGAATTGGAGGTCCACAAAAGACAGTGAAATTGCATTGGACTAAAGAATTTACCAAATGACTTGCATAGGATGATGAAAAGGACCTAGACTCAGCAAATTGGTGGTCCCACAGCAGGGCCATAAACACGTTGTTTATATAGCAATTTTTGAAAACAGCTATGGTAAACTCAATGAGAAATCCCATGTCCTTGTTCCTCTTTATAAGGTTTGCTTTAATATAACATTGTTGATGTGATAGCCTACATTGTAATAGTGGGCAGATACTCTGTTTTTTTGTTTATTTGTAAGGGACATGCACTGTCTGATGCTTTGTACATGTGTTTCTAGCCAAAGCTAATTTCCAACAGCAGTCTTTTGGTGGGCAGGGATGGTCCATGCTGTCAATAAAATTACCACATTATTAAAACATCGGCAGTGCAAAATGTATGAAAAAGTGACTTAGGTGGTGAAGTGAAGGACCCGTGGAGTTTTGGGGAGCGTGCCTGTACTCAGGGGGTGACCCCTCTCCATGTGTACCTGGCAGCTGGCCCTCAGGGCGGGGAATGAGAAGGAGGAGGGCGAGACGGCGGACACGGTGGGCTGCTGCTCGCTGCGGGTGGAGCACATCACGCTGCACCCGGAGCTGGACGGAGAGCGCAACGTGGTGGAGTTCGACTTCCTGGGTAAAGACTGCATCCGCTACTACAACAAGGTCCCCGTCACCTCGAGGGTAAGGAGATTACTCCGGCCGGCCCCGTTACCGCCAGAGGCCCGTTAACATCGGGCTTTATGCTTGCACTGACTCGTCTTTATGATCTAACGATCACGATAAGAAGAGACTGCTGACAGAATAAGAGACACCATGCGCAAGTCAGCAACTTTTCTGAAGTGGCCTATTGGGCCTATACTGAAGGGTGAAGAGGCGTGTTTCACAGTTAGGAGGTGGGGCATAACCAGGAGGTACATTTTAAAGTGAGGAGGTGCAACATGATGACAATGTCCACTTTATTATTTATTGTTACACTTTAAATTTGGGAGGTGCTGCATGATGAGGAGGTGCATTTACCCATTAGAAGGTGGAAAACCAGTTGGTAGGCTTTATGATGATGATGAGGAGGTGGTGCATAGTTAGGAGGTGAGTGGTGAGGTGGTGTACACTGAGGAGGTGCTAGATAAGGTGGTGGTTCATGGTAAGCTGCCTGGCTCACCAGGAGGACAAGTGCACAAGACTTCCATTTGAGTCTTCCAGTGAACGTTGGAATCAAACTCTACCGCAAACCCAGACAGAACCAACCCACTGCCATTTAAACCTAGACATAACTAATCAGCACAGAGACACCGGATGGTTCATAAAAGGATGATGTGCAGGAAAAGGACTGTTCATTAGTAATTGCTGTGAGGTGAGTAGAGATTAACGCTGTTTATAAGAATCTTTCTTCAGGGACAGGAATTTCTCTGTTCCTCAGGGGGAATATAGCGCAAAAAAAAAATCGGAACAAAAACACTTCCAGGACAGAGGAAATGTTTCCATCTGACAGCCATTTCGGCTCTCTTTGTTGTTATTTTAGCCCAAGGTTTAATTGTTATTCAAATTAGACTATTTAAAAACAGCCCATCAAGTAAAATTAATTAGTTCTCTGAATATTTTATCAGGTTGATTTTGGAAGGGAAAGAAAAACACAACTTCTTGGAAATGTCAGATATAATTGAGAGAATATTTTCCCTTCTTCATGAGCTGAATAAATAGCAAGAGGAGCCTTTGGGTCTCCAAATTAAACAAGCGCGTCACATGACCATCTGCTGATTAATTGGCCAACAGGCCTGTGGTTAGGCACTGGTGTTTATGGTTATTCAGTGGTGTTAGCCGGTTGTCATTTTGCTCAGGTTAGTACACTGACATTTTGCACAGCATTGAGTGCTATTAATCGGCTCGTCATGCAATTCTCAAGTCTTGCATTGCGCCGTTTAATAAATGCATACCGCATGTGTTATTTTATTCTCCTCCCACAGGTCCAGCTCGTGTGCATTAATGTAGTGCTGGGATGGCTTAAATATCATGTAGATGGAATGATTTTCTGAAATGATTTTTCTGTTCAGTTCAAGCTCCCACCACACCTTAAAGCTCCACTCTTGCATCCGCACACACACACGCACTGGAATATTGTGGTTGGAATATTGAGCAAGTCATAAAGTATGAATGAAAAGCTTCCCTTCTTAGTCACAGTCACTTCCTTGAGACAGCTTTTACTTTCCCTTTGCAGTGCAGTGCACATTCTCTCAAAATGAGAAACGTCAGTTTACAGTTGGAGCGAGCTGAATGACACACTACATTTTAAACCGTTTAAAAAAAGTTCTGTAATTGTACTAATCATCTGGCCTACAGCTGAAGTAAAAATTCTTCCCACACAAGTGAAACCCATATGGCTCATTCATTTAGGACCCCAGTTCTTCTTTTTTTCTGCAGCATTTAATTATTCAAATCAGACTATTTAGAAGCAACATTTCAGGTACAATTGATTACCCCTGTGCATAATTTATCCTATGTACCAGGAGAGTAATGGGAACTTGTTGGAAATGTCAGATCTAATTGAGAGAATCTTTTTTGTCCTATTCTTTGTTGAGAAAGCAATGAAATTTACTGCTGCAAACAAGTGCTGATTAGCGCATGTTTGTCTTGTGAGATTCCAAGAGTGTTTTAACTGTTGATCTGGTTACCCAGACTGCTTTGAGTCACATTCTGACCCATTGTGATGAGTTGATGTTTCTGACATTAGAGTCAATGGTACCGCTCTTGAATCTTCAGGTGGTAATGCTAGCATTGCTGTTTTTTTTCCAGGTTTTCAAAAATCTGAAGCTTTTCATGAACAACAAGGATGGGGGAGACGACCTTTTCGACTGTCTAAATGTAAGTCAGGGCCCAAAACTTGTCTGTGCCCATTAAATTTGGAAAGTGTAATGTATATGTCGGTGTGCGTATATGTAATGTCTATGAGGTCTACCGACTGATCGAATGGTCAGGCCAAGAGATCCAGCTGGTACTCCTAGCTTCTGGCATCTAGGATGTGTGTGAGGATGCTGATAAGGTTGATTTTTTTGCTTTGGTTTAAAAACACAATGTACGGACACTCCCAGAATCCCCTCTGCTGTCAAAATCACCCTTAATGATGCCTGTGTCCATTGGGAGAATTTGATTGGAGAGTTTCCAGGGCTATGTCATAGAGAAGGTATGTCAGCCCAGCTTAGCCATCTGAATATAATTCTTTTGCTATGAATATTACAGGAATATTACAGAAATTTTTAAACTTGTATAGGCATGCATTAATTGGGGTCTTTAATAAAGTACGTATTGATCCTCGCCGCTGTAACCGGTAAGTTGGTTAGCCTGCTAGGTACCAAACAATTGCTTTATTCACCATGCTCAGTGCCTTTCATTTCAGTGATTTTCATTTTAGCCAGTAGTCTGCAGATCTTATTTTTGTTTTATTTCCCAAGACAGGTCATTTTTAAAAGCTCCAAATCAGCTGTCTTCATATCAGCCTCTTGGCGTTCTTCACCAGTTTAATTAAACGGACTGTCAAGCCCATTACATTCCGGCAATTTTAGTTAATAAGTGTCTGTTTATGTTTTTTGTTAATGCATCGTTGGATAAGGTCACATATTAAACTTTGTAAAAGTGTAAAAACAGGTTATTTAGTGCCACTGCCTAGTTGTACTGTAGCTATAGGGTGAACTCAAGATGTCTTAAAGCAGTCAAGTTTCACATTCCCATGGTATATAGTATTCCACATTATTCAACTAACAGGTCTGTAGTCTTCTAGTTAATGTATAGTAATTTTCTAATTATTAACATTGTGTCCACAAGATGAATTTGTAATTTTGCACATGCATTCCACTTTAGAAACACTACTGCTGGCTG
Organism: Albula goreensis; assembly: GCA_022829145.1. NCBI lineage: Eukaryota > Metazoa > Chordata > Actinopteri > Albuliformes > Albulidae > Albula > Albula goreensis. Next base: position 27,382,486 of record CM040755.1, read on the forward strand.
TGTGAGTGCCCTTTTCAGTCTGCCACTTTTAGTTTTAAACGTCTGTGGGGGCTGTCATCTAACTTGTTTTTGGGGACCAACAACATAAACCGAAATGACACAAGCTCAAAATAAAACCGAACACCTGAAACATCGCAGTCTCCTTTGCATTTGATCTGCACTGCATCTTTCAAAACTAGGTATGTCTTTGTGAAAAATCCCTGAAAAACAAAACAAAATATACAAAATAAGATAACCACATAGGACACGACCAGCCTATCTTTAGATACAGTATGGGTATGTTTTTTTGTGATGGGCCATTAAAAAAACAAAATGAGACGTAGAGCGACATTAAATAACGTTTCACTCATTACAGCTTTTCAGTGACAAGTCTTCAGTGTGGCACCCTCTTCTTTCTGTCAGAAAGTCTCAATACATTATAGTCAGTCCGTTTTAATGGAGCATATTTAATGCTAGCCCCTTTGTTATGAATTCTCCTTATTCATTTCAGATCTCCCAAATATTGGATCTGAAGGCCTCAACATATTGAGTAACATTAAATGGATAATGCATCAGTCGTTAGATTGCTGACAGCATATCTTTAGTATACAGAGTGTAAGTGTGTTTGATGGCTGGGTCAGTAGGTGGGGTGGAGTGGTAGTGTAGCTTAATGATTATGGAGCTGAGCTTCCAACTGGAGGTGGTGGATTTGATTACCAAACAGAGCTCTGCTGTGGCACCCATGAGCAAGATATCAACCCCAATTGCTTCAGTAAAAATATCCAGCTGTATAAATGCATCCTGAGTCGAAATGTGAAACCGTAAATTGCTCTGGAGTGCTGAATGTAAGGTAAATGTTGAGTTTCACGAAAACGAAGGTTATGACTACAAACATGAGAGGATAAATGTATAAGGACTGTACATAGAAAATGTAGAAAAAATCAAATGCACATTAAATTGGCATATGTCATTGCTGTGTAAAACATCAACCTCAGTGTCAGTCTCTCAGGTATTGAGAAACATCGGTATCAGAATGTGTATGTGCATTACTGTGTGTGAATGTATGTCGTCATTATTGCTCATGTATGTATATGTGCATGAGTGCTTTCTGTATGTGGAAATGCATGCATTTGTGTGCAGTTGCTCATAAGGGTGTGTTTCTGTGCTTCTGTAAGCTTAAGATCCCCGCATAGTCTCTGCTTGTATCTGATCATGGCCCGGGTTCTGGATCACAGAAGCGGTTCCTGTCTGAGCCCAGCCGCGCTCCTCCTGCCCAGATCGATACAGTCACCGCTGCGCCGCGGTATCGCCATGCTCCAGAAGGAACAGGGGCTGGTCCGATACCTGCTCCGCTCCATCAGGCCTGTCAGACAAACGTCAGGGGCCTGGCGCTGTGTCGGACCCGCCTTTTAAGATAAGAGCCAGCCTGATCCCTGGTTCTGCCGGTCCGCGCTCATCCTATATCACAACTGCCCTGCTGCTGCCGCCGTGTTCGGATCGATCGGCTGGTGGGGGTTGGTGGAGGGGGCTGGTGGGGATATGGCAGTGGAGTGTCACTTTTCGGGCCCCTGACCACAGAGGAATTAGGAGAACTGAGCGCAGGTGAGGGGGTGGAGGGGGCCACACGGATTTTAATGGGCTGCCAAGGCGAACAAGAGGGTCGAACCCCCGCTATCTGCCACAGCCTGAGAAGCAGGAGATCAAGGACCGTGGACGTGCCTTCATTATAGCTCAGCGCCGGTCGGACCTGCTCCTCTACCTTTCCAACTGTCTATAAGCTGCTCAGTCTCAATTCAACACCTACCGCAGTCCCTTGCATTACCCGGGTGTTTGTCTGTGTGTGTGCATGCTTGTGTAGATTCCTCGTTGCACATCTTGGTGTGTTTTGGATCCCTGGCTCCAGCTGTGTGAGACCGTGGTAACGAGGGGGGCGGGTCCATTTCAAACGGCGATAAACGGTGGGAGACGTGGGAAGGCCCCTCCCAGCGCTGTCACTTTGAGTTATTCATTCAAATCAGAGGGAAGAAAATAGTGCCATAAGCTTTTAATCCTCTGCATAGTCCAAATAATAATAACAACTGTGCAATGGAAATGGTCCTTTTTCCTCATTTTCGGCCTGCCTGTAGTCAGGGAGGGGGACACTCAGTTTGCACTAGTACCACAGTGCCATCTAGTGGCCGCATTTGCCTCCGTGTCCAGTGTGCTCTGAGTGGACACGCATTAAAATGACTGTGTGTTTTGACAGTACATCAGTGCTGTTTTTGTTGTGGTGTAGTTTTGACCTACCATTTGCTCCTGTCTTTCGTGATCAAATAAAATGATCTCTCTTTCAGTCTGAATGGAGTGTATGCTCCAAACACCCCATCCCCCCCATCTCTCTTACTCTCTCCTCTCCCGTCTTTCTCTCCTGCTGTCATTCTCTTTAGACTGCCATGCTGAATAAGTACCTGACCTCCCTGATGTTGGGCCTGACCGCCAAAGTGTTCCGAACGTACAACGCCTCCATCACTCTGCAGGACCAGCTGAAAGAGCTGTCCAACAGTGAGCTGTTTTACACCAGTCTATACCACCTCTACACCAAATGCACCTTCAACCCTTTACCTCAAAGCTTATATTATCCGCACGTCTATCAGCATGGTTCTGACACTCAGTCATACATACCTGCACATACAATACAGTCAATATATTTGCGCCTGTCTGGATTTTTGCATTTTTGAACCTTTTTCACATTGAATTTCCTTGCAGTACTATAAAGAGGAAATCTCAGGAAAAATTACAGTAGTTTGTCATTTTGCTTGTTTGGTTCAATGAAACATGTAGTCTTTGGATTTAAAAAGCAATTTCCCATCTAGTTAACTTAGCCCAGGTGAATGTTTCATTTTGGTTGACGGAAAATTTAATAAGCAGTCAGAGCTGATGTGAACTTGACTTGCCCAAAATAAATCTGACTAACTTCAAACCTTAGAGTCAAAACTGACCTTAGAGTCAAACCCTAACAGACAGGTAATAGAGACACATGCCACAGTCAAACAAAATTTCTGCAGCCCTCTGGGAAAATGTTGTGTATACCTATCAGTGGGGATGCCGGTCATTTATAAAGCTTGGCCTCCACTGAGTTATATCCATACTGTCGGAATGGTTCTAAAACTTTGTCCATGAAGTGCTTCTTCCCAGGAGTGTCCATCCTGCCAAAATATCTCTAAGAGCTTGTAATGTCCTCCAGGGAATGGCATAGGGTCTTTGCCAAAAACAGCAACAGTCCTAGGAAAAATCGGGACTTTTTGGGCGACAAGGGTCCCATTATAGCTAGTGAGAAACGGATACCATATTCCATAGTAAGAGCCTTATACCTAGAGTCAAGAACGCTCATGGTAGTGGCATGCTGTATCAGGATGTGGACGACCGATACTACCGATATTGAAGAAACTTTGAATTGTACAAGAGAGTGTCGGGCCTTCAAAAGAAGGTTTTTAAAAAAACAAAAACTGTGATAGAATCCTGGTCATGTATTTGTATGGCTTCTATGGCAGTCTTCTAAACCTCTTAATGCTAGTGTTACTCCTTTAGTCCCCCTCACCCTCTTTTCATCCTTCTTTTCTCATCCCCCCACCCCCATTTCTCTCTCAACACAGTGTCAGACAACCAGGCCGAGAAGTTGCTCTCTTACAACAGAGCCAATCGAGCAGTTGCAATTCTGTGTAACCACCAGCGGGCGCCGCCAAAGACCTTTGAACAGTCCATGGCCAACCTGCAGGCCAAGGTGAGCGGTCCAGGTGGGAAAAGTAGCGTAGATGGATAGGAAGTTGGGTGCAGTCAAACACGAGGTGATGTGCAGATTGGATTAGGAGTATAGACACTGATTCCACACTGCCTCACACTTATCTATTTCTTTTCAATACTCAAAATTTATTTAATGAATTCATAATTTGAATTGTGACCTACTTTACAAGAGAATACCAACTTATGAGAGATTTGAAAGCAATTAAATTGTTAAATTGGAATAGAAATCAATGGGAAAAAAGCAAAAGGAATCCATGATTTTAGTTGACATGTGTGCTAATTGGCTCACTGTCCTTCACATCCATGCTGATAGTTTTGCTTCCTCCTCCCTCCAGATCGACAGTAGGAAGGAGCAGCTGTCCCTGGCCAAAACGGAGCTGAAACAGGCTAAGAAGGAGGCCAAGGGTAGCTCAGACGCCAAACTGCAAGCGTGAGTGTGTTTGAAGAAGGAACGGGGGCGGGGTAGCTGGGAAGTGGCTGTGATGATGGAGAACATTCATGCTGTGATCCTGAATCAGTCCTACAGAACTGTTCCTTTTAAGATCCTGGCAGCATCCTAGCAAGGTTCTGATGTGTTAAACAGCAGGGTGCTGCTGTCAGACATGCTTCCTGAGGCCCTTTCTGTCTGCCTGGGTGTGTGTGTGTGTGCGCGCGCGCGCACGTGCGCATGCGCGCTTGTGCACGTTTGCGTTTGTTGGTCCGTGTATGTGTTCATGCACACATGTTTGGTTAATGGTCTGCCTTCCAGAGTTTGTGTGTGTTCATGTGTGTGGTCTGTATGTGTGTATACGTGTGAGTACAGGTGTGTGCATATGTGTATATGTGTGTGTGCTTATTGGTCTGTGTGTGTGGGTGTGTGTGTTTCAGTATGGTGGAGAAGAAGAAGGCAGCTGTACAGAGATGTGAGGAACAGTTGCTGAAGATGGAGATTCAGGCCACAGACAGAGAGGAGAACAAGCAGATCGCTCTGGGCACCTCCAAACTAAACTATCTGGACCCCCGCATCAGCGTAGCCTGGTGAGTGTGTGTAACACACACACACACACACACACACACACACACACACACACCCTAATCTCAATAGGGATGGGCATTTAGGTAAAAATGCACAAAACTTTAGCTAAAAGTTTTGAGGTAATAAATGGTTAAAACTGGCATTATATAACAGTCATTATTAGTGTGGAATTAAAACCAAATTATTATATAAAACATTTAAATTCCTCATAATTTAGTGTTTAAATTACATCAAATTACATCAAATAAGTGCCTCTGTGCATTAATTTCATTTAGCTTGATTATTCATACTCTACAATTATTCAATTTTGTCAATGCCACTTTTATGTAATTTGTAACCATGCAGCAGGCCGTCTTGCAGATAACTGAAAACTAATTCCAGCACATTTAAGAAAAAAGTGCTATTAAGAAATAGGAATAGCTGCAGGAATAGAAATGGCCAAACCAGAGATATTTCATCAGGCAGTCTACATAAAACTAAAAACATGCCAAGTACAGCAAGTGTTTTGATATGCGTGAAATATAAATAAACCAATAAAAAGTTTGCACTGTCTGGTGCTGAACTGTCAACATATCTGAAAGAAATGAATCCACAGCAACAGAATCCAAAGAAAACAGTAGCAATATTGTAGTGTACTTTGTCTGTTTTACCTGTTTTTCATGTCAGTATGAGATGTCTGTATTTTATGTTGGCTTGAAGGAACAGTAGCATGACTGCTTGTTTCAGAACTTGTACACAGTCATGTCTGCATTTTAGAACTCTCTCTCTCTCTCTCTCTCTCAAAGGTTCTTTGCTAGCATTGATCAAGCAAATGGTCTTTGTTGAAGTTTAGAACCTTGCTTCGGCAAAAGTCATTCTGAGCTCAATTTTTGACCTTATTTTTGATAATAATCTGTCGGTAATATTACAGGGAATTCAAAATATTACATTCTGTATTTTTAAATTATGAGCTCAGTTCGTTGTCATTACATTTTACGGTTCCTTTTAATTGGTCTGAAATGGAATTGGAGCATTTTTCATTTAAATGGTTAACCATTCCCATAGTTATGTATATATGTAATGCTTTCACAGTCGTTTCAGTATGTGTGCACACACACTCCTTTGTTTTTTGGTTGCTGCAGCTCCAGTGAGCATTGCTGCTGTTACCCCTTGCTGTAGTAATCCTGTCACATTTTGCCCTACTTTTAATCCCTTCTCATACGGTCTGACTCACCAGGTGCAAAAACATGGAGGTGCCCTTGGAGAAAATCTACAACAAAACTCAGAGGGACAAGTTTGCCTGGGCTATCGACATGACCGAACCAGACTTTTTTTTCTGAAGCGCACTTCATGGGCCGCACAGAACAGATACAAACAAAGGAAGCTTTTAACCTTTCGGCTGTAGCGGATTTTAAAAGTTCATCGTGTTTCACACATATCTTCCACATACTTAGATCTAAGTTCCATTCGTGTTTTACTGCTGTTGGCACTTTTAGAACTTAAAGGTTTGTTGTCCATCTTTTTCACACTAAACTGAACAATTTACCTGTTTTTATAAATGTGTAAGAATTTGTATGAATTTTAAATAAAGGTTCCTTTTGAATGTCATTAAGATATGCAGGTGGTAATATGTTGGTATATGTTGGTGTAATCTTTCTCTCTGGCTACGCACGCAAGCTTTTCTACACCACTCCGAAACATACTGCCAGAGAGGGACTCATTCATAATTCGTCTGTGCGAGATGAGTGCATAATGTCAGCAGCTTGTAAACGCGGCCTGTGCAAGCTTTTTATGCGGAGTTCATTAAACGCTGCATTGTCTCTGAGGTAAGCCAATGAGAGAGGGAGATTTTGTGTGTGTGTGTGTGTGAGAGAGAGAGAGGGGGTGGCAGTGTGTCGAGGTTCACTGCAATTACCAAGAAGCACTGATTAAAGTAACAGCTTAATTATCAAGGGGTGGGTACATTTTGGCAATGCTTAACAGGTGAATTTCTTCATTTAATGCTTACAGCATTACTGGCTACAGGAAGGTTGTTGATTTAACTTTTTTTCCTCTTGATTAGAAGATAGTAATTGAGTATTTCACTGGCAAGGGTGGAAGGGAGGCAATATTAACCTCAAAATGGGTGGAATAAGTTATGATTTATCAGTGATTAATGGATTTCAATCAAAACTTTTGAATTGTTCAAAGGAGTCAGTGGTTGACCTTGTGATCGCATTCCCAGGATTCAGAAAACCTAATTTGCCAGACATTTAAAGTTTAATTAATTGGTGATGAAAGGTGTCATGAAACCAAAAATATTATGTATCCTAAAATTCATTGGAAAGAGAGTGTGATATGATAGGCTAATGCAATGCAGTAAAAATGACGACTGACTTGACATTGTCAGTTTTCATTTATCATTGTTATGCAATGTCAATGTGAGCAGTTCACTGATCAAGCTTAGGTTTGTACTGTTCTGCGTGCCATATGGTTGTCCTAGCAAGCTCTTGTATAGCAGGTGAGTGAACTTCACAACCAAGTGGCCTTCTCCCACATGGTGATGAATGGTTCATGAAAAAAAATCCCTAAATCGGTCAAATTACTGGAGTGCACTGGCCATGTATCTTAGGAGGCCATGTATATGAGGAAGCGAATGTATAGGACAACTGGTTTTCCAACTAGACCGTGCAAATGGATTATGCATGCAAATTTAATAAATACCTTGAGCCTGTCCAGGATAATGGATGTCAGTGTACACTGAACATAACAATGAAGTCACTGTTATTTGTCAAGTAATACTTTTAGACAAGTGTATTTTAGCAATTTTTCTACTCTTTCTCTTTGTGGGGTATTAAACTATATTGTATAGATACAGATTGAAGTTTATTTTGAGGAAAAGGGAAGAAAAATTTTGTTGGACACACCAGACAGACAAGTAGACTGCTCTTAAGAGTAATTCGTCAAACTGGTAACTTTCCCTTGCTTTTATTTTTTTTACACAGAACCACCCAAAGAAGAGAACCTGAAAAGAAATACAAGAAAACCCATTTCCCTTTCAAAGCCTCACCCACTGTCTTAACGTGTGTATAAATGACTTTCCTCAATAGGAAAAAAAGACAGATTTTGTAGGAAATTACTTTAATAGAATAAAATGGATCATGTTGGAATGATGTCCACTTGGCATAGTTAGTGCTGTTAGTTTCACTGGCTTCCAACTCCAGAGTTGGTCATTATACTTCAAAGTTCTGCAGAATGTCCACTTCGAACAAAAAAAAAACTCCATTTACAGTCAATACATTGGGTTGCCAACCATTATTACAAGAGTCAATATATAAAAACACATTACACACACATTAAATCAAAATAAAAAATTACACACTAATTATATAGCACTCTGGAAAAATCGGTAGCTCTTGCTGAAAGTCTTCACCGTTGGTGGTAAGGCTGAGGGAGAAAAAAAGTTTTTGGTCAAATTGGATTTGGACATGAGAACTTGAGCAAAGCCATGTTTAAAATTCATTTTAAAAAAAAACAGTGAAAGTCATTAGTTTGACCAAGGGATGATCTTATGAGCATATTTCCCATTGGAGCGCTCCACCCCCACCCCTGCCCCCTAAGTATTTGAATGTAAAAAGTATTTTTGAATGTAAACTACAGAAAATGTATTTTCTTTTAGAAAAATACATGCCATTCTTTTTCGTTTACTATGTTCTTATTCTTAAGTTCTTATAAGCTAAGCTTTTATATTCATTTCCATAATGCAACCTGACCTGTTTTCTAGTTTCTTTTCAGCTGTTAATGTATGTATTGTTATTTAAGGTCTACCTGCAAATCTTGCCTCCATGAACTTTCTTTTTGCATTTTTTCCTCAGGGTCCTTCTGATGGCATTTTAAAAGGACTGCAGCTACAAAAGGACTGGGATCTGCATTCTATTTCCATATAAACAAGAGGCTAGTATCTACTGTTGCTCATTTCATTTGACTTGTAAAGCTGTCCTGATAATGCTGTTGTGTGTGTGTTTTGTGTTTTCGATTTATAAAATATGAGAGGAGTGGCAACAAAACAGGCAAGCTTTCTTTTGATTTTCCTTGTGGGCCTATTTGAATAATGACAGTGAGCTTTGTTCATTTGGCTAGAGCTTAGCTATTAAACTTTTTCTCTACTTCTTATAAAATATCTGATAGATCATTACAGCCAACATCATATGATTTTTTTCAATTAATTGGGTTTACTATCTTCTGAAATTTGTGGATGTTTTATTATGTTGGTTTATTTTGAAGTTCAAAACAATCGTTTTAGCTTACAAAGAAATGCACCTGCCCCACTATACTAACCAAAATCATTTTAATTTTTGATAGCCTAAAGAACTGATGTTCCTTGCGAATATTACAATACTTGTGACGATCCCTATTTTAAACCCATTCTTTTAGTCGATCTTAAAGTCAATACTGAGCTGAGCATTAATATAAACATGTTTGGTAAATCAGTTTCACACCAAATTCAGACCCAATCATTAGTGTAAAGTCATGTTTTAAACCAATTTTGAACCAAGGTAAAGCACAAACAGTGTAAATGTATTTAAGGCTGAACACTGAGGTGCTGAGCTGCATGCTGCTAAGCCGGTGACCACAGTGGTAGTGAGTGGGTCACTCTGATGTGTTCCGCTTCATGAAACCAGGACAACGCTGCTGCTTAATGTACATCTGTGAGATTATTCCTCCCATGGACTCCATCCACACGACTTGCTGACTTAACGTCATCAATATTCAAGGAGAGCAGCTCTGATGTGACAGTGGATCTGGTCCCAAGCGTGCAATCGCATCATGATGAACGCCGCCAAACAAGCCCTGCCAATGTGCCAGTTCCAAAGGGCACCGACGAGTGCCAGGTGCCAGCATTGCTTTATAGGCATGGAAAAACCCCTTCTAAGCTAAGAAAATGTGTAATTCCATTGTGCTCTTCTATAGTCTTTGCCCTGAAATGTTATGTTTTGGAGGGTCACTCACTCACTCAAGTGCTCTGCATGGACAAGAGACTACATGCACTAATTGTGCCAAAAATGTGTTATCATTTTGCACAAGTATAGATCAGTAATTATCTTGCTTGTTTTAATTATGTTTGGATGTTGTTGACATCTGATTTTGTAAAAGTATAAATAGTTTCATCACAATTTTTCCTGAAGATGCCATCCTTGGATGTAAAGACTGCAACTAGCTCTACCAATGGCACCTAAAAATTAGAGGTCTGCCTCCCTGTCAATCATTAGTGTTTCTACAAGGGGGACCAATCAGTGACCATGATTTCATTAAAAGGGCACACTCAGATTTTGCTTAGATAATCTATTGGTGTCCCTATGGCTGAGTATTACCTTGTGGGACCCACCTAATATAATGTATAACCATTTTAATATGAATCATCTATGGCTGACATAATTTCATTTTTTCAGAGGGCAAAAGATTTCTCCTGGCTTGCCTGGGGGGAAAGCACCTGCTGTACTGGGATCTGTAGAGGGAGAAGAAGTGCTTGATTGCTCACTTACCTTCATGATGACCCTTGACCCTCCTTGACAGTGTTTTCGCCCTCAGTCTCCTCCACACCTGCTTGGGTCATGAGGTCAGCGATGTTTTTCTCCAGGTCATCGATGCGGGTGCTCATCTCATCGAGTGCCTCCGTTAAGGAAAGCAGTAGACTTACCCATGATGCCCTTCAGCTATGACACATCTCCTACCACGCCCTGAGACTCAAAGCATACTTGCAAACATTTTTCACAATTAGACTCTTTTAATGTCTTGAAGGATGATTAACCCTCTTGAAGGGATACTCCAACATTTTGCCAATTAAGCCTTTTTGCATACTCAACAACACAATAGAAACCCAGTGGTACCGTTTAATTTGTTAATTCCAGAGAACTCAGCTGAAAAACTCACCAGACAACATTTACCATGTATCAAATTAAAGTCTATGAGGTCTTCAGGGGACACAACCCAGCTCTAGACACCCAAAAGCAACGTCTTCCAACTTAGCTCGAATCAAAAGCAAAATCTACCACTGAGACTGCAAGTCTGAAGATTAAAGTCTGGCCAAATTTAAAACAGAAATGTGCTTGTGTGCTACTGTAGTGGCCAGACAGCCGTTCATTATGTCTTGTAGTCTGGCTGGGACGTTACACTTTTTATTGGCGGTAGGCTGGGTTTCCCGAAGGGCTGGTGGACTTTCATTCAATTTGATAATTGCCAAATGTTGTCTGATGAATGATTCAGAGGATTTCTTTGGAAGAGATGGATGGGTGTCAAGACCAATATCTTACCTGTCCCATATTCACATGCTAGCACTTTTAATCCATCTCAGCTATTAATGATTTCATTCTCTTATTATGCAATATAGCAAATGATCCCTCTAGAAAGATGTTACATTTTAATTTATTGATTGACAGGTGAATCGGTGAGGCCTTGCTTGTGAAACGTGTGGGTACTGGTCACTCAAACATTTGCAGACCGATGAAACACCAAAAGAAAAAAATTAATAATGAACAATGGAGTAGCTATTCACATTTAATGACTGTTAAATGAACATTTAATGACTGTAATCGAGAGTTGTGTATTTCTTGTGAGTGGGTAAAGGATATTCCTCCCGATGATCTGGTCTGACATAGTCTGGAACTTGTCCTGCATTTGCTGAAGCAGTGTCTGAACCTGAAACAGTGGAGAGAGAAGGAACAGCATAGACCAAAGTCACCAGTCTGCTTAGCTTTCTGACACAATCCCTCAACGCATAGTCCCATGGGGGTTACGCCATGTCAGTGGGTTCTCGGTCCATACGGTTGTTTAAATGAACACAGATCTGGCCTTTGGTTGGCCATTTTGTGTCCACTCATAGCCATTTAGGAAAAAAATGTGTTTACAGAAGGCTGTTTGTGATAACGAAAACAGACAGGGAAAGATACTTCCTGTTAGTATTGCACAAGATTCCAGTTTAATACTGTGCATTACAAACTACTGATGGATTTGTATTCATGCAGACTTAAACCCCTATCGATCTTATTCAGTTTAATTTAGGGGATATGAACACCTCAAGAACAGGCGTGTGTTGTAATCTGAAAGCAGAACACTAAATGATGTACAAGTACAATTAAAAGAATCCAAATGCTTTGATGTACTGAAACTGTTAGTTCCGTAACTGTCAGTTTATTTTAGACTAAGCTCCTTTTGAAACAACCAACAATCAAAGCAGCAGGAGTTCCTGTCAGCTGACATATGCACAGTGTTGAGGACAATTATGAGCCCTCTGTCTGCCTTTCACAGTTTTAACAAGGAATGTTTCAGATCTACATGCAAAACAATAATAACACTAAGAATATTCATTATTTTATTTTTAAACGTATGCAACATACAATGACTCAATAACTGGCTATACCACCCTTAAAAGTGTTGACTACATTGTTTTGAGTAGCTTAAATCTCAGGGTATAAATTGTTAAGATGTCGTGCCATAAATTGTGTGTGCACTTCAGATTGAAGCTGCATGCTCAAATACAATTACAAAATGAAAGTTCAGAGCTACTGTTGATTTCATCACAATGGTACAAGTGTGTAACTGTTCTAATATGTATTTGACAATTCAATTTGAGATTTGTGAATATGTTGCAAAATACACCCCAAGTTCAGGTTTCAGTTCTTGGATTCTTCTTTTTTGGGCTATTTTACCAACAAAGAAAGCCAACTCCAGTGATCAGGGTCGACAGAAAAAAATCACGCCGGGTGTTGATGTGGGCGGGTGAGTGTGTCCCCCCACAGCCCTCGCGGGTATATGCACAAAACTGCATGTATAATAGATTGGCTGCGTAGGCGTGGGGTCTTATCTCCTCGAGGCAAACACAAGGTTTCCAGCAGCAACGCCAAGCTGAAACCATGGTTACTGCAGGGCTAGCGTACAAGCAGGACACACAGGTCCAAAACCACCGCTAGAACGCCCACGTAATCCAACAACTTAAAGGCAACAACAATTTCTAGTCAACTAACTCTGAATCATTTGCAAGATTTACCGTCGGTGTGGAATTATATCTAGTACTATCTATGGCTAGCAAACCAACATTACTGGATGACTTAGTGTGGTAATTTCCTTCATGTTATCCTTTGCCACAATAGAATAACGTGGTTTGCAAAATACAATTCACACCGGCGTAGCCCATCTATAGTGACAGTGTTCCTTTCGCTCGACAGAGCATCAAAGTTGTTCAATGAATTCACAGAAACGCATCAGTTGTTGGCTAATCATACAGCCAGATAAGATGATAACCTCTAACGTAAACATCACCTGTAAGCATATGTTAGCTACCTATACTGATGTTGATAAGATGTGACAGGCAATCACGTCTAACCAGCGTTAACTCGTTGTAACGTTCCGTAAATTCAAAGTTACAATATTATTCAGTCATCAGCTATGTTCAGGCGATATCAATATGCGAGGAACCTTCTGACTTAGAGCCATCGTACGGATAGATGGATTGCTGTAGTTCTCTCACATCGAATACTTGCGTGTTGCCAGGTACATTATCATGTATCATACAACTGGCTAACCAGCTAGCTCAGTAATTTATGTTTTGGATCTGGACATCAATGTTAGTGTCGCACATTTGCCTGCTAGCTTTCTGCAATATCGCTTGCCCCACTCTTAGCTAATTAACCACCACAGAATTTTTCATGTAGTTTAGGTTCGTGGGTTTGTTAGCTTTTCCTCAGTTCAGTTGACAAGCTAATGACTTTTCACAGGGCCTGCACCATAACTACACAACCCAATAGTACACCTAACCACTACGGTAGTGAGCTAGCAAACATTAGATACTTATCCATAGCGAATCGAGGGGCTAATGCTAAAATAGCCAAAATGTAAACACTCACCACGGCGGTCAGATCTTGCACAGACTTAGGATCCGTTTCCGACATTATTCTTAATTTTTTTGCACTAATCTGTGCAAGAATTTGTAACTGAGTGTTTTCTGGATTAAATGGTAAAACCAAATTCTGTTCTGGTCTCTCGTCACGACCGCCGCTCCCGAAATACCAACTGTGATACCGAATGTTGTGGATGTCTCGCGAGACTCCATAAACCGGAATTGTAGGTATAGGCTTTGTGGGTATTGCAGTTAAAATGCTATTGAAAAAGTCGGCATCTCCAATCGCCCATCACACAAAGAGATTGTTCAGTCTCCCTAAACAGTTTCTCGTTCAAGTTTTGAAATATCTCTGGTGGATATTGGTAATTGGTAATTTGTATGGACATTAATTAATAAGACTCTTTTTAGGGGTGTTGGATGGGGTGGGGGGAACAACATAATGGATACATGAAATGAAAAAGGGCTTGTGTTTTAAAGCTAGTAAGTTCTGAAAAACTTGTTAATAATGTCAATACCAATTACTAATATGTTTATGCTGTTAAAATATTTTAAAGTAAACAAGAAAACTGAATGTAAATCTATTTACATGGAACATACCATGATGAGTACCATGAAAGAGGCCAAACAGTTGGTGTCCTTATTGCTGGTGCAAGACCACAAGAAGGGATGAAGGGACACTTAACAGCTAAAAATCATAAAACCAAAGCCTCAAAAAATGGCCACAGAACTGAATCTACACCTTCATGGCCTTGTCTCAGCAAAACCATTACACAGGAGCCCCACAAAGTTAATATTTGTCGTAGGGCAGGGCTGTCATTCAGACACCATGATTGGTGACCAAGGCCATTGCTCACCAACCCCTACACTGAGTTAATGAGAGCAAACCTGGGCTTGTGAGCAGACAAAGAAAGTAATATGGGGAGTCAACTTTTCAGTTTTTTTCCAACATCTGGACATCTGGATTGTGTTAGAAGAAAATGAAAATACATGTTAAACCCATTTCCTGTACCAAACTGTTAATCATGGTGGTGGAATTATTTCGGTCTGAAAATGGGAGTCATTGGGTCCTAATTGTAGTCATAATTACATCCTTAGAATACAAATTAGTTTTAGGTGACGAGGTGGACCATATGCTGCAAACATGGGCTCCTCAAATGTTGTCATTTTCAAAGATAATGATGGTCATTTTCAAAGACTACATTTATTTAATAAGGGTTTCATGAGCAACAGGTATAAGCCAAACATTCCTTGGTCTCTCCAATAACCAGATCAAAGTATCCGTGAATCAGGGAGGTTACCAACATTGAGAGTGGTTCTGAAATCCAAGATAAAAAACTGTCTTTTATGGAAAAAATCATGAAAAAAATCGTGTTCTCAAATACAGTTAATATGTAGGCTATATGTTTGCGGCAAGGTAGTTGCAGTGGAATTCTTCAAAGACACTGGTCCCCATCAACAACTAACATAACACTGCCGTTAACAAACCACAATTGAAAATTGATTGAATTTCAACGTGCTAATTTTGCTGTAACACGCAGACCGAGTAGGCTAAATCGGTTCTACTAACATCGGGCTACTTTTTTTTTTACTACTACTGTTTTGACTAGTGTTTGTTCAAGACCACCTTCCAAGTTATATTCAAACATGATAGTGTCTAATTTGTAACCCTTCAAAAAAAACTTTGTTTTCTTAACCCTTCACATCTTTTCATTTAATCAATGTTAATAATTTTATAAATGGTAGTGATGCAGTGTTAATAATAATAATAATAATAATAATAATACTTCACTGTAGTATTCAAATGATGTTATCAGTTATGGGTATAAGTAGCTGTGTGGCACAGGAACCGCCTCTCACAAAACAGTGTGCCTCTGACGTACTGTATGGTAACTCATTTGACATAGGAATGTGCTTCTGAAAAGAGGTAAGATTTGCTTGTCAAAAACAACACTTAACAGTTACTCTTGCAGCAACTGTGCAATTGTGAAGAAAACTTTCTAATCGAGGCTATCGGGAAATGTTTTTTCAGTCTTCGAAAAAGATATTATTTTTCTTTAGGTACAGTAGGAACAAGGCAAGTGGTTAACGTGAAGTTCAAGTTCAAGGCGCTTTCAGGGTTTCGGTGAACGATTGTAGATAGGTAAGCAATGAGTGAAAACTCTTCGGTTGAATCAACCATTTTTGAAGATCAAGCTGTAAGAGAAAAGTAACTGTTCATTTTCGATTTGTGGTTTGGATCCATGCAGTAGCCTACAGCCCGCAAAACCGATTGCTAGCGTTGTAATTAAGACTTACCGAACCACAGTCTTAGAATACTGACCGACTTGGAGAAGAAGAGACTGTAGCAACAGGGTGTCCAAACTTAAAAGCACCAATGCACGCACGTTGCACTCTATTCGTGATTATAGGTTTCAATTTAAAATGAAGTATTCAGAGGACATACCATAAATCTAATTATACGACGTACCTTTGTTGTATTTGTATACTTTAATGTTACTGGAATTGTATTTCACTCAGGACTCCGTGATAGTTATTGGTGGTCACACCATATGCCGAAGTAATTTCAATCGGTGATGCTATTCTTAGATAAGGATCCATTACCCGTGGGATTACTGGACATTTCAAGGGCGGTATATCTGATTTCTCCTAATCGCGTGGACGCGCTTAGACAAGCCAAACTAGTACGTCATAACCAGCGCCAGCGCACATGGTGACAACGGTTGTAATGTAAATCTATGCTTGGTACATGTTATAATGAAGGGTTTTTTTTGTGCGTGTTTGTTTTACGTTTACAAATTGAGCAGGCATGGAATCCAGGAAGAAATAAATTACCTGGGTAATGGCTTCTTACACCCCTAAGAAATGCACTGTTATCTAACACCAAGGGTGTGGACAAAGATTTAGGAAGAGGGTTATCCTGTAGACTTGCACTAGCTGGTGACGCCCAACCATTTTCAGAGATCCCACATTGCATTGCATAACAGTGGCTGTGCTTGGCATTTACTGCAATTCTGTTGACACTCCTTGCTCCTGCTCCTCAATTTTTTATTTTTTTTTGCATTGAATTCATAAGGTGTGCATTCATTTCCTGAGGGTGAATAACACACAGGAATTACTCTTTCGAAATACCCAAGACAGGCAGTCAAGTCCCGCAGGAAAGGCATTTTTCAACACTGTCACACAGACCTGCACAATACTCTGCATTCACTCGGCCTGAACGTACACAGAGCTGTTAAGATGCATTTGTACTGAATATCGCTGTGTCATCAACAAGGGAACCATGAGAAGTCGAAGTAATGACACACTGTGGCAAAAGGTTTATTACTCATGACAAGCTTTCAAAAGTCACATCAGGTGTTTTTATGTCTTTGAAGAAATGACCCATCCCCCACGCACACTGCTATGTATGTCTCAATCTTCCCCTTCCTTCCTCCTTCCGAATTTGTCATTATATGAAATCTGGTCTATTTGATGACCCGTCTTCTGCAGTGAAACAAAGATGAATTACTGAGCACAGCCAATGTTTTTTTTTTTTTTTTTTTAGTCTTAAGGTGCCATACTGAATGCAGTAAACCTGTCAGTATGTGAACACACCGGAGAGAGGCCCATTCTAGAGAGTAGGGAGGTTTGCAAAGCTGACAAAGAAACTCTCAAAGTTTCTATAACGCTGCTACAAAATTGCCACATGTGTCTTTCTGCCATCTTATGGTGGCCTCATTGGCCCTCTGACTGAGCTCATTAGAACATTGTAACAATAGTTTTTTTTTTTTTTTGACGTTGCTGCAAGGCTGCCACCTCTAAACCAGGCAATCTCTTGATCTAAACAAAACCTGCTGTGGAAGTTTCTATGCAGCAGCAAAAACCTCTTCCTTCCATTGCAAAAAAAAAAAAGTGTTGACAATAGAAAGAAATTCGCCTTAAGTCAGAGTACTTTTTCTTCCCCGTCTGAGTAGATCTGTATTAATCCTTTCTGACTGAGTCTTAATCATATTTACGACACCACTGCAGATATTAATTACATCCACTGAAACTAATTGCAATCTGAACTGTAACAATGGGATTGTCTCTATTTTGCATGCTCTCTCTCTCATGCTCTCTCTCTTTCTTTCTCTCTCTCTCCTAATCTCTCTGTCTTTCTCCTGCCTAGTTCTCTCACATTCTCCCTGTCTGTCTCCACCCCCTTTCTTATGCCGAAATACCAATACCTATATTTCTCTCTTACACATTGTCTCTCTCTCACACACACACACACACACACACACATTCACAGTTGCAGCGGTGATAGCCTGAGTGTTTTGTATAAGGCAGAGGAAATGAACAGGAGGGGAGCTTGGTGCACAAGCTCAAGCGGAGATTGCAGCACTTTGGTTCCTACAGTGTCCCAGGCTGGTCTGCAGGAACGCAGAGACTCATCTAAATCCACAGCTCTCAGTCTGGGAGGTGGGGGACAGCCTCTCTCTGTTAACAGCTTTTATTATTTTTTTTAGGTAACAGCATGTCATATTCCCAGAAAATTGTGAGGTAGTGGATTATGAGGTGTAGATGTTTGTTTTTTATTCCTTGACAAAACGCTGTCCTCATGTGAACTGTCACAAATATGATGCTTGTATAATCTATTCTGTTAATCCTCTTATATAATGTGGGTGAGTGTGCTAACATAGATACTGCAAATGTGAACGTGGAGGGCTTTAAAAATGTCAGTTTTATCTTCAGTGCCACATGCTGGCAGACAAAACGATCTTGCAAACTTATGCTCACTCACATGCACATGCCTGCGCAGGGCCATTCTTTTGGAGAATTAATGCCAGCTGTTTGTGTGTTTGCATGTGCTTTTGTTTTTGTATTCACACGTGCATTTGAGAGTCTGTTTATGAGTGTTTGTCTGTCTGCGCATGTGCATTTGAGTGTGTCAGTGAGTATGTGTTTGTATCCACGTGTGAATTTGAATGTGTGAAGTCATGTTTGTGAATGTGTGCACGCATGTGTGTGTTTTGTGTTTGAGTGTGTGAGTGAGTGTACGTTTGTGTGCACATGTGCATTGAATATGTGCACATATGTTTGTCCTTGTGCATTTGAGTGTGTTTGCGTTATTGTGTGCATGCATGCACACAAACGCATCAGGCCCTGCCTCTTACCCAGTACACGCTTTTGTTCATGACTGTTTGGGAGAGGGGGAGAGAGAGGGATATGACCCGAGTGAGAAAAGGAGAGAGGAGGGTCAACAAGAGCTGAGGAGAAATACACTGAGGGAAAGGGAAAGGGGGAGGTAGAAGAAAGTGAAGAAAGAGGGACGGACAACAGGGAAGGAAAGACACACAGAGGTACACCAAGAAGGAGAGAAACAGGAAAGACAGAGAGAGGGCAATGCATGGAGCGGAGGGGAGAACCAGGGGTTTTTGGGAAGATTAACGTCATTTTATTAAGACCCTGTTATCCCCTCAGGAATGTTCCTTTCACACAGAATTCTCATAGGCGAAAAAGTTTAAAGAATTTAAAAGAGTTTAAAGAGTTTAAAAAATAAAGAGAGACAGCAGCATGCTGGGAAAAAACATCTGATACGTAACTCAGATTCTGGGTAATCTACATCCTGGAGATGAGGACAGTTGAGCAGTATAACGATAGTGTATATGCGTAAATGTGAGAGAAGTGTGTGTGTGAGTGTTAGACTGACGACAGTGTTTGAGGAAGTGGGAGCGCAGGACTGTGTTGTGGTCACAGAGCCACAGCTGAGCTCTCTTGTTGTCTCTACAGTGTGAGGCATGACGTGGGCCAGAGCGTGAAGTGGACGCAGAGATGGACATGGGCGTGGACATGGAGGAGGAGGTGGAGCGGTCATGGTCTCTGCTGTCCTGGGTGGCGTCCTGTGTGATGGTGTTCGGGGGCGTGGTGCCCTATGTGCCCCAGTACCAGGAGATCCAGAGAACGAGCAACACGGAGGGCTTCTCCACGAGGGTCTGCCTGGTGCTACTGCTGGCTAACATTCTCCGCATCTTCTTCTGGTGAGCTGAGAGGGAGTGGTTTCACATGGGGGTGGGGTTATGTGTGTTCTTCTGGTGAGCTGAGGGGGTGGGGTTAGGTGTTCTTCTGGTGAGCTGAGAATTTTCACATGGGGGTGGGGTTAGGGAGCTGGGGCTGAGGGTGTGTGTTCTTCTGGTGGGCTGAGAGGTAGTGGTTTGACAGAACTTATTTATTAATAGGACTTATATTTATGAACCCATTTCTGAGTTTGTGTACCTGACAAATTTATGGAAATGCCAAATGAAAAATGTGCGACACCAGCTATGCCGGTGGAATGAGAACAAAACCCAGATATCTGAGCAGAGGAGAAAAGCTATATAGTCTGATGAATCATTATGTCTAATTTTTATGTGCATAAAATTACATGTATTCCAAAACGACAGCCCCATTTCGCACTGGTAAACTCTTCAGGAGGGGTATCGCGGATACCTGCAGGAAGTCAAACACCATCGAGGCCTTTCCCTGTCACCAGACCTAAAGCATAATCCATTATAGGACGTTCTCAAAGAACTGGAGGCTTTTGTTCTGGAAGAAGAATGGTCCAATATCCCACTAGAAAGCATTTAAAACTTGTATAACAGCATTCCAGGAAGGATTGAAACAGTTCTGAAGGCAAAGGGTGGATTATTAGTTAAAACATTCTTATATAGTTTTGATTTTCTTTTATTTGGTCTACCCCCATAGAAAATTTAAATGATGTGCTTAATGAATTTGCCATGCATATACATTATGAAACTTATCTGTTAAGATGGAATTCAATAAAAGCTAATTATGACATGACTCATGGACCCTAGCGGCCTGCTGAGAGAACATTTGGTCAATTCTTATTGTTTACCTAACACTCCGAGAAGTACAATATGTGAGTGAGTGTGAAATGAATGTGGAAATATGGATGAGTCATTGTATACCTGCATAAGTCTTATTTCACCATGGAAAACCATGGAATATGCAAGTTCTTCAAGAATGCAAAAATGTCCGCATCAACTGAAAGTGCAGTGAATCACAAATGACATAAACTGTGGTAGACCGTTTTACACAGCAGTGAAATGTTAGTTTGGCATGATGATGAAACCCCTTGTAATAATTCGCTGTGTGTGGGCTCAAATCAGTGCCTGTAACCATATCATAGGTCCCAAACTCTCTGTACTGGTCAAAATTTACTGCAATGACCTGCTTCAGTGAATCAGGCTGCTGAAGACACTGGCCTGCCAAAGAAATAAAGTTAAATTTTAATTGTCCGTTTCAATCAAGCCAGCGTTAACAATCTATCATGTAGTTGTGTTTCATTTTAGGCCTCAAACATCTAAGATACGTGTAGGATTGCATTCAGACACCTTTACCATGTATCACTGAAAAACAGACTCAACATAGACTACAACAACAACAATGAGCCAAAACAAACACATCATTTTCCTATCAGCTAGCCATAACATTAACCTGTTTTCCAGACATCATGCGAGAAGGGAAAATACATTTGGCACAGTATTGGCTTTCTTGATAATTTTATTTTACTCCCCTATTTTTGGTGTTGGGGGCAGAATGTAGTAATGGTTGATACAAGCACTTTGAAATAATGGAACAGAGTTGGCAGTGGACAGTGTGTGTGCTGTAGGGATAATGTGTGTCTCTCTACATGATTGGTGGGCAGTTTAATTGATGCATATCATAGACTGTGCGTGTAATGCTGAGATACTGTGTGTTTCTCTACAGGATTGGCAGACAGTTCGAGCTGACCCTGCTCCTTCAAAGTGTGGTGATGATCGTCACTATGCTGGCCATGCTCCACCTTTGCTGCTCCATCCAGAGCACCAACCGGGTCTCCACCAAACAGCACCACATCACAGGTAACAACATAACCAGCCTAACACTGTTACAGAACTGAATCTTTCAAGTGGGGACATAACAGAATACTGTAACCACCAACCATGTCCCAACCACTACATCACAGGTAAGAAAATGAGTGGGTGTCCCCTAAGTGGCATTATACTGCAAGAGAACTGCAGCCCACATGCTTCACTGAATGAGTGATGGTGGTAAGGGCCTTACGTAACCATGGAGTCACTGAGTCACCTCTTGCCTTTGTGAGCCGCTGTCAGTGAGTGGGTGGAGCCAGAATGTGATGTCACCAGCCCCATTATCCACACACAATACACCGCCTGCGGCTGTAACTGAAAGGAGTCTCATTACTCTCCAGCCCTCTTTCTTTAGCAGCACCAGAGCAGCAGGGCCACTGTAAAACATGGACCGAGAGAATATGGTGAAACAAATGTCCCAGGTTACAGTGAAGGAGGGTACATTGTTTATTGTACCCACACACGGTACCTGCCCATGCCACTCTCGCAAAACAGACACATGCACAAGGACGTGCACATCAGAATCAAAAATACACACACACTCACAATACTCACAATATGCACAACATACCAATGCATGCAAATCTCATTCACATACATAAACAAACATACTTACACACGCTAAGTCATACATGTTGTATCAGAGTGTACTCTAGGCACAGGGTCAGCTATTCCACAGACAGATTTACTCCCACAAGTTAGGTCAGGACCTCAACAAACACACAAAGTCCTATTACTGCGCATGACTCTTTTTACAAAGAGTATAAAACTGAAGTAGAACTCCGTTTACAGTCAGTGGTGTCGTACAGTCTCAAATTTACCTGAGCCTGTCAGCTCTGTGGTAAGCTGCACAGTGCAGCCATCATGGACTGAAAGGTAATTATCACAGAGGATCTTCAGGCAAGGGACTGAAGATTTGAACAACGGTAGCGTTGCAGTCACACCAAAAGAGGGTGCCATAGGAGAGGGCACAAACAGCTAAGAGCTGTCAGACTGGATCTCCTCTCAGACCTCTCTCTCTCTCTCTCTCTCTCTCTCTAATTGATTATGCACTGTGTTCACTTTGTCAGGAATTTATTTTCTGTGTGTTTATGCCCAAGGCCCTTTAAATTGGAAGGTGATCTTATAATGCACTAACCAGGAACGGTCTGTAAAAGTAAATGAGAGCTTTCCAACGAACGGGGGGGGAACTGCCCGTCACATGAGAGATTATTCCGCAAGTTCGGTCGACTGTGTTTACGGTTGGGCTTAATTAATAATTAATCAGTAACCAGTTAATTACAGTACTTGTCTTGTAAATGTGCTGTAAGGGCCTATAAGTCATTGTCAAACTGAATCGCTTTGGAACATGTACGTACTACACCGCAGATAATGTTCTGGAAGAAATCTGATGTGAAAATCTTGTAATGTTTAAATCATCGAAGACAGAGGGGGAGATTGAAGCAGTTAATCCATCTGCCATTTTAATTGATTACGTGTAGAGGAGTGTGGGTGCATTAAACTGATGTGTGCTATGCTTTCCTTCTGTGTGAATGTGTGTGTGTGCGTGTGTGTGTGTCTCATTTCCTCTTTATGAGGTCTGATAGCTGTGGTTTAGTCTAATCAGCAGAATCAAAATGGCAAAGAACTCATCCGACTTCTCAATTCTCACTAGCAGGATGACTATAGAAGGTCACCCGGATATCTGCATTATGGACTGATCCTGTCCAGTGCAGACAGCTGCACCATCTTTCATTCATTTATCATCTAGTCTCTGCTCTGTCATTCATAACCTTTCTTTGCATCCTGTCGGCCCATGTTTTGCACATAAATTTGCCTTATCTAAAAGGGAGATGTTTACGCATGTTATTTTTTGGGTCTGTTGTGAGTCATCTTGCTGTGGACTGCAGCGGGGCTTTGGCTGCAGGGGTTCTGATTGGGGTGCTGATTGATGTGGGCGTTCTGCGGCAGAACCAGCTGGGTTCCGGATGGTTCTGTCGTGTTGTATCTGGCATATTTCATCATTGAGCATCGAGTTCCAGATTCAGAGTTTCTTCAAAGGCCCCATGTTGTTTACTCTGAGGTAGAAGCATCCTAGCTAAATTTGCTAATCTGTCTGTCATTACTTCCATTAATGACATTTAATTGATTGTTTACATTTTGTTGCATTTAGCATAAGATAGGACCTAGTCAATGCTGCCACAAAATGGCTGGTGTGTATACACCAGGTAGAAGATACACATTGGTTATGATTGAGGATAGTCCTCCCCATCCATCCACTCTGCTGTTAAGCATCTTAAGTACTTGAAAGTTATGAAATGGGTTGTATAAATATGCAATTCACTTTAGTTCATAAGTGGTGAGTTAAGCAATAGCTTCCTCCATAAAAACAACTTCTGTGGTTTAGGTTGTTTATAGGAGCAAGCTGCTCTGTGAAGCCTATTGAAGTGTGTGTGTGTGTGTGTGTGTGTGTGTGTGTGTGTGTGTGTGTGTGTGTGTGTGTGTGTGTGTGTGTGTGTGTGTGTGTGTGTTCCCTCTGTTCCTGACTGGAACATGCAGAGTTCTGTAGCTGCCACTTACACTTTTCACTCACTCGTCCTCTTGCCCCCACCCACCCCACCTCCCTCTGCTTCACTCAGCCATGATTGTGTATTGATTTTAATCTTTTGCCCTATTGTCTCATGGCTGAGCTTATTCAGAGCCCTCACTGCTCAGAGCAGCCAACGAATGGGGATGACCTTTACTTTAGTGATGTTTGTTTTCTGTCGTCTGTCCACCGCCAGCCAGGTGAGAGAGAGGGCAAGAGAGGAAGAGAGAGAGAGCTGGAGAGGGAGAGAGTGCTGGAGAGAGAGTGAGTGCTGGAGAGGGAGTGGTATTAGTAGTTGTTCTGTTACTGTTGTCATGGTTACAATATTCTTGCATAATGTTTACTTTGCTAATGCTTGAATGTATAGTGATCACTTTGGGCAACATTTACAAGCATATCTCCTTCCAATAAAGGATCTTGGATTTTAAAGAGTTAATGAGAGAAAGACAAGGGGACAGAAAGGGAGGTTCCACAAGTCAATGAGGTTCATTCATTATAATTGGGAAATCAGGTAGACCATGAAAACGGGAGAAAAAAGCAGAGGTGAACTTGGTGACAAACAACAGATAGTGAATTGAGAGGTATGCAAGTGGGCTGGAGATTATGTGAGATTTTGTTTTTCATCCTGAGGAACTAAAAGTACCCCAGTCCTCCACCTCCGCTCTCTCATTGGTCAGGGACATGGGTACAGGTGGCAGGTGTTTTGGATGTGGTCCCACCTGGGCTCCCCATGTGGCTGTTTGTGACCTATACCCTGCCCCTCTGTGACCCTCAGTGACCCAGACCTGGTTCTGGTGACCCATGAGCATGCAGGGAGATCCCCAGCCAGGGTGACACTGTGAAGAGTGAGCTGGGTGTCAGGTGTCGGGGGGTGAGGGGGTGGGGTGGGGGTGGACAGGCCTAAAATAGCCCTGAACACGAGCCTCACTGCTGCACTGGCCAGGCCGCCTGAGACCAAGCAATCTGCCCCTGTGTTCCAGGGGTACAGCCGGCACCTGCCCCAGCACAGCACCTGTCCTCTAATACCCCCTACACACGCATGCGCGCTCACACACACTCACATACACACTGCGCACACACATAATCATTCACACACACACACACACACAAACACACACACACACAGACATGCACTGTAGATATAAACACACACACATACACACCGCAGATACAAACACAAAAAACACTGCAGACACACACACATATAGTCTCACACACACAGTCACACATACCCAAACGCCGCACACACACACACACACACACACACACACTCAGGAGCAGATGTAGGTTAGTGTGTACTCAAAGCAGTGCCCTGGGCGGCTGACTCCTGCGTGTTTAGACCACAGGAGGAACACAGTTGTGTCCTTCAGCAATATACTGCGCCACAGCTGTGGCAGGGAATATGCAGAACATCTCCGTAACGAAAGACTGATTTCACTTTCAGTCCATCCACTTTGCACTACCCACCCTTTACATTCCTTTACATTAACTCTCACCTCTCACTCTCTGATCAGTTACATTACCTGGTGATCCATCACAATGCTTCACTGTAACTAAGACTGTATCATCCTCAGTATGTTCAAGACATTCGCAAGTATCTTTTAGATGAAAAGAGAATCACTGTTTGTCATGTCAGACATAAAACATGAGATTCACTGTTTCTCAAAGAATTTGTAATAAATCATTGATTTGTGTGTGTGTGTGTGTGTGTGTGTGTGTGTGTGTGTGTAGCTGTCGAGGTATCCGAAAGGGCATCTTTCGCTTTGGTTTACCATTTTTGTAATTTCTAATCAAGGTTTAACTCCCACATTAACTTTGTGGAATCCAGTGGGCGAGGGAGCCCTCTTCTGGTCAATAGTGGAACTCTCCATTTAGAACTTCATTACATCACAGCTGTAAACCTCTAACAGATACTGTATGCATATAGCACCCTGTGACCTTAAACTGTGTGATGACTGAAATTGAGTGGGGTTAGGCTTGGAAAGAACTTATGATTTCAGCCCTGTATGCAAGACTCCGCTGTTGCTGGAGTTGGTGTCGGCCTCAGCTCAAGACAGGCACCTTAGGGCAGTGAGATATATACAGTACTGAACAAGAATAAGCTGGTGAGGCATTAAACTGTGGTCCTGATTCACTGTGCTCTGAAAAATTTCCCATGATGCTTACTGCAAAGTGCAGCTACCCTGTTGTTCTGGTAAAAAAAAAATCCCTGTTTGGCTCTTTCAGTGTGTCCATCATCTCACAGTTTAATTGGCTAAACAAAAAAGCGAAACTATTTCCACACATCGCTCAGGTGGATGATTCAGCGCTTTGAGATGCCCGGTGGGTTTTCCATCAAAGCAGCAGAGAGGAGTCCAGATCCAGGAAGCTGTTGACTACACAGGCTCGACTGAAAATAAATAGGCATTGCCCTGTTTGGTAGACTGAAGAAGGGCTAAGAAAGAACCAGGATCCTGCCATGTTCCGCGGCACCCCTGTGAAGATTCACGGCTTTGCCCTCGGGCTGTGGAACGAGGCCGGGCGGGTTCCTGGGAAGGTCAAGTGCATTGTGGGATACGTGGCTTAACTTGCCGTTATCTCCAGCTCACAGCGGTGTGTGGGGGGGCGTGGGGGGGAACCAATCAGGTGCGACACTTGCAAGCTAATGCCCACAGTCAGCACTCACCTACATTCAGGGGTGAGTCTGGAATAGCGTTAAAACTCAGATAAAAGGATTTTAATTGGAACGCGAAGCAAGGGGCGTTAATTGCTGTCGGCCCTCCCTGGTTAGAATGCAGCTGGGGTATAGCAGAGGGAACGCTTTTTTGTTTTGTTTTGCAGGGTGTGTGCTGAGATAGGAGACTGTGTGTGTGCTCGTGTGCGTGTGTATGTGGGTGAGCGCGTTGCCCCTAGCGATTCATACTCTCTTAAGTAAAGGTATCTCTGAAGTACACTGTAAATAAAAGTTTGCCTTCTTCTCTTGTGAAAGGGTCACAGCAAACTCCAGGCATCCCCCCTCTGGCAGAGATAGATGAATTATTCACTTTGGAGGAAATATTTCAATGTGCGCGTGGTGCAGAGTATACTACATAGCAACATAGCATCTTCCTCAAATTACCGCAAAAGTAAATATCTCTTTAATCACTGGGCTCTCCTTTTTTCTCATGTGTGTTGATTGGGGATTTCAGCCCTTTAGTTATGGATGCTGGAAAGCTTCCAGAAAACAATATTTGGTTTAATAATTTAAGCACGGCTTTCTGCAGTTCAGGGGCGCCTTTTTAGCATGTTGGAGATGATGCTGTTTGGGCCATGGGCTTTTCTGGATTTTAACATGAGGAAATTTGGATGTTAACTCTTACCTGCAGCAGTGTCATATAACATGGAATGTCCCTTTTCTCAGTGCTTTCTGGGATGTCTCTAAACTTTTGCCTATTTCAGTAAGTCTATTTTATACTGCTATTTATTACCTATATCTATATCTCTATTCATTTATTTTAGTAGTTATTAAGTTATTAAATAGACAGTAGTACGCTGGTTTGTCAATATATGCTGCAATTACTTACTTATTAGTTTTGATCATTGTTTACTTTCTGCTAATTTGATTGCTAAATTGGATTTGTAAGTGCGTATTATCACGCTGTAGTAAATCATGTGAATTACATTGACTGATACAGAACCACCAAGTGCTTTATAAACACTATATAGCTAGGTTCCAGGTATTGGAGCATTAGCAATGGTATAATATAATGATTTTGTTTCTCCAAAAATGAAAAATCACTTCACTGTTATAGCGCCAGCAAGTGTCTGATCAGTTATATGTTCCTGAAGTGGGCATAGCTGAATAAGCCTAAATTTATCTGAGAAGTTCCCATGCAATACAAGAACTTTAGCAATCACTGTCACTCAGAAATGGGTAGCTGGCAATTTATTGTGGTTGCCAAAAATACATAGTTCAACGTCTGGCCAACAAAGATTATCATATTTTCGATTTCAGGCCGGATAGTTTTGGAAAAGTTTGTGTTTTTTTTATTTAGCAGAAAATAGCTAATTTCCGTTAGCTCTCAGCTTGTTGGAATGCGCATATCTGCCTGAATCTATTGTTTGTTTCAGTGCTGGGCACAGCTTGTCCTCCCTGGGCCGCCACTTCTACACTTTGTCAAAGTTTTCTCAAATCAAATTTGTCATGTAGTTGCCTGCCATAGTATTTTCTCTCTTTTTTCAGGCCAGATACCGTGCAATTTCCCTTGTCTTTTTATTTGTGTTTCACGATGACTGGTGCCATCCGCTGTATCACAATTTAGTCAAAATATAATGTTGTGCTATGTTGCATTATACGTTTGTGTATGCAATTGTTTTCTTATGCATGCTACTGAGGGTCATTTTGGTTAATAGACATCTCTGCTGTTATTTTGACTCTTGGCATTTCAGTTCTCTGTTAAAATTTGAATGGGGTGACTTTGTAGGTGTTTCCAAGATTTGCAGGCACTTTCCACAGATATTAATTAGTTATGGCTTGGCCCTGTTCTGTCCTGCATGCATTGTTAAGTTTTGTCTTCTGTGCATGAAGGAGCATTTTAGAATTCTGCATGCAGGGTTTCTGCTGGTTGTTTGTCCCATTTATCAAAATCTTGCTGTGAAAGCAGATGCAATATTTCACTGCCATACAATGTAATTGGTTCAATAACTGATTTGAATTTTTTTTTAATCTATCAGGATTTGTTCTTCATTGAATAAATGTCCTACATGTGTTCACTGTAAGTTATTTCACAGTTACATTCATGTTCCCTGTAAACTAATATTTAAACATAGGTATTTGTTCTTTCTTGTATGTTCAATATTTCCCCTTGAGTAATATTATATTGAATTTCCTGTTATACCTTTTTCTGTAACTTAATTTTTATCTGTAAATTTACTTCTGGGGCCCATGTCTGACAATATTGTTCCATTAAATCCACATTCTAATGCAATCCCTGTTATTTAGGTGACAAGAAAACCTGGGCTGCCTGCCTCATGTAAACATTAAAAGCATCCTGTGAAATAAGTCATTGGAAGCCATTTTGGAAATCTATAAGCAAGCAAATGTGTTTATTCTGTTTGGGTTGATATAATTAATGCTTGTTTTTCTGTCTGGGTATGGGTGTAAAAATGTCCTCCTATCTTAGGCATTCACCATGCACACACATTAATCAAGTATTCTAAACACAGCAGTATAGAAGAATATGACTTTGATTAATAAAATAATGTCTTCTTTAATGATAAACTGAACATGTTTCTTGGAAGGAGGCCTCAACAGAAAACTTTTATGGAAACATGCAGGCTGTCTGTGTATACAGTGCTGTCAAATGCTGGACATCTTTCTTCCTCCGGGCGGACAGCCGCTTTTTCTGTGTCCGCCAGCGTGAGAAATAGTGGGTTAATGTTTTATTGGAGCGAGGGCTGGTGTCACAAAATGCAGACATCTGCAGACTGCAGTAGAACCACTGTCTGTGCTTTCTGGGCCAGCTCTATTTGTTTCATCAAGACACAGTCACCATTCTGGCCAATGGTGTTTCTGCTATTCTATTAACCACTCAAGACAATGAACTAAAATAGCATAAACCACTGTGGGTGAGTAGAGGCACTCTTGTTTTCTCAAAGGTTACAAAGGTTTTCATACTTCTGGCACACATTGTAAATATTGGATTGTTTTCAGAACAGAGCACATAGTTCTCTGAAAATGTAGAGGTTCTTTCCACATCCACCCAAAACAAGTTTAATTCCAGAAGGTCATTTCCTTCAAATGATCCCCTCTGTTTGCTTGGTTATTAAGTATATAGACATCCAATATGAATGCATTTATTAGTCTAACACCCACTTATATTACTTGCATTGCTGAAGGTCAGACAAGATGTGAATAATAAGCCCACAGTTTAAGTGTTGAAAAAGGGCTCAGAATTTTACATATTCAGCAAGTTTAAAAAGCTTCGGTGGGTGAAGCTGTTAGTATGCACGGTGCAACCATTGTTCAAGCATTGCATTCCCTTTTTGAATGAAAAAAATTGCTGAGATGTGAATCTTTTATGGAGCTTGGGTCCCAAGTGGTGTGTCCAGCTAAAGCACTTGTCCTTGCAGTGATAACACCCACCTCCCTCCTCCATGGTCTACAATCAAATCGCAATGCAAGCAAGGACTAATAGCATGTCCTATGGAAGGCACGGTTTAGTTAAGGTATTGCCTGCATAATCCTGTCTAGTCTTTTCTATGGTCCTCTGTCATTTGGGGACCTTAGGCATACCTGCATCTGTAGCAAAAGACGTATAGTCGTTCAGCACAATGCCTGCGGTCACAGTGGACCTTGGTAGTCATGGCTACATGTTCTAAACAGAATGCAAATACTGGTCTACCCATTCATGAGTTTATGTAGGTGGTAGAAGTAATGAAAAATGGATTACAGGTGAAATCAGGTATTCTATTATAACTATAGTAAAAACAGAGTAAAAAAAGGTGTAAAAAACTTTTGTTTACTCCATCTTTTCAGCCAGCCTCGAGATCTGACAGAATGTTGACAGAGCTTGGTTCTTCTGCGGCCTTTGTTCTTTGTGGGGACAGCAGAAGAAGGCGTTTTATTTATTTATGGTTAAAGGTGAGGCCAGGGGCAGCAGATTGTTCTGTGCCATGGCCAACTGGCTGATGTCTGCTGAATAGACCTGGAGGCAATTTTCATCTCTCTCTCTCTCACCCATGATTTCTCACAATCTGTTTTTTTGTTGCATTTTTTAGCATTTTGCTCTCCTATCGGCACTGTCTTAATGCCATCCCAAAGTTGTAGGAAGGAAATGAATATGAATGCACCATATTGATTTTTGAATCAGTGTGTCACTCGGTCCCTCGACTTTTCTTCCTCCCTCTCTTTGACTGTTCTGCCTTTCTTTTTCTGTACCTCCACTCTGTCACCATTTCCTCCCAGCTCTCCCTTTTTTTTCTTTGTTTTTTGGCTGCAGTAGCTCCTGTACAGGATAAATGTTCTGTCTTTAGCTGTGGGAGGCCGTTTTCCACTGCTTTTACACCAATCCTGCTCCAGAGAGCCTTTTGTGTTTTATAGCTAATATATGAGAAGCCTGGAGACTGTGGAGGAGGTTTAAAAAATGTGTTTATTTTATCTTGGGTTTCAGGTATTAAAAAATAGGAAGTTTTCTGATTGGGGAGGCAAAGATGGAAACTCATCACTCAACGTGATCAAGAGTAAAAAGTAGACCTGGTGTTCCAGGTGAGAGTAAAGGCCATAGATAGATGGAATGGAATACTGTCAGCTAATGAATGACCTCATCTGCTTTGATTAAAATGCAGAGTATCCAGGAGAAAGTGCTCTACCTGAGGAAAATAGCCAGATTTTTACATTTTAATTGGGCTATAAGCTGCTTGTTGTTTTTCAGGTTTTTTTTTTTTTTGCCTCTACTGGAATCCCAGTGCGCAATGTGGTTAAACAACAGCATAACAGCTTGTTAAAAACTAACAAATTCTCTCTTTTCCTTTCTCACTCTCTCTCGTCCTCCCAGTGTCCAGTGACAGGTTTAGGGATGTATAATTGATGATCACTCTGGTTTGTGGACAGTGGGTCTCTTGTGGCCCTCTCCTCTCAGCTCAGCGTCCCCCCCCCCCCCAACAGAAGCTTGGGACGAGTGGATTGGGGCAGTGGCGGTTGACATCGAGTTAAAGCGGTGGCCTCCCCAGGGTTAACCGTGGATGCGGCCCATTTAGCCGGACAGACCTCATTCACTCAGGTCATTTTGTCCTGATCCGATTCCCTACTGGGATTCTCTTGTAGCCGGTTGAAACCAGTTGGCTCTGGTTCTCCGTGGGGCCGCTTGTACGAAATGCTGGGGCACTTTTAAAGGGGAGCTGGCACCTCCCCTTCTCTCTGTTCACATCCGATGCGCTCAGGGCCAAAGCTCACACCATTACCTACGCATAGCGGTCATGAGAGATCTCCTAATTGTGTTTAAAGACACAGATTCATGGATATATGCCCTCTCCATGTCTGACCGATATTTGTACTGCTATCTCATTATCAGTGGTCAGACAGCTGAGAAAAACCACATACACACACACATACATACACACACACACACACACACACATTGGAGTTTGGGCTGCAGTGGCTAAAGTGCCTGAGGCTCTGCTGGAAGCTTAGAGCATTTTCAGGGTTCTGCCTGTACTGTCTTTCACACATCTAAGAAGCCCAAGGCATCATGGGATCTAGGTTTCTAGACTGTGAACCCTTACCTGCATGCAATTATACACTTACATTAACATCTCTAGATTTATTCACCTCTTTCCAGCTTTGAGTCTGCTGGTGGCCAAGTGGGACAAGATTATCTCTCTTTTCTGTTTTAGCACCTACAGGCCCTCGGTAATCAGGTCGATCGGCACTAATGATTGCGTAGCAGATCAATGCAGTGAACTCTAACCTGCTCTCAGCTGGAGAGGGGCCTTTGAG
Source organism: Albula goreensis (assembly GCA_022829145.1). Lineage (NCBI taxonomy): Eukaryota > Metazoa > Chordata > Actinopteri > Albuliformes > Albulidae > Albula > Albula goreensis. The sequence goes on from CM040755.1 coordinate 27,415,006, forward strand.
TCAACGGAAGTCCAAATGGAATTGCTGATCAAGGAGGAGGGAGTGCTGACAGGACCTTATAAAACAGACAGAATGTTAACGCAAACAAAGCAGAGAGGACCAGGGCTAACCTACACCTCTGAGCTGCCCAAGAAAGATGGGGGGGGGGAACCCTGAGAGACAGAGAGAGACTGGGCTAACGTGCTAACGGGCTGTGCTCATTGTGTAATGCTCAAGAGGTAAGAGACAGAACTGCACTTTGTGACAAAATGGGAAAAGTACAACAGGACCAGAACACTTTAATTCACTAAAATACCAAAGATCTGCCCCAAATCTGAAACTTTCTTAAAGTCAGAAAGTCTGCCCAGCCTCCCAAGGGAGAGGGTAACAGCATAGTACATTGCCATTTACCGCAACCTGAGGGACAGGAAGGAACTTACAGTCCATGAGCTAGATTGAAATGTCTGTTAACTGTACAATGTTCTTTCTTTGTATATGGCGCATTTTTTATTATGCTGTAACAGAATTTGCTGAGGCTTAGCAAAGCAGGTTTGAAAAATGGCAAAATGAGAAGTAGTGTAAGTTGGTATTACCCTCTAGGGGGCGATGCTGTGGGGCTGGGAGAGAGAAGTGTTTGATAGACAGCAGATAGTGCCCAGTGAGGATACCAAAATGAGATGAGGGCAGTTCATCTGTCAGTGGGGTAGTTTTATAGTTTACTTTCTTTGAGGTAGTTCTCTGCTGGGGCGGATTTGGAGGTTTTACACTTCTTTTGAAGACATCTCTTTCTGACTATGGCAGTTGTACTTTATCTTTTATACCATTTGACAATAATCCTTGTCTCATTTCCTGTCTCGTTCTCTTTCTGTCTCTGGTAGTGTAGCCTCTCTATGGCAATTTTCTTTTGAGGGGTATATCTATGTAGAATTTCACCCCCCGCCAACCCCACCCCTATCACAATTTGTCTTTAATACTACCCCCAAACCACAGTTATTGAGCCCCATTTTCTCTTGTCTTATCTGTCCCGCTCCTCTCTGCTGCCCCCAGTGGACCCCAAGTGAGTGTAATAGAATGCAACCCCATCCCCTGCTGAGCACACTGACAGAAAGATGGATTCGCCTGATCTGTATTTTTTATTTCCTTTTTTTCTTCTTTCATCCTCACTTTAGCAAGAGGGATCAAACGTGACACTTTGTTCTCCCCCCTCTTCTACCTCTTCCCTTCACCTTCACTTTCCTTTCATTCACCTGTTTTCTATCTTGTCTTCACCTCCAAATGCAGCATTGTTTTGGCAATGCAGTTTCAAAGACAGTGGCATTTCTAAAACTCTCTTCAACTCTTGCTCTCATTTTCACTGTCTCTTTTTCCTCCCTCTCCCTATCCCTTTCACGCTTTCATTTCTTGCTCTCTGTCTCACCCCCCCCCAAAATAGAGGTACTTTAGCAGTGCCATTTTTTTGCCCTTAGCATCCTGACATAAAATTTTAAACACAATCGCTCTTCAGAAGTAGAGCTAAGACGGCTAAATGTGCTTTAAAAAAACGATTGAGAGTCTGACGCAGATTCGTGCTTGGAGAGTCCTTCAAAGAAGCCATGGGAGAGAACGATACCGATTGGAGCGTGACGGCGTCAGCCCCCACCGTGGCGTGGGCTTGGCCGCTGAGCCTGAGGCGTGACCCCATCTCACGCTCTTTTAACCACGTTGGGGTCGTGTAGCTGGGGCCCCATAATGACATATGGGGTGGTGCTCTATGCCCACCCTCTAAACAGTCTTGTCTTGCACAGGTGTCCTTCAGCTGGTCAGACGCGTTTGATCATTTAGCAGTCGTGTTCTCCTCTCCTCCCAGGTGACGGCCCACCCCACAGAATCACCCTGTGATATTGCCTGTGGCTGAGTGACCGCGGTATCCGTAGCATTCCTCGTTGTTCCTTTTGGATTTCTGGAGGGGCCGGCTATATTCCGCTGAAACATAATCTGTGTGAGCCTGCATGGGGACAGGCCGGTAGGAACAGTGCAAGCTAGATTTGCAACACTCGCTATCCGTGTACCAATTAACCAGCGGAGGGGGAAGGGCAGTGGTAGTATCAGGGGGAAATCCGCCAAGCTTTCATCTTCCTCTCTTTAATTACAGGATGTGAGGGGATCCTGCCTGTCTGGATGGCTTGTGTGCGATTTTTAAAGCTTGTCCCAGGGTGTTTAGGAGGTTGAGTTGGTTTTAGTGCCAGAGACAGCCATCCCTAATCTGTGCAGGTAATCCCACATAAGAGCTTCAGATCCTGAGGTTGTCCAACATGCACACACTCCTACAGTACTCATGCATATACACACCTAATCACATGCTCACCTTTAAACCATATAGAAAAACAGACGTACACACAGGTATGCACTCACAATTACACTGCAAATATACAATATACAGTATTGTACAGTACACAGAATACAGTGAAATTGCAGAGTTTTTGGAGCAGCAGTGATGTAATTTCTGTTACACACATACACAGATATACACTGTCTCTCATACACACACATAAACACACAGAGATATGCATACTCACTTATATAAAACACACAAACAAAGCATGCAAATGTGGCTGCACAGAGTTTAAATCAGTGGCTCATAGCCCTTACAAGAAAATGGGACAAAGCCATGGTCTGAATTTCAGGCTGCATGTTTTGCTTGCTATTAGTCCAGAAGGCAATGGAGAGAAGTGCCAGTGTGAATTTAAATTAATGACAGTCTCATAACCCAACTGCAGGCACCCTTAAATAAGAGGTGCTGCTCTCTGCTGAAATGTACCTGGCACTCACTCATTCTGGTTCTCTGCATGATCACACGCCCCAGTGGTGTTCTTTTCACAGTCTGGACCGTGACGGGTAGACCTCTCACTAATGACGTCCCTCCCCCATCTTTCCATCCCTTCGTCCTTCGCCTCTCTGCCTATCTCTCCGTCCCTTTCTCTCTCTCTGAAATCCCATTCCCTATCTTTGTGTCCCTTCACCTTTCTGTCTGTCCCTCCATCTCTCTCTGTCTCTGTCTCTCTCTCTCTCTCTTGCTTTGTCTCTCAAATGTGTCCCACAAACAAGGCAGAGGTGCATAAATGCATTTCCATTTTGATTTCTGTAAAATCATTATAATTGGATTTCGTCCTCAAGACTGGACCCTGGATCAATTTAACGTAACGGTTGGATTTGGGATTACAGTCGGGTAAAATAATCCTGGATTTGCTATTGAGAACAGAGAGTACCTAGAGCCAGCTTTGACTCCTGAGTACAGGATGGCATCACAGTCTCAGTTTCTCTCCAAGGTTTAATTACTTCATTACTCAGTCTGAGCTTGACTTAATTACTTGTGCAGTCCTAATTAAAGCTATCATCTGGATTAGGTGTCCAGTAACCTGTTCTTCCCTGTTAACCTGGCAGTTCGCCCACAATGGAGACGATTTCACGCCATGCTCTGGGTCTCTCACAAATGTCCCTGTGATGGAGTGGCAGATGTGGCTTTTGCTTTTTCTGGAAGATTGTCTGTTTTTGTCAGCTTTTTCAAAATCACAGAATAAAATGTTTTTTATTCTCTGAATAAAAACAGGCATGTGGAAAGTGTTTGTAATTACTTTGGTGTGACAAATAGAACTCTTTTCCCGGTTTTCTGTTCAAAAGCCAGGACCAGGGGTGTGTGCTTCCATCCATTCAGTCTCAGTTTTTCATGACTCACCAAAAATTGCTCCACAGTCCTAAAATGTGATAGGGAAGTAATAATCAAAAGCACCTCAGATGATTGTCAAGATAACATTGAACAAGATCTGACATAAGTCATACATCTCCCCATCTTCCTCATGGTCTTTGTTAATTGATCTGCAAGCAGAAGTGCTCCCTCCTATCTTCAGTCGATTGTGAAAGTTTATACTCTCGCCAAACCAGTCCACTCCACATCCTCTGCTTCCCTTATCATCCATTCTTAGAAAGGTCCCTCCTGTTTATCACATCTCTTCTCTACTCTGACCCCCCACACCATTGGTGAAATGACCTGTCTTATGCAGTCAGAAAAGCTGAGTTCTTGCCTATCTTCTGCCGCAGATCGAAAACGCACATTTCGAAAAGGTGTGATGATGATGATGAAGCCTGTCTTGTGGTTTCACTATACTTGTGTTTTCTGCTCACTCCTGAAACTAACATGAGTGTAAACTGTACAGTGTGAAACTGTGATACCTTTTGGTACAGTGTGGTATCAGTCTGGTACAGTGAACTATCTATGGTATATTGAGGTACATTGGATTATCTTTGGTATTCTCTGTACAGTTTGGTATCTATGGTGTATTTTGGAACAGTGTGCTATCTTTGATACGATTTGGCACTGTGAGGTATTTGTGGTACATTTTGGTGAAGAGGACTATCTATGGTACATTGTGTGATACAGGTGCAGTGGGCTCTCTATGGTATAACGTATTACAGTTAGTATAATTTTGCAAGCAGTGTCCTTGTAAGGGGACAGTCCAGATGGGTATCTCCCTGACCTGCTTTCCTCCAGGGCTGTCTCTATTTCTGGACCTCTTACATTATTCAGACTCTGGGCCTAGATCACAGAGTCTGAAATGCTGGCTTATAGCCGCAGAATGACTGCTGTCAACACTGTTCCCCCCTGTGCCCCAAACCGAGAAAATTCTTACTACTGTCACGAGCGAGGTGCACTCATCTGTGATGCAGGGATATCAAACCCTAGTCTGGGAGGACTGCAGTGTCTGCAGTTTTTTGGAGGTTACATTCAATCCAAAGTCAGTGTAGGTCTTGGGAATCAAGGTTTGTAGACATGTACTGTCCCTCCATGGGTCCAGAAATCTTGACTGTAGTACCTCCAAGAAATAACATGTAGATCTGTCTCCAGAACAGTCTAGTTTGTTGATGACATAGATTCCTTTTAGGTAATGGAAATTTTTTTCTACTTGAGTTTAGCTGACCCAGGTGTCATTTCGCTAGCTCACATTAGTTAATTAAGATCATGTCAGCTCGAATTTTGTCGGCTTGCCTGTATTGATTGATTGATAGGGGAACTGCCATATCTTCAACCTGGCTGCAGGATCACTGAGTGATCTATGCTCATTCTGTACTTCAGTGCAGCAATATAGAACTTCCCTGAGACATACACACACTCACACTCACACACACACACACACACACACACACACACACACACACTACACGTACACCTCTTGTTATACAACCTACCACACGCTCAGCCCGTCGGTAGGTTCTCCTGTCGAAATTTGAGCCAACCCTAGAGTGCTCCCCGGCACTACCTTTGGAACCCTGCCAAACCGATTCATTCTATGGCTAAGGCTGTGCTTCTACACCACTGATTTAGCACCCAGAAAAGCCCTCCAAGGGGCGTGTGTGCACCCATGGCTGTCATGGGTCATGTTGCTCACATGGGGGGATGTTTTTCTTCTCACAGCCAGGGAAGTTCACACAGGGAGGTTCACCCTTAAGCTGAAACTGTCCCGAGCCAGTTTTTGATTGGTTTTCTTGATTAACAGGAAGTCTGTGGCTGAATTATGCGTTCCGTTTTTCTCTCTCAATTGTGTCTAATGCCTCTGCACTTACATTAAACTGTTTTAATTTTACTAGGGATTGGTTCAAGTTAAATTGTTGTGATTAAAAGAAAGAGGTGGGGAAGAATCGTTCTTCAGTTGACGATCTAATGTGACACTTACAGATGCGATGCTGCCTACAAACATGTAACCATGAGCATTTTGTGCCTGTGACATGTTTTCAATACCTTTGAACCATTTTGATGAATGAATTACATTACAGTCATTTAGCTGATGTTTTTATCCAAAGCAACTTATAGTTGATTATGCTAACCGAGGGCCAATCCCCCCTGGGAGGAATGTGGGGTTAAGGGCCTTGCTCAAGGGCCCAACAGCAATGGTATTCTTGCTGTGGCTGGACTGAAAAATGAAAGTAATGAAGTAATGAAAAAAGACTTATTAACAAAAAACGGGACAGAGCTACTGCTTAGTAAGAAAGACTGAGCAGAAAATATCGACTACGCTCCCTAGTGCAGACATGAGTCATTTTTCTATGCTTACTTTGATTTTTGACAGGTTTTCACCTCCAAAATCAATAAACTCCCTTGTTGCATTGCAAGAGGTGCCCCCTCTTCAATTTTATTTATTAAGTTACCTTTGAGAACCTTTCATTTTCTTTGATTTACTACATTTGGTATAATTTTTTGCTAAGAGATAGAAATATAACTGACCTTTTGCAACCATTTCTAAAACTCTGTATATGAGAGAGTTAAGCACAATTAAGTGAAAAGTAGTTGCCTTGGGTGATACTTAATAAAATTGACACACTTGTTAATCATGAAAAACAATTAAAAACAGAATGTAAGACTGGTAGCAGCTTAAATATCAATTCTCTGTTTCCCTTATTTTTTGCATTTGGGGTCTTTTTGATTTCATGACTGTGTGTATAAGAGTGTTTGTGTGTGTGTGCATATTTTTGGAGGACTGTGGGCAAAAAAAATGACTGCATCATCATTTCCTTGTAGTTGAGAAACTGGAAACAAACTTTAACATTTAATTAGTGGTTTTGAAATTGAATTTGCTCTGTCTTTGGGATGGAGATGTTTGATTTTGGCCTGCAGGTCTCAGGAACAGAACAACTAACAGCTGAGAGGAAAAGACCAGCTATCCGTCCCTCCTCTTTTGTCTGTGTGTTTGAAGTAAGCTCAGTCAACAGCTCTCCTCTCCAAACGGGATAATTACTGCCACTGGAGAGACGCTGGAGGAACAGCTCTGATTGCCACTAGACAGGGGGAGAGAGAGAGAGAGAGAGAGAGAAGGAGAGAGATAGTGTGGCATGAGGGAGAGAGAGAGAGAAAAGATATACACAAAGGGAAGATACAGTGAAGAGAGAAAGACTGATGGGGTTAGACTTATTTTTTACCAGTTTATTACTTTGTTTTATTGTTCCTTCTCCCCTCAATACATTTTTGGTTCCGTTATAAATGTTCAATTCAATTATTTTGAAACGCTAACAAAGGCAGCTTTAATTTTAATTCAAGAGAGTGAGAGAAGCTGATGTGAGAAGAGAAGAGATGTTGCTATGAAGGGAAGGAAGGTGGAGAAGGAAAATATGGAAATGGAGAGAACGAAATAGAGAAACAAGAACATACTAAAATATTAAACCTCAGATAATGGAAATAGTCATTGCACTTTAATGAAATTAAATGTCAATAATATTACTATAAGAAAAAGTAAAGCATCTCCCTTCTTCAAGGAATTTAAAAAGCATTGCCAGATTTTCCTTGACAGATTATTTATGTCTTCAATTTGGTACAGAAACAAAATGCTAATGAAAGAACAGAAGTCAACTTAAATTGGATCATGGAAGACAGAGGTACAAAATGAATCCAGCATTCCTGAGTTTTTAAATACAGAATTGGCAAAACATGTTGAAGAGTATGCAGCCCCAATCACACTTAACATGATCCCAGCATTAAGTTAATAACTGTCCAGTTTATCGCCCCCCACTGGCGACTGATAGCAGTAGATATTTGATCAAACACCGCTGGTGTTCCTGATGTTCCCATGGGGTGTAGCCCCTCCTCCTCTGCAGTCCATCATCAGACTCCTCCCACGGACACAACAAGCTATGGGTGCATTTGATAACCTGTCTTTCACGCCCTTCCTCTCCTTCCGTCCCTCAACTGATCCATATAGCACGGACAGGTGAAAGCATTATGACAAAACATCACCTAGTCAATCAGGAGTCGCTTCACATCAGTGACATGACGAGGAAAGGGGGGAGGACAGTACTTCAGAGAATTTGGATACCTGCCTGCTTTCGTCTGGTCGTCTTGCTGAAGCCATGCCATTTAAATGGGCCTTGTCTTATTGCTAGAGTGATGACCGACACGCATCCATTATAATAGCATTGTAATTCTTCGGCCATCTCGAAAGCATCAGTGTACACCAGGCTGCACCTAAGTGTCCATATCCAGGAGCAGACCATAACCTATGACCATATCCTGTAATATTTTTTGCTCAAATCCTTAACAAAATCATTTGTAGCGTAATAGATCAATATTAAGAACTTCATATGCAAGAGTGACCAATGTTGTAGTTTATCTTTTGATGGATGCTGTTACTCTTCCACAAATAGACTTTTTGTTATGCTATAAAAAAGGTTTAACCTTCATGCTAATTCAAGTTTATCACTTTGCTTGGGACTGTATATTTATCTCCCTAGTTTAGTATGATGGTTTATGGTATTTATTCATGCATTACTGTGCCCTTGTTTCTGCAGCTCTTATGATTTGAACTTTATGCATTTGGCAGTGATAATCCTGTCTGTCACTCTTGATAAGTGTGTCATACAGGAGAAGTCCCCACAGGATACGGATTACAAAAGAGCAAGTCTTTGAGCAGTACTGTCAGAGATGGGCACTGGCAGTCAATCTTTGCAAGAGCAGAGTTAAAGTATTTCATAGAAAACCCAAGGCCCCAGGAAAATAGGTATGGTTTCACCTCTGTAACTCAGTGTATTTTACCTGCCTTTGGCTCATAATCAGTGCAGCAAGGAGCTCTTTTTAGGCAATAAATGCACTGAAACCATTCACAGGGCTTTTTATGTGCTGTATGTATATCATAGAATGTTTTGGCCAAAAAATATAGCTATAAAAATTTGGGTTCAAATGTACAACTCAATCATAAAACTTGTGTTTTATATTGATGTAAAATATGTGTACCAAGGTTCAGCTGGGACAAACCAATAACAGGAATCTTTCCTGCAGGTTGAGATAAGCTCAAGTAATGAATTCTTGACTCGTTTTTCAAAATGTTAGTTCTTTTGTTACTAAGACCAGGCAGACTAGCGCTGACTAAAACAAAGGTCTGAAATGAGTTCTCTGAAGACATGGACCCCTGCATCAATTAACTCAAAACCAAATAAAAGAAGCAAACCACTGATGGAAAAAAACTAATAAACAGCATAGACCGTGATAAGAATAGCACTGAAAATGGATACATTCTGTACAATCATAAACCAAAAACCGGTAGAAAAATAACGATGGCAGAATATCATATGACTCAAATGAAAGTTGCATCCTAAAAAGTAAAGATTCAGTGCCTGCGGCATTTCATTTGAAAAGAATGAAGATATGAAGATTCTGGTTACCTTGAGAGGAAAGGTAGCAGAGTTTATTACAAGCTGTAAGAACCCAAGACAGAGATGAAGATGTCCTTCCTGATATCCTGTTCTATACATAAAACAGCGTGACAATACAAAATCTACAAATGTACCTTTCCTCCAAACAAAGGAGAATCCCAAAAAACTTTATCTAGCAAGCTATATATCCCATACCATGTTATCAGTGTGTCTACTGAGTTTGTGTATTGGCCGCTTCACAAAGAGCTTTGTGCACCTAGTTTGTTCATTGGCATGCCAATAAAGCCCATTTTAGAGTTTGTTAAAGCAAAGTTTGGGAGAATCATTTTCAGACAACCCCTTCAATCAATTCAGGTCTCCTTACAAGTATAAAACAGTTACGTACTTCATATCCCATCATGCTCTGCATCTCTGGCATCCTACCTCCTCCCCATCACCACCTTTTCCTCACCATATTTTCTTCCTACAGGGGCATCCTCTTCTCCTCTGAGAACAGTTCCACTTCTTCCCCCCTGAGGACTCCAAGCCCAAAACCAGTACTCCATATCCTTGTCTCTAACTCATTCCAATAATAATTTCTTCCAAACTTACCATTGTCTGAAATGTTTTCTCCTGAAATAATATTAATTGAATCTAACCAATCAGAGAGAGATGGTCTTTGGGCAGAGAAAGATAAAGGGGGTCGAAGAGAGACAGAAGTAGAGATTGCACCACAGGGGGAGATGGAATGGATCAGAGAGAGAGAAAGAATTGTTAGGTTTCACTGGCCTCTTTGACATCTTAATTTAAAAAAACACTGCGGATGAAAAGATGTTTGTCATTCTTTGTATGCTATAGTAAAACCAAGAATAAAGATTCTTGACGTATCACCTTTATGGTATTAGTTTGAGTCGTTGATCATCTGCGATGCGTAATGCTGCTTATTAAGAGAACAAAGGCCTTATGCCAGCAGTCTGCTGATGGCTGGGTATAAGGGGCACGCTGTCATGCACCATCTGGGACAGTTGCACCCAGTGGGCACTCACCTGGCAGACCGGCTGCAGCCAATCACAGGCTGTCAAAAGCCAGGGAGGACCACACAAACACCCCTTTGCCAAGGTCGAGATGTCATCGTTCTCCATCCTCATGAAAGAGAAAGAAAAATGAGAGAGGGAGGGAGAGAGAGAGAGAGAGCGGGAGAGGGAGGGTGATGGGAAACAGAGCAGGTTTTTGTTAAGCGGGCGCAGTCTCTCTCTCGCTCTCACTGCGGCTGCTGCTGTCAGCAGTACTCCTGTTTTATTTAAAGGGGGAGAGGAGCTTTCATGTTGCTGACAGAGGGCTTCGCCTTGGCCCCTGCAGCTGCCAGAATAGTATAATAAAGTGGAGGGGGGGAAATCAATCTGATTGTATTTGCAGGTAAGAAATTAAGTCTTGGGAGAGTTCTTTAAAGGGGAGTTTGGTGCCTGGGCTCCTCTGTTCACTCAGGTACTCACTGACTGCCTGTGCCGCACAGCCAGACCAGGGGACTGCGCTGCGAGCCCTTTCTCTTTCTCCCTCTCCCTCCCTCTCTCTCTCTCCGCGTGGGAGGCCGGGCCTCCGCTGGTCTGGTTCCGCCGCTGTCTGTAAACAGAACACATTAATCACGCCTTTCACTGTGATGTTTCAATCCGTCCCGGGACCAGCAGGACCCACGCCTATGGGGGTTTCACCGCTGCAGTGTCACTGGCGCATAGGCTGGGAGCACAGAGCGCAGACCCAGGACTGTGTTCAGAACGCAGGCTGTTTTACCTTTGTGTCACATTCCACCCTTCACACACACTCACTTTTTCACCTCTGCATCTCATTCACCTGCAGTCAGTTCCCCTCAGCCTCTTAAAAGGTCCAGTTATCAATTATGATTCATTAACTCTCAACGTCATTAAACATGAATTATTACTTTATTGTCAGTCTTAATGAGAAATAATAAAAACCATACCATGGGATTCAATTGATGTTATTCGTCTCTTTAATGGCATATGAAATTCAATCAAAATAGACTGTAGTCTTTTTAAGTGAATATGCTACTCCAGTTTAAAGAACAGGTTCCAAAGGACATAATTGCCTGTCTTCAATAACATCCAAAATAGTCAAAATAAACTTGTATTTTAATGTCTGTTTTGATTGAATTTCACATGATCTTAAACAGACAGTTTGCTCATTTGGTTCCCCTGCACTGAAGTAAGCAGCACACTCTAATTTTCCAGAGCATGCCTATTAATACTATAGTTGGTTTTCTTCAGCTCTCCTATACATAACTAGTGTCACCTGCTTGTATGGCTGGTGTCTACCCTATGCATACCTGGATTACATCTGACTACAACTATACACATATCAATATCTAATGTGACTGTGTCTGTCCTCTGTTCTCTCATTCAACTTTATATGTGACTGCTCCTGTTCATTCTTGGATGATGTCACACTTTAGCTTCTACAGGTAGAGACTCAGTATATCCTCTGTCTCTCTGAGTGTTCAGAAACCTTTTTTCCCCATCTGCCCTCCATGCAGACCTGGACCTACGGTATTTCTGGTGCTGGAGCGGGTTCGAGGACTACCTGATTTTCTGCTTCGCCTTCACGGTGCTGTGTGCCTTCGTCACCTTCCTCTTCGTGGACTCGGGGCTGTTTGTGGAGACGCTGGGCTCCCTGGCGGTTTTGTTTGAGGCCATGCTGGGCGTGCCGCAGATGGTGCAGAACTTCCAGAACCAATCGACCAGGGGAATGAGGTACGGGACGCTGCAAGCTGTCGCAGTGCGACACTGACACACTGTATCATAGATATACTGTGGCATTGAGTCACTGACTCTCTAAATCAATGCTATGTTGCAGCATTGACTCATTGATATACTGCAACACTGAGTCACTGACTCACTGAGTAATTGATGTACTACAACACTGAGTGACTGACTTTGTGTGACTGAGTCATTGGCTGCAACACCGAACTGCAACACTGAGTCACTGATTCATTGAGACATTGATAAAGCACAACACTGAGTCACTGATTCATTGAGACATTGATAAAGCACAACACTGAGTCACTGATTCATTGAGACATTGATCACTGATTCATTGAGACATTGATAAAGCACAACACTGAGTCACTGATTCATTGAGACATTGATAAAGCACAACTGATTCATTGAGACATTGATATAGCGCAACACTGAGTCACTGATTCATTGAGACATACTACAAAACTGACTGAGTCTGGCTGGGTCACTTTCAGTGAGACATTGATATGCAATTCACTGATTCCCTGTGAAACAGACTGAACTACAAAACAGAGTCTGGCTGGGACAACATAAAACATTTTACATTTTTGATTATTCTGCTGGAGACATTTCAGCATGTTCTTTGGAGTGTGCTCTTTTCATTCTAAAATACAATGACATATTCACTTAAAAAGACTAAAGCCTATTTGCTTGAATTGCCATATGCCATTAAAGAGACAAAGTTCGATTGGGTCTCAGCCACCGATTTACCGCACCACTGAGTTCCTGGCACTCTGCAGCTCTGAGGCACTGAGGTAGTGAGTCACTAACAGACTGAAGCTGCACCTCTGTGAGTCAGTGAATCACCAACACACTGAGTGAGTCAGCAACTCAATGAGCCACTGGCACATTGTGACACTGAATCACTGATGCTAACATTCTTAGACTGACATGCTGAGATGCTTCAGTACTCAGATGTATCGATACATTGGGACACAGAAGTTAACACATTATCACTTGAAACTACTGAGAAACCAAGGCAATCAGATGTTGGCCTTTTGACATACTGACCGTTACGAAACCATAACAAACTGGGCTGCTATGACGCGGAACACTGAGACATCGATACTGAGTGAATCTGTGCCAATGTGGCAGTGTCTCACTAGTTTACACATTGAGTCATTGACACATTGCCAGCTTTTGGATACAGTACAAAAATATCCACTGATGGCTGGAAACAGGCTGAAAAAACTCACAACTTCAGTTTCTGTTCTCAGAAACTAAAATATGAATGCCAGGATCCGGTCAAACAAGGAATATTCAATTCAATCAAAATAAGCTACAATACAGAATACATTTCTTTGAGCTGTTTATATTTTTCTGGACATGAGTAAGCATGCAATTTCGAATGTGTTCTTTTCATTCTAAAAGAGAAAATGTGAAAGTCAGTTTTGATAAAATCACATGTACTTTTAAAGAGAATAAGTTTGTTTGATTGGCTCCCGGCACATGATAATGAACCAATGAACGTGCACATGCTGAAAGCCATGGCAAAATCTCATCAAGGGCAAAGCCATTACAGTCAAACACAGCAACCTGAATACGGTATTAATAAAAAGATAAATCACCTATGAAAAAAAGCATTTTAATTCTGCCTAATTTTTTTGCAGCACACTAAAAACCGCACTCAGCGTTTGATGGCTGTCATAAATGGCGCCGTCGCCTCGAGCATGTCGGTATAACGCGCCGAGCCATCTGCGGAATGGAATTGTGGGACAGGGAAGGAATGAATGTCTGAATGTCAGGTGTTCTGGTCTGCCTGGCACTATGAGTCTTTAACATGAAAAGGTCATGGTGTCATATTGGCTGCTTTTATGACTGTTTGCATTTGTCTTCAGCATCGCATTTCCACATTCATGAATTACAAAGCAGCCCCAGAGCCATTTGCATATCGTTGGAAATATAAGCCCTTTCAAACGTACAAACTCAAAGTTATGTCAGTGATAGCATAAACAGCCATTGGGTCTGAGTTAATGTATTACTGTGTGTGTGTGTGTGTGTGTGTGTGTGTGTGTGTGTGTGTGTGTGTGTGTGTGTGTGTGTGAGTGACTGTGTTGGTTTGACAGTTAGTTTGCAAGTGCCCCTAAGTACAAAGGCACTTCTATTCATTTCAGTTTCCTTTTTTACTGAGTTTTATGAGTTAAGACACAGGTACAAAGGTGATAAGAGGGTGCACAGAAAAAGTTGAAAAGCATTGGACCTGACTCAGTCACGGATTGCTCTCCTCTAAGCCTCCACTCGTACCGAAAGAGAGGGAGAGATCAAGCAGCAGGGAGGCCCGAAGTAAAATTCAATAGGATGTCAAAGAAGGGAAGAATAGAAAAAGGTGAAGATTAAAAATGGAGGGGAGGCACAATTTCCAGGGTCAGATTGGACCTGAGGAAAATGTAATGGAGGAGGCTCTGATGCTACGGGATTGTAGGGGGTTTGGAGTTTTATTTGACAGGTCTGGGGAGATGGTTTAGGAGAATAAGGGAAATGCAAAATTCTGAATTTTATTGCCTATAAGGAAAAAAAAAGTTTTTTGTACACCTTTAGTTCCATTTCTCTCCTAACTCTGTAATGGTTATGTCTTCTGTACAATATTGTCACTCCTACCTGGAGTTTGCTTAGTACACCTAGACAATATGAATTATAACCAGATTGAGGACCTTGTTGACACATATACATATATCCCCCCGACACAATTATTGACGATATTGCTTGCGTCAGATATTTTCAGTTCAAAACTTATAATACTCTGAATGTTACAAAGTTTAATGGTGAGAACGAAGCATTCAGCCCATCAACACTTGTCATTTTGCATCTAAAACTCCTAGGACGTCTTCTCCTGCTGTCACTGGTGAGCCATTACATGCATTAATAACATTGTGATGGGTAAAAAGTTATGCATATTTTAGTATCAGTTCACATTTTACCTCTAGCAAATCTCCATCTGGATTATAAAAAAGTTTGTCTGATAGCTCTTGCGTTCAAATTTAGTACGTCCCATAAAATAAGCCTGCCGTAAATTGTTATTGGCCATATGTACATCTCTGAATTTGGCAATGTCAAATTTCGCTTGCCAGGTGTCTATGCAACTCTGTTCTATATTTAAATCTTCTTCTATTATTTCAGACAGCACAACCATTTTGCCATGAATTTCATTATGAAGGTCTGTTTTGTAAATAAAGAGGAACAGTGGCCCCATCACAAACCCCTGGGGGACTCCACTTTCCACTCCATTTCTCACATTCTTGGACATGATCCTGCTTGCTCTGGCATTCCCCACTACTGTAAATAACCTCTGAGGTGGCGAGACCTATGTCTGACCTTGGTGTGGGAGTCGGCTTCCAGCTCTATCTCCCACTTTCCTGTGGCGGTCCCCTCCACATCCAGAGGAATAGTGAAGGACAGATGCAACATCTCCCTGTTGCTCCTCCTCCTTCCCATGGACCCTAAAGTCTCCTGTACTGTCAGTAAGACAGCTGGGCAGGGAGGGGGTTTGTGGGAATTGTAGGATAATGTGGCACACTGAGGTACGATGATGTGTGGGGGGATTACTGGTCGGGAGGCGGGGGAGTATTTTGTTTCTGTGGATGTCAGACCGACTTATTCCCTGATGAGAGGGGTATGAATGACTGGGGAGACCCAGGAATTAAGCCAGCGGTGGGGAGGGGGGGGTCTTGTGTCCTCTATTGTCCTTGAGATGAGTTGCGTATTGTCAGAGACCTATCCATTTCAATTTTCTCTTTCATTGCCCCCTCTACCCCCATCTCCTCCTCTCTCCTCCCTCCATTTGTTTCTCTCTTTCTCTCTCTCTCTACCTTTTTCACTCAGTTTTCTCTCTCTCTCTTACAATTTCTCAGCAGAGATATTTCTTAGTTTCTGTGATTAAGAAGGATCAGACCAAAGGGGAACACATTCTGTGTGTGTTTGTGTGACTGAGCGTACATGTCCATATATGGAAACTTGTCTTCAATGCTCATACATGCATATGTGCATGAATTCATGTAGATCCAAGCAGGTGCTTGTTTCATTCATGCCTGTATGTGTTTGCAGTGGCCTGCGCAGGAAAGGTGCATATCACCAGTGTTATGATTATTGGAAAATTATAAGCCATGCATTCTGTGAGGGAACCTGGCACACATTACAAGAAGAGGAAGGCCAAACTAGAGGAGGCCTGACACATCACCTGAGCTCTGAATTGAGGGAGCCACACTGTGTCAACACCTCAATACTCTGCCTCAATCAGCAAGCCCAGCACAGCATCTCTCTGGTCACTGACTCTGCCCCAGAAAGCTGTAAAGCACTTACTGCCACTGAGTAGTAAGCTCTGTATTACTTAGAAAGTCACCGACTGTCTCTATTACGTTTCCCTGCCTATTACTGCGTGAGCTGTTTGTGGATGGATAAAGCAAACCCCCCAATGTTCTTTCCACAGCCTAACGAATTCCTTATCCCCCGTTTCCTTCCACGGAGCATCTTCTAGACGGCGCTCACTTCTTTGGCATTGAAACGTTATTATTTCACAAATTTTTTTGGCTGCTTTTCATTGTGCGTCTGCAATAAAAAAAACAGTTAACAGCTTTCATGAAACAGCTAACAGCTGCTTATTTGCTGGCACCCAACCATATTGGATTGTTATTTTTCAGTGCCTGTTGGCAGTCCCTCACTGCTCATGAAGCCTAAAACCAAACAGCAGTCTAGGAAAAAATTCAGAACCACTTGGTATCCATACACAGCTTGAAAGATGCCTGTGTTAGCAATTATCTTCGCTTGTTGGACCTGATGCCCATCACTCTCTGATTTGTTAAGTTGAGGTATGATTTCGCACATACACGATGCAAGAAGAATTTGATGAATTATGGGAAAACTCATTGAGGGGAAACGGAAGGGGATAAGTAAGGATTTAGACTGAAATGTGCGCGCGGGACATTACGAAGGATCTGAGCGCAGAAGGAAAGCCGTAAACAGGGCCATCGGCATGATGTTACACATAGATCATCTCCTTTTCCAGGATACATACTGGAAAGTGAAGTGTGAGTAAAGTTTGTAGTTAGTGCTGATCTCTCTCTAGGAACTGAAAAGTGCTAAGTGCATATCTCCCCAGTGAGTAACATGTCTGATGTAAATAAAATAGACATTATGTTGATTTCTACTGTGCATAAAGTGCATAGTTTGTGCTGATCCCTCCTGTAGGTAAACCATGTACTTTGCCCTGGTCTCTCCTGTAAGTGAAGGTTATGAATAGTATTATCCCCGTTTAAATAATGTGTGTTGTTAGAGGCTGGTCCCCACTGTGCTTTTTGAGCTCCTGGTGATGTAAGAACCCTCTTTAAACATGTTAGGGCATGTGGCGTTTTGTTGCCGGGGGAACCAGCGCTTCCGAACCGTAGTTGTCAGATCTCTTCGGGCCGTCATGGCCCATGGGAGAGGCGGGCATACAGGAAGGGGTGAGATTACCCGAGAGAGTCACACGGCAGCCAAACTTTCCTTTATTTATGAAAATAATGAAGCAGTGTGACAGTGCAGGGAGCTGATTCCTGTCCCTGCTGCGTTGCAGGAAATGTTGTGGAGAAAATCACTGGTGCGTAATTGAGTTGTTGTTGTTGTTGTTGTTATGGTTTACCCCCCACCCCACGCTTTACTTACCTGTGCAGAGTCATTTATCTTACCCATAGAGGAGAGCCATTCATCATCCCACTGCTCCGCATTTCCGCTCTGACTACTGCTCCACACTGCTGCTCCGACTACAGCTCTACACTGCTGCTCTGACCACTGCTCCACACTGCTGCTCCGACTACAGCTCTACACTGCTGCTCTGGCTACTGCTCCACACTGCTACTCCATCCACTATAGACTGCTGCTCTGAGCACTGCTCCACACTGCTGCTCCACACTGCTACTCCACACTGCTGCTCTGACCACTGCTCCACACTGCTGCTCTGACCACTGCTCCACACTGCTGCTCTGACCACTGCTCCACACTGCTTCTCTGACCACTGCTCCACACTGCTGCTCTGACCACTGCTACACACTGCTTCTCTGACCACTGCTCCACACTGCTGCTCTGACCACTGCTCCACACTGCTGCTCTGACCACACTGCTCCCACACCACACTGCTGCTGACCACTGCTCCACACTGCTGCTCTGTCCACTGATCCACACTGCTGCTCTGACCACTGCTACACACTGCTGCTCTGACCACTGATCCACACTGCTGCTCTGACCACTGCTCCTCACTGCTGCTCTGACCACTGATCCACACTGCTTCTCTGACCACTGATCCACACTGCTGCTCTGACCACTGCTCCACACTGCTGCTCTGTCCACTGATCCACACTGCTTCTCTGACCACTGATCCACACTGCTTCTCTGACCACTGATCCACACTGCTGCTCTGACCACTGCTCCACACTGCTGCTCTGTCCACTGATCCACACTGCTGCTCTGACCACTGCTACACACTGCTTCTCTGACCACTGATCCACACTGCTGCTCTGACCACTGCTCCACACTGCTGCCCAGACCACTGATCCACACTGCTTCTCTGACCACTGATCCACACTGCTGCTCTGACCACTGCTCCACACTGCTGCTCTGTCCACTGATCCACACTGCTGCTCTGACCACTGCTACACACTGCTGCTCTGACCACTGATCCACACTGCTGCTCTGACCACTGCTCCTCACTGCTGCTCTGACCACTGATCCACACTGCTTCTCTGACCACTGATCCACACTGCTGCTCTGACCACTGCTCCACACTGCTGCTCTGTCCACTGATCCACACTGCTTCTCTGACCACTGATCCACACTGCTTCTCTGACCACTGATCCACACTGCTGCTCTGACCACTGCTCCACACTGCTGCTCTGTCCACTGATCCACACTGCTGCTCTGACCACTGCTACACACTGCTGCTCTGACCACTGATCCACACTGTTGCTCTGACCACTGCTCCTCACTGCTGCTCTGACCACTGATCCACACTGCTTCTCTGACCACTGCTCCACACTGCTGCTCTGACCACTGCTCCTCACTGCTGCTCTGACCACTGATCCACCACTGCTGCTGCTCTGACCACTGATCCACACTGCCACACTGCTGCTGACCACTGCTCCACACTGCTGCTCTGTCCACTGATCCACACTGCTTCTCTGACCACTGATCCACACTGCTGCTCTGACCACTGATCCACACTGCTGCTCTGACCACTGCACACTGCTGCTCCCACACTGCTGCCACTCTGTCCACCACTGATCCCCACACTGCTGCTCTGTCCACTGATCCACACTGCTGCTCTGACCACTGATCCACACTGCTGCTCTGACCACTGCTACACATTACTTTTTAAACTACTGCAGTCACAGCGCAGCATCCATGTTAATGTAGAAAATATTAGCATGTGTTTGAAGAGAACAGTGGAGTATGACAGCTGGCATCAGGTTGTTCACCATTCAGGGAGTGTACGTGACGTGAGGAGAGAGCGAGAGTGTGTGCAAGGTAAGCTGCAGAGCTGAGGTCAGCAGAGGCCCAATGAAGCCTCATTGATCAAACGAGGCCCGTGATTGGACGTGATTGAAGTAGAGGGACTGTTTCCCGAACGCTGCACGCCGCGGTGCTGGGGAGATCAACAGAATTATTCATTCTTCCTCCAGGCCAGCGGAGAAGAGGAATGATTGCGGGGAGCGAGGGAACAGTGCAGAGAGGAAGACAGAGAGCAGGAGGGGGAACGGCGGGCCCCCACGCGGTGCCCCGTCCGTCTCGTTGACGGATCGACGGCCATTCGATGGCGTCACTCTCCCTAATGTGGTCACAGCAGGAGAGGGGCAGTGCGTCACCCTAATGACCCTGTATACGCCCGCCGGACGGTAGAGTGGTCGCTTTATTTTACTCCCAGAGAATTATAAATGAGTTTACCGGCCCCGCCTCCACACCAAAACAAACTCGATTGCCTGGTTCCAGCAGCGTTCGTTCCTCTACTTCCTGACCTGCCAGCATATCCCTGGGAGAATAATCTTGCGTACTTTAGTGTGCTCCCTCACTTTTTTTCCTGTCTTTTGAGAAGATATTGTAGGATGCATTTGATTTATCCCTCTCCTTGCTGCCAGACTGGGTAACAGGGCCCTTAGCAAAAATGGTCTCTTCCTATGTGGAGAGGAAATCTCTCGATCTCCCCTTCTGATTGTACAGTCCCTCTGTCGGCTCGTTAAACTCTATGCGATCACTTCTGGTCTTGCTTTAGTGTTGCTCTCACTCCTGTCTTTATAGAGCCATTTGGTGATGAGGACTAGGGGAAGAGGGAGAGGGGGGAGATGGGTGCTGCTGGACTTTATGTGCGATGTTGGGGGGGGTGGGATTTGGGTGCAGGGGTGACCTTAAATGGGAATTGCAGTGTGACCATGTTCCTTGACTATCAGCTATCAGCAATAATGGGGTTTTCCATGTTGCAGGAAAGGGGAGATTGTAATGCTATTGTCTGCTGGTGGAAAGTGTTAATGTCATGTCAGTCTCACACACACACACACGGACGCACAGGCAGGCATGGACAGGCGGTGATTCGCAGGCCATTTGGGGGCGGAGATGCTGGTCGCTCGGTTTTTGACCTCGCCGCGGGAGCCGAAAGTGCCGCAGAAGTGAATCATCTTGGCGTGCATCTCGAGAGGTCCTGGAGGAGACGGGTCTAAATGGCACTCTCATAGTTTCCCCCTCCTCCGTCACTTCATGCATTTACTCCATCATTACACACGGATCTCTTTCTCCATCCCTCTCCCCACCCCCTACCCCCTCCTTCCTGTGCTCCATTCTCTCATACTCCCCATCTCCCTCTCTCACTCTCTGTCTCTCCCCCCTCGCTCCTCTTCTCTTTCCCCCACCCCCCCCTCCTCTCTCTTTCTCCTTCTCCTCTCATTTCAACTTTCCCTCTCTCCCCCTCTCTCCCATTTCTCTCCTCCTCTCTCACCCTCCCATCCCTCTCTGCTCTTACCCCCACCCTCTCCCTGCCTTTTCCCCGCTCCTCCCATTTCTCTCACCCCCTTTCCTCACAGTGAGACCAAATGAAGATGTTATATTAGTCTAGATGGAGTGGGATTGTTTGGTAGTTAGAGGAATCCAATGTGCTCAGCCAGTGTTTCTGATCGACACATTAATCTCTTTTCTGCCTAATAAAGACCCCTCAGTTCACAAGAGCTTCTGTTTCTCTTGTTTACCTACTGAGGCCTCCCCCTGTTTCTCTCCTCTGCACATACACACACACATACACACACACACTCACGTGTATACATACACAGCCACTGCTCAACAGTATTCCTCCAGACCACAGTCACTTGCCACTCAATTATTCCCCCAGTCCCCTCCCACTGACCCCAACTCTTCTCCCATTGTCATCTGGTCTCCTCCCACTTTCCCCCAGCCATTTCTCTCTTCCCTGAGACTCCTCCCACTTTCTCACAGTTTCTTTCTGTCTTTCTCACTGTCTTTCATGTCCACTCAGTCTCCTCCCACCCTATCATAGTCCCCTCCCACTGCCCCCACTGCCTCCTCCCACTTTCCCAAACCCCTCCCTGTCTCCATGTCTGTCTCAATGTGCATTGCCCATCATCTTGTGCTTAGTATGACAGGGAAGGAGAAGGACGACCTTTCTGATGGAAATTCATCTCCATTCCAATGCGCTGCCTGTGCTCTTGTGCAGATGACCCGCCCCCTCTTAATTACCTCGTTAATGTTTCATCTTCGTTAATGAAGTGTGCAGTCTCTGGAGCACAGAGAGCATCCATCGGGGGCTGCGAAGCTTCTGAGTGGAAAGAGCTGTTTAAAGGGAGCTTGAAAGAGAAAGGGATCAGTGAGCAGGCATCTGCAGCAGACTGCTTCCTCTGCAGTGCTAGAGGACAAATCACTGCTTTGAACAGGGCTGGCACAAGGGCTTCACAATGGAGAATAAACAGGAAAAGATTTCCCTTACGGAAAGCCAGATCAGGGTGCGCGAGACCAGGCGACAGTGGACCAGGCCAGGAAAAAACAAAAACCCCAGCGCTGAATCTGTAAACAAAACAGAAATGCTGAGATTTGCTCACCCCTGTTTGCTTAGTTGCCTCCTGTCCAGAGATGCTTGGGATATTTGCCTACTGCTTTGCATTATCCATTTATTCAGCTGGTTTCTAACTGGAGCTTTTGAGGTTAATTGCCGTGCCCGTGTGCAATCAAACCTGCGACCCTCAGGTTCAGAATTCCTTGCCCTAATTCACATGGTTGCTCGTGTGTCTAATTATGAACCTGTGATAGCCGGTGGTTGGCCTCTTTCTCTCTGCATGTTCAGACCAACTGGGATCCTCCGGCAGCTCTACTATGAGACAGGATTAGCATTTAAATTTAGCAGATCCAGAGCAACTTACAGTTTATGTCTTACCCTCCATCCATTTCTACAGCTTCATATTTTCTGAGGGGTTCAGGTGAAGTACCTTGCTTAAGGGCGCAATGACAGTGCCTTGAACCTGCAACCTCTCCGATACAAGACCAGCCCCCAAACTATTATACTATAGTGCCACCCTACTGATTGATTCTAATTGTATGCGATTCAAATTAAGCTGCTCTTACTCTGTTTTTGCACCGCTTAGAAAGGTTTTGCAGTATGGTAGACAGGTCTCCCGCTATCACGCTTTGCAGGGTGTTTTTATGCAAGCGCTGTAGCCACATTGATCGCGGGACCAAGGGAATCTGTCATTCTGCTCACGGTTGGTGGTGGGTCGGCTAATGGACCTCACGTGCAAATGACTCAATTAATCAGACAGCCCCCTCCCAGGCTGCCCCGTGAGTCTGCTCAGAGGAGGCGTGCCGCATGCCCTACGCCACCCCGCCATCTCATACAGCACAATGCTCAGTGTTAAATCAACTCTGACAGAGTTTATATGATCCCTATGGGGTCATATGTACTCTATCAGTGTTGATTAACGCTCAACATTTTTTCTCTGCATTCCTCTGCAAATTATCTCTCTTATAATGTTCTTTTAATGTGTTTGCAACGTTGCTGCGGTGGTCTCACATTGCTACAATGTCAGAGCAATGTCAGGGGAACGTTATGTGTTTGGCAGAGACTATTCTGGGAAGAGATTCAGAGCCGGTCTCTGGGGGAAAGGAGGCCGTTCAGTACTGAAGGAGACCCCTGCGCCTTGTATCAGTTTCTGGGAATTCTCGATTATATATGGTTTTACAGCGGGAGATTTGTCTCCGTGGGTGACCGCTGTGACAGCTCTACATAAGCTCGGAGCCGGCAGCTGACTGATCGTCCTCCACCGCTGGGCTGAAACGAAATGAACAAAGTCATTTCGCATAAACATGGCTGGGAAGGAGATGTCCTGACAGTGCAAACACTGTCTTTTGCAGAAAGGGCTGCGCTGGGTTCTGAGATTTCACAGCTGCTACGCTGTTGTCGAACAGTTTTATGAAATACCTGTGACTCTTCACACTCCTCTATTCATCTCCTCTGGTGAAGCCCTGAATGATATATCTGAGCTGAATTCCCTCTGGGCTTGGATGGATTCCATCACCTTCCATTGCAGGGTGGTTATTTTGTTATGGTATGGGCAGCCATCTTGTGGCAGCCATTGAGTCCAATTATTACTGTACATTACAGCATTACAATCATGGAACACAAAGTCATTTTAGGTGACCAGGTACACCCCAGGGTAGAAACATTTCCAAGAGATGTTCCAATATTCCAAGAAGATAAAACCCCACCCCCATACACACTGCTAAATGGATTCAAGTGTAGCTCCATGAATTCAATGATGCATTTTTGAGCAGCTGGTTGCTATTTTTGAAAAAAGTTTTGCAGACAGTGGCTGAAATATCACTGTCCATTGTGAAGTTTATGGAGCCTTGTTCTTGCCTCACTAGTTTAGAGTGATGAGATGTAATTAAATGGTCTCTTTCCTTCCTCTGTTTTTCATCTGTCAGTGTGAAGATGGTGCTTCTCTGGACAGCGGGTGACCTCTTCAAGATGACATACTTTGTGGTGAACGAGAGCCCCGCCCAGTTTTGGGTGTGCGGGACGGTGCAGATCCTGGTGGACGTGGCCATTCTGCTGCAGGTGTTCTACTACGGCCAGGAGGCCAGGATCAAGCTTGGCTGACCATGCCCACACCAGCCACACCCCTTCACCCATTTTCAACGTGCCCAAAGTTTTTATTTTATTTTTTAAATATATATTGTATGTCTGTATCTTTCTTGTTTTCCTCATGGGGGATTATCCTAGCCTCAGAAGAACTGAAGAACTCTAAATATACTTATATAACCTATGTATATAGAGTGATTTTGCCACGAGATACTGCAGGTCACTGTTACAGGAGGAATGTAAGCCAGTAAGTTATGTGCCACTCACAATCATAGTAGATAAACTGAAAACTGATTAATTCTGCAGCCTGATTTATTTTATATAAAGGAACACCCTTTGAAGATCTCTTTAGTGACGTCATACTAGGAGGGCCCCACCACCCCCACCACCACCCCCACCACTCTGGGGATATACCAAGCTCCACTTTCTTTCAACTGTACCCTTGTGGTATGTGTTTAAATTGAGAAACCCTCCTGTTTTCATATGTACGTAAAGGCCATCTATATGTACTGTATACATGATCACAGTCAGAAAAAGTGAACCAGTTATTTCTTATGCTATGATTCTGAATCAAGTTTGGCACATCTTAATCACTGTTGATGAAACACTTTTATTTACATTTGATGTATTTATGAAATTATTCATGCTAATTCTGCCAAAACATAACACAATTTTGTGATCAAAATATCATTTTACAAGGCTTTGCATTTTTACAGACAGGCTTGAATGTATATATTTTAATATCAGAGATGAAAATGAATGATGCTCAGAATCCAGCTGACATTTCAATATATAATTATTTTCAGAAACTGAAGATAGCACTGATATTCTAGTCATTTCGCCAGTTTTTATATTTTTTTCTTTTCTTGCTGTTTGCTTGTGGTATAGTGATGTTACCTCATTCTCAGTAGTACAGGGGGAAAATGTCTATTTTATTAGTCCACAAAATACAGTAGTACTTCAAGCTAGTGTATTATATCAGACTTTACCTATTTATGTGTATAACTGCATAAGCTCAATGGAATTGGTGCAGAGTTAATGTGCAGCCACCTGGGGTACATTCAAAAACAAAGGCACCATAGAGTGTTACCGCAAAAGCGCTCAGGAGGAAACCAGAGTGTGTCTCAAATGCATTTCAAAATTTCTGGGACGCCCCCCCTCCCGTCATTCTCTATTCGAAACGCTATGTTGCTTTTTGAGTGCACCATTGTTGGCAGGAGTTGCGGAGAAAACAGATCATTTGTGAAATGACACTTGGCTGAAATGGCTGTGTTACAATGAGGCTGTAAAAGCAGATTTTATCACCAGGGTTTTTTTTCAGACCTCATTGATCTCAACAGTGTGTCGCGGGGAGAGAAATACTCACAGCTTAATGTCCCTGTGTTTATAGTGGGTAGGCAAAAGGCCATGTGGCCATGTTTCCGCACGTTCTCTCTACGTTTATCCCCATGTTGATATACCTTTACGATGACCTGTACTTCTGGAGAAACGTTAACGTTTTATTGAAGCCTTTGTCGATTACGGGCCAGGTTCATGAGCTGACCTGGGGTTGATAGCGATTCCGTCGCTTTAAAAACAGGTCAGCTGTGGCTGACTCCGCTCCCCTCGCCGCTCACGCCAGATCAGGCGCTGGGCGTCAGGCGGGAAGTCGACCCCAGCGTTCCCCGGCCGCGGCTCTGGCGGCGTTGTCGACATATGTTCTCCCAGAGGCGCCGTGCGGTGATCCTTTACATGGTTAATATGACTAGATGAGGCGGCACGCTTCGTTTACGCTGTCCGTCGGTTAACGCCACAAGGCAACCCAAAGCCTTGAGTGCAGAGGCAAAATCAAGGCGAGATTGATTGCTCACAAAGTGTGCGTGATTGCATTTTCTAAAGGAGAATTTGGGGGTCATTTATTGGAGCGATTTCAAGAGGCGTTGAAAGAGCAGATGTTGGTACAGAATAGAGATTCATGACTCTCACCATCCCACAGCTTCAACACCACCCCAACCCCCCACCATCTCCGCCTCCCTCACCCGCTTACTGGCGATTTAGTATGCTGTTCAGTATCCAACTCTGAATTACATTGCTAACATAGTGAGTGCCCAGTTCACAGAAAGGGAGTTTGCACAACAAACGAGCCAAAGCCCTGAAAGCCACAGAGGTCTGAGTGAGGCTGAGCTGAATGCAGTGTTTTTAAAGTGGAGGACAAGGTAAACGGGTAAATTTACCGTTACGCTAAGATACACCCATAGCCACCTTGGCATCAAAGTGCCATTGTGTAATCCTCACAGGCTATGCTCAATCTGAGTTGGCTATCTCAGGAAAAATCAAAAATGAGTTCTGCACTCAATAACCTGCCTAAGAGTAGACATTACAAGAGCATTAATTTACCTTTCACGTCTTGCACTGGTATACTCCCCTCCATCTTATGACAAAAATGACTGGCAATGATTTTGTCAGGAGCGAAAATTTCATTTGAAGGGTTCACTCGAACTTGGCGCACTGCGCTGCCTCAAGCCATAACCTGGGGAATATCACACCTCCTCCGTATTAAATTGATGAGGGGTGCTTGTGTAAAGGTCCCATTACCCCATAGAAGATAGAGGAAATTAAAATGGCTGATCCACAAACATTATTTGCATTTGCATATGGTCATAACAAGTCAACGTTACAGTGTCAATAACCTAATTGGACTGTGTGTAGCATTAAATGTTATGTTATTTTGACCATATTCACAACCCAAATACGCACAAGTTCACAGTGATCAATCTGTCAGAGAAATAAGAATCTGTATTAATTAAATGTCAAAATATGGCTGAATTGATGAGTTATGATTTGATTTAAATTTATGGAAATAACTGGATTTTTTTTGTTTGGTGTGCATGTCTTTGTAAAGTCATATCAGAGAAAAAAACTTTGTGCTGCAATGCAGATTTCTCATATAGAAGCTGTGTTGTGTTGTTCTGTCTTTTCTATATAAAGTTTTAAAGAGTATCCTTCCTTCATATTAGAGCAAAACCAGCTGCAGCCAAATCCTATCCCATAATGCAGAAAAATAAATAAAAAATAATATAAACATTTGTTCACGAAATCAAACTAACAAGCAAAACAAAACAACTGGTTTGTGCCTTGTCAGTGTGATTAATGAGCTGCTCCATTTGAAATGAAGCCCTCCCCCCCCACCAACCCCCAAATGGGAGCGTCCGTTCAGGAACCGTTCATAGAACCACTCGTATGGGAATGTAAATTGTGAGGTCTTCTCACTGACAGCAATGTATTCACGGAATCCTCCGGAGTAGAAACCCAGGTGGGTTGTGGGTCA
This sequence comes from Albula goreensis, assembly GCA_022829145.1. Taxonomy (NCBI): domain Eukaryota; kingdom Metazoa; phylum Chordata; class Actinopteri; order Albuliformes; family Albulidae; genus Albula; species Albula goreensis. Next base: position 27,442,340 of record CM040755.1, read on the forward strand.
CATGAAATATTTAGGCTTGTTAGCCTAGATTATGGATGAGGTGTTTGAGCCTTTGATAACCTGGAATATTTTATATAAATTGAAAGGCCATACATTAATGATGGTGTCACGCTGGAGGCCTCAGGAAGCCTGGGAAATATCGCTGAAGGATTGTGACTCAGTGGGGCCGTCTCACATCAGGTCTGATCCACCCTGTGTTACTAAATCAACACTGCACACTACTTTTATTTGGCAATATCAGTATGTATTTCATGTGGGGGGAAAACCATTGCTAATTATACTGGCTTTGTTACTGTTTATGGCCTTTGTTCGCCTTTCAAAAGTGAAAATGTAATTACTGTCCTACACTTTTTGCCCACCTTGCAGAAACAGCTGATTGTATTATTAATAATATGATTATGATTATTTCTGGAGAGTGGTATGGGTTGGGAGGGGTACAGAGTGGTGTGAATTGATCTTAGACAGTTTCTGCTATATCCCAATTTTTAAAATCTTATTAAGCCTTTTATTTTATAAACTTGCTGATGCATGAAATTTTGGATTTAATTCTGGCCTCAATAATAATTCATACTTAAGCCATCTGTGTTATTAATCATTTAATTATGAATGCCCTCATGGTAAATTAATGTATTGGTGATAATTTATCAATGATATTATGCTTTTATGCCATTACATATTCAGACGAATTATTAGATTCCATTTCAGCCCATTATCTTCAAGCATGGAATGTGTCCAGCTCTTTCTACATATTGTGAATGCCCAGATTTTGAGTTCAACTTCATGGTTTTCACTGCAGAAAACACAGATGCCATCACTCAGATTGATTAAGTGCTGTCAGCCAGCACGAGTTATTCATGAAGTATATGTTCAGATATTGCAGTCACACTGCACTATTTTTATGCACAGGATGAGAAATCGACATCGACACGGAGAGTTCAAAGACAGGCATTGAAGACCTGTCCCATGGAGACTGCAACCATTTTTTAGTTTTAAAAAGAGCTTTTTGCCCCAAGATAAGTATGCCACTCAGTTATGTTAGTGAATAATTGTATGCAAAAGTTGAATTTTGTGTGTGCTAAGAGAGATGTTACACATTCTAATAATGTTCCTCACATTGATCTTTGACCTTTGATTTTAAGAATTTCAGCCATGTAGGATATTTCCTTGTAATTCTACAACCTACTTGTGTGTTTTCACAACGCGATGAGTTGGAATCTCAGGTTACGTGGTGCCAACATGGCAGACTGGTGTTTAGTACCAGTACATGGCAGACTGGTGTTTAGTACCAGTACATGGCAGACTGGTGTTTAGTACCAGTACATGGCAGACTGGTGTTTAGTACCAGTACATGGCAGACTGGTGTTTAGTACCAGTACATGGCAGACTGGTGTTTAGTACCAGTACATGGCAGACTGGTGTTTTTGGACTTTGTCCAAAGATTTTCATCCTTCCTTTTACTCATAATTCAATTTTGGAGAAATAAATAATAGTTCAGTTTTTCCAGTCATCCATATAATTAATTGTCAGTGGTTTTATCACATTTTCACGGTTTTCAGTGGTATGACATTTGAAATTAAGCCCAAAATGGCACAGTGCTGTGCTTAGGAAAGGCTACTGATACCCAGTTTATCTGATGCTGTAAAACCCTGGAACCAGATATCAAACCCTAATTTCTTCATCAAATAACAACACTGTGTAAATATATACCATATAAAACATAAGCTATAAGGGTCTACCTGGATAAAAATATCTCCAAATGAAAAAGTAGCGTTAACCAATAATGATGAGAAGCAATAAACAGTCATGATGTGTATACAGGATATGTGCACTAACACACACTGCTGTGCCGCTCAGCACTTCAGAAAGCATCATGTTTCCAGAAGAGTCTATGAGCCACTTTGATGGACCGTTAGAGAGGCGGCGAAACTGAATACAAGCGTATGCGGTCAGGTAGAGATGGTCGCACCGCATGACAGGGAGGGATTAAGTATCTATAAACATTATACAGAAAAAAACGCGACCTTGAAGTGTCCTCCACTTGAGCCCTCATGTGGGATTTTTCATATTTGTGCCTGTCAGTAATGTCGCACTGCATGCAACATTGCCCTGCTATTGCATACTGCTGACCTGCGACTGATCTGGTTTGGTTTGATGGTACCTCCATTGTATGGTGCACTGTACCCATAACAATTTTTACAGGTGTTTGGGTGTGTGTTAGGCTAAGCTTACACCTAATGTGACCTTTGACACCCTGCTACCCATAAAGCCTTGCATGGCTAAACTGGACCAAACACAAGGTGGTGTCAATAAATTAGATGAAATATACTACCAGCCCTTCTTCTGCTACATTCAGTCCTATATCTTCAAATCCATTTACTGCTTAAAATACTACATCCCCAATTTTCCTCTTGTTGCCAAAGATTATAATGTTGATTACTTCTGTACTCCTGTGTAGCTTTCAATATGTACTTTTGTAAGTTTCTCAAGGTAAAGGTATCTATTAAAAGACAAAATGTCAATCAATGAACTATATGGAAGTGTTGTTATGTAAAAATGATAAATACTGATGCCGAGGAATTTCTCTTTAAGCCCAGCTCGCTCTCTTTTTGAATACGTAACAGGTTGGGGATGGATTGTCTTTACTGTAGTTAAATCAGTTGATCTCAGATAGACCATCTGGGAAACTTCATGGCTTTTTTTTTTTGGTGGTTTACCCCAATACATTATGATTCATTTTTAGTCATAACTGACTATGGGTTTATTAGTGAAGCCCATTCCAAAATATTGGAGAGAATTACCCTACATGGGAGTGAGAGATTAGTCTGGTTTATACTTAAACCTTTCTTGTGAGGAAATGGGGTTAGGTTCAGAACAGGCCATGTCATTGTCCAGTAATAGTCTATAACTAGCTCATTGCTCCAGCTTTGGGTCAGACTAGAATTACCCTTTTGCATTACAAAGTATTACACATGCTTTTATCCAAAGCGACTTACAGTTGATTATGCTAAGCAACCTGGGGGCAATGTGGGGTTAAGGGCCTTGATCAGGGGCCCAACAGCAGTGGTATTCTTGCTGCGGCTAGACTGGGGCTTGAACCACCAACCTTAGAGATCCCAATCATGTGCCTTAGCCACAAGACTACAGGGCTGCCCATGTTTGCATTCTCAGAGTATTAAAGAGGGAGAGTTAGATGTCCCCTTTTAAAGGTGTTTGTCTGTTTTCTCTTAGCTCTTCTTTGGCATTTAAGGACAAACACAGAGCGAATGCAGACCAGCTGTTCTCTGCTCATAGATAAAGTACAGCACTGATGCCACCTGACAGTGATGTTCCCTCTGTCGATGTCATGAGACACAACGGTTTCCCTCCACTCTGCGTGCAGAAAAGTCTTCCCAAAACCACTTTTAGACTCACAAGGCTGCCCCCTCCTCCCCCCCACTTCCCCCACCCATTCCTCCCCCCAAACTCATTCTCATCGTCCAGCACTGCTGAGGTCAGTCTCCCGCAGTCCAATTCCACTCCCTATTCAAGTGCAATCCTCCATTTTCCATTTTGTGTACCTTTTAATCAATTCCCGTGTTTTTTCATCAGTTCCTATTCTTTTTCATCAGGTCCTCTTCCTCTGTCATCAGGCTGAATGCCCAGTCCCTTTTACAGACATACTAATCACTGGGCAGTTACCAAACATAATGACCCATCTTCGATGTAGCGTGTCGGTCTCAAATGGCCTTTTTTGCAGCCCTCTTGAGCATACACGTTAATTATAGGCCGCATTCGTTCCGTGAGCTTTCGGATTTATAGAGCGGGCAATAGGAGTCTCGGTACTCCCCGCTTCAGTGAAAAAGAGCAATTTTGGCATTCGGGGCAAGATGGCGAGAATATGAGGATATGCACAGCCTGCAAGACTGATGTCGCTCATAACTGTCACAATCCACAATTACGGAGAATGATTTTTTTTGCTAGAGATTGCTCTACTTGGGGGCCCAGAAATGGCGCGGGAAAGTCACGGCTGAGGAGTTATAACTGTCACTGTCACGGCTGTGATTCGGCTGGGGATGTGGAGGGGGGGGTTGGGGCTGGAGACGTCCCTATAGGGCTTCCTTTGCCTTGTCCCACACACACTCACACACACACACACACACACACAGACTGAGGTGCAGACACAACTTTGAAGAAATGGAGACATTCCTTCTCATCTTGTGTCACATGTCCTGGGTATGTCCTGGGGGGTGGAGGGAGGCTGAAGAATTGTCTCCATTCATTTAAATGACAGAGACACAACTTACTTCTCTTCTGTGTTAAATGTATACACGTCAACCCACCTACAGGTAGTGAACAAAGGCCTATGCACTGGATTTACTAGTACCTGTTATACAGCAGGAGGATTAAAACACCACTTTTCCACAAGATACAACTTACTCTACTTATGCTTAGTTGATGGAAGTGGAAAACGCTACCCAGGCGTCATTCCATAATACCTGAGAAACATCGGTTCAGATCTGGTGACTGAACAGACCATAATGGCGGTGATGTACAGATAGCGTAAGCACAGCGATCCTCAACTGACTGGGCGACAAATCAAACTCTGTGGGGTGGGACACTGACATCTGGAAAGTGACCCGCCCCTGCAGGAGAGAAAGGGCTTTACTGAGGATGAAGGTGATCGCTCAGGAGCATTCACTAATGATTGGCTTTGGCGTTGTCTTCTGAGGGTATTAGTGCAGTCAGTTCATGCCAGGAAAAGACAACAGCCAGCAATTTACCTCAGATCTTTCTGCTGCACAGCCAGTTCTCCACTGCATATATGGCACCACAACACATGAAAGGGGATGGGTCCTTTGACTGAATGGGATAGACCTGTGCTTTCAGCAACATACAGATTTCGTAAAGCTGCACACAGTACCGTACCTTGTAGCAGGGATAGTTGCCATTTTGTCTTGTTTCTCCATCCCTAAAGGTCAAGAAACAGACAGGGCCAAAGGGGAGGACAACAACATTGTTAACGTTGACTAATTTGTTAGCCCTGTGGAATAGCGATATGCTAACTCCCATTTCTCAAATGTAATGCACAGAATCCTGAATATTGCTGGAGTACATTAATACTCTATATATATATATATATCTATAAACATTTCCTTTTCTGTATTCCATGAAATAATCACAGTGTGGTTACTCCACACAAGTACTCAACCACCCATGGCATCTGTTTGGGAGTGGCAAAATATGTACTTTTCTTCGTTTCTTCCCATGTTTCTGTTGGAACGAGAGTTACGCTTGTATTCACTATTCCCCAGGGGGGTCACAGGTCAGAAGCAGAGGGTATGGTCTATGAGGCAGTCATGGAATTCATTATAATAAATCCATTTTCATTAATGTACAGTCGACTCCAAATGATTGCATGTGTTAGGGACCACTGAAGACATTATGCAAATTATACATAATGCGCATTAAAGGGAAAAGGTTTAGGTTTCTGTGATTAAACAGGACCACCAGGATACTATGCAATAAACTGCACTAAAGATATAAGTATACATATTTCTCTTATGAATCAGCTGCACCTGTAACTCTATATATATCACCGTGCCACCGTGAAGTCATCCACTACTGCCTGGAAAAAGTTATACAAAAAGTGACAATAATTAATTATATTTCTGATACGTACAGTAAGCAAGTCAGAGTTGCGACAAAGTTAAAAGCACATTAGAAGCAATGGCAACTGAAAGCGAGGGGGAAGATGATTAATGAAAGCTGTATAAGGATTCTTTCCTGCACACAAAACAAAATCAGGTTTGTCAGGAAGGGTGGTGTGCCTTGCCAGGCAGAGAGGAGAGAGAGAGAACACGAGAGAGAGAGAGAGAGAGAGAGAGAGAGAGAGAGTTGTGTACTTTCAGTCTTCCCAGCTTTCCAACATTTATTTTTACTTTTTGGTTGTATGTAATGAAAACCCAACAAAAATAAAGAGGAGATAGTCATTTTAATTTAAGTCCAAAATACCAATGGGTTGTTTGAGGATGCTCATTTGTTACTATGTAAGTATGATTTGAACAGATTTAATAAAACAATTATCATATAATAAGGTTTATCAAGTAGTAAATGTGCTATAATATTTTCAGTTTAGTTGTTGTTGTTATGTCTACCACAACTAGATGCCGGAATGTGGAATGTGTGCTGTTAAATCTTGTTAAATGTAAACTGCTGTAAACCCTTTAAATCTGTAAATTTAACAATTTACATCATAGTTAGTACCTCCCTCAGTGTGTTGGGTCTCTTCTGAAACTTGGGGTGGTGGGGGTTGCTTTGCTGGATTGTTGGGCAGGGTCTAGTTTGACCTCCTTTGAATCTGTATCCAAAAAAAGGAAAACGTGAATGAGTAGCAAGCCCCCCTTCAGCTTAACATGAACTAGGACCTGCTCTCTGTGTACTTTGCATTACATAAGCAAAAACTAGATACTTGCCAGTTAATAACTACAAAATGTATAGCCTGTTTCATAAATAAGGCTTCAGAAATGTAAGTAAGAATTTCCATCAATAACAGATTCATGCTTCTTAAAATGGCACAGTTTGGAGTCACTTTCAAGTCATTGACATTTTATACCTCCATTAGCGGTGCATTTGTGTGGCGGAGATTTTGCTGCACAGTGCTGATTTTCCCAACAGCGCGCTTGGGGGCCTGAAAATAAAGCAGAGAGTGGGCGTGTGAGTTTGGTCCGCCAGCACGAGCCGAGTCCTCGTTCACCCTCCTGATGGATGACGGTCCCGCCCGGCTCCGTCTGCTCCCCTCATATGCCACGTCCTTCCTGGGGGGGTCGGCGACCCTGCGGCACTCTGCACTCCCCTGTGACCGCCCACCCCCCCCCCCGGAACACAGAGAGGGAGAGAGATTGATGGACAAAAACCGCAGAATTTAAGAGAGACACGCTCATGCGTCCTGCAGAAGGATGTAGTCAGCGGTTACCCAACTCATTACAGAGGTCATTACCTGATTCTTTCATTGCTGCGCTCCTCCACCCCGCCTTCCCCCTCTCTCTCTTTCTCTCCTCCGCAGTTGCTCTCCCATGGCCTGACCTTTCCCACTGTAATCTCAGCTGGCAGGCAGGATGGAAAACGTAGCGCACACATTCCTATGCCCTCTAAATGGAGCCCAGCGTCGTCAGGACCAGCCCCTTCCGTCAGACATCATAACACGAAGCTATTCGCAGTTCCCAGATCTCACCTCTCTGTCCCATGTCAGTCTACACATCTCTGCCATCTGTCTGTAATGCTAATTGCTTCAAACGTGACTGATGTCACCACTTATCTAACTCTCTCAGCTATGAGGGCTTACAGCTCATAGCTCTCCCTGCCCTTAACACACTGTGCCATCCAGCCCCAGCCATCTACACAGCCTCATTTAGTACACAGATTTAGTACAGATTTTGTAAGATTTCACAGATTTAGTACAGGTCAGGTTGCACAGAATTACAGGAGGTATGTTACGGAGTGGAGCCTTCACAAATTCAACCCCATAACTACTACAATGACACAAATGCCATCATCTCTGTACCCAGCACACTGGTCCTCTGTCCAATCAGAAGCCAGGCATCAGTGCTCTCTGTCCTCCTCCGAAAAGACAGTTTATTTCCTCAGACCTGATCTCCGTTGGTTCCCTTATCTCTTCCACTGGCCTGAATTTTCAGGCTTCTTTGGAAAGGGCAATGCCAGGAGCAGAGGGAAGGGGGGTTCAGGGTGGTGGTGGGGTTGGGGGGCGGATTGTGGGTTGTCAGGGGCATGTGAGACCACCCACAGGAGGGCGATTCTCTCCACATTGAGCAGAGACCTCTGTGACTTTTAGCGAGCTCCTGCAGCACTTTTTTTAACCATGACCCAGGCTGCGTTTTTTCTTCTCTTCAGCCATTAGAGCAACTTTCCCCTCAAAGATTTACAGTCCCGCTGCCGCGTGACGAACGTGACTGATTTAGCCTGATGGGACCACGTCCTCGCCAGGCCTGTTGATTAAGTACGAGGCCTCTTTCTGTGACATTGGCTCGTCCCGGGTGAGGGAACAGGACTGTTTTTTTAATAATAAATGGGCTCAGTACGGGAACCCAACTCTGAGCCGGACTGAGGTCAGTGAAAGTGATCAGGGTGCAATCACGTATCGCGTTTCCGGAAGCTTCTCCAGCCTCCCAGGCCCGTTTTAGTGGAGGAGTGGCTCGCATCGACATGGTAACGGTTCGTGGAGCCTCGTTAGCTGGGATGGGGTTACAACGAGCGTGCGGGCAGGACTGCGAGTGCGCTGCGCGGAAATGATTCGATCAGCTGGGCCTCTATGGATCCTCATCTCTTCTGGGCATATCATATTAGAATGTGCAGCAGCCATTTTGTACCATGGCGTATTGGCCTTTTTTAAAATTCAAAAAGAACTGACCTAAGCAGCGGTGTCAGTGAATGCATTATCTCTTACAAATTTTAAATGTTACATTTTTAAAGTCAGAGGTAAAATTTAAATGGTATGGCTGTGGTATATAAATTATAAGCAAATATCTCTGACTCTCTTTATTTCATGCATGGTAACAATAATGACAACAGATTGCAGTAATATGGTGTTTGGGCACAGTCTGTAATTGCCTGCCACCTCTGGAACGCAATCTCACCATGTTGAAGACAACAGAACTGTCAGCACATTTAAAAGTCACCTGGAAAGCCCAACTTTTTTCTCCTGTCTACATCCATTTCCTCTTGTCCCAATATTGTTTGATGTATGACATTTTGACATAATTTGTGTCTTTGGTTCTTATTTGCTTGTTTATTACATTCTATTGGATTTGGGTTTTAATTTAATGTATTATTATTATTAGTAGGAGTAGTAAGAGTACTGGTGGTAGTAGTATTAATAGTAATAGTAGTAATAGCTGGAGTAATAATACAAGTAATAGTTATAGTTTGAGTATCAATAGTAATAATACAATTATAAAAGTAGTAGTAATAGTTGGAGTAATAATATTAGTAGTGCCTTGTAATGAATGGCGGTCCGGTGTGCGATGGTGTGCAGTGATGTTTTCTGATGTACAGTGAGAAGAGCGCTTGCCAAGCTGAGGTGAGGGACTCAAACTCTACTCAACCTGTCCAGCCCAGAGTAAGGAACCATTGTGCAATCATGGAAGGTGTGACAAACTTCACAGTTCCACAGGACCACAGATACTAATGCTCTTTGGCAATTCCCAGACCCTCTCCTTTATAAGGGTGTTTTTTTTTCATTGGCTGTGTTTATGAGTTTGTGTTTGCTCCCAGAGATGGAAGAAAGTCGTTAATTTACGGGATGTAAATGTGGGGATTAAAGCCTAGTCTGAAATAAGGAGGAAGGGCAGGGAAAATGAGCTGGTGAAATCAGAGGACTCATTAAACCCTCCTGCTCTGCTCCGCTCCGCTCCTCCTGAGCTGCCTGTGCTATGAACTGCTCCAATCAGACAGTGCTATCACAATTAGACTGCGTGAGATAGGGCTTATCTGACTGTGTGTGTGTGTGTGTGTGTGTGTGTGTGTGTGTGTGTGTGTGTGTGTGTGTGTGTGTGTGTGTGTGTGTGTGTGTGTGTGTGTGAATGCATGCATGTGTTCAAATTTGCATAAAAACACAGGTGTACACAGATATACACACTAAATAAACTATATAAACTGTGTTTACGCATGCGTGTATGTGTATGCATGTGTGTGATTGTATGGATGTGAGCACATTTGCTTAAATTCACATGCTTGTAAGTATATATGTGCTTGTGTGTGTATGTCTAAGTGTGCATGTGTGTGTCTCTTAGCATTGCCAGATATTTTGAAAGAGAATGCCTTTTCCTATGAACTAATTGGTGCAGTGTTTCTACTTTGTTTGTCGTCCATGGAATCAGATGCAGGAGAGCTCTGAGCCCATACGGCACCAGTGTGACTCCAGCAGTACCCTCAGGACTCTATTCATGGCCCCGCTTATTACATTTGCTTCCTTTACTCAGAACGAAAGGAAGAAATAGAAAGGCCATGTTTCATCTTTGGCTTCAAATTAAGAATGTTGAAAGCGAGTTGATAGCTTCCCACTGCAGACAGGATTATTACTGAGCTAATGGTTCTGTCCCAGCTCATTTGCTTTTCGGGTGGCTTCCTGGGACTCAGCTGAGGGGAAAAGTGCTACAGAACCCAATCCAACACCCTTATGAAAATGTTGGTTCCAATTCATAGGCAGTGGGTGATAGGCCAGTGTGGTCACGGCCTTGTTATGTGTGGCATTAGGTCACGGGTTGTAACCCGTGGGCGGATGTCCAGATCGGAAGGATGTCATAGCATATGGGTCTTCAGGAGAGGATGACGGTGGCCTGGTGATTGTACCCCGAGCGCACACACTCACGCCCTCACATGCACACAGTGTTCAGCCACATGCGCTAACACAAATCAGTTCAGGTACACACTATATTCCCATCAACTTGTATACTAGAGTCTCCACACACACACACACACACACACACACACACACACACACACACACACACACACACATATATATATGCACACTTTCTCTTTCATACATGAATAAGCACAGACATGTTCATACTCACACAAACACAAAACACACATACTTTCTCTTTCATACATATTTATGAACACAAACATGCTCTTAATCTCACACACACACACACACACACACACACACACACACACACACAGGCTCACACTCCCAAACAACCATTGCGGCCACACACATAGACACAGATGTTTGCCAATGATGCCAGCAGAAACATACACACACACATAAATACATTTACTTTCTCTTTCATGCATAGCACACAGACACACACACACACACAGACTCAAGAAGTATTTTGTTGCAGTGAGAGAGAAGAGGCGGATGTGTACGTACAGTAGCTACGTCGAGTCATAGTGCTTATTGATTGGCATTATGGGTTGTAGTAGAGAAGAGAGGCAGAGAGGAAACACTAGACATCCATGTGTAAGCGGACCCTTGCACCACGAGGATAGAGAACATTCTCAGGTTTTTTCCTAGGTGCAAGTGTCCTAGAAAACAAAATATTAGACAACAGAGCAAGGTGATGGATCATAACAACAACCTATTTTTTGCTGTCACATAAATCACCTCCTTGAGCATGTTTGCGTAGCCTGGTTTGGGGTTCATGGCTACCCTACAGAGGGAAGGGGAATCTTCCCTGATAAACCAGGGAGAGGTGAAGAGGGCGCGTTTGGAGCTGACAAGCTGAGACTGGATATTCAGTTTCGTAATTCGGCTGGCGCCAACGAGGATATAACATCGGTACCAGCAAAAACTAAAGGAAGTGCATTGGTCATCACACTTCCCGGTTCTCAAACCTCAGAGACGTCATAATCTCCTGCATCTCTGATGCTGGGGTAAATATAAATGTGACACCCACCTTTTCTGGATCCACGCTCTTGATGTCTAGCTCTGGATCTACCCGTGCAAGGAGAAGCAGGCATGGTGGCGATTTGGGCCCTTTATCTGTGGGATTAAGTTGTAATTCGATGTTATGGATTATGATGTAATCTATGAATTACAAGTGTATTGGCAGCTCAACCCCCCGTGTACATGAGTACATTCACATGCAACTGAGTTGCATGCGCTCAGCTGAACCACAATCCCTATGACAGACCGTCTGTCACCACTCAGTCTCCCAGGGAGGTTTGCAGGGTATTTCAGTGGAGCAGCACTTGCTTTTCATTGGCCATACTTACATGCGATCCAATCCCAGGCTTCACTGTCTCATGCATCAGCCAATCCAGTTTCACTGTCTCATGCATCAACCAATCTGAGGCTCGCCTTCCATTTGTAGTTGAGTTGTGGACAAGTGAATTGCAGCAAAAATATTGCTTTGTAAATAAAATATTCCATATCCAAAAAGGTTTAATGCAACTTGGGTGGACAAGCAATAGTAAAAGTAGGTAAGCTGGTTGACTCATTAATGCCAAGTGTTGCTCACAGGTGCACAGAAAGAATACTTGAATACTTGAAGTTTTCATAACATTCAAACAGTGAATTATTGAAATGAGAGTTATTCAACATCATGCAGATGACATAACAAATATCATGCGGTGAGAAAATGATGGATGTTTTGTAGCGTTAATCAGTGATGAACAGAAAGAATAACCGAACGCCAGGCAGTGCTAATCGCCAACACACAGAGAGAATAATCGATAGCAGGCAATGTTAATCATAAACACACTGGGAGAGTAATTGATTTAAAGAGGGGTTAATCACTGGCCTGCAGAGATAATTGCAACCTGTATAAGGCAGTGTTGATCACTGACACACAGAGAGAAAGAGATTAGCCGTCATGAAACATGGGTAATCTCCATAATGCATCCTCACACATATGTTGTAGGAGCGATTAGCTCGGAGAGGCCTGCAGTCACCCTCGAACCGCCAATCAGCCAGGGACTGGGCTTTAGGGCGGCAGGGGCTTCAGGGATGACTGCGTCCATATGTGTCGCCTCATCGTTCATCGCTCCCTGTGATCTCCCAGCATGCTCGCTGTTCAGATCTCATCCCGCACTGCTAGGGATTATCTCTAATCCTTGCGCTGATTCTTTTTTTTTTTGTTACAAAATCAGAGATCCTCGTCTGCCGGGGTTGCTGGGCACCCTCTTGTTAATGAGGGCACCTAAAATGCAGAAGATGAGAATGGGTGCCCCTAAAAGGAGAGAACAATGGAGAAGGGTGAAAGAGGAGGTCATGACTATGAGAAAGAAAGAGAGAATGGCATACATACAATACAATCACATTATACGCATACAATAATATCATGATGTAATTACTCTGTGTGTTATCTAATGTTATGCATGTTCCTTGCCATGCTTTGAGAGAGAAGGAGAGAGAGAAAGATAGAGAGAGCTGGAAGGAGAGAAAGAATGAATATGTATGTAGAGAAACTGAGGTAATTAAAAGGGATACTTATAAGTGTGTATAAGAAAGTGAGTGCTTCAGCTTCAGTGTATGTGAGAGGTAGATAAGTGTGTATGTGAAAGAGAAACAGTTACAAGTGATTGAGTGAGTGAAATGAATGACTTTGTCACTGTGTGTGTGTTTCTTGTGTAGCTGTGTGTCTGTGAGTGTATGTGTGTGACTGTTTGTCTAAGCACCAAGCAAGTTCATATAGTGAATGTGTGTGAGTGTGTGTGTTAGAGAGAAATTTAGAGAGAGGCAAAGTTGGTGTTGGATCCCATTTGTGGCAAGAACTGCCAGTGTGTATGTGTATGTGTGTGTTTGTGTGTGACTAGTCTGTGTACTGTACGGCACACACCAACTGTCTAAGTCATTAAATGATTAGAGGATAAACACTTCCTCAGAGTGTCCATGTCACAGGAATCTACGCTAGGTTCAATATCCATTATCTCTATACTAATGTCTGCTCTCCGCTATGATAAGGACTTTACAAACTGCCTGCTTGTTTTAGCATCTCCCCAGACGTGTAAAACCTAATGAGCTCTCTCAAGGACAAACTGTGTTCACTCATGGCCCCTTGCTTCAATCCATATGCCCTCTTTGCCTGTTTTATCCCCAGTGCCAAAGTCTACAGCCCCCTCCTCCTTGATGCTCAGCACAGAATCTGTGCTAAACGTTAATGTGGTGTTTGACTGACATATGTGGTCAGTATGCTTTGTATCCACTGTGGTACACATTACGTAGGTGTCATCCCAACCAACAGTTTTTTGGTTTCCAGAACATTCCCAGAATATTCCCAAATGTTCCCATGATAATTTTTGTCCAGTTTTCTTTGTGTACCTTGACCATTATTTACCTGAAGTGATTCCTTGAGACCTCCACAGAACTTGTTTGGAATAATATTGGGAACATAGGTGTACATACCAGAAAAGATTCTTACTCATAACATAAATTAAAGATTATAATGTTCTGGTGAATAGAATAAGTAATTTTTGCAAGTTCTGTGAAAGTCACAGAAAAATATGCCTGGAAAATAACACTAAAAAATGATCTGGATGATAATCCAGAAAACTTGAAAGATTTATATTTTTGGAACATTAATCATAACATTCTTGGATTGTTCTGGGAACCAAACATTGTAAACTGGACAGCAGCGATTGACGTCAGCCCCTTGCCTTTTAAGGTTATCAGTGCACCCTAGTCATAGCAATTAGAGAACTACCAAAACCTCCTCTGGTGTTGGAATGTTCTTCTGTTTCTGTTTATGTACTTATAAAAATAAATGTAAATTACATAAATAACCTATTTAAATAGGTTGTCTGCGTGTGTGTGTGTGTATAGGAATAAACGGCAAGAGCATGTGTTAACGTGCTAAGGTACATGTCAGTGCACACGCACTTATGTCCCGTGGGTGTACATTAAACATAGCGCACATCTGTATCTTACCGCTCCACTTGTCCTGCCAGGTCAGGAATGACCAGCGAACACTAACAGTTTGCTCCTGTATCCCCGCTTTGGGTGCCGCAATGTTCTGCCGAGTGACGTCTGTGCAAAACGGCACGAGCGGAGATGATAACTATCGCAGTCTTGTGTCTCTCAAGGATTGTTTAGCCCGCATTTCCTAAAATCTCAAATTCGCTTATCTGTACGTCCTTTTCCCGTGTCATTCCATTTTCCCCCCATCCGCTGCTTTTACCAGTGCTCTCAACAGAATTAGAAGAAAAAACTGTTTAAAACATGTTACGCATCATTTTTCCCTGAGAAAAGTTAGACAATGTCATTTATATGACAAGAAAAAAGAATTTCACAAAACACAAACTAGGCTTAACCAACTCAGATATGAAATGCATTGTTATACGTATAGCTAAAGAGCATTAACACTAAAATTGACAATGTATTGTGATTAGTGCATGCACACGCATTTTAGTGCGATTACGCTCAATGCTTCGTCGACACAAAATTCTAGAAAGCCCTATTTACATTTTCCGTATTTCCTATTTAAAAGTGCATTCGTGCTTAACCAATACTATGGCCGACCCCCTACACCCATTTCCCACTCCTGCCAGATGAGTAAAATACCAGTCGCGTCTGTGCAGTTTATAGCACCAAATGAGTTAGACTCGGTTGAATAATCTTTTACTCCCAACATCGCTCCCACTCCCTGCTGAACCAGTGATTTTAATAATAATAACAAAGGCTTAAATTTTAGAGACTGAAAAGTGGATAGAACGCACAGTGCCGCCAGTGGATTACGAGAACAGCTCTCTCATCTAAATGCGCACACCTGACTCTGCAAACTTACCCTCTGGCGCTGGTGCGGAACGATGGAGCGCGCACGCGCATCCGCGCTCACGCGCGCATCAAATACAGCGACTTCTGCTTGGCAGCCGTTTCAGACCGGACGGGACACTTGTGCCACCGATTCCCACTATTTTTCCCTCTGCCTGTTTGAGGACGGTTTTTTTGCATGGCAAGGTAGGGTGCTTTTCTCTGCCGGCACC
This sequence comes from Albula goreensis, assembly GCA_022829145.1. Lineage (NCBI taxonomy): Eukaryota > Metazoa > Chordata > Actinopteri > Albuliformes > Albulidae > Albula > Albula goreensis. The sequence goes on from CM040755.1 coordinate 27,457,766, forward strand.
TGGGAAGCTTTGTGCTCAAGAACATTCTCGTGGACGTAGCAGTGTCACAGGATTGGAGAACGACCGAGCAGGGATGCTTTTTGCAGCAGAACATTTTCCGAAAAGTGAAAAACGCTTTAAATAAGTAAAAGAGAGACTCGCCTCACAAATATGGTGAGTAACAACTTTATTCTCTTCTCCGCATATTGGTTATAAATTGTGTTTTCGAATTTAATTGTATGCAGGTAACATATTTATCTTTTACTTACTTCAAACCTCAACTATTTTTTTCTTCTAACAGTCTCCTGGAATGTCTTTGCCTTACTATTCCTTACTTTGAGCTGATGATGTAAAATCAATCAAGTAACAGCGTGAATTCTTTGCGATCTTACAGGTCTAAAAACATGTCCTACTAATGTTATGAAAACAAAGTCCGCATCCGGCACCGAAGCTAATTGACATTTGATTTGATTTATGTAGACATCGGATTGAATGGGTCTGTGATGTTAAGCACTACCAATAAAGGGGGTTTTTACCTTCAAAGCGAGTTTACTGTACATCTAGCCCAAGGCATGTGACTACATCAATGGTGAGATAGAGAGGGGGAGATGGAAAGGAGTTGCAGTGTCCGCTCTCGTTTGTCTTAATCTGTGCTGAAGTAATGTCAGATCGCTTCATCAAAGTAACAAACCGAGCACGAGGCGAAATCGGAAGAATCCCTCTTCATTTCACTGCACGCGCACTGACCCCCTGCGATAACCATCTTAAAATATAAAAGACCATGGGAAGAACTTCAGATACTCCGCCATCTGAAATACTGCGCATGGGTTAATAGATGTTCAGGTGAAGTTCAGTTCATCATAATCTTTCAAATTATAGTCACAATATCTAATGCAATTTGTAGGAGTTTTATGTGTAATGTAACATTTGCGCCACGGTCATGTTTGATTCACACTGTTAGTTTACATATGGCAATACAATTTCATTCTTTTCAATATTCTAAATTGCCTCTCCAGCGTCATTTCAAGATACCAATTAAAACATAAGCAATTTATCTACAGTGTACATTGAAAGGGCAACGAAGATAAATTCGAGGTCCCAGAGAAGGACACTTCACAAGTCTCATAGGCGGTAGAGAGAATGCTCATGGTATCGTCACTGCGGCTCTTTAAAACACTTCCCTCAATTAACTTTCCACACAGTACAGCAACCCGCTCTCCTTTGGGAATGCTGTTACCAGTAGTAATGTTAATAAATAGTTTATTAACCCCTCCCCCCAGTGAGATGAAACACCTTGGCAACCGCAGTGTGTAATGAATACCTGATGGGATCTCTCAGAATTTCGGCTTTAGGCTTTGCTGTATGTATTCTCACCTGTTTTCCTGTAGCATGTACTTGTCCCTCCAGCTGTTTAGAGCAAACTGATCAATGCACTGTTTACCACGCGCACTAATGACAAATACACCACTCCACTTTTCCGGATTCGAAACTCAATACCGATTTTCATAATTTAACAACTTGTTAATAGTAATTACTTTAGCTGTCACATCTGCTAGGAAATAATGAGCATGTAAACATTTAATTTGGTAGGGTATTAAATACGTTTCTGCCTGTTAAGACATTACAGCATAGTGAAATATTACCACAAAACTTCATCTTTGACTGTATTGTTAAAAAGGCAGCTGGATTTTATCCCAAGTGACCTGAATACCCATGAGTAGAGGGAGAGGAAGAAAGGAAAAGAGAAAGAGATCATAGGAGAGTACAAGAGGGAGGAAAAGACCTCTAGAGAAAATCACCAGGAAGGATGTGCGAGGGGAAAAAAATAACAGAAGGCAGCCAGATGCGTGCACCTGCTTCAGACTTTAATCAGTGGGAAGGGAAGATGTCCCGTGCATCCTTCTCCAATTCCTCCTTCTCATTATATACTATTTTGCACATTTATTCCGTGGTATTATTTTTGTATTTAACTGTGGTAATACTGATGATTGTATTTTGATTCATGGGTTGGAAGGAGAGGGAGAGAGAGAGAGAGAGAGAGAGAGAGAGAGGGAGGGAGAGAGAGAGAGAGAGAGAGAGAGACTTGGAGACAATGAGTGATGACCCAGAATCAATAATGTCATTTGATATAAATTTAATAATAATTTTCTACAAATTATATTTAAAAATCTTTAATTAATTGTAGAATTGTATGAATTTAATTAATTTTGTTATTTTGTAGGTACAGTTATTACAATAACTTAATTTAATTCATATACTATATTGGTTGAAAAAAGGTTTCCATGGTTTTGGTAAAGTAAGTTTTTGTATTTTATGCTGCCCTGGTCCTACCAGGACCTATGGAGCTGAATCTGGTAGCTGTGATAGAGAAGAGAAGTAGAGGCTCTGTGTGTATGTGTGTGTGTGTGTGTGTGTGTTTGCTGCTGCCACTCAGCTGAGAGGTAATTTATCTGTCCTTCTCACCTGTCACAGTGTCTCCGTGTCTCTGCCCCCTTGGGCCCCCCCTAAACTCGTCAGTGCCAACGAGGAGGATACATACCTGTCCTTTCCCTCATAGAAACACACCTACCACTGAACTGTAGGCCCCTCCTACTGACTTCTCCCCCCGGGAGCCCGCCCTCATGCCGCCATGCCCATCATCAGCAACGCCAACCATGACTTCAGCAACCTCTCGCTCAGCGACGACAGCAGCCTCGACCGCATCTTCACCGAGATCCCCGAGACCGAGACCATCAAGGGTGCGTACTACCAGCGCGCCCAGTTCATCCGCCGGCCCCAGGACCTGCTGACGGTCGACCACGGGGCGCTGGCGGTCATCAACGTGGGGGGCAACCGCTACACCTTCCCCTGGACCACGCTGGAGCAGTTTCCGCTGACACGCCTCGGCCGCCTGCGCCTCTGCTCCAGCTATGAGGAGATCGTGCAGGTGTGCGACGACTACGACGAGGCGGCGCGCGAGTTCTTCTTCGACCGCAGCCCCTCCGCCTTCCGCGTCATCCTCAACTTCCTGGCGGCGGGGAAGCTCCGCCTCCTCCGAGAGATGTGTGCCCTGTCGCTGAGCGACGAGCTGGCCTACTGGGGCGTGGAGATGGCCTACATGGAGCGCTGCTGCAAGCGGAAGATGTACACGCGCATGGAGGAAGCAGCCGAGCGCGAGCGCAGGGAGGAGGAGCGCCGGCGCCATAATGCTCAGGTGCGCCCCCAGGTGGAGGAGACGCGCTACCACAAGCTGATGAACTGGCTGAGGGACACAGTGGAGAATCCCCACTCGGGCATACCGGGGAAGGTGTTCGCCTGCCTGTCCGTCATCATGGTCGCCGTGACCGTGATCAGCCTCTGCATTAGCACCATGCCAGACCTCAGGGAGGAGGAGGACAGGGTGAGTGAATGAGTGAGGACTCCTCCAGCACTCCTCCTGCTGACGAGAGTATGGACCTGCACAAGCACATGACCTTATAGCTATTCACCAGCTATTTAGCTGTTAGCCGGTCAACATTTCCCCAAAATTGTTTTATCCTTAAGGCAACCTCAGAACCATTGAAAGTCAGTGGTTCTTAGACGGTCTCAAAAGTTTGAGTGGTTTGGAAAATGAGGTCCAGCTCAATTTACTGCTACGCGCTTCCACACCTGTGCTTATTTTAGACTGAAATTTGAACCCGCCGTTCAAAGGATAGTGCTATGCCATGGCGTGTGATATATCTGCCTGTTTTACTCATTCCTAATTCATAGTGGGTAAAGACGTCACATGCTCGGCCGTCAGGAGATCAGTGCCTTGGAGATCAGCATGACACAAGTTACATCCTGTATTCTGAAAACAAAAGCATACAAGCATAAAAATTCCTCCGTTGGGTTTAAATAGACACATCCCTATGGCTTATCAAGGGGTATGTTAAATCATTCTCTTCGCTTAGCATTCTGAACGTTTCATCGAGCTAGATGCAGAGGGAGACAAAGAGTATGTGTATTTACTGTATGAGTGAACATAACGAGAATGTGCTGTCTTAGACAGAATAGTAAAAGAAGGCGTACCTCTCATGTTGGTTTGCTCTGAAAACCAACCGTTTAAGTACGCTCTGGAATTGGATATAAATTTGTCTATTAAGCAACAAAACTGCCCTAGTATCGGCCTGGGACTGACTCTTGAATAACCTTTCTGCTCTGATGTTATATTGTCCTTGGATATTTAAAGGACCATAATGCTTTGTTACTAGCTTTAGGCTTGACAACTACTGCTGTTATTTTGGTCTCTCCCCAACTGAATGTTGAAAAACTCTTTCTGCTTTGATAAGGGTCTGTTCAAAAGGATAATGTGCGGGAGTTTTTTCTCAGCTGTTAGCATTTCGGTTGACCATTAAAGAACTGTAACACTCTGAGAAGAGGGTAAGGTTGAGCAGGGACATCACACCATATCACTGTTGAACAGGTTTGAGTTTTATACTTACCTGTCTACATTTACGTACACTGGGTAATTACCTGGCCTAGAAGAACCTCCAGAGAATCAAATCTAAAAAAACTACTTTTCCAAACCAAGGCATACAGTAGCAGTCTAAGCAACACAAGCTTGCTGAAGGTGACTCATATTGTTTCTGTCATTCTGAGTGAGTATGCATATTCGAGTGTCCATGCACACTTATTATGTATTTTTGATGTATGCTTGTGTGTGTGTGTGTGTGTGTGTGTGTGTGTGTGTGTGTGTGTGTGTGCGTGTGTATGGACGGTCAAGTTTCAGCATACCTGATTGATTCTCATCTCATTATTTGCTTGCAAGTTATTATTTGAACTTGACATAATGACATCTATATTATACTGTAACTGTACAAATGCAGTTATACACAAATACAAACAGACTTCCTCGCTCATTCATAAGCCATGATTCTTGCCTCATGGGAAAAAATGAAAACCTCAACCACAAACCTGTGGCATATGACCAAACTATGACCTAATACTGACCTAAACCCCCTTCACACTCTCACAAGATAATATGATAACAATTAAGAGGTCATGATATACATGCGTATACACACACACACACACACACACACACACACACACACACACACACACACACATGCATTTATTCTTGAAGAATTTGTGGCCTCTGCATCAGTGTTGTTGCTAACACACTAATCCAAGACATAACAACTACAGCATTCTAATATCCTAAAACACAAAAAATTGCAGAAAAAATTGCAGCCAGAGTGTCTAATTGGGTATTTTTAGCTTCTGGATAGAATACATTTGCCATCAATTACATTCCATTAATCAGGAGCCAGCTAAAAGCTTGAACTGGCCAGGAAAGCTGTGAGGTATTAAAATCTTTTTTTCTGTGGATTCCATTCTATTGTTGAAAGACCATTATGTCTTGCCCTGGAGTTTTCCCTGTCAAACTGTTTTGACTTTTTGGTTTAGCAGGAACAAGGTGCTGCTTATGTTTTCTTTGTGGATGGGAATTTTGTTGTTGGGCCCAGTTGGGAGAACGTTAAACTTCCAGACACCAGGAAGTGGTCCAGGAGGAGGGGGATGGGAGGAAGGTGGGGGGTGGGGTTGGGTGGGGGTAGGAACATGGTCCAGGAATTTGTGCTTGACCTGTCACCTGTGGCAAGCGACAGACTCCAGCACAACCACAGAGACCCTGACAGAGAGCGACATGACATGACATCATTCATGACGGTCATAAAATCATTTGACATCAGCCCTGCTCAGGGCACACTAACAGTTGTCTCTTTCCCCCACTGCCTGCGTGCTGCGCGCTACCACTGATCTGAGAACAGCCGCAGAGCCTGTGTTCACGGACCTTGAAGAGCTGTCGTATGGGCCAGCAGGCTTTCGGTTCCCCCCCTCGTACACAAAGCGACCCGGGGCTCATTGAGCATTCGCATAACGCATACAGCCTTGCAGGAGTGCTTACGGGACCACCAGGCGCCATCAGTCAAGCACTTCATTTGCCTGTTATTGGAACCTCGAGGTTTTTTTTTTAAAAAATGCAGTTTTAATGTTCCGTGCATTTTTATCGCAGCTCATAATGTTGACATGAATTTATTGGGCTGTAGAGTGTGAACAAGTCCTTCGACAAACTTAAGCGGCGTGGCTGTGGTACGGAGCGAGGCAGGAGGGGCCTTGGATACCAAGGAAACCGAGTGTGACTCCAGCGCCCTTTACGCTCCCCCTCCACACCCCTCACTCTGCTGTTACTTTCCACCCCACTCAGGGACAGCACGATAAATGTGTGTCTTTCAAGGGCTGATATCTCATTTAATAATGAAAGATGATGTAGTAAAATGGTACATAAACACAAACTGACACACACACACTCACAAACTAACACACTTCATATCAACTTGCTGCTGCACAACCACATAAACACACGCAGACTAGCACACAAACATGTCTGCATAAACAAACACACACGTACACATCTGTATGTGTGCATGCACGCACACACACACACACACACACACACACACACACTAATAATCATATGAGCTCCCACAGACAAACGTACACACACTTTTTCACACCCACATAAACACACATACTAATATACAAACACACCCTCATAAACACACACATGCACACACACACACATACACACATCTCATAAATGCACACAATAACACCTACACACATACACAGTAGGCATGTCACAGGGGAGAGGAGACTGAAGGTGACCCTGATGGCAGCATGCCTGAGGCGAGTTTGTGTTCTGTGAAGAGCAAAGCAACGAGGAAAGGAAAAGACAGCATAAGGCTACAAAAGGGGAGCAATGAAGAAATGTTATGCAACGTTACATTATTTTGGATAACAGTCTGCCGTAGCGCTCTCTCCTCCAACCCTGACAGAAGCTATCAAAACCCCATTCTGCCCTTTGCCACGCTACAACAGAGGAAGTCCTCATAGGACCAGCAGTAATGAGAGCGAAGTGACAGTCCTGTGTAACAACGGCTGCTCCTGCGACTGGGTGTTGGAGTCTCATTTGTGCCGTTAACGGCCATGGATGTTCACTTCAGCAGGGCAGCAGTTGACTCAGCCTATTAAGGAAAAAGTAGAAGGGAAGTTGGTTACACTATTACATTACAGTCATTTTTAGCTGATGCTTTTTTATCCAAAGTGACTGACAGTCGATTAGGCTTGCCAAGGGCTAACCTCCCTTGGGAGTATTGTGGGGTTTAGGGCCTTGCTCAAGGGCCCAGCACTAATGACGTTTTTGGGCTGGACTGGGGTTTGAGCCACCAACCTCAGAGGTCCCAGTCATGCACATTAGCCACAAGACTACAGGCTGCCCATTCGTAACATTCGTTAGCCTCATTGCTATCTAGCAGGCACTCCTGGACAGCCAGGCACCTGTGGGTACATTTAGCTCAGCTGGGAAAATGGGACAAAATTTTGTATAAAAAAAAGGCGTCTTATTGATGGATGGGTTTGTGGTTTGTGGAAGGGACAGCTATATTTTCACTTCAAGTAGCCTCGCTTTAACTTTTCTGCCTTTCTTTAAACGTATTATTTCATTGTGCCATACATATTATGTACCGTATACATTCATCCCATACATATTACGTTTATATATAAAAAACTACTGCCCCCCCCCCCCAAACCCCTAAACCCCCAAACCCCTCCCTCTGTCTTAACCCGCTCCGCTCCACTAACTGTAGAACTGCTGCACAGTCGCGGTGATTCCTTCTCATTAACACAAAGAGGGAGGCGGTCAATGGAAGCAAATTCAGATCACTCCACCTCACAAACGCCTTGTGGAGACGAATTCTGATCAACCGGTTTATGTGTCACACCCAGATGTACAAACTCTCAGCATACACACACACACAAACACATTATATGTTCATCATTTCTTTCCAGTGTTTTTCAATGTTTTAGCCGACAAGCATTTACGATCGTGGAACAGTTTTGTGAGTCAGTACTTTGTACAATCAGATTACATGATAGTACCAATGTGTAATCCCATGTAACTGTTTTACGGGTTTTTGAGCAGAGCCGTGTAGTTTTAGAGGACACGTTTGGGCTGACCGATGTATATAAGCTTACAATGTGACATTGAAGGCCAGGGGGGCCATAGTGATGGTGCAATGTGCCCGCTCTGAATTCCTCTGTGTGTTTTTGGAAACCCTGTTTTCTGGAGCAGATGGGGGGGAGAAATTACAGCACGCTGCACTCTGCATTTTTCTCCTTTTCCCCGCAAAGTTGAGAAGTGACCACAAGGTCAAAAAGAAATATGTCCTCATTTCTGTACCATATGTTGAGGGTCCTTCTCAAGGTAATCAGGGTGATTGATTGACTGAATTTAGCTTTCATTTTTGTCCTGCTTGTATAAAATTGCCCTTTGGCTAAACCTGCATCAGAGACAGCTGGAGAGGGAGGATGAAATAGCTGATCTGTGCAGTTTAATGTCCGTGGTGCCAAAACCGAGGAGAGGGGAGAATATTCTATTCAGGTAGTTTAGCTTCTATGCTACCACAGCAGAGATAGGAAAACAACATTCATACAACATTCATATATGGGTGGCATAATGTCTTCTGTTTGGAGCCACAGGTGGCGGATGACAGGTGTGAAGTATGTACGTTGTGTGCACAGAATCTCAGATGTGTGTGTGTGTGGAGAGAGAGAGTCAGCAGGTTGTTTTTAATGAAGACGTGTCGCCCTCATTCAGATGCCTGGCTCTGTGCCATAACTGCTGCGATCGCCAAGAAAACAGTCTTAATCTCCTGCTCTCCCTGTACATTGCCTTGACTTCGTGGCTCGGAGTCTGTGTGTGTGTGTGTGTGTGTGTGTGTGTGTGTGTGTGTGTGCGTGTGTGCGTGTGTAGGTGGGTATGTAGCTAACTTTAAAAGAGTAGGACGTACACCCTAGCACACACAAGGATACAGAGGAACAAAGAAAACATGCACCATTGAAGTTTGACTTTAAAACCTAAGCCAGCTCGGATGAAAAGGAGAGACCCTTGTGAATGGAGATCACACACAGACAGACACACACACACACACACACACACACACACACACACACTTGTGCATGCACACACAGACACATTCCGAAATCTCCAACTGTACTGCTGCTGGGGTACTTATCTCTAAACTTCAAGAAAGTTTTTAGCATATAGCTATATTTTCATTTAGTATTCTTTGGATGATTTATTGATGAGATCAAAAATATAACCAAAAAAGTGTAACCTTAAATGAAGAGAAGCTTTCCCTCTGGCTTGATGAACACAATGGATGAGGAAGGCCAGGAAAGCCTTCAGTTTTGGTATGATCAGTTTAGATATAGATTAATTATTTAGGAGCAGGTTTTCCAGACAGGCACTAATTTGCATCAGAGACGTTTGATGTACCTATTGCTTTCTGTGCCAAGGCCAGCGCCCTGGAATACACCCCACACAAGACAGCAGCTGCGCAAACCACACTGCACTGAGAATAACCAGGGAAGAAACTCAGCCCAGAGAACGTCTTACTTTTGAGGCTTCAGGACTGACATGGCCTCATTCAATGTGTAGCTCCAGGTCACCTTTGAGCTCATTAAATAAGGGGGACTATTGAGTGAAAAGGGAGAAGTGCTGGCTGAAAACTGTTGTAGTCTCACATATTCAGTATTCAAGATCATCAATCCAGTTTAAAAGATGAGATGGATCTGCTCTGTTACATTTTATATCAAAATTTTCTATCAAAGCCACCAAGATGAAATGAGTTAGATGTTACTTAAGTGAAGGCTACACTGTTCACACCGAGATGACAGGTAACATAATCAATTACTTTTCCTTTAACAGTGAGCAATGACTTGGTTTAGGGGAACCGTCTTACCATCTTTAATCTCTCGACTCAAGAAGAGTCTAAAATCTGAACAAAATTTATTCTGAAAATATTTTTAAAATCTTGTCTTGTTGGCTGAAGAAACAGGCCCTGAATCATAGCTTGCTGTTTTGGATACATTTTTCCCTGTAGTTTATGTTTTTGGAAAACATTCCTTTATCACTGCATCTGCAGTCACAGTCTTGCTCTGAACCAACCTTGATAAATCACATTTAATGGCTCTTGTGTATATTTCACATCTATCCTCCTAAAATATTCTTGTGGTCCTGCATTCGGAGCAACTCATTATGGCAAACATGAAAAATAAGCAATGCTGCTTCTCACATTCAACAACATACACTTACAGCACTTTATTGTTTACCAAATGTGATTCTTCAGGCACTAAGAGATATGAATCCTGCAAGGTCTTAGTAAACAGGCCCACGAGTGCTTGAAATGACAATTAGAATTTCTAATAATTCGTGATTTTAAAAATGTAGTGTTGAGTTTAATTCTTCTTTTTAAGACAGGCATGGACAGATAAATTGGCTAATTTATTGCTTCTTTCTGTGTCTCTCTCTATCCTTTTTTCTCTCCTTCTCCCTTTCTCTCTTGCTGTCTTTCTCCCTTTGTTTATCTCTGTCTCTTGCTCCCTGTCGGCCTCCCCCTCCCTCTGTCTGCCCCCCCTCCCTCTCTCTCCCTCCCTCCCCCCCTCTCTGCAGGGTGAGTGTTCTCAGAAGTGCTACCACATGTTCATAGTGGAGACGGTGTGCGTAGCCTGGTTCTCCCTGGAGTTCCTGCTCCGCTTCCTCCAGGCGCGCAGCAAGCTGGCGTTCGCCCGCGGGCCGCTGAACATCATCGACGCCGTGGCCATCCTGCCCTACTACGTCTCACTGCTGGTGGAGGAGGAGGACCCCACCCTGCAGCACGACCGGCCAGGCGTGGGGAAGGGCTACCTGGACAAGCTGGGCCTGGTGCTGCGGATCATGAGGGCTCTTCGCATCCTGTATGTGATGCGGCTGGCGCGCCACTCCCTGGGCCTGCAAACGCTGGGGCTGACGGTGCGGCGGAGCACGCGTGAGTTTGGCCTGCTCCTACTCTTCCTGTGCGTGGCTGTCACGCTCTTCTCGCCGCTGGTGCACCTGGCCGAGAGCGAGCTGACGGGCACCCACGATTTCAGCAGCATCCCCGCCTCCTACTGGTGGGCCATCATCTCCATGACGACGGTGGGCTACGGGGACATGGTGCCGCGGAGTCTTCCAGGCCAGGTGGTGGCACTGAGCAGCATCTTGAGCGGGATCCTGATCATGGCCTTCCCCGCCACCTCCATCTTCCACATGTTCTCGCGCTCCTACCAGGAGCTGAAGCAGGAGCAGGACAGGCTGTTCAAGGAGGAGGAACACGCAGCCGCCATGGCGGCCGCCGACCAGGAGGAGAAGGAGGAGAGGGTCCAGTTCCCAACACCCAGCAGCTTCTACTTAGGCCCAGAGGTCAACCTGTCCCAGGAGTCTCTTTCCCTGCTGGAGCCTTCCAAGGAGAACGAGCCAACCCTGCCGGCTGGGGCCTTCTGACCCTCCCTAATGACCTTTGAACTTTTGGACACTGGTTCTGTCCTGAGGCAGATTCCGGCAGAGGACCAATCAGTCATCAGCATTCAGACCTACTACCCCTTTGTCTTTGCTATCAATGGGACCTCTACCACTGTCAAGTAAAGCATCTGAACCTGAATGAAACCAGAGGGCTCTGAGCTGTCAAGAGAGTTTCACACACCCAGCTTGTGTCTGCCCTTTGAGCACACAAGAGGAACATGTCGGGTCTTCCTTCCTTTTATCTGTCTTCTTTCGCAGTCTTCCAGACCCCAGCTGCTCCACCAAACACTTCCAGATGAAGGATGATAGACAGACTAGAAAGCATACAAAGAGCTTTTTTTTTTTTTTAAAAAAAAAAAAAAAAAGAAAGAAAGAAAAGCATTTATTTGCTTGGAGCAAACGAGTGAGACGGCAAACTTTACCGGGAAGCCCAAAATAAAATCCAAATAATCCTACTGACCTCAGTGTTGCGTGTGATCTTGTTTTCTAAGAAGCATAATCTGGTTTTGCTGTAACGCTCATTCAGGGGGCGGGCCTCTCCCAGTCTGAATCGAGCACATGGTTGGAGTGCGGTGTCTATCTGCTTCTGGGCCAGCATTTGGTGGTGGTGGGGGGTAGGACGGGTTAGGTGAGGGGCTATGGGTCCTTGCATTACGTTTTTATTTTCCAAAAAATACATATATATAAATACCATTAGCTCTGCCTGTCAGTCATCCCTTAGTTTCTTCTCAGGACTCATCTATTCAGAAACAAAAGCCTTTCTCTGGGTCTTAGGATGAGCGGTGTGTGGTTCGAAGGTCACGGAGCACGCTCTGATTGTGGAATTGCAGAGCGCGGTCGAGGGAGCGGACAGCGCGGTGCCAGATGTGGGGGTAATCTTGATGAGAAAGGGGATTAGGCAAAGGGAGGACTTTTTATTCTTTTTCATATCGGTTGCTAAACATCGCCAGCAGAAAGCCGATGGGTCTGTGAGTGGGTGGGGGTGGGAGGGGGGGTAGGAGGGGGATGTGGGTGAGGGAGTTGCGCTGACATACCACGGTCATTCAAGGCACGTCCTGAGAAAATCTCTCTCTTTTTTTTTTCCTTGATAACAGAAGTGCTGATCAGGAGTTTGACCACGTCGTCAGGTCACTGCAGTAGTCTGTAAACAGCTGACATGAGCGAAAGGCAGTTATAACATAGTCTGAGAGCCCATTAAACCACAGATTCTGGATCCAGTGTTCCACCACAGGGTGAAAGGGCCTCTATTCATGGCTTTGTACAATCAATGATTCTTTAATTAAATAATTAACGATCGTAACTGGACCTGTTTGCGTGCGACAAAATGTCAGCGTTTTGCATAGCTTTGTGGGGTACAGTGTCAGTCCTGATAGAGGTCTTTGCATTAGAATATCAATTCTGTCAGAGGTTTGTGTACTAGAGTGTCAGTGATGTTAGTGGTCTATGCGGTAGAAGTCAGTGCTGATAGAGATCTATACAGTAGAATGTCGGTGAGGTTAGAGATCTATACAGTAGAATGTCAGTGCTGTTACAGATCCATACAGTAGAATGTCAGTGCTGTTACAGATCTATGCAGTAGAATGTCAGTGCTGGTAGAGGTCTGTGCATTAGAATGTCAGTGCTGTTAGAGGTCTGTGCATTAGAATGTAAGGGATGTTAAGGGTCTGTACATTAGAATTTCAGTGCTGAAAGAGGTTGATACATCAGAATTTCTGAATTGTGACAGGATTTTCACAGCAAAAAAGCAGTGTGTATGTGTGTGTGTCTGGTCATTTGTTGTTTTATGTTTGAGCGAAACATCCTGTAAGACAGTGTGCAGCAGATATCCTGTCAGGTCTTTAGTGAAGTGGTGAGATTCTTCAAACACACAGCAGGCCACTGACACTGACCATGAGCAGCTGAGAGAGAAAACACTCGGAAATGGAAAAGTTGCCAGTGGCTCTAAAAACACACACATCTTCCACACAAAGCACGCGTAGTCTAAAAACACTCTCTATTTCTCTTACCGAGTCTCTCCTTCACTCTCAGTCTCTCTCGCTTAATTCCGCAGTTTAAGCACACTTTAGTGGTTCGCAATGACTTCAGTCCCAGTCCAGAGGGGAAAAAGGTAAACCAGAAAACCAGAGACAGCCAGGATGGAGGGGGGTTGACACCGGTCACTGTGACGTCCGAACTGACTCTGAGAGGAAAAACTGGGCTACCTCTCGCCAGCTACCCATTGGCTGCATTAGGTCTGCTGACCCTCAGTTAAAAGCCTCATAAATTAATTTTTTATTTCATTCTAATTCTTTATTTCTGCTAACCAATTCTAATGGTACAGTAACATCCCTTCCTCTGTTTATCCATGAATTATTGAAATGCTCACCAAAAATTTAACTTGTGCCTAAGAGTAGCATGATGAGGGACTACCTTACACCGCTCTGCTTTTGAGACAGTCTTAGGAGGCCGAGGGAGCGTGGGCGGGGATGGGGAATGGGGGGCTGGGTGTTCCATTAGGAAGGTCCCGGGATACTTCAGTCTCTTGCCAGAAGAGAAGAGGAAAGGGGGGGTCGGAAAGAGGAGAAGACCTGGTTTTTAAATGCCAGGCCATTTACTGGCACATTGTTCCTCACTCCCAAAAAAACCTCATACGTCTTCCATTATGTTTGTTTGTGTGTGTGTGTGTGTGTGTATGTGCTAATAAAATCTTGCATTGTCCTATTATCTTCATAATACTACCACAATGGCTGTATAATGTCTGTAATGTTTGCTTGCACCTCACGAATGATCTCACAGCAGGTGAAAGCAAGCCAACTGTCAGTACACACAGTGTTATATTTGTCTGTCTCATGTTTGTCCAACAGAACAAGGGTAGATAAATGAGTGGAAAACTCCTATTTGAAATTCAGAACATGACACTTTTGACACAAAGTGGCCTGCCGAAAACCATTTCCGTAGATGATGTCTGCAATCACACTGCTGCCAATGGCAGCTCTCACTCTGTCTTTTATTTCCACATTCCCCTCCTCTCCCTTTCTTTTCCAATCTTCTTCCCCATCCTCTCTCATTCTGTTTCCCTCCTTGCTTCACTCTATCACACCTTCTGCCTCTCTCCTTTTCTCTTCACCATTCCTCTTTCTTTCGCCCTTTCTCATCTTCCCTCCTTTATCTTTCTTCTCCCAATTATTGATGTATAATTGAAGCAGAGACAGATAAATATATTCACCTCTCAGGTACTTTCCCTAAACAAAGGTGAGAGTGTTCTACATAGATAAAAATGCAAATGTGAGCCAGGCAGGGTGCTTTATAATATCCTTCACAAACAGACCAGCTACAGATTTTGTGGTCTGCAGGTTCAAATCCATGTAATCCCCCATGAGTGTGGAGAGGGTGATGGTCATGATACCCCGCATTACCACTGCACAGCTGGAACTGGGCTGGCGCTAACCCTGCTTTACCCTGTACAGCAAAACTACTGACAACTGCATGTGATTGGCTACCTGTGATTGGGATCATACACTTACTCAGTATTCACATAACAGGAATAAAAGAAGCCATTGAGATTTTTCACAAAGTATGTGAAAGTCCTATAAAATGAAAGACCAAACCATACTTCACCACACAATGTTGCACTAAATATTACATGTGAGGCAAATCCCTTATAAAATCATTATGTCATGGCTGTTTTTTATTCAATTCATCAGTGGATTTTCAATTAACCTTTCGAATTAACTGGACTGACACGGAATTGACCCGCAGACCTGCTGAAAAGACAGTTTTCAGATCTGGATAAGTAAATTAAGTCTAGGCTTGGTGCCACTGTCTGTGTTCGGTTTTCCTTTCGCTGTGACCCCCTCTCATTCTACATGTGATTGTCCTCCACGATCATCGATGGAAGAGTTCTCCTTTCTCTTCTCCATGGTTATCTCCCTGCTGTCAGGAGAATCCTCCCACACTGTGCATGAGATCCCCCACCCCAGTACTGCTTGCCTACAGGTATGTGAACGAGAGAGGTGGAGAAAGAGAGAGAGAGATAACGGGCTGTAAAAACAGAGAGACGAGACAATAAAGGATGTGAATTCATCAAGGAAAAGAAAAGGAGATGAAGCAGGGCCATTACAAGCTGTTAGACCCTATTATGGATTTACATTAATGATCACATCTTTAACAGACAGGTAATTAGATTTATCTCAGAAATCCTGCTTGGACCCAAATCGATCAGGCTCATGGCAGGGTTCCCTAATTGAAATGAACGTAGACAAGGACGGTTTGAGCTACTGCAGAAACTGCTTCATTACTAAGAGTGTGACTTCTTTAACTAAGAAACTAAAATATTGTCTGATCAAAAGAAATTAGTATGTGTATACTATTATATTATGAAGCAATGGTCGCTCAGAAAGCAAAGTTCAATCCCAGTCGTGCCATTGTTGGCTATAGCCAGAGGTCCACAATGGTGAAGCAACAATGGAATCCAATTTTGTTCAAAGACACTGTTGGAAAGTAAGCTGATTCAACCAATATGGCAGACTGGGTTACAGACCCTGAACAGTTCAGCTTAAGCCATTGCTAAATGTCAAATGTAATCTCTCTATATCTATGGTATAGAGGCCTCTCAGTGTCTTTGATCTATACAGGCATTGTTAAACTGTATAGTAGAAGACAGTATCTTCAATGGAGAAGTATATAGTCGGAACCCTAACTATAAAACCTACATAAAGTCATAAGACAATGAGCTATCCTTCCAACACACAGTAAAGTCCTTTGTAATTAAATGAGAGGAATACCAGTTGAGAAACTGGGTCTTATGTAGACAATAAGCAGAAACCATACACATTTATACTCTGTCTGTAGTTATGGTAACTGTGACCTTTTTCTCTTACTTACCAAAAGTTTTTTTTTTTTTTTTTTTTTTTTTAAAGAAGGTTGGCTCAGCAGTATCAGTCAGACTGACTGCTCTTGACTGCCTGAATACCTGCAAGTAGGAGTCACTGTTTTATTCATGTTTTTGTCTGTCTATATTCTGTATTTTTATGGATTCCCCCAACGGGATGAATATGAATTTCTCCTCTATGAGCAATAGTATTTTCAGCTATGCTCATGACTGTGAATTGGTGTATCCTGTCTAGCTATAGGCCATTATCTCACCCTGTTTACTTACACCTGTCGCTCTGTCACTCAGTTATGTATTTGTCTGACAATCCAACAACAACAATAATAATAATAATAATAATAAGAATATGCAGTATAAGCACAAATCTAAGCCCCACAAGTGTAGAAGAGCGCGCACACACACACACACACACACACACACACATACCTGCACACTCACAACCCCTACTGACTAACACTGTGTTTACTTCTTTCACAGACAGATACAAATTGTTTGGCCTTACTTTAAAGCGTGTCATATCTGTCTGTCACATGATGAAAAGAAAGCCACTGTCTTAAAACAATAGAAATACTGGCTAAACATATGTTGAACATTTTCTAATCTATACAGAAAGGGCAATATTACATTAAAAAAATGATACTCATTATATATGTATTTCATAGTCTAAAGTGTAAAAACAGAAGAATGACGAAATGCTGTTCCCATCCCAAGTAGTTGTAATTTCACTGAACCTGAAAACAGCACTGAAAGGAATGCACACAACTCTTGGCTACACTTGATTACAAAGCGCAGAATCAGTCATTGAGTGTGTTGAAAACCTGCACTGCACTGAGATTTACAGTGACGATGTTTAACCACTGACAAGCACTATAAATAAAGACGGAGGAGCTAAAGGCGATAAAACGCTTTAATCAATGGAGGCGACAGAGTAATGAGACAGTGGCCATAAATACACATAAAGTTATTGTGTTAGCTATGACAAGGCCCGTTTCTATGGCAACAGATTGCCCATATTTCAGGGCCCAGAGCACCTGGGTGTCCATACATACCGGACAGTAATTTTGTTGAGGAACGGCAGTTAAGTTTTGTCGCATTGTTGAGGGTCATTGAGCCGGACAGCCAGGTACAGAGATGGTTACAGCAGTGATAATGAAACTCTGGACTTCAGGGTCATTGTCTCAAAGTGTTGATTGAAGCTTGAATTATTGGTTTTGAGTACTATGACCTTGCTTGTAAAGGTCTTGAAGCAGAATACCACTGGATATTCTACTCCAAGGTCTTCACATTGAAAGCTTGGTGTCCACCATTTTGGAATCTCAAAGTATTTTGATTTGCTGGTTTATGATGAATATTCATGAGGGGTCATGGTTGAACACAGAAAATGTAATACAGCAGTAATACAGCAAAGCGAGTAGAACAACAACCTCATATTATCAAATGAATGCTGCAAAGTTGTGCAGAAGGCTGAAAGTCTGGGTGTATAGAACATCTGTGCTCTTACTCTCAGTTGCACTATTAAAAATTCTGAAATGAGAGCACAGTATATCTAATCATAGTAATCTAAATTGGTTTCAATTTATGTTGCTTGATTAACAACCGTGTCAACTATCAGAATAATCCTTTGGATAATATTCCAGAAGCTTCCTGTTAAATGTCTCATATTGCAACACCCTCTTTCTTTTCTTCCAGTGAAAGAAATATACCAGTAAATTATATGATTAAAGTAACAGTTAAATTCAGTCAAACTGAATAAAATGAATGATTCATCATTTTAAAAACTTTGTTAACCTATTAATTGTATATCGGCTTTAACTGGAATATTGCACAGCTGTGAAATGATAAGGTAATATCAAATGAAAGGAAATTGGGGTTAATCGTCTGTACCAATTGGTATGGTTTATGATGATTGATTGCTTGTTTGTTAGCTTGATTGCAAGGAAAGTAAATGATAAGAGGTAGGTCAATTACAGTTTTGCCCGAATCTATCTCCAGTGTACCAACTATCACTGTTCCACATGTGCCATCTGGTGATGTCCACAATGCTGCGTGAATGGGGTCCATAAATTGGGGTCCATAAACTTTTCATGATGGGTTAGTCTAGCTCCCTTGTTTCTATGCCACAGATTCCAATTCCGGCCATGCCATCTGCAACCTGTTTACCTAAAAGGTCTCTTGTCTAAACAACCAGTCGCCATACTTACTTTCAGCCTTTTCTGATGCTGAATTTGGGAGTGCTAGGTGAATTCCTAGGAGGGAGACTTCCTGGGGAAAGCAGGCTGCAGCTGAAAAGGTGTTGTTGATTCAGTCAGGGTCAGTTTTTTCCTCCAGATAAAGTAGAAAAACAATGTATCACTACAGTGATGGGGACACTGTGATGTATGAGGTGCCTACTTCAAAATGTAGCACTGAGACATGGTCCTGAGTACTGGATGCAATTATAAAAGGCAAGCCACAAAAACATACTCCTTGATTTTAATTAAAGACATACTCTCAGAGTTTTGTGATGAAGGGGTTCATGAAACTAGCTGGAAATGTTGGAACCCCTTATGTAGTATTTAAAATAACACCATTTGTAGTCAAGCAGGCCTTTAAAATGACTTGAGTATCATGGCTATGACCTGCCTCATTGACAATCCAGACAGTCACTTGAAAGAATGAAAGATAATTAATTGCTAAAACATGCACTAGAAATATCATATCACATTTTTTCGGGAATTCATAAGACTAAAGGTTTTTATATTAGATTTACAAGATTTTCCTTTGTGAACCAGCAGATTTAATTTAATTTACCAGTACAGAGGATTATACTGGGCGCCAGACAGGTGAAGCAATGAGGAAATTAGGCTTTACAGCTCAGAGATTGTCGATCACATTCCTACATTGGCTTTTGCACCCCTAAAGCAGATCCTGTAGTTGAACTTTAGTTGAACAAATGGATAAACTGTAAGACTGGGCATAGCTTGATGCCTGAAATGTAGAAATAAATACCGAATATGTCCTTGGGTTTAATTTTTCAATTATTAAGTAGCCTAAAGTGTTCTGTTATTACAGATAAACGTTGAGTAATAACTGCTGAAGGAAAAAGACTTATTTTACTTTATTAATACACCAGGAAGATATTTTTTTCTTTTTTCCTCAGAGATTTACTTTTATAATTTATCCCTAATGCTAGAATCAGCTCAAAGAGGTGTAGAGGTGTGTGTTTGGGGTTTAAATTAAATCTAGGGAATACATTTGTGAGTAATGTAGGTGAATGGGATTGCTGTGGTATTTAGGTTGCATTATGAATTGGGTTGCTAGCCGAGGGTGCTTCAGCTGGATGAAGGAGAGTTATTTTGCTAATCGTTTTATGCAGGAAATCGCAGCTACGGTCGCGCTCCAGGAGCGTGTTTCATTGTAATGCGTTCTGTAATGTATTTCCTCACCAGGAACGTGCACTGCCTTCTCCATTAGACGTGGGGACCGCTGAGACGACTTGAGGCGGACGCAGTGGGCATTCGAATGTTTTTCGGTAACGGTTTGTTTTCCTCGCCTACAATATGACAGCCTCGCTGGAAACGAGCTGTACTGGGGGGGTCCGGGCATCGTGAAAATGTTTAATTAGTCTGTAACATCTAACGCTGGAGCTGTCTCACGGTGAGAAGCTGAGAAACAACTGCGAGAAACTGAATATGATTATGGCTGAATTATTGATAGGAGACAGACTGCATGGAGGCCCTCTCCACTTGCCCACTTCCATCTCCCCCTCCCCCAACCAGACAGCACTTACAATTTATAACCGCCACTCCAGGCCTGTAGCTAGAAGCTTCCTGCCGAGTCAGGGAATGCGTCCCTCTCTCTTGATAGCCACACCCCCATCTCCACCCACTGAGTGAAATGAAAGTCCTTCATCTGGTTAGCAAAGACAGTGAACATCACTTTCTCTGCAGGAGGTGTAGGTAGACCACAAATACTTAATTAACCGAAAGAGCCAATCACAAGAGTGGACAGGTACAACCTTGAATGAAACATTCCCTTTCTGAATGACAGTACAGCCAATCATTTAAAACCTGTAGGTATGCTGCCACATAGCCAGCACCAGTGGCATGGATTCAACACCTGACTTAAGGTCACTGAACAACAAAATGTCACCCAGCTAAAAACAGCAGAGAAACCTGTATAAATGAGTTGAACAGATACCTTTATCTTAACATGCTGTAGGTGTAAAATAGAATTTTTGGTTAAACCACGTTAAAATTATTCCTTGACATTCATTTTGTGAGGCAGACCACTAATTCACACTTATTCTTTTCGCTCTGAGATAGGAGGGTTAACTCAGGCAAATTTTAACATGCACAACAACATTATGTCAGACATTAGCGCTCAATGTGTTGTATTAAATATTACATTGCAGCTTAGGCGGCACTCGGCAGAATATTTAACGTGCCATTGAATTTCAGAAAGCGTTCCTTGGTATGTTAAACCACAATGTCTCATCGCAGACTGTATTTTTGTAGTAGATCTAAAATATTTTACATCAGACAGCATTCATTGCTGTGTGTATTTCACAGTGATTATTTTCACAGTGATCACAGAGATTAATGAGGGCCACACATTCCCACGAGCATTAGCTAAGCCTAAGCCCCACCTCCTTGTTATTTACCAGTGGAAAGGTGTGTAGTCACAAGGGCCTAGCCTCGTATATAATATGAGTACACTGTACCTGTGATATAGTCTAACTGACACACAGAGGGAACAGCCTGGAATATATTGAAAGTAGATGAGGTAGGAAAACATGGAAAATGCCTTTTAAAAAAAGATCACTAACACCCCAGTGAGACACCTGGCACACACCTTGTCTCCTACAGGTAAGGCCTTTTGAGCAAGAACTGAATCTAGCCTACTGGTTAGGTGGTAAAATGCTAAAAGCCTCACAGCTTTTTGTCTTCTTAATGTATGATTTTGGTTATTCTTTGGTTTTTTAGTTATTCCTTGATATCTATGACTACGGTATTTATTTGTTTTTTGTGAGCCAACTTCTTTATTCTGAGGCACATGTTATGTTCTTGTCCAATGGCACAACTCTGTACTGAAGAATAATTTTCAATCATCACAACAGAATCTTGTCTCCACTTGAATGCATATATGATGTATATATGTATTTATGCCTTACAGGCATGGGTGTCAGTTTGTTTTGAAAAGTGTTTAAGTTCACTTCAGTGGAATGAAATGGGCCACAACAAAAAGTCGTGGGGACATGTCCTCAGCATCCCCAGCGTCAATGACGCCTATGCTTGTGGGGAAAATTATGGCACATTATGGAAATAAATGCATATCATACATTTATCGACAGGGTACAGCACATTTTTGGGTGTGGCTTTAAGAGCGCTGCCTGTGAATTCACACCATGTGTACGGTTACTTGAGTCTGAGTCTCGGTGCTGTGTTTCAGCGCTGCTTAGATATACAGCCACTGCAGCTGCACAGATCTGTATGTGTGACTGCGCATGCTAAATGATGATGAGGTCCCAGGGGAGGTTACGGAGGGGAGATACATGTAAAAATGGACCACGATGTCACACAGTTACAGCAATGTTAGCATGCCTTAAAAACATGGAAAGTACCACTGCAGACTGGAGATCTGTACAGGAAGACTTTATATTGCACGGAATCTAAAATTGAGCCTTCACACTTCCCAGCCCAGCTCAGTCAGCCTGTCCAACCAGCAGCAGAAATAGATTTCCTTATCTGAAAAAGATTCTCATTATGTTTTGCAATTTAAGTGGCATAAAAAACGTATATCAGCATTTTAGGAAAACGCAAGGGCACATAAAAGTTTGACCTTGCTATTCGCATGAGCCTCCGAATGTTTCTCATACCACATAAAAAAAAACAATTTCAAAAATGAAAACAACAGTCAATCCAACGGATTGAATCTAAACGTGGTCTCGTTCTCTAATAATCTCCGAAATCAACTGCCATTACCGCTAAGACAGTGATGACATAGTTTCAGTGCGGCGGGTCCCTGTTGTACTCTCCGCTGATTGGATTTTAATGGGGACGGCCAGCCGGTGACCGGCCGCTTTTGGCTTTTACCTGTGGCTACTGTACATGGCGTCCCACGGTGGAGCCATCTGCCTGAAGCGGGAGGTGGAGAGAGGGAAGGCGCGGGCGAGGTAAGCTAAGGACAGCCAGCGGCGGCTGTCCCAGACACCGGCTGAGCGGGGAGAGAATCATAACAGCACTGGTGTTATCATTATATTTACATAATGCGCCGTCCGCAGCTCCTGTGTCAGGCCAGCCATGATGGTGTTCATCAAGAACGGGGGTGCTCCTGACTGCGAAAGGGCACAGGGGCAGCTTCATCGATGACCAATGTTTGAAAGGGGTCAAAGGTCAGAGTTATTGCTAAGGAAGGGCTATCTGTGCTCATTGCTTTTGGAGTAGCAGAAGGAGGAGGATCAGCAGTTTTGTGGCAGGCTGTCATTGGGGGGGAGGTGACGCTGAAAGCCTGGATCCCTGGAGCTTCTCTAGAGCACTAAATCTCATTCTGATGAGAGATGCCTGACAAGACCAGTCACAGGAAGGAGAGCGCACTCTCTCACAAAATTAAGATAGGAGTGTAAGCTCTGTCATAGAGCAAAGACAATAGTGCACTCACACAAAGAATTAAAACAGGAGAGTGCACTCTCTCACAGAATTAAGATAGGAGTGTACGCTCTGTTATAGAGCAAAGACAATAGTGTGCTATCACTCACAGAGGCAAGACAGTATTGTGCACTCTCTCACAAAGGCAAGACAGGAGAATTAACCCTCTCCCACAATTAAGATAGGAGTGTACACTCTCTCATAGAGCAGAGGCAAGAGTGTGCACTCACTTACAGAATTAAAATAGGAGTGTGCACTCTCTCACAAAGGCAAGACAGGAGACTTCATTCACTCCCAGAATTAAGATACGAGTGTACACCCTGTCATAGAGCCGAGACAATAGTGTGCACTCACTGACTGAATTAAATCAGGAGTGTGCACTCTGCCATGGAGGAAAGACAACAGTATTCACTCACTCACTCAGTATTTACACACACAGGCAAGACAGGAGTGTACACTCTCTCATAGAGCCAAGACATGATGCACTCACTCACAAAGGCAACACACTAGAAAGCATTTACTCAGAGAGGCCTGACATAAGTATAAACATATTCAAAAAGGGAATCCAGAATTTCACACTTACAGAGGGCAGACATCAGATAACACTCATTTCAAGGAGGACAGAGAAGAATGTACACACATATAAAGACGGCAGACAAAAGATGGCACTTGTAAGGAAGGTCAGAAAAGACTATTGACTGCGCATTGGTTATTTCTGTGGAAGCTGATAATCAGCTCATGCACTCAGACTCATTGTGCAGTGACTGCCGCCATGTATTAAATATGAATTTATCACAAAAGTCATACAGTAGGAGCCAAGAGCTCACTGCCAAAACTCAGAATTCTGAACAGAATAAAGGAAATGACTGTGTATTATTGCAGCAGAGGTACTTCACAAAACCTGCTTAATCCGAATCTAAGGATGAATCACACATTTTGTCTTTCCCCTCGTCCAATTGTGTGATTTAGTCTTGTATTGTGGTTAATTATGCTCTGTGAAAATCCACCAGCAGCCCTCAGGTCTTTATCATTGTGTTACTCAGTAGCAGAAATCCTTAATGGGGATTCGTTTTGAAGTCCTGGAAGCTGATTGGCTGGAGCTCACACCTGTGTGTGTACCGTGAAGCAGCCCAGATGGAGAAGCAGGCAGCCAGCCCGCCGCAGAGCTTTTACCCAGACTCCATCTGTGGTTCGCCTATGCCCAAAACAAACAAGCAGGGCAGTACTGTTCTGACAGAACTCTCAAATGACTTTGATAATGACCTACGAGAGCGAGCTCAACACTAGAACTGTACTACAGCAGAAAGAGCTGCTGGAAGTAGCTGTATCATTATAAAATCCACTGCAGACCAGGAGTTTTCACCAAGGAAACAAGTTTTCGCAAAGTACAGAAGTTTTCACGGAGCAGCCCAGCGGCTTTCACAGAGCAAAATGGACTTTCACGGAGCAGTCCAGTGGCTTTCACAGAGCAAAATGGACTTTCACGGAACAGTCCAGTGGCTTTCACAGA
The DNA here is from genome assembly GCA_022829145.1 of Albula goreensis. NCBI lineage: Eukaryota > Metazoa > Chordata > Actinopteri > Albuliformes > Albulidae > Albula > Albula goreensis. The sequence continues at coordinate 27,482,134 of CM040755.1, forward strand.
GCAAAATGGACTTTCACGGAGCAGCCCAGCGGCTTTCACAGAACAAAATGGACTTTCACGGAGCAGTCCAGTGGCTTTCACGGAGCAAAATGGACTTTCACGGAGCAGCCCAGTGGCTTTCACAGAGCAAAATGGACTTTCACGGAGCAGCCCAGCGGTTTTCCCTGCAGAAAGGGGACACCGCAGAACACTCTACCCCTCTTTTTCTCATCTATTTCAGCCCAAAGTGTTAGGACAGACCTCTGGGTTCCCATGGTTCAGTGCAGTCTGAAAAACCACCTCCTCTCACACACACATTTAAGATGCACCATTAAAACCACAGGAATGCATGTCTCCTAAATAACTCTGCTCCTAGTGAGGCCTGAGAGACTGTCTTTGAACACAACCTAGGCCCTGAAGATACTCTCGAGCTGAGACCCACATTCCTACGGTTCTCATGCTTCTCCTTAAATGCAGGTGTGAGAGAAAGAGATCTTGACAGTCTAAATCCACTAAGCCTAAACCTTCAATTATTTGTTCTCCTTCACCCTTGGGGGATCAGATGAACTTCCAGTAGGGGTAAGAACAACACATCTTTGTGTTCATCATTGGCTATCTTCCAATACAGACACACCTTTTCAGGTGGCATCAGGGCTTCCACCATTCATATATTAAGCTTTGTCATACATACAGCCTTCCCAAAAACGTTATGAAACAGTTCTGTTTAAGGGTCATATATGATTTTGAGCCAACACAAGACCACTCAAGACCACAGATGTTTGCTTTCGTGACAAATATTTGTGAAAATGTTATGACAGTTTTGTGAAAGACACTCTGACATTATAGTGAGTGAACCACTTACAAGTGATTCTAATCTGTCGTATTTCAATCAAGAAGGCAATTACATAATTTGTCTAGAAAGTAGTACAAAATCAGTACCTGACTGAAGAACTTTCTCACCTGCCATTTATCATCATAGACAATAACAGGAAGTGACATAGTTGCCCCTCATCAATGCAACATTTGGCTTCACCTCTCCCCAGTCACTCAGTCGCTAACTTCTTTCTGGTCTTCTCTTCTCCAGTACCGTCATGTGTGAGCACAACCTAAACAGCAATATTAATGGACAGGCATTTCTAGAGGAAACAGGAGAAGCCATTAGCACTCTTAAAAAGCAATATGGTGATATTAATTATTTTGTATTTTGTATTTTGACATTAATCATGTCTTGTTACACTGAAGGCTGACTGCTAAATGCTAGTAGTTAAAAATAGCTTCCTATAGTTACCGCTGCCATTGGAAACCAATCAGTCATGGTTATGTTGTTCATTTTGTAAGTCTGTGGGCAAGACAATCTGCTAAATGAACATAATATCAATATCTAATATCAATCAAAAATGCAGAGGATGCAGGCCAGTCTAACCACTACACTGTCTAAATGACACTGAATCATAATTACCATTAGCCTCACAACCATAATTATAGTATTTAAAAATGAACATACGTGATTTTTTTGTCAAGGAGTTTCCTGAATAAATACAACATTCAGAGAAAAAGTTCAACAGTATAAATGCATTACTTAGAAATGGATAAGCCATTATAAGTCCACTATATGAATATAAATACAAATATAACTCAATCGTGTGGACATAAATACAGCATAAATCTAATACAGGGGTTGCTCCACAGCCAGTATGGGTTTATAATTCAGAAGAGGTGTCAGGTCTATAAATTATTCAGTATTATTCAGGAGTGCCTGTTCCACTGTAAATCCAGTATTCAGTACAGAGAGCACCCGATCATCTGAAATGTAATACTGAAGATTCTGTCTTCACAACAAATCTACTCTCATACAAAATTATGGAACAAAATCTCCATTAAAAAGAATTCTCGGCAAGGTTATGTAACAATGATATGAAGATCAGGTTTGCCAAAATACGTGGAGCTGAAACCCGTCATTCCTAAATTACTCCCAGGACGAGGATGAGGGTTTAGATTAAGCTGATTGATTTTTTTCACTCTAAGCTTCAAGGCTTTAAAACCCAAAGAAGAAATCCCAAAACGACCTTTATGAATCTAAGGAGAACATTGCTGAAATCCCTTTTTCAAAAAAAAAAAACATTAAAATAGAAAAAAAGAAGAAACTGTTTACTACAGTGATTCATTTTTAATGAATATTCATGTGACATTTAATTACAAAATTCATTCATGCAAATTTTAATGTTAACCTTTTTTTAAAAATTATTTAAATTATCCTTCCTGTCATTTAAATACCAGTCGTCTTTGAAAGGGATGGTATTTAAAGAAAATAGTCAGATACTCATGTATAATGAAGAGTAAAATCTATACACAATACATAAGAGCCTTCCCACATTATAGTATGCAAAGAATAATTAGGAACTGTGTTTAGGGATTTGTTTAATCTTAAGAAATGTAACTATTTGGACCGATTCCCTCCCTCCAGGAGTGGCACTATATGGCCGTTTATGCATTGCTCTGCTAAGCTAACGGCTACAGCTACCAGTACTAGCAAACTAGTGCTGATGAACTCTACACACCAACAATGCCTTCCCAGTGTGGGCCATTAACCCTATTTTCCATCATACCTGGGTGTTCTTGAGAACTGGATGTGAAGTCAGCGGTGAGGCTGGGCTCAGCTGAAGACCTACAGTGTGAGACCAACATAATTCCATGAGTTACAGCAAGTGAACTAAACAAAAAGTCTTCAGGTTCGATTACATTTTCCTGGAGTACACTGAACAAAACCTATGCTTGTGGCATGGATTTTTTTTGTAAATTCATCTGTTGTTATGGTCTAGGGGGGCATCTCTGGTGGTTTTAGACACATAACAATGGAAAGCTGAATGGCTTAGATGGAATACACAACAAAAGAACCATACTCCTCTACCTTCAACCTCCATCATGGGTAGCATGTAAAAAATGCCCATATAATTCTCAATAAGATAATAAAGATCTTTATTTGGAATTAATTTCAGAGGATTAGTTTAACCCTTACATTCTATTTTGTCTTGGAGGCCCCAGCAGTGGTCAGTGGCCGATGGTCAGCTTGGTGTTTCAGGACCCTAAAAGTAGAAAATATCAATAATGAATACCTCTCATCAAGTCACATAAATACATATAATGAAAATACCAAAAAATTACATGAATATATATTAACTAAGACGGTGCTGGGCTTAGTCTTACCTTCAGAAAAGTTTAAGTCCTTGATGGAATGATATTATATAAGTTTTGAAATGTTTCTAGGGGGATATTGGACCAATCCTCTTCAAGAACAAAAGCCTCCAGTACTTCAAGAGATGAAGGAGGTGGAAATGTATCCTGGAATCTACACGTTAGAGCTTCCCATATTCAATGACGTTTAGATCAAGGCTCGAAAGACGTGACTATCCTGGTATTCATGAATATATTTAAAAATGTGTGTTGGGGTGTCACCATATTTTAACATTTTTTGACATCCAGAAGAAACAATGTTGTCACAGTCATTCAGAATCGGTTGCCTAAAATTGCTTTGTGTTCCTTGGTTGTTGCTCGACCGTACAGAGTAATATCCAGGCCTAATGACTACCATGAGGTGGCTGTCCATGCCATAACAGGTCCATTACCATGTTTAACCATTGGGAACAGACAACGAGGGTCAGAAGATACCTTTGGCTCTCTCAAACAATGAACCAATCCAGATGTAGGAAAGAGGATGGCACTTCAGACATGTTCATGCAATCTTAAATATCAATAAATATAAAAATAGATGATAAAAACAGAAAGAAATGATAAATTTGAAAATGAAACCTGAATTAAAAGAAAGATAACGTTAAATATTAAAGTAAATAAAATATTTTCCAAGCAAAATAAATGGTTAAATGTGAAACTTTAGCGTGAGCGAAGTTTGTGTGCAAGTGCTTTTGAGTCACTCACTGTCCCTCAGGCAGTGTGAGGCAACAATAAACTGTGCCGCCAGAACTACATGGCTCAAGTCCTCTGAGGAGGATGGGTAATTTGTCTATGTCATGTCAGCCAGGGCATTGTCGATTGATCTGTGTTATTATTTCTCACATTTTTTTTTTGGAGTTCTGTGCTGTCTAGGGTTTTGGTAGACCGCTCCGTGAGTCGGTTGTCCCCTTATATTTAGGTTTTCTGTGTCAGACCATCTCAATTGCTTGGGTGTACTCTCTGAGCTACATCTTGTACAAACAAATAATGTGTATTGTCACCACATTTGGCATTGACTGAACAAAATAATAAACTATCGGCACAAAAATAAATTCATTGGAGGACAAGTGGCCAGCTTGGTTTCACATATTTTCTATGAATCTTCGTATTTGGTAAAAACAAGAAAAGCAATTAACAACTTTCAATCAAGCATCTGATCAATATATCAGCAGCTCATGATATAAACTAATGTTAAATATTGTTAAATGTTTCGGCAAGCTCATCTTCTCGAGTTAACTTCTCAAAGCATAGATGATTGTTGTGGAGAGAATTGGAGGTGTTTTTTTTCCTACCTAATGATATTCATATTGAAAGAGTTTTCGAATAAAATAAGCATTCATGGGTTAATGCACAACCAGGTTTGCCCACTAGATGGCAGAAAAACCAGGTATTACTTTATGAAATCATATTTTAATATATCAATATATTAATATATCATATTTTATTATAAGCAAATCTATAAACAGGCTGGTTAAGGAGCTAATGTTAATTAGGATGAGGATACAAATAAGGACAATAATAATTTGTATTGCTATCAATATATTAAAATATATAAATTATTACTAGCACATATATTAAATCATCCAGACAGTTAATTAGCCTAGCTAGCCAATTTTGTGTATATTACTTACAAAATATAATTGCAATAATTCGGGCCTAAGATCCTTCTGTGATAGTAAACCAAATCCAGAGGTCAAAGTTGAAAGTGGTGTGACATCATGAGTTGAGGAGGAAAATCTCTGTTCAAAAGATAATGTTTATGAGAGTAGTGATCTGTGAGGACAACAGGACAGAAGAGGTTTGGAGGGGGTGAGATGGGGCAGAAGAGGTTTGGAGGGGGTGAGATGGGGCAGAAGAGGTTTGGAGGGGGTGAGATGGGGCAGAAGAGGTTTGGAGGGGGTGAGATGGGGCAGAAGAGGTTTGGAGGGGGTGAGATGGGGCAGAAGACATATATGAGTATGTCATATGTAACTTTAGCTCCAGCTCTCTTTTTGAATTCGAATATTATAACCCTGACAGTTTCATAATGTGTGAATTATACTTGCTCAGGAACCAAACAGATTGTTTAAAGAAATATGGTCTATGCATGACAAAACAGTCATAATAAAAGTATAAATGAACCTCCAGAAATGAATCTGCATGGACTGAAATAGGAATAGGCTCACTAATTTCACACCCAATATATTCCGTAAAGTGCCTTTACGCCCTTTGAATATTCGGGGCCATTAGATGGAAACCAAATCTTAATAATCTCAGTTAAAATTAATGAAAACAGGCTAAAAGGGAGGAGGAGGAGGGTGATCTTATGGATGTGGAAAGGCTAAATAACCCTGCCGTTCTCTTTGGGAAAAGCCATGCAGCGAGAGACAAACACGAAGAGAACAACAATCTTCTTGAAAACCAGCTCATGATTCCACGCTGGAGATGGGGGGAAAGATCGATTTCAGTCTTAAGTTCCCAAAGTTTGTGCCTGAATAATGAATGAGAGGGGGAAAAACAGCTTCAAATAGACTGAAGGAGACAGTGAGAGATGAATGGGGTTGTTTTGTAGGCCTTGGTGGAGACTTAGAAATATTCTCTGTCTTGCTGTAACTCAAACACACACACACACACTCACACACACACACACACACACACAAACTCCCAAACAACCATTGCAGCCACACACATAGACACACGTTTGCCACTGAGGCCAGTAGAAACATACACACACACACACACACACACACACAGTATATAGTGCAGCTGGCAAGTTGTACAGTCTGGACACAATGGAATTTCTGGTTTTAACAAGCCTGATGAAATGCAGCTATCCCATAGACAAAGATCATGCTTCTGTCAGTGTCCACAGGATTCAGGCCCAGTCAGGTGTAAACATATTCTAAATATAAACCCAAAATATCTGTGTTTTCAACAGTATTTTTAGACTCTCTTCAACCTCTTGGACTTTTTGGGTCGTGCGCTGCCTGAATTCCAAAATGGAACTCAGCATTATTTTCCTCAGGCCGGTTATGTCGGTGAAACTTTAACAGCGCTCTCCCTAAAGTCCAGACACAGCTAGCACAGGTCTGGGCTAGGTCACTGGTCTTTCCCGTCCCGTGAAAGGGCATTCGGACGTTGCTCCTCAGAATATGCTGCCTCAGCACCCCCTGACAACTCACGAGGTACTAAAGTGTGCTGGACCACATACTGTATAAAAAGGTCAACCTGGACAAGATGAGTCACTGATTGCAGAATGCATAACCAAAAAAAGGGAGCAGTCCATCTCCTGTAGCTATGAAGAGACAAGACAGCTCTCTACAAGAGAGAATGCATGCAGTGCGAAATATAGTCACTGAGCAGCAGGACTTAAAATGTATTTGTGGGAATGTACTTGTCTAAGTGTAGGCTCTAGTTGCTAGTCCAGTAATGATAATTTTGGAAACATTATGGCATCATAGCATGCAGCATAGGTAAGCAGACATTGTACTGCATTAAACTTGACTTGACTTTAACCACTCTAGATGGCACCCTTCTCCACCTCCCTTGAACAGGGATGCAAACACAAAAATTTGTAATCCAAAACAGTCACTTATGCCCCCGGTGAAAATAATAGGAGAGACACATTGCCAATTTGTATGTAAAGTTGTTTCTGACCCTGTCAGTTAAACTAGAAACATATAAATATTTTTTTTTTTTACACACTCAGTGTCCATGGGTCCTGCCATGAATAGCTATCAATGATGTGTTTAGGATTATGAAAGTAGCTACTTCTTTGATTCTGACTGCCTACCCAGAAGGCTGCTGTTTCTTGTGCTCAATATGTTCATGTGCTCGCGAGCTAAAGCTATGCTAAAGAGTTGATCCAAGTTCACTAACTTTTATGTGCCACCTCACAGATCTGCGACTGGCACCCCAGAGGGCTGGAAACTGTTTTGTTATTGTTGTTTTTGTTCTTGAAATCAGAGAAGAAACTTGAATACAGTAATGTAAGTACCATGGCACTGAAAATATACTTTTTTCACTGAAAAATCATCTTTGAATTCAATACAATGTCACAGGGAAGGCAACACCCCCAACTGTCATCTAGTTGTGTCAATGTGTTGGTACATTAGTGAAAAATGCATTACTAACATGGTTACCTTTAGGGCTGACATTGCGCAAGGAGCAAAGATGAGTTGCTGGGTAATTCTAGCAAGTCCTGCCAATGGGTCATTCCCTGTCAAATCAACCAATGGTTGGTTGTTTTGTTGGTAAGCAACCAGGAAGTGGCTAGCATAAAGTACACATAAAGTATGCTTACACAGGAGACAGTGCCCTTATCAATATTTGGAAATAAGAAACAATACAACATTTTAGCCTAAAATAGTGCGTATGGAAATTTTTGAATCGATGGGGTTAGTGTATTTGCTAGAGTTATTTTTATCAGGTTGTTCCATGAAATGAATGGAGGTAGGATGAAGCCTAACAAACAGGCATAAGATTCGGTTTGTTTGGAGCATAGGGCAAAAGAAGATGATTCTACTTCATTCATTCTGACAAAGTTTTCTTACAAAAGGTAAAAGGTTCGTACAAAAGGTAAGAAAACTGCTGCGCTTAAGTCTTTAAAAAGTGAATTTTCCCTTTAACTTTTTCATCTGTACTGAGAATGTATTTGGTACCTGTATGAAAAAGCTAGTTATTAAGGCGTGCTCAAAGCTATCAGCTCTACAGGGGAAATCTTTATTACATGTTCAGCTGATAGGTTGACCTTGCATCGGCCAGAAAGGGTAATGTTTAAAACACCAATCACTGACCGATGCAAAGGAAAGCAAATGACTGAATGACAGCACTGGTAAAACTGCTGATAATTTGACCCTCTTCACATTGACAGTGAAGAATTGGTCCCTTGCAGTAGAATAGAAGGAATGATTGGTATGACTTGAATTGATTCCATATGCAGACCCGCTCACACATGTTATGCATCAATTTGAATGAGGTTGCAAAACACCACCAAGCCCCCCCCTCCACCCCACCACCAATTCTTCCACTCTAATGTATTTTATCTCTCTCTACCAACCCCTTCCTCTCTTTTTCTGTCTCTCTATCTCTGTTCTTTCTGTCTTCATTTCCATTTCAAGTGTTCCTCTATTTTTCCAGTTTGGTTACATCAGGACCTTGGCTATGGCTACCTTGAGCCTTATAAATATTTAATATAACACGCCTACTGTTCTGGTGGCCGGGCTGCACTTGTTTTTTTTATTTACTGAAGTTGTGTTAGAACTCAAAGGCTGTCGCCCCCCCCCTTTTCTTTGTCTTTCCTTCCCCCTCTCAGAGAACTTTGTACTCAGGAAAGCCCAAGCTGACCAGTGAGATAGTTCTCTCTCCGGGTAGGAATGTCACTGCCAGGACTTGCTGTACAGGGCCAGCTGGAATCTGAGAACCCAGAAAGTCATCCAGGCCCCAGACAGGAAAAGGTAAAACAGGCAGAGCAGCAGCAAGAAAAGGAACAGGAGGGACAAGGAGCAGGAACCGCTGCGGCAACAGGAATGTAATAAAGAAGGAGCAGGAGTGTTAATTAATGCCAAGAGAGGAGCAGAGAGAAGCCGGGAGAGAAGTGGAACCAGAAACGGGAGCTGGAGAGAGAGGAACAGGAGCAGTGACAGCCGCAGAGGAGAAGACAGCAAGGATTGCTTTCACCTCACCCTCACATGCATGTGACCATTGCGCGGCCCGCAGATCGCGATGGGACAGTAAAGCAGTGCTCCAAAGTCTGATGATATAGGGCTGTTATACCCAAAATCCCAAGGCAGATTCCTGGCTGTGATCCCCTCTTCTCTTCACATGAGTACTTATTTATGTGGTAGAGTAGGCTCTGGTGAGTGTGAACACCATCTATGTTTACTCTGTGAAACCTTATCCCACCACGTGACACGTCTCTGGCTGACCTCTGTGGGGGCCGAGCCCACAGACAAGGTGCTCCAAGATCCAATCCGCCTCTTAGATGAAGAGAAAGAAATGGCACTTCCGTGCCACCTCTGAAGTCTTATTTTGCCTTTATACGCTTTGTGTTTTCCTCCCTTGAGGATATACTTGATCTCAGGAGAGAAGGAGCAATGTGAGGGGGATGTGGTTTGCTTTAATTCAGCAGTGTCTTGACGGTAATGTGACAGCACTGGTACCTTAAACAGAGATTAGCATATTTTTTTGTGATGGTGATTCTATTGATGGATTTGATACAAGTGTAAGTTGTTGTTTATGTCATGGTTTTTTGTCATGTGATAACACAAGGTTTTATCTTAGGTTTGTCAGAGTTCCATCTGATGGAACTGCAAATCCACTGTCCTTCACGAATAAAAATGGAGAGCATTAAGTAACGATATGATTTAATCAGTAATTTAGTAACCAACGTCAGCAGGCTTTATTTGTTGATAATGTTTTTTTTGGGGGGGGAAGGTGAAGATTAGAGTAACAGCTATGGGCATGGATCTCTTTGGGAGGGTACATCACTGAATTTTGATTCTGTTTACATTGTAGTGAGCTGCACCCCCCAGCCCCAGACTGAAATGGACTCTCCCAGAAGGAAGCAGCCAGTTAAGCAGGTGGACCCCCCCGATGGGGGTTACGGGTGGTTCGTCCTGCTCTCCACATTCTTTGTCTTTGGACTGACATTCGGAGTAATCAAGGCCTTTGGGGTGTTCTACGTGGAGATCCACCAGTACTTCTCTACCTCAGCAACAGGGACTTCCTGGATCACCTCCATTGCCGTGGCAACTGTCCATGTTGGTGGTAAGCACAAACTCCCTGTTCTGGCAACTCATTCACAATTTTTTTTTGTATGTTTGTAATGCACTTGGCACTTTTTTGTTTGCTTGTATGTATGTATGAAATGTATGTTTGTCCACTCTATGAGTGCACCATTACGATTTCCTAACAGCTGTAAAGTTGAGGTGGCAATAAAGTATTTAATTCAATTCAAATTTAATGTTCATACATGAACAGACATGCGTACACACACAGACACACATGCCACACTACAATACACACATACATGCACAGTAATGCACTCGCACATGCACACAGGCATGTCCATTTTTAATTAAATGGACAATAAAGTTGTACCTTGAATTTTGAATCTTGCATGCTCACATATCTTCCATTTCATTGAGCTTCGGGTAATGTTCAATTAAACTTTAACTATGTGTGACACAATCCTGAACTCAAGAATTAGATTATCAAAGGGGAAAGAGGGAGAACAGTGAGAAACCCCTCACCTCAGGGCATGGAGAGAATGCTATTGTTGCTGTACACATTACACTCACCACAAGATGGCGCTCACCACAAGTAGTCCACATCATCTCTTGGCAGTTATTTAGGCCCACAGCCTAAAACAAATAAGCAAGTTACTTCTCAGCAATACATTCAATGAATATTGAATAAATACATTATATTCACACCAACTATCAAACCCCTGCTGTGGGTCCTTTTCTCACTTTCTTCACATGTCTTCTCAGGTCTGAGTGATACAGTAGACAATTTTGATAGCTCCACTGGAGGTCAATTAAACAAGGCAGTGTTATTTTCTTCCGGCAGGAGTTGTTAATAGTGATAATAATTTGGTATTGGCCTTCACATACTATCAGAAGGACACAGTTTCACTATCTCACGATAACAACAACACCATAATACAACAATTACATTTACATTAAAGATATTTAACATACTCCTTTATGCAAATAAAAGAAGGGCTCTGTGTTATCGTACTGTCCGACACCAGTTCAGAAATTATACACCCATACAAATAAAATATATTGATCATCAGCATGAAGACATACCAGGAGTCAGTTATATTGGTATAAATAATAACGTTAATGGTGTAAGTATATGTTCTCTGTTTAGCATCACTGCACGTTTTACCATGTTTGTTTGTCTGAGACGTAGCCTTTCCAGAGTCCATGCCGCCTCTGTGTCTGCCCTTGTCTCATCTGTGTCTCCCCATGTCTCATCTGTGTCTCTTTTTCCGGCAAGCTCCAGTAGGCGCAGCGTTGAGCTCATGGTGGGGTCACCGGGCCGTGGTGATGTTGGGTGGAGCTCTGAGTGGCATTGGGATGATCGCTGGGTCTTTCGCCCAGAACCTGATCCATCTCTATGTTACTGTGGGGTTCCTGTCAGGTGAGTACTGACAGCGCCCAGTGCTGGAGTCATTAGGCAGCCAAGATTCTAACTTCTCATTCACTAAAATGGACACTTGCACATACATACTGTACATATACATACATATATATATATTCTCACATGCACACAGACAATTACGCATGTGCACACACACTCTGAAATTAATATACGCAAACACACACAGACCCCCTCACTCTCTTACACACACATTAATACAATCTATGTGTAAGATCTCTGGTCTTTCCCGCAGGCTTTGGGTACGCACTCACATGGACCCCCACCGTCACCATGCTTGGGCGCTACTTTGAGCAGCGGCGGCCGATGGCTAACGGGCTAGCGAGCGCGGGAGAGTGCGTGCTCACCTTCCTGCTCACGCCATTCTTCCAGCTGCTGGTGGACAGCTACTCCTGGAGGGGGGCCATGCTGATCCTGGGGGCCCTGGAGCTCAACCTCTGCGTGTGTGGAGCCCTGCTCCAGCCCCTGGGGGCCCCACCCCTCAGGCAGGCAGAGAGGGGCACGGGGCGGGGCGGGGCATGGAGGGGCCGTGCTCTGCAGTACGTGGACTACACGCTGATCGCCGACGCCCGTTTCATGGTGTACTCGATGTTCGGGGTGTTCGCAGCGCTGGGCTTCTTCGCTCCCGCGCTCTTCCTGGTGCCATATGCGCGCAGCCGCGGGGTGGAGGAGTACCAAGCCGCCGCGCTCATGTCCATCGCCGCCGCCTCTGACCTAACGGGCCGTGTGGCATTCGGCTGGCTGGCCAACCTGCAGCTGGTGGAGACCATCCGGCTGCTGACAGTTAGCGTGACAGCTCTGGGGGCTGTGCTGCTGGTGTGTCCGCTGGCGGCCTCTTTCCCCGCGCTGGCGGGGTTCAGCGTGGCGTATGGCCTGGCGTTCGGCGCCACTGTGTCCATCCACATCACCGTGCTGGCTGAGGTGGTGGGTGTGGCCCGGCTGGGCAGCGCCCTGGGCTTCTTCATGCTCATCCGCAGCAGCGGAGGCCTCCTGGGCCCCCCCCTCGCAGGTACGCCATGCTAACGTTAAAAAGTATAACCCTGTCGTTATGCTATCACTCACTCATTCCATTACTCAAATGAACAGTGCCCTAGAATGTTGCTGTATTTAACATTAATGTTGCCCTAATGTTAATCTATCCCTCCCAGTTGTTCCACAACAACCCTCACAGAAATGCTCACTTTAATCTAACATTGCATGCAACATTGCTCTAATGTTATTCTTTCTCCCAGTGATATTGGCATAACAGGATAACTTTATATATACACATATTTCAACACCATAGGAATACCCCATTCATTATTATTATTATTGAATGCAAACATCAGCAGACTGCTTCTTCTTAATGCTAATGTAGCATCACTCACCTGCTACCTTAATGTTATTCTCTCAATCCCTCTTAGTCCCTAGTAATATCAGCGTAACAGGATTACCTTATATACACATACCCCTGAAGACCATTTGAACATACCAATCAGTGTAACACATACATCAGCGAAATGCATTGTGCAATGACGTCAAAGGACCAGAAGCCATCCCAGCAGTTTGTATATACTGCCTTAGAACGTTTAAGAGTGTAGGAATTTGGGTCCCCCCTTTCCAAGGGGACTTGATTTTGTGCCAAAAGCGGAAGTAACTAAACAATTCTAAACAGATATATAAATGTTTACCCCAGTGTCAGTATATTATCTTTATCTCCCAGTTTAAAACATCTTACGAAAAAACAGAGCCGTTACGGCAGTCCCAAAAAATGCGAGAGTCACAAGAGCCCGCTTCATCACAGCGATGTCTCTGGTAACGAGGCGGCAACAGTCTGCGAGGCCTCACCCTGCTGCGTCACAACAATAGATTCAACATAGCTTGCCAAATGTGGACATGACTGAGAGATCATGACCCCAAGACCCGTCGTTAAGAGGCTCTAAATCTACCCAAAGGCCTCTTGTTTTGTCAAAACGCTGGCCGGCCTCCCAAAAGGACATGACTGTAATTGTAGCCATTATGATCTGGTTGTAAAATGAAGCACATAGTGATATGCTCAATCCGGAAGAGTCTGTCCATGGGATGTAATTAGAGGATTGAAGAAAGTGAAGTTATTGTGTATTAAGTGTATTGTAAGTTCAGTCAAGGTAGACACAGTCCACCTTTTCAAAGGAAAGGAACCCATCTTGATAGTTAAATTTCTGGTTGGAGTATACGCCAATGTCACTTTACAAAACCACTGAAGTCATAAAGTAAACTGACCAAAACATACCCCTTTCACCTTTCTCTCTTATTCCCACATGCTCACTTATTTCTTCCTGAGAGACAGTGACAGTTAGTTCAGAGTACTGTGCTCAAGATTGTTCCGGAAAAGGCCTCATGGCAGGTGTGGGGCCTCAAAAACACCAACTCCCCTTAAATCACCCTCTGGTCTCAGACATGAAAATATGCATTTTATTTGCTTTGTATCCAAGGGTTATTTAGCAAAGGAATGTCTACTGAAAAAGTGTTTCCTTGGTAGAGAAAACAAAGACAGTCTTCACTTAAAGGAAAAGAGAATCTGTGGGCCAGTTAACTGCAGTCAGTAAACTATGGATAACATACAAGGGAACACGGGAGTTTACCTAGTCTGAAGAGAAGAGCACCTCCTGGTGGTGCAACCAGCAATAATCCCAGCAGCGGCTTAGTTCTCCCCCACTTTTGCATCCAAGTACTAATCATGTCCAGCCCCTCCTCAGCTGCTTGGCACAACAAGGGGTACATGGCAGTACAGTTGCTGGCATCTGCAGTTTTCATTGCACTGTTATGCTGTAATTATGCTGTAAATTAGGTTCAATCGTGTTGACGTGGTTCATTTGTAGGCTGCTTTAATAAACCTCGCACTGCGGTTTTGGTGTTTTGCTTGCTGCAAGTTTCTCTCTCTTGCACAACCTCAGATTCCTGCATGCTGGACTAAGCCAGCATACAATACCAGAGACGGGAATTTTATTGCCTAGTGTTGGACCACACAGGATTGTTAGTGATGCATAGCTTGTGGAGTATATCTGACCCTTTCATCCTCTCTTTCTGCCTTTCTCCCTTTTTTTCATCTGTCATATCGTCTTCCTTCTCTGTCTTTCCTCAACACTTAGATACCCTGTGCCTTCTTTATCTTTTTCAATGTCTGGCTGAAACTCAAATTCATATCGACTTTATTGGCCAGACAAAGGCAGTGTATCGTATTAACTGCTTTAGAGGATACATAATGAAAACAGAATATTCTCTGTCTCCTCAGGGATCTTCATAGACAAGATGAGTGACTACGGGACAGGCTTTCTGATGGCGGGCGTGGCTCTCATTGTGTCCGCCATCTTCCTCCTTCTGCTGCACCAGATGAACAGGAAGGGGGAGGGTACATACACACCTGGAAAAATGCATGCAGGACACTACAAAGGGAGAAGAGGCTGGGAGGAGGAGGGGCAGAGAGAAGTACAGAATGCAAGTGAGGAGAGGACGAATGGAGGTGGCGCTTGGAAGGAGGAGGGCGGGGACGGAGCTGATGGAGATGGACACTTGGATACTGAAGGTGGGGACAGAGATAATGGAGGTGAAGCCTGGGAGTATGAAGTTGGGGACATATTGAAGATGGAGGTACAGCCAGGGACAATGGAGGCAGGAACAGAGATAATGGGTTCTGGAAGAAGGAAGGCAGGGAAAGAAACGGTGGAGGCAGAGTCTCAGAGGAGGAAAGCAGGAAGAGGAAGAGGGCACAGTACACAACAGCTACCTCTCTGGGGGGACCCTGAACTTACAGCATAAACCAATGAGCCAAAGGGATCAAGGGCTCGAATCAGACCATGTGATCAACTCCCAATCACTTGCCATCTACCGATATAAGCACAGTTTAAGTTCCTCCAAATTTTGATGATGGACATCCAGGAAATTAACTATATTGATCAGACTCGAGCCAAGGAGATACAAATGTCTTATCATGTCATGACGGAAGCAGGATGCAGGAAGTGACCTACAGCTCCGCCCAGGCATTACACAGTGAAAGCCCAAAGGCACAAACATTCACTTGGGAAGCCCCGCCCACAGCCAGCACCTGCTTTCCATCAGTCAACATTTTCCCAGAATTCCCCTACCTCAAGCTGCTTACATTAAAACAGCACAATTTAAACACACCCCATTCTTTAATGAATGTCACACTTCTGAGATTAAAAACAGAGATTGTTTCCATTAACAGGATATTACTCAGGCTATTTTTCCAAACCTCACTCAGACGCTCTGTCCTCATAAATGGGTCAAGCCTCCAGGGATATTTTTTTATTTCTTGGCATCTTAATCAGCTCTGATGAGCAGAATGTGAATGGCGTCCATCTCTGAAGTGGGTGAATGCTCTCCCGCCCGTTGTCACTTTGCTGGCCTGGGAGGTGGATATCTACATCCGCAAAAATGGATCCACTTCCAAATTCCATGGCCTTCGTGTGTTTGCTTTGGATAACCCGTAGCACTCAGGGGAAGGTGTTGAAGCAAGAGAGAGGGAGCAGAGAGAGAGAGAGTGAATGAGAGAAAGAGAGGAAGCCAAAAGGAAAAAAAAGAGAAAGAGAAGCAAAGACTAGCAATAAATTCATAACAAGAAAAAGCTCCAAACTTAGTCTGTACAATGGAAAAAAAAACTGGCAAAATTAAATTAAAACAATGAACCGTTACATTGATAATATTATAAGACACTGGAGTGTGAGGCCCTGCTTCCTGTTTCTTACTTAAAAAACTGGGGTCCAACAGAAATCTTCCAATTTATTTCCAGATGAACTTCCTGCTGGTGAAGCAGATTGCTCGAGCATCATGATTTGTTTATTGTCACTCTAATAAAACATCCGTGTGAATTCGAATAGAGAGGAAGGGCTGGAGGGAAATAGACAGAGCAGGAGCAGGAGTCTGTTTTATTCATTTATCAGTTCAGGGCAAATTGATTTCAGCTGTAAAATATGGACCAAGTCACATGAAGCCACTGGGTATTCTACACAAAGGGACAAACAAAAACAACCGGAAGAACAAGACAACAAATGAAAACAAATGCATCAAATTAGTGGTCTTGCCATGCATGGTCATTATTAACAATAAACAACAGAGACTAAGAGGGTTGTGGTTGGGCCTTAACAGGAAAATCAGGCTGGTCAGTTGTGTGATGGGCCAGTAGTGGGCGCTCTTCCCTCGGGCCATGTAAATAACTGTTCTCTCACTGTACAGACAGGCCACTGTAATAGAGGTGATTTGTCCTGATTCATTGTGGTTATTAAAGTTTCCAGGACAATTTTGGAAAGAGTAGAGCTGTCAAACTCTGGGCCAAGGCCAAATTCTCTCACTGGCTGTATTTTATTTACTATACCGCATTACAATGAACGTCATTCCTGTGGCTATCATTTTGTGCTTTCTGGTTGACTATTTTGGCCATATTCAGCAAAGAATGACTAATATGCACACATACAATTTCCATCACATGTAACCATAATTCCTTGAATGCAGCATTACGTTAGTAAGTACACCAGGCGCTTCATTGAAAAAGAGGTGCTAGCACAGCATCCAGCAAACATACATCTCAGAGCCACGTTTGGGCCATTGCATGGACATTGTACTATGGAGGCCAACCAGTTACAGGTTTGGCTACGGGATCTATGGTCTAGGCACAGAGTCGGGTCAGTTCCCCCAATAAACTTCTCTCAGATCTACCAACAGCCATGCCCCCTTTAACAATCCTAATGTTGAACTGCTGAAGCCAATCAGGTGTGATCTTGGTCAGTATGGAGTATGAAGGGACCATGTATTTAGCACTATACTGTGGAAAGTGAGTCTTCCCATGGATGAGACCAAGGTCCTGACTCACAATTGTCATTAATAATTCCATTGTAGGGGGTTTTAACCCTGGTATCCTGGTCAAATTCCCATAATGACTGGCCACATAAATAACCTCTATATCTGATTGGCTATATAATCCCTCACAATCCCTTTCCACACTGATTCCCAAGGTCACCGCTGCAAAAGATACCAGAATTTTCTGTTGACCTACCCAGTTTATCTAAGGGATAATTAAATAAAATCTCTGCAACGACCCAAGAGAGGCCAGTTCCACACCTGCATTACTCTACTAATACGGCATCTTCATGGGCTAAGGGAGGTAGCAGGACATGCTGAAATGGAGGGACGAGCACTGCTGCTGAGAAATTGTACACCAACTGGATAGAGTTGCTTGAGTAACATCCAGCTGAGGCGATTGTAGGGAAAACATTACTCTCAACATAAAAATATGGAACATTCTGTGAGTATAAACTGCCAGAACTCTGGTCAAAACTAGTGAATGTATAATGAGCCAACAAGCTTCAGTCTCAACAGTAAAAGACAATGTAATGAGCCTGGCAGTGGGGCTCTATCGTGGAGAGGGGATATAATGACCCAGCTTGATTCGGGCTCTGCAGTGTTAATGGGGAGTAATGAGTGAGTTTGGTTCCAGTCCACAGCAGAAAATGTGCATTTGTGAACCAGAAGAAAATGATGGATGCCCAGATTCTGAATCTTAATTATTTTGCCAGGTCGCACAGTGCCAGCAGCAGTGATTGCAGAAGTCTGACTACACTGACTACGCAGTACATCACAGCCCCTCCACAAATTCGAAAAAAATAAATAAATAAATCACCAAACTTCTCTACGGTTAAGCGAGCATGGAATATTTCACATTTGAGCTGGAACGTAATATATGCTGTGCTTTCATAAATATTACAGGTTGCACATTTCTGAAATCCTGCTATCACCAATGTCAGGAGGGACTGACACAAACAGACTCACAGACATATACATGCGCACATTTATCTTAAACAGCCACAGGTATTTACATAGGCTGCTCCAAATATATATATAATATGTATGTATATATGTATATATATACATATGTGCATGCTTGGTTATATATGGCCATATAAAAACACATGCACACACACCCCAGAAAGCCCATTTGTGGAGGAATTATGTTCACCCTCAAGGGAAGAGCCAATTTACAATCTAATCTGGCGAAATATGTGATTAAAGGGGCTAATTACCCTAGGCCTCTATCTCACGGAACTTAAGCTCCCATCCTGTTCAAAGAGTTTCCGTCTGGCGACCACTATTTAATATCCTTTCAACTTCCCCCTCCTTCGCTCCTTTTCTTTCCCCCTCTCTCTCTCAGTGGGATGCTATATCCTCCCATAAATTGCTATATCCTTCCATCATCTCCCAGAGTAGGTGTCTGAGGAGATTACCTTTACTTCTACCCCAACGGGCCGTCAATGCTAGAACATTCTTCCCGGAGTGTTCTGAAACATTCCAGTCAGTTTCATGCATCATTCTAGGGCTTTTACAGCAAGGTAATACCTTCTGTCATTGCAGTTAACCTGGTGCTCTGGTCATGATAAGTGCACTGAATTTGCTTATTTTTTCATATTTCCTGTCAGATATCTCCTCATAATTAGGCAGTGAGCATCCACAAAGTCTTGGCTATCCTGACTCTTTCTCACAGGAAAAAAAAACCAACATGTTCTTTCTCTTATCATGCAGATAATCAAAGAACAATAAAACACAAAACATTTTAAATAAACAGGATAAACTAAATTTCCTGCCAGAACCCTCTAGCTGTCTTGAATGGCAGCTGGCCGAGCCAAAGCAGAAATTCAGAAAGCTGCAGAGAGTCGCACAGAGGAGATCTTCCCTGTTTTAACAAGGGAAGAGTTAACGAGGCGGGTGGAGACTTTTTTGGATCCTTTAAGCAGAAACAGTTGATTGACCAAAGGACTAGTTCCCCCAACGGGCCCCGCTCCCTCTCTCCAGCTCAGCCAACTTTTACGGGGGTCTTAACTTTGACCTCCCGGGTAGACGGTCGCTATAGTGACAGAATGTTGAAATATTTTCTGTTTGACCCTCCTCTCAGGGGTCGCACTGTGGAATTTCGTGCAACTACCTGAGTTCAAAGGATTTCTTCGCTTGTGCCGCTTTGCATGGAGGGAACAAGGGAGAGCAGAGGGGGAGAAGGAAAGAGGGATGGGAGGATCTGGGAGAGGAGGTGTAATCTTCCCTGGCTCTTTTCCTTGAGGTGGGGGGGACAGTGGTGATGGGGGAGGATCAGGGGGAAAATGGCTGCGATGAGCTGTGATTGGACCATCCACAGGAAGGGGAGGGGCATAGAGTTGAATTGTACAGACCCGAATAAATTACCTGAGTGGGTTTGTGTGTGCATGTGACTGCTCTGATATATGTTCAGGCATGTGTTTGTGTAAGAGAGAACAATGTGCGTGTGTGTGTGTGTGTGTGTGTGTGTGTGTGTGTGTGTGTGTGTGTGTGTGTGTGTTTGCACTTTTGGAAGAAAGGCATAGTTTGTCTGTGTGTTAAAGAAAAATACACACAATCTGTTCTTTTGTAAATGAGTGTGTGTCCATATGTGAGTGACTGAGAGATACGAAGACTCAAAGACACACACAATAAATAACGCGCACTCATGCGCACACTGTGGAATCACTGACAGGCACCCATGGTTCAAAGGCAAAAACAAACAAACAAAACTAGTGAATCATCTGACCACTTCTATGCCAACAGAGCACAGAGCAGCTGTAAACACAGAAAACGTCTGATGTCTTTGTGTGTTTGTGAGGGAGACAGAAGGGGAGTGACAGAGAGAGAGAAAGAGAGAGACAGCCCGTGAGTTTGTAGGCTGATTACAGTGATTCTGGAGACAAACAGATGTGTTTAGTCTGTGGCAGGACCCCCACCCTCTAGCCCCGACAGATCCATTGTCCCCACCCGCACTCACCAGCTCTGTATCTGGATAAGCTCCACCTTCCATTAAAGCTCCTTCACAGTGGCCAGACCACACTCCAGTACACTTCTCCACTGCACCCACGCACCCCACGAACACACAAACACACACACACACACACACACACACACACACACACACACACACACACACACACACACACACACACACACACAACACACACACAACACACACACACAAACACTTTAATGCATATGAAATTACAAACGAACACATGCACACAAACATCAATCAAGGTGCATTGAAAAACCTCTACCTGTTTGCCATCACCTGTTTTCTTGGATGAGCCATTGTATATCCACTTAGATATCTAGCAGATGCCCCCATACCGACCGACTTACAAAAGTGGACACAAATAGGTTATACAGAGACAAAACCGATTAGTCACTTTCAACCAATAGCGGTAGTCATAACATTAAGCTACCTCACTGGTGGCCATGAGGGTACAGTGTTGAATTTGTCATACGTAGCGGTATTGAGTCACACAGACATGGCGGAAAGGAGTGGCTGCCTGCTTAGGGGAGTGTACCATGCTGGGGCATGTGGGTCTGTAGTAAGACATAAACACATGCTAATGGATAATTAGCAGGTAAACGCTGTCAATTTTAAACACAGCACTCAGGGAAAGGGGCCAAGTCCAGGATGGTCAACGTTGCATGGCAATCGCTGTGTTACTGTTTGACTGGAGTCATCAAGCCGACCTTTCCATGACAGTGAATGCCATTGTATCTCTGCCGTACAGACCACTGGGCCTCTCACAACACACCCCCAACTCCACCCCACCCCAAAGAAAAAAAAATAAAACCCCGTCCCTCATTCTCCCTCTCTCCCTCGTTCTCTCTCTCTCTCTCTCTCTCTCTCAGCGGTTTGCACAGCACCTTTTTGTTCTCCCCTGACAGGCTGTGAGAGTTCTGGGAGGCTCTCTATGGGGCTCAGCTTCACGATCACAGGACCAGGAGGGGTCAAAGGTCAGGGCTATCCAGAAACCCCCCACCACTTCACACACAGACCAGGAAAGCTTTATTGCACCCACTGTTGCACAATTTACAACAGGAGCACATAACAAAAGGATCTTCATTCATGTGTATTCATTTGTGTAACAAACTTGCACACTGTGGATGCATTTAGAAGGCAAAGCATCATTTTTAGGGAACTCTGAACTTCATTTCCCACAAGCCACTGGTGAAAAAGAGCATTTGTTGGCCATATGTACAAGGTTGTACTCTAAGGAGCAGAACAGCAAGGGTCTCCAAACACACCCTTCCGCTGTGATCTCCATCATCTTGCCCCCCCCACTCCTCCTTCCTCTTTTCAGGACTTTATCGGTCTTCTTCTTCCTGAATTTTCGGCCCACCCATTCCATCTGCACAGAATAAGGGCGGGCGCAGACCCAGAGCGACGTCAGTAGTCTCAGTCACTGACAAATGTCAGTCTACAAAGAGAACTGGCCCAGATCAAAAGAATGTGTTTCTCTGAAACTCACATAAAAAGGGCCGTCCACATATTTTGGGGCAGGGGCGACATGGTAGCCAATAGAGGCCTTTTGCAAACCCCCAGCCCTGCAGCGGAAGATTTCTATCAGCTCCAGGCGCGCTCGGAGGTTGACACAGGCATGCACATGCAAACCAGGGTTTTTTGTTGTTTTTTTTGTGGCAAGGTAGACACGCCTCAGCACACTCCAGTGGAGCCCCACGGCGAGTAACTGCAGGGCCTTATGGGAGGTTTTCTGGGCTGGGGTCAGAGGGGTGCGAGGGGGGCAGGGGGGTATGGCAGCGTAAAGAAAGACTGTCTCACAGCGCTCGGGCAGGAATCCGAGCTGCTGTTTCTCAGCTCGGAGAGGGGTGTTAGGGAAGCGGGGGGGGGGGTAGGGGCGTTTAACGGTCTCTCCCAGCTGTCATTCCTGCGTGGGTCGGGAGGGGCCAGACGTACATTTTGCAGCTGTCATTCTGCAAGGGGAAAAAGCGGGCATGCGGGGAAGGGGGTGGTGTGACCCCCAAAAGAATACATGCTAACGGATGAACCTGAATGATTCGTCTGATCATGAGCGGGTCTTCAGTTCATATCACATGATAGACTACACCCCATAGCTACTGAACTGAATCAAACAACTCCATGTTGGGGCTTATTATCAATGGTTTGTTACACTAGACTGAAGACAGTGAAATTACAGGTTAAATCCCTATGCTTAGGCTACATTTAAGGTGTTACAACCTCAAATCCTCAAGGATTCTTACGCTCTTGCACTGACAGTGGGACAACATTATTTTGTAAGTTTATGAAACAATTATACTATATTTCATTTTTTACCGCACACATTTGTAAGTCATTCTGGATAAGAGTGCTAAATAGTTTAGTGAAACAGTAAGCATGGCAGACAGATTTCCACCTACATCAGCAAAGAATTTCCCACAGCAAGGTCCTTCTTGTCTCTCAATGGTTGGTGTGTGCGTGCACACACACACACACACACACACACACACACACAACACACACAGTGGTCATTCTTCCCCTCCATTTAAATAGAGACCACCAAACGTGAGCAGTAGAGAGGCAGTCTAAAAATACATCATTTTCTACATCACACTGTCTCAGGTCGCTCCCCACCCTCCCTCTCTCTCTCTCTCTCTCTCTCTTCCCCCTCTCTCTCCCCCTCTCTCTCCCTCCCTCCCTCATTCTCTCTCTGAGAGGCAGACATGTGCTCTCCCAAGCTTGCTGTATTAGCTCTGCACAGACACCAGTCTCATCTTTCCGTCCGTCAGTCCTACTTCGTTCCCCCTCCTGTTCCTCCTCCTGACTTTTGAAAAAAATTTCACTCCCTTATTTTCCCCTCTCTTTCCTGCCATCTTCCCCTGAGAGAAAGAGAGAGTAAAAGAGAGAGAGAGAGTGAAAGAGTTTCTGTTGGAGAGCTCAGACACTATCTCCATGAACCCTGCAGCTACACAGAGCCTTACTCCAGGACTACTGCAGACAGAAGAGGAGAGATAAAAAGTGAAGTAAAGGCTCAGGAAAAGGGGGAATAAGGACAGGCACAGCGGAGGAGACGGCAGAACCATGCAGAGCGGTACCATTCGGACTCCACTGGCGCTGGTGCTGTGCACACTGGTTCTGATGACCCACTCAGGAAGCACCCGGCGGATCAGGAAGAGGGGGCTCAGCCAAAAGGTGGGGGGCAAACCTGACGTGAGTACGCCCGCTGCTGAAAAGCAGGGGCGGGTGTACGTGTGTGTGTGTGTGTGTCTATGTGTTTTTGGTGGGAATCAGGGTGTGTAGTTTTTGGGTGGATGTTGAAGTAGTCAGAATATGTTTATCAAGTGTTATGTATCAAGGTTATACAGACTTGGGCATGTGAGAGATTTTAAGTGTAACAGTGTTAGTGTGTGTGTGTGCGGACTACAGTATCACAGAGTTAAGGTGTGTGTGATATTTAAACTGTTACAGTGTTAGGGTGTCTAGAGGTACAGAGAAACAGAGTTAGGGTGTGTGTGTTGTAACAAATTTACTGTGTGCATGAGTGGTAAAATCTAACAGTCTTTAACTAAAGTTGAAGTTTGTGTGTGAGGTGCAGTGTAACAGAGTTAGGGTTGTTGTGAGGGGTACAGTGTAACACAGTTGTGATGTGTGTTGTAATGGAGCACCAGACATAGGGGTAACAGCACTTTTGCAGACAGCTTTGGTGCCGGATGTTGCTGCGTTTAAATACTGTACAGAGCCGTGGCGGGACTGAGCTGGTGTTTATCAGATAAAGTCACAGACGGCAGGTTGCATGTGTTCCTGCCCTGGGAGGGTACGATGGGTTGGGGTGGGGGAGTTCAGAGAGTCCAGGACCCCCCCTCCCCCCAGTCCTCCCTAACCCCAGCTCGTTAGCTCCTCTCAACGCTGAACTGATTGATCAAAGTTAACAAGGCTCAGTGTGGCGCCCTCTTTTGCTCGCTGGTCTGCCGAACGGACATTCCTCATGGACACGGCTTCAAAGGAGCTGTAATTGGAACATGCTGGATGGAGGATCCAGAGCAGATACCCCCCTTCTGCAAGCTCTCTCTCTCTCTCTCTCTCTCTCTCTCTCTCTCTCTCTCTCTCTCTCTCAGATTCAAAGATTCAAGCCTCTGACTACAATTCAATGACTTATCTGGTTTTGCCAAAGCATTTTTGAGCCAGAATTGAAATTTTTCTCCCCTTTCTTCTTCAATTAAAAATATCTTGAATTGAGAAGAAGAGTATTTTTATCATCTGTTTTTCATCAGTTTTATTTATTAAAAAGTATGTCAAATAAAAAGCAAGTTAATAGAAATGCATCCTCTCCTCTCCTGTCCAATAGAAGTTTAGTGGACATTTTTAGCAGTTAGTGGCCAGTAGAAGCATTCATTTCCCCACTGCTGGGTTCTCATTGGGTCCAGTCACAGCCCAGCTCCAGTCAGGTTTAGTCTGCCCCTGCTCTGAATCAGCTTGGCTGACTGAACCTGCTGAGCTTTTGGTTACATATCAGTGCTGGAGCTGCTTCAGTCTGCATTTCACCCCGATGTCAGTTGAGGCTGGTAGATGTGAAATCGCACCAGTGAGCGCTAAACACAGATACAGTAGAATATATTCTAACACCGGTGAGAGTGACATAAATCACACTCATTCCACCTCTCACCAGCGCGGTCTCCACCTCTTAAAGTGACAGGTTTACAAAGTGAGGGATAAATCATCGTAGGAACGCGTAGCTTGAGTCCTCTGTACTGGAAATCCCATATGCAGTGTGGGGAAACGTACAGGGCCCTCCACATTCAGGACTGATGGTTTAGATATGGGCAGATTTAAGGCCCTGCTCCCTTCTGGGGGCCCCTCCCTGAGTCTGAGAACCAGAGAGCTCTGCAAAGGGCATGGGGATGATAGTGGCTATATGAATGAATGAATGAATGAATGAATGAATGAATGAATGAATGAATGAATGAATGAATGAATGAATGAATGAATCTCTGTGTTAATGCAGTTGACGGTGGGCTATATGAATGAATGAATGAATGAATGAGCCTCTGTGTTAAAGCAGTTGACGGTGGGCTATATGAATGAATGAATGAATGAATGAATGAATGAATGAATGAATGAATGAGCCTCTGTGTTAAGGCAGTTGACGGTGGGCTATATGAATGAATGAATGAATGATGAGCATCTGTGTTATTACAGTTGCCTGTGGGCTATATGAATGAATGAATGAATGAATGAATGAATGAATGAATGAATGAATGAATGAATGAGCCTCTGTGTTAAGGCAGTTGACGGTGGGCTATATGAATGAATGAATGAATGAATGAATGAATGAATGAATGAATGAATGAATGAATGATGAGCATCTGTGTTATTACAGTTGCCTGTGGGCTATATGAATGAATGAATGATGAGCATCTGTGTTATTACAGTTGCCTGTGGG
Organism: Albula goreensis; assembly: GCA_022829145.1. Taxonomy (NCBI): domain Eukaryota; kingdom Metazoa; phylum Chordata; class Actinopteri; order Albuliformes; family Albulidae; genus Albula; species Albula goreensis. The sequence goes on from CM040755.1 coordinate 27,507,720, forward strand.
CTATATGAATGAATGAATGAATGAATGAATGAATGAATGAATGAATGAATGAATGAATGAATGAATGAATGAATGAATGAATCTCTGTGGTGGTGCAGTTGACTGTGGGATATGTGTATGATTGAATAAAGGAATTAATATGGGACTGTCTGTGTTAGTGCTGTGAGTGTGGGCTATATGTATGAATGACTGAACACAGGGGTGTGTGTGTGTGTGTGTGTTAGTGTTCTGTGCTGCTATATAGAGGTCTATGTCAGAGCAGTATTGAAGGAAATATGTAGTGTTAGTTGAATGATGTAAAGATATACATGGGCCTTTATGTTATTGCAGTAATGTATGAGCATATCTGGGTCTCTGTGATCATTCAGTGATGAATGGGGTATATAGTAGATCTTTGTCTAAATCCAGTGTTGTCTATTGTTTTTAGGAAGCTGTTATTTTGTGAGGGTGCATATCAATCTCTCTTTTATTATAGTGATGTTAGAGGTAGATAGAGGTCTCTGCTCTGCTGAGGGAACATATGGCTCTGGTTTCAGAGAAGGGAATTTAGTTTCAACATTTACATAACCTAAATTCAGCAGACAAGGGTGTGTCTTCCTGAGGTCCAGTTCAAGGAAACTCTCAGTACTCCAGTCATGTGACTGCCTGTCTGTGGGCAATTTACTTTGTGAGGCTGGAGAATCAGTAGGTCAGTAGACGTTCCAGTAAAGGTAGTAGTTAAGTTAGTGGCAGTGAAGCAGAAGCAATAGTAGCAGTGGCTGTGGTAAGCAATAGTAGCAGTGGCTGTGGTAGTAGCAGTAGCAGTAGCAATAGTAGCAGTGGCTGTGGTAGTAGCAGTAGCAGTAGCAATAGTAGCAGTGGCTGTGGTAGTAGCAGTAGCAGTAGCAATAGTAGCAGTGGCTGTGGTAGTAGCAGTAGTAGCACAGGAAAAGCTGGAGGAATGTTTTTCCCCTGTATCAGTCTGTAAAGGGTTAACACACTAATTCCAGTCAGGTGAAACTGTTTGAGAACATTATAGTGTTTTACAGGATTACAGCTCCAGATTTTCTAAAAAAAAAAAAAAAAAAAAAAAAAAGATCTAAAGATCTAAAACCTTCTTATTCAGGATGGCTGAGTGAGACAAAATTCTTCCGCCTTTGCCTCTACACAAACCCCTCTCTCTCTCTCATACACACACACACATTATTCAGCATTACCCCTTGGCCTGCGTACTACATGCTCTTGCCTGCAGCAAACCAAAACACTTCATGCTCTTTTGTGTGACGTCTTTACCGCTCCAATTGTGAGGGTCAAGGTCTCTTCTTAAGGGGACAAATGCAGTCAATCAGCTGTAGCTCAAAGCTATATGACCTCTGACCTTCTGACCCTGATTCTGATTCTGAGTGTCAGGCTGAGGCCGCTTATCCCAGATCAGTTGTTCGGGACAAAACATCTGAAAAGGCTGATTGGGATACTTTCTGCCCCCCAGGTACTAGGGTCAGTTTACATCCCCATAATTGTGTTCAAAACCACTTTTTGGAAAACATGAATACTTATTCAGGATTAGTGAGTATGAGCAGAATCTCATACGTGGTTACAACTGGAAACACAAAGGATTTTCTGTGGGTTTTAATGGGTCTGGGAGAGATGGTACTTCTAAGTCTTAAAAGGATGTTTTTACACAGAAACTGTGCTGGATTGAGAAAGTCTCTCCTCCCTCAACTCCATTCTAACTTGGTGGTGGAGGATTTGCTCTCTGTGGTTAATTTCAGACCTAGGGTTACAGTTAGGCTGATTTCTGATGAAATGTACGTACTCTCCACACACACACACACACACACACACACAAACCCTGACATCCACACAAGCACGACCTTACACAAACACACACTCAAGCAAACACATGCATGCATACAGGGACTCACACACACACACACACTGCCACCAACGTTTGTGCCAAACATTTGCCTCCAGTTTAACGGCGCTTAAATGTGGTGGTGTCAGAGTCTGCCAAATAAACCACACAGCATTATGACTGTGTGCACTCCAAAAGTCATTATCAGATTAGTTAAATAACTGTTTTCAGACTGGTATGCGGTGTACTGTGCAGGCTAAAATAAACCCACAGAAAATGTGCCATTATCAATCTGCTGGATAACCAGCATGCAGCAGGACTCTGTGAACTGATTTTCAGCAAAGTTCTCCTCAGCGGAGGAACATTCTTTCTTTTTCAATCAATAACTTTCTTTTTTACAACACCTATAATTGCATTCCTGCAAACTATACACTACAAACAGGCAAAAAGATAGAGACCACCAAAAAAAACACACCAAGTAAACAACAATCCCTCCCCTATGTAATTCTTGATCCATGTTAATGTCCTACAATTTTGCAGAAAAATAATAATTTAAAGAATAAGAGAGTAGTGGGAAAGAGGTTCAGGATGGGAGGTGGTTCAAACAGTGAGAGAGGATCAAACAGCTGTGACTGCCCATCTGTCTTAACACTTTCCTGTCACTGTCCTCTCAAATAGCGGTGCTCCTACCCAATCTAACTGAACAGTGACCCTTGACCTCTGACCCCTGAGCTGAAGCAGAGCCTGTACATTGTTGCCAGTGGGGAGTGTGTTTCCCACACGGCTCCTGTCCAGTTCCAGTGACCATGGAAACAAAACCCTCATAACAGCTATTGCAGCAGGGCTAATATGTGGTTCAATTACAGATCTGACTGAGTTAAGGTTTCTCAGAAACGGAATGAATTCACACACACATGCATACACTCATACTCGCACACACACCAGAACAGACCTGAAAAATCATAATATCCTAAAGCAATAGCCTTTTTGCAAATGTTGTTGAGAACGCAAACTGCATTTTGTGAGCATTTAAGCAGAAGTGCATCAAATCTGCAAGAAATAAAGTATAAATATTCAAATATTTAAAACTATCTTCAGAATCTCAGAGTTTTTGGAATATATTGTTACCTACTGATAAAGAAGCATACTTTACTGTCAGTTGTTATTGCTTGTATGATTTACTAAATCCAAAAGATTTACTGTATTCAGAACACTTACAGTTTTAGATTCATTGCACTACAGCATCAGAGTACAAACAAGAGTTTTGCGCCATCTTCTGGTCAAAACTCAAATTATGTCAAATTTCATATGAACAATGTCACGTCATGGCTAAATTCACTATGTATTTATTGATGTAATTAGAAACAACAAAAGCGGTGATAAAAAAGCAAATACAATTATAAGCCTCAAAGAGTTTTTAAAGTCTCACAGAAAGTTTACGCCTTTATTTATTTTTCTCCACTCTTGACTGTAATCTGGTAAACTTGTTTCAGTTGAAGAAATGGTTTGATTGGCATAACATATGATGTAAAAAGAACCACAATTCCACACACAATTATACAGCTCAATTCACAAGAATGACTTCACATAATCCATTCAGAGTAGAAAGAAATTCTAATTAATTTAATCCACTACCATTTAATTGCTTCCTCAAGTAAATGCAGACAGGTTTGTGCGCATTGCACTTATTGTACAATATGCCCAATATCACAAGTGTATTAAAGAACATAGAAATTACAGAATGGTATAAGATACAGTAAAAACTAATGCACCATATTCTACACCCTAAACGGCTAGGCTGTGTGATTGATCGGGCTGCACCTTGTTTTTATTTTAGTATCCTAATTATTATTTTTATCCACTTCTTGCTGTACTGTCAGTAGTGTAAATTTCTGTGACTTTTGTGTGTCAATTCACAACCGTGAGGCACTTTTCCCAAACCCAAAGGGGAATTGCACACTTAAAACTGAATGCCAGTCAACCTTCTTAAATTGCCAGGCCTTAGACTTGTAGTGGTGTGCATTAAGGAAAATGAAACTGTTCTAAACCTAACCCTGGGTAACATTTAAGCCTTTCACTCACACAAATTATTCATTGATATCTTCTTCAACTGCAAGATGTGGAGCTCATTGAAATCAGAAGGCTCCACTGTTTCTACATGAGGGAGTTTGGTAATGATTACCTTCATGGCTGTTTCGCCATGGCTTGGTTCAATTGTTCAAAGGATTCCCTTTGACGTTTACCAGGAAACATAGCAACCGTGGTCAAATATTCAACCACAGCACACTTATTTGGGGTTAACAGAGTGTCAGCCAAGCTTACTTTGTGGTTTTACCATTGTGATCCAATGGGTGACATGGTTCAGCTGATGTGCATTGTATGCTAATGTCGCTAACTGTGTTTGTAAGGGTTCGTCCTGAGGCTGTTTATTACCAGTGACTGTAAGCACCGTGAGCTTCAGGACGAGCGGGCAGAGGACACTTATGTGCTCAGCTCAGAAGTGAGGTCAATTTTATTTTTAGAGGTTTTTAAAATTGAATTGAATTTTTATTAAGATTTAATATTTGCCTGCTTCTGCCTCACACACATTATTTGGGATTTTCCTCAAACAACATTGAAGACTTTTTTGAAGGCTGTGAGCACAGGGTTTGTGACGTTTTGTAAAATGTAGTCCTTTAGCAGTAGACTCTTTGGGCATTATGTTAATGAATTGTAATAATTTTAACATTATGTAACTGTTAATATTTATTTTGATGGCAGAAAACATTTAATCCCCAGCTTTTTCTTTCATTTCTTTCATTACCAAACCTAAGCTTGGCAGTGAACTCCTGCATCTAAAATGGTACTGAGTGTCCAATAGTCAATGAACCCGATTTGAATTCCCCTGGTAGTTGTATTCTATGGGAAACCCTTTCCATGTTTACAGTCAGGGGCCTGGTGTGACATTCTTCTAGAGTAGACACAACTCTAACAGATATGCATTCTGCCTCAGGGTGTTTTGTGCAGCATTGTGCAGCAGCAGAGCCAGGGTATAGGTGTAGTGAGGAAAGTTCTCTATTCTGTGGCATGGGTCCTTTCACACTGTACTCAGGCCTGCAATTTTGTCCCCTACCTGTCTGTGCCCACAGGACTATGAGTACCCGGGCCAGACAGCGCAGCACCAGAAGAGCGACCGCTGCCCGCCGCCCCCTCAGATGCTTCCGGAAAGGGCGTGTGAGGTGCCCAGCTGCCGCTCCGACTCCGAGTGTGAGCGCCACAAGCGCTGCTGCTACAACGGCTGCATCTACGCCTGCCTGGAGTCCGTGCAGCCTCCCCAGGTCCGCGGCACCCTGATCATGTGACACTGATGATACCTCGTACCAATCACATACTGTGCATTGATTGGTCATGGATCCCATATTGATTCTGTGTCTCGGTTCTGTATTGATCAGTTCTGGACTGGCTTGTGCAGCCTAAGCCGAGGTGGCTGGGGGGAAACGGATGGCTCCTGGACGGGCCGGAAGAGGTCCTGCAGGGTGAGAGGCTCCCGACAGCATTAGCCCATCCTCCACAACAACCATTAATCCTAAATATACCCCTTACACTAATCTACTGCAGTTCTATAACTGTATTCAATTCAAATAGGCCCATTTTATAGCAGGCAATAAAACAAGCTTATTTTCATTACTGTCTAACCAAATCTGTAGTGATTTCATTTTCCCACAAACCCCAGAATGCATTTTGTGCTCAGTAATCTTATGGGAGAGAACTTGTGAGAACAGAGAAGTATTGCTACCTTATACTAGAATCTCACAACGTAATAACATCACTGTTAAAATATAAACCGCATAGAGAGTCCTGGATATTTACTTAAAAATAGTTTAAGGGCTGTTCGATTGTATATTAATCTATAGCAAGGAGTGTGAAAACGGTTGTCCATTTACAGCTAATTCACTGCAGAATGCAAGTAGATAAATAGAGAAACAGAAGGTTGATTTCTCAGCCTCAATGGCTCATCATGACATTTATTTGTGTATGTCTCCCCCTAGCGGAAGCGTGCAGTACTACAGAGGATGGGGACGAGCCCCTGCACTGTCCCACAGGTTATGAGTGCCACATCATCAGTCCTGGGAACCCTTCCACTGGCGTCCCCAACCGTGGCCAGTGCATTAAACAGCGAGGAACCTCAGGTTAGGCCCCTCCCACCCCGTACAAACATCAATCAGCCATCAACACCTGCCCCTACACATACAGTCACTCTCTTACACCTACTTCTGCTAATATACCAATCACTTCCCAACACCTACCAACACTTACCAACCATCACATACACCAATCAATCACCAGCATCCTGCAGTGCACTAATTATATGCCAACACCTTGTCACCTCCCTTTTATCTCCACCATCCAACCAACGAGCAACAGTCAAGTCTTAAAACATATTTTGCTGTCTAATCTGAATTCATGTCTGGCATGTAGGTCCAGGTCAGTGACATTACTGTATAACACATCTTCCAGCCAGTTTCCATAAACAACCTGTACCCTCTTTTTCTATCCCCCAGATGGACGCAGTTTGAGACACAAGTACTTCAAAGATTACAAGGACTACGTGGGTAAGAGGATATTTACACCCTCTCTCATACAAAAACATCCTTATGAACACTGCTCCTTGGCTCTTGAAGACATATTCACCATTCACTCCTCCTTTGATGCAGAAGTGTAATCTTTAACTTTTAAAACTTCCAGGGACTAACTCCAACAACGCTGTTGGCTATGAAAAGCATCACCACAAACACTTGGGCTGAAGAGCAGTGAAACGGTGAGTGGTTTCAAGTTTCAAAAGTCAGGGACAAGTAGAGAGGAAAAAGAATGGAAAGAGGCTCTCAATGTTCGGTGATATATTCACTTGTGGAATATTTCATTCTGCCATTATATTTTTATTTTATATGTATATTATTTAACAACATAAATGCATGTATGTCAAGGTCAACTGAGGTGGAACCAAATTGAAAGACTCAAGTAGGTCTGATCTAATGTTGTGACAGAAAGCAAGGATGAAAAATTTCCTTAGAAAAAGCATAGATGAATATTGAGGCTACTTGTTAAAATTCCCAGTCCCTGTTTACATGCAATGCCTGACGTGTCCTTTCACCAGCTAGACACAACAGTAATGTGTGTTATACTCTGGGCCACATTTACTAAGGAATAGTCGCATCATGTTCACAATTAATTTATTAGGTATAGGCAGGGCTCGAGTGGAGAGGGGATGCCATCCCCCTTGCAAAATTGTCTTCTCCCTTCCCATCCCCTTTTCTTTAATGGAAATATGATATGATTATAATCACGAAAAGACGAAACCTCAGCGATATTTAAATGTCAGTCTCACGTTATTTGCACACCAGTATGTGTTGATTTGTATCCTCTGTGCCATTGTGGCTCTTAAATGCTTATTGCTTTTTTGATTGGAGCCTGCAAATACATGCTTCTTATTAGCTAATGCAAGTTCACGATGAGTTTTGCTTCGGACAAGGGTCCCAGATGCTACAGGTGAAAATGGCTAGGTGACCAGTTCAGCAGGACCTTGCTGTTATGTACATTGCTTGGCAGCTAGCCTGTTCCCCTGTGAGCAAACAAACGTGCGCTATGTAACGTATTTATTTGCTTGAAATAACATGACCAATTTTAGATTCTAATGAGAGGGTGACGTACTGAATGTAAAAGGTATATTAAGCAGTGACTTGTATGCAGTTGTGATAGTGTAGAGGTCTGTAGCTCAAGTTCCTCCAGCAGTGTGATTATGCCGTGACAGTGTAACCTGAGTAATATCACATCAGTATTTGCTGTTAGGTTAACTGAAAGAGGGTAACTCTTAGACAGGGCAAAATTCACCGCCTGGTTTCTGAAGTCCTTCAGATTCCCACACTAAGACTGGAGTCACAGTTATTGCAAGGTTTAGAAAATTAGACCGAATACTTAATTGGCTTCATTCACAAAATCTCCATGCTTTACCCCAGGTATACATATGCATGGACAGATTTTACTATGTATCAAGAGGAATGTCACAAAAGCGACGTAGTCACTGCAAATTTAATTTTAGTAGCGTTTTTCACCCATTGTGACTGTTTAGTAATTCGGACGAAAATACCAAGACGTTTTAGAGGCTGCTTTTATGCCTGAAAAGCAGTCACAATCCTTTAGTAAATCTGGCCCTCTGTTTTTTTGCTCAGGTAGTCTTACCTGGAGAGTTCCTGTTCCACCGCTCTCAGAATTTCCAGCCTCCCATGCCACCATCTGGTCCACTGGAACCCATCCTTGCCCAACCTAAAACTTCAATGAACACAAACATCAGTCTGGACACTCCTGTCATGGAAAACACTCAAACCTTTCAAGAAACGCTCTCATTGTTCCCCCCAATGCCAAGAACACTCATACCTTCCACTGGATCCACCCCACAACAATGCCAATCCCTAATTTCCAATTGTTTGAAACTTCCTGTCAGCTGATTTGAGGACTTCCACTGATGTACAGTACAGGAATCTAAAGATTGGTTATAGGTGCTTTAGAACTACAAATCCATGTTTGGAATACAAACAATCAAGAATGCATAAAACCTGGTCCTACCTCTTTTAAAGAGCTTTATACCAACAAGAACCAAAATACTGGCAAATCCCCATGAAATCTGGGTAACTGAGAAGTGAGAAAAACCAGATCCTAAACTGGTGGACACATCCAGACCCTTACAATGCATTAGAAAGCCCTCCTGAAACATCCCAGCTAATGCAAAATGTTCCCATAACAATGGAACAGATTAGTTTTGAGACAGGAAAATGTAGTTTTGAGACAGGAACATGGACATTCTGAAGACATTACTCCCCAAATCACCAAACATTTTATTGTTCTGATCACATTATTCAACGTTGAAGAAAAGCTTCTTCAAGCCAGTGACATTCACAGGGACTTCCTGAAAACTGGACACATTTTTCACATAAGAAACATTTAATCAGGTTTTTTTTTTCTGTGAATGTTCTGAGAACCAAAACTTGTGATCTGGGATGTGTAGGCGTATACATGCACACACATACATAAGCGCATATAAACAAACACACAGATACCCCGTCTTCCTTTTGAGAAGTGAGACAATCAACACATGAACACCACAATAAGCTCTGTCATGCATGATGACATCAAAACGATAACCCTGCCCACCTAAGTCATATACACACAATATATAGAGGGATGGGAATGCTACCGAAGAGAACGTCCCTTCCAGCCAAAATGAGCATGTTAACTACAGGTCTTGTTCTCATATTTCTTACGATGTTCCACCAATCACACAGCACGGCTCTGTGGCTGTCCTATCCCTCGTTTATACAATCATACAAAGAGACATCTGAGGTTGCTCAGATGGCAGGACTCTAGCCTACCTCTGTACCAGCTCACGCTATCAGTAAGCTACAGGTATCACAAGTGCTTAGCACTCTGGGATATAAACAAGCTATACCAGTCCCCAGTCCTCTGGCTCCAAAGGATTGAAAAAGGACTGAAACCGGTGCTGTAACTTCCTATGTATTCCAAAATAAAACCTGTACAGATACATATGAGACTGAGGAAGGCTTGATTTCATCCTGTTAACCACAGGACATACGACCCAAACCTGAAGACGACAACGGTAATGGCCGAATTATGTTCCAGCACAGACATACAAATGATGGTCATACATGTCCATGTCGACACACACACATTATACAGACTATCCCCTACTGTTGTGTCAGAACACACAAGAAATATAAACTATTTGTTCTGATCCACCTATAAAGCATTAAAAACAGCAATGATTATATTCATATAGAAAGATTACACAGGCAGCTTGGAGTGTTCGATTAAGATACATCCTATCTGTTAGCCAGTCTCCCATTCCACTACGGTTACCTTTGTACAAGCACAACAATTGGTAGAGCTATTCTACAAGAATCACATGAGAATGAATGCTTAGTAAACGAGGGATTTTATTTGTTGCTTTCCAAAAGCATAGATCTTTAGTGCGCATGGTTTACATGAACACACACACACTCTCACACACACACACACACACACACACACACACACACACACACACACACACACACCAGAGATGTGTATCCCTATCCCTATTTGGCAGACTACTTTTGTGTGTCAGGCTGTGAGAACTGATGGCGCTCTACCATCACCAACAGGCCGTCCTTCTACAGGGTCACTCTGGAGAGGATTACACTGATTCATACACATATGCACAAAACACACAGCCTCATAACAGGTACACAAGTTCTTCATGTGCTTGTGTGGGTAGCAGTATGATGATATGAAAGGCACATTCTATGGCTGTTCTAAAAACTGGGAAAAAAAAGTCAGGTAACGTGAGGGGTTTGGTGTGTCTCTCTGTCCATATTTGGTGTATCTGCGTGTAGAAGATCCTCCTCTCAGGCCATATTTGACGAGTCTGTCTCAGGGCAACACTACAATCTTTTTCTCCAGTTTCTGCGTAGGGAAGAGGAATCTCTTCATGACATCATCCAACTCTTCCAAGGCCAACTGAGCATGGAGCACGGTGACATCATCACTGTCCGACCGTACCACCCACTTCAGGGCCCGGTACAGGTCCAAAAGAACATCGCTCAGCACCTACAGGCCCATAGAAAGAGGAGAAGGGAAAGATAGACAGAAAGAGAGAGGGAAGGAGAGATAGAACGAGAGGAAAAGACAATGAAGCACACAGATACAACATCACAGAAAGTTACAATGACTTACAGAGAGAAGACCACACGTACCAGAGGGTGTTTTCAAAATCAATTAAGAACATCTGTTTTTTAAACACACTTCTAAAGCTTGTTTGCTATAAGTTAGAGCCACTTGCAGTTTTAAAGTTGTGCATTGGCTTCACGGGTCATCGATCCGTAGAGGGGGTGAGATACCCTATTAAGGTAGCTCACAATAGTAGAAACAACACTGCAGGTAACACTCGGACAGGTGTACAGCAGTGAAGGTGCACAGGTATACAGTATTGGAGGTGTACAGGTTTAGAGCAGTGGATGTGTACAAGTGTAGAGGTACAGAGCAGTGACAGTACACAGGTGTGCATGTGTACAGCAGTGGAGGTGTACAGGTGTGCGTGTGTACAGCGGTAGAGGTGTACAGGTGTGCATGTGTACAGCGGTGGAGGTGTACAGGTGTGCATGTGTAGAGCAGTGCAGGTGTACAGGTGTGCATGTGTACAGCGGTAGAGGTGTACAGGTGTGCATGCGTAGAGCAGTGCAGGTGTACAGGTGTGCATGTGTAGAGCAGTACAGGTGTACAGGTGTGCACTCTTACCTGTGTGGTTTTGTCGCTCAGGCCCCTCAGAAGCAGGGCGATTACGTGCACCGCAGCCCTGCGAACCTCAGCCTCCTTTTCCATCTTAATCAGGGCCGTCAGACAGGAACTCAGCTGAGACACACACACACACACACGCACACATGTCAGTGAGTCCTGCACATGGCACACAGCCAACTTTCATTTCATGTGCTTTCTTGTTTTTTTTTTTTTTTTATGTTTTTCCATTTTCATCGTCCATTGTACCTTCAACAAGCAATGGTCATTTCTACATCCTCTGCCGACAGATTATGAGAGCCCGGATAAGCACCACTTTCCTCTGCAATATGCACCGTGTGCTGGGGCTTTCGTTTATGGGCCAGTTCAGAGTTAGGTCTGCAGACATGTCCGTCAGGAGCGGCTCTGATTAGTTGTACTTCATCATCAACTATGTCACTTTAACACTTGGACTTCCCCATCGACTGAATTACTCTGTTTCTGGGTAAGTTCAATTATGTATGACAGTGCAGTTCCTTGCACTGACCCAGGGACCCATCCACATACTGGAACACTGCTTAACAGGATGCAGACCACGGGACCCATCCACACAATGGAAGAGTGTTCTAACATAATGGAGACTGTGGGGCCCATCCACACACTGGAAGTGTTCTAACAAGATTGGCCACCCGGCTGCCCATAATGGCCACATTTATAGACTACTGGGTTGATGAACTCAACTCTCCTAATCAACTAGTGATCTCACTGGTTCTCTCATATTAGAGAAACACAGACTGACTGACTGACTGACTGACTGGCTGATTGGATGACTGACTGACTGACTGACTGACTGACTGGCTGACTGACTGACTGACTGACTGACTGACTGGACAGTAGACTGACTGACTGACTGACTGACTGACTGACTGGATGACTGGTCAGTAGACTGACTGACTGACTGACTGAGCCTTACCTCCTGTGTGAGTGGGCCCAGGGAGAACTGCAGCCGCTGGCAGAGCTCCCCCAGGTTAGACAGACTGCTGGCCCTGATGGTGGGGTCCTTGTCCCTCACGCCCTGCAGAAATGCCCCTATCAGGGGTCGGCCATGGTGGGGGGCCAGGTCACCTGACAAACACAGAGCAGGGCATGTTAAACACCAATGAGAAACGGAGAAACACAGATACTGTATGAACCCTTCCCTAGAGCAGTACGATAAGATGGCTCTGTGGGACCGCAGAGAGGAGAGGAGGGCTGGTCGGACTCACCCAGAGCCCTGCTCGCCCTCATCAGCACCTCGCCCACTTTCAAACGCGTCTCCAGTGAACGCTTCCGAGGGCTGGGGCTCGTGGCTTCGCCCTGGTACTCCTCCAGCAGCCTCTGGAGGACCTCCTCAGGGGAGGAGTCAGCCAACACGGCCAGACCTGGAGGCAAAGACACAATGTAACACTGACACAGCGATGAGCTGTGAGACAGAAACACAAAGAATCACAATAAGAGGGAGTAAGAGAGAAAATACCAAAAAAATTTAATGAATGCTAGGACAGTAATACAGAGAGGGATTAACACTGACAGAGTAAAGCAGTGACAGTGGGAGAGACTACTGAGATATCTTAACACTAAAGGAGTGACAGTCAAAAGCATGAATACTGATAAAGACTGACACTGAGAAGGCTACAACAATGACAAAACAACACTGAGGATGGACACTAACAGTAACTCAGGGAAGCAGTAAAACTGAGATATCACCACAGATGGATAAACACTGACAGAAAGTAACAGAAGAGCAACACTGTAAAGGATTAACAGTGGGGGAGTAACACTAGGAAATAATAGTAAATTGAGAGTAATGTTACAGTTTAACAACATGATGGAATTCTGCTCAGAGACCTGGAGGCACAGAGGTGTGCAGTTACCACATTCCAATTATGATTATGATTATGATCCTGAATTACATCTATAACCACACAGCTGATGTATCTAAATGGACTTCGCTAATCTCTTTAAAACCAACCTAGCATTGTGGCCACAGCAAACAACTGCATCCTGAAAACCCAACAAAAACCCCATAAGCGCAGCTTCTCAGCACTTACCCTGAATAGCTGAGAGATACACAAATGAATCTTCATGGTCCAGATTCTCCAGAAACAGCTGCAAAGCACAAGAGTCGATCACAATGTTAAGCAATTGCAAAGACTTTGTGTCTGAATGGAATTCCAGGTACACATGCAGGTACAACTAAACATGAGTGCCAACACACACATATGTACGTATGTACATACACACACACACACACAGAAACACACAGGGGCAGGATTCTCACAGTAAGGACTTGGTCCTGGGCCTGCAGAGCCTCTGTGTTTCGGTCCTGCAGGGAGCGGGTGAGGGTCCGCAGGGCCACAGCTCGGGTGGGGACATCCGGATCGCAGGCCTCCAGCAGACACTCAGAGAATGCCTTGCTGGGCGGGGCAGGGGGTGGGGGGTGGGGGGGCTGGGGCTGGGGCTGGGGCTTGATCGCTAGCTGTCCTGGTCACATGGCGTCCCACTGTAACAGAACTCCGCCCCACCCCAGTCAATGTAGACCTGTCCTCCCCTCCCGAAGACATGCCCGCTTTCCTGACCTCAGGACCAGGTCCAGTTTGGGTACATTGGGGATTTGGTTTGTTGTGAACGGTTTGGGAGGGAGATGCATTATGAGTGGTTTGGCATGTGGAAACATTCTTGGTAGTTTTTGAAGTGGGTGTTTTGTGGGTCTTTTGAAGTTTGGGTGTTTTGTGGGTGGTGTGTGAGCTTTGGGTGTTGGCTGCCTGGGTCACAGTGTCAGGGCAGAATGCCCCGTGTGTTGCCACGGCTGCCCGCAGATCAGAGGCCAGCTCTTGGATGACCTGCTCCGGGTGCTCCTGGGAAATGCGGTCCAGAGGCGGCAGCAGCAGCGTCATGGCGGCATAGTCCTGCGGACTCAGCTACAGCAAAGGAATTACCAACTCAAACATCACATCAGACTTCAATATCCCAGATCCTCAATCACTTCAGTCTCCCTCCCACCAGCAAGTGCATTTCATTCAACCCCACACAAAACCACCCTCCCCTCTTTATCAACAGCCTTAAGCTAAGCCACAACAAATCCACTCCCGGGGTACTGAGACAACTTCAGACAGCTCTGGGGTATCCAATTTTATCTGAGAGGGGTCAGTGTGGGTGCAGGGTTTTGTATTAAAAAAAGCGCACCAGCAACCCTTGCTGCATAAGATTAGACAAACCTGAGATAAAGAGAACGTTGTTTTAAAAATCAGCCAGACAGGCATTCAGGAAAAAATGTTCAGATGGAAATGCAGACAGATGGACAGAAGGGAATTCAGACATGTACCTGTACCTGCGTGTCTCCGGTCAGAATAGTGGCCACCAGCCCCATTCCCATACTGAGGGTCTGACTCTCAACGGGCCCTTCGGCTCCTCGGCCCAAACCCACACAGGCCCTCTCCAACAGGGACACTATGAACCCCACCACCTGGGGAAGACAGAGCCTGGGTCAGAGACATAACACACACACACACACACACACTAGTAATACTAGTCAACACTCTGTGATAAGACTCTGCGGTTTGGTAGAAAATAGCATGTCTACTGGAGGTTATGGTCCAAGGTGTGGACATAATTGTGAAACCAACAAACACAATGCAACCCCATTCGGTCAATAAGGGTCCTGGGGGGGTCAGCTGACCTGGGCGGGATTACGCAGCAGCAGCGTGTGAGACAGCCCCTCGCACACGATGGCCAATGCCTGCAAGAGGGCCAGCCTGCAGCCATGCCCCTCGCCACGCTGCGTCAGGTGCTGCTCCAGCTCAAGCAACGTCATGGCAGAAGTGTCGATCTCCTCTTCCTCTTCCTCCGCCTGTTCCACTGCCAGGCCGGTCAAATCCTGCAGGGTGAGAGAGCAGGAGGTCAGTTCTGTCCCAGCATGCACTACGCTCGCAGGCTCCCAGCGGGAGAGGGAGGGGCTGTACCTCCAGCAGCTCCAGGAAGAAGTCCCCCGGCAGGTTGCTGTCCTTCATCTCACCCAGGAGCTGAACCACACACTCCATCCTCCACTGCTCTCCTGACACTTTCTCATACAGAGCCTCGTCTTCATCACTAACAGAAGTTATTGATAGACGCAGAGAAGGAAGGGGGTGTTACATATTAAACATCTTGTTGTTGATTGATTCAAAGCAGTCTGGACTGTACAGTAATGTGAAGAAGTCAGCTGGAAGTCACCTGATTTGCTCTCTGGGTATGAACCTGGCTCCTCCCTCACTGCCAGGCGCGAACTGGAAGCCTGGTGCGACCCCGCCAACCTGCGCCTGGAGGCCGCACAGCTGCTTCAAAGTGCTCAGGACCTCCTGAGGCTCTGAATGGGAAAGGTACCAGTGTAGGATCTCCTGACAGGGTGCTCTGTGAAGAACGGACACGAGACTTACAGGGGAGCAGTGTGGAGCAGCAGTGAGGAGCAGTGGTCAGAGCAGCAGTGAGGAGCAGTGGTCAGAGTTGCACTGTGGAGCAGTGGACAGAGCAGCAGTGTGGTGCAGTGGTCAGAGCAGCAGTGTGGGAGCAGTGGTCAGAGCAGCAGTGTGGAGCAGTGTGGAGCAGCAGTGAGGAGCAGTGGTCAGAGCAGCAGTGAGGAGCAGTGGACAGAGCAGCAGTGTAGAGCAGCAGTGTGGAGCAGTGGTCAGAGCAGCAGTGTGGAGCAGTGGTCAGAGCAGCACTGTGGAGCAGTGGACAGAGCAGCAGTGTGGTGCAGTGGTCAGAGCAGCAGTATGGAGCAGTGGTCAGAGCAGCAGTGTGGAGCAGTGGTCAGAGCAGCAGTGTGGTGCAGTGGTCAGAGCAGCAGTATGGAGCAGTGGTCAGAGCAGCAGTGTGTGAGCAGTGGTCAGAGCAGCAGTGTGGTGCAGTGGTCAGAGCAGCAGTATTGAGCAGGGGTCAGAGCAGCAGTGTTGAGCAGTGGTCAGAGCAGCAGTGTGGAGCAGTGGTCAGAGCAGCAGTGAGGAGCAGTGGTCAGAGCAGCAGTGTGGTGCAGTGGTCAGAGCAGCAGTGAGGAGCAGTGGTCAGAGCAGCAGTGAGGAGCAGTGGTCAGAGCAGCAGTGTGGAGCAGTGGTAAGTATTGTTCAGCACTGAAAAGAGGATCATTTATAATAAACTGACCGTAAATGACATGCACTCTGCTTGGTGAAACAGTAAAGAGAGAAGAGGACAGGAACTGAGTCCCCCAGAGTCTTCAACAGTGTTGAACACGGACTGTTCCCAACCACCCAGACCTGAGAAAGAGAAGAGGAGGGAGAAAAGAGAGTTGGGGAGAGAAAGTAAAGCGAGTCAAATTTATAGCATATTACTGTATACTCTCCATATCTGCAAAAAATGTTATCAAAACAATACTATGTTACAGTCATATTTTCAGCAATGATTATTGCATAAAGTGGGTATTGGCCAATGGAGGGAATACATTTTTGTGGGAGGGGACATAGAGAGATGAGGAAGGCAAAATAACCCACGTCTGGGCTTTATTGTGTGACTTTGGAAAGTTGTATCTCGGTTCGTAGTTCAAATGCAGTCAGAGGGTGCAGAATTATTAATTCTTGTATTTTTCCATATTTATAAGGCCTGAGAGTCTGTGGTCATTGTGGTCTTTTCTGTGGAAAACCCTGAAAAGTGCAAAACTCACGGTGCTACATAGGTATGACGAATTCTCTGCAGACTTTTACGCTGATGGATAACTGACCTGCCATTGAAATATTTTCATGACTGAGCTTAGAGTAACGTCATCATCAACGCTAACAGAGCGGTTGCATCCTGTGTTGAGTTACCTTGTACACGTCCTCAATACTGCGTGTTAACTCCCACTCCTCCACAGAGCCTGGTGCCGTGTGTTCCCCTAACACGCACAGAAAGAGGAACACACTCACATCAAACTGTGCTTTGAAACAAAAAAAAAATTATATGTCTTTGGGAACTATCTTCGTGTAAACTCCTGACATCAGAATCAAAAAAAATGATGAAACACTGTCAGTTTATAACAATGAAACCAAAGTCCCTTTTATTCATGAATGAGTAACCAGCTACCTCATATACAACATGATTTTATGTGTGGAAGTAGGCCGGTTCGAGATGACAGACCCTGATTAAAAGAGGAAATATCCAAGTAGAATAGGAGATAATGGCATGACACAAAAACAGTCAGAATATTCCAGTGCCAAGGTTGCACTACCCTTGTTTTACAGTGGGGTGGTATCAAAGTTCTACAAGTTAAAATTACTTGGTTTTGTTGTCAGGTAGTGAGCCAGTACCACTGTATCAATGGTGTTGTTGTCATGACTGCACTAAAGACAGGAAGAGGTGACTTATGAAAAAAATGATCCATGTGTGACCAAATTAACTGATATCAAAGTAGTCTGGTCCCCTACATCGTTTGATGCTGAAAAGTCTCTCAGACTACAGCTTCTTGGAGACAAGATTTGTTTATGAGCACCATGATGTTCTATTCCAGAATCGCATAATCAGTTAGGAAAATAATTTAAATTTACTTCATTAAAACTGACTGATGATCTTAAAGGTCACTTTACACTTGCCACTATAACTGTAACTGACAACCTTGCGCCTTAACTCCTTTTCTTTTACAATACCTGCAAGACTTTGAATCCTATCTCCTGACTTCAGAAATGTAATATTATTTTGTGTATGGGGAGGTTTGCTTATTTCAAATCTCCATCAAATCCACACCATAAAAGGCTAAAAACAAGCACAAATTCACAATAGCTGCAACCTGGCCACTCCCACTGCCACACCCCCTTTTAGTCAATTGGCATGAACAGCACCACACACCTTCACACATACACACTTGACCGCCATGCCAAATTTCCACCTCCTAGAGCACAGCTATTAAAAATCCAACAATGAGTGAGACAACACTGCAGTTTTCCCACGTTAAGGAGCTCATATAGAAACCAATGCCTCATAACCCTCAAGTCCTCCCCACCCATTACTGCACTGACCTTTCGGGACCCCACAGCGGGCGAGAGGAGCGAGGAGTGGGGTCAGCAGGTACTCCTGGGCGAGGTCTGGCTGCTGCTGTACCATGATGAGCACCGCCCTGGTGGCCACTCGCTGAAACTGCAAGGCTGTCAACTTGTCTCTAAAGTGCAGCAGCTCCAAGACCTGAGCAGGACAAGAAGAGATTTATGCCCTGTTACATTGACATTAAAACCTGACAAAGACATGTATGCCATATGTGCAAATAGATCAACCCAAGTTCAATAACCTGCATTCATGAGCCAAATAAGGAGAAAGCCTCAATACCAGGTCCGTTTAAAGAGGGTTACCCAGGTTACGCCTCACCCAGGCATCATTTACATATCATGGACACTACTTCAATGTATCACTCAATATTTCCTCTTTAGAGAGTACAATTAAAGCAGCAAAAACTAGGACAGTCCATTTATAAAGTTACACATTTTTGACAGATACGGGTAAGTTCATCAAATAACACAACTCTTCTTGTTAACGTAACCTTGTTGGCTACTCATTCTAGCTTTATGAAAAATTTGGCTGAATCTGAAAATTCAATAGGCTAGATTGTGACACTTGTAACAAAATGATCGGTTACACTGTGTTTGGCTTAGCTGCCAACCGCCACAGCTTTGCAGCAGACGGATAAAGATTAGAAACACAGAGTCTTCAGTGCGTGGATGAATTCAGAGCTTTCTGGGGCATGCATTTCCACCTATATGACATGATAATAGGGTCACTGTTATATACAATTCAACATGTCAAAACGCAATAAGGCCTTTCGAATGTGACATGAACAAAACTTAACTTATGAACCCCGGTATTATAAAAATGGCAGTAACATAAAAATTACACAATTTTTAAAAAGTGTCAAAAATTGCTCTATATCAAAGGACAAACACAAGATTTCATTTTATTATAGAGGGAAAACTGGACCTTTACAAAGTGGCTGCTGTCATTCGGTTATACTACCTCACAATGTGTTGGTGTCTCAGACATGGATCAAGCTAAGTCCTCGACAAAAAGAAAATCACAATGAATGAAAATGATGAAACTCCATTTGAAGATCCTTTTGGTCTAGGACTAGAATAAATTACAGTACAGGAAACTGATGCTACATGTTCCGACAAAGTGTTTTTTTGTTAGCCTGTAACCATTTCATATCCAAAAACTGGTGAAAATACAAGACAAAATGTATATTTTATGACAAGCATGACCCTAAATGGAATACAGGCTGAATTCATAGTTTTTTTTGTTACTTGTGATCAGCAGCCATGTGACTGCAAAGAGTGATTCATGTCTGATTCATTAAGGAGCAAATGGCCATTCCCTGACCTGAGGGAACCATCAAAGGGAAACCTACGCACTCGCCTGGGGGCACACCCGGCTGTGGTATTCCTCCACGGAGAGAGCCTGCTGGGGGCATGCTGCCAGGATCTTGGCCACCGCGTCACACTTCCTCCAGTCAGACGCAGCCGCTTCTGTCCCGGCTCCGCCCACTGCCCCTGCTGGAAGGAGGGTCAACAGTCAACAGACGGGGTGGGGGAGGGGCTTTATTTTGTGCCAAAACAACCCAAGACTGCTGTCCCATTCGCTTTTCCACTCTCCGGCTTAAGTGCGTCAACATTTTTTTGTATCATTCATCATTCTTTATTTATTCTGGATAGTCACATGGAAATAAAAAACCTGTTTGAGAGTTGGTTCCAGAAACAGCATTAACAATGAGTCACAGGCTCAATGCAGACCAGGGGTTCACAATGGGCAGGACCCATGTACAGCTGAAGCATCGTCGAACCCCAGAGGAGTCATGTAACAAGCACTGACACAAGTTAGCAGAGCCCATAGCTGTGAAAACGTGGCTAAAAGGCACTAAATACATTTTGTACTAAATGCCCATGTGAATTGTCACCGATTCCCATCTTGCCCCAGGGTTAAACCCCCATTACACCTTCAAGCAGGAATATGCACACATGAACACACACACACATCGCTGTGCTTCCACATAATATCTTCCCCTGAGGGTCCTCACAATGACCTCCTCACCTCCGACTCCCTCCAGCACAGCTCTCACCACAGCCTGGACTCCGTTAGGCTGCATCAGCCTGTCTGAGAGCAGCTGTCCACACAGGCGCCGCAGCCAGGGGGGAGCCTGGCCGAGGGGCTGCCGGGGGCCCCCTCCTCCACGGCTCTGAGGCACCTGAGAGGACCAACAAAAACAGAAACTGCATTCAAACAGGACCGAAAAACACAGAGACCGCATTCAAACAGGACCAAAACACACAGAGACCACATTCAAACAGGACCAAATACAGAGACCACATTCAAACAGGACCGAAAAACACAGAGACCACATTCAAACAGGACCAAAAACACAGAGACCACATTCAAACAGGACCAAATACAGAGACCACATTCAAACAGGACCAAAAACACAGAGACCACATTCAAACAGGACCAAATACAGAGACCACATTCAAACAGGACCGAAAAACACAGAGACCGCATTCAAACAGGACCAAAAAACACAGAGACCACATTCAAACAGGACCAAATACAGAGACCACATTCAAACAGGACCAAATACTGAGACCGCATTCAAACAGGACCAAAAAACACAGAGACCACATTCAAACAGGACCAAATACAGAGACCACATTCAAACAGGACCGAAAAACACAGAGACCGCATTCAAACAGGACCAAAAACAGAGACCACATTCAAACAGGACCAAATACAGAGACCACATTCAAACAGGACCAAACACAGAGACCACATTCAAACAGTACCAAATACTGAGACCGCATTCAAACAGGACCAAAAAACAGAGACCACATTCAAACAGGACCAAATACAGAGACCACATTCAAACAGGACCAAATACTGAGACCACATTCAAACAGGACCAAGAAAACACAGAGACCACATTCAAACAGGACCAAATACAGAGACCTCATTCAAACAGGACCGACAAACACAGAGACCACATTCAAACAGGACCGACAAACACAGATACCACATTCAAACAGGCCCGACAAACACAGATACCACATTCAAACAGGACCGACAAACACAGAGACTGAATTCAAGCAGGACCGACAAACACAGAGACTGAATTCAAGCAGGACCGACAAACACAGAGACTGAATTCAAGCAGGACCGACAAACACAGAGACTGAATTCAAACAGGACCGACAAACACAGAGACTGAATTCAAGCAGGACCGACAAACACAGAGACTGAATTCAAGCAGGACCGACAAACACAGAGACTGAATTCAAGCAGGACCGACAAACACAGAGACTGAATTCAAGCAGGACCGACAAACACAGAGACTGAATTCAAGCAGGACCATGCTCAGAACCCACATTCAAACTGGTACAGACATAGGAACTACATTCATTCTGGTATGTACACAGGAACTACATTCATACTGGAAAATCCACAGAAACAGTATGCTATTCATGTGACCACAGTTCCCTGAGGGCGGGCTGGACTGTTTGCGGGTACTGGGAAATCCCACGCTGCAAGACTGTATTAGCCAGACAACTGTCCTGTCAAATCACAGTAGGACTGAGGTACGGCTTAAGGAATCCATGCTTAAGCCAACTGCATGGCATGAACACGGTCACACTGCAAATGCGGTCACACCTCACCCACCAGTAAGAGCAAATGACAGTCTACCTGTTTGGGACCTCCTTGGAGAATCAGGAGCTCCTTAATGACGATTGGCTGGTAGACTTTTCCCAGAAGGCCTTGCAATGCTTTCTTACAGCTCAAGCGTTGCTCCATGTTAATGCCCTTTGACACAAAGAAAACATTTCTGTACACTAATACACTAGAGACATGCTACTCAACATTTTTGTAAGACACCAAAATGCAATTCTAAAAGAAATTCTACACACTCACTACAACATTTTGTAAAAGACACTCACACAGAACTAAAAATAATCACGCTACTCAAGTAAAAATCAAATCTAATTAAATAAAATAAAAAATCAAAGCTAAATATAATTCTGAGCCGCAAAGCACTATATTCAAAAGCCATTAATACCATTCATGAAAAATTCAAAGCACTCTGTTGCTACATGGAGATACTAGTTCATACTATCCAAAATTAATAGAGGATTTAAATATGACTGGTAATGCCTATGTAGAAAGAATAACACATTACTCTATGGCCTATGATTTTCACATTATGCTGTACAATGTGTACAGAATGACACTTTGCTTCATGTAGACTTACTAAAAGAACACCAAAACACCAAAAGCTATCCTTAACTGACACCAAAAATGTTGACATAAGATTGAACCTTCTCATTCTGAGTGCTGCCCCCCTCTGGTCGGTGTGGCCTATAGCCAAGTTGGCACAGTCCAGCCATAATGTCGCCCAGATGCCGTGTGAAGACTAGCGTGGCGAGCGACGGCAGCTCGGTCAGCTCCAGCAGCACGGATGTGACAGTGAGGAGGCGCTGCTCGCAGTCAGGGACCCCATCCCGGCGTACCGCGTCCTCTACAGCCGCCCCAAACGCTGACCTGCGCCCCAGGGGTACGCCCACCCCTGGGGCCAGGTAGGGACAGAGGCCCAATGTGACCACAAACTGCAACGCCCCTCCTACGGCCTTCTGTTGGGCCACGCTCAGGACGTCCGGCGGTAAGGGGGGGGCTGCTTCGGGCGTGCGGGACTGGGGTGGGGCAGGGGGTGGGACCTGGGTGGGGCTGACAGCCTCCAGTAGGCGGGACAGGTGACGTGATAGGCTGAGTAGCAGGAGTAGGCATTCCTGTGTGAACCTCCAGGTGAGCTCTTCTGTGTCCTGGTGCCACCCCGCCCCCTGTCGAACCTCGTCCCGCAGAGCCCACGCCTCTTTCAACCCTGGCTCTGCCCGGAGGCGGTCTTCCATCTGCTCCACGTTCAACTGCAGCGCATGGAGCAGCGCCCCCTGTTGGGATGACTGCCCACTGCTCACATGGCTTTCTGCAAAGCATAAGGAACAGTCCTTTCTTTGAGAGGAGTAGTTTTACAAATATGAAGCATGTTAAACTATGCTTTGTCAAGCTGTTACTCATTGCTCTTCATGAAAATAAAGGACAGTGAGAAATAAGCTAAAAGTATGAGATAAGTGGAGGAGGGCAGTGTTGGAGCTGCTATGGGTGGAAGAAGTGGAGTGAATCGAATACTTTCACTCAATTTGGTGCACAATGTCTGCGCTTGAAAGTGTGTGTCACTGCTGCAAGGTAAGGAAAAATCTTGTTGGGGACAAAGCAATTCGCCCCTAACGTGTCCAGCAAGCATATAATGCATTCATAAGCTTTCTAATATTGATACCGGTAATTTTGTCTCGATAAAGTGTAGGCTATCTAATTCTGTAACTGCTGAGTTCAAGAAAGCTACATCTTTGCAAATGAAAATGTCCTCCACGATAGAGGCAACGTTAAGCTCATTTTAATTTCCCGACTAATTTTCAACAAGTCTATGAGACTGTGACCAGCATAAGATGCTAAGTCACTTTAGGGGCTAATCAATGCCTCACTAGCAAACAACAGCGATTAGTTTGATTAACTAGAGAGTGGTTCTAATGAATGTTAAGGTAACTAACGAAGCTATCATAACACCACTTTGATAGTTGGCTAGTTAGTTTGACAGCAGAACACATGTCCCATCTCGTGTATTATTTGGTACGTTACCGAGCCAGTGAAATCAGATTAAAATATGCATTTAAGCACTTACTAAGGTTTGGCTAATATCACTTGTATCATAATTATGCTCGAATTCGACTCAACTGACCTCCAACTGGCTTAGTCAAGATACAAAGAGCGTCCACAACAGCAGATGTCATTTCAAACATGAAAGCACTCCCTTTCCCCAAACTGCAGTACCAAGCAGAAGTCTCATTTTGGCGCATTCAATAATACGTCATTCAACATCATACAGCTCTCTACTGCCTCTAGTGCCATTGAGCAGTAACAGCTGAAATAAAACCAAAAGAATGTGGCATCTCAAAATTTAAAAGAATCTCAAATCTTTATTTGACAGTCATGAAGAAAATCACAAGAATGAATTAATGACAGTTTTATAGAATAATTTCAAGTTAATTGATCTTAAATATGGGGTGTTGCACTCGATAGGTTAAAAAGATATCAGGTTAAACAAAACACAGGCAATCTAAGAACAAATTTTAAACTGTTTTGTTTCCTCAATCATTACAACAGCTAACACATTTTCACAGTAGGCGTATTCCATCTCATCAGTCTTATCAATTATAAATACTTGATTTGATAACAAAAAAAAAAAAAAAAAACTACATTAACAATGATCTGATTCAACTCGATCTTAAATAATCAAACCCAGACCAAGTCCAAAACGCAAACAAGATTACAAAAAAAAATTCAACTAATATGGGCCTTTCAGGCAAAGTTGTCGCTGCACATTTCAATACAGTACTGGAATATATCATAAAATAGTTGTATAAATAGACAGAGCAAAAATAATTTAATAAATATTTACTTTTCCAATATTTCTAAGTTATGTAGCTTAGCCTACATCACGTAAGGCAGTGTCATCTTAGTTTAATCACATGTAAAACCACGTTTTTTATCTTTCGCTTATTATATAAGCATGATAAAGTGTTATTAAACAAAATAAAGTGTGTGCATTCTAAAACAAACACAACGTAACGTGAGAAAAGTCACTACAAAGCGTTTTGGTATAAAATCCTCAGTTAAAGGCTTGTGCTCATTGGACTTACACAAATGCATGCAATTGGCACGCTGACAGAAAATCTTTCAAATGCATACATCGTGTCGTTGTGCGGACAGGTGACCCTCTTCAGGACGTCCATCGTGCGTTCCACTACCACAGAGTTGTACGCGTTGTTATTTTCCCCGTTAAAGATGCATCCTTCATACAGACATTCGGCCACAGAGATTTCGACAGGAACCCTTCCCTCTTCACGGTTTACGCTGTGGGGAAAATTACTGGTTTAGTCTATAATTAAACAAAAACAAAAAATCCATCAAAATTATTATTTGGGAGAATTAGCCTATTATATAGTAGACGAGTTGAAACCACCAAAGAACGCAGGGAAACTTCAGAGTACTTGATGTAAAAACAAACCACGCATTTACCGTTATTTAAAGCATCTAGGCAAAATTAAATTCGAATGATGTTAATTAAAATATCGCGGAGATAATTAAAATAAATAATCATAACTGTATAAACAAAGGTAAGCATTTTACAATAGCATATGTTAATCAGTGTCCCAAATGCCAGTAGTGTGCATATGGATTCGCTTCAACCTGCCAATATGATATATGGTAATAACATAATTTCCGATTCGGAAAGCGCGTTTGTGTGGTGCCTTACCGGCGCCGCCAGGGAGAGACAGATCTCTGTGAATAGTCGTCAGGTGCTGATGCTTCCTCGGACTGCAGTGATTCTGTCGGTTTGAGAACTTGAGGCTTTGCATTTGGTGCGGCATAGGGAAACCGATTCATTTTCCCTAGCATGCGTGTAGCATTGGGTGCTTTCTTGAAACATCTGGATTTAGCTTCAGAAGATTCAATGGACGTTATGGAGTGTAAAACCAAGAAAATGAATATTGGTAGAACCTGTAATAAAGGAGCAATTAATTAATATTAAAGTATCAAATATTGTCACGAAGATATAAAATTGACATTTATTACTTCTAGTTCCACAAAATCGAGAAATGTCCACGTACATTGTTGCCAAAAGAAAATCTGCTAAATATTATGAAATATTATAGGGGAACGATGTTAAGTCTTTTAGGACTTACCTTCATCATCTTGAGCAACAAAATTAGTAAAACTATACAAGTTATCCTTTTTGCAAGTGCAGTCCGTTAAGGCAGGTGTTTCGCTCGTTCTGTGCCATATTCCGACTTCGTTGAATTTATAGTTGTGGCTGTCTGCTCTCGGGGAAACCCGACGGTGTAAAAGGAAATGTAAATAACAATTAGTCCCGCGTGCTTCCTCCTATGTTGCAGAGCAAGTTCCTTTCGTAGGGCGGCGCTATAAGGAGGCTTATAGCAATAGAGTTTCCTGAATTGTGAATATACACGCGTCACTTAGGAATTCATATTTTTTAATGGTTTCAGCAAGTAGCCTATACATATACAATAGATCGAGACATCATTTTACATCACATCAGTATACAAATAATTTAAACAATATGCCAAGTCCTGATGTTCCAAATGACACATGTGTGAGGTGGAAATTTGTTCTTATAGAATACTGACCATACTGTTATCATTTGCTTTTAGGAAGCAGAAAGTTAAACAGGGATTTTCTCAGTGACACAAAATAAAAGTCTAAGTTGATGCAGGACATATTGAGTGTTTGTAAGCACAGTCAATCTTTAAAGTAGTATTCAGGGTGGTGACATTCAAGAAATTAAGGCCACTGTCTTTTTAATATAACAATGTGTGGTGCTACCCAATGAAACTGCGAAGCATCTGATCTGTTCAGTTTTTTCCATTTTGAGGTCACAATCAGGAGGGCATCTTTTAAATTGGTCTATTGGTCTTTAGTTATTGTAACTCTTAAGTATGTGACATGTCTGAAAAATAATACATTGTGGGGACTAAGCTTTTCTGTAGCTCACATTAATTGATCAGAAGTTTTTAAAAGCTTTTGACCTTGATTAATCTTAATTGCTGCTAACCTTAAATTTGCTTATCTTAAAATAATCTTAAATTTGACTGCTTATCTCAAAAAGAGGGTAGTGTCGTCAGCAAAGTAACCATGAATGATCCCTCTTCCTGCACCAGACTTCTCTTCCACTGCTTAGATACTGATTCATCATGTAAACAAACCGTATCAACATCAGACAGCAGTATGTTATATTTAATCAAGAAGGCCACATTGCAACTGAGAGACAACTATATACTACTATATTTAGTAAAATATACTACTATAACCTCCCATAATGTATGAGTTTGGTGATGCTGAGTCACCATTGATCTTGACTGGTGATTTTGCAGTAGGCATTGAATAATGAGGAAGGAAAAAATTATGCATTTTAGAAAAAAATTAGTTAGCTATTTATGGTCAATTCAGACTGTTTCGTCTAAAATAGGCCAATCAGATTTAAGAATTACACCAACGATTTTTTTTAGATTTAGATTTATTCTCATAACTGAGTGGTATCATAGGGCTCCATCAGTTCTTGTGAAATTAAATGCTATATGAAGTGTGAAAAATGTCTGCTATATATACACATGTACGCAATGAACAGCTATGATAAATATGTGGTGATAATAAAAAATGTTGCAGTAAAGATATTGAAGTATGTAATGTTCATTAGTGTGTCCTTTCATCAGTCTGTGATGGTTGGCACTATTAGAGAGAAAGAGGGAAAGAGACAGAGAGAGAGAGAGAGAGAGAGAGAGAGAGAGAGAGAGAGAGAGAGCATGTCATGCATTTTTTAATATGGTATTAATTTTATTTTATTTATTAACTGTATTATGTATGTTCTCAATGTGTGACTTAAATATTTCATTGTTTTAGCTTTGGCAATATTGCCTGTATGCAGTCATGCCAAAAAAGCATTATTAAAATTGAGTGAGAGAGAGAGAGAGAGAGAGAGAGAGAGAGAGAGAGAGAGAGAGAGAGAGAGAGAGAGAGAGAGAGATACTGCTTAAATAGACTGGTTAAAAAGTTATATTTTATAGCTCTATTTCCAACCCTCATTCAATGTTTCTTCCCTCAGTTCAATTCAATTTCAGGTCAACAATGGTTTTTTGGCATGATTGCACATAACAGTATTGGCAAAGCTACTTATACTGAAACCAAACAAAACAGAATAAACATGGTGGAACAGAATACACACATGCATACATAAATAAGGTGAAATAAACAGAATCATTCAGAGAAGTTAAATGATTAACACTATGAAGGACAGCAATAAGATAAGATACAGAGTAACAATACAAATTATGGAGCATGTGGTTCACTGTGTGTCCCTAATTTTATGACAGGAAACCACATAATTAACAGTGAGATACATTCTACTGTCTCCACTAGTATATAGGGCAGTTTTTCTATTTTGTTGCAATTTGAGAAGTCCTCTCTCTCTGTCTCTTTCTCTGTCTCTCTCTCTCTCTCTCTCTCAACTGAGATAAATTAGTTCAACTGAGCTACTCATGTGATGGTGAGGGAACTCTTCAGGAATATAACCTGGCACAGCTTCTTTCGGTGGATACCTATGAAAATCTCTCTCTCTCTCTCTTTCTTTTTTAAAATGTTCATTCTGGTGGTGACCATAATACATTATCTGTCAGGGGTGGCGAAATTGGAATTGTAGTATGGAAGACACAAAAGAATTGTGCTGTTGGGTGGGGGTTAGTTGACCCAAGGAAAGTGTCGGTTGGCTGCTCACTGCTCATCTCAGACTTGAGCACTCTTATCATACCTTGGTTGGGGATTTGGCAGGGTTTGCCCCCTTTTTGACCTTTTTTTGTCTGCCCTTTCAGATGGTTGTTTTTCTTTGTTTTTTGTTGGGATAGATAAGTCTCTTTTTGACTTGTATTGTATGATTTTGTAGTGGTGTTTGTTTTAAGGTCTTTTTTTTTGTTGTAATGTCTCAATAAAGGTGGTTTAAAACTCTCTCTCTCTCTCTGTCTTTCTCTCTCTTATTTTTCTATTTCAATTTCAATTTGCTTTATTGGAAGTACAACAGTCATGTCACTAAAGTAACAAAACAAAAATACAAAAACATAAACAATGCATCCACAATCACTCAATGTCTTCTGGCACATGAAAAACTATAAGTAATAAAAAATGAATCCATTTCCTGTATTTTCTCAGTTGCTATAACTGCAACACATCTCAATATTAAAAAAACGCATGCCAAGCGATGACCTCAGTGTAAAGGCAAGGGGAAATCAGATATGTAACCATACACAAAAATATAAACATGATCCAAGATGAAAAAGGTTATGTGCGCTGTCAGGTTTTCCCGCTTACTTCCCCACCTCCACCCCCACACCTCCACACACACCGCAGTGTGCCAGGGCTTGGACGCGCAGGTGTTCTATGTCTGTCAGTGTGTACGAACCATTAGGGAAGTGGGGATGGGGGGGCGGGTGTTGAAGTGATGTCAAAAACTGACAAACAAACAACAGCTAATTTTACGTCACAAATTCATTAATTTGATTTTACAATTTCTGGTATGGAAGTGACTCAGGATCAGGGATTCAGTCAACATTTGTCCTTACTTTTACTTTTACTCACAGTTAGATGCACACGTTCATTTTTATCTTTATGAGACGGTCCAAACTTGATCTATGGAAGATGAGTCATCGAACAGCTCTTGTAGAGAAAGAAGCATAACACTCGTATTCCGCTGCAAGTAAAAAGTTAAGTGATAGTGAAGCCACGATAACATTGCTCGCGTCATGTTCATTTAACTTTCATCAGAAAGGAATTTCATTATTTTTGGCATGGAGCTTTGATGTAGAGTATAAGGATTTAACAAAAATAACGATTCCCTGAATTCACGGTGTTCTAATAGTTAAAGCATTCGTTTATTGCCCGGCACTCTGAATACCGAACACAAGTGACACCAACTACTAAAACTCTTCACCTCAACCAACAGGTAATAAGGTTAAATTGGTTTAATTAAATAATTACTTTTAAAATATTAACTAAATTATTAACAAAAATATTAATTAAATAACCAAGTTTGGTTATAGGAATGAGCAGCCTGGTGGATCAACTTTTATCAGAAACATAACTGTATACACTTGAAAATGAAATAGTTTTAAACATATATTCACAATGCTAAACAAGGACAGGTTTTATCCAGGACATAATCCTATCTTAAGCTTATATTGAAACTTTAACAACTGGAAAACACAAGATATCCCATCAGTATTAACATTTCTGAGATCAGCTCTTCATAAGCATCACATTTTATTAATATGAAGAAGGTGAATATTATTGGGGTATTCAAGGGGAAAGTGACCCTGAAGTACACAAACACACCCAGGCACAAACCCACACACAGACACACACACACAAATGGTCCAGAAGGCGAAAGAGCTAAAGGGAGAGAGACAGGTAATGGCCCCCTGTGGTTGAGCATGTTTGTCAAAGGATTTTACATTTGGGGGGCACCTTAGGGCTTACCAAGAACAAAGAGTGTCATACCATGCCCAGTTCTGCTTTTAACAGGTAACCCCAAATGTAGATGCATATTGGCAATCATATGTGGTTGTTTCCAGACACACAGAACAAGATGGCATCATCTAGTATGCAACAAACCAAGTCATTACAAGCTGTAACTTGTAAATCCTAAACCCAATGAAAAACAGGCTCAACAGGAATCACACAGAGATAGAAACCCTGAAGTCAACATAATACAAATATCTACCGATGAAATAAAATCACTGAATGTAATATTACAGCCAGTGAAAGTCTGAAAAATTAGCTATTTTCAAAAAAATAATTAAATGGTGAAGGAGTAATATAACATCTTTACATTTTTTATATATCTGCAATGAATATTCGCACTTTCCCATTAAAAAAGTTTCAAGGAAATTAAAATAATCCTTCTTGGGAAAATGTAGTCAAAATATCTTATACATTATATTGTGTGGTCTAGTGTTTATGTTCTGCGAATCTAGATTTTATGATTGTAGCACTTTGGTTTTTGAGAAAAGAGCATTATAAATAAAAGACTATTATTATGATGATGATGATGATGATGATGATGATGATGATGATGATGATGAGAGCTATGTCACATGGGGAATGACAAAAACAAGCGCAAATTCACAATAGTTGCGACCAGGCCATTCCCTCTGCCATGCCCCCTTTTAGCCAATTGGCAAGAACAGAAACACACACCTACATACACACACACACACACACACACACACACACACTTCACATTTCACCTCCATGCCAAATTTCAGCTTCCGAGGGCGAAAACTGTGGCTGCCAAAGGATGGTGAAATTTTTGTTGACCGACCAACCAACCAATCAACCAACCCACCAACTGACAGAGCAAGCTATAGAGCTGCTGGTCGCAGCTAAAAGCTGGTGTATGGAGAGCAGAACAGGCAGGGTAGCGGAATAATGGAAGCGGAAGCTCAACCTACAGCTGCAGATGGGAGCAGGGCAAGGAAATATAACAAAAAAAAGATTAGTGGACAACAGAGGTGGTAGTATTGAAAGAGTATTAGTAGAGGTGGTAATATTGAAAGAGAGAGAATATGGGGAAGAGAAAAGAGTGGAAAAGAGTTGCCTGTGTGCAATAAAGAAGTCACCAGCAGACTAGCGCTATGGCAACATCATTAAGGAATGGGAGGTAAGGGACTGGCACAGTCATGAGGGTGACCCTATCGCAGCCAGCACCAGACTATGGCTGGGTCAGGTTACTCTATGCCATATTGTGTCAGCAATGACCACTTGGTCCATTAGAGGCATTATGTGACATCACTGACCACTCGGTCAACCAAAGACATTTTGTGATGGCAAAGACCGATCAGTCCACCAGAGACTCTATGACCCATGCCAACTCCAAGCCATGTCTCTCAATTAAATGAGCAGCTAAATAGATATATTTTGAGACTGGACTTAAAGGAGGGTAGGGAGTGTGCTCCTGAATTTCAGCAGGTACTTTTTTTCCACAAGACAGGGGCTCAAAAGCAAAAGGCTCAACCACCTATGGTCCTTCTAACCACTCTCAGAACATTGCTTTTCTGGATCAAGGAGTTTTTGGGGGAATCAATCAACTTTATGAAGTCTATATAAAAATGAATGGATATGATTTTAATGTTTGAATCTGATGTAGCTGTTTCTGAATGGTAAATATCTGACTGATCCCTGTCTAATTTTCTTTTTGTCTTTTCAGAGTGGTTTTTTAATGCAAAAAAAGTCTGTGTCTATTAAATTAAAGGAGTGAAATGGGCATATTACTTTTTTTTGGGGGGTGAAAAAATAATCTTGCCTCATTTGCATAGTGGCTGGGAAGGGTAATGGGATCACATATAGCAGAACGAGTGGGAGGACTATAGGAGCACGTCTGGGACACAGACCGTTCTGGAAGACCAGGTATCATAGGGATTTCTTTCTGAATGCAAGGCATGGACAGACAGAGCCCTGATTTCCTGGATTCAAAATAACTTCCCAGCAAAATTCAAGAAGAAACCTGTTTGCATAGTATTGTTTTGACTGAAACCGCTAAGCTTATCGATGGTTTACAGGATGTTATGGATAATTCTGAAAGATACTGAGCCCCACTTCCAAAACTCTCTAGAACACAAAACCGTGGCTGAAACCGGCAAGCCAGTCATACATTAAACCCTGTCCCACACAAAATCTGAAAGGTGAATATCAGGTCTCACTTCCATTGTGGAACAACAAAGACCAGCTGGGACTTCAAGAGCAACTATCCAGAGGTACTTGTTTTCACCTCGCGCATTGTAATTTCTACTTTGCCGATGTCTTGTATAAGTATTGGACATATTCTGTAGTTCATCAAGGGGACATTTTCATTTCCACAAACAATCATGTCAGACTTTTGTTTTTCTCATTGTTCAGGTGCCACTACTAAAATAATACAATTACAATAGGGCTACTACTTCATTAGCTTCATCACTCCTACATGAGGCTTTTATGTGTATATTTGTGTGCACAGCTACGAGGCTCAGGAGCCGGTGCAAGGTAAAGATGCTAAGCAAAAAGTGGACTTCACCCAGGGTAGATTTAACGTGTTAAATTTGATGTTTTTGTCATGGCTGCATCTCTTAACCCACCGTACGATGACATTATCAGTTCAGTGTGGTTATGAGTGTCCTTTCTCAGCCTCTCAGTCTCCTAAGCAAGGGCAAAGGGTTGTGCTTGTGTGGTTCCGATGCCCCACAGTGGCACCTAGCTGTTCAAATTGGACTTTGTCCAGGTCATCCAGGTCTGCCACTTTGCATACTGGTGACACAATCATCACCTCTTGTTTTCTCCAGAAAGGCTACCAACCCTGTGAAAGCAATGCCTTGCAGCTGAGACTCTTCCTCATGCTCACCTTTTGATACAGCTGGTCCTACTTTGTTATAGAGCATCCGGAGGAAGTTTCGATGATATTTCGCCTCAAGGGGTATCAAGTCCCCAGGTGCAAATTTGGCAAGAATCTCAGTGTCTTCTATTTCCAAGGCGGCAGTTCTAACATTGAAGTCGAACTGTTTTGATGCCTCATGGAGCCCTTCAGATGACTTGCTGTGCAGAGGAGGCACACAGGCTCTTCAGTGTTGACATGGCTGTGAGCCGACCGTGTGTGACTGTCGCAACATGGTTTGATTATATATTGACAGGTCATGTGCCACTGTGCCCTGTTGGTAATCAGAGTGGCTTCTACGCCATTCCCATTATCAAGCCTGTCTAGGTCCAACTCAGCTGGTGATGACGTATAACCGCTATCGACTAGTGGCTTTCTTGAATGGCAGGGCATTGCAAATCCTCCCATTACTACTTGGCAGAGAGCACAAAGTTGCCAAGTTAGTGAGGTAATGCAGCTTGGAGTGTTTAGATGTAGAAGGTTGGGCAAGATCAATCAGCTCAAGATCAAATGGTGTTTGACATGGTGACAAAAAAGAAGCAGACACCAGAAGCAGAAAAGATGTGGTAAGAATGAAAGGTGTTGGAAGTGTCAAAGTCTATACAAAGTGCATACAAGCTCGCTGAGGCATGCAGAGGGATTACCCTGTAATGCACAAGAACACACTACATTGTAAGTGTATATTTATATTATTTTATACATTTTTATGCAGAAATACTACAAACATATTTTGTGAGTCAAATTTCAATAAACACCCTTTTTGGAGGACTTGAGGGTTTCAGGTGAAAAATGCAAACAAACTAGCATACTCACTAACGTGCCAGCTTGACACATAATTACTGTAATTCTGTCTACTACATTCTTGCTAATGTAGCTGTCAGTCAGAATAGTTGAACTTACTTGATTTTGCAAATCGAGTCCAATGAATGAGAGTCACGTAATTCCATATAACATACAGCAGTTGTCAAAGTTGTTAACAAGGTGTAGGGTTCAGACCAGAGACGGCAACACATAGACACAGAGACTCACGACTACGTTTGGAATTCCAATACCTATTTATTAACGTCCGGACGGGAAGAGCATGCTTATCATACTACTTCAAAATACATATTCTCAGCCAGCTGTTTATATAGAGAAAGTTGCGCCCAGATGGTTTTCGTCATGCATACCTTCATATACGAATTTTATCCTCTCATCATATTCTCTCACCTGAGTTATAGCCAACTCTGCACCCATGTTTCTCTATCATTTTCCTCCTTGACATCTCCAACAAGTCCCTCTTAGGAAAACATGTCAGGCCTAAGAATAACATTATGTATTCTCAAAAATTCCATACATTACTGACTTTAGGATCCTAAGGAACAGAAGGTAATGTGCACATAAGGCTATATTCAGTTAATATCCATCAAAGGTATAGCTACCTTCACACCTGGAAATAAACACATATGCTTGGTAGGGTCCGGAGCCCCCCTAGCCAAATTGGTGCTCTAAGTGAAATGTTATGGGGCCATGGCTTAGGCAGCTGGCAGCAAATAAGCATCTTTATTAGAACAAAAACTGAAATTTGGAATGATTATAACGCAGATGGGGCAAAAATTGAAAAAATGCAATGCTGAGGTGATTGACCACTCAAGGTCACCAGAGGTCAGACGCAAATCGCCGCCATGTCTGGAAAAAAGCCTTGGGGTGTGTAGCTTATATGCTGAATCTTTCATGCTTTAGTCATAAAATTGGTTTGCCTATTTGCCCCACCACACCTGATATTTTAATTTTGCAACCATGACAGCTGGGGTCCCGTTTTGCATGGAGAGGAAGTTCAGTTACACCTCACAGGGGAGCCCCATTGCCCACCAATTGCACCGACTCAATTAATTAGCTGTAGGTTTTAGATGATCAATTGGATCATAGCCTTGACGATAACAGCTAGAGAAACCCCTTGTAACACTGTGAATGGTACTTATTGTAGAATCAACAGGTGCACTAGGCACACCATAAGTCTGCTTAGCCATATGTCCACTTTTCAAAGTATTTGCTCAGTTTTAAATTCACGCTTCCTCAGGTTGTGTCCAAAAACAGTAAAGCTTTTATCCTTCCCGCTCGAAAGCCTGAACAGGAAAAATGAACATGGCAGAAATATCACCTAGTCAATAGTTGGTTCATGATGAGTACAATGACAGGAAGGGAGAGCGTTACACTGAAGTTTTTGAACAGGTTCATGCCATGTTCTCAATGCCCTGTACTGCTTTTGCCAAATTTTTCCACACACAATGTTATGTAAACTTCGCAAGTTGACTGAATACACAGGCTCAAACAGCCATTTTAATTGGCCCACTGGACTCACCTTGATCTTCTGCCATACATCAACATCCTGCAGTTTTCACAGCACAGCACATTGATCCAAGTCCAAAAACTGACATGTCAGTGACGGTGCATATTTTTGCCATAAATACAAATTTTCCTCCTAAAATGGTTTCCCACATGCTGTAACATCCTTTCCTGCATATATTAATTATGTGACATAGTTGTGTCATGCTCAAAAGTTTGAGAAATCCAAGTTTGAGCCTCTCCAACTAGCTCCATGAAATCCTACATCACCTCTTAAGTTGTTAAGCTAAATCAGGAGGGACATATGGTTAGAATGGGCATTTCAATGGGTGTGATTTATAACCCCGCACAACTTTTGTGATAAAATTCCTCCATCACCAATTACTAAATTGCCAAATTTGTAAATAATTCAGGCCTGACTAAGCAAGGTTAATTCATTTTGTAATTGTGAATGCTCTAACTGAAGGCATGCATTCAAACACACTACAGAGATACACCTGTGCATGACTACCCTCAAATGAGGTATTAATGATGACAAAGATGGTTAATTGCCATTTGAAAAAAAAAAAAAAAAAAAGGAATAAAAACATCTTGCTCTTTATCAAAATACTTTATTCAGTTGCTTTTCCTGCCACAAAAGCAAGACACAATTCCTCCTTTTCTGCAGGAGTCTGAAATGCAACCTTCCACCATACGCGTCAACTAAAACTGTGGGGAAAAAAGACGGACCTTTTAATTACGAAAAGCTGGGGCAAAAAAAAAAAACGAAACAAAAACGCTGCAGATTAAAAAAAGGCATACTTCACGTCACAGGAATTTGTTCGCTACACTTTTTTTTTTTTTTTTTTTACACTTGAAGAATTCGCCATTTCTCCCGTATTTCCTATAATTGTACACATTAAGAAATCCAACACAGCTGAAAAAACACTAAACGCAAGAACTAAGAGAGTTGAGTTCACTGGTAGAGAGGGGGGACCGTTGTAAACAGGGGGTCCCAAAGGAGGGGGTTGGGGGGGTGGCGGTCAGGGGGACGCAGGAGGAGGGGGGCAGGAAGGTCAGTTGCTGTTTCGTTTGGGAGTCTGTTCTCTGCACAGTAAACCTGTTTCCAGAAGCTCCACAGCCACAGACATGGGCTGGGTAGGGTCCCATCAATACAGTTCGAGGCGCCAAAATGAAAAGCATTCAAATAAGGAAAGACAGCCAGATTGTGAAAAAGGTATCCTGGATATTTCACTGAGACACTTGGCTGAGAAGGGGGCTGAGTGAGTGGGTATGTGTATGCGTGTCTAGAGTGCAGCAGAGAGTAGGATCTTTCTGTCAACGGCAGTGGGGCGGGGCCGCCATCACCCCTCCCCCCCCACATCCAATCAGATAGAGGGAGATGACACCCTGCTACCACTTTTTTTTTTTTTTTTTTTTCCTATTTCACATATAAAATTTTGACGGCCTCTCTCTGAGGGCAAACGAGCTGTGACATTTGTGTTTTTAACCGCGATTCCGTTCGTCCCGTGCTGCTATTTCCCGGGGATCTTGGCCCTCTTGCGGCGATGGCGTCCTCCACAGCCTTCAGCTGTTTCAGCAGCTCCTCGCGACGCGACAGCGTGCTGCTCGGCTTGCCGGACTTTGGCAGGGTTGGCCCGCCGGAGCCCGGTCCCGCCCCCGCAGGTTTGCCTGATGACATTCCGGGCCCCTTCCCAGATGACTTGGGTGGCGGCGACAGCGGCCTCTTCCTGAAGAGACAGAACATACCACAACCTGTGACACACAATGCAGACGAGCTACAACTTCAATAAATTCAGGATGACACACTGAGGTAACTTCAGTGCTTATGTACAGTATGTGAGGGGCCGTGTTTGTGATCTGTCTATTGAAAGTGCTCATGTTACCTCTCTGGCTGTAGAGGCATGGGACGGGGCCCCGGGCCCCGGGGGCGGTCCAATCTGGGTGAGAGGGGTGGCCTCAGCATCCTCCTGTCCCGACCTGCAATGGTGACGTAGAAACGCAGCCACCAGTTATGACTCCTGATTAGGTAGGCATTAATAGCTATTCTCAAAGCCACATGGAGAAGTTATTTTGAATACCACCCTTTATTTCTCTGAGTTTCGGAAAGCAGCAGAAAAAATATGCTTCTTGCTTTTACCACTGACTTTCAATTTGTTTGTGTAGTTCTGAACATTTCGCCTTGTGGAAGTGCACTGCGTTGGAAGCTTCACTAAATCCATGAGGGTCGTTTTGGTTTGGAGATGCTTGTTAAATACCTGCCATGTATCATCTTTATCCTTCATCATGAGCAAAAAAAAACAGACAAAAAGTTTGAGGACTGGCAGACTACTCCAATGAAACGGCAGTGCAGGTTTCGCAGCTTTATACGGCAGGCTACCTTTGAAGATGTGAAAAGAAATTTTCAACTATGCAAGCGATGCTCGAGCTGCAGAATCAGTATCGTGCAGAGGTCCTTGGCACGATCTCGACCAGTTTACTGTTTCAACAGTCATATTACCCAACCCCACAGTGGCCTAACCTGCATGGTCACGCAAGTCACACTGTTACAACCCCCACGCACACATACACACACGCAAGCACGCACACCTGAACAAAGCCCCGTGTGTGTTGTTAGTACTTGCCCATGACTGTGAGTAGGGGCTCGTTTTTACGCCCATACAGGTTCATCATGCGTGGGAATATGCCACGATATAACACTATCAAGTGTGAATTTCTTCCATCCAAATGCTGGAATTTAAAAGCTTGAGATTAATGATTGATTGATGTTTATGACACTGATCTGATGTAAATGCAAATGTGGACCATTTTTACGCTTGGCCCTGTTAAAAATTACCCATAAGACTGAACTACACCTGGAACCAGAAGGCTGTGAGTTCTAATCCCAGTGAGGGTCACTGTACTCCATTCATGTAGAAGTCCACTAAAAAAACAAGGCAGATTTAACTTCTTGCTGTGGTTGTACAAAGAGGATGTCATTTCTCTTATATACCCCCTTGGTATCTTTTCATCAGACTGAATGTAAACAGATCTTTAATTAAGCGTTATGATTTTGTTAGGGCACTGACATCAGCTCCTTCCACTCAGTGCTTTACATAACGACTTTTTCAGCTACTTTATATATATATTTTATTACCTGTTTAATAGGCTCTTTTAGTCAGATTGAGGAGTGACAGAGAGCAGTGCGATACAACACAAACAATACTAAATTATTTCTAAACACACTATTAAGCATGTCCCTTCCATAAGGCACACAATTCTATCAGCGTGAGGTTGATACTGGCAGCCAGCCAGCTAGTAAGATGGAGAGAGGAATGCGGAAAAGGTGTCACGACTCTTACACTCGCCGCGGCAATGTTGCGTCAGGTCGCTGAGGGAAAGTTCTGGAAACTGGCATGAAAACACACAATCCTTTTACGCAATGCTCATGCAATAATTGGGAGAGGAAACAAAACAGTGCAGGTACACAGCTTAAGGGCGGAGCGGCTGATAATCGGGTCACTTTGGGAAGCTTCAGGAAATTGCTGCGTACGCTCCCCTACAGAGTGGGGTTTAGAAGAGGTGCACATTTTTAACATATATTACCTAATTATAAGATAAATAGTGCATTTTGAGATAATAATCGACTCTGAGTGGCTCACAGGGTAAAGCATTTTACTGAGGGCCCTGAGGTTGGGTGTTCGAATACGTCCTCAGCAGGCTGCTGCTGTCGCTAAACAGTTAAGCTGTGTTCAGGGTGGGAAAAATTAAAAAAAAAATCCACTCTGATGTTGATTGGTTAAGTAAACATCCAGCTTTATAAAAAGAAAATGTGACAATTGAGCGATCCAAGTCACTCTGGACAGAGCCATGCTGCTTCTGGCTCAGTACAGCATCCGTTTTTGGGCCCCAAAAAAATTTCTTGGCAGTGGTGAAGGCCCAGGTGGGTGTGCTGAGGCTTTTACAAGACACGTTTAGGGGATGTGGAAGGGCGTGTGACTCTCACCTCTGTCAGGTGACATTGCGGTCCTCTTGGTGGGTGGGGACATGGGCCGGTCCTTGTCGGAGGGCAAGTATCTTTTCCTGTTCCCACGGTCGGTCTGCTGCTGAGAAAAACACAAACTCTGTCTCACGTATGTATACAGATACAGAACTGCAGAAAGCAACCAACAACTGACTGTGAAAACAATAATAAGAAGGTCGAGTCAAAATATATGTGCATCAGCACGTATAGCCCGGTATATACACCAAGGTTTAACTATGAATCTTAAAACTATGGTGACAGGAAGTGGTAGATGAGAGTTCCCCCTAGAAAACCAGACGGGCGCCAATAACAACCAGTAATGCAAGTATGTCTCCCCACCTCAGCACGAGATAAACTTTGAGGTGGACAGCCACATCCAGATTGGGTGTTCTATATTTTGACATGTTGCTCACTGCTCTGACAACTTTTATGATGAGGTGTCATCTCCCGTTCTGACTGACCACGCCCACTCGCCCAGGGGGAAATTTCTGCCCAATCACCTTGTGGAGCAGGGTGAGCTTGATGTCCTTGTGAGAGCCATAGCCCCCGCCGGGGGGGCCCATGGGGGGCGTGTGCAGGGGGTGGCCCTTGCTTCCGGGGCCAGGCCTCTGTGAGGACGAGGTGGAAATTTTGGGGGGTGGGGCTGAGGGGTCCTGCTTCCTGCGGTCCTCTTTGAAGGGTTCGTCTTTTTTCAGGGGCTTTCCTGTGAGAGGCGCAAAAAAACCACTAATTAGCTAATATGGCTAATTAGCTAGCCTATCCATGGCAACTGGTGCACGCTAAAACCAGCATTCACTATGGCTCTCCAGGTACGGAACAGCCCACCAGTCTCATTAAGGCCCCAGTGGTTTAAATGGGCCGAGGCAGGTGTGCGCCATACCTTTATCCTTGTTGGGCCCACGGTCTCGGGGCGGGCCCTTCTCCTTGCGGGCGTGTCCGGGAGTGGGCGAGCGCGAGCTGGCAGATGACACTGGGCTGGCCAGGTCAGCGTACATGTCGTCAGAGTCGGCGCTTCGCCTGGAGCTGCTGCTGGAGGAAGCCGAGGAAACGGAGGAAACACTGCTCACGCTCAGAGACCTGCCGCGAGAGAAAGAGTTACACATACTAAACACACAACTCCTGAAAGAGAGTTACACACACTAAACACACAACTACTAAGAAAGAGTTATAAAGTAGACACACACTCAGACACCAGCCAAAAGAGAGAGATAAACACACTACACAACAAGGTTGTCAGTTTTACAGGTGCAAAATGTGCATTGGTTAGTCACAGTATGTTCGTTGCATTCAGGTTTGTGTTATGATGTTGGTGAAAATTTGTTCATGTGGTCATCTAAAGACAGTTTTGTGAGGACCATAGGCTGGGTCTATTTTGTTTAATGTTGTTGTCATGTTTGTACAGATAATATTACTTACTGTTTATTACCAAATTTGCATAATATTTATTTTACTTAACACCTTAAATCTCTAACAATTTCCGTGTCTGCGTCTGTGAAATATTGGTCATAAAATTAAAGATATTCATTTTGGAGGAATCTTGCACCAGTGTGACAGTTTTACCACTGAGACAAGCCTACCACACACTAAAGAGATCTGCTGAGAAAAGTACACAAACATACTGAAGAGTCCTGCCAAGCCAGGTATCTATCTATCATGCAGAGAGATTGTGTACACACACCTCATTGGCACAAACACATACTGTATGTACGCAATACAGAACAATGTACGTACTAATTACTAAGAAAGGAAATCACACAATCAACACAATGCAGTTAACACTTCGACAAAGACTAAACAATAATATTGAGGGAGTTTTCTTTCATAAAAGGAAAAACACTGTGGTGACATTTTCTATTACTGTTGCTAAATTAAGTTAACAAATTTTTATATGACCAAAATTTTCAGACATGAGCAATCCCATGCTGCATAGGAGAGGGTGGAACACAGAATGACCAATCAGGAGAAGGAACAGTGACTAATGGATACATTACCTGGATTTTCTGTGGTGTCCACCCAGGGGACAAATACAGCAGCAAAGGAAGATAAGAATCAATGAGTATGGGTTTTTTCCCCAGTCAAACACAATCACTTTAATAATATTCTTTTAAGACAGGAACAGGGCAGGGCTTGTTTTCACCATACTGTGACCCCTCTGACGTTTTATCTATTTCCCCCGCATTCCACACACTTATCAATCCTGTGAGTGGTCCTGCCTGTAAACATATTTTTTACCCATTGCCATGGTGATGGAGTAAAGGACCTGCCCTAATCTGCCCTCTGTTTTACCATTCTGTGCATTTTGTTAGCTCTCCCTGCTTTCATCAATTCATGAGTCACCAAATTAGAATGCACTGGAATGTAATTTTCACAAGTTTATCAACTCTGACTTAAAAAATGTGAAGATATTGCTGTTAAGTGACAATTTCCCATCAATTCATTCACAGCAATTGGCTACATTTGGTCTTATTGAGAAGACAAAAACATGGCTATTTGTGTAACATGGCATGGAGTTAGGCATAAACAGTAAAATGAATGTCTTTTTCTGATATGGTGCAAGAGTTTAACAGAAGTTTAGGTGAGGTGGTTTCTTGTGCTCTATGGAAGAGTTAATGGGTCAGACTGGCATGTGAATGACTATGGCTTCCTGTCCTCTCACTGTCAAACGCACTGAGGCCAGGTTCAATATTTCCCCTTTCTGAGATGCACGTTGACTTTGGGGTACACCAAGAAAAGGTGGTCAGAGTCCAAAGTATTATTTTTCCCCACTACCATGTTGGCATGGGGATAAACAGAAAAATATATAAAAATGGAGCTTGACCTTGTTGTCATGGGGATAATCAGGAAAATATATAAACATGAGATGGAGGTTGACTGTTAGCTTTCACTTCTCCTCTTGTGTCCTGCCCCTTCCTGCCTCCTTCCCACTATGGCCTTGACCAGTCCTTGTTTTTCTACACTTTTGTCTCCCCTCTTTCTGCACGCTGCCAGATAGTATTTTCTCCGCTCCATTATGACGTACCGGGACTTCCGGGAACCCGAGCGTGAGATTGAGGCAGAGGAAGAGCGCGTGCGGGAGCCAGAGGGGGAACGTGAGCGAGAGCTGGAGCCGGAATAGCTGCTGGCACTGCCGCTCATACTGCCGCTGATTGTCCGCCTGCACAGGAAGAGACAAACAACCGTAACAGTTTGTCCATAGCTCTATACGATTTATATTTAATCTCATCAACACAAAAGCAAAATCAGTCCATCATAACAATTCCAAGACTTAAACTTCAGAGAAAAAAAAATATACATAAACCCACTAAGTCATTATCATTCTTGTTTTTGCCAAAAAGTATCTAATATTAACCACAACACTAAATACCTATTATTATATAACCTGGACAGGTACAGACTTTTTTTCTAAAGGAAATTCTTGCCATTGCATCATTGTCCCATAACTCATGACATCTAGGCAAGGTTAATATTAGACTGTAAACACCCTTGACTTCAACTACATGGGGCTAGCTAGCTAATATGCAATACGGTTACAACGGTCACTGACACTGTGCCAGCCAAAGGTGAATTTGGATCTATGTCTATCATAAAAGATTGCTATTGGGTGATGAATGGAATGAGACATTGAGCGTCTGAATTTGAATCATAGCTGAGCCATTACTGGCTACCAGACGTCCATATGGGAGAGTAAACC
This sequence comes from Albula goreensis, assembly GCA_022829145.1. NCBI lineage: Eukaryota > Metazoa > Chordata > Actinopteri > Albuliformes > Albulidae > Albula > Albula goreensis. The sequence goes on from CM040755.1 coordinate 27,550,975, forward strand.
ATTTGCTCAGCCTGCCTCAATAGGGAAAGAAGGGAGCGACACTGTTCAGCTCATCGACCTCACAACTCTCTAGTGACCTCTGCTGGGTGATTGGACATCTTCAAGTTGAGCTACAAATGAGCATATGTTGACTTAAGTGTTACTCCAATGCCACAGGCAGTATGTGATCAGTGTCGCACTCGCAGTGTGAAAAATACAGGAGGCTAGTTTGCAGGTGAATCAGAGGAATCACCTGTGCATTCGCTTTCACCTGTGAGGAGTCTGTGCTCAAGTTACCTCAGCAACAATCTGGAGGTAGCTCTGCCTGCTAAACTGATGTTAACAGATCCTTTCAATCAGGTAAAATGGCACTACTTTTCTATGCAGGTAGAGTGTGAACAGAACATTTCCACTCAAATAAAAGATGTCACACTGTGAAGCAGGAAAGGGCAAGGAGTAAGATGCAGACTGAAAATGATGCAACAATATATTAAACACGTAACTAAGCAAGCATGGACATCTCGCAGGATTCAATCTTTTTAAATACATCTATGTGTGATGGAGGAGTGCAAATAAAAGCAATTAAAAATGAAAAATATAAAGTGAAATACACATACATCCAAAATATGAGAGGCAGCATTTACAATGATTATACAGTCATGTTGTGATTTAACAAGAAAACAAGAAAACTCATAAATATTCAGTGTGAGATAATTTGCCGAAACCTGAAAACTGATCTGAAGGAAAAACAAAGGATTTAGTATATTTCTCACAATGGATGATCTTTCCAAGAGAAATCAAGGAAAAACCCTCTGAAAAAAATTCCAGCACTCTCTATGGTATTCAGATTGTGGTAAACATCTACATTTCTGTAGTTTCGTGTTCAGTACATCTTTGTTGAGGTTTTCAAATAAAATGTGAAAAATTTAATTATATAAAAAAGAAATAATATATGCAGCAACGGAACACTGCAAATGACAAAAAAACACATCACTTCATCTTAAGCAAGAAGAAAAGTTAACATCCAGTAAATAATTAGTGATTCAATCTAAATTGCGAATTGCCATGAAAAACTGCTTTGTAACACTAATGAAAACACACAATGACCATGGATAGCCAGCACACCTCAACAAAGATGAATGAAAATAAGATCAACCACTCAAAGCAGCTAAACTCACCATTTTAGCTACTGGCTAGCAAGTATCTAGAAGTGGGTCAAGAGTGGGCTTTAACACTTAAAAGTCTGTACCTCCACTGCCATGCATTAAAATCTCTGTGCAAGTAAATAGGGATAAAGTCAATGAGTTAATAAGCACTAACATCAACACTAAGCACTATGGGTAACAAGCGTATTAATACAGTATTATTACAGTAGCTGATAAATTAAACAGATCAGTGTATCGTGTCAAAATATTGAAAAATAAAATAGCAGAAATATGAGAGGCCAATTGACCCAGAATATGACAAAGGGGACATAACTAAAGCAATAATTCAGGTCATAATACAGACTGCATTATATATGAATGAGAAAGTAAAGACAAAGTATGTAAGGAATTTGAGAAGAGTATTTGGAAAAGCTATCACTCAGAAATGTCCTGTCCATTTTGAGCGAATGGCAAAGTCAAGTTTAAACACGTCACCCAACCACAACAGCGGACAAACACATTCATATCTATTGGCTGAAGGTGACAGACGGACACAAATTCAAGGGCCTTCCCTTACAGAGACCACAAACAGAAACACACTGCACTTCCCTATAGACCACACAGACACTCATACTCCTCTTCCCTAAATGATTTGCAGGTACAGCCCCAAGTTTTGAGGGCCTATTGTATGTTCCATTGGTTCACACACCACCACCTACACCTACACCCACACCTCACACGCAGGCTGTGTCTGTGCAGGCCCCAGAGGGCAGGGGGATCTCTATGACAAACAGAGGAGTCATTAATGCAGGTCAATTTCATGCAAGCAGGAGCGAAAGGGAACTAATCCTGTGTACCACATAAACAACCACATAATTTACAAATATTCAAACAGGGGTTGTACAACAGGAAGCTGTCAGACCAAAACAGAACGCGTAAAGGTATTACTGCAGTCGTATGGGAGTAGGGGGGAGCGGGGGGGTGTACAATCCGTACCTCCTGGGAGGGTTGTGATGCTGACGTTCCTTCCTGCGCCCCTCTCGGGGGTTGATGAATTTGCCCCCTTCTCTGGGATTGACGGGCTTTCCCCCCTCAGGGGCTGGCTTCAGGGGCTTCCCAATCTGGCCGGGAGGCGGAGGGGTGGGCGGAGTCTTGGCCGGGGCCTTGTCCCGGCGGGGGGGCAGTGCTGCAGCCTTCAGCGGGAGGCTTCGGTGACAGGGTAAAACAAAATGAAAAAAACAAACATTTGGTTTCTGTCAGACTCTTAAATCTGTTCTCATAGAGTCCCGCTTAAACGCCAGGGCCACAAAGCTAAAGCTACCACTAAAATTACAACCCCACCAGTACATCTGTGTATACACAGCACCAGATGAAAAATCATGCCATGAGACATTCACTCTGCTGTTAAGACAACAGCAGTCAGTGAGAAACACAGTAAAATCCTATTGGGTAAAATCCTATGATATTTTTTTATTGCTTACGAAAGGACTGCCAAATATTTCCAGTGTAAATCAGTAGCTACCAGAAATTCCAGACACACGAAAGTAAAGTGCCCAACCCTGCCTTCTGTGTTCATGTTTCTCTGAAAGAATTTTAATGGGATTAATTATTTGCACTGGAGTTACATATCATTCAATGACATCATTCACCCTCATTCTCACGTTGAATGAAGGCGTGTGTTTTCTTTCAACAATCGGATCAAGAGATTGACTGCACCAAAGCAGTACTCACAATGGCTTTCGGAAATGTTGTATGTGTGCCTGTGTGTTTGTGTCTGCATCTGTGTTTACGTCTGTTTTTGTGTGTTTGTGTATGTATGGCATGCAAGTGTTTTGTCTGTTTGCATGTTTTGTGTTTTTATAGTGTGTGAGAGTGTGTGCATTTGAGTGTGTGTCTGCGCTTGCGTGTTTCGTGTTTTTATGTTTGTAGAGTGTGTTTGTACAGAGAGGGTAAAAGCTGACCCTTTAGCTGGGACCACTGGTGGCTCTGCTTTAGTCTTGGAGGAGTTCCTCTGAGCAGGAGGGGTGGGGGAGGGGGAGCGGGACGAAGAGAAAGACCTGGACCTGCGGGGGAAGAGTACACTGTGATGTCAGGCTCTCATGGATGACACATCACAGGCCGAAGCCACTGATTGGCTGCCTCATCATACTCCCTCTCTCCCTGCCTCCTCATACTGTAGCAACAACTGGTAACCTGTACTCTGCTGTATCATCGACTGCACTTTCCTGTCCAAGTATGCTTCATCCATTCAGGACAATCATTTATAATACACAGAAATTTGAGCAAACAAGAACTTTACAGACGAATTTTACAAATGGGACTGGAGAAGAGACGATCTCAAATCAGATTAGGGTCCCTCAATCGAAATTTACTACAAAAATAAGCGGTTAAAAATTCTGTTTTATGACATGCTTTTTCAAGAGTAAAACTCAGTGAATGAACAGATTAAGCAGCCAAGTTAGATGAGAGCACAGGAGGAGGAGGTGGAGCCCGGTATATGAGGGGGAAGAGTCAAATCCACTGGGGGTGGAGTCCGATATAGTCATGGGAAAACTATGTATGGAGAGGGGTTAGGTATTGGGGCGTGTCCTACCTGGAGCGACTCCCACTGAGTGAACTGTGATGAGAGGAGTGGCTGGAGTAGGAACTGAAGGAAGAGGACCGGGAACGAGAACGTGACGAGCCTGAGCCCGTGTACGAGGACGAGCGTGAAGACGATCTGCAAACGAAGACAGCCGGACTGAATTAGGCTTTATGAAGACAAGACTGGAACAAAGATGGAACTCCTGCTCAATAAACATACATGGGCAAGAATGATATTATAAACTAACACAATCCACCCCTGCAAGAGGTGGAAAACAAAGACTTATGAATATTAAAAACAAATCACTAAAACAGATTTAGACTAAAACAAATAAACCAAATTCTTTTGGATAAAATTACAGATGTGAGGTTGTCCATTTTAAAATTAGTGCTGAAAGATGAGCAAAATTCCAAATGAATATGACAGTGGGGTATATGAATGAAGGTATAGCATCATATAGTATCTCTGGGAACAGAGGGTGAGAGGAGGTCTCCTGGCACCTGGAAGAGTTGGACAGGGAGACGGAGGAGCCGGAGGGGCGGTGTCGCCTGCGCCCACGTGGGGGGGACCCTGTCATTCCCGGCCGCCTCCTGGGGGACTTGGACCGGCGCCAGGGGTCCCTCCACTCGTCTGGACGCTTGAGCAGAGGGCCCAGCTCCTTTTGGGGAGGGGGTTCCATAGGCCTGCATGGGGTGGCGGTGGGTGGGGGAGGGGTGAGAAAGAGAGAGAGAGAGAGAAATAGAGAGAGAGATCATCATTCCTTTATTGCCAATCAACAAGCTTGTGTACCGGGTTTGGATGTCTCTATTTAATTCTGCAGAAAGAAAGGTTGTCAAGAATGGTAAACTTGTATTGGTTACATGCAGAGGTGCACAGGAAGGTTACAGGTAAACAGAGCTACGTTACAATTCATGAGCAAGATGCAGCAAACAATCTGTGGGACATCAGGGAGGCGTTCACTATCAAAAGGGCGTGCACCAATTATGTCACACTTCCAAAAACCCCAAAGCTATTTCAGAATCTGAGCAATGACTGAAGTTGGGCAGATGGCACAACTTACAGTATGTCACACATTGCTACATTTCACTGCCTATAGTCTTTGGGACTTTTATTTGGTGTGGCCACTCAGACTACGCAATCAGTGGCTCATAAACCCTACCTTTGGAATGCCTGAATCTCTGCCAAATGAAGAGTAACACAGTGACAACAAGCCCTGAGATTTGGCAGCCAGCTAGCCGCAGTGCCAACTGCAGCAACACAATGTAAACTGCAGTCAGTTTCGCTAACTGCTCACTTCACTGCTTAACTGCCTTGCAGCAAGGCTAAAACTTGGTGAATTAAAGATTACTGGGTCCATTATTGGGATGTTAGCACAAACTGGAGCCTGTAAGAACTGCAGCATGGAGATGTGCTTTCACTTTGCAAGCTGCTTTGTCATTCTGATTCACTACATTTTCCTGACCAATCTTTGGGAGCCGGTAACCCACGCTGAAAAAATATAAAATAATGAAATGAAGAGTGTCTTGAGATTTGACTGCCTGGAGTCTGAGACAAGTAATCAACCAACCATTGACCAGTGCACAATTACTCAAGCAGTCAATCATTCTGCCAACCTATCATCACTCAGTCATTTAGTCATTCAATCAGTGACTTGGTCAGCCACTACTCCATTGGTTAAGCTAAGCTTTGGAAGCTTGCACATTATGCATATTAAGTTCAGGCATTCTGCAACTGCCAGACTGACCTCCCAGTTCACCTGGGTGATTCAGTGGGGACTGCTGCCCATTGAAACCCTTACTTTTACATATTTCTTGAAAAAATACATTCTCGACTGTTCAGAATACAAACCTAGCCAAAAATACATTCTGGACTGTAACACCACCAGAGAACCTCTAGATAAGGCACTCTTAAAACAGATCCTTCTCTTGGATCTTGTAAATCTGCAGCATCTCTCATCTGGACACCAGAATGGCAACCACTCCATGAGTAGGGGAGTCATTCAAGTCAAAACAGTAAGCAAGTCTAGAAGTGGTAGATTCTCACTGCCCTGTTCTTGATTGAGGCCCACTCTCAGGCTCCTGATTAAGAGTCACAACACAGCATTCCAATGATGTCATCTTCTGGTAAGACCCAGGTTGGCTTTGCATCATTTGCACATGCCTTCCATGTGACGTGCCCCTGTGATGTTTAAATGCGTCACCAAGGGATGTTGCGAGACTTTTAGCACTACTGGGACACAGGCCCCCGGTGCCCACAACCTCACACTTGTAATTTATGATACATTTTTTAAAAACTAGTTATTTTTTATGATTATTTACAGAGGCACAATAAATTATTACTGGGGAATGTGCCCCAGGAAAAAGGGTCTGGTATTGGAAATACCCAACCATCACTGTTAAGACTTTGCACTTGGCACAGGATTGACATGGTTGACTTGGTTTTCCAAACTGTGGCCTATTGTGTACAATATTATGCCTGTGATATTACAGTAAAGACTGCACAAACCCGCTGGCTTTATCTAAGGAATGCCAGGTCAGTGAGTATATGCCAGTAACATGCTGGTGATAGACTGAGAAGGGGTAATATCTGCAATAAAAAGGGGGGCTGATGTACGCTAAATGACAATGTAGATAAACACACAGGCAGACAAAGAAAATACAATGGATCAGGTTACAATGGATCTGGTTAATTTTGTACTACTTCCTGTAGGGAAAAGCCACCCTAAGTGGCCAGCGTAATTGGGTGAAAATGCATGACAGACTAAATATTTACGAAAGGAAACAGGAGGGAGCATGTGGGATATTCCCAGTCTAACCAAATACAAACACTACACACACACGCACACACGTGTGCATACGTATATATGCAAGTAATCACACACACAGGTAAACAAGCTAATATTTTCCATTACAGGAAATGGGATGCATACAATCCTGAAATACATTCACAAGCAAGAAAGTCAAGAGTTTTCAACAAGGGCAAAATACACTGTACTACTTACCAACAGCCACAACAGCAAGTTACTTACTCAAAATTACAACCCTTGTAAATATGAAATACAGTAATACCTAATACTTTGAGACATGGCTAATGCTAACACATGTGCAATTGAAGTTAAGTACCCAAGGCCATAGTGCAGTGTCGTAAACTTGGGCCTCCAGTCGCAGGAGTATGAAACTGATTCTCAGGGTAAGGGAGTGTGAAACTCAACTAGAGGATGCAGGAGTCTGAGAGTGGGCCTCAGGGTGCAGGAGCCTAAGAGTGGGCCTCAGGATGCAGGAGCCTGAGAGAGGGCCTCAGGATGCAGGAGCCTGAGAGTGGGCCTCAGGATGCAAGAGCCTGAGAATGGGCCTCAGGATGCAGGAGCCTGAGAGTGGGCCTCAGGATGCAGGAGCCTGAGAGGGGCAGGATGCCTGAGAGTGGGCCTCAGGATGCAGGATGCAAGAGCCTGAGAATGGGCCTCAGGATGCAGGAGCCTGAGAGTGGGCCTCAGGATGCAGGAGCCTGAGCCTCAGGATGAGAGCCTGGCCTCAGGATGCAGGAGCCTGAGAGTGGGCCTCAGGATGCAAGAGCCTGAGAATGGGCCTCAGGATGCAGGAGCCTGAGAGTGGGCCTCAGGATGCAGGAGCCTGAGAGTGGGCCTCAGGATGCAGGAGCCTGAGAGTGGGCCTCAGGATGCAGGAGCCTGAGAGTGGGCCTCAGGATGCAGGAGCCTGAGAGTGGGCCTCAGGATGCAGGAGCCTGAGAGAGGGCCTTATGGAGTGGGAGCCTGAGAGTGTTTATTACACAATGCAATAATAACACAGTCGGAAATCAACTGACACAACTAAAACCATAATGAGTAACAGGTCAGATGTCAGTTCACCTAGCTTCAAGCAGCTAAACCGGATAAACAAGGTATTGCACACTGGTGTGGTGAGAAGATGTCACCCAGAGTGTGAACTCGCACAATGACAAAATTCCACAGCCATGACCTGAAAGCCTGAGCCTGAAAGATAAACAGACTGCGGGCAATCACTGCAGCCAGCTATTTTAAGCCCTTGAATAGGACTCTCTTTTCAGATGAACACCCTTTTTTGAAGGAAGGAGAAAAAAAAAAATCAGGAAGTAAAAATCAGGAACAGGCACTGCGCTTAACATCTTTTCATTCAGCATGCATTCACTGCAGCCACACATGGTCAAGACCTGTTTCTACAATACAAAAGTTTTGTGATTCCTCATAAGACTGGTTCAAAATGACATACTAATGGTAACTGTTTGAATGGGAATTGATTCTAATATGCCCAAAAGTCATTACCTTGGTTATATACTTGAGTTCTTAGGTTTCAGAGAAACAGACTAGGAGCTGCGCTCAGGAGATGGCTGTGCTACAGGTGCTGGGCGGTTGTTGAGGACATTTGTTTGAGACATAAAAAGCCAAAATAAGCAAAGGGAGACATCCTATTATGCCTGTTTCCTGTCTATTCATACATTTTTCATCCTGTCCTTTTGGCAGCATCACTTAAACCAATAAAAAAAAATGTAGAAAATACTTTGAGTGTCAAAGAGATGACCCTTGATAGTCTACTTATACCCAGGTGAGACCAGTGCCAACAAGGAAAAGGAACCAGGTTTCTTCCTACTGACTTCCTGGTTCGGTACGGTAACATCAGCGATGCCAAGTTAGGGGAATTTGCCAATGCAGAATTACTTAACAAAAGAAACTGACATTTTAAAACACAAAATGTTGTAATTCTGTGTTTTTCAAGGCAGGCATAATACATAACAGATAAACAAAATATCTATTAAATTAACTGTTTAGAAGCAATCACATTTAGCTTTACATACTCAGCCTGAAGCCCCAGAAATAAAATAGAAACATCAGTAGAACATTCTGCTGGAATACAAAAGACCCCTAGACATAAATAAAAAAGTGAAAATATGGAAAAGAAGTATATTTGACAAATCTGGATTAGGAAGATGAGAAGAAAACCAAGCAGACCTACTCAAAAGACCCAAATAAGACTTAATCAAATCTTAAACAAAAAATATTTAAAAATTTGATGCCACAAAATGACAAAACCTTGAGAACAAACCATGCTGATAAAGAAAATGTAAAAACTGGGAGATTCATTCAAGTGCGCCATCAATTTTAAACTACCGCAATTGTGATTTACAGAAGCACAGCTCTGACTTAGTCATTTCAGATGTCCTATCTCCACAGCATTCAGGACGTGGGCAATACTGTAGTCCACATCAAGAATGTGTTGAAAATATGAAATATGAAACTAATAAAACAGAGGTACGGTTCTTTGAAAATATAAAATATTTACCAACTTCAAATGTGATCTGGGGTGCTTACAGTGAAGGATGTCGAAAGGTTGTGTTCAACAGCCTTCACGAGAATTTGGTATCCGTCATAAAAGCATACTTTACGCATTCTTTGTTTGTTATGAACATTTTCATAATTAGAGCATGCATATATAGATAAAAATCAACTACAATTAGGCTTACAGTGACAGTCAATACATTATCCTCACTTAGATAAATTAGATCTGTTGTTGACAGATGATGGCGTGGACAAGGCCTAATGCAGCAAAATACAAAATGGCCACCTGGAGCTCTGACTCGGGAGTAGAAAGGTGACGTGTAATTGGTCATATCATTCATTCCAGGAGGCACAAAAATGACCTCATTTGCTTTGCAAAATTATCTGGCATGACACCATAAATCATATTTGTTTTGTGCTTTCTATTTATTTAAAGGGCCAGCCTCTTTGCATAGGAATCCATGTTAACATTCATGGTGAAGCAAATATTTGTACTGGAATTAAAAAGCATTAATTAGTATTCGTGAAAGTGTATCCAGTATAATTCAGTCAAGAGGCCATATGGTCTGTTTGGGTCATCAAAAACTAATGACTGGACGCCAGGCCAATAAATTACTTCTCGTTTTGTCCTGACATTGAGGTCCTGATTTTATTTAAAATTATGATTTAAAAAGAGGGCAACGCCGCACCAAGAAATTTAAATGGAGGCATTTTCCTTTCATGCTGTACTCACAGTTTACTTGTTCCATTTGAACGATTAGAAAAAAAAATCAGTTTGGTTTTTGTCCCCCCCTTCCACACATTGCCATTAAATCTCTATTCTCACCAACAAAGTGTTGCTTGCATCTCAATTCAGTTTATCCTGGTGCAATGTACATTTTTGTTGTATTGCTCAATGAGGAGAAATTGCTGAATTGTAGATCAGTGACGGGTGAAAGCCTGCCCCTTGTGGCTAGCCAAAGTCTTTATTTTTTTTTTAATCCTTTACTTCCAAAGGTTTGTCCCATTGAGATTAAAATCTTTTATGAGAGAGATCTGGCCAATATAAGCAGGAAACCAAACTTCAGACAATGACACAGGCATAAAAAATACACAAAAGAACTAGGACAAACAGAAAGTGCTAAATACAGCCAAGTGCAAAAGTAATACATTTTCAGCTAACAAACATCTGCAAGACCCGAAAGACTCTGTTTGCAAAATCTTAACAATAGAGTACCTAGCTTTCACTGTTAAAATACACCACTTCCTTCCTTGTTGCAGGTGTGCATATTCAGTACACTATCAAAGGTATGCTGGTGCTCCAGTGACGCTCGTGGCAGCTCTCCAGGTATGATGCAAGACTGACACCTCCCCATTCATTTGCAGGTCAAGGCCAGGTATAAATTTACTCAGTCTCATTTTAGCCTCTCAGATGCTGCAAGCCTGACGAGAGCCAGCCAGACGAACAAGCAGAGCCTTTTAGTTTTGTACTATGACCCCTGGTAACACATTCTTGGTCACTCATTCCCTGCAGTACAAGTCTCAGCGCCAAGCTAGCATCATCAGACCAGCTGATAGACACTATGAACTGACTTTTCTGTATTCAAACAGACCACAATGTATGTGCAAATCACCTAACCTCCAAACCTTCCCTGCATGCACTTTTCAATGATTCTTCCACCCTCCATTCCTCGCAGTCCCTGGTCTTTCCCCGAGTGCGTGGATTTCAAATGACTTAACATGTGACATTTACATTTATGACGGCCGACACCATTCCTGCAGGCTGTGCCCCTGCACCAAGCTGTTTTTAGGTCAGGTTTGTGGCTCTTCTGTGCGTCGTCAGAGGATTTCTCCCACAGAAGACAATAAACGGCAATAAGGAAACAGGGTCGTTGCAGGGCAGGGTTCGCACACCGCAGAATGAGTGTAATGATGCGTAAACAGCGGCGGATATTAAAGAGCGCTATCTTTAATAGCCCAGCGACACCATCACTGACTGCCGACAAAGAAACGACGCAACTCTGCCGTCCTCTCCCCCCCAAGCCCCAGACTATCCCAAACCCCTTAAAACCAAGACTGCGTGGGCCCCTGCTCAAACTACGAAGTCCAACAGCTTTGAAACGTGACGTAAGATCACAAGAGGGAACCCGTCACTGCCATGGAGACGGGGTCACAACAATGATGCAACCCTCTCCCGCCGCTCCACAGACGAGGCATGGTAAAAGGAAGTTTGCAGTGTTTTTGTTTGGCTGTGTTCCCACGATGATGTAAGAGATTGGAGATTGTCTCCTCCCCCTTAAGCAGGTAAGGGTATAAATCTCCTCAGTCTTATTTTAGACACTCAGAAACAGTTGCACCTGGCAGACTCTGATGAAAACCGGACAGACTAAACACACACAGCCCTATAAACTCATCATGGCTGCAGTCAAAGAACACTCACACCTGAAACTCCTCTCCCTTACTCTACTATGGGAGCTGGGTTCACGCTATGCGCTTTTATAATATAATGGCAGTGTAGTGTAATGGGTAGAGAACTGGGGTTTTAACTTACATGTGTGATTTCTAAGTAGGACAATTCCACTGTACCCATTAGACCTACCTGAAATATTTTAGGAGACAGAGGTGTACTGTATGCAACAAAATATGTAATAATAATGTAATGTGCCTGCAAATTAAAAAAATTAAAGGTCATCACACAAAGAGCAAAATGAAAAAAGCAATATGGGGGTTTGTGCAAGGGAAAGGAAAACTAAAGATTTACCACTGTGGGCTGCAGAACTGAGCGACTTACTCCAATAATGCACAGTTTGAATGAGTCAGATAAAGACTAACCAAATCATTAAGAGATTACCTCTACAGTTTAAATACATACAGTAGCTCCACTGTAATTTACCTAAGACACTGATGTCTCATTGCTAACAATAAAAGAAACCATTCCACCTTCAAAGCAATAAAATCGCTTTGCTCTTGTGTTGATATTAACATGTGACGTAGGCCCTTAAAGTAGCATTCTCCACCCTCAGCAGTCCTAAATGGTAATATGGCAATTATGTGTAGCATTATGAGCTTTAATCTCACACCATCACATTACCTTACCTGTTGGTCTCGTGAGCTAATTTGCGTTGTAATGTGCCCTTTGTAACAATGTCACATGATCATATTCTTATGAATTAGCCTTATCCAGGGCTACGCTAAACTCAGATTACAATGCTGATAGAGCAGGATTCTTAATGAGGCAATTCAGGTGATGTACCTGCCCCCCACAGGTAAGAACATACAGGGGTGGTCTAAACTACACCTATGGGCCGCTAGCTTGGTTTCGCAATCACCAAGGACAGGCTACAGCATGCCCACAGGCTAGGAGATAACCTGAAATCTTCTGGGCTCCACAAAAAAAATTAAACCAGGGGCGAGGAGGGGGTCGGTAACAGGTAAAAAATGTGGATGTACTTGAGGGCGGAGCCTGCAGACTCCTCCCCCACGCACACATGGAATCTGGGTATAAATCTCCGGCGTTATTTTTGTCACTTCAGTGTGACACCGTGAGACAACCTGACTGCAACAAGGAATGATATGCAGTTACAGAACAAGGAAAACCAGCTGCCCAATGAAAATATTAATAAGTAAAAAAATACTTCCCCAAGGACAAAAAAAATATTATTTTAAATATATCACTTTCAGTATTTTCTGACAGCAAAAAGAAAACAGGAATAAAAATACAATGCTGCATTGTGGGTATGTTATATGGTAAAAGAACATTGAAAGGGGCTTTGGAAACAACAGCAAGGGTTTCCACAACAAAGAAAAAGAGCTTCCTCAACAGAGAGCACAGGTTTGCACACAGGGAATGACCTCTCCACTACTGACGATGAGCCTCCACATCACAGAACCAGGGGCTTCCCACCAGTGAACAAGGAATTCCAGGCTGCATTAGACTGATATCATTCTCAGCGATAGAGAAAGTCTACCAGGGTGGGGGTTGGGGTGGGGTACGTAGGGTGGGGGGTTGGCTAACTCCGTACATTTCATCTCAGATAACAGAGACCTGGGATTCCCCACTGGCCACTTTTAAAAAGTTCATACGCTGACCAGAAACCTGCCAGCTGAAGTGACTTCCCTGTTGTCATTCACAGACAACAAAGCCAACCGATGGCTAACCGAGTGGATGATAAAGGGAAGAGCCATTACCATTCCCACACACACACAGACACACACACAAACGGACACACAAACACACAAACACACAGACACACAAACACACAGACACACACACACACACACATTTTTCTCCTGGATGTCAATGCACAGAATGGACCTTGAAGAACAGCAAGTCATGCAATGTTAAAACTAATCCAAAATCAACAAGTGTCTGAATGCTGTTTGACTGCATTGTGACCATCCGATGGCAATCGAATGGACAGATCAATTGGGATAGAACGGCTCATGTAAACACCTTGATCAGAATGAAATTGCTCAATCCGATAGCAAATTTCCGGACATGTAAACAGTCAATCGGATTGCTTCCCACAGTTAGGCGGTTTGCACATGTGCTGTAGCCTGTCACATCTTAAAGGAATGAGGGTGGTCGATCACTGTCAATCAGTCCCATTATTTGGGGAATGTTACAGGCGGCCTCCAAGTCATGGGCGATCAGCATCGCTTCTTCCTCATTGGGTGCTCTTATAAGGCATTTGATCGGCCCTGCTACCATGCCCTTGCAAAAGAGGTAGACTAGCTTTTTTTACTGTGCTCTTGGGCACACCAAACTGATTGGATAGGTACTCAGCACAGCTCCCGAGCTTGTAAAGCACTATTTCAATGTGCATCGCAAGGGGAATGGGAACCCTGACTAGTTTAATCTGGAGCCATGAATTCCTCTGCCACCTGCGCACAGCTTAACGAACGAACTTCGCTTCATTCTGAAATCCTCGTGCCATTCGACATCTGTGAACTTGAACAAGAACAACTTTCTCCCACCTGTCCACACTTTCATCCACAGGCGACAAGTTTTTGGAGGAGGTGCAGAAGGTCATAGAACAAAGTCATTGTTCTATACATGACAGCATCATGTTCTCACCTTGCCCTATCCAAAACATGAAATAAAACAATTGTGTTAAGTGGTATCTGCTATTAAAACCTAAGGCAGCCAAAGGAACAGTTCAACCAGGATTCGTGGCCAGCCTATGCATGCAGAATTGTTTACTCCACACATGTAATCCGATTGGACATTCGTGACGCTCATCAATCGCTTTTGTCGTGTCCATGTATACAGCAAGATCGGAAAGGCCTAGTCGGAATTGAAAAAAAGTTTCTAATGTAATCACAGGTACTGTTTGACCACATTGTGACCACTGATAACTCCTGAGGAGACCACAAACAAACACTACAAAACCACAATGTGGCCAACCAAACAGACATGTCAGCATTGTGTGACTACAGACAACCGACAGTTCACAACACAATGTGACCATATAATCAGCAATTATGTAAGCAGTTTGTGAACACAACTGAGCACTAAGAGACCAGATATGAACGGTGAGTGACCAAAGATGACCGCTGTTCCGCCAGACTAACCTAACTTCAGCCCAGGAATATCCTTTTGTGACAAAACTGGTGCTCCGAGTCAGCTCAGTATGCTATTGGCTGGGCCGCAAAGGCTACTCACACACCATCCAATTGCGTTTTTTTCTACAGACACTGTACTATATCTGCCCATTTTATCAGTGTGCTCACTGGCTGGCTGCAGAAATATGAGATATTACCTGAACTGTGACTGGCTGACATTAGCGCGAGACATCTTACTTTCAGACGAGAACATACTTCAGCAAGACAATGCAGTGTCACTACCTTCTCCTCCTTCAATGTGCACTGATTTCTGCAGTATGAAATATTTAATTTTTGTATTGTTTCAAGCCTACTTTTTACTTTAATTTCAGTTTGCTTCTCACGTGTCATTTCTTCCCTGTTTTTATTTTGATGACAAATTTCTTTTCATTTTCTTTTACTTTGTTAGTTGCAGTTAGCTTTTATTTTTAGTACTAGATTACTTTCAGGGACAGGAAGCCATGTACGTTTTCAGTTATGGTTAAAAATAATTATTCCCACCACAAAACAATTAAAAATGTCAACATATTTGCTAGGTGCAACTTTATTTTATCTAACATTTTGCTGACAAACATAAATCTAATGTACTGTCTGCAGATGATTTCATTGTAGATCTTACATACAGACACCTCTGCACTGGCTAACAAGAGCTGCCTAAATTGCATCTTAACCAGCAAACTTGGAAATATAATTTTGGATCTTAACAATTAGCCATCTTAGGGAGTGGGCAAGCTAAAATAAGCTACATCATTGAACTCGTTCAATTCAATCACACCCAGTAATTTCCCAATTATGATGCACAAAGTTTTGGGCACTTAGGGCCGCGTTCCAATACTCAAATTCGTCTCCTCCTTTCCTCCCCTCCTTTCCTCCGTGCCCCGGAAGCTGATTATGTGTCCTCCTTTCCTCCACTGTTCCTCCACTGGCACAATCTCGCCTCCTCTTTTCCTCCTTTCCTCCTTTCTCGTCTCCTCCAAACGGAGGATACATCGATGTATCCTACCACGGAAGTCTTTTCACATTTCTGCATGACATCACTGTGCTCACGACCAGTCAGATTAAATGACCATCCCACAGAATATTTCACCATCGGAAATTTCTAAAACATGACAAGGGATTTACCCACACCTAAATATTAGTGCCAGAACAGTAAACAGTAATCGGGAAAGTCACATTAATGAGAAAACTTTTGTTTTCCGTTTTCGAACATAACCACTTTGATGCGATATATTCATGTTTTTCAGATACAAATGGTAATTTTACCAATGTAAAATTGAGCGAGATTATGTTATATTAAGTTTATTTATTCCTTGTAGAAATGCTTATGTTACATCATGAGCAGAATGCGAGAAACTGACATTCATATTTTAATGCAGGAACAGGGCTGGTGGTGTTAGAGAAGTGTGATTGGCTTTGGTATCTGCCGAGTCATTCGAAATTATTACTTCATCAATATCCGATGTCGACTTTGATGACGAGCGAATCGGATTAGCTGTTCCAACTTTTGATTCATCTCCTCCTTTCCTCCTTTCCTCCACTCGTTTTCCTCCACATATTTCCGGCATACTTCAGGGGTAGGAAAGGAGGAGACGAGAAAAAGTATTGGAACGCAGCCAAGGAGTTATCCTTAAAAGAACACTTCATCTTACAGGCTGACCTTTGACCTGGGCCTCAGGGGCGGAGTTTAAGAATCTAGTCGTAAAATTTATTTCTCATCTAAGATACTAGGGGTGTGTCCCAGTACAGGAACCCACCCAATGTGTAGCATAATGATGTATGTCTATGTCTCTCCTCGGAGGGGGGGTTTTTGATTCAGGGGGTGGCGGGATTTTATGACTCACCTGGGAGGCGGGGCTGCTGGGGACCTGGGTTTGGGTTTCTCCTTGTCGTCCTTCTTCTCCCGCGGCTCCCGCAGGGGGCGCTCTCTGGGCCTCTCCTTCTCCTCCCTTTTCATGCGGTCCCTCTCCCACTCCTCCTTCCTCCGCTGCCTCTCCCTCTCCCGCTCCCTCTCTCTCTCCCTCTCCCTCTCGCGCTGGCGGCGCTCTCTCTCCCGCTGCTCGCGCTCTCTCTCGCGGTCCCTCTCTCGCTGTCTGTCCCGCTCCCGCTCCCTCTCCTGAGGGACACACAAACGCACACGCGCTGCGTCACCTTTGGCAGAAACGCCCACTACATACATGCATTATCAGAGTGTGATTTAGTGTGCTCATGTATGCAGGCATGATTTTGTATGCGTGATTTTGTGACTGTGAGAAACAGTGTGTGTGTTTGTACATTTTGATTGTGTGTGTGTGTGTACTTACATTATAATGGTAGGGCAGGGGGGTTTCAGTGTACTGCACTCTGAAGTTCTCATATTGACCTCCTCGCCAGAGAGCCTCCATCTCATAGTCATAGTAGTCTGGATAGGGCTCATTACTACAGAGGGAAAACACACACAGAGAATATACACTCAGCACTGCAATGTCTGTGAGAATGATCTGAACTAAAAGAAACAGTAATTAAAAATACATATGCCATACAACAATTCATGGTAGCTGGTTTTATCAACTTCAATATCCTGATATAACAAAGGGATATCAATCATCGGAAACAAAATGTGTCAAAACCCCAGAAATACAAACCCCATGGGATCAGGTTGCCTTCCAAAATGTCTAACACTGGAAGTGACATTGAAATACATTTTAAAGCATCTGAGCCTCTTGTGACTGAAATACCACATGACCTGAAAGCTCCTAAATATGAAGAGTACTAGAATGTCAGGAAAAAAGTAATGCTCCTTTACAAGACAGCATTCAACGAGCAGACATCACCTGATGCACAAATCTACACATTAAAATGTGTTTCGTCAGTCTGCAGGAGGAAGCTGGTACCCATATTATTACTATTCAATTATGCCATGCAAAACTCCTCTTTGAAACAAACTTCAATATTCACAAATCAGAGCAGGACAGGTTTGATTCAAATGTTTGTTAGAATGAACTCAGATGTCCTGTACTTGGTCTGGGACAGATTAGCTGCCCTGTGTTGATGGTGTGGTAAGGGAGATTGTAAAGCTATGCTGAGGTACTGATTGCCCTGTTTGGGTTGTGCTAATGAAGTTTAGCGGTTATGTATTCGGGCAATGCTGGGGTGGACTGGTTGCCCTGTTGTGGGGCTGTCTTGGTCGTAGTTCAATTGCTCTTCATTGTGGCGGCCAAACTCACCCGGGTTCTCTGATCTCCCTGGTGATGCGGTAGTTGCGTTCCCTGAAGAAGTCGTTCTCTTTGTCGAAGTCCCGCTCGTCCTCGCCGATGGTCACGTTGAACCTCTTCTCCTCGAAGTCCGGCTCCTGCTCTTTGCGAATGGTGGCTTTCTTCAACACCTGAGGAGTGGGGGGGGAGTTTGAAGCTCATGAGAAATTTGAAGGAAGGCCAATGTATTCCTAATAAGCAACATGCCACACAGACAGGGATGGCTGACCTTTGACCCCGATGAACCCTTCAACGTACACAAGCAGAAATGACAGCGCTCTTTTCTGATTTGTAAGATGATTACAGAAGCCGCGTGTGGCCTCCTAGATAACAAGTCGCATCGCTCCCAATCACAGTAAATCTCGCATAAAGGAACCATTCAGCGTTTGAATGTCAACGCTCTACGGTCAATATGCAAATATGTGGAAAAAACAAACAAGGTAAAATACCGCGGAGACATGGCATAGGCCGAAGTAATTCCATTCCTTGATAGGGTTGTAGAACTGGTACTATTGTCTTTTTGAGCCTGTAGATCCACATTTATTAAAATTCTTTGAAGGAAAATCAACTAGAATACTTGGATCTCGAAGTCATGCCCATTCCTCGCTGATAACAACACTGAATCAAGATCAAGAGGAACAGAAAATTTTCCCCACCCGCACATGCAAAATTCTGTGTGTGTGAAGGGTGTGTTACATACAGAAAGATACACGGGTATCAATGTAGCCGTGGGCATGTACACTGGTAGGCATATGTAACTACCGGTTATAAGAACCTGGTCTTAGAGATTCATGTATTTCAATTACTTTCAAACACTTGCTTGTGAATGTATTTGAAAAATAGCGGTGCAATGTACTTGAATGACTGGATCAATTTCTAATACATTATTTGATACGAGGCAACTAATCTACGCCAGCATCACCCCTGTACAGGGCACCTTATATACCTTGCCACTACCCTGGCACCTAGTGTAAATGGGTAGTGCCAGGCTGCATGGTTTTAGAGGCCTCAGTACCCAACATGTTCAAATACAGCGAACCCTCATTACACCAGACGAATTGGGGGGAAAGGGAGTATGATATAACCGTGCGATAATAAAAAAATTAAATAAATAAACAAACAACACACAGTGGTCCCACCTCGGGTGGGATCAAGCCATATTTACTCAGAGTTTGGTGCACAACAATACTTGGTCAGTTGAATGAAGCATCCTTTGTGATACGATGTGGTACTACCACAACAGCTACCAAAATCAACGAATATTAAAAGAAAGAGAAGAGCGAGAAAGAGGTAAAGAAAAAAAAATACTGAGTATGTAAGGGAAAGAGAGAACAGTGAAAGGAGATAAGAGATAGAGAAAGGGGAGAAAGAGAGGGGAGTAAAGAGAGAAAAAGAAGATGACAGAAAAGTGTACGGGAAAGAAAAAGGGGAATTTCAGTCAATATTAACCAGAACAGACCACACATGTTGTTACAGCAGAAATAGTCAGTTACAACCGAAATCCATTTAAACGAAGTCCGCTATAGCAAGGGTTCACTGTACAGTACTTATAATGAATAAAACCTGCATCTGCATTTTCAAATGCAGAGATCGTGAAATGCCGCTGTGTTTGCCCCAGGCCTGGTGGGCACAGGGGTATGGAGAGTTACCTCTTTGGCGTGTCGGAGCCCTCTTTCCCAGGCGCTCTCCACAGGGGGCTCCACTGGCGGAGGCGGCGGGGGCAACTCTTCGACAGCTGGCCCCCCCTGTCAGAGAGAACACTTATTAAGGCATACACACAGTATACGCTGTACACAGACACGCATACTGTAACAAACAAAGAGTTTTGCTAACAGCATATGAGTGTGTGTGCGCACACTTAAACACACTGGCACATAAACACAAAAGCTCAACAAATTCATCGTTTCACTAATGCCATCAGGGAAACGGAAAAAAAAAAAATGCTCAGCTCCCAAAAGTAAAATGAGAGTGCATTCATTGTTCAGTTACTGGAAATGACTACTTGAATACGCAGACCTCAAAATGCTGCACGGAACAGGACAAGGAGTAAAGTAAAAGGAGTACCACTGTTAATAACAGTTCTGGCATAGCCTGTAGTCTAGTGGCTAAGGTACATGACTGGGACCCTTGAGGTTGACGGTTCAAGCCCCAGTCCAGCCACAGCAAGAATTCCTGTTGGGCCATTGAGCAAGGCCCTTAGCCCCACATTGCTCCCAGGGGGAACTGGCCCTTGGTTAGCCTAATCAACTGTAAGCCACTTTGGATAAAAGCATCAGCTAAAATGACTATAATGTAATGTAATGTTCTGTACCAGTCACACACCCTTGTGTGGACTATCTACTGCTCCTCTGTGCTCTCACTTCAGTGTTATCTGGTGCAGAAATACATCTGTGGCCTTAGCGCCTGCAGCTTGTTATAGTTAGCAGGGGCATGTTTACTGCAAAACTACTTTAGAGGATGGCTGTGGGTCTGTGTGTGGACCGTTATCACCTTAAAGCAGGACACATAACAGCTGATTCTCCTATTCAAACAAAATCAGAAGGCATTTATTACATACACCACAAATGCTGCCTTCCTGAATTCACTTCCGTGTTTTAATACCTCAGTATCAAGGCTGACCTTTATGTCATGTCAGGCATCATAAATATGTCATAATTAGAGCTACTACAGCTACAAAGGGGATTTTTTGTTTGCTTTGTTGGTGGCAGTGGGCGTTGAAATAGTTTCAATGGCAATGAACTTCTTGGCTAAACAGAAGCTGTTGTTGACAGCATACTGCCTCCTAGTGGTGCACAATAAAAGTACAGTAAAAACAAACATCACAGTGTGGGGAATTTTCTTAAGAAGTTCCCGAAATTTTAAAAACACACACATTTTCCAAATTACAGTCTTTTTTTAAACATTGTTTGAACAGTATTTAACAATAACAACAGTTTGCACCAGTCTGTACACATGCCCTCACAGGCAGGTTATGAGACACATACATGAGAGAGAGAGAGAGAGAGAGAGAGAGAGAGAGAGAGCAGTGGGCAGCGGGGTGGGTGGGTGGAGCTTCTCGTACCCAGGGATTGGAGGGCATGAGGGGGTGTGGTCCTCCAGGGGCCCCCCCATTGGGAGAGAAAGGATCGGGCTTGCTGATGAGGGAGTAGTTTCCTTTGTCATTGACCCCAGGGTGGATAAACCTGCAGTTCATTCCCCATGTGCAGTTACCTGAGACAGAGAGGTAGGGAGGTAAAGAGAGAGGGATGAGACAAAAGGGAGTTCAAGAGAGGGCACAAGGGAGAGGGAAGGAGCAGGAAGGGATGAGAGGGGAAGAGGAGGAAAGATAGGTGAAAGGGTAAAAGTGGGAAATAACAGCAACATCCAACAATGTATCACTTATCAAAAATGCCCTTTCAATTGTGGTACCTGTTAGCACTCTTGAGAATAACAGTATTACTACTATAACAATTATTACTATTATATTATAATTTCACAAGTACTATTCTATTCAATGACCATGGACAGGGAATTCCCACTATGTGGCAACTCCTAGAATACAGAATTTTTAACATTTAACAGAAATATTTTCCATAATCAATTAAACGCAAAAGACGACAAAGAAAAATACAGCCATAATCTATCCCATATATATAGGCTGTCTTTCACTGCGATTTCTCTGGGTCACTGTCTTTAAACCTATGCACACCTTGAAAAATGATGATTTAATTTACCTACTCATCAAATATTGAAAAACATGACTCTCATGCAACATTGAAACAATTGTGCCCCATGAAGCTATGTAAATGTAAAACTGCTTTTTGACAACTGAAATTATTTGCATGAGAACACTGCTACTGCAAACCAGAAACAAAGTTGCTCAGTTGTTAAAGCCAGTTGGTCAACCTCTCACATAAATTACAGTTTTCAATTTGTGCTACAATTGTGCCCCCTGCTGCCTGCAAACAAAAGTGCAACCATACTTGCAAACATCTGAGAAACAACTATTTGTGTCTGCATCTGGTAAGTACTGTAACACTGTGGGAAACATGGGAGTGTTTTCCAAGTGAATGCTCTCAAGGCAGGTGTTTATAGGTAAATGTAATTCAAATGAGTGTTGTACAGGTGAGTTTCACAGGTGAGCCCTGTGCAGGAGGCGGCAATAGGGATTTAACAAGTGCAAATTAAAAATGTCATCACTTTCTGGTGCAGTGCAAAGTTATACTGCTTTAGGTTTCCCTTTGGTTAATTATTTATTATCCCTACCACTGAGATCTGTGACACAGTTTCTCTACTGAACTACAGTTCCCAGCATGCCAACAGGTGTCTCCACTCATATCACTGGGACTGTAATATCAGTTTCCCATCACTACACTGGCATTGAAAGATACTACACTGACACATAAAGTAGTCTCTCAAAATCTCAACTTTCATGCGTTAAATACTGTTTCAAAAAGGACTAACTGAATTTGCTGATAGACATGTCGTGACTTGCTGATAAGGCAAGATTTTACATTTCATAGACAGCACTTTTTCCACTTCCCCTGCAGGACACCAGAGAACACCAACTTACTAATGTAGACAAACTAAAGAAAATGGTGGCAGTCATGAGGCTAGTGATAGGTTGTTTCATGTAATGCATGTAAGGTATGTTGTTTGTATGTAATTTTTCTACACCACTGAAACACATAGGATGAAAACAGACTCACGCTGCAGAAATATTTCCACACTGTAATGGAGACGTTTCAGAGCTGGCTGGCAGCCATCATAACGACATATGCAAAACAGTTCTCCTGGATCACAATCATATATGAGGTTATTCATTTGATGATGAGACAACAAAACCCATTAAATGAGGAACAGAAGCCAAATCATGATGTATGCACTCTTTAATTTGTGGGCAATGCAATGCATTCTAGATCATGTGACCTCTCCATATAAGCAATGCCTATGACAGTAATCCGGCTAAACAAGTGACTCGGGTTATGAGCCCAAACCATTCTGCCACAGGTGTGGACCGGCATCCTTCATCCTTCTGACTGGCTTGTGACACAGGTATTAAAGAAGGTAATAAAAAGTATATAACTGTTTGGGAAGGCTGGTCTCTGGATCTCCAGTACACAGGTGAAAGAGGTTCAGGTGACCCTACCCTTCATGAAGAACCTGCAGATGGGTCGGGGGCGGAGCTTCCTGTCCATGGGGTCCTTCACCTCTCCCTCTTCCAAATCATCGTCCTGCAGGTTGACAGGGAAAGCCAGATCATATCACTTTACTGACCCAAAACATCACTTCCTGTCTGACAAAAAAAAGTGACAATAAACTTACAACTATGACTTACATTTTTTTTTCATTTTTGTTAGTATGATGTAGAAAATGCAGGGAGGCCTATTGATGGATTTGTACCTTGGTATGATAAAAATTGCCACCTGACATGAAAGAATATGGCTAAATTTTGAAAAACTGAATGCAGAGGAGAGACATGTAAGGTAAGTATGGGGTGATGTTGAACAAACCATTGGCTAAAATGGAACATGACTTGTTTTTCTGACAATCACCTGTAGGTACAAAAAGACAACATAATGGTCCAGTCCAATGGGTGTAACCGGGTTAGTGAATGCAAAGTCCAAAATTCTGGGCTTAAGGGCATACGTTTTTGTCTGAGACCATTGAAAAAGAGAAAATTCGCACATGGGAGAGTCACATGTTTGAAGTTGCTATTAGCTGGGCAAAAAGTCCCCAACTGAGAGGCAAATATTCTGATTCAAGGTGAAAAGGATACACTAGGACTCCGATTCTGGTGCCAGAGTATGTAATCGATCTTGGATCAGTTTTCCTATTGGCTTATAACAGATAAAGGATATGGAGAGGAGAAACCAGACCCTATATGAGCACTTGGATCAGGTGTCATGAACACCCCAATACCAGGAGACTGGGTCGAGAAGAGGTCACTCCTCCACAGGACCACAATGCACCTGGGACAGCTGTATTGTCTCCCAGTGTAATACAACAGGGTTGAGGGTGGGAACCGGACCCAAAGCTGCAGGTTCAGTTCCCTGGTGAGGTACTGCCATTGCACCCTTAAGGAACATACTCAATCAAACATCTTTAACAAATATCCACTTATATAAATGAACTGCATGTCAAAAGAAAGCTGCCCACTCACATTCCGCACAACTGTGCTTCTCAGCCTTTACACAAGACACTAAAGTGGCTGGCTTGGAGACTGGCTAATCACTGCAGTGGCTAAAGCTAGTAGATGGACTTCAGACTCTAAATCAGACCCATATCATCACAACAGGCACCCAACACCCCCCCCCCACTCCCCACCCAGTAAATGGCAGACAGCAAAAGCTTATATTGACCTTAATATGTGCCAGAATGTCAGCTTCACTAGGGGAAAACTATTCCAACACTTGGTTTGGTTTCTCCTGAATTCACATGGTACTCTTTTGTACACTGAGGGCCTTACTGAGGCAGGGCTGACTCCTCGGTTATTGAGCAGCTGGTGTGAGAAGCAGAACGATCCTTGAGGCCTTTTAGGATGAACTGTAACATCACTCCATTTACACTCATACAGAAACGCACTGAGTCTGCGGACATAAAGAGCAGCCTCACTGGATGCTGGCTCTCAGACCCTGCTCTGTTATTTATTTTTCTCAGCAATTAAAAAAAAATGGCTTATCAAGTCCGGTCTGAATATCCTGAACACTGAGAGAACACATTAGATAGTGTGTTTTTCTCCAGAATTTTCTGAGTTTGAGTTGAGGTGGTTCAAACAAGTCTTATCTCCCCTAACTAAAAACAGTTAAACTGGTTGTGAGCATGCTTACATACTATCCCCCAAGGTTTTGAACAGTTCAGGACAGCAGAAGCACATTACCCCACTTAACTATGAATTTACAAGCTGGAATCAAGCCGTCTCACTGAACCCCTAGCTTACCTATACGTGATCTACAGCTGGAGTCAGCAGGCTATGATACTATGAATTTTCTGTCCAAGACTACGATAATAACGGGGGAGAAAAACTGAGAAAGCAGTGAATTTCTATGTTGCTGATAAAAGCAAAATAGCAGAGGTATGGGTTGTAGAGTTCAGTATTCGGTCACTGACTCGTTGAACTGCACCTCCAGCTGCAAGTAACAGTGCAGATAAAGGTATGTGGAGAACGCAACTCATTAATGCAATTTATGTGGATAAATAAACTCTGACTCCGTCTCATGCTAGGACAGCTCCAATGGGTAAAGACTAAAGCAGTGCATCGTGGTCTGTCGGCAGCAGTTAACCATACTGATGAGGTCCAATGAGGAGCCACATGAATGTGACAGAAACTACATGTGCACAGCCCTTTTCCTTCTGTTATGAGAGAATGGTCTCTTGTCTTAATCATATTAATGTCCTAGCTGCAATGCCAGAAGGATGGAATGCAGGAAGAGCCATTGAAAAATCCAACAAAATAATGAAACAATATTTCATTTTCTCCACTGACAACATCCAGTTAATCAGGGGTTGTTAACTGTCACTATTCTACTAATAATAATCATTTGGAAAGCATCAGTGACTAGTACGCTAATCTCTCAAGATAGTAGTCCATTTGATAATGCTGATATGCTATTCTGTTGGAATGTTGGATAGCATTTAGATATCGTCTCTGCTTGGCAATAGGGGTTCAGTCATGTAATGCAGGCTAGTGTGGACCAGGTACTCACGTCTATCTCGCCCTCATCAATCTCTCCATCGTCCTCGTCTTTCTTCTTGTCACGGAACGATTCCCGTCGTCCCCTCTCTAGGGGCCGGGGCTCCTCCGACTTCTTGGGCTGGGGCTCAGTGGGAAGCGAGACGTCACTCTTCTTGGCCTTGTCCTGCTCCTCCTCCTCGTCCTCCTCACCCTCCCCCTCGTCACCAGCCCCCCTGCCTGCCTCCTCATCCTCCGGGATGGGGCCGCTGGCCTCCTCCGGGACCTCCTCGTCGTAGTCCAGCTCGTGCTCATCCAGCTCCCGGGACACGGAGGGCGACTCGTCCTTGGTGTCATTCAGCAGCCTCCTCTGGACCACCAACTCCTCCTCTTCTTCGTCTTCTTCCACGGGCACCTGCTCTGCCTCTACCGGCGCAGCAAGTTCTGCCTTAATCCTGTCTTCTTCCTCCTCCTCTTCCTCAGCTACAGGGGGCTGCCTCTCCTGCTCTGGCTCTGAGTCTGGGGATTTAGGGCCACGGCTGACCCTGTCCTCCTCTTCCTCCTCTTCTTCCTCCTCCTCTTCCTCGTCCTCCTCATCCTCCAGGAGCTCACGTGCTTCCCTTTCCCCAACTGGCTCCTCGTCTCCATTCAGCCTTCCTCCATCCCCAAGCTCCTCCTCCTCCTCCTGGTCGGACACGTGCACCTCCTGGCCTCCTCGGTCACGCTGGACCTGCTCCCTGTGATGCTGCTCGCCAGCCTCTTCCAGCTCCTCATCCTCCAGCTCCGAGGCCCCGCCCCCTTCCTCCTCCTCTCCTTCCTGCTCATCGTCGTTGAGCAGCTCGCTGTCGGAGTAGCCTCTCTCCTCCTCCAGTGGGGACTGTGGTGACTGGGCGGGGCTTTCAGGAGTGTCCATCAGAGATTATTCTGCAGACACACAATTAGAAGCTTCAGTTCATTTACACCCCAAAAACCCACAAGCTCTGGTCCATGGCAAGGGTAGAGAGAACTACACAGTACACCCCACACAGGAAATTAAAGTAGCATCGAAATCATAAACTCACTGTAACACAATCAGTGGCTTCATAAATCAGTTATTTACAGCATTAGCATTCAGCAGATCAGTTGGACTGCAGATCAGACCGTCTGTCAGACAATTACTGAAATCAATCAACTAGTATTAACATGCTATGGCGCATTTTTACATCTTAAAAATGTGCAGAGTACGTTTTCCTGACAGAACGAAGAAATCAGCAAATTCGGGACAAAAGAGAAACTATTACAACTTCAGGAAAAGATACATGTTACAATCCAAGGAGCAAAAATCGAGGGAATAAAGATATAGCTATCGGAGAGGTAGTACTTTCTGTTCCATGCATCGGTCAGGTGACAGGAATTTAGTACCACCATTATACGAAGTAATTCCACGTGTCGACCAACTAAAGCAACTAAAATTTGTAACCAAAATTCAAACACACCGGAAATAAAATAGCGATAAAACAACCGTTCCGTTACTATGTTGCTCATACACAGACGTAACTGTTTCGCGGTATCAACAGTTTCATTGTTTTTTTCCGGCTATGCTGCTATTACAGGTGGAAGCAACATTAGTCACTAGCAAAAAGAATCAAATTTTATCAACGTTATCGATTTAAATATGCTAGCCAAGTTACCCAAACCAAGGGTCATGAATTCTTGCAGATAACCAGAAATACTTAGCCAGCTAGTTGACTGATTTGTTAACCGGCTTGCCAGCCAGTCAGACAGTTAAAATCAATAAGTAAATGTTCAAAAGCTTCATCGTAATATAATTTTATGTTGTGTGTCTATTTATTGCTAGCGATACCTACGTATCCCTATAAAACGCATTGTTTATTTAGTAAGCAGGGCAATAATTTGCTAGCTTGCTAGCTAGCTAGCTAGCTATCAATGCAACGAGGGACGTCTCACTGTGTTGGTTGCCCAGCTAACTACCAGCTAGCAGGCCCGAACACTGCCCTTGCAATCCAACACCACGCCACCGGCGCCAGCAGCTGATATCTGCAAACGCCGCACCTCCTTGTAACACATATCAGACGTACTTAATCAACTTTAATGAAAGGTTTCATTCAGAATTACTGCTTTACCCATTCATCTATACGTAACAAGCCATGCTTCCTACTCATTTACAAAGATACAAATCCCCCACGAAACATCTAGACTGATCGTAGCTGTGCTAGCAAGCTAACTAGCTACTTAAGCTAATAAACATTTGGCGAGCTAACTGGTACCTTTCCAGCCTGATCGTCTTTGGAAACAAGGCAGTGATCTTAAAAACTACCCAGTCTCTCCCCGTCTGAGTTTGAGGAACTACAATAAATAATCAGGTCAATGTTATTATGTTTTTACCGGAGAGAATCAAAAACTCTGCATTACACAGTGAGAGCGGCCATTGCCTTGACGTCATCATGACACGACAGTCAGCGTCGCCTTTCCATGGTACTAGCAAAGATATCGTATCTCTTACAAGATGGTACAGTCATAAATACATCACCGTATGAATTCGAAACAGTCATTTAAATCATCCGAATCCACTTTGGATCGATAAATTACAAATGTGGTATTTTTCTTAGCATTAAATAATATAATGAACTATAATTCCTTGAATAAGAACACAACTCAGCTCCTAAATACATGTTTTTTTCAGAATATAGTCTCTAAACACTAATCTAGCCAAGATTTGTATTCCACAAGCGTCTCTGTCTCCAGAATGAGTCCAGTGTAATGATGGGTTCATCCATCAATAATGGGTTGCATCTAGTGACGGTTTCACTTGGGATCCGAGGATTTCATATGTGATATTACACCTCATCATTGCTCATTGACAACTCCTGCTGTCTGCAGACTATTAAATCAGACATCTGCAATCTGTCCAGTGCAGTTCTCTGACACAGTGACTGTGCCAGTCAGTTGGTGGAGTATGTTGTGTAAAGACACAGTAGCTGGCTGTGAGCTCTTCAGATGTCAGGCATACTAATATAAGCCATCTTGAATAGAGTGAGGACATTTCAGTGATGGAATAGATATGAAAATACAACTGGGCATTCCAAAGGGAGAAAAGTAAAATGGGGGATAGAAAAAAATAAAGATAAAAGATTTTTGACTGAAAACCACAATAAAATCCCAAATGTCTGAATTTTCTGTTGTTTTTCATTACTTATAAGCCTGAAACACGGTCCCAATGGAAACCCGGCAAATGACATGCAATATAGGCAACAGCATTTGGGAAATACAAAAATCAGATAAGAGTTTTTTATTGGCTGTGTAAAATTATGAAGTGTTCAATCTGAGGCTTGGGTTGGACATAATTCTCGTCACTCTTTAATCTGTTGGTTCAGGCAAGCAACTGAGTTACTGGGTTAAGGCCAGCATAATTTAGCTGGGGTTCCCGAGGTGTTTTACTCCATGAGATATTTGTTTGGTTATCAGAAGGAGTTGTGTTTCTCCTGTGACAGACATTAGTTGTCCAGCATTGGACTACATTGTAGAATGGAGAATAGTTATTGGTTTGCAGAGGAGAGTATGGGTGAGCCGAGAGTATAGTTTATTTAGAGTCTCCCAAAGACAAAAACAGGTGGAAATGGGTGAGGGGATCTGCTTTGAACATGGTCATTTACTTCATTCAAAAATTCCTATCATATTTGCCATATATTGTTCCATTTTACCTGTATTATAAGAAGTTGTCCATTAAACCTGTCTTTATTCAATGAGATACAGTTGACAGCCTAAAAAGTAGAATGGACCAAAGTTTCTCTCTTTGGATTGTGGTGGTTTAATTCAATTATAATTAGCGAATACTAAAGGCTACTATTTCTTGTCAATTAAATATCGATGGCTAAATTGACATCGTAAGCATTGACATTCCATGTATTTTTGTATCAATCCCTACCGCTAGGTGGAGGCACATAAACATTGATTTTGCAAGTCGTAATTCAATTTTATTTCTCCTATGAAAAAAAAAATTATGCCTCCGTTTTCTCTCCTGCAGGACCGGTGTCCATTTTTCCCAGCTCATAACAGCGTTCGATATGCCGACAACTGATATAAACAGATTTACATTATAACGACAATTCTGTCTAAAAATGAAAAACGTTTAATGTAATTAACCTATCTACTTAATTGCATTACAGTTAATGATGTAAGAGAGACAATAAGGTTTAACTTCAATAAGGGAACAATACCCTCAAGGTAAAGCCACATCCATTGTTGTTTGGCGCAACATTATTATCACTGACAAAAAAAAGAAAGAATAAAAACTGATTTATCCCTCTTCTACATCTGTTCTGATCTCACACTCCATCACATAGCCAGTCATACAGACCACAGTTCAAACAACTGAAAATCTAGAACGTCAAAACCACAGCCCAACATTTATTATTCATAGTATAGCCCGTGGGAAAGACACTTGTTTGCATTCTGTACCTAACTAAGCAGTTTTTCATTGAAACTAATATTGCCAACGCCTAGTTTATTAAAACAAAGTGTTAGCACTGGCGATTGAGTGTTAATTCAATGGTCAGAGTGCGCCGGAGGAAAATTGTATATGAAAAAGGTAAGTGCAATTGTATTAATTTGCTTTGAAATGGAACATAATCCTAGACTTGAGAAACAGTAGCTTTTTTTTTTTTTTTTTTTTTGATCTGATAAAATTTTCATGGCAAAAGTAGACAAGGTTGGTTAAAACAAAAATTGCAAAAAGGAATATTGCTTAGTCGACCTCTCCACGTGTTGCCAGTACAAGTATAGCCTGACTCTTTTCAGTGATTTCAGCTCTGGGAAGGCTGCATTGTGATAGCAACGAGAGTGTGGCACAGTCGCTCTAAGCGCGGTCACCAAACAAGTGTGGAGCACTCTCCGCTTGAGCTGCAGGTGCTAATCGAGAGCCAGTGCTTATGCGCCAGAACTTGACCTTTTCTGCCTTCGCCCTGAGCAAGGTATAAACATTCGACATTCAAAGAGCGGACCAAAGGCAAAGTCACTGAGGGAAACTGATGCCAGTGATGTCATTTTAGTCAGCGTTATCTGTCAACGATCCAAAAAGGATGGGTGATAGGTAGGTACGATTTTTCCCTCTTCATTATAGCTTGTTGAACACCAAAGTTGGTCACAATAAGAATACAATGAGTCCGTATTAGCCAATATGGCACATCTGGCGGAGGACTTTGTCGACGAAATCGGAGTTGGGAGATTAATATGTGTATCAAGTTGTGGGATTGTTAAGGCGCTTTCTTTAAAGAGAAGTAAATAAATGATTATTTAAAAGTATCTTGTTTTTATGTTATCAGAATAATTTAATCGAAAGTTTTTGGCTTTGGTATCATCTGAAAATGTACTTGTTTTTTTGGAGAAATGACGGACTGGGTTTCTGCTCTGGAATTACTGAAATTATAGTGAATTTCCCACATACTGTGAGCACCGTCTCGATCGTACCGAGGAAAGTTTGGAATGCGTGACATTTCATTTTATTTTCTAATATAGTCAGTGGCTTGGAAATGAGATTCAGTAATGATATTGTGTTATTCCGATATTGAAGCCGCGTGTTGAGCAACAGGTTCAGTTAATTTACGTGTATAATAAATCCATCCATGCTATATACAGATTTTGAACTAGACCGTCACCTATATTTAATTTAGACACACACGCACACACACATAGTGCATGCATATGCACACAATACAGCAAACTAGGCATGTGTCGCATTCTAAAGTACTCATCCTGTTCAATTCTTAATCTCTCCGTGATAAACTCAGTCAGGAAATTACAAATCCCAGACTACGGGACAGCCTCTTATCACAGACTGCACTCGTCGACTTCATCTTCATCTATGCAACCTCACAATCGATTTCGCCATCATTGGACAGCCAGCAGTCTCACGCCGTTGCGAATACAACACTCTCAGACTGAACGGATTTATTCTGACTGCCTCAGTCACACGTATTTAAATGTACTAATTGCTCCACGTAAACACAATCTAAATATTAAGTAAAAAAAAAAAAATCTACTTCACGAATTTAATTTGTTCAGACAGACTGTATCCGATAATGTTTTGAAATGTCACAATATTTCAGTTATGCTCAGGCAAAACAATTTTCTTACACTTAAGTCACATGTCGATTTAACAATCTCTCTCTCTCTCTCTCTAGCTCTTTCTCTCGCACGCTCTCTCTCTCTTTCTCTCAGATTCAAATTAAAATAGCTTCATTGGCAGAATACATATGTGTAAATGAATGCCAAAGGAAATCAATTGTAATCAATTTCACAGCGCATTGTGAAATTCAGTGAGTTAATTCGAATAAACCCAATAATATGTAACATAATAATAATAATCTGACAAATGGCATAAACATAAGGATAGCAATAACAACATGCCATTTTTATGATTTCAATATTTTAAAAAATCATTTCAATCACCACCATTATCACTGTAGTTGTCATCAATCACAGTGACAACATGTTCTCTCCTCTTGGGGTGACCGTGATTCATTGTTTGTCTTTTTCAACTGCAGCCATGTAGTCACTGAGCCTGTACTTATTCAGGATCTGCTTTGTGTCTCTGACAGAGAAGAGATACTCTGCAAAGTACAGTTTCTTTTTTAGTGTCAGAAAGCAACTTAGGTGACTTTTGTTTCCTTTTTCCCAGTGTTCCAAATTTAGGTTTTGTGATTGTTGCATAATTTGGGTTGCACTGATTAGTGGCTGAATATCAGTGCTGGCCTGATAATCTGTGTTAGTTGGGGTTACAGAATGAGTAAACCTCAGTACCAGGTAAATGAAGGGACTACCTAGGTCTTATATACTGGAACTGATAAGCTTTCAACTGTACTATGTAAGGGGCATCCCTAATTTCAGCATGTTTATTTACAATGGAAACAACATAACTCTGCTCAACATATGTTGTTAGATTAGATATTTCTGCAAAATTCAGGATACAGGATGTAACTGGATGTTTGCCCCATAGTGCCTCACTTCCATTCAGTAAAATTGGCTGAATTGCATATTTATCTGATTCATTAATTTGGGCCAGATTCTAAATAGAGTATTTAGCTTGAAAGGTGTCTCCTTATTGAATGTAATGGCCTTCAAGCCTGTCTTTTGTTTATCCCCCCCTCATATCTCTATCTCTCTCCCTCTCTCTCTCCCTTATCTCTCTTTCTCACACACACAAACACAATCCAGATCTTTATCTTGCCATCCTATTTATAGAGCAAAACAGCCACATATTATTTGCAGTGACGAGTTAAAGCTTTATCTATAGTAGGGGTACGGATCAATGTACTGTAATCTCAGGTTCTATGTGTTCACTTTATCCAAATAACCACCTGTTTATTTTAGCTATAAATGATCTTGAGTAGCCTATATACAGAGGCTGAGCGACTGCTATCTTCTACATCATTACGAAAGGGACAATTTTGTGAATATTTTCAAAATCTTTTTATCAGTAAGAATTATAAAAGCCTTACAGATTAAGTGCCCTTCAGTTTAGGGTATTGACTAAAGTGTCCTTCACCTTAGGATATTGCCTCAAGTGCTCTTCACCCAGGGATAGATGCTGAAATTCCCCTCACCTGGGATAATCACCAACCAGTACAACAGCAGAGTGAGCCAGTTAATGAAACTGTTTTCATTATTGGAATTTCAATGATGAAGGCAAGTCCAATACCGCCACATGAATGTATGTACAGTGCAATAACATGCACATAGCCAGGGCGAACCTATATTGCAGAGCAATCTTGATTTAAATTACTTTCTGTGGTCACTTCAATTTATCAAGGGAGCTTTCGCTGGAGAGAAGATGATCTCATTTCAAAGGGAAAGAGATGTTGGAAGAAGTCACAGATGTCTAGCTCCCTTTTCCAATCACAGCGCGCACCGTACAACAAATAGACCTGAGACGGATTTGGAAACCCAGCAGCTAGAAATAAAAGGGAAGAGGCCGAGCAAAGGGCACGTTTCATGACAGGACCTGAATGTGTAACAAATTGAAATGGTTAATCCAAGGTTCATTCAGAAACATCACAAGTCCATAAAAGTGACAGAGGCTGTTAGTTTTGTAGGGTGAAGGCAGAACATCAATCTTCATATCTTGGTGGCCTTTGAATGAATTTTCACAGAAGTTGAAAACACTTGCCTATTGTCTGCTTGTTGTCAAACACAAAATTTTGTTTGCATTTATGTTCAGTGTAAAATCAGCATCGATACTGTATGTATGATCGCTAAGGGATAATATATACTTTACTGGAGTGAGCTCAATATTTCACTGCACCACACAGACTTATTTTGAAAGATTAAGAAAACATATGTGTCAAATAATCATATTTGAATTGTTTTGTGTGTGAATTGTTCTGATAAGCAACACATGGTTTTAAATATGTTTACAATCACCGTATTGGCAGTGGTTTGCAGAACTTTTGATACGGTCCTGTCGTTTTATGGGGGGTAGTGATGCATGAGATTAGATATGGGAGCAAGAAGCAATTTACATCTGACACATCAATCACAGGTCTTGACCAGCCCTGTCTGAAAGTTGAGCATTTGTCTTCCTTGTGCTAGTTCAGCAGATATGCGGTGTGGAGACTCGAGAGGGATCGCGCACTTGTAAAGGTGTTGTGGACAGATATGAGGGAGGAGACAGTGGGAATAGGAAGGGGGGGGCCAGGGGTGGATGCTGTTTCCTGTTCCCACGGAGACAGGCAGATGGACGTACGCCGCGCCTTGGCGGCCGCTGGAGTAGCGCATCACAGGGGAGGTGTGCAAACAGCACTTATCTTGCGCGGCCCTGGCGCGATAAACACGTGCCCGGCGGCGATAAACACGCGTCTAATTAATCATCAGAATGGCATCACGGGGGGAGCAAACGCATTTACTAATCGCTTTATGATGCCAGTCATCCCATTAACCTTTTCAAACTCTTTTCTCTCTCCCAGGGGGATTATCAGAGCGAAGAGTCTGATTGTGCTCGGGGGGAACGGCGTGCCTTGAGCGAAGACTCTCACCAACACTTACATCAGCAAACAAACAAACCCTCTTTAATAAACAGCAAAGGCAGCGGACGGACAATGTGAAAAAGTCACCTGATAGACAAACAGCACATATTTATCAACGCCACGTCAAGCAGCAGCAGCGACTGCGATGGAGGTTGCTGAGTAGGAACGCACAAAAGAAACACACATAGACGCACAAGCACAAAATGATGGCAGAAAACTCGAGCTCGAGGGTAGACACCCCAACCAACATTTCACTGGTGAATGCTGGGGACCAGGTGTCCCAGTCCTTGCAGTACACAACGGTGTCGGTGTTCCTGGTGCTGCTGGTCTGCGGTGTGGGAATTGTGGGAAACATCATGGTGGTCCTGGTGGTCCTCACCACCCGTCACATGCGCACACCCACCAACTGTTACCTGGTCAGCCTGGCAGTGGCGGACCTCATCGTGCTGGTGGCCGCTGGCCTGCCCAACGTTTCAGACAGCCTGATGGGCACCTGGGTTTATGGGCATGCCGGCTGCCTGGGCATCACCTACTTCCAGTACCTGGGCATCAATGTGTCATCCTGCTCCATTACCGCATTCACTATAGAGAGGTGAGTGGGCAATCCCTTTACGTAGATACACACAAAAAAGACAGGGTCTGTACAGAGCCACCTTAGAGTCTTATTGAAAAACTCATGTAGCCTCTTTTGTGTGACAGGGTTTTTACAGCCATGTTTTCAACTGTGTTAGTCCCCTTCTCTTATTAGCACATATTAATGCAATCATTCCCTTGCAATAATATAAATTCAATCTAATTATGATGTCTAGACCTCCGTGAATAAACTTTCATCGTTATGCATGTTGTGCTTGTTTCCCTGTGGAGATCAATATTTTAGAATGACTACACAACATATTAATGTTCAGCTGGGTTTTTCCCCTCATTCATTTTGGCTCACTGTCCAGGTTCATTGTTGTTGTTCCCCCTTAAAGGTACATTGCGATCTGTCATCCTATGAGGGCTCAGGCTGTGTGCACGGTGTCCCGGGCCAAACGTATCATCGCTGGGGTGTGGGCATTCACCTGCGTCTACTGCCTGCTCTGGTTCTTCCTGGTGGACATCCAGGAGGGCCAGAACCAGGTGGTGCAGTGTGGCTACAGGGTGTCCCGCGACCTCTACCTGCCCATCTACCTCATCGACTTCGCCATCTTCTACGTCGTGCCGCTGCTCCTGGCCATCGTGCTGTATGCCCTCATCGCTCGGATCCTCTACACGGGCCCCCTGCCGCACCCCAGCGACACTGAGTCCGCCACCACGCTGCGCCGGAGCTGCAAGGA
The DNA here is from genome assembly GCA_022829145.1 of Albula goreensis. Lineage (NCBI taxonomy): Eukaryota > Metazoa > Chordata > Actinopteri > Albuliformes > Albulidae > Albula > Albula goreensis. The sequence goes on from CM040755.1 coordinate 27,586,791, forward strand.
GCCGTCCGAGGGCGGGGCCAAGGCCGGACGCCACGGACGCCCCAGGAGCGCACTGTCCTCCAGGAAACAGGTGTGTAAATGACAGGAAACCATGTTTCCATGGGAATCAGGCAAGTGTCAGAAGCATGCCCCCAGCAAGTGCACTTGAGTTTTTATCATATTGCACCACAAAGGTGAATCATCAGGCAGATATTGTTTGTTGGTGGCCTTGAACTGTGTTAACTGTTCGCAGTAAACGGCAACTACCTTCATTGCCTTTCTCGCGAAAATAAATATGGGTAATTAAGGTTGTCATATAATAGGGGAGCAACTGACAGTAGCAATTATCCATATGGAGTCAAAACCCAGGCTTAGATCAATAAGAGGGGTTATAATGTAGACATCATGCGCTAATCTTGACATCACATCAAACGTTAGCGCTAATGCATCTGTGCAAACTGTGCACGGAAGAGCCTCCTGTCTTGCTTGAGTCATTATTTGGCAAGCAGTTCTTTGGTTAATGATGACAGGAGACTCATCACCCTCAGCATTACAACTAGTGAGTGTTATCAGACTTTATGACATGTCCTCTGCCATTTTTTACTGCCCAAAGACCAACAAAGGAAGGACATCACTTCAGCTTGTATTCATCTCTGTATTTCTCCTGAGTGTTTCTCTGGCCCACACTGAATATCTGGTACTTTCATTTATTTATTTATTCATTCTTTCATATCTATGTATGTTGTTGGATATGATATGTAGTGATGAAAATTAGAGCAGAAACTTCCAAGCCCAAGGGGACAGACATTTGACTGGGACTCAAACCACCATCCTTCTTAAATCTGTATATGACTATATGACTCTGCATTTGTCAATGAAGTCAGCCAGCTTAGCCAGGTCTTTTTTTTCATAATTGAAGAACCCCAAACGATCCCCCAGGACCACCCCTCAACCCGCCCCCAAACCCCACCCCCTGGCTTTCAAGAGAAGCGGTCTTTTTCAACACACAGACGTTGAATTGCTCTGGGACACTAATTATCATGCAGAAAAGCTTCTTGTGAGCTTTTATCTAATGGTTTCATTGTTCATTGACATATGATTTCATTGTTTGAAAACGGAGTGAAGAGCAAAGCGTACTCTTTTCATCTACCCTTAACTGAGAGGGTTTTTAGAGCGCCAGCCATAGCTTTGTTTTAGCTGAAGAGCATGCGGTGCTCTGGGACTCCCAGACCAAGCCCTCAGCTCAAGCACATAGCACTGGGCACAGGGCACTGAACACAGGGCACTGGTTCCTGGGCAGCTGACAAACTCCAGAATCAAACCCTGATGCAGCCCATGATGACTGAAGCAGGAAGTCCCAGATGCACATGCAGTCAATACCAAGCGTACCCAATTTAAGCACAACTAGAGTATTGCTCCAGTTCAATGACTGCAGCTCAGTCAAGGGACTGAAGAGTGATAAGGAGACTGAGAGCCGATAGCTAATTTCCACAACACAGGCACTGGAGTGTACTTTAGGAGAGCTAGTGCCAATCAGAAGAGGAATCATTGCCTCACAGATGACCAGTGGTAATCTGTAGGTTCCAAGTGAGTTAGCAAGAGGGTACAAGGTTACAGAATTCAGGAGTTAGTGGTTGCTGATGTGGTACAAATTCTCATATCACTTGCTCTGTCTTGAGAACTATAGATGATAATCATCAGTTTCATATGCAAGCCTGTCTTCTCCAATAAATTGGGGACTCTTGCAATGACTTGGCATGAGAACGAGTTTAGATACTAACTGTGATGTCGATGGAAGATGTGACCATGAATCCAACTTTTGTTTTGTCTTCTGAGCACTTTATTCATTAAAAATAATTATGCACTGTGATTGTTTTAATTAATAACCCCCCAGCTTTTGTCGTTGACTTGTAATGAAATTCGGCTTTTTGCCATAAACATACTTTGTTGATTTCCGTGATCAACAAAAAAAAATTTATGAAAAAAACTTGTTCTGGAAAATCTATTTTAAAAACTATTTTAATGAGGGAAAGGTAAGGACTCCAGGAGAAATGTTCAGATTTTTATATGTTCCATAATTGTGGGTAAAACATGTTTGTTTAATCATTAACTGCATTACCGGATGGCATTTAATAAAATAATGTTATGATTTGATGTAGCGTGTGCTTCTGTTATACTTTCTGATATTAATATACAGAAGATTAAAAATTTTGCATGCATGAAAAGATTTCACTAACCCCTGCAGTGGACTAACAGAAGCTTTTCCTACTGTTTCTTTTCAGACGTTTTTGAAATGATAAGTGAATGGAGAATGAATACTGTATATTCTAGGTGAAACTGGAATTGACTGGCCTAATTTTTAAATAATGAATTGGGGTTTCAGACACTTTTTTCTGTAATTTGAATGTAATCTGAAGGGATAGATATGGAGATGGAGTTTAAGGAAGGAACTTGTGTTCAGACAATCTTGAATCGGAGGTGAATGAGTGGAATTGACCCCTAGTGGGAATTTAATGGAAATGGCATTATATTTTAATCTGAAATCTAAGCGAATTGATCTTTAGAGGGAATCAAACAGGAGACATATTAGTAGAGGGGACGTAAGCCAACTCAGGGGAATTGACTCTAACACCACTCTTATTACATTAACTCAGACTGGACTGAATTAGTAGCTTTGTTTAAAATCATATGTATACGTCTATAGTTTGGTAAGCTACTGTGATTCCAGCAGACATAATGTGTGTGTGTGTGTGTGTGTGTGTGTGTGTGTGTGTGTGTGTGTGTGTGTGTGTGTGTGTGTGTGTGTGTAGGTGGGTCGGTGGGTAAGTGTGTGTGTCAGATCCAATTCAAATACAGTACCTGAAAAACTCTAATCCTTTAGACTCTGCTAAATTACACCAGTAAAATTAAAGTTACTGCAGCTTAATGAAAATTCTAAAAGAAAGATCTATTTTTTACCCATATGAGGATAAAGATGTTGTTTCATGTGATTGCATGTCCTGGTTAAGAACATTAAGGTGTGCACATGGGTGCATAAATGTGCAAGTTCCCTATCTCACCCCTGAATATTTACAGACTGCTGACGAGCCAGTGATTTGCACAACATCCTCTGTGATGTCCACAATGAAGCTTTCACACTGTGAGTTATTCCAGCCTCCAGATTCTCATGCTTGTGTTTCACCGAGTACACACTTTCACCCTTATCAGTCCTGAACACTCTAAACGTTGGAGTGAATCACTGGAGCAAATGGGCCAGCTCAGGACAGGGAAATCCGCTGATATGAGCAGTCTGGAACGATGCGGTGGTATATATCACCGCCGAGGACAGTGAAATCTGCTGATATATGCTGGGCCAGATGATGTGGCAGTATATCTGTTTGTTAAGGGTTATGAGAGCTTTTATTCTTGCGCTGCATCTTTGGATGTAAACAGCCTCGCCTGCTCAGGCATCTTTCCGTTGCTTATTTCGCGCAAAAACACAGACCTTTCGTGGCCGCCTGCATGGTTCGTTCCATTCGTTCCATTTGCGCTGATGAGCACCTTTGGTGACGAACCCTGCCACGCGTCCTGGTCTCATTATCTCCTCGCTCGTTAATTAAACCGCCCCTCTCTGCCTCCCTCTCGTTTAATTTGGGCATTTTCCGCTAGGTGGTAATTTCAACCTTATTTCTAAAGGTCAGAGTCAACGGTCACATTTCAGCAAGGAGAATTTGAATGTGTTCTTTAAAAACCAGCTTTTTTTGACCTCAGGCTATAGTTATGGCCTTTGTTCTCTGTCTTCAGTTATTGTTCCTTACAAAGAGAAGGTTTAAGAAAGATGAGTACATTAGCTCCGTTTGTGCAAAAGATTTTGCAATCGTTAAGATGTAAGTAGGGAAAACACCTGCCTCATTGTGGAGGAGTTTAACAACTGAATGTGTTGGCTCTCATGTTTCTCTTCCTTTAAATTGCCTTCATTTAAATATTAAATGCTTTACTGTCATGAAATGCAATCCATCAACTATTGGGAAAGCATATGCAGTATATTTATAACACAACAAAATACAGCAATAAAGTAAAATTTTGTAAAAGCAAGATTTTGGTTAGTATGTGTTGGCACATATTAGACAGACAGTAAGCTTTGTGATTCATTTCCTTCCTTTTCTTGGTTGATTTGTTTCATCTTTTTTCACACCAACTCCTTGGACTTCAAAATCGTAGTATCCAAAAGCCATGGGCAAAATAATAAATAGAGTGGGTTTTACAGTTAGTACAGGCCTAGTGTCTACCATAGTGTTTTATATATTGAGAGATTTAAATTACACATTTAAATAACACCATCACACCTGGTCACTTCATTCTTTCTCTCTCATCTTTCACTGTCACTAAACTGATTACGTAGTTAAACAGGCAGAGTTTGCCCTTAACATCTTTAGATGTCTTTTTTGAGTCTCTTGTAGCCGTGCACTCTTTGTTTTTCATTTTGAAAATAGATGGCTCATACACACTAGGCTCCTCTGTCACTTGTTTTCTTATTGATCTTATCTCCATTGTTGCTTTTTTTTTCTTTTCTTCAGTGACATTTTCATATGTTTTCTTTCACAAGTCAGCGGGGAAGGTCTCCCACTGAGTGCTCCTCGCTCACCGATCACAGAGCTGTTACTAGGGCTACAGAAGCATCACATGTTCAACTCACAAACCTGCAGATGCCCTGCCAGCAGATTCCAGGGGGGGTCACCAGAGAGTGAGGAGGCCATTGGGTTTGCTGACCTTACCTATTATTTATTCATTATAAACCCATTTTGGCTGGCTTTGTAATAGGACATGATATTGTACAATATATACACACACACACACACACACACAAACGATATGATTCATTTCTGACATGTCATCTCCCAGATGAACACTTGAGGGTTGATATGTCAGAATTTCAATTGTGGAAATATGGACAGTGTATAGTGTTCATCCTTTCACTTAGTATCAGTATTCAGGAGAATGAATTTTCAGACAACACTGAATGCACTTAGGAGTTTATTGTGATGTGGAAAGTTGTATAATGGCACAAGCATTTGATCTTGGGCTTAGTGTCCAGGGGGTTAGCGTCATACCTCACAATTTTGAGTGAGGTGAACCCCCCCACCAGACCACTAGAAGAGAAAGAGAAATACAGAAGAAAGGAAGTAGACATGAAGATGGAGATGGGGAGGGGGAGAGATGCTGGAAGCAGTGTGTCTGATGGGCGATAAGGTACGAGGCAATTTAATACCTGCGGAGAAAACCGGATTGGACGGATAGAGGTATTTCAATAAGGGGTTGTCTGAAAATACTTCACCTGAATGTTTGTTATAACAAACTCCATTTATGATCACCACCACCTTATATAATATTATGATGTGAATTTATTTTCCCTCTCTCTTAAGGACGTGATTTGATCCAAGCTGAAAAGTTGAAAGGTCAGTTAGAACATTAGCAAGATGACACTGATTCAAACCTCACCTTGTCTTTCTTCTACCGTCTTTCAGGTGACGAAAATGCTGGCGGTGGTGGTGATCCTCTTTGCACTGTTGTGGATGCCCTACCGCACTCTGGTCCTGGTCAACTCCTTTGTGGCCACGCCCTACCTGGACCCATGGTTCCTCCTGTTCTGCAGGATCTGCATCTACTCCAACAGCGCCATCAACCCCGTGGTCTACAACCTGATGTCTCAACGCTTCCGCTCAGCCTTCCGCAGCCTCTACCATTGCCAGGGGGAGGGGGCACGGCGCCGGTCCCTCTCCACCGTCACCGTCGGCTACAGCGTGGCCAGAGACCCCGCCACCACGACCAGCACCACCACCATCGCTGCCAATGCCAATGGGATGAAGGCGAGGGTTGCCATGGAGACAGGCATCACAGCGGATATGGGCATGGAGATAGAGAAAAAGGGCAAGGTGGTGTCCTTTGGGAGGGATGGAGAGGCGGAGCCACTGGAGAGGGGGAGGAGCAACTCAGTCTGTGATAAGCTGGTGGCCACTGCTGGGCAGGCTGAGCAGAAGGACGAGGCCCTGCAGCACACTGTCGTCTAGAGCTGTACACGGGAGTCATTCCTACATTTCTGAAACATCAGACCAAAGCCTGATTCGTTACATGTTTAAAAACAAACCTCAAAATGAACTCTGGATACTTTAAAATACATTCAAGTCCAAAACCTGACTGGCTGATGGGTTGCACTAGATTGGGGGTGATTTTTTGGTCACCACAAATACTTGTATAAAAACTTGCATATTTTAGTCCTGAAGATAGCAAATCACTGAAAACTGCTTTTATGCCAAGTGGTCCTCAGATCAACATTTGCCTGCTTGTATACCACCCTTGCCAAACTGGAACATGTTTGGCCACACATTTAAAACAGAAAACCGAAACCAGAGTTTGATTGGATGTATTCTGTAAAAAAAAATATTGACAACAAATCCTCCCAGACTAGAGCATGACTGGATACTTTTTTGAAAAACTTTCCTGGGCAGATTCTGATTGGCTGCTCATTAATCTGCTCACCAGACTGCAGGACAACTGAGACATCACCAGACTGCATCGTGATTGGCCACTCCTTGGCAAACTTGGCAGGCTGGAGAATGATTGGCCACTCATCAAAGAATTCACCAGATTGCATCCTGATTGGTCACTCATCAGCAAACTAGGCGATGATTGGCCATTCCTGTACAAAACAGGAAATAAAAACTCCCCAGAGAGTTCTGGCCTAGATAGCCTCAAAGAAATATGGAGAGGGCAGCCATAGGGACATGTGTTTGTAAGGGAAATACATTGCTGTACAGAGTGTTTCCTGAAGGGTCATTATGGCAGGACTGGTTACAAGAACTTAGGGGGGCTTTTCTGTATGAATACAGATTCAAAGCGTATCTCTGTGGGAAGGCAGCTGTTCTTTAGGCCTGAGGACTTGAATGGCTGCTTAGGCTTTCATACTTCCTGAGTGCTCACAGACATCTGCACATAGATATGGTGAGAGACACATTTTTGAACAGCAAAGATGGGGAAGGATGAAGAAGAACTGGTTTGTTGCTTCTGCAAAGGGAAAAAAACAAGAAGAATACCAGGATGGCTTGTCTATCTACCAAGCTTCTCCTCAAAATCTATAATTTTCCTTTCAAGTAGGAGACAGGGCAGAGTGCTTGTCCAAGGACGTTGGGGCTAAGCTGGCACTTCTTAAAGGATGTGAGCGGTTATCCACATACGCCTTTGAGCAGGCAGCTGTGTTTGTCCAAAATTGCATCATATGGGCAGCACAAACCCTTTATAAATAGCTTTATAAATAAGTCTTTAAAAAGACTCCTTTGTTCTGTTGGAGGGCTGATTTCCTTATGAATATTTGTGGGAGTACTCCTGTTCTAATATGAATTTTGATGGGTCACACTGTATCTTTATGGAAGGGCCGTGATGTGACACACACACTGTGTTTCTGTTGGAGATGGCTGTTCTCCATGAATATATATGGTTCACACTGTATCTCTATTGGTGGACTGATAAAAGATGCGACAGCAGTTTTTTTAACAGGGACACTGTTGTTTTGTAGGCGAGCCTTTCTCCTTTATAAACACAGAGATGTGGCACCAGTTTTGTGGAGGCCTGCTCTTCTTATGAATACAGATTATGACAAACTGTATCTCTTTTGGAGGTGTTCTCCATGAATACAGAGTGTAACACTGTAGTTGCTGCTGTTATTTATGAATTCAGATGTGAGTTTATGGTTTTGCAGGAAGGCCACACTGGTTTATGAATACAGATGTGAGTCTATGGTTTTGCAGGAGGGCCACACTGGTTTATGAGTACAGATGTGAGTCTATGATTTTACAGGAGGGTCATACTGGTTTATGAATACAGATGTGAGTCTATGGTTTTGCAGGAGGGCCACACTGGTTTATGAATACAGGTGTGAGTCTATGATTTTACTGGAGGGTCATACTGGTTTATGAATACAGATGTGAGTCTATGATTTTACAGGAGGGTCATACTGGTTTATGAATACAGATGTGAGTCTATGATTTTACAGGAGGGTCATACTGGTTTATGAATACAGATGTGAGTCTGTAGGTGTGTTAATGGGTCAGCAGGGCCATCTGTCTCTGTCATGTTAGAGCCCTAGTTGTGCTTGTAGTGGAGTGTGTCTGCTGTCAAACCAGGGCTGTGCACTTCATCTTCCCATCCATCTTACTTTCATTTCCATCGGTTTCAATTTTCCCTTTCTGCCCATGTCTAGCCCTGTGCTTCATTCCATCCATATCACATATCAAGGCAGTGTGTGTGTGTGTGTGTATGAGAGAGACTGTCAGGGTGTGTTTGTTGTGTATGCAGTATATGATTATGTGTGTGTGTGTGTGTGTGTGTGTGTGTGTGTGTGTGTGTGTGTGTGTGTGTGTGTGTGTGTGTGTGTGTGTGTGTATGAGAGAGACTGTCAGGGTGTGTTTGTTTGTGTATGCAGTATATGATTATGTGTGTGTGTGTGTGTGTGTGTGTGTGTGTGTGTGTGTGTGTGTGTGTGTGTGTGTATGAGAGAGACTGTCAGGGTGTGTTTGTTGTGTATGCAGTATATGATTATGTGTGTGTGTGTGTGTATGAGAGAGACTGTCAGGGTGTGTTTGTTTGTGTATGCAGTATATGATTATGTGTGTGTGTGTGTGTGTGTGTGTGTGTGTGTGTGTGTACGAGAGAGACTGTCAGGGTGTGTTTGTTTGTGTATGCAGTATATGATTATGTGTGTGTGTGTGTGTATGAGAGAGAATCTCAGAGCGTGTATATTTGTGTATGCAGTATATGAGAGTGTGTGTGTGCGCGCGCACCTGAAATTACATGGTTTGTATATTTTAATATTGCATTTATTGTTAAATAATAGGCTGTGAAACAGCCCAGTTAAAACTAATATATTCCCCATGTTTTCTCGTGCCTTGTATTATATCGCTGATATGATAAATATTGTTATTGGCTGGATGGTACATTTTTGGAACATTGACGATGCTATCAGTTTTAATTTGAATTTGATCTCTCTTGCAGCGAGTCCACAGCAACGAACGACTGTGAAAAAGCTTTGTGTTTGTTTGTGAAGAATGCACGTTATAGCATAGTAAAGCTGGTTCATTTTTTGCCAAAGTATAATAAAATTCTAACAAAAAAAGCATTTTTCACTCATTTCTTCTCAATGCCTTTCTCCTCCCTACACAACAGACAGTTTTTTTCAAAGTCAGTTCTATCTTAAATGTAATTTTGTTCAATTTTTACATGCAGTTCCAGACAGTAAAGAATTTTATAATGAGCTCTGAGATGATTTTTCTAGCTAAATGGGTGACTTGTTAATTCCAAAATTGGTTTCATGGAAATGAGGTGAGAACTGTGGTAATTGTAGTAGATTAACAACATAATGGCTTTCATTCAACACTACAGTTTCAGACAGGAGTCTTTACCAGTAACCTTGGACCACATTTAGTTTTATAAAGTGATGTTTTTTCAACCTGAGATGCTTAATTATTAAACTTAAAAACAGAATAGATGACCTCCAGAGTTCCAGGGATTTTTAAAAATAAAGAAATCTGAGGGTGAACAGGACTCCTCTAAGCACTGATGTCACACAGCAAACTGCGAGGAAGCCTAGATGAGGAGGAAGGATGTTTTCTCTTAAGAAAACATGAATACAGTTTTTACCTTGAGAGATATTTCTTCCCTTTTGTTCAACAAAAAGTGGACATGGATGAACATACATACAAAAGCCTGCACACAAACAGGCACATAGCAGACACACACACAAACAGGCACATAGCAGACACGCACACAAACAGGCACACAGCAGACACACACACAAACAGGCACATAGCAGACACGCACACAAAGAGGCGCGCACACACTTTTCTTCCCATGCTGTAATCCGGAGGACATCTGAGCGTGAAATCACCGATCAAACGAATTTACTACGGAAAGCAGATGACAAATTACAAATCCGAGGCTCCCCGTACAGGAGAGCTCGTGCCCGGCTGCGGCCAGTCAGTCAACCGGATGGTTGCCGTGGTTACGTGCGTTTTGTGCAGTTATTAGATTGGAGAGGTGTTGGCGAGGCAGATAAGACGCCCCTGAAAATGGATTGCTGACCGGGAGCCGGGTGCCAGTCTTGCAAGTGATAAGCCCCCTTTTCAGCTGCGTGCCATTCACTGAGACCAGACTGCCAGGCTGGTGGAGGTGGTTCGTTGAACTCCGAAAATAACTCATGACTTCATTTGGAGGTATTCAGAACTGTCTAGTGCTATATCCAGTCAAAGAGTTTTCCCTATTGCCAGATTTTAGGGATACAATTTAGGAAATTCCAGTTCGCTACAAACTGAGCACAAAAAATATCACTGATAGATCAACATTCGTCATACTTTGACACAACTTTTTTTCACGAAAATCTCAATGAGACAAAATAGAAATTACCGCAAAGACCCTCAAACAAAGATATTTGACTACCGCAAAGCCCTCGGTGATAATGTTTTGGTATTCTTTAAGCGCATTGGTAACCTCTCTGATTGACTGGGCAACATCAGTTTATCTCTGATTCCTGCGTGATAACGACAGTCACTAGAAAGCAGTAGTCGGACAGAAATGAGAAATACAGAACTGAAAACCCACCAATTCCGACAGAGGATATTCTGTACATTGTTGTAATTTAAAGGCATGCTTTAAATTACAAGTGAGCATTCCAATATCGGATGAAAGGAGCCAGGAATAAAATGTTATGAGATGAGATTTGTGGCCTTGACCTCCCCTGTCTCTCTTGCTGTCAACCTCTCATCCCTCAATATAATTAAGTAGACTGCTTCTCATCCCTCCTTTTGTCCCTCTCCAATGACGTTATCGTTCATCCACTGTCCCTGTAAGCAAAGAGTCTGTGACTGAAGGGGCAAATCCTTCAATTAGGCACCTCAGAAAACAAAGAAACAATGAGGACACTACCTGGAAGTAGAGCAGGTAAAAGGGAATGGAAGACAAATACAGTCAACCAATCGGCTCAACATTTTAATGCAAAAGCTGTCATTTTGAATGCAGTCAGAGCCTTAATCCCAAGAACGTATTTTGACTTGGCTGTCATTAAGAATAAAAAGCAAGCCTAACCACAACTAAAACAGTAATACAGTACATGAGGAATCACCAAATGTCAAATATGTGTGCCCACAGCTACTATATACATAACAAACAGTGATCCAGGTATCAACTTTGGTTTCTCACAACATCCACGGTTACTTAGGATTGATGTTCCAAAGCATTTCTAATTGTTTAGTAAGTGTTATTCCCTTGGGTTTTCTGTCTTTCACAGAAAGTTTGTGGAACGTTCTTGCGGAAAAGTTATCTGTCAACTAAATGACAATATAATAAAAAATCACTGTTTGTGTTGTGTTATGTGGGCGAAAAATGTCAAGTCTAAATGATTAGAGCCAGGCTTAAATCGTGTCCCTTTATTAAATGTGTTATGTTTGGTAGGCCTGCTATTTACCAAGAAAATATCCACCACAGTTAGGAGAGGAGCTGTGGTTTCCCTTTTTCAGTAGCTTCATGGATATACAACCCGCATCTACACAGCAACCCAAACTTCCACCTTTTTGCCAAGGAATTCTATAAATGGGAAAAAAACAGAGGAGCAGACGTCAATGCCACGTCAATCTGGCTTTCATTCGAGGGCTAGACTGTGACCTGGGTTAGCAGTGGCTCTGGCTAAGGGAAATTTTCTTCCTGCACTTTCCAATCAATAACATTGATTGGAAAAAATGCAACCACCCATGTCCATTAACTGAGAGCAAATGTGCTTGGATCACCATGAAAATACCCTTCCATTCATGTCTCCGACTATTTTGTAGAGAATGAATGCGTCAACAGGGTTGCAGAACCTGAACTAACTACACCGAAGTCTGTGCCATGCTGGGGACAGGGCATGTAGTGTCTTAGGTAGAAGATAAGAAGTAAGGAAAGTACTTCTTGTACCTAGTGCAGAACAGTCACACAAATAATCCTTTTCCCCCTTGTGTCTCCAAACAGCTGGGCCATCCCACATCAGGTTACAGCAATCTCTCAAATACAAGGTTAACTCAGACTCTCTCTGTAAACAGTAAGCAAAAACCTTCATATGTTTGGGGGGGCCGATGAGGTAGATCAATAAGTCATAAAAGAACCAAAATTGGACTTTAAACTGTCCAAGTTGTCAAAGGAAGAAGTCAGCTTATGCTTGGTTCATGCACCTGCAGGGAAGGTGGATATTGCATTGGAAAAGTCCCAGTTAAGGTCAGTAAGACAGCTACCTGGCACACAGTAATTGCCTGATCTAGGTTAGCGCTTCTTGCTGTATCAGATTGATTAGAGATGCCCCTCTGGTCAAATGTTGAAAACCCCTATCCCCCACCCTTTGTGGATTGTCTCTCAATCCACTAACCAAGAATAGCTCGTAGAGTGTGTTACTTGCTAGTGACAATCACACCTGTTATGGGCAATAGGGCCATTGTCATGGAAACAACAACTCAACAAATGCTGGCATCTGTGCAGATGCATTCACACAGCACCGAAGCCCTGAAAACCAGCTGCAAAGCATGGAGCAGAGCACGGTCACTTCACAATGGAAGGAGCCCAGAGGTATGACTGACCGCAACACAGCCTTCGTCATGGTCAAATGTTCACAAGTGCACCTGTCCAACAAAAGGATGAACTCAAAAGGTGAAATGTGGTACACCTGGACATCTTGACATAAGCACAAATTCTGGCATTATGACAATAATTGTTAAATAAATTTATCATGATTTCCTGAAGTTTACTATCACTGGTGTCGATTGCATTGGCTTTAGGATTGTGACTCCAAATGCACCCTGCTTTATCCACCAGGGCTGTAACTAACACAGACTACAGTGAAAGACATGGCAGCTATTGTACTGTGCTTCATGAACCGTGGAATGAAGAAGAATTGGGCTTAAAAATTGTTCTAAACAAGAGCAGACGTTTTCAAACTTGATGGGCATGGTAAGTGGAAATTGAGGAATGAGGGCAGATTGTTCCAGAAACAGAGGTGATAGGGCCACTTCAAAACCCATTCTCAATGAGATCAAATGGGAAGGTGACCAATGTTCTTTCATGCAGGTAGGTGAACAGTAATAGTAAACATTAAGCAATACTGTGCTAAACAAGTCTGCTATTACTCAGCTGTGGCGACCTCTACATCAACAGTGACTATGAATGTTTTTGGTCAGACTTACGTATAACAGAAAACAGTAAGCCAAACTATTGACTGCTTTTCCATTAAAGACTGACAGTTTTTTTTTGCTACCTGCCTCATTGACCACAGAGACACAAATCAGTACTCCTTTGACCATTGACCTATGACATATAACCTCTGCTGCCTGCCCTATCAAATTTATCTACAATCACTTGTCACACTTGTTCTTCAAACAACATGTGTCATGTCATGGTAAGAGCCCCCTGGGGACTCAGAAATAAATCAACTGGAAAAAAGTGGTGTCTCGGAAGATTTAATGAACACCCATTTGTCACATTAATAGCTATTCTGAATTTCATGTTACAGAGTCTCTTTCCTGTCTATTACCATCTTCAAACATCAAGCAATCTAAATGGCATGATGGTGAGTGTACCTTTTTTATATAAGTGTAATTTATGAGTGAAAAGCATTAGGAAAATATTAATTAAGTGTAATTTACTGTGTGAATAGACTGGTATGAAATTACAAAAGAGCCCCAGGGGAATACAGTCAGTATACAGGAGTATCTTAAATTTATACATTGCTTCAAAAAAAAATGGGCTAAGAAATAATAAGGAAGGTAAAAACAGACCATTCTTGAGGCCTATTTGTTGTTTTATCAGTAACCACCAAAAAATAACAAATTTTAAATCACGATTTAACTCTCAGAAATAAAGTGTAGTTGTTCTTCTGGATATCACACACAGCCATTTGCTTCGTCCAGATGTCTCCATGACACAGTGGTTCTCTTTGGGTGCACTCGCCATATGGAGAAATATTACCATTCCAGACGTCAGACAGTCTGTGCATGAAATGAATGCAACATTATTAGGAAATTTACATGAGGGCTATCTCCTAAAATGTTCCCAATCAATAATTAAGAACAAGAAATCTCTGCAAAGAGGGCATTTTTTTACCCAGTGGATATGGAGAAGTTTTAACAGTAATAAATACAAGCACCCACAAGAAAACAAACTAAATCTAATAGTGAACACCTTGGTCTCACTGCAGTATTTCTACAATTTGTAGAAACTTCAATTTTCCTCTCTTCCGCTGAGCTCTTGAAGAGCGACAGAGCTTGGGAAAGAGACTCACCCTACATATATAAAATGTTATGATTCTTTTACTGCGCTTACCAAGGGACTGAGCAACAGTGTGCTCTCACAGTTGGGGGGACCGATCCAACTGTTGGGCAGTTGGCGTGGGTCACTAGATTGGTTCTGCGAGATTCAGTCATCAGGAGCCACTCATGATCTCGGTCTCCAGCACTTCTGCTCAATGTCCTTTTGATTTCCATGGCGACAGTAACTGTGGCATCATTGGCGATTAGCTGATTGGTTTTAACGAGGGCCTGCGGTGACTGTAAATGAAGTGGAGGTAGAACAATAGGTGAGAGGAGCAGAGAGATCTGTACCTCTTGTCTAAACAAAACACTTCAAGGCACACTTCAGAGTGCACGAGCAGAACGTCATAGACCGCACTCATGAACGTCAGGTAGTCCCACTCAGGCAGTCATCAGTTTCACACACACAAGCTAGGAGCCATGACTGTCGTCTCGCTCCTTAAAAGGGAAAATGAAGAAAATCTATACACCTGAGACTTTTGGGACTCCTTTGGGTTAGGTATTGAGTAAAGAACAAAACCACTCATTTCAGGAGAAGGGCTACTGGGGGAAAGATTGTGATTTATAGGGTTTATTTTGTTGTTGTGTATATATGGGAAAAGTACAGAAATTTGAGGTGGGATTGAAACATTTTTGCAGACATACAGAATATGCATGTCTGTTATTAATTTCACATTTGAAGAGCTTTAAGTCATGAATCATAACACAGATCAGGGCCAATGTCCGAAAATCATAAAGCTACTGTATCAGTCAAAAAGAAATCCAGACATCAAAATTGACGATATCAGCACGAATCTAAGGACATTACATACCTGAAATTTAAATCTAGATTCAACATTTGACAGGTTGAAATGCAAATTGACAAAACTGCAAATATGCTTCTAAAATGATCTACACCTTTTCACGCATCAGAATACATGTCAAGTCAAGACTTCTCTGGATATTGACCATTTTCGCCTAGAGGGAAACAGATTTCTTTTACCACGCAATGTCAGAACACTAGGTCAAAATGGCAAAGACCTGAAGACTGGTATAATTATATTTATATTCTCACTCTCTCTTTTTCTTTCAATTGACAACTGTCTCCAGACAAAACAATATATACAAGAAATATTACCACAGCATGGGAAGTTGTGTCAGACAAGCATTAATAAAATACAAGAGGAATATACAACATGTAGATTTATGCAAACATGTAAATACATGAACATTTAAAAGGGGCACTATAGGAATATATGGATAAGTCATTGAGTTTTTAGGTGGTGTTTGTGTGTGTGTGCGTTTCTATGTCTCATCAGAGCAGGTAGATGGTAGACTTGCCGCAGGCTTGGAGTCAGGGAGTGAACGTGATCCAATGGAAAGTGGATAAAGACACGCACACATGCGTCACACAGACCACAACCCGACCCCCGTGCATTGACGTGTACACGATTATGTGCTCCTCTTTTCCTCTCACCTGCGCGAAACCCCCGCACCTTTCCCAATCACACTACACAGCTGCAGAGGTGTTAATGGTGATGGATTAATTGCATCTTCAAAAAAAGAAACATTGAACACAAAGGAAGTATTGAACACATTCTGTATGTACATTTCTGAGCTGAGTGAAACAGTGAAATACCCTACATTTTCCTTTTCATCAAAGGCAGGTAAATGTCTGCTCCATAATAATATAATTTACTTCCTTGTGATATGAATGTATGGTTTTCGATTCAAACACACACACATTTTAGATATAAAGAGGTAAGTATGTTTTACATCTTATATAAATCAGGCACAAAGCATGTTCAAGCACCTCCCCATCTTGCATGAGCCTCAGTGATGTCACAATTGTTGCCTAAATATGGAGTGTCCTGGTTTTTCAGGTGGGCTTCTAATATGTTGTGTTTTGACTGCTCTTTGTTCCTGCCACTGTCTTTGTGCTCAATATGAGCTTGATCCCAGGTCCCTCAGTCACACTCACATTCATTCCACTTATTTTCAGACCAGTGACCCCAATATCAACAGGTCATCCAAGGTTGTCTCCAGTTTATACCGCTTCAAATTAACACTGACCTAATGGAAGGATGAGGGTCTTAAATATCACACATGCACACACACACACACACACACACACACACACACACACACACACACACACACACACACACACACACACACACACACACACACACACACACACACACACAGATCATTTCTCTGTTGTTTTGAGGAGTATGCTGGTAAAAGCTATAGACACACCCTCCCAGTGCGGATAAAAAGTGGGCTCCTCAACAGAATGGAGGGAGTGGAAGCAAGTAATGTCTCAGTGACATTCAAATCCACGCTTGTTTGCTTTCTCTCTGACTGGGCTTTTTTTGAAGAAATTCAGTTAGTGGTAGTTAACGGAAATAAACCTATCCACTACAATGTGGGCCTGCAATGGAGGTTGAGATGTTTCTCATTCATCTTTTTTGCTACTAGAAAAACATGGCCTTCTGTGGGTCCCTGGAGATTCATTGTATAAGAAAGCACTATGGAGAGGTTTACAATAGGAAAACTATATTCACCTCCCGATGGCTTCCCTCATTCTGAAAGCGCTGTATGCATGTCTAACACCCACATTTGTGCCTGTACAACCTAATATGTAAACAAATATGGAAACGTTATTGGTATATGCTCCATGTCCTGTATATAACTGGTTACTTACTACTGCAGCATGTTTTTGGACAGCCAGGGGTAGGATTGACTATTTGAGGGAATATTAACGCACCACTTCGGATTTGAGTACTCACACTGGGTTTCCACTCCACCAAGCAGAGTGTCAAACTGCTGAGAGTCGACACGGCAGAACGAATGCCATCACCACTAATCGCTGATCAATACTCCATGGGTCTCTGGGATGGGGGAGAGTGTGAATGTGTTCTGTTATCTCTTACTGCTAATCAATACTCCCGTCCACCCATTTGGCCCCTGGGGTCTGTTTCTCATATACTTTCCGCACACACACACACACATCACAGATGTACAAACACACACACCACAGATGCACACAGACACACACACACACACACACCAAACATAGATCACAGAAGCACACAGACATAAATGCATACACACATGCACACATACCCACAACAAGTTCACAAAATTGGAAGCATGCATACATAAACCCACTACAAATGCACACACACATGCATGTGTGCGCGCGAACACAAATATCACAGATGCATACACACACACATACACTGTGACACTCATGCATTGATATACATAAACACATACATATATACTGTACATCCACATCACACCACCACTACAAGACTCACACATTAAAATACAACCACACAGCACAGAGGTCAATACGGACAGCTTGCACTGGCTGATTAATTCATTTTTAATCAGCCATAATTAAATACTTCTGTCGGATAAGATTGCTTGAGGCATAAAAAAGAACCGCATAAAATATCAAGGATGCAGTAGAGCATGAATAAACATGGTAACTGCTCAGTTTAAATTCGCCTTGCTCAAAATATGAAGTGGTAGCACTCACAGTTAAATGAGATTGTGAATGACGGAGAAGCAGAGATGTCAAAACAGAAAAGAAATTGGAAGAGATTAAGAAAGGGAGACAGGAAAGACAGAAAAAGGATGGGAAAAGGGGTAGAGATGGATAGAGGGAGACAGGAAAGAGAGAAAAAGATATTTCTTCCCGTAATTACACCCTTCAAATGTTGGACCCAGTCAGAGCTGAGTTCAGATGGATGTGTGTGTATCTGTGTGTGGGTGAGTGTGTGTGTGTGTGTGAATGTGTATTCAGTATGAGGGCGTATTCAAAAGTATTTGAATGTGTGTGCATTAAGGTCACATATACATTGAACTAAGTTCAGGGGAGACTAGCCTGAAATGTTACTTGGCATATTTTTAAGTAAAAAAGAAAAATAAAGAAGAATATAATTAATCTAGAATATATCAGTATGCTGATTACTTACTGCTTTAGATGACTTCACTCAACCAATCACAGCATTGCGTTTTAATGCCTGGAAATTATCCACTTGTGGATTTTAACCCCCATGGGGACTTCTTATGTTTAACCTAATTTCTGTTAACTGCAGGGATGGCTTTTGAATGATCATCCAGGTACGATAAGATTGTAACATATTATCAAGGAGCAAGGTGAAATGAATACTTATGCTTCTTGGTCATGAGTTCTAAAAGTTAATATGCTTAGCAAGTAACTCATTACCATAGAAACAGAACTGAATATGATAGCCAATGAGATAAGCCACTGGGTGCTTATATAGCAGGATTGTTTAAAAGTAGAGAACATAAGTGCCTTCAAGAAGGCTATGATGAATTCAGCTCATATGATGAACTATGTGCTCCTTACATTTTGATAACTGTGTACCAGTTAAAGTGTACTGCCAAGAGGTAATTGATGACCACCTGAAACCCTCCCACTTTCAAATTTGGCCAATTACTGAAGGCAGAGGGGGTCATGTTTATTTTTTTATGTTTTATGTAGTCAAAAAAAAAAATGACTTGGTGGGGACCTTAGAGTGGCGCATTCTGTAAAGACGTTTGTTCTGAAAGTGAAACTTGAGCCCTGGAACTGGGTTTTCCCAGCCACACAGCCGAGAAATGCACTGGCAGGGCAAAAATTGGCCCAGCATCACTGATAGGGGGAGAGGCAGTTGCTTCTGCTGCTCTCATTGCTCTGTGGCGGCCACTGCTGGTCAGACAGGGTGCCTGCAGATGCACAAACTGAGTATATGCTGACTTTGTCCTATTTCGCGCCATAGATCATATGTAATTGGTGGTGCATCAGGGGTGTGAAAAGCGGCAAGATTAGTTGTCACATGAACAAGAGAAATCACACGCCTATGGCTGTCCCCTCCTGAATTCAGCAGGAGGGGTTTGCTAGAGAGCAACAAGTTGGTTGAGTACAGGTTGGGAAAATAGAGTAAAATCTGGGCTATTCATTATTAAAACGGTTTAGTGGACCATTTAAATACACCTTCAATTAGCCTTAAACTAACGATATACAACTTTTCAAAAAGAAAAAAGTTTAATTATGAGGACTGCAGTTCGCTACTGTTTGTCTTCTTTTTTACTTACAAAAAGTGTCGACTCAAACACAAATCTGACTCAGACTGTGCGCAGACTTTACGTCTACTCAGATTCTTCACTTGCTCTCAATCTCAAGCTTCTCTGGCTCTGCTTCTGCTCAACTCTTCTGACTCTAATGATGTTCCAAGTCCAGCGCTGTTCTGAATGTCATCCCTCACAAAGATGTGACGACAGGCATAATCACTTTGCGCCAAACCGAAGTTTGGTTCGGGAGCAGTCGATGCAGTCCTACCTCCTGTCTGGTGTGACGCATCATATCGATGATGGCCCCTCCCTCCTCTCCTCCAGTCCCTCCTCTCGCGGTGAAGACAGTCCCAGCAGGCTGAGCGAGCAGGAGAAGAGACATTGATTGATTCTGACAGGAAAGACAGAGAAAGAGAAAAGAACATTCAGGGTTCTAAAAGAGGAGAAAACCCGTGGGCTGGCAGCGGGGATGTTGTTGCCCGGATCGATGACATCTCTGCTCCCTCCCTCGGTCTGAGTCATAGTGAGGGGGAGGGGGAGGGACAGCCAAAGATTCAAACACAGGCACATACTGACACACACACACATACACCTAGGGACACACTCACACATGCTCAGTGACATACATGCAGACACATGCAAACCACATCCACACACGCTCTCTTTCTCTCTCCCTCTGTCTCTCTCTCTCTCTCTCACACACACACACACACACACATACATACACCCCTAATGACACATATGTACACACACACCACATTCACATACTCGAACACAGTGACACATTCATACATACACAGTGACATATATGCAGACACACACACCATATCCAAATGCTCGCGCAGAGTAACACACACACACTACATTCATTATCACACACACACAGTGACACACAAACACACAATATTTATTTCTCTTCAAATCTCTGATAATCTCTTTATTCTTGAGAGAATGTGAGAATATTAAAACTATATCCCTCTCCCAATAAAATTACACTGGCCACATTCTTTTCACAATGTTTCAGTGACACGTCTCTCAGCAAAGAGCTGTCTCTCTTCTCTTTTCCCCCTTTTCCTCTCATTCTCTTCATTTCTTTGTTGCTCTCCAGCTGTACTCTCTGTCCACCCCTCAGTCTCTCAATCTTCAGTAGGGGGTGCTCCTCAGGGCATACAAATTTGTGAAGACTCCTCAACTTTTCATGCGGTTAAAGTCACAAAACAATAACACAGCGAAAATACGTCCCTTTAGCAGATGGTCCTATGTATGAACACAATGACAGAGAGGTTAATGGGGGTGACACCAGGACTTTGGCTCACCTGCTGCTGAATCCACCCTTGACGACAGCCCCCAGAATCTGATGGGAGCCAAAGTGTTGCCATGACGAGGGGTCTGACAGGCTGCTGGCAGGAGAAGCAAGGAGATGGTCACTCCATCTGGTCTGAGATGGCTACCATATTAGAACTCCTCTGCGGGGAGGTGGGGAGGGGGCGCTGGGTGGGTGCGGGTGCGTGAGTAGCTGGGAGGGGGAGAAAGGATGGAGAGGGGAGTTTGAATGTAGGGTAGGGGGGCTCCAGGTGTTTCAGCCAGCTGTTCGGTCACTTTTTTGTCCTAATCATAATGGATTTCTTGCACTATCACACAGTATTAATGCCTAAATAACATGCATCCCTGTGCATAACATGGGAGTTTGCAGATGCAGACAGAGCTGAAATCACATGCACAAGTGTCCAGTCACCCTGAAGCAACATGCGTGGGCACAGCCCTGGACAGGACTCTGGATTCAGCCATGTCTGAACCTGCTCCTGGGCTCAAAAGCAAGATAATGATTATTACAGACAGCTTGTGGAGCGTAGCGCTGGCCTCCATTCACCACTCTGCTTCTTCTCATATGGGTCAGTCATAAGCTACATTTACTCATGTAAGAGCACTGGTATCTTAAACCGATGAAGCTACCCACCTCAAATGGTTCAAAGCAATTGGTATTCTCAAGCCATTTGAGTAAACCAGACCTGCCAGGTTTTACAGTGTACATACGTTCTACACAAGCTCTACTGTAGCTTAAACCAGCCTTCCCCCACCCCTTGCATTGGATCTGGCTATGTGGGCTTAGAGCTTGCAGCAAAAATCTCATCAGCTTTGCTGATCCGGCTGCGGTACAGTAGCAGGTGTTTGCCCTGTCGTGGGCCCCTGTGGTTTCTCAAAGCTCTACCTGCCATTAGCTTTGGGCTTTATAATTCCATTTAATGAAATTCTGAGGAGATACAAAAATGTATAATGTATTATAAACCACCAATGGATAGTTCCACTTCTGCAGGATAAACTGCTTTAACAAGCGATGCAGATGAAGGCAAGTATGTTCTCCTGGGCCATTAATATTTCTTTGTTAATTATCTAATTGCCTTTTCAACTTCATGATTGTGACTGTTTTGTCAATGACTGCATGTCATCAAAAATTGATACATCTTTTGATGGTTCCTCTCGTTCTTCATCTAATACATGACGTCCTCAGAAGGCTTGTAGAATGGTGAAACGGTGGACTCATAAGCTGTGATATGCCACAGAGCGGTACATATTATCCCAGTGTAATCCAGAAGACATTGTGTTTCTGCAGTTTCTTTCCGACTGATAATAAGTGCTGTGCTCTTCATGCAACTGTGATTTCTGATGCGCGTCATGTTACATGCGCCTCTTTGAAAAGACGTCAGCAGTCACTTTCTCTCAAATGCCTTTAATCTTTCAACAAAGGCTGTCATATAAATTCTACAAAAAGAAAAAAAACCTTCCCTGAATATTTGACCAATAAAAGAGAAAAATACCTCTGATAGGTAGCCAGTTACAGAATTGTGTGTGTGTGTGTGTGTGTGTGTGTGTGTGTGTGTGTGTGTGTGTGTGTGTGTGTGTGTGTGTGTGTGTGTGAATGCGTGCATGTGTTTTTGTGTGTGTGTGTGTGTGTATCCTGGTTTTGATAGCTATTGTCTGCAATAAGCTCTTTTTGCTCACTTTGGCATCAAAAGAATATGCAAATTAAGCCTCTCTTAGTTTTCTATCACATTGTTTTTAGGACAATTATATAACACAATCCTTCACCTAATGGATCAATCAGTTCTGCTACAAGAGGGTACAAGAGAACAAAGCACCCTTTAGATGGAAAACTCCATCATGTTCCTTGCACATAGGTCAGGTCACAGGGATGGTAAGAGAAAACATTTTGAAAAAAAACATCCAGAAATACATTTCAAGAGCCCTATTCTTAAGAGGACAAAGACGTCATTGGGAAAAAAACTATAATCTATAGCTAGTTTGCAAATATGAACAAGCCTTTTAAATTGGCTGTCCATTGTATAATTCTTTATTATCACTTTCAAAAAAACAATGTTGTCAAGGTAACAGTCACAGTGCAATTGGTATCTTTCTGATCCAGCAAAAGAAAAACTTTTGTCATAGTTGAACTGTCCACAGAGTAGAGCAGCCCCAGCTACAGTCTGAATATTTGGATTCATTGTCAGAGCACTGGGCTGTAGACCCAAGGGTAGTGCCTCAGTGTGCATTAGCAGTTAGAGTACTGGACCATGTACCAGAAGGGCTGAGAATCAGCGTGGAATAGCAATCAATCAAAATGAACAATGACCCGTTAATAATAAATTAGAGGCAGAGGGCCGAGGCAGAGCCGAGCCAGGCAGGCGGACACTGTGTGGCTAAACAGAAACGGACCCATTAATACCTGTCTGAGCCGCGTAAGGGAGATCACATCAGAGATGCAGAAATGGTGACAGCCATCCTGGAGGGCAGCCAAGGCAGATGCTGAGAGAGGAAGTGAACTGTGACAGGCATGGAGCTCGGCAGGTGGCGGCTGCCAAAAGACAGACACACACACACACACACACGAATGGCATAGTTCAGGGTGAGGACGGTGAGTAAATACACAAAGGATTCTGGGAAATCTAGATCTAATGCATGTGGGGGGTGTGGGGGGTGGGGGTGACAGCTATGCACCTACTATGAGAAAATGAACCACTGCCTCTTGCTGTAACTGACCCCCCAACACCTTATAACTGAGACACACTGGAGCTGGATAGACACTAAGAAACCAAAGAATAATGAAGTGAAAATTCACAGCAGCGAGCTGACATATCAGCAATCAAAATTCAAAGGTGAAAAAAGATTTATTTGGAAGACAGAGCATAGAATGTGGAATAACAATAAATTGTAGCTAAACATGAGCAGCGAGAAAGGACACTGACAATGTTGGTAAAAAAATGAGTTTTTTAAAGTTCAGTGAGCACTTTGTGTACCTTTCGTGTCTGGTGTTAAATATCAAAGGGGAAAATAAGTGCAGGTTGCAAAATGCTACTCCTCTGGAAGCTAGTCTTGCAAGCCTTTTAGAGGGGCTATTTTTACCAGCGCTCTGAATGGCAGCGACTGAACTGTGCAACTGCTGAGATCAGAAGATGACAAGATGGGAGACAAAACCATTCCTTCATCATTACCAACAGCGGGTATGTTTTATGTCTTCCCTAAGGTCTGCATTGACTTTGTAACTGGCTGAAAATAGACATCTCCAAAAAGATTAAACAAGCTAGAACAGTGAAAAGGCAACAAGCAAAACTGGAGAAGATTAGGAGAATATGGGTGATAGCCAATGACAGGGCTCTAACGCGGGACAATTCTGCATTTTGATTGGACGGAATGACTGAGCTGTGTGTCCATTGAGATTAAGAACTGAATCCAAAGTGCAGACCAGTAAATCCACAGCTCTTTCCAGTGTTTCTCCTTTTCACAGGTTTTACTGTAAATTGCTTTAGCTTGAGGGTTCAGGGTTATTATTATTAAAATTTTTAGCCAGAAGGAGCCTGAGGAAACCATCATGTATGTCCTAGTTCCAGTCTCCTATACTGCTTGTACCAACTGTTGCCAACTGCTTTACTGGCCTCCAATCAGCCCATTATAATTTACATTTTACTGCTTTCTGTGGCTTGGATGGCCCTCTCCCTCTCCCTTTCCATTCTCTGGCAGGATGGTCTGTAGAGTCTAGTGACTAAGGTACATGACTGGGACCCCTGAGGTTGGTGGTTCAAACCCCAGCCAAGTCATAGCAAGAACACAGCAAGGCCCAATGTGGGGTACATTGCCAGGGGGATTGGCCCTTGGCTAATCAACTGTAATTTGCTTGGGATAAAAGCATCAGCTAAATGACTGTAATATAATGTAAAGATCCAAGAAAGCAATGTAATCACCACCATTGCTGCTATGGTGCAAATCACTATTTGAGAGACATGGCACAAAAAGGATGAGATGTTTTCTACCCTCTCTAGCCAATGAATGCATGATTTCCTCTGTGGGTGCCCTGGAGGAGGACATCTGAAGGCAAGTGACTCTCCTTGTAGCAAAGGGCAAAGCTGCATACCAACTTTGGCTTGTGTAATTTGTCAGGAATATAGTGCAGAAATAAGAGCATTTACATAAGTGTGTGGTGCTGAGAAAATGGCACATGCTCTCATCTGGCTTAAACAACTCAACAGTGATAATATTTCTCCCCCATTCATACTGCAGGCAACGGCAATTTCTGCAAAATGATACAGCCAGTCAGGATGCTGACACGAAGGAAGGAAGAGAGAAGACATCCCCTCCCTGAATCTCAATTAGCATCCTGTATTATTTGCAGTTTGTGAAAGATTATTTTGCTTGTTTGAAACCTGAAGTAAAACAGGATGATCAGAAGAATAGAAGATTTTGTCTTAGGTTACAGGCCTGTCCCTGGAACCCTCCACATTCATACTGATGGAATGTACCACTTATGGGCTCAGCATCTGACAAACAAATTGCTCATGTGTATTTTGACATTTTGGAGATCTAATTAAAGCTTATAAATATAGTATAAATACTAAAATGGTTGACTGGTTTTGGAACACTGTCCTTTTTTTGCTAGAGGCCTACTGGCCCATACAAGGAATCTGACAACACATTGGGGAGCAGCATCAATCGTACGTGTTCATGGCTGTCTATTTAAGGGAGTGAAATGGCTTGAAAACAGTCAATTCCTTTAAATCGATGACCACAGGAATTCCATCCAATCAGCAGAGGAATCTATCCACCAGGAGGAAACCATTCAATTGTAGATTTTATTCATCTTTGTGTGAAAAAATGTCCTGAGGAATCGTTAATGGCTGCCAAGTTGACAAATGAATGAAATATCCCATTACTGAGCTTTCTCACACCCTCGGGAGAAACTAAGGAAAGAAAGTGACATGAATGAGTCCTCATTAATGACATATTTTTAATTCCAGAAGGATAACTGCCTATCTAACAAACCATCAAGTACCAGAGAGGGCTGAATCATAACTGGCTTAACTTCCTTGACGCAATTGCACAGCTTGTGAACATTCTTTAGTGAATAATTATAGCAATGTTGTCTCCAAGAAACAATTTAAGATAAAAAAGTATCATTTCTTGTACTTCAACTACCATAATGTAGGTTGCCTCATTAGTTTTCCTTGTGGTTTGCAATACACATGAACTGCTGAAAAAAAAAAATCACACACCATTGAAAAAAAAAAAAATCGCTCATTTCTTATCATTCAGCCTCCCCTCTTTCTCTTTTGCAATGAAATAAATATATAGCACCTGGAACTGGAAGCTGGAGTCAAAACTAGTGATTAAATATTACTACAGCATGCATGTGAGCATGTATTATGGTCTGCCTGAGAACAATAAAACCCAGGTTTGATGGGTGAATGAGGTCCAATGGCGCTAAAATGGGTTGAGCTACAACATATTTGCTCACTTTTGTGCACACTGGTTTGCACATATTTCTATGATATAAATTTGTAGTTCCACCCACATTTGGTACCATGCATCATTCACATATCTTTACCTGACATACAAAGTAAGAATTTTCTCAACAAGTTGTCTCACCTGTTCTTTTGCAATTTAACAGGATAAATTGTTGTATGAGATAAACTGTTGTCGGCTATAATTTTTAAATACAGTTTTCTGTATTGTGGTATTGGTCTTGGAATTATAGAACAATAAAAAATAACCTTCTTTGCAGGTTATTTGAGAAAGTCCTGTAATATTTTGTCCACTGGAATCAAAATATGCCAATGGACTGAGATGTTTTCCGCCATATTTGTTTTTATTTCTTAATTTCCGTTTAAATTATTTCCTCATGGTCTGGTGCTCTGTTCTCAAGGCTGGTCTAACCAAGGAGACATGAAAACCTTGAAAGGGATTTGACTGGCTGGGACTCAGTCTGAGATGAGAAAAACTGAAAACCTTGAACATTGTTTTTATGAACAGAAATGGTACTGTATGAAACTTCCAGCAACAGGGGACAATAATGATGGGGACTGAGAGGGCTGTGGTGCACAGGGTTACGCCATCTCGTTCATCCCTCTCTGCTTCTGTTTAACCATGGGTGCAAATACCTCTCAGATTGTTGCAAATTGTCTTGAATGAACATCGCATTGCGTTCAATGAAAACTACAGAAAAGTGTTCTGAATCTGGAATGTTACAAGTAAGAGGTTTTATGAGGACCCCGACTTCGACCACTCAAGAGGGCGTTGTGTTCCCAGAAGCAACAGGGTAGGGTGTGCATGCCCCCCACAAAGTACCTACAGCAGAACCTCAGTTGAAGCTCATATATTTAATATTAGAACATATTATTTGTGATTATTAACAGAGTGTGTAATTCATAGATCATTTCAGATATATTTTTCATGTACTCTTTGTGACTTGCGCATTTACAGAATGTTGACAGCCTATTTTGAAAAATGCCTTCACGTTTGGTAGACTTAGTGATGACACGGGTTTACATTTGGGTAATCGCTTTCATTTTCATTTTGTCGCCCAGGTAGTAGCCAGCCCCTGCTGATCCATTGAGGGTGATATCCTTAGCTTTGAGTAATGACTGTAATAAATGTCAGAGAGCCAATATGGGGCACAGTGATGCAAGCATTCACTGACTAAAGTGTCTGTGTTCCTCACACCTACACTTAACTATCCTGTGTGGGAAAAAAAAATGTAAGTACATATTTTTGTAAAGCTGTTGACTGGAGTTCTGTGATACCATTTTTAGGCTTTTGTTAGCTAATATTTATGTTTTCATTGTAACTTACAGTCACTCTGACTTTCCAAAACCTCAAAAGAGGAGATAGGCATCTTCACTTTTGAAATTGAATCAACAGAAATCAACCAGCCTACCTTGCAGAAGCCCAGCAATCAGCAGGGAAGTGAGGGAGGGAGGGAGGGAGGGAGGGAGGGAGAGCTAAAGAGCAACACAAAGAGAGAGAAATCTTAATTAGTAAAACATTCCCCAGGTTCAGGGCCATTCAATACCAAGATGAATCAGAGAAGCTGTGGAGTCATGTAATTATAAGCTGCAAAATAATCTTTTATTTTACAGGCATCTGTTCTTTTAATTATGTCTCTCACCAAAATACACCTGATGGCTTAAATACAGGCTGGGTGGAAGAGGAGGCTCCGCAGGTTCGGCTTATTGGGGCGGGTAAGGGGGGGCGGGGCTGGAGGCAAGGGGCGGGGGGTTGGGGGGTGCAAAAACATGTATCAGTAAACCTTGACACCTTATCTTTCCCTCGTCTCTCCGCAGCCAGCACTATGCTTCAGAAAATCAGAACGGGAGATCCAGAGTGAATGGAAATGAGTTTTTATCGGCCGGCGCGGCTGCTCGTTTCCTTACGCCCCTTAATTAGCCATTCCGCAGACAGGCAAGGGAGATGTCATTCTTAATGTTCTCTGTAAATGTGAACGAGATATTACCCACGATTGAGAACTAATTAAAATATCCACACAGAAACCCTGTGGAATGGCGAAAAAAAAAAACATCATTCTTTTTGTGTCAGAAGGCTGGTTATGTCAGAAAGTAGCTCGGAAATACCAAAGAATGATCGATGACAACAATGGCTTAAAGTGATCATTTAGGCCAATGAGCTCACTGTGGTGGCAATTGAGAGGAGACACACAGGACAATGCACTGGAGTCTGAGTTAAAAGGTCACCATGGGCCTGTACATTACCCTGCTTCCCTCCACAGACATATCAACTTCCTTCCCCAAATTGTACAAGAACATTCATTAATGAGGCAGAGACCTAACAGACGGAACTAAAAATGAAGAGACATACCATGCAAAGTTTTGACCAAGTAAGTCTTTACCTAAGCCCTTCAGCACGAAAGATTCTCTAAGATCAAAAAAAGTTGCTGGTAATTGACTGCAAACTGCAAGCGCAGAGTGCTGAGTATAGATCCTTGGAATGTTCTTATTTTGAAATATTGATTTTCATTGTTGTTTTGAAGAACGTTCTGCCAGGATACAATTGTGTTGATGCTCACATTTTTCTCCCTAACCTCACTTCCCACTGTGACCATTAAAAGGTACAATAGGGACCTGGAGCAAAAGTACAAAAATAATTGCTGTTCCAGCTAGCACAACGTCTTATTGCAAGTTTTTACAATGTTGCAGTACAATTGTGTAAGGTTGAGGGGAATAACTAGCAGGATGTCTGTGCCCCCAAACACATGGGTCACATAACTTGGCTACACTTGAGACAAAGTGGGAAGGGCTGCCTGATGACAGGCACCTTTGAGCTGGATCAATATAAGAGAGCAAAGATACCCACTCTATGCTATTACAGTATTAAACCCCATGCAAAGATTATACATTTGGCAGTGGAAGGATGCCAGTGACTGCCACCTCAAAGGACAGTGCACTGTGACATCACAGTGGCATTGTGACATCACCACTAGAAAAGCAATAACAATGTGACTAATTCCTCTGGCACGAGGCTTTGTTCTTTTGCTCAGTAGAATATTCATATCTCCTTTGTACTCTGCAACTGTCAAGAACAGCAGTTCAAAACCCACAGAACTAGCCCTAGAGTTAGAGTGGTGCTGTGGCTCGGGTAATGAGACTGATATAAACCTGTTGGCCAACTTTGCCACAGGAGCTGGAAGTTAGAGAATGTAGCAGATGGGAGTTAGCATGTTAACATCCATTAGAGAACGTGACTTCACTGATGGTGAAGCAATGCATTAATTTCTAATTAGGCTTGGTCTGACACTTAGCGGGAGGCTAATAATATCTGTCATTGTGCAAAGTGGCTGGTGAGGGTCATTGTTCAAACCCTAAACACAGCCATCCTTGTTACACAGGGAAGGGGGAGGTCACCCCCCCCCACTGCAGTAGATGCACTATAAATCATATGTGACAGCACCATTGTCAATAGTCTGAATCAGCACTGTCAATAGTACAGAAGACATAAAGTCCCCAAGCTCACATAGACTGTACCTCTGTTCTCCCACATGCCTCCCCTTCTCTTTCCTTCCTCTGCTATTGACCTCAAGGCAGATTCCTTCTCTTAGCGAAACCTATCATTGTTAACAACCCTGCTATGGCCTCAGCCTCTGCAATAACATATTGATTTAGTCAGTCACTCATGATAGCAGACTCAAAAGTAAGGATGAGAGTCAGTTATTGAGTGTCCAGAAGCTGGCCTCGGAGAGAGAGTCTGTAAACAAAATGATTTTCAGAGAGAAGCTGACAAAGAAAGATTGTCCAAAGAGCCTTCACCAGAGTTTATTTAGCATCTGCACCCAGCTGACAGAAGTTAGCAATACAGCAACCACTAGCACAACATGCTGTCACACAAGTCTGGAGATCGCTAATCCAAAATGGCCACCTGTTGAAACATTTCACCTTTGCCTTTCACCTGTTCGGATGTGCTCTCTCTTGCCTTTCACCTGTTCGGATGTGCTCTCTCTTGCCTTTCACCTGTTCGGATGTGCTCTCTCTTGCCTTTCACCTGTTCGGATGTGCTCTCTCTTGCCTTTCACCTGTTTTGCTGTAGCTAACTCATTTGCTACATGTAAATGTAGCAGCTGTATGGATGCATAAACATATCATGAGATTCATCCATCAAAAGTAACTGATTACTACAGTACTGAGTAAATGATTTCTTTTCACATTTAAGCCTCAGTTAATGTAAAGCCTCTCCTCACGTTCTCAGACTGACTGCTGTGTAATGAACAGCCCTGAGGCTCGGTCCACTACGCAGTCATCTTGTCATAGCCCGAGTTCCCCTTGTGACAGCATTTGTGACAGCTATTTCGATGCAGTTATTCTGACAGCTGCTTCCACTCATCAATACACGAAACCAGAAAATGAGTACAAGATATATGCATTCCGGTGACATGAAAATTAGCATACAGATTCGGACCAATTAAACATACAGAGCTGGGATAATTGGAGTGGAATATTTGCTGCAGGGGAAGCTGTAATAAATCTCCTATAATCAAACCCACTGTTTAACTGCAATCACTGTTGTTAAATTGCAATCAGGATTGTTTACAGTCTGGCCTATAATGAATGTACTGGTATTTTCCCTTCAAAAACGAGTGGTAATGTAATTGAACTGAAATTCTGATTAATTTTTCAATAAAATTCTGAGATGACCCCAAGATTACAGTACGTTGTATCTGTGCCCAATCTACATCCAATCAAGTACTGCATCAAGAGAGTGTTCACTGGGTAGTGCTTCTATAATGGTTCTGTAAACTCCCAAGTTCTTGTACAGGTATCTGAAAATGGAGATCCTCACCTGAGTATCGAATGTTCGTGTGGTTGTTTTTTTCAATTTATCTCAATTTTTCTCCAAAATTTGGTGAAACCAAATGTCTGTGTCAAATTCCTCTGGTGCATGCCTCATCTACCAACCAGGATCACTGCAGGTGAGGTACATAAACTCTTCAGATTACACCTGCCTGAGGGCCAATGACTATTCTACACCTTACGGTTTACGCAGTTATACTAAAGACAGATACCTCTGCTGGAGAGGAGGGTCAGTCACATATAAGGGGTTTCCTCACACTGAAGACAACTGGTAACCAGCGGATTTGTCACCTTCCAACATGCCTAAACCAGCTGTGTCCCACCGCCGCAGTCTCTTAGTCACAGTTAACTAATGAAAACAAATGAGCCTTCAACATGAGACCAGATGGCCTAACCTTTGCTTCTGGAGAGCCATAATTTCCTATGGTTCATTTCAGCATAAATTAGCATAATTTCCTCAAACGGGCCATATATGCAAGTCATATATTATCAGACATGTAAATGCCTTGGCTCATAAATGTTATACTTCATGCAGTATAATAATGCACATTCAATTCACACACACACATATGTAAATACAGCATTCCCTGACACAGAGATTGATCCAACACCCTCACCTGATACATTACCTATAGAGGCAGAATCGACTCCATTAAAACCATCTATTGCCAGTATTGTATAAAGTATCACAGAGTGTTCCTCTTCACGCCCACTGCAGGTTTAAAAATACTCCTCCCATGATTCCCCTGGTGACCCTGCATGTCCATATCAGTCACTCACACACCTGAGAAATTCACAGAAGGAAGGCCTCCAAGTGACTGCTATGGCAACAGCATCGTCTGTGGCAGCTAACATTGCAGGACAGGAAGTCCTATCGTTCTGCTTAAGTTTGGTCCAATGTATTAGACAGCACTGTATGACATGCTTGATCTGGCACATGCAGTGCAATGTAAGTTCACCTAGAGCTTGATGGTTGTTTCACTGTGTGATTTCATAGGATAGAATGCAGGCTATAACTGTAGACGCCATAATCTGAATAAAGCCAAATTTTGAAAGTAATTAAAAATCCTCCCTGGAAGCTTAGGACAAAGAGCAGTATACTTCAAATTCAAATTCTAAAATTAAACTGTCCTCCACTATTCTGTCATATGGAGGATATCCTGACTAAGTACAGGAACAACAACCACGACCAAGGTTTTCCATTTGTGCATATCCATATCTGTCACAATGAGCTGAAATTAATAGTTCATGTATGTATTTGTGGATTTTTCTATTGTCCTTTAAAGAACAAGATGTTACAGGAAAACAGGAGTTGTGGAGCAGTGTTCACAGTAGCAGAGATTTTATATAACAGAGGTTGCATGTTAATTAAAAGTCAAACGATAAGCTAGGAGTATAGAAATAATCAATCACCCTCATTTCGTAAGTTGCGTCTTTAAAGTTCAGTTTGGGCCCTGTTCTTGGGTCAGCTTTCTGAGCTTGTTTCCAATAGCATACATTAAAGTTTAATGATTTTGCTTGAAGTGTAATGCATCATTTGACTAAAAGAGCAATGCCCCTCCCCTCGGCCTGACCTTTTTTAATTGTTCATGGAACCCGGGAAAAGTCCAAAAACCAATTGGGATGCTGTGTTCTACAGCGATAACTTTCCAGTCAGCCAGTCAAAGTAAATCACAAACTCTACCACCGCTTCCAATCCATTTACACATTAAAAATACTTTAGCCTCCCCCAAAACGCCCCGTTTCCATGGACACAATCAAGAAACTACAGTAAACGAAAGATCTTACTTTAGTCTGGGAATTTTTCAAGGTGAAAGTCATGCTTTAAAAAGGCACCAAAATGGAAGGAAATAGAGGCCATTTACAATGAACAGATGCTCAAATGAGTACATACCAATTACTCTAATTGAATATGTCACTTACCACATCAGCTCTTCTTTATTGCATTGCCTTGCACAATTAACACAACTTATGTAAGCAAAAAAAAAAGGAAAATACTTTCCTTGGTTTTAGAAACATAATTTTACCACCTCCTGATGTAATTTTCTTTTAAGAGTTGTCGATTCAGTTTGAACTAAGTGTCCTTCCTGATCTTGTGCAGGGGGCCAATCTACTGCAGACAGATGAGCATTGCGTGTTACTTTTTTCTCTTTTCACCACCGGAGCACAGCCAAACTGTTCAGCTTCATGCTCCTGCCCGACTTAGGATGAGGCAGCTGTAACATGTGATTCCTCCGATTCACGTCTCTCTTGTTCTTTTCACACTGCAGATGCATGTCCACTTACATATTCTCATATTGTCGGAGGATGACAAAGTCAGCATATACTCAGTTCCTGCATTCACAGGCATCAAGCCAACCAGGAGCATCATGGCTATCAGAGATGCTTTGGTATTGACAAAGTGAACAGTTAGAGATCAGCTTGGAACCATGGTTATATCTGGGTTGAACTGATATGTTGTACAATCCATATGTACACAAATCCTGCATTCCAACTGCATCACAGAATTTCAAAATCCTGGGACAATGAGAAATGAGATCTTTCCAACTCCTTTTGAAAGTCATGGTAAAAACATGACACAATAATTTCAAATAACATTTTCTTCAGGCCACTCCCCCACACACCACCAACACCACCCACACAATCTCTATATACCGCTCTGTACTGTACACCTGCGTTTCTACCACTCATCATCGCTGCTTTTCTCCTTTGTCTCTGCCGCACTTATATGACTATCATGACAGCATGTATTTAAATTGTAGTTTAACACACGTTTCACAGTTACAACCTTTTTATGACTTACATACAGCCCCCGTTCCAGAGGTGTCAGTATCTCAGGTTCTACTGTATATGGGAATATGTGAGATTAGGAACAGACATGAGACAGATAGAGCTAATGACAGCTCAGTGGTCCTTGTGTTCTACACTGAATCACAGTTCCTCCTGTGGGTTTATCCTTGCAGCCCACTGCCATCTCAGCTTCAGGCTTGTGGGTGTGTTTGCGCCCGGTGAGTCAGAACGCAGGAAGCCCATGTTAGCGAGAGGTTGAAACCAAGCACAGGTGGAGTCAGCGGTGGGGTGCCTTGGCAACGGCGTGGCCTCAGATCCTCGGCGTATTTCAGAAATTCATTCAGTTGTCTCTGCCGTTTCCGTCAACCTCTCCCATAGCGGCGGCCGCGGTTCAAAGATCTCCGCTGGAGTTCCGGCCAACCTTTCTCTGGGGTAACAGCGGGTGCAATCCAACCCGTCTCTGCTGGAGTTTCAGTCATACCACAGCGCTGCCTGTCCTGTCTTCATGAAATGTTTATTTTTGTACCGATCAAAAACCAATGTTCATTATTTCACACTCATCTCATTATTTGATGTTTTGGAGTGAGGAGAAGGAAAGAGAGAATCTTATAGGATTGGTGACTAATGTGTGTGGGGGGTGGGAGTGGGGGGGGGGGGGTGGTGTATCTGTGTTCAACTGTCTCTAATAGGTCCATCATCTGACAGGAAGAGCCCTGCAAGCTTAACGAGGTCCTGCTTAATGAGGTCCCTGCTTTGTCCCAGAGACCTTGAAGGTTTTCTGATCATCCCAAACGGTGCTCCTGTGAGGCCACCTGCCCTGCAGCTCCCACACAGCCCAATTAGATGCTCCTTTAACCCCTTCTCTACCTCTCATCAATCCAGCAACACACAGTGCATGCTGCAGTGCATCCATTACAGGTGAGGAGAAGGAACACTCTGCCACATACTCCTACTCTAGTCTCCTGCTACACATACACATACTACAGAGCACACACATATGTGTGCCTATGCACGCATACACACACAAACACATAGACATATGCACAGCAGAGCGTGCAGCCACTCATACACATGGGGGTTTGTGCCAATGCACATACACACACACAGAAACTCTCTCTGCCTATAGTCTGCTAGCTGTGTCTATCCACAAGTATTTCCTTCATCCTCTGAGAATCTTACCACGTTACCATACTGTCAATGCTTTGACTACATAAATTGATGGACAAACTAACCCTGCTACTTGTGAGGAATGACTGCAGTCTGACTTCCTTTTTGTTCATTTTTAAAAACTGTTTGTACCGTGTTCTTGTGTCACAACTATGCCACGTCCACTCATACAGGGGACACAACTAAACCTCTGCTGTACTTATCCAAGAGCACAATATTTTCCACAGGTCACATGGTGTGCGACTTGAGAGTTAATTGCAACAGACAATGATGACAACTGGTAACCCAAAGGGGTTAGTGAGTAGCATTTTAGCAGTGGACATCAAGGTAACTGTGGAAACCGCAGCCCATGCTAACCCAGGGAGGATGACATTGCCCAAACTAAAATGAACTAGGCTCTGGGCCAAGGGTGTCCACTCTCAACCATTGAGAGTTAGTAAAAGTTGAAACTCTAACCCAATGCTAAGCCAAGTGATTAATCTAATTCAGTAATCATGGTGTTTTTTAAAAATTTAAGTGAAACGTTCCAATGCTGGGCCAAAACAAAGGTCTGAGCCAACACCAGATTTTTTGGCATTATAATGGACACCCCTGGTGAAATCCGCAGGTCCCGAGCCTTAACACTGATTGGTTGACTTGCTTCACCAGGTGTATTATGTCATACTGAGGTGAAATTAAAAAGCACCACACTCCATAGCTCTCTAAATACTTTACCCTCTGTCTAACCTAGGCCTCTGCTCCAGGTTTTGGACTGCAAGAATTCAGAGGCTGAAGTTCTTTAGGACATGCAAGTGTCTTCTTTAAAGTTGCTGGAAATCAATCTGTTGATTCTTCAAGAAGAGTCATATGCGATCACCATGGGAACAGAAGCTATTTATGGGTTGTGTGCAGATTATTGTTTAATTGAAAACTGACTTGTACATGTGTCATGCCTGTAAATACATTTCTTAATTAAATCATTCAGATCCTATAGCAGATGGGAAATCAAGACTGCTGGGTATTTATGGAAGAATGAGGTGTTCACATTCATATTTACTTTATTACCATGTATGTTGTATGCCAGATGGCTTGATACAAGAACTTATCCATTGCACACAGATTACAAGAGATAACGGTAACAAGTGGGAGCTATGCAATCATGGGACTTCTGGGAGAGTTGAGTGTGCAAAGTGCCGAGAGTTAAAATGCGCCTCTGGTCAAAACACCTCCCACAAGTCATCTAAAGAAATGCCCAACATTTAATGGAAATCCATAGTTTTCCTCATGAGACGCAGCCTTTGCTGCGCTTTAAAATACAGGAGGTCAGCACTGCTGTTTCAGTTCAGCTTGTCAGTTGTGGTATCCGGGTATTTGTGTTCTGGTACTGTTTCAATATTGCAACCATTGATGGAGCCTGATGTCAGAGACGGCTCCTGTTTTCTGAAGTCTGTAATCATTCCTTTTGTTTTGCCAGCATACAGAACTAGGTTATTGTCAGTGAACCACTTGGTGAAGATTGATAGCTCTCAAGGGTAGCTGTCCTTGTTGCCTCTTAAAAGGCCAACTAGGGACACTGTTTCAGAAAACTTTATTAGCTTCCAGTCTGAAAAGTGAGGGGTGCAATTGTCTGAACACAGAATACACAATACAGGACTAAACGTTTCACCCTTTGGCCCTCCAGAGCACTGAGTGGTCTTTAAAGGCTTGTAGTCAGATGTATTCAGGGTGGTCTTATAAAAAAAAAAATCCAGGTGATGGGTAACACTTACCAATTTAAACCCATCATGATTCGTTGTTGTACAAAAAAAAGAAAGATTTCGATTGGTTGAAAGAAGGAACTTATTGACAGCTAATGGTTTCTCTGCCCATTTTTGGTGTCACAATACCTCAAGGAACTTGCATGGTCATAGCAAAACAAATTGTTCATGTTTTACTGTTGAATGTAGATTAACTGTTTATATGCTTCAGTCTTAACAGGGGTGAGCAACCCTGGTAATCAACTAAGAAAATAAATATGCAATAGTAATATCCCTAAGTGGGACTGATTCAGTGTTTCTGAAGTGCAAACCTAATTACAATTACATGTACCCTGCAATTATTCTGCAGTTTTTGCATAAAGGGTAAATTTAATTGCAAGTAGTCTCATACATCTCATCTAATTTGGAAGGCAGAACTGGGAAAAAGTTAATATTCTAAATGCAGACTTATTCTTCATCCAAAAGAGTTCTCTTCCACATATTTTTAATGACAACTTTCATCGGATTCCGGGTTACTTAAGGTAATGCTGTTTGATGGGAGATTTAGAGACACTTTGTTCATCAGACACAGGCTTCCAATTTTGAAGATTGTGTCATTTATTATAATGTGTGGCTGAATTAATTTACTTCTCTGCTGTCTGGTTTTAAAAGATGGAGATAAATATTGCATGTAACAATAAGGAAAGGGAGCAAGTCCAGGCAAGTCCTCTCTATTGTCCAGTGCAGAGAAAAGACATCTATAGAAATGGCAATACCTAATGCTTACAGTACAGCTCATACAGAATAAGTGTTTGCTCCAGTAAACAACCACCATTGGCTGGCTGGTACATTTTGTGTGCTGGTAAACAGTATATTTAATATATCACTTCTGAGTGTACACTTTCCTGGTATGTACACATTTTTCAGGCGTGGTGTGATTTTAACATTTGTTTTTTTAAATAATAATTCTGTTCTCATTCAGTAAAAGTCATTATTTTAATACTATAGTCTCACAGTCTTCAATTAACATTAAAACTAAATGACAATTCCCCCATCCTGAGAGAACAATAAGTAGCCTAGTTGTTTAAGGAACATGATACTCATGTTAATCATATGCAGGGTCTTCTATGTCACCAGATCTGGACACAATCAAGAATTTATGGAATTTTCTGGATCAATTCTTATGATAATATTTTTATAATAATAATATTTCCATCATCAAAGGGCTTTTTGTCATGGAGGAATGTTGCATTCCTCTTGCATGCCAATGCACATTGAGGCCATACTGGATATGAAAAGGCAGCCCAAAGAAAACCCTACAATGAGACATTACATTTTTGTTTCATTTTTGTTGAATAACAGTGACATATACTCATATGAGCTTAAGTTATGTGTGTAGGCTTAACAGAAGAACGTAAGAGCACCTTTGCTATGATATTTCCCTCATTAGCAGAAGAGTATTCTCTCAGTACCAGGGTGTCTTCCTACAGGAAATGTCAGGATCAAAAACACACCAACAAACAATGACCTGTAGTCACTGAAATTTGAGTGAAAACCAACTGTTAAAGAGTCACCGACATGCTATAGTGACACACACAAAACCTTGACCCCCATATCAGTTTCGACTTCTTCATTTCCCCCATCCGTCTGTTCTAATTTGGTCTCCAATTTTGTTGTAATAACCTACCGGTCGGCCCTGCGGGCGCCATGAAATCATTCATTTGCAGCGTTATTGGGAGCAAGGAGGACCGCAGAGAGACGAATCCCAGTCGACCCCGCATTTCTCTGTATGGACAGAAAGAGAAAAAGCGAAGAGTAAGAGCACCACACATCTGCACATGGGTAGCCACCCTTTGCAATCAGTGAAATTACTAACAGACATTTAGTTTTTTTTCTTCTTTTCAGTTTTTCTTCAGTTTTACTGATTTTCTTTTCGTTTTATTTTCCCAGCATGGTGTCGATGAGTTGTGAAAACACAGCGACTGGAATAGCGCCAGTATCGAACTTTTATCGTGGAACTGAGAGACAACATCGTCGGACTAGCATTCTGGTCTTATTCGTTTTATTAAATGCATACAATGGGCGTCATCCGGCCTGAAGATGTTTTCCTACCCGACTTGTCTTGCCAGCGTGCAGGTGAATTGTCTGTAAACTTTCTCCCAGAGTGTACCACAAACTGTTTTCCCTTTTCCATTTCAGCCTAGTGACAATATCAGTGGAGACTAGAGGCTAATAAATTACCATAGTCATAGGCGAAAGGCTACAGTAACAATTCACAGATGGCACGGGCACGATGCTCATCCTCCTGAGAGGTCGTTTTGAGGAAAAATAAATACATAAAAAAATAAATAAATAAATGTGTAAGATGTTAGCCAAGAAAATTATCCAAAACAATTAACTCAGTGTAGCTGAAATGTGTAAATTATTTTAGAAACTGCCAGCGAGGACAGGCTGATTCTAACCTGCTGAAAATGTGGAGCCTGGCACGGTAGGTTACCCGACAAACAAGTTTTATCTCTTAAATCGCCCCCGCATGTTTCGCTTGTTAAGAATCCTTTGACCCTCTCGCACCTAGAGGTCGACCTTACCTGAACCAATACGTGGTTCTGCTACCATCCAGTTCAATTCTGTTTTCTTAGTATACACAGAGACAATTCACAGCCGTATTTAAGTTAGAATAAAGAATTAGTAGGCTTGTAGATATGGAGTGCTTTCATTGAAGTACACGTTATTGTTTTTCAGTTAATGAATAGGCCTACTCAGTGCGACAGTAATGAAAGTGTACGTACAAGAAATTCTCAGGTGTTGAAGAGCATTAAAGTGGGCAAGGCTATGGCGGGGAAAACATATTTTGATTCTGTAGTGAATGGAACATAACTGATTCTATAAAAGCGATGGGCAAGGAAGGAAATTACTTGAAATATGTTTCAAGGCTTAAACAGAATGATCATTGCTGGAATTCCAACTCCCACAGTATACTGACGAATTTGCCGAAAAATGGGCCGCGGTAAACAAGTGGAGGCGTCTGCTAACACATAAAGATGGGGTACACCAATGACTAGAGTCAAAGCTCTTAGCGAAAAAAACGCATTTATTCCTCTATGTACTTAAAGGGAATACAAACAAGGTGCATTACTTTTGAATATATGCATACATAAAAAGGTTGCTGGTTTCAAGTAAATGCGCACGTACACACAACTTTGAAGTTGGGCGTCCTCTGAAAAGAAAAGTGAATTTGAAACGTGCGCTTAAAGCATTCTTAAAAGAAAAAAAATGAATTAACTCACACAGTAGGAACAGACTAAAAGGTAAACGTGGAAGTGGAGTAAAAGAGGATGAATGCGAACGCTGTTTCAAAGATCCTAGTTATTTATCAAACGACGTTTCTTTCTATACGTTCTTTATCAGGTTCATATCCGAATGAAGATGGCGTGGTGCAAGATATTCCTACTCTGCAAATTTAACAAAAATAACTGAGAATTAATCGTTGACCACTACACGGTAAAATATTCGGTGTTAATTTTACTCTGACAGAGTTTATTGGCTAGTCAAATATCAACTCCTCAACTAGCGCTTGCCAAATCTACTCAAATTTTAGCTTTATAAAATCATACCATATGAAACAATGGTATGTCTGCGTACCAACCTGTGGCATCTGCAGTCTCCGAGCGTAAATACAGACTGTGTACTCCGTTGGGGTGACAGTTTCTGAGACCTCAACCTTCGTAGAACTGGAAAATGGAAAATGCTGTTGGCGACATCTAGTGGTCAGTTGCAACATGCACTTGTGGTGCATGTGGTTCACCTAGCCCTGACGAGGTAGGCGTAAGACCTGCTTGGTTTCTCTGTGCTTTCAACAGCCAGGTGTTGTCTCCTGTTTTAAAACGTAATATGATCGTGAAGCTGCTGTTGCCAAACACATAACAATGTAATTGGCTTTGACAAATAGTTACTAATCAGATTAGAGGAGACCAATCATACTAATGTAAGTGCAAACGATCCCAAGACTTTACTATATTAGACCAGATAACTGGGTCATACCGTTGATTTGATGTGAGAAGATATGTTAACCTCCTCAGAAAATCAAGGGAAGGCCATCAGTGTAGCAACAGTGCTACAAGTACTTGTGAATGATACCAATTCATTGTAAGACAACTATAGGATTTAACAATGTCACAAACTCTGACCCACACAAATGTGAATGTGTCAAATCAGACAGTGTCACATTTCCTATGTCCATATATGTTCTAATTTGGGGAAATATGAAACAATTTGTAACAGATTAAATTTATATCATACAGTCTGCTGTTATAAAATACAGCTGGATGTTTACTTAAGGGGGAAAGCCAGGTGAAGAGTGGTGGATTGACGACACAAAACCTGGGGAAGAAAACTATTTTCCCATGATGCCACTGTGTTTGAAGCTTGGGTCTCCTCAATAACTCAAAATTTGATAAAAGGCCATGTTTAAACCTCCATCAGATACTGTTCTATTGATAAAGATTACACAAAAGGCAGGTTTAGCTTTTTGATTGAATGATTTG
This sequence comes from Albula goreensis, assembly GCA_022829145.1. Classification (NCBI taxonomy): domain Eukaryota; kingdom Metazoa; phylum Chordata; class Actinopteri; order Albuliformes; family Albulidae; genus Albula; species Albula goreensis. The sequence continues at coordinate 27,628,028 of CM040755.1, forward strand.
ATACAAAAAGGCCACAACAAAATCAAACTGCTTGCAAAAGAAGTTGAAGATAGCTGAAGATAGTTGAAGTCTCAGAGAAGGAGGTTTATGGTTCAGAAAGATGACTTTGTAAAAATGCTTATCATTGGTCTAATACAAATCTGATTACCAATGGATTTTCCAGGAATAATGTTTACTACTGGAATGTACATTTGTATGAACTGAATTTGTATGTACATTTGTATTTAAAGGAACTACAACAGGGTTGGATTTTTTTCTTTGGGGGTGATGTTTTTACACGTTGTTTATATGTCATGTTCATTTATTCACGATTAATTCATCAAAAATAATATATCACCTCTTCCTTTGAATGGAGAAAAAGTGTCATTAGAATCAACTATCTGATTTATAATTTGGCTGAGTGGATGAAATGGCTGCCACATAAACATTCACCATACAGATTCATTCACACCTGGTATGGGCAGAATTGAATGACCAGGTCCCATTCCCTGCATCCAGGTTACAGAAAATAAACTTCAACCTCACATGGACCTGTAGAGGGAGACTTCACATCAACCAGCTGATACTGTAAGCTGTGAGTCCGGGTCAGACTGCAGAGGTACTGGTTGTCGAGGTCAGTGGTGCATTACACTGATAGTGCGGCCACCCTGTGCATGCTGATGCTCCCTCGCATGCACACATGTATGGAAGGAAAGTGGAGAATCCCCATTCTGACATGGAGAGAACATGCTAACTCCATACACATTGGAGTTTACATGTAATCTCCCCAGAGAGGGAATTGAGCCTGAGTCCTTATTGCTGCAAAGCCACAGGGCCAGCCACTGAGCCATTGCTAATATCTGGAGTGACCTTCAGTTGCAATTTTTTGTATAGTGATTCATGCATGATGATTTACTAAAAAGGTGAGAAATATCAGGGGTGTTACTAGTGCTGTGATAACTACAGTAGGTTCACTGTAAAGTTGATGTTATTGTTACGTGTAATAGTTGCCTTTGTGAGGAGATTGTGTGTTTCATAGATCATTGTTATTGTGATACTATTAGGTTTGAATTATCTAAGGCCATTTAATGGTCAAGTTTATTGTATCTGCATATCACAGTATAATTGTCAATGTTTGTATCTTTTTTGCAGGCCTTTCAGTAGAAAGAATTTTCAGGCATGAATGTGCGTAACGGTTTGTTGTGATTTGGCAAGTTGTATAAAGGTAGACATTTCATCTTAGGCTTGGTGTCCAAGGGGGCAGCGTCATGCCTCACAACGTTTTTCGTGAGGTGAACCCCCCTCTGGACCACTAGAAGAGAAAGAAAAAACAAAAAAAGGAAGTAGACATGAAGGTGGAGATGGGGAGGAGGAGGGATGCCAGAAGCAGGGTGAGTGATGGGAGATAAGGTATGTGGCAATTTAATACCTGCAGAGAAAACCAGATTGGACAGATAGAGGTATTTGAATGAGAGGTTGTCTGAAAATACTTCTCCCGAACCTTTGTTTTAACAAACTCCGTTTGTTGAGACTGTGCTCTTGCCCGTTTTTGCTCTAGTAACAATTACAGTTTTATGAAGTACCATTTTGACAATGTTGTTATTACATTGTGTATTTGGACATATGGTGTACTGAGCTACTGTTGCTATAGTTCTTTTCACTTTATTTCCACCTCTGTCCTGCCTTTACCAGAATAAATCCAATGCAGATGAACTGTGACATACACAATGTCCCATGTCACAACGAAGCTTTTGAGCATCTGGAGTGGAGACTGCCTGCTCGGATCTTGTGTTTCATCTGACAGCCTTCCACAGTTCGTTATTCGTTTGTTATTCATCACAAATTGCATGTCCGTGCGCTTTATGCACTGAAGGTGCTGTACTGGACACTTTATGGATAATTGAGTGTTTTGAAATAAAACCCATGATTCTATATTCCTTGGCATCTCACCTGAGAATACAGCAGCATTTGTTAAGTTCTGACAGGCACATCTATTTAAAATTGGGGATGAGTTCGTCCTCAAATCTCTGACTCTGAAACTGCAGTTAGGCTATTCGCACTTTGAAAAGCCTCGGTCAACCTACCTGCACCTTGAATTTTTATGCATACCATATGGGTCTTGTATGTGTTTTCAGATCTCACATTTTACTGAATTACAAATGGCACGTTGACTTGTGATACATAGGTTGTTGCTAATGACAAAAATCTTTGACTTGCTAGCAGTTTGCCTCTGAATGGTGTAGACTCAGATTGCTAAATAACCATTAAAATGTAGCACCACTTCTTTAAAGTTACCATGTTCATGAATATATGTATATATTAATTTTAAAAACTTGAGCATATCTTATTTTTCTCATCTTAGTTTCAGTACAGATATGTTATGCTTGGAGGTGGGACTGTCTCCAATGTATGATCGTATATGGGTTACATGTGTGCTCTTAATTATTTTTCAATCGAATTACGTTAGTTAAACACTATTACCTTTTACACTATGGGCACAGTCTCCATGCTTTCTGTTAAAGACTCAGAGGTCCCAGTCATATCCTGATCATTTTCCTTAAGGCAAGTTTAGAGAGCAGTCATATACATAATGATAAAGACTATACAGTCCAAATTTGAACAATAGTTAACTAATTAAAAGTCAGTTTCCATAAAAAGATATGAGTTGGATAAGCCAGATCTGCCCTATCTAAAAATCCAGACTCAAGATCTAACACGTTACATCTTGAAGATTTCAGTAGCCATCAGAAAAAGTACCAAAACTTGGTAGTTCACACAGAAAATTTCTTCCAAATGATCCTAAAACCATTTAATTGGCTGATGATGTTTTTGATCTGAACTTTTCTTCAGAGCGTCCATAATTCACTGTGTGTTACCTCCCGGCGTGGACTATGTCCTGTGGAGAGAGAAGTCATTCCTGGAAATTGGGCCAATGACATTAATTAACATTAGCCCTATTTGTAACAACCTTGCAAGAACCCTGCTTAGTTGGGGTTATCAGCTGTTGAATGGCATCGCATGCTAAAGGACTGGTTTTCAGGGTAAAGTAAATGATATGCCCTATGGTCTGATATTAAATCCTTTCAATCTTATGAAACCAGTTTATTGCCAGGACCATAAACCAGTTTTAATAAAAAATGAGACAGACCACTGCACTTTAAAATGTCCCTCAGGACTTTTATTTCCCCATGCATAGTTTGGACAAGTGTGTAGTGGAACTTCGTAGCGATTTTGAAAAAAAAAAAAACTTGCATTCATTGTTTTTTTTCTTCTCATTATCAACATTTTGAATTATTCACAAAATGGTGTCTAGTTGATGTTTATTTTTTTAATTCATTATCAGTCTATCACGGGGGGTAGGTTTGGACAAGGAAAAGTGCTGTTCAAACATAAATACTCTACAAAAAAAGAAAGAGCTTCTAGAAAGAAAACACAATGCAAAAAAAAAAAAAAACAGGACTGAAATAGTTTCTCATCTCATTCCACCATTGAGATACATGTTGAGAATGTATCCATTAAAAAGGCTATTGTAAACACTCCCATTTAAAATATAACACCAAGGAGGTTCATATGTCTATAAACCTCTGTGGTTAACACAGCACTGTTCAGAGAATGCAACAAAGCAAGAACAAACAAACAAAAAAAAACTTCAATTCTGTTTCCAGTAGATCAAACATGTTGATGTTACTTCCTGGTGACCTCAGCTTACACCTCTCACATTTTAATGAGGGACCTACAGTATTCCATTCAGCAGGGTAAGGCTTTGTTGCATTTATTAGTCTCAGTGAAGATTGCTTGACGCGGTTCCTTCTATCAACGGAGAGTAAATGGTAAACTGCAGAGACAATGCGCGTACAACACCAAACAAAAATACCATTTTACCTTTGAATCGCGATGCAGAAATGTACGACATATTCTTTCGTTTCCTTCTCTTTTTTTTTTTTTTTTTTTTTTTTAGCTTTTATACCTGATTCACACTGCTATTTAGACATGTAAACCAAGTATGAGGAGGCAGGTTCATTTTGGAGCACAAAATCTAGACTGAGTATTCTTACCAGCCATAGTTTTGTCAGTTGGTTCCTTTGTTGTTCTGATTTTCTTCTTAGAAACCTAATGCATCCGATACCAACTGCCCAATCATCCTCCAACACTGCAAAAACGGAAAAATGAAATGGATGTGAAATTTCGCATTAATGGATCGACACCGACACACCATTTGTGAAGCGGAACCCTTCCCTGACATCACTCAGGTGAGTGTGACCAAACAGGTTAAAAAACACTTTTTTCTTTAAATCTAACTCACGGAAGGAACACTTAGCACAAAAAACAAAGACAAAAAAACAACAATTAAAATGGGGGTTCGTTACAGGCATCAGTGTAGACAGTGCAGATCAAAGGTTTCTCTACATCAGTGGATACTCATTAAACGTGACGGATGGAAACAGGTAAACAATAACGTAACGAAAATACTACAAACAGCATCTTCAGATAGAAACTAGGTAGTTTTTATGTTCACATGAAATCGGTGGGGATTCAAAGATAAATATTTCACATTTTTCCACCCCCTCCTTTTCCAAAAACAAAAAGAAAAAGAAAAGTATGGGAAAGAATTTTTTTATATTTTCATTGATTTTAGTTATAGATGGTCTTCACATAACTGTTTCAGCATCTTTACAGCAGTCTCACTTTTCTGTTTATTTCAGTGACTGAGCCAGTGTTTTAACAAAAAAAACATACAGTATATTTTTCATTTTCAAAACATCATTCGATTACACTAAAATCAGCAAAGGCAGTAGTGACAGAACTTGTCCACTAGGGGCAGAGTTGTGTCACCAGTGACTGAAGTGATTTGATAAAAGAAACATTTTAACAAAATTGGGCACATAATGCTCAACTTAATTAGAATCTGTATTCAAAAAACATCAAAAGAGCACATCCCACAGCTCACCAAGCTAAATTAAAAAAGGATAAATGCAGGGTCCAAACTTCAATACATGACACTCCAGGCATTTTTTCACACTTTAAGTGTGCAGGTAGCGGATTTCATCTCTTAGTGTAATAATACGTTGACCCATGATGAGTAATAAGTTACCATAGTAACAATACCCTGGAACATCGGGTAACTAATGGCAACCCCGATGCCTGGTGAGTAACAGTCTATTCAGTCTCTCACGTGTGTTCAGTCTGGGCAGGGCGTATTTGCTGCTTCCTGTAGAAATGGCTGTTTGAGGGAGAGAGAGAGAAGGGGGCAGGGCCACAGGCTCACTTGACGTGCTCAGCACTGTGGGAGGAGCAGTAGTATTTTTTGTGGGCTATGAAGGTGGAGAGGCTGCTGAATTTGATGTTGCAGAGCCTGCAGTAGCGGGAGTTCCCGTTCTGCAGAGGGGAGATGAGGGCAGATTTGGGGGGCACAGGGGTGGGGGCATGAGGGAGGGGCTTGTCCTGGAGCAATGACTGCGGTGACTGAGAGAGTATCCCCGCCTCCTTGAGGGTGTCGGGCACGTGTGAGATGGACAGGGGGGCGGTGCCCGGGGAGGCGGTGAGAGGGGATGTGGGCGGGGCCCTGTGAGGGCTCCCATTCTGCAGGGGCGGGGATGGGGAAGCGCTCTCCCTCTTCACCTGGCCATTGATGCTGTCTCTGCCTGGCTTGGTGAGTGGTTTAGGGGGTGTTGCAGCGGGGTGCGGGGCATCCCTGGGGCTCAGGTTGGGGCTGACCCTGGTGGGCGGAGCCTCTGGGGTTGGGGTCACACCCACGGGCTGGAGGGTAAGGACCAATCCATGCACGGTTCTGAAATGCTCCATCAGGTCACCCACCACGGCACCACTCAGGGGACAGTAGGGGCATACCATGGGGGGTGCCCCAGGAGGTGGGACGGCCAGGGCCTTCACGAAATGTGGAGGAGGGGCTCCCTCGGGCCCCAGGGCAGGCGGGCTGGGGAGGGCAGGAGACTGAGCACACACAGGATGGTGCGGGCCAGCAGGTGCAAGTTCAGCTTTGGGTCCTTTGACGCTGAGCCGGTCCGGGTAGACTTCGGGTCGGTCCGCAATGCCAGGTCTGGGGGATGTGGAGGTGGGTCTGCGCAACCTGCTGAGCTGCTCTAGGGGGCGCTGTTGCAGAGGGGTGGCAGGGCAGTAGTAGGCCTTGTGCGCCAGGTAGTTCTCGATGCTGTTGAAGCTGATGCTGCAGGCCGTGCACTTGTGGTAGTCGGTGAGGGGGAGGGTCGGAGGCTGGGCCATCTGTGGTTCCCGCAGTCGGGGCCTCTTGCTCAGGTCAATTGGACCCTCCCCCTCTGGACGGGGCCCAGGCGAGGGGGTGGAGATCAGTGCCGAGGGTGCGCCACCGGAGCCAGGTTCCAGCTTTACGACCGGGCCCGGGGTAGAGGCGGCAGCAGATCGGGCCAGGGCCTGGGTGCGGGCCATGTGGATCTCGTACATTTTCTTGCGCTTACGTGTGCGGATGGGCTGGGGCAGGAAGGCGGAGGCCTTGCCTGAGTTTGGCTGCCGCTGGTTGTTGGGGTCATGCCGTGAGGCGCAGTAGAAGCGCTTGTGCACCATGTAGTTGTCGTGGCGGCTAAAGCGTATGTTGCAGGCCTGGCAGAAGGTCGTGGTGGGGTCATCCTCGGGGTCTTCACCCCCGGACCCCCCAGGGCTCTGGCTGTCCTCACTCGCCCGCTCTGCACTCTCCCCCTCTGAGCACGACGCTTCTCTGAGCCCTGCCTCCTCGCTCTTCACTTCCGCTGGCTTGGGTTCAGGGACGCCTCCTGATGGTGGTTCCGTGATGCTCCGCGAGGTGGAGGGTGCGCGTGTGGCCTCTGACCCCGGGGAGGAGCTGAACCCAGCAGCTGGAGTCTCCGCTCCATCCTTGGTTTGAGGAGTTGCGGCAGGCGTGTCACCTTGCTGCCGTCGGCTGGAGCAGTACAGCCTCTTGTGGACATAGAAGTTGTTGACGTTGTTGAAGGTGATGTCGCACTCAAAGCACGTTGCCCCCTTCTGGACAGGAGGTGCACCGGGAGCACCGGCGGCGTAGAACGGTGGTCCCCCACCGGGACTCTGTCCCTGCTTTAGCCTGCTGTGCACCATCTCCGACATCTTGGCCAGGATCTCGGACGCTTGCGGCAGGATGGCCTCAGGTCCAAACATGTACTGCGGCAGGAACACCGCTCCCCCAGGGAGCCCTGTCCCTGCTCCACCCTGGTGTGCTGGGCTGGAGCCAGGGGTGGGGCTTGGGGGCTCCGCCTTCACTGCAGGAACCGAGGGCGGGGTCTTGGGGGGTGGAGTTTGGGATGTAGATGCAGCCCTCCCCTTGCCTTCCTGGACTGCTCCCTCCTTACCCTGCTCCTCCTTTCCCTCGTTCTCGGAGTCGGATTGCGGCTCCTCCTTTACATGGACGCTAGCCGGGCCCTGACCGGGTGGGCTGCTGCCCTCGCGGGGAGTGGCGGAGCCTCCATTGGCACCTGGCGTGGCGGAGTCGGGTGGGGGAGCGCATGCAGGCTCGGGGCTCTCAGAGGAGGATGGTGGGGTCTGCCGGGGGGCGGGGCTTCTCTCAGCCACACCCCTCACTTCCAGGTGGGTCCTAACGTGCTGCTGCAGGAGTGCAGGTGATTCAGCTGCGAAACCACACACCTGGCACTTCAACACAATCCCACAGTCTGGAGGACCCAGCCCTGCCACAGGAGAGGAATGAGGGGAGAGAAATGAAGAAGAGCAGAGTAAATATCAGAGAAAGAGAAACAAGGGAAAAACAGCATGTTGTAACATAGTGTATAGTGTATAGTGATAGTCTATTCAGTCACATTAAACAAACAACACCACCTGAACCGCAGTAAATGGAGGCTAACAATCTCATTGGACTGTCAAATAGCTGGCTAGCTACCTGCAAAGCTAGCTGCTTGTAGCCAACTAACTGATTTAGCATGCAGTAATAGATCAGGCATTGTAGAAAGTGACAGGGCATAGCCTTTTTCAAACACAACATTTTACATCAGGCTGTCAGTGAAAGTGAGCACACCCATATTTTCATTCACAACAGCCCACTCCTCATGGTAACAGTGTAATGCCCACTCCCCACAGTAAACACAAATCAAAGCTGCTGATTGGGTGAAAGGGATTGTCGTGGTTACCTGTTGCCAGGGGCAGGGGAGGCATACCGGGGCCGGGGGAGTACACCTCGCTGCGGGAGCCCGGTTGGCACACCATGTGACAGGTGACCAGGTGACTGTACAGGATGTCCCGCGTGGTGGAGATGAAGCCACAGCCGTGACACACGCCATTCAGTGTGTCCGTGTGCACCTTCAGGTGCCGCTCGCAGTTGGCCTTGGTCGTGAACGCCGACAGGCAGATCAGGCACACAAACGGCCGCTCACCTGAAATCCACACGTGCAGTTATTGCACTCACTGCACTTAGCAGGGTGATCTGAGTCTACATGAGCGCGGTACATCACACAAGTATAACAAAGGGTCATATATTTCGGCTAACGCAGAACAATGCTAACATTTATACAGAGAATAATGTTGAGTAAATGAGAGAGCTGAGGCTTATGGGTTTGACCTCAGGTTTGGCTTTCTACTGAAAAACAGGACGATTGATCCCACTCAGTCAGCCACCGATAAGATATAGAAGCTCCACAAATTTTGGGTTACAAGAAAAACTTACTCTCGCATTACTAAATCCTGCAATGGCAGGTTTGTGGAATTAAGTCCTAGCCAGAACACTTCCCCTAAAAGAGCGTTTGGAACGGTCACTGACAGAGTGTCTGGGGTGCCAGTTCCTACAGTGATGCTCCTGTAAGCTAGACCAATATAGCAAAATGCACCAATGTGATAAACCATGTGGGGATCTCAAAGTGTGATGTCATAGTGATGTAATGTGTCTCACCGCTGTGTGTGCGCATGTGGATCTCCAGGGAGCTGGCGCTGGGGCAGCTCTTGTTGCAGTGTGGGAAGGGGCAGACGCGCTCGTTGGGGTACGGGTCCCTGGGCTTCTCCAGCGGCGGGGAGGCCGGCTCCTGCTTCTGCCGGCTGGCGCAGTAGTACATTAGGTGGGCCTGCAGGTTGCGCTCGCTCCGGTACCAGATCCCACAGTCCTTACAGGGGAAGATGTCCTCTGGACCAAACGAAGGACATCGTCCAGGTGAGGGGACCAATCACACAGAAGCACTAAGGTACACAATCTCAATAACATTGCAGCTTCTCATTTTTAAACCATGTTCAGTATATATAACTCATCCCTATCACATGAGGAAGACCCTTGTCAGTTGTTGTGAGGTGTGAAGCCATAGACAGTCTAGCACTCATTGATCTCTCTTTGATCGCTTGTGTTCTGTCTACCTTCTGTTTCTACCTCATGAATCACACAATGGTATTTCATGTATACAATATGACACAGACATCCCTGCCTCCCTGGATGACCCCAAGTCCAATACGTCCAGTTCTCTCAATGACAAACATTCCCTTGCCGTCACTTTCCTTTTGTGAAGTTTTTAAATCGTTTCATTTTCCCGATAGACTTCAAGGTACTTTTTCCTCTAATTCTCTTTGGCCTCATTTATGTTGCTGTGTTGCTACTCCATTTTCTCTGTTTTCCGCTCATATTTTACTCCTACGTCTTTTCTAAATGTATTTTGTTTTGTGTATCATGAGTTCAAAATTACACAACAAACATCAACACCTGAAGTAACAATTAAAAATGTAAAAACTTTTTTCAGAAGCGCAGACCTTAATAGCCAGAGCTAAAAGACAACACCATCATGTAACAAGTCACATTATGTGCTAATTTCATGTAAAGATGAAAACTCCCCTTCCCAAATAATTCCATTATCTCCGTGGTAACGTAAGCACAAACGTGCAGAAAGAGAGAGAGGGAAAGAGAAAGGTAAAGGGGGGAGAGAGACAGAGAGAGAGCAGAGCAAGAGCAGGTAATCTGGCTGATCTTGTGTCAGGACTCGTGTTCACTGACTCTTTTGATAATGAGTTCTCCGGGGCGTAATGACCTGGTTCCACGTTGAGTGGTAATTTAAGCGGGAAACAGGAATATGGAGAACAGTGTTTTATTCGTCAGGTTAATATCTGGTGATTCATCATTGTCTCATAATAGCACAGCCACTTTAATGAGGACTTTCATTCAGACACAAACGAAACTCAGCCAGCCAGTGTCTCTTTGTGACAAAGTGACAAAGGGTTGGCAGAACATTTCGATGTGGGGGCTCGAGACACCTGTCCTGGAGGGCAGTATTGGCTGGTTTTGATGTCTTTCAGCACTTCAGTACTTCAGTTAAGTCACTGACTGTCTTAAGAGTCCATCATAGTCCATGCACCTAGTTCACTAGACCTAAAATGGCTGCTGATTGATGGAAACTACCAAAACCTACAGCAATTCCAGGTCCCCAGGACTACAACAATTTTAGCGAAGCTAAAGGCTGGGCGCTTTCACTCACTGTTGATGACAGCTGTGGCCAGGATGGCTGCCATGCCGGCCTGCTGGGGGAGGAGCTGGATTTCAGAATGCAGGGCAGCTGGGTAGGTTGGCCCCTCCTTCACTGGTGCATTGTGGGTCTCTGTTTGCATGGGCTCTTCCTCCGTTGGCCTGGAGAGGCTGGCCAGAAGACGCTCCCCCATGTGGACCTCCTGGGTCACCTTACAGAATAGCTCCTCACCTAGGGAGGAAGACAGACACATCTCTGATGGAGAGGAAGTTGATGGCACAGCAGTCTGCTGACATGAGATGTTGTGTTGTGGTTTGTTTGCTTTTTGTCAGCATGTTGATCAGATCCATGTGGTTATAGTCAGAATGTGCCATAGAGCAGTGTGGTTGTGGTCAGGACAGGGCATAGTTACTTTTGGTTTTAGTCAGCATGGTGTTTAGCTGTTTATGTGGTTAAGAAGAAATTGTAGCTTTTAGTCATGGCACTGTGTCCTTTTATGTAGTTGTGAGCTATAAGGACAGAACACCCATTTAAGGGGTTGTCATCCAATGATATAAAGGAGGCGTGGCCAGGAATCAGGACTGTGAGTGTTCAAGGCCTGTGCCCTGAGTGTAAACCTGGTATGAGGTCACATGATGTGCTAAAGTGGGCAGTGGGCCTACCTTGGCTGTAGATGGTGCAGTTGGATGCAGCTTGGCTGTCAGTGACCGGAAGCTTCTTCAGCCAGAGCTCTGGGTCTGTGCTGACCACAGTAAGACTTGGGTCCTGTAGAAAGAGAGGCAGAGAAAGAGGGAAAGAGTAAGTATATGAGAAGGAGAGGGAAAGAGAGAAATGCTCACACACATATGAACATACTGTCAGACACATACAACAGTGTTAGTCACAAGACGCTTATATAACATATGATGTGCACTCTGGGACATATGTGATTCACACACATACACATACGGACATTTGCACAGTTTTCTTGTACAGTTTGTGTCAGTATCAGATACAGTGTGACACACCTGCACCCATGAGGCCAGACACAGGGAATGGGATCAGAGAGAATACAAATGGTCAGACAGGAAATACGCCCACCCTGCTTTCACATGCATACACCACCTGATGATCTGTTCTGAAACTCGAGACCCTGGGCGACTAGAAACCCCCGTTATTTACAAACTGCACCTCCCCTCCTCTCCACAAGATGGCAGCATTTTGCAACTTGATACAGTGCTGTGCCGGTAACACCATGTGCTTTCCCCCTAGTTCTCCAGGTTGCTGAAAGAATCCCTGGGATGGCAAGGAGGCTATTGCATTAATTTTAGACTTAAAGAATAAAGGAACTGAAAAAAAGAGGGAGAAAGAGGAGGTAGGCACAAAAAGAGAGTGCAACACACTGAAAGGTTTATTTTACATGAAGCTGGTTTCTGCCTAAAGACGCTCTGTATTGTATTTCATGGGGGACACGCACTGATGGGGAGATATCTCTTCCTTTGTTTTAATTTGAAACTCAATCTCTCTGCTGTCCGTGGCCATAAGCGCTGTGTGCTGACGCTAATCTGTCTCAAGCTAATTTAACGAGACTCTGATTTGTTATTTCGAAAAGGGCAACATGGCCTTAAAGGCTTTAGAATGCGCACACTCACATTCGCACAGACAATGAGACACACACACACACACTTCTCCGATCTCTTGTTAATATTTTGTGTGGACATAGGAAGGGTTTCAATGGATTGGGATTTCCTTTTTAAATAACCATCTCCAGATGAAGGATGAGACATGTGTCCATTTGTGTGTGTCAGTGCAAGTATACATCTCTCTTATGTGTGTGTATGTGTGTGTGTGCATGAGTGAAATTGAGTGTGTGTGAGCACGACAGTATTTTTCCTACCTGCGTTTGGGGGTGTGTGTGTACGCGCACATGCGTGCATGTAAGTAAGTGTCAGAGTGTGTGTGTGTGTGTGTGTGTGTGTGTGTGATTGAGTGTTTGTGTGTAGTTGTGTAAGCGTATCTCTTTTGCCTGTGAATGTAAGAGTGCCTATGTGCATGTTCCCGACAGTGTCTCCTCAGTCCACCCTCTCTGTCCCAGAATGCACTACTCCCTAAGCACTGTTAGTACCTTTCATGGGGAACAGGTGAGGTGGGACAGAGAGGAGGATAGAGAAGCCAGTGTCTTTCGGCTACAGCCCCAACCCCAGCCTGTTTCACCTCCGCTCTCCCTCTCTCTCTCCCTCCCTGGAACTACGGCACTTTGAAATCGCTAAGCCCTGCGCGTGACAGTGTGTCACAGAGTCTTTGAGTCCCGCGCTAAGCCCTCGTCTGTCCCCCCTCTGTCCCTCATGAATATTAATCAGCGGAACGCGAGCTTTAATCTGCCAGATCCTCACGCTGCTGCAGCTGTGGTGATAGCCAATCTAATTATTGAGTCTGATATTACCCCCTCACCTTACGCACACACTAACCCCCCACCCCCAGCCCTACTCCCCTCTACCACCACCCCCCCGCTTCCCACCGCTGCACCTCACCCCCCAGCCCTCCAGCACAGCCGGCAAAGTCCTCCCTCTTATCACTCCCAGAAACACCCTCTTCTCTGCCCGATAAAACCGGAATGCAAATGATGTGGGGCTGATTTCTGTGTTCTCTCTCTTTCTTCTGGGTATAAAGACCGAGCGCACCCATTCCTGCCCCCACCCTCCACACCACCACCACCTCCCATGCCACCACCACAACTCTGCAAGGCCTGCCCTGTCCTGTCACCATGTCTGTTTCTGCACAAAAAAGTGGCGCGGCAAAAAGAAGAGGCCTTGCTCAGGCTGATCAGGGACCAGCCGTGAAACTAGTAGCCTGATTCAGCCTACTTTTAGCGGGGCGGAGACAATTGACTGTTCTGAGAACTGTCTTTGTTTCTGCATCACTCAAGCCTGCTGCAAACCCACGGTACACTGCACTGAGTATGGTCACCCTTAGCTGATGTGATACAGGGTAAAAGAAGGGTGACAGCCACATCAGTGTCAACTACATCCATGAATTAACCAACAAAATAAAACAAACTTGAACAAAATGAAAATATAGCTCTGATTCCAGTTTGTGAACATTATGTGCAAATTTCTGGTGTGTCTAAGGGGATATAAAAATGTAATATGAGCAAGCACCCATGGTCTAAAAAGGGGAGCAAATTATCACAGCTAATCTGCAAACTGGCCCTAACCACCTGGACATCCCTGCTAATCAATCAGTGACCAGCCCCTCCCCTTGAACTTCTCTGCCAATCACCCCTGAAGCTCCTCCCACCCAAACATACCACATGATCTACATCCACCCTACCCCTGACAGTACAGCCCATGTGATCTCCTCCCCCTAACCTCCAGCCTGCCCCCCCCCCCCCCTCGCTTCCCATCTCCATCCTGGCCTTGCCCAAAGCGACATTCCCTCTAATCTCCTTCCAGCCCAACCCACCTGATCGTCCCTATCAGTTTCCTCCCCACCCCCCACCCCCAACCCATTGAGCCATTCCCCCCGATGTCCGCCCGATTCTGTCAACACACACCTCAAACCCTGCTTTCCTCAACACCTCTGAACTCTGGATCATACACTCTCTCTCTCTCTCTGGATTGTACCTCCTCTCTCAATCTCTTTCTCTCTCCCTCTCCTCGACTCCCCATCCCCCTCTCTCTTTCTCTCTACATTTCTAACAGGAAATGGTTCTTTGTGTTCTTGGCCAATGGGGGGAGAATGTGCACTCTGTCCAGAACAAAGGGGTCAGTGTGTGGATCCTCTAAAAAACCTAGGAGAAAAGGAAGGACGATAACATCACTCCCTCTCATCTCATCCGGCCAAGCAGGAGTCCTCTCAGAAAACACACACACACACCCTGACACACACATACATATCCACATTCACACATACAGACATACACACACATCCTGACACACTGCAGACACACTCGCTTTTACTCACACACACCAGCTGGTACACATTAACGAAGGCAGATGCACTGAAACATTCACACTTGCACAAGCAACTATACACTGTGCCATGTGCAGTTAGTAAAAGCTGTACAAACATACACACACATGCATACTGTACATAATCGTGCACTGAAAAACACACTCACATTTCCAAGAGCACCATATCACAACCAGTTTTGATACTCTGCATGCAAATGACATGTAAAATGTTTGATGCTTAAAAACTGATAAGACCCAGAAATTGAAATGCTCTTGGAAAGTGTGCATGCACGATGACACACACACACACACACACACACACTGACCCAGCAGACATACACACACATGCACACACATACTCCTGGTCCCCCTGGTCACCTTTCCCCGACTCACACACTCTCATTCTCTAGCTCCTCCTCTTTTCCCCCTCCTCTCCTTAACTGTGTGAGTGATCGAGGCCCCCTTCATTCCCATTGAGCTAAACCCAGCTAAACACTGTATCAGTGACTCCAGGCCCTGAGAACCTCGTCTTCAAATTAAACTTCACACCAGATTTCAGCATCTGAGAGCCCAATATATGATATGGCAGCAAGGAGCATTGGGGGGGCGTACAGGTAAACAGGTAAACAGACATAGGTTTCCATGGGAGCGCTGACCTTCACGAGTCCTTCATGGGGGGTGGGGGGAGGTGAGCGTTGTGGGGGGTGTATCCCTCCCAAAAAGAGCGTTTGAAAGCCGTGGGTGGCGGGGCTTATCAGAGGAGTTTTCCTGCGGAGATTATTGGGGATTAGGCAGTGCGCTTGTTCCTATGACACGATGAAAAGACGTTCGGCGCGTGATAACGCTTTGAACTCCGCACTCGCTCCTTCTAGGACAGCGCCTCTGGCTTCAGTTTCCACGAAAGACAAGAGGAGCAACAACAAAAAAAAGTAAGAGGTTTGAGTCGTTTGCTGCAGTCGCATTTAACGGTGTTAAAAGTCAGGTTCAAGGAAGCATCATCACCATCACTTGCTCCGAAGACACACAAAATTATTAACTCACCCTTCTATTCACTCTCCTATTCCTCCGTTACCCTGTTAACATGCCATTTTTTATCCGCTTTCCCTGTCTCTTCCCCTTCTCCCTTTCTTCCAACAACATCAAAACAAACCTGGAGACATCCTATTGCAGTCAATCCAATTTCATGTAGAAATTTGTCAACTTGTCAACTTGAACAAAAGTATGGTCAGTGTAGGTAAACAGCTATACCTACCCAGTTCACTATGAATTATTACTAAAAACTGAATTATTCCTGCTATTTTCATTATGTATTTATGGAAGGTTTAATGGATTCAGTCAACAAAGCCAGATGTTGTTCCATTGTACCATCATTGTACCATGGTTTGCTATGCAATCAGAGCTAAAGAGAATTGAGTTGCAGAACCGGCATACAAATATTCTCATTTAAAGCATGTGTTATGACCTATGAAGACAATACTGTGAATCATGACACCTTTTACAATGTTTTTTACGATGTCATGCCTATAAAACTACACAGGAATTTTCATGTCATTTAACCGAAATCTGTTTGATTCCTAGCCTGTTGACTTTACCAGATGTTTAGCTCTAACAGTCATGTTAGTGTTCCTCTCAGTGTGGCCAGTTCATGCAAAGTGTCTGAGGAACATCTTTTGGGCCTTTTTCTGATAAGCCTGTTGAGTGGTATCAACTGGCCTATCCTGTTAGTTTTTATGAACGACTGAGATAGATGGGAGGAGAAGGAGGAAGAAGCAGCAGTAAAAGAATTTAAAGAGAAGAAACAAAAGGAAGAAAGAGGAGGAAGGAGAAGAAGAAGAAACAGAAGGCAAAGAAAAGGAGAAAGATGAAGAAGAACAGGAGGAGGGGGAGGAGGAGAAGAAGAAAAAGATTACAGCAACAACAAAAATGAAGACTGAACAGGCTGTGCAGTTGAAGAAAAAGTCCTCCAATCCTCCACCATAATATCTTACACTGATTCCCTTCTGATCCAAACAACAGCAGATGGTACCAGCCAAAGAAGGGGCATCAGTTACTGTCTGATCTAATCAGAGGAAAGACAAATATTCAGGCTAATATTTTAGGGGCCCCTAACAGACTCATCGCCCCCACAGTCAGACCGTTACACTCACTTCCCTCTGTTACCAGGAGTTTTTTTTTCAATAAAACTCCTGGTCTCCAGAGATGCAAATGAGAGATTTACATACGGGCCCACAAGGGGCTCAGGGATAATTCCCCAAGTTAAAATCTCAAGTGCTATAGAATTGCAGATGTTTCCTCAACCACATTTTTCCCCAACAACTGACACAATGCCACGAGCCCACACATTGGCACGGCCCATTTTGAATATCAGTTAAAACTCCTGGCTCGGCTGACTGACTCGGGTGCCTGTACATGGAGGGCGTTGAGATGAGTTTTGGAGTAGAGCAGTATTAAACTGATAGCTTATCTATTCGGACCAAATAAGAGGGAAATTTGTTCGGGGGGTGGAGGTGTGGGGCTTGGCTAAGATGGGAGGGAGTTGTGGTCACATGCAGTGGGTGTGGCTAAACTGCCTGGACATTTTTGGGGGTTCTACCTGTAAATGATAATTTGATCAGTTTTGCTGAAATATCCACCAATACACAAGTACCAGTACACTCTAACCTTATCAAACAGAATAAGCTGTACCTCACACAACTACCAATATACAACCAATCAGTAACCTGTGTTCCCTCACATTACCCACCAATATCATGAACTGTTCACATATGCAACCAATATTCAACCAGCACACTTTCAACTTCTCCACCATAACGAACTGCAGCTTTGCCACACTAGAGGGAAGCAGGGTGAGGATAGAAGATTACCATCACTGCATTTGAGAGTTAGTGTCCGAGGGAGGCTTTGGCAGTCCTGACCCCAGCTGACCTCCACGTACAGTGATGTGAAGAGGAAAATCTGTGAGTTGATGATGGTTGGGGGGGTAGCAAAGTTGATGTTGGAGGAATGCAAGATTACATGCAGTATCTTGGAGAGATACTAAGAGCCCATCTTCACTCCCTCAGCTTTGAGATAGTAGAAACAGAGAGAGTGGGAGAAAGAGGGAAAGAGAGGGAGAGGGGAGGGAGAGAGAGAGAGACAGTGTGAGAGTAAGAGAGAATGAGGGAGATGGGAGGGGAGAGGAGAGAGGGAGAGAAGTGGTCCAGGCTGAAAATCATCAACAAAGCCTACACTTGATAAGAACGTTCCAATGAACACGAGTACTGGAGGGGCGGTGGAAGGGAGGGGGGGGCAGTGGGAGAGACAGACTTAGAAATTCTAATAAAAATGAAATCTTAGAAATGAAAGACTATCAAGCAGAAATCAATCATTCCGGGCTTGTTGTCCAGGAGCACGGCGCCAAAGAGAGATAAAAGGAAAACGGACGTCTGGAGGGGGAGGATCGGTGGGGCAGGGGGAATGGGGGAAGGAGGGGGGGGCATGGGGAAGGGGGGGTAGATAAGGGTTAATCAGGCAGATAGATGAGTTTTTTAGTAGAAAAGACGAAGCCGTGGAAGCAGGAGCGGTCGGGAAAGGCACTGATGGGGGATTTGCATATTGTAATCTGCTGTGAAGGATTTCTTAATAGTGTAATATAACCTCGGATATAACCCCACTCGTTCGGCTCGTTCAGAGAAACACCCGGAGTGGCAGCCGCTGTTCGGGGCTGGTTTTGCGGCTGTTTCTCAATCTTCCCTGTCCCTATGCCTGTGGCAGGCTCTACAGAGCTGATCTTCTCCAGTCTAAAGTGCTGGCCTCCTCTAGTCTACAGTGTTGACCTCCTCCAGTCTACGGTGCTGACCTCCTCCAGTGTACGGTGCTGACCTCCTCCTGTCTATGGTGCTGACCTCCTCCTGTCTATGGTGCTGACCTCCTCCGGTCTACGGTGCTGGCCTCCTCCAATCTATGTTGCTGACCTCCTCCAGTCTACGGTGCTGACCTCCTCCGGTCTATGTTGCTGGTGCTGACCTCCTCCTGTCTACGGTGCTGACCTCCTCCGGTCTGACCTCCTCCAGTCTACGGTGCTGACCTCCTCCGGTCTATGTTGCTGACCTCCTCCAGTCTACGGTGCTGACCTCCTCCGGTCTATGTTGCTGACCTCTGGTCTATGCTGCTGATCTTAAGTGCTCACTCCTGACCAGAGTTTACAAAAACCTATTTATGTATGAGAGTGTGAGATAGTGTGTATGTAAGAGTGTGTGCAGTATGCAGGAGTTACTGCATTTGATTACTGCCACCCATGCTGCCATTATCACATACAGCAATACCTATACACAACCTCTCATACAGACAAACACAAACACTCTTTCACACAGAATACTCAAAGTATTACTGGCTTTCACATATAACATGAAAACAGGAAGATACACATGTAGAAACAAGCACACCTTCCTACAAATCAGAGACAGACACACGTATGCATACACACACACACACACACACACACACCGTTACCTCTCCCTCCTGCTCCTTGGCGTGGATGTGGCCACCGTAAGGACCCCACAGTGTGCTGGGTATCAGGGTCTTGCGGGCGAGGACCGCGCTGTCCCTGTCTAGCTGGCCAGCCTGGAGCTCATCTACAGACACAGGGCAGAGCGGTGTGAGAGAAAAGGCCTGCCAGGAACCACTGCCGCATACAGAGTTGTTAGACCAATGCCTCTTCTCAGACACAAATAAACTCACATACAGAGCTGTTAGACCAATGGCCTCTTCTCAGACACACACTTAAACTCACATACACACATGCTACCACATGCACTCTCACAACCCTCAAAACACATACACTGCATATTCACATGCATGCACACACTGCGCACTCGCACACACAAAACCCATACAAATACAAAAATACACACAAATGCATATCTGCATTTCCTCTCAGGCACACATAGACTTGCATACATACATACAGGCATGCACACACGCACACACAACCCTAAAAACACGTACATGCATATTTGTATAACTTCCTTTTCACACTCCTGCACCCTTGTGCACACAGACACAAACCTCAAAACAAATACACACATGCACATACACACGTGAGAAAAAGGGACAAAACAGTCCAAAAAAAAAGACAACAAAAAGCGAGGACTTATCAGGAAGGTGATTGTTCAGATGATTGTGATAACAATGACGGAGCTGAATTCAGCATGTCCCTGAGGAGAACCCTCCCTCCGTCTCTCTGCACCTCTCCCCACAGAGGGCCTGAGGAGAACCCTCCCTCCCTCTCTCTGCACCTCTCCCCACAGAGGGCAGACATACACCCTCATCGCCACTAGAGGGCGTTTGCTGAACACAGGCGGTGGTTAGAGGGAGAGCCTGGCGGAGCACAGGGAGACCTCAGGAAGAGGGCGGAGAGTGTTGGCTCTGTTCTGGGACTGTTATTGGTGGGGGAGCCAATCTGAAACAGAGGCAGGGATGTGGGGAGGAATGGATGCCGAAGGGCAGCCAATCACATTCCGTGTTCACAGACAGGTATGCCTGGAAGAACCCGCAGGCCACTCCCACCTCCCCAAGTTCAGCAGCCGATCTCATGGTTCTCTGGGAATGCTCAGCATGTCTCCCATTGGCTGGTGTCAACAACTGACGTGTAGAACAAACGGAAACCGATGCAACTTGCTGCTATCTCAGTTCAGACCTCCTGGTACATCATGGCTGTATTTTTTTGTAATCCTGATCCAAGAGCATTTTACATTTTACATTTTATGTGTTATCCGTCTGTAACATTTCACAAAAAGCAGATAAGATTAAGCACCTTGCTTAGAGCAGCAACGTTCCAACAAAGCTTTCCACCTGTGAACCAATATTCCATGCTGTTGCCCAAACAACCCCAGTGCAGATCTAGGATCATAATCATAAAGCATCTCAGGAAAGGAGCACTGATCTAGGATCAGTGTTTCCCTGTCCATACCTGGGCCTTATACATGAAGAGCTAAAGGGCTACACTGATCCCAGGTCAGCAGGCCTAGTCTTAGTTGTGCCCAGCTGGACTGGGGAGCCCTGCTGAACTGTAATAGAACAAACCTGGTCCAAAGGAGCTGGCAAACAGGTGAAACATGCCTTATGAATGTGGAACGCGACAGAGGCGGGGACTTGAGTGGACTGATTAACGGGGTTATATTCACCTCCCACATCTCATTCTCAGCACCCACAGTTTACACACACATCTCCTTTCCACCCACACCCCTCTACCCCCCACCACCACCCCCACCTCCATCCCTCCAGCCCCCCAACATCCTCCTCTATGGTTCAGCTCCCTTTCAGGGGCCGGGCTGAAGTGTCACACTGATAACACTGTTTGTCCAACACTCTCCATGTCAAAACACTCATCTATCTTCTGTGTATCTATCCCCACCAGAGACCAACTCACAGCCAGAGATAACTGTCTTTCCCACAGCCAGGACTGAGGGAAAGGGGGAGAGAGAGGGTGAGAGGGGGAGAGACAGACAGAGAGAGGGAGGGAGAGAGAGAAAGAGGACTGATTTTTCATGTCCACTTTTGTGACACTGCTGTACTAATGAAGTCAGAATCCAGAGTCCCTCATGAAGACCGGGAGGGACTGGTGTAAGATGGAGGGGGAAAGACTGAGAAAGGGAGTCACAAGGAGTCCAATGGCGGAAGACAGAGGAAAGGGAGAGCAGGAGGGACAAGGAGGGATTCAGAAGCACAGAAGCTGAATTCATTGCCCAAGTTCACTAGGATGCATCAATACATTACATTACCTTACCTTACTCTACATCATACCAAATCACTTAGACATGGGTTTCAAAAGCAGCGCAAGGGTACACTGAACTTTACCTGACTAGACTGAAATGAGGAACAGTACCAGTGTAGACTGAAAAGAGAAATAGTACCAGAGTATCCTGAAATGTAGTACATACTCAGTGTGCCCTGAAATGGGGAACAGTACCAGAGTGCACTGAAATAGCAGTCAGTACCGGTATTGGCTGAAAAGGGCCACAGGACCAGAACAGCCCGAGAGGGACCCTGTGGCGTGTCAGAAATCTGTACCGGCCTGAGATGAAGATGGAGACCAGCCTTCAGGTGCCCAGAATGCCCCACCGGGCTTATCAATACCACTCCACTACCAGCCACTGAGGCGTCCGCTATCGCTGTCCATTTTACAACCTAAGACAATAAAACAATCACTCTATCACTAATGAAATAACTAATGCAATTACCAGGAAGGGAGATTAACAAGGAATACATATATAAAATGTGCAGAGAAAAGAGAGAGAAAGAGAGACAGCGCCTAGGAGAGAGATAGTGAGTGTGAGAGAGGGATTTGGAATTTGAATGCGCTTGATGTGGGACGTGTCGAAAATGTAAAGCGTTAAAATTGTCTTTACCTCAACCGTACTCTCCTGAAAGCAAGGAGATGGACACAGACAGATAGATGTTGCAGCACGTGCATCAGAACCTCCACAGAACATTGAGGGAGAGTCCTGTCTCAATCCTAAGGTACTCTGCTGTAGGGAACTTCACACCGGAAATGCACCACACTATACTGCACAGTAGGGGACCTCACATGGCAAAGAGACTTCCTCTATAGGGAACGTCACAAGGCAAATATAGCACATTGCCCCCTTCAACAGGGAACATAGAGCAGTACATACACTACGCTACACCCCTCTGTATCTTATCAGCACATATCAGAACCGGAACATTGCTCTTTTCCTACTTTAGGGGCCATCACACAATGAGTACAGCTATACTCTTCTGATCTGGATATCAAACAAACAACACACCCATGTGCTTTATATCCTCACAAATGGAATCACCCCCAGTGTATACCCTACTAGAGGTAATTTCACAAAGCAAATTAACACCTCCGTACCCTACCGTAGGAGATAATGTATCAGAAAACTAACACACCCACCTGTACCCTACATTGCACAGCAAATATACCCCTCTATAAACTGTAGGGGATATCACACGGCAAACAGTTGTGCGCAGTAGCCTAACAGAGCAAAGGAATCTGGGTCAGCTCTCTGGGACTGTTTGTACTGAGCAAACTCGCGCGCGGCTTTTCAAAACATACGGATGGCGGTTTTACAAGTCTGACGGTTCCCTGGCAGGGAGGACGAGGGATTCCAGCCGCCACAGAGGCCCGTCCGCCAAACCCGACTTTGATGCAACAAATCACTTCAAACAATCTGAAAGACAAGTTAAAATCAACTTATTACTGCACGTCTGTCTATTCAAAATAAAACACCCAGAGACACAAATCACAGGTTTTGTGTTGTGCTGTCATTTGAGTTCTCTTGTCAACCACAAGGTGTCATTAAATACAATTATCAGTAGCTACCATACACATTTTAATTCCTAGACAATCTAACATACACAGAAATAACAAGTGCACAGTGAACTACTGTTAGGACTTAACGTAAGTCTGCTACATTGGCAAACGTTTTACATACTGATGGCCGGCTGGGTTAAGCATTGTGTTTCACACTGTGAGTTTGTCAACACATGGAAACTGTCAGTTATCATGCAGGGTGCTAAACACCCACACTGAATGGCCAGAGACCTTTCGCACGTAAACAAGGTGTTTGGCAGTCTGCACTGCCTCATGGGAAGGGGGAAGGCATCTTATCCTTGTGGGATGAGAATCACTTGATTGGATCCTGATGAAGAAACCTCCCTGTTAGGCATCACCTTCGTTCCTTCCTCCTCCTCCTCCTCCTCTCCTATTCCCAAGCCTCGTTGCTGCCTCCTCTATCAGGGCTAATTGATTTTTAAGAAGACTATTGTTGATATCAAATGAGCAGATCACTGTGAGAATATTGATTCCTAGACTTGGTACAACAGGAAATCTTTATCAGCGCTGAACCTTGACCCCACGCTAATAGGTGGGGTTTAACCTCCGCTGAATGACAAATCCGGGGTTTTTTTCGGCGTTCGGTCCCTCTCCGCTCCGTATTCAGCTTTCATTAGCGCTCTCGCCGAGAGTCACAGGGAGCTGCAGAGAACCCTCAGACCACCGCCACCAAGCTGAACACACCTGAGCGCATCCAAGCATGCCTGTGTGAAGACACATGTCATGTTTGGTTGGGAAACTCACCTTTTAAGAGGTTTGGTTGGGAAACTCACCTTTTAAGAGGTTCGATTCCCATTAAGGGGCAGGGTTGTGGCACCCCTTGAACAAGGCACTTCACTTGAATTGCATCATTCTGTATCAAGTGGTGTAGACACGTAATGTGTAAAACATTAAGCTGTATACAATTATTTTGATAAGAGTGTTGGCTGAATGCCTAAATGTAAATGTAGTGCAAATAAGCCATCTGCTAATATTCTGACCAATACAGCACATTACACACCACTCTCCCACATGGTAATGCCAAAATACCACATTACATTACTAAGGCATATATTTCCTATATGTGATGTCATGTTGCACACATGGCAGAATTGTGAAAGGGTAATTTTTTTGCAAGGGCCAAAGCTGATCTGCTGCCATAAGCTGCCCTACAAATGTCTCTCGGTTGAGATGGGACCAAAAATAACAGTGGCTCAAACAGAGAAACTGCCTGACCGAACAGAACTCGGACCTCGGCCAAACCCCGCACAGCAACGGCGCATCTCTATCCATCTGGACTGACTTTAGACTTCGGCGCTTGACGAAAACCCACAAAGTGAAGCCTGATAATGTATGTCTTTATAAAATAATTGTTCGTTAAAATTTTACAGGAAGCCGTCGCAGGGGCCCAGCAATTTCAGCAATTTCTGAAAATATATGTTTGTGTAGGTGAGTGAATTTTCATGTGTGACCATGTGCGTTCATACGTATGTGTGAGTGAATTTTTAAGTGTGTGTGTGTGTGTGTGTGTGTGTGTGTGCGTGTGAATGAGTGCAAGTTCTCTCATCTCTCCTAGCTTCCCCTCACTCCTCTGTTTCTCTCTCACAAATTGAAAATAAGGACCTTCAAGAACCTCTCCCTGATAATCACAGAAATTAATTAGAAAATGTTTCTTGACATTCTCTCTGCATAGATGGGGAAAAGAGACTCGGGCGAAGCAGCAGAATTAATTGTACGGTATGTGACTTAGATAATTAATTCAATCATTATTTCTTTTCTACATTAGCTACTCCCTTCTGGCCCTATGAGGAATATTTCTGTCACAGTAGTTGTGGTGGTCTGTGAGTGACCTATGCTTTTTGAAGATGTTCGGGAAGTTAAAAGTTTTACTCTGTTGCCTTACAGAGCTGTAGTTCACACAGTTTAAAGTCAAGTGGCAGGATGTCATAGGACAGTGAAATTCCAGAGCACTGACATCATAGGACAGTGACACAAGGTAGGAGGGTGTTATCATAGATCCTTTACAATCACCAGATACTCTGTTCTGGCTCTTTAAGATGGAACATTCAAGTTTAAGACATTCCTATGAATATGTTTTATGGGGAGTGACCAAAGACAATGTTGCGCGTGGTGGACACTGGTGTGTACCTGTTCTGTACAATGTCTCCATCTGAAATCTCCTGCTGGTAAGAAACAGAGCAGATGGAAGGAATGTTGGAGCTGAGTATCTGGTGAATCTATAACATCTCTGATGCTATCAGAGGGTGTTCACATGCTATTGTGACATCACAAGACAATGACATCTCAAGAGGGTGACAGTGGACACGATGATGATATCACAAAATGGTGACACCTGAGTGGATTTTGATATCACTGTGGCAACACTGGGCAAGGTTGTGGTCTAACATGACAATGACATGATGGTGTCACCAGGCAGATTGTTGCCATGTGTTGAAAAAAGTGTCATGGTACTGTTACTAAGCAGCTGGGCAGATCAGTCCTCACATGCCATCTCTGGTGAAGAGTGTGGCCATATATCTACAAATATGCGTGGAAAAGAGTGTGCACATCTATGTGTGTTCAGATAACGTCCTATGAAAGATTTCCTACAACATGACAATTAGAATGCAGACACCAACACCATCAATAGGATGCAATCTTCCTATCCACATTCTAAACTCTAGTTTTTTCCACTCAAAAACTGGCTGTCAAACCTTGACAGGAAGTGTAGCAGGGGAAGCAATTAACCGTCACACACACACCTCAAAGAAAAATCACCTTAAAAACAACAACAGGAGACCACGCTTCAGCTGAGGGCTCCCGTGCACTTCCTGCTGCGCTTCCTGGTGCTGGCGAAGACGCCGGAGGACGGAGAGAGGCCACACGTCAGCAGCGCCAGCGCACACCTCCCTTATCCTGCCCCGCATCAGCCGGGCCTGGATTTAATTCACTCTTCAGAGATCTCTCCCTCTTCTGAAAGCTCTACTCCTCACTCAGCGAGATTTGAAAGACACTAAAGAGGGCACAAGTACCGGCGCCGCTGATTAGAATACTAATTACGTTTAACGAAGCAACGCCGAACACACAGATCAAAATACCTGTGGCTCGCTTTTATTTGCTCGCTTTTTTAATCCGAGAAGAGGGAAAACGCTGCATCCAAGTGAGGTGGGGAGAGAGACGGAGGAAGTGAGAGTGTGTGTGTGTGTGTGTGTGTGTGTGTGTGTGTGTGTGTGTGTGTGTGTGTGTGTGTGTGTGTGTGTGTGTGTGTGTGTGTGTGTGTGTGTGTGTGAGTGTGTGAGTGAGTGAGTGACAGAGAGAGACACAGAGAGAGAGAGACACTGCACTCCAGCTGGAGAAGTGAAGAGAGACAGATCGGACTCCTTAAATGAATAGTGGGGTGGCTTATGTTTTCCGTTTTTGAATTAATTATCCTTAAATGTCTCTTTTATTACTGCAGTTTGATTTGTGCGCTATAAGCAGTCCCTGCTTTGGCACACCATCTGCATCTGCATCTGCGTCATGCCAATAAAGTAGCATGAATCGAATTAGGCAGGAAAGAGAAGGAGATTGTGCGAGATAAAGGGGGATGTGGGAGGAGAAGGGACCGAACATTACAGTGTTCTTTTTAAAAACAATTTGTCATTTTTTCCTGTTTATGAATTGAATATTTTATGATGAATTGAGAGGGGGGTGGAAAAAGGGGAGTTGTATTTCTCTGTTCTAAAACGCTTTTATGACAGAGGATAGCTCGCTCAATGCTACAAAGGTCAGTATGAATCATTTAAGTTCTTTGGAGGGCACTGCACATGCTAAAACTCCCTAGGTCGATTCGCGAGCAGAAAATGCTTTGTGCAAATTATCAATAAAAATCTTGCTATATACTTCGTAACCAACTTTGTAATAAACCAAGAAATGAGAACTACAGTTCTAGCCAAAAAGACACATGAAAAAAATCCAAAGATAGAAATCTTCAGCAACATATTCTGAAAATTGACAAATTTGGCCAAATTACAAAACACACCAAAGCTTGGCAGACATTAATCCTTGGTTCCCACATAAAAATAGATATGGAGTTACTGTGAACAGAGAATGAAATTCAATTAACATTTTCTTACTTAAAGTAAGTGTGTAAGTGTCATGACAATGAAGCATAATTTGGGAGGAACTTAGGTACTCATGGGGAGGGCATAGATTATCATCACAACATAGAGCAGTCACCATGATTAGAAACAGACGGCCAGGTCAGATCAACCACAACACTGTTTGTGGAGTGGAATGGCGCCCCCTGCCTGCAGGCTGAATCAATGTGCGTTCCTACAGACAGAAAGATGATGTACATTTCCAAAGCCCATTCTGGGATACAGAATGAGAGCGGATCTTAGGTTTACTTCAGAATACAGGAGCTCTTTTTTTTTTTTTACGCAGACTGTCTCTCAGAATATGCCTGAATTCTGAATTCCACTCAATCATGACTCCCGTTTTAACAGATGGACTGCACAGGGGAACAGGTGAGTCACAGACCACTGGTTGGGAAACAAGATGGAAGGATGACGGGATGTACGGCTGAAGAGAAGAGGGGTAACATAAACAAGGAGGGTGGTAGTGATGTGTAGGTAAGCCATTTTTTGACACAGCTAAAATGATCATCCGTACTTGACCAAAGACTGTCCTTTATATACACTGTTCTGACTGTGGCTTAAATAAATTCACATTTTGCTTCCTGGAGTCGAGTGTACAACAAAATACAACCAGCACCATTGGTAACTCACTGTGACTACCTTCTGTCTCAACCCACAAACATGTACTGAACAACACTCTAACACTCCTAGAATGATGGACGGTTATCATTTCACATGTAGTGTTAATGTTCTCTCTAACAAAAAAACTGCATCTGAGTTGCACAACACCTTTTTGCTGACAGATTTAATTGAAATACAAGCCTAAAATAACCACAGTAAAACAGCAGCAATAAATGATGTAATATTGAACAGGAACTATGAGGTCTGGTGATTATCACACTTTGCAGAGAAAAGAAACATGTCAAGGAAAAAAAGTTGAAGGTTTTAAAATGTAGCTTTTCTTGGCAAAGCATGATAATCATTTTGTAGTCATTTCAGTAACTTAAACAGTTAACTAAGACATACAGACATCTCTGTAGCCTTACTTGCTGACAAGATTAAATTATATGTGTATAAATAACATCTGAAACCAACACCAGACCATTGTGAATGTGAAGTTGCAGGATATAATTAAAACAAAAGACAATATGGCTACAAAAAGGTTAAAGAAATAACTAAAAATTCAAACTTGCGCACTTCCACTGTTTAAATAAGGTTAACTAGAACTATTTACCATTTGTCTTTGGCAGCACTGTGAAGAAACAAAATATAGTTCAGTTCAGAAACTGAGAGTTAGACTCAGTTACACAGGGAATCTATAACCTGACATGCAGAACTTATGATCAATCACTAGTAATACTATTTTTTGATGAATAAGGAATTTATAAAATAAGAAAAAAAAACACATTTATGAGGTTTTCACTTTGGCCTGAAAGCCTCACCCACTTGACCCAATCTCAAAATTTTTATAGACCCAAAACAGCCTGACCTACAGGTTAACCTGTTGGTCAGGTCATAAATCTATAGGAATTGGACCTATAGATTTCGGACCCACCACACATCACTTGAGAATAGAGATACAAATGAGAGAGGAGAGAGAAAGGAGAAGGGGATGAAAGAGGAGAAGAGGAGGGAAAGTACTGGAGAAGGGGTGAGATTGAAGAGAGATGGGAATGATAGCAGAGAAGAGGATGATAAGGGAAAGAGGGAAAGATAGAGGAGGGGGTAAGACAAAGGAGAAACAGAATGATTGAAGAGAGAGGGGGAAAAGAGAGGAGGGAGTGAAAGACAAGCTTCGACTCTTGGAGTAAGGGGGTTGGGGGGTGGGAGTCAGGATGTGGGTTTGCACAGCAGCAAAAACTCCAGTCTGATAGGACCGCCGTCACCACAGAGCGTCCCGGCAACAAGAGCTACCCATCGGTGACAGGGCAGCCAGGGCCGATAGCACACTGTTCTTCTAGATTACACCCATCGCCTATCAATCATCATGAGAGAGAGAGAATGTGTGAGGGAGAGAGAAAGAGGGAGAAAGAGGGAGAGAGAAAGATAACCGCCTCAGCTAGCACTACTACTCATTGGCACATATAAAGCAGGTTACCAAGAAACCTCCTACCAGAACCCCACCCAAACTGCCACTTCTGCCCTCTAAGGACTAAGTTTATATTAGAAACGTCAAACAGAATTCAAGATCGAATTACTTATAGTGGACAGAAATTGAACAAAAGTACCAGAGTTTTGAACAGGTTTTCTGTTGACCTTTGGTGAAAGCACAAATGAAACAAAAAAAGAACCAAATAAAGAATATGAGCAGTCAGTTTGTCTCTGTGTTTGATCACTTTTTCTGTCCAACGATGATGAAAATAAAAAAAAGAGACGGAAAGCGTCTGGGGATAGAGATTGCCACACGGAAAGGGAGAGGGGAAAGAGAGAGAGAGAGAGAGAGAGAGAGAGAGAGAGAGAGAGAGAGAGAGAGAGCGCAAAGCCAACCCCGTGTTCCTGGCCGTAGTAGCCCAGGGAGGTGAAAAAAACACCCCGCCGCCATCTCGCCCTCTCGCCCGTCAGGAAAAAGCGTCTGGTCTCAGACGGGTGAAACGAGGGGAGTAACGGTCCCGCGGCTGATGGCTCTGTTCGCGCCCTGATAACAAGCCGGCCCGTCTGCTGACACACAACCATTTATACGAACCGTCACTGGCAGAGAAAGCAAGAAAAAATAAATGAAGATAAAACAAACTTGATAAAAGTAACTCCTAACTGAAATCATTTACATTAGTTGAACTGTGGCATCAGGAAGGTAATGAAAAAAAATATTTCACATCAAGAAACGCAGACGCATATTCGTACGAAAATCTAGCAACTAAAATTAAAGGAATCCACCTTCAGTCTAATTATGAAACGGTCTCAGTTATAAAACCTGTAATCAGGGAGCAAGGTAAGACATCACAGGTTCTTAGCGACACCTCAGTTAGTTGTCATAGATACCTTGTAATAGCGAGTTTAGATTCTCATTAGGAAATGCTAAACCCCAAGCAGTCCATGTCTCAACAACACCGCTTCATCAGACACTCTCCGTTTGGATATAACCGACTGAAGCAAAATAAAAGAAGATAAAATAAAAATCATTTATGACTACGTGTCCCCTAATGAGTGGCAGAGAGAGCTGAAAATCATTGACACGTGATCCATTGTTTTGACAATTTTATAACAGCAATTTTGTAATTTCAATATTTCATGTCTGACATCAGCAAAATCCTTTTGCTGAGTTCAAAGGAATAAATAATTCATTATATATCAGTAACTGATAAGTGTACTAATTTTCATAAATGACTCTTGCACATTTGTTTGTTTTAATGCTGGTATGTTATTGTATAGGCGTTTTTAATACTGTGTATTCGTGTATTTAAATACGTTGATCTCTTGACCAGGTCCCTCTTTAATCTCAGTAGTTTTCACTTGAACTGATAAAGAAGAAATTACATGATAAAAATGGGAAGATAAAATTATTCATTCTGTGTTTTATTCTAATAATGATGCATTTTGACAAGCACTCCACTGAAAGAGTTATTTGAATTTACAGCCATTTGAATTTACAATCAGTCTACTGCCAAACAAAACAAGGACTCTAATTCTAACTCTAATCAAATCTATAATGTAAAAAGCATGACTTTTCACTCAGGTAATATATAAATATATTCAATCATTCTGAGTACTAACTAGGGCACTGACAATGCTACAGTCAGTCAGGTCACTGTCATTAACTATCTGTTATTATATAACTATCTCAGACCTGAAATCCAGAACAACTGAACACTGTAGTTGTTAGCACTGTGGTTGTAAGGTGCATTTAAGTTAGACAGATTTCCTTGGGTTACCGCAGCTTTAGTGCCTCCTATCTGTTCAGCAGAGATGTGCAGGTTATCACATCTAACTGTGCAAAATCTCCTGTAGTATACT
This sequence comes from Albula goreensis, assembly GCA_022829145.1. NCBI lineage: Eukaryota > Metazoa > Chordata > Actinopteri > Albuliformes > Albulidae > Albula > Albula goreensis. The sequence goes on from CM040755.1 coordinate 27,658,767, forward strand.
GTATCACATTTTGTAGCATGGAATAATCTCCAGGTCACATCAAGTATGCTTCCTTTGGTGGAGTGCATCCATTTAGCGAAGCTTCCTACTGCGCTAGTCCTTAGCACAACAGTAATACATTAGCACAGGACAAGTTACTTTCTCTGTGCTTTTCCACACAATTAAAATACAGTATATTGAAAAATTGGACGATGACAAAATTTACCTGTATGACTAAATTATAGGGGCTATCAGGTAAGTGTTCCCACATGTTAACTTTGGATGGCTAAATCTGATACATTTAAGAGTGCATTGTCCAAGAAACATTAAATATTTTCTGTAATGTAACTATGGTGGACTTATTTGAACTTTTGTTTCCTCCAGGCCAGTAGACATGCTTAATTCCCAAGGTCAGGCATATCTCATGATGAACGTAACTATGTACTGCTCAAGCATGACCGCCTACATTATGTGCACATGTGACCAGATGTAATCACTAGTTTGGAAAGGCAAATTCTACAGCGGTTTCTTGCATAATTTGCAACACATCATAAATTTCAAGGAAGTTAACCACCATACCAGAAATCAACTAATAAATCATAAAGATATGTACTGAGACATGTTTAATTCCACCAGGTACACAAAATATGTAACACAATATTTTCAAAAATGACATGTAAATCTGTCATTTTCTGCAGGGAGGAATCAATCCGCAGCAATAAGAAGCTATGAATGAGCAGTTAGATGTTATCTGATGAAAAGAGAGATTTGAATAACGCTCTTGCAAAAGGAATGCCTTTCTCTCAACCAAACAATACAGAGCACTGCAGTTGAACTCAGTGACTGTATGGATCTTGAACACAACTTGTAGAGCTGCCTGGCTTGCATGCTATAGAACCTGACAGGAAAAAAAGACAGAACCTAACGTTCTGTTACAGGAAAGAGCACATTGTTTGGTGTAGATTTAGTAAAGAACTTCTGTACGTTCAGAGAATGGTATCTTGGCTCGCACAGTCCAGCCACACATTAACCAGCATAATAACCTGTACAACCTTTAAGAAGTACAGAAACTATTTAACGACAGAACCATTGATTATGCTGTATGGCCATAAGAAATTAACTGCACAGTGATTCTGTTAATTCTTCTGTTGTCCCATTCTGATTCTGCTTTAAGTTTCTGTGGAACCAACCCCCAGAATCACCTGTCTGTACCACCATAGTGCTGACGTGCATTTCAGACACACAGAGACGTCACCAGCCTTCGCCCGCCCTACCGTCAATGCTGCGACGGTCTCAGGAACGCACATTAATAACACAAGGGATTTAATATGCAAGTGTCGCTTCTCCATCCCCTATAATTAAATATGAAGGAGGGGTGAAAAAATCCCCCACCAAGCCTGGTAAATAATAATATCTTACCATTACCCATCCTATTATGTTTGTTATTTTGGCGGTGTTAATAGCTGGAGCGGATTAGGAGGTGGGGTGTGAGGTGGGGGTGGGTGAAGAGAGACGGAATCCGCGCACGGTCGGCCGCGTTCCTGCGCTTATCCCGCGAGAGACCGGCGGGAGGCGTGATCGTCGGTCCGGGAGCTCGAGGGATTACTGTGACGGCCATTTGCATATCAGAATTTTAAGCAGAGAGAATATATCAAACCCTCCAGCCAGCAAGGTCATTTTGAAGATAATATTTTTTTCTTCATAATTTATTTTGCATATCATGCAGCGGGACACAGCGCAGATTAAAAGCCGCTTCGCCGTATCAAACCGTTCCTGACACCAGCGCCCTGCCCCCGCTTCTCTCCGCATTCCAACACCCCGCCCCCAACCCCCCTCACACACACACACACACACACATTATCAAAATATTATATAGACACATGCAGCAATTAGAAACACTAATATCGTCTGAAGACTGCCGTACAGTAATCACTCACAATTATAATACACTACGTTTCTTTCCAGCTCCACCCAAAGTACTATTCCTTATGAAATAATGTCACAAATGTGAGTTATGAAAACCTTTCACAAGAGTATTTCTTATGGATAAATACTTAATAAATGCAAATACAAAAAAATAAGTAACTCCATGCATAAAGTAATTGAATGTGTTCTAGACTAGTTGGTGGGTATGATCCTGTAAAATAATATGACTTCTTCATTATTCCATGAAGCCTTTTGCTGTTGCTATTATTATTATCATCATCATTAATAATAATAATAATAATAATAATGTATAAAAATTCATGAACAAAGAAGCAATCTGATGAGAGATTTAAAATGATGGAATGTAAGATTAAGAAAAAGGCAAACAATCCTCTTCAAACAGCTTTTGGGGTTGGATGACTTGTTTTATAATATGCAGCATATATGTGTGTATAATATTTTTGGGACTGGGGTGACCAGGTTTGGTGAAAGATGTTTCTTCATACGTTTCTCATACATCACTCATACAGATCACAGTGAAAACGGCCGCACTCAGTTTGGGAAATCATTCACAGCTGATTCTGAAGCCTAAGACAGCGCAGAGAATAAGGATTTCTCTGAATCATTTGCATGCACTTGATTGCTCAAAACAAGCATGCATTGTATGCAGCCTTCAGATTCCGAACAGGAACGCGGGTCAAAAGAGCAGACAGCCAAAATGACACACTCAGCATTGTCAAAACGCATACATGTTTTAGCGAGTAATATCTACAATGAGTTAGTAATCTCAAACATTCTTGTGTGATGCTATACAAAAATGACCATGAACTATGCAAATACATAAGATATATTTCGGGTTCAAATTAAAATAAACTTACTATAAGGTTTTATTTATGGTATTCAGGGGTCAAATGCATGATGCTTTTCAGAAAATGGTCTTATTGATCTTGAAATAATGTATTAGCAACTACTTCATGCCAATGACGACTGTGTGTCAGTCTGTGCAATAGATTTTCTGCTTCAAACCAATTGTGACCCTTGAGGTCTCAGCATGTGAACAGGGTGAGCGAGAACTGGGGGGGGGGTCAGGAAACTGTGGTGCTCAAGTGAAAAAAGAATTCATTAAAAGACGACATAAAATTTTGGCAACTGTGAGACGTTCACACAGCCACTGACATACAGGAACACACACACACACACACAATGAGGGAGAGAGTCAAAAAATGCAAGAAAGAAACCGGTAAATCCCTTTCCATACAAGCAAATGTTCCCCTCCCAATGGCTTGTGGGAAATAACTGATATGGAAGAGGATTACTAAACCAATGTATGAACAAGAGCACGTCCACCCGACTCTACTCCTGACACTCAGAGAAAACAAGGGGAAGGACTGTGTGTGTGTGTCTGTGTGTGTGTGTGTGTGTGTGGTTGGTTGGGAGGGGGGCTAGGGTGATGGAGAGACGGAGAGGCGAGGAGCGGGGGGGTTGGGGGGTCTTGATGATAACAGAAAAATTCAGACCGGTCAAAGTTTCCCTTTTGCCAATCACACTCCTGATAAAGACAGAGCCTGCTCCAGTACTGATAGAAGGACTATCTTGCTCTCTCTCTCTCTCTCTCTCCCTCCCCTCTCTCTCTCTCTTTCTTTCTCTCTCTCTCTCTCTCTCCCTCTCTCTCTCTTCTCTCTCTCTCTCTCTCTCTCTCAGTCTCCCTTCTCTCTCCTCCTCCTTTCCCTCTGTCTCTCTTTCCTCTCTGCTGTAAGTTCAGGAGGAAAAGCCCATCACACTGACAGCCTGGTGTTGCCATCAACCACCAACCAGCGACCACAGAGCAATTAATATTAACGTCGGTATCACGCGGTCCCAGCTGACAAAGAACGATAATGAAAACGTCCTCAACTTGAACAATTAAACACACACACACACACACACACACGATTACTCACTTACACACACATATATACACACATACTCTCTCACTCCTTTATATACACTAATTCACACATGCAACACCGTCCCATACACGTTTAGCAACAGATACAAAAACAACACATACATGCTATCTTTTCCTCTTACACGTACTGACTCACATGCTGTAGATACACACCAACACATGTGATCTTTCTCCCAGGCACAAACACTCACTAGCTTACAATCACAAATACACACACAGACACACTCACACACCCACACAACCAAACAAAATTACAATTACTTTAGGAAACATTCCCTTTCATCTGTAGTATTGTTACAAATAGCTGTTCAGTATATCTATAACCACATGTGCTGCAACTGTCACAGGTCTTCACAAAGCTATGGTAAGCCAGACACTGAGAGACGCTGTCTGGACCAGGAAAGACAGGGCATGATGGGAAAGACAGAACAAAGCGCTCACCTGGGCCATCCCAATCAGGCTCTTCCTCCCCCTCATCTTCTTCTGTGCTTTGCGTCGGACCCTTCTCCTCTTCTTCCTCGTCGTCAGGTGCGCCAGGTGACTCCTGCGTCCTTGGCTCTGCGGGCACATTAACGTCATGGCAACATGAGTCCAGCAACCCCCGTGAGCTTCAAACTCCAACTGGCAGTATCGTCAGGGCAATATTACAACAATGTCACATTGCTTCCAGATTGCCTGGGTTTATCAAGGTCTCATTAATTACCATAGAAACACAATACTACAAAGTATGCAAAATTCTTTTGTAATTGTGGACATTTTTTATGTATGCAACTTTGTGTGTGCCCAAAGTTTTATGTTTTTTTTTTGTTTATATGAAAGGGCATGTATGTATTTGTATATGTGTGTTAATCTGTATGTGTGTAATGTGTGTATTTATATATGTGTGTTAATCTGTATGTGTGTAATGTGTGTATTTATATATGTGTGTTAATCTGTATGTGTGTAATGTGTGTATTTATATATGTGTGTTAATCTGTATGTGTGTAATGTGTGTATTTATATATGTGTGTTAATCTGTACGTGTGTAATGTGTGTATTTAAATATGTGTGTTAATCTGTACGTGTGTAATGTGTGTATTTATATATGTGTGTTAATCTGTACTTGTGTAATGTGTGTATTTAAATATGTGTGTTAATCTGTATGTCTGTAATGTGTGTATTTATATACGTGTGTTAATCTGTATGTGTGTAATGTGTGTATTTAAATATGTGTGTTAATCTGTATGTCTGTAATGTGTGTATTTATATATGTGTGTTAATCTGTATGTGTGTAATGTGTGTATTTAAATATGTGTGTTAATCTGTACGTGTGTAATGTGTGTATTTATATATGTGTGTTAATCTGTATGTCTGTAATGTGTACATTTATATATGTGTGTTAATCTGTACGTCTGTAATGTGTGTATTTATGTATGTGTGTTAATCTGTACGTGTGTAATGTGTGTATTTATGTATGTGTGTTAATCTGTACGTGTGTAATGTGTGTATTTATATATGTGTGTTAATCTGTATGTCTGTAATGTGTGTATCTGCATGGCAGACAGGAATATGAGACAACAGCACTACCCTGTGTCTTCCATTCCTTACAACAATGATGACCAAGAAGAGAAGAGACCTTCACCACTAAACTAAACGCATCTCACCTTTGTTTGCTTCAGTGGTGTATGTTGTAGAACAGAGGTTTCCAATCTTATCTGCAAATGGCCAATATGGGCGCAGTGCTTTGTTCTAGCCCAGCGCTAAAACAACAGCATCATTAATGCCAGCCTAGAACAAAAGCTTGAACCCACATCAGCTCCTCTGGGATAAGACTGAGACCCCTGGAATACAAGACTGAAGACCACAGCCAAAGATTACCCAATAAATGACTTGGTGGAGCTGTACTGATAGTATAGTTTCTATGGCATATTTGTGCAGTCTAACATGTCATACAGGACCCCCTCCCCCGCACCCACTCTCTCTCCCCCAGGTAGAGTTTATGTGGTGTCGTGTTGTTACTAAGAAACCCCCCCCCCCTCGTTGTTGTCTTCCCCCCCCCCGAAATCCCTCCCCATCACCCCACCTGGATAGCGGCGTAGCCGGCCCGCGCAAAGGGCATGTTTACCCTTGCGCTCTCGCCCCGATGAACAGCGATAGCCGCGCCGATCAATACCTGCCATAAAGGCCTGCCCGCGTGACGCCATTAGCGTTAGCGTTATTAATGTCACAGATGGAGATCAGATCTGCATCGTCAAATAAATCGCACACACACCACCCCCCCACCCCTTCAACACCCCAACCCCACCCCCTCCTTCCATCCAAACACCCCATTCCCAACCCCCTCCCCCCCATAGCCCCCACCCCCAGTTGACTGAGCAGTCCCATTATTTCAGCTATAAATCACAGTGAATGGCAGATTGATTTTATCCCAGTCGCGCAGGGCTGAGGGAGGGACCTGGAACAGCAGTTATTGCATTTAATATTATCAGCGGTATCTCCACTCTAATCTGAGTGCTGATGGCAGGTATCAGGATAGGTAACTTCTCAGAACTTCCTCCGTCACACCTGAAGGGCAAAGTCTCCCATCAAGCCCCGGCTTCTGCACATGCGGCTCCTCTGCTCGTGATAAATTCCCAATTTTTCCTCTATTTTTCTGTCCGACCCCCTCACCCCCCATCCCACCCCATACTGATTATATGGACTGAACTGAGCCCCTTGAAGAGTACACAAATGGACTAAACCATTCCCTAGTAAGGGGAGGTGGGCAAAGCTGGACCAGGCCAAGCTCCATCAAGGTTGTGGTCCAGTCTGAGCATAAAGTACATGTGGCTTAATTAGATGTATTGTACAACCACTGACATCTCCTAGTCCCCAAGAAGGCTGTCAGTTTGATATCTCAACATCTCCGTGGTGTGGACTCATACTTCTTTCTAAGGATCATGGGATACGTGTTTAGCTTATTCAGATACACCAACTCTTCTTCCTGTGGGGGGCAGGAAAACTTATACACAGTATAAACAGAGAGGGTTGCATTCTCCCTCTGAACTGACATTACAAGCTGTTTCTGGTCAACCGGTCACAGGGCAGGTCGAGGAACTATAGATAGTGTGATAGGCCACCATCTGTGTTTGTATGTGTGTGAGAGTGTGTGTGTGTGCGTGTGTGAGAGAGAGTGAACATGGAAACGAGTGTGTGTACAAAAACATCAGTGAACAAAAACAAGTGTATTTATATTTGTGCTTGTGTGTTGACTGAACATGAGTGTGTGTATGTGTGTGTGAGTGCCCACACATGTGTGTGTGTGTGTGTGTGTGTACACAGTAAGATGAGCTGGGCCGCAGTTCCTGTGAGAGGTAGAATGGGCGTTCCTCTGTATTATCAGTTATGGCCTGTGTTTCTCTCTCCCAGATGGAGGATAAGAGCTCTGCCTGTATGAGCCAGCGCTGGCCTGATAAAGACCTTGGTATTGATCCCAGGCTGAGAGAGCAGGTTCCTCAAACAGGGCTGATTTATGGGGCCCTGATAACCACAGCGCCCGGCCACCGAGGAGCGCCAGAGACACAACAATATGGTGACGTGTCACAGCTCTCATCGCTGCGATGGCCAGCAAATCACCTGCAAAACCACTCTTACACACACTCTCTCTCTCTCTGTCTCTCTCGCTCTCAAACACACATTCACACACGCAAGCATACACACACATGCATGCATCCTTTCAGTGTCTGTCACACAAACAAGCTTACACAGATGTACACTCTTATGCACAGATACACAGTCTCTCCCATTGAGTCCCTCACACAAATTTCCTCAATGTCCCTTTTTACTCTCACACACACATAAAACAACTACACATGCACTCTCTCAGTGTTTCTTACACACCAAGAGACACACAAATATACTTCCTCGCTTTTTCTCTCTCACACACACATGCAAACAGTTGCGTGAGCACACACACACACTCATACTCTCACAGTCTCTCTCTCACACACACACACACACACACACACACACACACAGGAGGCTAATCTCTAATCTGGTCCCGATTAGCACCTGACAGAATTTCCATGCGTTTATCAACCCCAGCCAACGAACAGACGCTTATCACCCCAGCCCCAAATTTCACAAGAGCTGGAATTTTCAAGATTAAAAAAGAAAAACAGAAATCTGAAATAACTCCGCAGAAATGACTCAAAGCCCACGGACCTGGCGAAGCTCGGAGACCGAACGGGATGAGAACAGGCAGCAGGCCTGGTGGGGTGGCAGAACAAGTCATTAATTGAGGCCGAGATCCTGGGGGTTGGTGGGTTATGCGTTAAACAAGCCTTCAATTTCCTCTTAAAAACATTTCCTCACAGCTTCCCACTCCTGCTTTGTCCAAAAGAAAAAAGGAACCTCAAAACAAATAGGACTGGGAAATTTATATGACTAAAGCAGTAATTAGTCTAGCAAAGAGTTTAATTGCCCAGGTGGAGAGGAAAATTGCTCATACCTTTGATGTTCTAAGAAAAAAAAAACAATCAAACTGAAACAAAATGGCTGACTTTGCAATCTACAAGAGATTAGCCCAAATGAGTAAAATGGAGATCAAGTTCACTTTGGTCAAAGTTTAAAACTAAACTACTGAGGTCAGTATTTACAGTCTGTCCAATATATAGATTTCTACAAAATGTGTTACAATCCTCAATAAAAAAGAAGGATTTTTCTTTAAGATGAAAATCCTTTTAAAGTGTGCACACAGCTAGAATTTATGAGAACCATATCTCTTTTGTGCCTTTACATTTCATTGGAAAAAGCCTAAAAGATTTGGTGGAATGGTGTTTTGAAAGAAACTTGTATACTTGGTTCTTTAACAGGTTGACAGTGCACATTCAACAACAGCTTAGATGAACCAGACACTAACGGTCACAACAATGTAAAAGGCCCAAAATATTCACATAAATATTCTGTCATGCAAAATGCTGATGAACAACAATATTGTGTTGCAGGAGTCCTATTGGGCGAAACAGTAGCCAAACCTTCACAAAAAATTGGGATCAGATGACCAGAACAGCGTGGATGTGTTCTGTGTGTGTGTGAACCTGAGATGAGAACTGAAGATACCCTGGATCTCTCACAGCGCCCCCTAGCAGCACCTCACCTTCATTGTACAGTGACGCATATGCTGGACTGGAGTCATCGCACTCTGCTGAATCTTCTTGGTCTGAAGCTCCGCCCTCTTCCCCTGATAGGCTGAGGTCATCAGGCAGGTTATCCTCGCCTTCCTCCAGGTCTCCCAGGGAACCTTCAGGAGACACAGGGAGGGAAAGGTTTCAAACAAGGTCACCTGGCAACCAGGCTGCACTGCAAAAAAAAAACATCAAACACTCAGCTGCAGAAAATCAGGCAGTGACGAGCTGTGTGTGTGTGTGTGTGTGTGTGTGTGTGTGTGTGTGTGTGTGTGTGTGTGTGTGTGTGTGTGTGAGTGTACTGTTAGTGGTGACGATGCACTAAAGGTGTCACTTAAGAGGACCAGGTTAAGTTAGAGTACATTTCTGACGAGATGGAACTTTTGTGTACCCCCAAACTGCGCTGACACCTGAGCATGTCATCACACAGGCTCAGAAACCGCTCCCATGATCCTGGGTAAGCAAATAGCAGCTCAGTAACAAAAAAAGGCAAGACCTGCGTCTCCCAGCCCATTCTTTGTACCCCTATGTCACCTCTGACGGACAGCTCCATCTGGGATTCACCATCCCCTTCTGATTTTCTAACAGCGACACCGTTTAAGCAACATAAAACTCACTGCAACATGGAAGGAATTTCATCTTTGCGCCAAACACTTCACTATGGCTAGTTCTCATCCGTCCTTGTGATCAGCTCTGAGATATTGATGAACAGAGGGGGAAAAACACAGTGTAAACCAAGCTTAAACACTGGAATATGCATGGAATAAGGCACATGGTACACTGAGTCAAAAACTATGTTAATATAAAATGTATATAAACTGTGTAAATTCAGTAAAACACAAAGTTTCAATGCGATATAAAATGCTATTATCAAAAATGCATGTTCAGGAGAATTAGGAGGCATGAGACAAAATGTTGAAGCAACTTCTCCAAAACACTAAAGGCTATGCATGATAACTTTTAGTACATACATTATTAGAGTAAATCTATACATCAGTATTTTTGATTCCCTTCAGAAAAATCCTTTTGAGTTAATGAGATGGAAATCTGTTAACCCTCAATCAAAGGCCAAAAGATGAGCTGAAATAAGAACTATTAGCCCTATATAAGCACAATATATAATCAGTTAACTTTTAATATTATATGCCCATAATCTCTATAGACCTTGCTTTGCAGGATTAAACGGTTGTTATTTCGCCGTCATTTTAACCATAAATAAATTCACTTCATAACATTTATCACACTGTAGTTTGTCTTTTACAGTCTACATATTAGATAAGTCCTGAGCTATGACTTAAATTTCTAAATCCTCATGATTAAATTATAAATTCCGCATATTAAACGTCTTTCATCTACCGTTAAAAGTGGAGAAATATGTAAATTAGTTATATTACATATTTCTTTTATATTTTTATTTATTTGTATTTTATCTATTTTTCCGTTTTTATCATTTGCATAACAATCAGGGAAAAAATAGGGAAAACGCACATATCTGCTAAGTATTTTATTTTGACAATATGAAGCATTACATTTACGAAATTGTGCAACAGAGGTAAGATGAGGTTATTTGATAAACAGGCTATGGCCAATGTGAAATGTGTTGTTAAAACAAGTGACCCCTTTCAGTTACAAAAAAAGGTGAGATTACAATTCTTTGGAATTTTTTAAAGGAAGACTGTCAAAGGTGGCATGAACACCAAAGACAGGGGAACTGTATCCTTTGAGTTACCTCATATCCTGTTTAAGATGCCATTGTTTCGACATGTAGTCGGTGGGAGAGACCACATGGCTTTACCAAGTACACATTGAAACAAAGGCACATATAAGCTTTTATGTTTTTTTACTCTGCGAGTCAAACATCCTGTGCACATTCCCTAAAAGAGCAAAGCACTTGGAAATTGAAGAAAGAATGTGACAAGCAGGACTGACTGTAATCCTGTCACAAACAATAAACAACATTAGTACATAAAAATCAAAGAAATTGCTCGTTTCTGTACGGTGCAAAATCTGAGGGAAAATTAATACAGGTTGAAATTGTATTTCTCTCCGGTTTTTGTAAATTAATTTTCATTAAGTTGTGATGAATGAGGAAGGATTGTTCCAAGCTAATGCCGTGACTGGAGGCGTATATATTTACACTCCCAGAACAAAGAAGCCTGTAATCTATACAAAGCACACAACAATACGCGTGAATAAAGAGCTTTGTAGAAAGAGGAAAGGCAATTTTTCTAATTCTGTTAATTTCACTTCCAAAGCAATTAAAAACGAGGCGGAGATAATGCTTCGAAACAATCGCAGCCTGACAAAGTGTTTCTGTCTTTGTAAATGAAACATCTTTAGGCTAATTTCGACTTCCACGCCTGCATGGTTCACTGTAATTTCAGATAAAATTAACACAGTTTGATTTGGAACTTAATAAAAAAAAGAGAAAAGGAAAAATACAGATCCCGTTCAGAAATATTTTTAGAATTATGGAACCGAGCTTTGGTAGATCTAATTTTCAGTATCTGTGAAGACATTTTCATACAATTAATTTTCCTTTAATCATAACTGTACAAAGGGACCCCTGTTTAAAATTCCAATTATATTTCATGTTTTAAATGTAAGTTTGAATTATGATTTTCTCTCCCATTAGTGCTCTCGTTTAATGAATCAATCGCTGCATTACTGCTCCCCAACATCAAATGGCGCGGAAAAATTATGCCCCTCTTTGGCCAGCGGAGAATCATTCTTTTTCACCCCCAGGAAAGTCGTTATTAGTGAGAAATAATTGTGCTAGAGCACAATGCGATTAGTTCAATCCAAACTTTACTGTGTAAATCAAAAGCAGACGGTCAAGTCTACTGCAGTGAAATGTACAGCTTCAAATAACTGAACGTAGTGATCAATGAAAAATGAGTGGGCAGGGACACGCTTCCCAAAACAATTGGATTTTTGGCGTGTTGGTAAATACCCTCACAGTTGTCAGCAGAGGTAAGTAAATATTAACTAAGTACTGGGTAACACCTGGAGAGTAAAGCCATTTTTTGAGGAGCAGAAAATTTGGATCCCAGCTCACAGTTACTTTCAAACGGAGAGGGACATTGACTGAAAAGACTTGAAGCGTTTCAAGAAAACATGGTCACGCGGTTAAATACCCCTTCACGGATATAAATATGATAACGAGGCTTGTGTGCGTGTCCGAAAATCTGTGACAGGTAACATCCAGGGTTCATTCATTCTCAGCCGTGAATCTTGATAAACTTAGCACTGCGCAGCACTTGAACATAATTTTGATTAATCGCACACCTGACTATATGCGCTTTCACACGTGCCTCTGACCTGGCCTCCAGTGGGTTTCCATTATCTGTCTTTACTCCCTACCGTAAATCCCCTCAACCTCTGCCCCATATTCTGGCCGATTTAAACTATAACAAATGACCTCTGTCCTCACCTTTGAGCAACACATTTGAACGTAAGGGGACATGTTTTCAATTTTTTGAGAATGTTTTATGCTCCCCTGATCGACCACTGAACCTGTCAGACTGTCACTGTTCTTGAATTAATCAAGTTTGACACTTCCTTTAATTCAGTAGATCTCGTTAAGGCAAAGGCACAACAGCAGTTCTATAATATTGTCATTTTAATGGGAACAGAATGCAGTATTAGGCCTAGGCTTACTTTGGGGCAGACTCAGTCTGGGCCATAGGCTAATTCAATAGTTTGTGTGCCATGGAGTACACACACAAACACACGCAAACACACACCTGCCTCATACCCACTTCAGTTTAAACTGCCATTGAGTGTAGATACACACACACACACACACACACACACACACACACACTGCCTTGTATCCTGTTCAATTTAAACTGTCACCGTGTGTAGATACGCACACACACACACACACACACACCACATACGAGTTGTGGTAATGTGGTTACAGAAATTATGGGACCAATAAGAAAGTGACTGCACATGTAAACTGCCTCTCCACACACAGAGCACTGCTCTGAGCTGCACTGATGAAGACGAAGGGAAGATAAAGATTTAATAACTCTGCGTCCGTCCACATCAAACCTGTGTGATTAAACACAGAGACACTCTCAAACTAATAACTAACCGTGGTCGGAAACGTTAAAGAATTACCAATCAAAAAGAGATCAGTGCTACAGCAGGTGTGTGAGTGCTTCAGAGACTCCCACGAGAGGCAGAATCACAGAGATGCGCTTCAGTGTCCCCTTCAGAAGAACAAAAGCTATTCCTTTCTAAACGCGGCACGTGAACAAGGAGTCCCTGACTGAAAGACGTTACGTTATACTAACAGGAATGAAACCATAGAGTGCAGCACTCATGCCCACTAAAATTCTGAAGGAAGGAATGAAACCATAGAGTGCAGCACTCGTGCCCACTAAAATTCTGAAGGAAGGAATGAAACCATAGAGTGCAGCACTCGTGCCCACTAAAATTCTGTAGGAAGGAATGAAACCATAGAGTGCAGCACTCGTGCCCACTAAAATTCTGTAGGAAGGAATGAAACCATAGAGTGCAGCACTCGTGCCCACTAAAATTCTGAAGGAAGGAATGAAACCATAAAGTGCAGCACTCGTTCCCACTAAAATTCTGGAGAAAGGAATGGAAACCATAGAGTGCAGCACTCGTGCCCACTAAAATTCTGAAGGAAGGAATGAAACCATAGAGTACAGGACTGTTGTGGAACACTTGAAAAGAACCAAGTGTGGTGCCAGTGTAAAAACAATACAATCCAGTGAATTATAAATTAGGGCCAAAATGTTTTTCACTGGACGTCCCCATCTGGCCTTTAACTCTGTTACATCTTTCAGTAAACAAACTGGGCACATCTACACACCGGAAATTTGCATTTGAAAAAGGGAAACTAAATACCAAGCCAACAAAAAAAAAAAACAACATTACAAGCAAACTGGCATTAACTTTGCACATCACACACCAAAATTCCAGACAGCACCGAGGAGGTCAAAATAGAGTTAGAAAGAGGTCTCTCTTTTTTACCCCCTCTTTCTGTCTGCATTTTACCTTCCTCTCTCTCTTTCTCGCTTACCCATCCTTCTCTCTCTCTCTCCCTTATTCACTCCAACTCCATCCCCTCTCCCTCCCTCCCTCCCTTCCCTCTCTCTCTCTCTCTCTCTCATTCCCTCTCTCCCTCCCTCTCTTTCTCTGTAAAAGTGATGTGACTGGCTGTGTCACTCGGTGCGGATAGCTGCGAGCTGTTCTCGGTTATCGGCGGCTGCAGACTCTCTGCCGGTCTGATCTGTCTCCTCTTCATTAAGCAAATACGCCGACGTGGAAATGAAAACATAATAGCTATTTGATTTCCAGCGAGATATTTTGCATATTGGTTCGGCGCTGATAGCGGAATTTCATCAAGTCTTTTTTTTTCTCTCCCTGCTTTAAAAACTGAATTACGGAGCTGAGCTGAGCTGTGGCTGGGTTTTTTTACATAGCTGGGGAAGAGGAAAAAAAAGGCAGTTCCCCAGGAAGAACTTAAACGATTAAATATCCCCCTTTTTTCCTTTTTCTCCTTTTGATAAGGAGGGAGAAATGTAAAGAATTCACAGTGATTTAGGTTGACTATATTAATCAGAGATAGGCCAGAGAAAATTAACTCCTTAATGAGCAGGAGAGAGATAACGGGCTGGGGGAGATGGTAATGTGAAGGAAAGAAGGAGAGAGAGAGAGAGAAAAAAGAGAGAGAGGGAGAAAGAAAGAGAGAGAGACTGGGTGGTGCAAGAGAAGCAGTGGGGTTTTTTCCCATTTTTTTCTCCTCCTGTTAAAGATCACTCACTCCTTGTGTCCTAAGATGGCAAGTAGCGAGGGAGGTAGCGATAGCGCTGTGGCAACAAGCCGTCCAGGATCGCCACGGTGATTAATAGCCCCAGTGTGGGGGTATTTCTCATGCCCGTCGGGAGCTACCCCAGCAAGCAAAGATCAACAAACCACTTCACACTAATCCAACAGATATCCCCTCCGTCACATGGGGGAAATTCACAGTGGCCAAAATAAATGTGCCTCTTCCCCACCCCCAACCCCCCCCACCCCATCTTGGTACACAGAGTGTTTATCCAGGACCATCCTGCACTCTCTCTCATCTTTTCTCTCTTCCCCAATCAGTCATTCCTTCAATCCAACCCACCACTTTTTTTGCCTGCTTCCTTGCTCACTTTTTCACTCGTTTGCTCTCTGACTCCTTCCCGTAACACAGAGTCATTTCAGTACGTAGCTGACCTAGCAACACACAAGGCTGTCTGGTGCTGAACTGATTACTTAATGTTTATTTAGCACGTTTTATCAGATTTACCAGAGAACACCTCTTTCATCCAAGCCCACAAACCCAACCTGGTCAACTTCAGTTCAAAATACTGATAGGTCAGTTTTGGTTCAGTTCTGTCCAGTGTGATAGGTCTAGTCTGGTCCGGTTTTTCTCACTGGGATAGTTCCATTCTGGTCTAGTTTGATTCAACGCAAGAGTTCCAGTCCAGTCTAGTTTTTCTCAGTGTTGACAGCTCCAGTCTAGTTTAGTGAGGTGTGATGGATCCATTATGTTGAATAGAATCGGTTGAATAGGTCTGTTTTAGTGCAGGTAAGTTTGATGTGATATCACAAGTACTTCAGCCAACTTTCTTTCTCCTTTCTGTGATGGCATCGAGGGGTGAGGAGTTCCACTCAGTCTGTTCTACTCAAAGCCCTCTTACAGTTCCTCCAATTTTTCTGCTGAAGACCTCCCCCCTTCCCCATTCACTATTCCCCGTTCTTTTACTGTTCCTCCTGGAACTATATCAAACGCTTTCCCCATGAACGACAGGCAGTTTCGTCAAGGTCGCAACACAATCCCACACTGATTAAAGGGAGTGCAGTCTTCCATCTGTGCTGTCTCTCTCTCTCTCTCTCCCCCTTTCCCTCTCTGTCTCTCTCTCTCTCTCTCTGCCCTTCCCTGGTTCCTGTGGCTGGTGAGGGGACAGCAGAGAGAATAACAGGAGGGGGTGGGCGGGGGACAGAGTGAAGTTGCCAAGCAGCCGAAGCGAGACAGTGGCCTGTGGAAGACAGGCATGCAGTGCAGAGCAGAGCAGAGCCAGAGCAGAGCAGAGCCAGGCGATAAGCAGCCCTGATACAAGATAGAAAACAGCAGCAGATTTCAACTTTCCCACCGTCCCTGTATCTGCTCCATCCCTCCCTGTCTCTCCCTCACACAGCCCGCAAGGACACTGAGCAGGGCTCACTCGCACACACACACACACACACACAAAAAACACACAGTTACAGTCAAACACACACATGCATGCGTGCATATGTACATACATGTACATACATACATACACATACTCACACATGGTCAGTCGGTAAAACGTGATTAGTTCACATTAGAAATGTTCTCTGTCCTTCATTGGAGAACAACGAAACACAATCGATTTGGGAGGCCAGAAGTATGGGAGAAGTTCACTGAATCAGCAAGCCTTATGTGGTCTCTGTGAGACACATGAGAGGTAGCCCCCCCGCCCAGCCAAATGACAGACTCAACCATTGACAGACTCAACTGCAGGGGGCGCTCACACTAAGAGCAACACAGAAGAGGTCGGACACCAGTAGAGGTCACAGAGGGGTCGCATAAAGGTCAGAAGTCTGAGTCCTTTGTGATGTCACTGGACACGCCCCCTCCTGTCACAGACAAGCCCCAGCCATCCTTTGTGATGTCACTGGACACGCCCCCTCCTGCAGCAGACAAGCCCCAGCCAAACTGTCCTGCTGCCCCACTCCAGCAGGGAGAAGCTTTTCCTCACCACTGGCCAACCCCACCCCAGGACACTGTGTCTTTCCAACAACAAACAGGATTTGTGCTGCCTGGCTGACATACCCCCACCCCACCCCCGCAGGAGAGTGACTATCAATGTAGGGAAAAAAAGAACACAGTCTGATAAACATGGGTTTAGACGTCCAAACTCATCCTGTTTTTGCACCACAGTTCTAACTCCTGATATCTGGTATCAGCACCGAGGGTAAAATGTGACCTTACAGTTTTCAGGAAATCACAAGATGATCTGGTGCTGCAGCCTAAAATGTCCCACCCTGCTACTAGAGTCAGCGGCTGGAGGTTCCTATCTCGCATACAAACCCACAAACATTCCATGTGGTGGGTGTAACTTTTCACTCTGTCAACATCATTGCAAACCCTGCTTGAGCTGCACGCAAGTGCTGATGCGTGTACATTTGTGTATGTATGAGAGACAGCGAATGAGAGAGTGACAGAAACAGAGAGAAACAAGAGTGGAAAGGGAAATTCTAGCATGCTGAAGAAAAGCTTTAAAAGCTGGGAGTTTTTCAGCGCTCTATCAGATAGCAGGAACTCCAAGGCCTTCACTTTACTCTTATCCAGCTCTGACCCTGAGGCCCAGAGAAAAACCCCGGCAACCAAAGAGCTGCAGCAATCCACCAGTATTCATATGTGTATACACACACACACACATACACACACACAAACTCACTCACTCACTCACACAGACACAGACACAAACACACACACACACACACACACACACAAACTCACTCACACAAACACAGACACAAACACACACACACATACACAAACTCACTCACACAAACACACACACTCACACAAACACAGAAACAAACACACATACAAACTCACTCACTCAAACACACACACACACACACACACACACAAACACACACAAGTCACTCACTCACTCACTCACACAAACACAGACACAAACACACACACAAACTCACTCACTCACTCAAACACACACACACACACACACAAGCACACTCCTGTCCATACACTCAAACTCCCATATAGTGACTCACACTCTCTTAAACCCATACATACATGTGCAGTATATGTAATATACACACACACACACGCGCACACACACTTCTGGGCATACACTCAAACTCTCATATACTGACTCACACTCGCTTAAACACATACATATACGGTGTATGTAATATACATTCACACAAACACAGGGACACACACACGCAGACACACACAGGGTGTAGCTGGACCTCTGTGTCGACTCTACCGCACAGATTGGCCACGGGGGCTGTGTTTTGACTGCAGAGACAGGGCAGCGCGATACGGAGGGAAGCAGAGGTCAGCGCTCCTGTCCCGTCCTATACCTCTCCTGAAAGCTCTCAGCTGCTCAGCTCGATTTTTCATCCTGCTTCTCGTCTGACGGAGACAAGGGTCACTCCGTCCCTGAGGTCACAGGAGCAGAAATGTACAGTTTCTCTTCCGTAGCCATGCTGAAGCCCTGTTAACTGATTCTGAAGATCCCCCCCACACTGCAAACACTGGAAACTGCTTTACACACATGCAAAGTTTAGAATACCAAAGAATTGTCTGCTACATTGTGTAAGGCAAGTAGTTAAAAGCCACATCTTGCACACTTTTCAGTCTCAGACAGCAGGATCTCTCCTGTAAAAGGATCCTGGAAGGATCATCTATGTCAGTATCTTTGTGTGTATTTGTGTGTTTTCATTATATATCTCCTGTTGTGTCTTCTATCTCACTGTGTGTGTGTGTGTGTGTGTGTGTGTGTGTGTGTGTGTGTGTGTGTGTGTGTGTGTGTGTGTGTGTGTGTGTGTGTGTGTGTGTGTGTGTGTATCTGTATATCTTCTAACTTGCACCTAAACTTAGCATATCTGTTAGCCAGGCTACAAAATGACTCCTGTCCTATAGCAGCAAAAAAATGTGAATACATTGGAAGATACTGTTCTCAGATCAGCTCCAGGGCTGAATGAGACAGACTAAACCCAGAGAAGGTTAATTTAATGCACAGGTTCTCATCCCGGGGTCTATCAAGCCCTTTGGGTTCTAGGAAGAAGAATTCCATACATGTACACTTTTAAGCATATAGCTGTAAAATGTCTATATTTCATGAGTCACATTTATACATCTTTTCGATTATTCATTTGACCGGGTTAGATCCTTTGAGATTCACTCTCTTTAACAAGACAGAGCTGTCCAAGAAGGTCTGGCCTGGTAATATAATGATTACAATAATTACATTGCACATGTCATACATAGCAGCATGTCATAATATCATGACATAACATCATCACGATGCTGTATGAGTGCACTGAATAGCTACTGTGCTGCAACCTCTGGTGGGAGGGGGATAAAGGTAATAGATATCACATTGTTCTGTAAATGTTTCAATGATGTTCTGCATGTTCTTTACCATGCTTTGGCAATGCGTAAGTAGTTTTTTGTCAGGCATTACAGCACTTTGAATTCACAGCCACAGGGTGGTCATTTTGAAGGCCTTCTGGTGCAAAAATATTAGAGAGGTGGAAACACCTGGAGAAATGCACAGAGGATCCAGTGAAGACCTGAGTGGAAGTAGGTGTTTTTAATAAGTCTTTTATGTGCTGTCCCCTAGGCTCACACAGCCATGCCATCTCCTTGTACAAGCACATAATTTTAACCCAAAAGTAAAATCCGTTTCAATTCAAAAAACAGCAGCAGATCAGACTTGTGTGTTCTAAACTGGTATCCTCAAAGAGAGAGGTATTCTGGCTCAAAGCCTGAAAGAGAGGAAGTGCTGAAGAAAAGAGTACAAGAGATGGATGAATGGATTATAATGTGTGCCTTTTGTTTAGCAGTTTTGCAAGTCTACACTCTCTGCTTACAGTTATACCATTGATACCTAAGCTTTCCAATTATGGACCGAATCAAAGGCACGACAGTACTCTATGTATTTTTGCTGAACGAATGAGAGATTGGGGATGGGGAGGTGGTTGCGCACAGTTAGCATGGACTACTTGATGCCCTGCTTGCAGAGGCAGGAATCCAAAATAGGGAAAGAAAGGAAAAAAAACACCTTTTCAATTGGAGCAGCCTTAAGGATATCTCTCTGCATCGAAGCGCTCTCGGATGTTCACATATTCCGGCTCATTCAGAGACGGGAGAGAGACGGCTGTTCGCCTCTCAAAGCTGGGCGGCTGAAGCTCACCCAAAAGCAGTCAACTGTCACCGGCTTAGCCCGAGCTGGGAGTCAGACAGGCCGATCCACGCTGTCAGGAGGGGAACGCACATATACGCACGCGCCCGCAACACACACACACACACACACACTCACACAAACGCTCACTCCCTTCAAAAGTGTTCTGGAATCTTCCGTGACCCCCCAACACACACACACTCACCCCTCCCCCATTGGTGCATGATAGAGAAAGGGGGTGAGGAGTGGATAACAGTTTGAATCTTATCTATCGCTCATGTCACATGGTCCAAAATAAAGAATGAAAAGATGCTCGGGCTGGCGCTGAGATAGCTGTGAGGAGCATGTAGGGGGGGGATGTGGCAGAGATAGGGGCGCTTGTTAAATATAACCCTCTGCTTCACTGCCATGTGTGAGGAGAGAAGGAAGGGCATCGTTACCCCACCCACCCCAAACCCCCCACCCCACCCCCCAACCCCAACCCCCAACCCTACCCCACCACCACCACAGATAACATCCATCTCCAGAGAGACGCAGAAACGCAGCGCGGGAAAATGCGCTCACATCTCCGCATCTCACTGCTGCCGAAGCAGGCATCCCCCCCCCCCCCCTCCCCAAACATTCACCACCCCCCCCCATCCCCACCCTCAGGATTTTTCTGATGGGAAAAATGTGCTCTTTACAGATGAGGATGAGACTAGGAAGTAGCACCAAATGTCAATGATGATAAATGGAGGAGGGCAAGAGAAACACAAACATGCGCAAAACCAGTCGCTCACACTCACAATTGCACACACATACACTCACAATCACATACTCACACATGCACTCACACACTCACAATCTCACAGACACACATACACTCACAATCACATACTCACACATGCACTCACACACTCACAAACACACTCACAATCACACACATACACTCACAATCACATACTCACACATGCACTCACACAAACACACTCACACACACACTCACAATCACATACTCTCACATGCACTCACACAAACACACTCACAATCACACAGACACACATACACTCACAATCACATACTCTCACATGCACTCACACAAACACGCTCACAATCACACACACACATACACTTACAATCACATACTCACTCACACAAACATACACACACACACTCGTCTGCACAAGCACAGTCATGTGCAAATTCAATCACAACACCCATGCACTCAAAAACACACACTCAGTCACACAAATACTTACATAGTTCTACACTCACACACATACACACACACGACACATGGTCACCCACACACTCATTCAAACATGAATGCTCTGTCACAAGCATTCGCAGGTACTCACTCACACAATTACACACATGCTCTTTCACATGAGCACACACAATCATTCACACAAGCACAAACACATGTGCATGCAAACACACACACACACACACACACACACATTTCCTTGCTTACTTCTATGAAAGCACACATACACACACACACACACACACACTCAAACAAAACACAAACACATACAAAAATAAACAAACACACTTATATACTTAACAACGGACACTCAGTTCTAGAAACACAAACTCACACCCACTCTTTGACCAAGACAGACGGCTCTGCCGGCACAGTAAAGCCCCAGCATAGCAACAGTAAAGTTCCAGTCAAAGGGCCCAGGACCACAGCCAGGCTGTGGGGACCGTTTGGGCCCGTTACAGCCTCAGTGACGCTGCATTACTGCAGGCAGGCCCGGCCTGCACAGGCCTCAGAACAGTGCCAGAGAGGCATTTCTGTGTGGCTGACTGCAGATAATTTTAATATCAGCCACGGTGTGGATTGCTGATAGTGTTTAAGGCAAGGCCCATTGGACAGAATGCTGGTAGTACCTATCTGTAATTAGTAACCACGCTCTATCACTGATAAGATAAACTCACCCTGACCTTTCCATTGGGTCTCCATGGCAACGAGGCCTTCTCCCCCCTGATATTATTTTAGTGATTAAACAGCAAATAGCAGGGAGATGTGAGGAACAGATAGAGATGATTAATAATGGTGCTTGGTAAAGGGTGTGGGGGGTGGTTTGGGGTTGTGGGGTGGAGGTGGAGGGGGAGGGGCTCGGGATGTCACAGAGTGGTGTGAATAGGCTTGGCTTGGCTTTGCTGTGAATAAAGGCAATTTAAGATTAGCTGAAAGGGAAAAGAGAAGGGGGAGATGAGAGTGATAGACATCTCTTTTTTTCTGAGAGGCACTCAGAGGAAAGAGTGTATTAATGCCCCCCTCAATGCACACACACCCCCTCACTCTGCCCCACCAATCCCATATTCCATCCAGCATCAGCTGTCATCCCTGAGAACAAAAACAAAAAACAAAAAAAACACTTGGGTTTAAACTGTGTGGTTTGGCCCACAGGGAGTTTTTGGTGGCCTTTTGTTTTAAGAAATCTTGTGCTTTCAACCATGAGATCTACTGACTTTTTTCATCTGACTACATTTTCCCACCTGGGAAATGAGCCCTCATGAGTCACCACGGTAACAGAGCTACGCCACTCCGGGGTAAGGTCCGAGCAGAGAGGGACGGTCAGGGGTCGGTGGAAGTCCCTGAGTTTTGTCTCATTAACACGAGTACAGAGTCCCCCTCTGTGAGAAAAGGAGCTCTGTGCTGACAGAAGGGCCAGCGCGACACAGAAACCATTCCCCCGGAAACACGGCAGACCATATTAGAGCCATGACTAATCCCCCCTCCATCCAGACCTGAAATAGCACACTGAAATACACAGAGCAACCTCCACCCCCACTCACATTACACATATCACCAGCTCCTGCAAAAACAGCCAGGTGGGTACTGGCCATTAAAATTGCTTACAAAGCAAGCAATAGCTGATAAAGTATGTATTACAAAGTAGTCACATATGTCAGAATATCAAGAACCATATGTCATATTATCATGACATATCTGCACCCAAGTGTCTGATTGGTTGGCCATGAGTAGCAATAATACAGGTGAATGGTAGAAGCAAAGGATGCTGGGATTGGGGATAGAGGGGTGGGGGGTGGTGGTTCTGCCAGTCATATTCCCCCTCCATACCTCCCCTTACACCCCAATCCGCTGGTGTGTATCATGTAGGCCAGCCTGCTCCCAGCTCCCCCCACCACCCCACGCCCTCGTTTGCATGAAAAGGAAATGGCGGGAGGAGCATGCAAAGTCTGCCTGCAAGCCAAAAGGTCACCACGAGTGTGAAAAGTGTGTGAGCTGGAATGATGTCACGGTTAGGGAACTCAGCTTGCTGGGCTACAGGTGGCAGGTGAATACATAAGAGGTGTGTCTGAGAGCAGAGCGCTTGGTCTATATTATATTCAATGTACATCTGGGGGTATGGCTAAGAACAATAGTAGAAGAGCCACCTTTCCCAAACAGTCATGTGATCACTGTCCACCTGCTGATACAGACTACAATGCACCTAACACAACAAATACATGAAACACTGAAACCCTCTTCTACTGATATTCAAATTTTTTTACTTTTCTTCTTCATTACACAAGTGGAAAGTAAAACGAAATGTGCAACACAATAGCAATATTTCAATATATATTTTTAAAAGGTATACCAAAACAACTCCCTCTCATAAAAACATTTAAAGTTTTACGCAAATCTCTTTTCAGTTCCTAGTACATTGAGTGTTTGTGTGTGTATGTGTTTGCATGTACATATCTGCTCCATGCAAAAAACAGAACAAATCTTCACTGCTGAATTTTTTTCATTGAGTGAGTACATTAGTATTAACGCTGATAAAGATTGCAGTGAGCTATGCGAGGACAAACAGACAGATTTATGGACATACAGACTGACTCCCAGAGGTTTCCATTACAGAGACAGCGTCTTTGCTGAATTTCACTGCTTTGAGAGGCAAACTGTGAGGTAATATGACTCTAGTGAACACAAAAACATATCAAAATTGTATTGTCACCACACTCTTGTACACTTTCATCTGACACTGAATGTTTTCATCCTAATGTTTCTTAAGAGAGTGGATTATGAGTAGATTAGTTGTGTAGTGATTCTTTCTCCTCACTCCACCTAACCAAGTGACAATTGTCTAAATGCATCTGTGCTCCTGACATACGTAACTAGCAGACACATCCATGGTGTGTAGCACAGATTCACGGTGACAAGCCTTCTGCCCGGTGAAGCATGGTGATTGTGGGTGGAGCACTGAGCCTTCTGCACCAATCAATTCATGCCTTTCACTGTCTCCAGATTCAAAACAACTGACACAACTGACAAGTTTGTATTACCACTGGTGCATGCACGCACACACACGCACACACACGCACAAACAAATATGCCTGCCGCCCCACACACATACTGCCACAAAGACAGATAGACAGACTCAGACAAACACACACACAGACACACAGCCATACACATACATCCACGCACACACACACACAAACACACAAAAAACAGAAATATGCCTGCAAATATACACACACACTGCCCCTAACACAGGCAGACACACACACACAGACACACACACATTTCCACAAAGACAGACAGAGAGACACACAGACACGCACACATGCGCGACCGCCCGGGATTACCGCTAACACGCGGTCCGCACTACCGCGTGAGTAAGTGAATTAACCTCTGTGACGGCTGAGGAGGCGGAACAGAGACCATAAGAAAGGATAATCTTTTATCTCTCTGCCTCCCAAATGATTTTTAAAAGTGCGTATCACTTCACTGACAGCTGATGTTCCAGTTTCCCTTTCATTATTTATTTATCTATTTTTGCTTTGTGTGAATTCAGCTAAAATACTTCTAAAGTGCTTAATGGAGCTATCGAGAGCTCAGATCTGCTGCCACTCGCTTGCCTGTCGCTTTCATTTAGATATCTGCGGCCGGCCCCTAGAACTTCAGCATTATCAAATGTCTTAACGAGGCTGACACGGCCGATTATTGACAAATGACTCTGTTAGAGCTCTCTCTCTCTCTCTCTCTCTCTGGATGGGGGTGCAGAGAGTGCCTTGGGGACCCAGTCGTGATTAAACACCCCGCTCATCACCCCGTATCTCCCCCCCGATCCACCCACAGATCCTGACCCACGAGATCAAAATAGTCATAACGGTTCTTTTTAGTCCAAAGTGGTCCCCCAGCCCCTTAATATCAAATGATACAATTGCCTCTGAATCTTACACCAATAAGAAGAACATAAGAACATATTATGACGAGGACAGGCCATTCGGCCCAACAAAGCTCGCCATTACATTATTTAAAGAGTATCCAAAACTGCATCAAGTCTGGACTTGAACACAGCAAGGGTCTCTGCCTCAACTACATGACCTGGCAACCCATTCCATGTATTGATAACTCTTTGCGTGAAATAATACTTCCTTACATCAGTGCGGAACTTACTCTTAACTAGTTTCCATTCATGTCCCCTTGTCTTACAGACTGAACTTAATTTTAAAAATTTATCATAGCTAACCTTGTTGAGTCCCTTTATAAATTTAAAAACCTCTATTACATCACCCCTTAGTCTCCTCTTGCTGAGTCTAAATAGGTTAAGTAACTTTATTCTTGCCTCGTAGCTTTTATGTTTCATGCCAGGAACTAATTTAGTTGCCCTCCTTTGTACTTTTTCAAGAGCCTCGATATCTTTCTAATAGTGCGGTACCCAGAACTGCACACAGTACGCCCAGAACTGCACACAATAAAAAGTAAAAGGCTACAGAACATCCATCCAGCCAGGAATTAAATTAGCGCCTGTCAACAGGTAATGACTTTCGCCGTATGAAAACAGATGGGGAGAATTCCATTTCTCTCCAAAGGCACTTACTTGGACTATTAGTGTTTGTTTGTTGCGGAAACACGCCGATGAGTTATTCTGCCAGCTGTGGATTTGATGCAATTGCACTTTTATTGAATAATTCACTTCCTCAAAACACTTCAAAAGAAAGTGCCTGATGGTTAAAATTTGATGTAAAAAGTAGAAATTAATTCTGTCAATATCAGTCCTAGATAATTATGAAGAATGGCTTGCTTATTGCAGGCATTTCACTCATATCTCTCTGGAGTAAAAAAAAAAAAAAAAAGGAAAGAAAAAGACGTTGACACACATCCTGCAGAAAGCACCCGTCAAGGAAATAATGTTTGGCTTGATCATCAGTGCTGGGCCCCGTGTCATTTGGAGAGGGGCGCTTTTATCGTAGGCCACGCCGTCAGCAGAACGGGGGATGATGGCGGGGGTGTCAATGTTACCGCCGTGGCGGCTGTGAGCTGGAGAGATATGGGGGGGAACCAAAAATATCCTTTCCTGAGAGATGGAGGGAAGAAAGGATGAGGAGTGGATAGGACAGGAAACTGAATCAGAGATACCACACACACACAGATAGACACACAGACACACACACACACACAGATAGAAACACACATACACACACACAGAGATAGACACACACACACACACACACACACACACACACACACACAGAACACAAACTCAGAAAAAAAGACACTCCTTTCCCACACATGTACATACCCCATGTACACATCCTAGTTCTTCCACTTGACTGCATACACTCACACAAACACACCATACCTACACAGACCTGACAAAGAGTTGTCCAATCACAAGGCCTTCTATCACATCTATGACAGAGAGTTGTCCAATCAGAAGGCTTTCTACCACATCTATGACAGAGAGTTGTCCAATCAGAAGGGTTTCCATCACATCTATGACAAAGAGTTGTCCAATCAGAAGGCTTTCTATCACATCTATGACAGAGAGTTGTCCAATCAGAAGGCTTTCTACCACATCTATGACAGAGAGTTGTCCAATCAGAAGGGTTTCCATCACATCTATGACAAAGAGTTGTCCAATCAGAAGGCCTTCTATCACATCTATGACAGAGAGTATATACTGGTAACCTACTAATAACCCCCTCCCACAATTCAGATTGAAAGAAAAAGAGAAACAACAATACACCTGACTGGAAAACAGTCCTCTATGCAATTAAAAGATTATATGGACAGAGGAGGGGTATAAATCCCACTTTCACTGAATCCCTGTGTGCAAAACCATAAAAAACACCTTTCACATTTGAAAAGAAGAGTGTAAAATACACACAAGGCCTAATTAACGAGATATGGCACACAAAGAAGAGCACCGCAGTTCATTTCTTTTTAACATCTGACGTTCTTGGGAGAACTCCAGCAGATAGTCCTGAGTTAAAGGCGGTGAAAACTCAAGAGCTCAGCTCAGAAAAATGCCATGTCTGACAGCGGGTCGTGAACTTCCCCACGCTAACACGAACCAGCTTTGGGTCAGCACTTCTATGTAGCCGCCAAGAGGAAGCAAACAAAACAAGAGATACAAACCCAAAAAAGATGTTTTCGAAACACAGAGACAAAGAATCTGAAATCTTTAAGAATAAAGTGATTGGTTATGGGGCCTTCAGACAAAGACCTTCAACACGCTGGCAGCATTTTTAGTCTCTAGTCTGTCTGAGATGTAAAGCAGAAACAGACTCTGGATGAACACGGGACCCCAGTCAGTGTCCACAGCTGGCCCGCTGAGAAGAGCAGATATAAAAAAGCCATGGCGACCAGAGAGGGGGGAGCTATTTGGTCGCTATGAGACAGGTTAGGTAGATGGTGCTCCTATCCCATGGTAACAGATACTCACAGTGAGAGGAGCAGTATACTAGCATACAGAAGCATACTTGTATGTATAAACACATGATATATGCACGAATGTACATACAGGAGTAGACAAAACAATGGAAATACTCAAAACAGACTTTTATTTTAACTAAATTGCAACTAAAAAGGTTTTTAAAAAGTTTTTCCTATGAAAGACGTTGTAAATTCCACAGTTTAATTGGTTTCTAAAACAAGATGACAGACTCTAAAAGATGTCAAGAGGCTGGTGAGGAATTGCTGGTGCGTCAACCACAGTAATGGCGAAATTATTCAATGCGTCGAAGACAACAGTGTTGAAAATCGTGATGCCATTTGCCAAGCAAGGGAAAAACCGCATCAGGAAAGATGAACAGTGGTCGTTGAAACAGAGCCCAAAGCTCAGCGGTAGAGAAAGACTCACATTTAACAAGAGAGCTGCGAAAAACCACAAAACAATGGCTTTAAAATGTACCACAGAACAGATCTTGCACCTGCGTGACCCAGTCTCAACAAAAACTGTACATTGTGAGCTTCAGAACGATGGTATTTATGGTCAGGTTGCCATGCGGAAACAGCCTGTAACCAAGGCCAACACAATAACACAAGGCCTGATGTAATCAGCTCAAAACCTGGACTTGTAAGCAGTGTAAGATAGTAACATGGTCCACTGAGTCATTGTCTCCTTTACCCTCTCTCCTAAATCTGGATGGGTTTATCTTTGGTGAAACCCAAAGAACGTTTGACACATGGCCTATTCTTAATTGTTAAATATGGTGGCAGATCTGTAATGGTGCTGGAAGCCAACTTGTAGGAGTCAGTGGGTCAAACTATTACTGCGGCGTGATCACAGGCAAGAAAAATGAAGCCGTAATCGGCAGGTGCATCCTACGGTGAAGACATTGTTTCCTCAAGTTGTTGGTATAACCCAAAACAATAAACCCCCCCCACAATGCAAGAGGGTTTCATGAAAATGAGGAGAAAAGGAATCCCCTTCAATGGTTTGAAGAACGGTAGGCTCCACCTTCTTCATGAATGGTCCAGTATCCCACGAGAAACTGAAAAATTTAAAAGCATTCTGTAGGCAAACAAAGGTCCAACTCTTAATTCGTTAATTAATTGGGAACGAATGCAAAATTTACTGCCAACTTTATGAATGAAATACACACATACTGTAT
Organism: Albula goreensis; assembly: GCA_022829145.1. Classification (NCBI taxonomy): domain Eukaryota; kingdom Metazoa; phylum Chordata; class Actinopteri; order Albuliformes; family Albulidae; genus Albula; species Albula goreensis. Next base: position 27,687,587 of record CM040755.1, read on the forward strand.
ACACTAATACATATCACAACATACAGAGGGTAGACAAAATAATGAAAACAATATATGTTTGGTGTATTCATCATTTCGTCTACCCTCTGTAGGTGTGGTATATTTTAGTGTATACAGTATGTGTGTATTTCATTTATAAGGTTGGCAATGAAATTTGTATTCATTCACAATTAATGCAACTGTTGCCCTATGATTAACAGGCCTTTGAGCACAAACCTGAATTTGAATTGAAGAGACGCACAGAGAAGAATAAAGACAGAAAGAGGAGAGGGGTCATACTTGCTGGGGGCCATGAGCCTTTGTTTAAAAAAAAAAAAAAAAAAAAAAAAACACAGTAAACCCACCCAGTGTCTGGTGGTGGCGTCGGGTTCGGGGCTGCCCCGGCCCCAGCCCGAGCCCCCGCTCCAGCGGCCCCCGAGTCTACGCGGTGTCCAAAAAGGGCGCAGCTCCTTAACATTCATCATCGCTGAACTCTGAAACTTTATCAGCGGCGGAGCACGGCGCCACAGCCGGCCCGGGCATTCTCAACTCTCAGATAGGCCAGATAACACACTGATAGATTACAACAGATTGTTTTACTTCAGGGGACACTGCCGCTAATACTAATAGTCAGACAAGACTGCTGCCGAGAGAGAGAGGGAGAGAGGGAGAGAGAAAGGGAGGGAGGGAGGGAGAGAGAAAGAGAGAGTGAGAGGGAGAAAGAAAGTGAGAGGAGTAGACAGACAGGGAGTCTGGAGACAGAAAAAGTAAGGATTTGAAAGAAATAATATGTAAGGTCAATGGTCAGACAGATTGTGTTCTTCTCCTTAAACGAAAGTGAAATTCACAATTCATTTTGACTTGTTTGCCAGCATCATTTGCACTGACATGAAGGGCACGTCCCTAACGTTTCCATGGGAGACGGCGTGGTCTCCGCTCCCGTCATCGTGCTGAAATCAGCTCCCAGCGCACAAACACATGAAGGGCCCCGGAGCACACAATGAGAGAGTGAAACGCGAGCCGGGAGAAGGGGCGGGGCGGAGGCGTCAGGTGACCTGCAGCTGGAAACGGGGTCAAGTGTGAAACACAAGTCCTGAACTCGGCACAAAGGGCTGCAGTCTAGGGTAACGATCTGCATCGTAACAGAGAGACGGAGAGAGGGAAAGAGGGAGAGGCGGGGAGGAAAACAGTCGCGCAGCAACAGAAACTGCAGGTACTTCAGTCCAAGACAGCAGGTTTAAACTGACAGCATCTTCAGAAAGCTGCCTGAAACACAGCCACCACAAGCTGTAGGGGGCGCTGTCCGAAACACAGCTGCCACAAGCTGTAGGGGCGCTGCCTGAAACACAGCTGCCACAAGCTGTAGGGGGCGCTGCCTGAGACACAGCTGCCACAAGCTGTAGGGGGCGCTGCCTGAAACACAGCTGCCACAAGCTGTAGGGGGCGCTGCCTGAAACACAGCTGCCACAAGCTGTAGGGGCGCTGCCCGAAACACAGCTGCCACAAGCTGTAGGGGGCGCTGCCAGCACTATTCAAATGTGGTTATGGGTAAATGGGTGCCTTCCCTGAGACAACTCTGACCACTTAAACTAGTGAGACATTTTTTTTTTAAACCAGTAATCTACAACCTAGGCCATCTACCCACAAAATAAATTGCCAGAAAGTATTCAAAGCTGGCCATATTCTCTATGACTCATATTTTTTTCATTATTTATCAAATGATAATAAGATAACATTTGCACACTGCCCCAAACAGAAAGAAAACATACGAAGTCAGTACAAAGAAGTATGAAAGTAACGTTTTACAAATAACATTTTGTCATAGCAGACTATGGTTTTGCTATAAGTCCCTGCTAATAAGCAATAACTAAAAAAAAAAAAAAAAAAAAAAAGATACCAATCTCTGGACTGAAAAGACATACACAAAGACAAGGATATTTATATTAATGGAAAAACATTAGCTCATACGATTGTTAAGCTTGAATTTACAGTGGAACTGATAGTAGGCCACTGCACAGGAATATGCACTTATTGAATCACTTATTGAATCACAACTGAGATTCATGGGATAGTACATTTGAATCACTCTTTCAAGAATTAGTAAACATGGTGATTCAAGTGCAAAACCTAGAGAAAGAGATTTTGCAAACTGCCAACATAAACCGCATTTTGTGAAATTTTACACATATATTCAGGGACAAAGGACTGCGTGTTAGAGAGAAACAGGCCAACAGCTCTTAGACTGTACAGCAGCTTGCAGAAGATAACAGACCAATGACTACACAGAACATCACAGAATACACCAGACACGAGATAGAGGACTACAGGAAACACCAGACAAGAGACTACATAAGACACTAGACCACAGACTGCAGTTATAAATCATATTACAGCTGCCATCATCAATAAAGATGCGAGTCAGATCGATGGAACGGCAACCCCACTCCCTTTTGAAGCCCCCAACTCCAGATCTTAGCAACGCAACAATCACCGATCTGCTGACGTCTACAGCAACAACACCCTGTCCACCACATTTCTGGTTCTTTATTCGTGTCAGATTGAGGTCAGGCTTATCTGAACCAGCCAGAGTGTCAAACTGAAAGCCTGTGTGGATCATTAGGGAGAATGGAGAAAGGGGTGGGGGGGTTTGGGGCGTGTCGAAGCGAGGAAGGGGCGGGGCTGAGGTGAAAGGGTTAAACAAGGTTCTCCAGTACAGAGAGAGAGGGAGGGAGGGGGGAGAAAGGGTTAAACAAGGTTCTCTGGCGGAGGGAGGGAGAGAGAGAGAGAGGAAGCGTGGTGCCGACGGATCTGACGCATACCTCGCTTATGCTCAAATAAAAACAATAACTAAAAAGAGAAAAAAATAACATCTTCATATTCTTTTTAATTTTGTGTCAACATTTTATCGGCAAGCCGTGAATAATCGGGAGCGGTAATTTCTTTCTTTCGTTCTTTTTGTTCCTGGCATTTTGGTGGAGTGAGATAAGAGTAAAAACAACAGAAGGGCCAGGAGAGAGAAAAAGAGAGATAGATAACATTGATATCAACTCCTACACAACACAGTCACTCTGTTATCTGAGCTTTTTATCACGGTTTCATTTTTTTTCTCTTCCACTCCCAGTTCTTTTGCGGCCAAACTGAAAGGGACCACTGCCCTTAAAGCGAAGGCCCCTGCGTCCTGGTGTCAAATTAACCTCCTGCGTAGCTTTTAGCAGCCCGTTAACATGAGTAATGCTGGACTTCGACAGCTTGGTGAGGGGTTCCAGGACCGTTTTGGGAAAAAGACCATTTTCGGGCTCCCAAAACCTGTGGGTGCCTGAACACAAGACAGAGGAAAACATGTGTTGTGAATAAAAAAGAAAATACTTGCACACAGGCTAATCATTTCCATCATCTCTCACAGTTTTAACCTCTTCCCTCTCTCCTTCTCGCACAAGAAAACCTCCTGAGGGCAAACTCATGGCTATCACTTCAGTTGATGGAGGAACATTCTTAATACATTCTACCTGATCGACGAGGTTTCAGAGTAGGATACTAACAAACAATGTGAAGGAAAGGAAAGGTGTGTAATACAAGATGCATCAACAAGCATCCTTTCACAGATACACATTGAGACCCATGGCCATGTATTCAAATGCACAGAGGGACAAGACGGGGAAGCCCAGGAGGATTCTAGGAGACTCTATTCTGAGATGGCGAGGTTCAGCGCGTTTATCTGTCGCGAGCGATCACAGACTAAACCTGCCCCGGAAGTGCTCTTTGCTGTTATTGGCACTCATCGGTGCGGAGATAGGGCTCCCCGCACACCACACAGTTTCCTGTGGTCACTGTGGTATCAGAGGGGCGTCTTCACCCACCCCCCATCCCAAAGCAGGTGAGTCTATTATCACTGTAATCCAATATGAGATCCATTTTCATATTTCAACATTGTCGTACGATGATAATGGACCGTCATGCCTAAAGATGATGTAAAAAGCATGTCCCCATGAAAGGTATTCAAAAACGTGTACTTTTTACCTTCACAACGAATTGAAATCTCAGAATTTTTTTTTTTTTTTTTTTTTTTAAAGTGACTGTTGACTCAATTATGTGTTCTGTAGCTGACCAAACTGTGTGTGTGTGTGTGTGTGTGTGTGTGTGTGTGTGTGTGTGTGCACTCACAAAGGGATTCTCTCCAACAAAGTATTCACCTGGTTCCACTGTCCAACAATCATATTCCACGCTCAGCCACAGTCCATATCGTTTCAAACTATTTTAAACTGTTCCCTCTCTGAGTCTCTCTCTCTCTCACACTCACTCATTCGCTCTCTCTCAAGTCTCCACTTTGCTCTCTCTCCCACTCTCCCTCTCAAATAAATCCAGAGGAAAAAGAGAAATTACCGCAGGACAGTTTTTTCTCTCTCTCCTCTGCCCCTCACCTCCCTTTTTAGACAGAGAGAGAGGAGAGAGGGAAGGGGGGAGGAGGAGGAGGTGGAGGGGGGGTTGAGAGAGAGAGAGAAAAAAAACATAATTTATCTGTGTATTATCAAGAAAGGCAGACACTTTAATCAGTCAGCTATGAAGTCAGTATTTCCATTCTTATCTGTCGGAGGAGTGGAAATGGAGAGCTGATAGAGCTGGAAGCCCGTCGGTGGGCAGGAATGATAATGGGGGAGAGAGGGCTAGCTATTGGGCCCCGCCGCCACGCTATCTCCACCCATTATCAACCGCCCTATCTCTGCTCCCATCACACAAGCTGTAATGGGGCCAGTTCAACTTTCCACATTATCATACCGCTAAGACCTGGCTCACAGAGGGCAGGGGTCTGACTGGAGACAGGGAGGGAGAGAGAGAGAGGGAGAGAGGGAGAGAGAGAGGAGGAGGTGGGTACGAGAAAAGGAAAGAGGAGAGAAAGAGGGATAAGAAACAGAAACTAAGCAATAAAGAGTGAGAAAAGGAGAGAGAGAAAAAGAGAGGGAAAAGGAAGATGTGGTGATGGAGAGCAGAGAGCAAAGAGATAAATATGGAGGGAAAGAGAGAGAGAGAGGCAAGCAGTCATTGAGGTATTGTTAATGGACAAAGAGCTCACACAGCACAGAGAGAGGGAGGATGGAGGCGCAAAAGCACACAGAGGTAAAGGATTAAAGAAAAGGCAGTCCAGCCAGGAGAGACAAACTGAGATTACTGGGGAAACGAATAAAGATTCCATGGGCAGTCACATGAAACATCAAATTCAGGGAAAAAAAGGAACGAGGTGAGGAGAGAAAAATCGGGGGAGACAGACAGACGCAGAGAGAGCAAGAGTGCATGGTTACGCCCATTCTGAAGGACTGAATCGCTTCTGCTCAAAACCAGTATCACACGGCCAAGTGGCATGGGGGGGAAAGAGCAGTTTCACACGACATGAAGCAAAACTGGCCTAACAGAGTATAACTGTACAATCACACCACAAAACCCACTTTCGAATACAGTACGGCCAAACAAACTGCAAAAAAATTGACGAGTGCAGAGTGACTACATGACCACACCACAAAGCAAGCTCTAAATCAAGGAAGGAGAATTTCCACATCAAAAGACAAGACACTGCCTTGTGAAATTTTCAGTACCACTATGTTAAATTTGGCAGGTTTCCTTTTTCATTGTCTCCATCGATTTGTAATGCTCAATAGCCACTGCAGGCCCGTCCTATGTCTACAGCTAGTTCTATGGAGCCAGGTGAGTGAAGGACCAGCAAAGGTGTCCTCTGATATGCCTGAAGTCAGGTAACCACTTCTCCTACATTCTGAAGTGCTCCAGCAGAGCCGTCTAACTTGCTGCAAAAGAAGGGCTGCACTACTGGTCAGAGGCAGAACGCAGGTGCCCGGTCAACAAGAGAACATCGCTGTTAAGCAATGTGAAAAGGGAGAGCAATGTCGACCGAACTCTCTCTCCCTGTGTGACGGTATGACCTACTATGTTCCTCTCTGTGGGACTTTGTGGCCACAGTCAACACTGTGCATGGATATACAGTCCATTCCAAAACGCATAGAACTACACTATCATCACGTCTATACAGATAACATGATTTTTCTAAGTTATTATAAAAGCCTTGATATGAACTATTCTTGTAGGTTTATGAGGAGCTGGTCAACACTGGACCTTAGCGACACTGTCACCCTTTCAGAGTGCTGGCCTCTCTTCTTTCCTTCGTGTTTAGTCTCACTTGGGTTTTGTGTCTAAATAAGTGATTCTGCACTGTATCTCATCGTTTTAGAGGGTTTCAGTGCGATTGCCTTTTAAGGCATTTCCCACATCAGCTTAAACAGACAGCTTCCGGATTTTTCATTCCAACTGCAAAGCATCAACCGTGTAGAACTATGTCAACGTCTATTTATAAATGTGCTATGCTTAATATTAATTGATGGGTTGATTAAAAGATTGATTTAAGTCCCTTAAGTCAAACGTTCTCAGACTCAGTCCGGGGGACCTACTGTGTATACTGTAACTGCCAATCCCTTGATCAATTAAAGTGGCTGAAAACATGTGTTAAAGCTCTGACATCGTTTTGGCCTTAAATTTTATTTCAACACAATGCAGATTTGTCACATGTGATCGGTCATTAAATAATACGTTTTACATACATGGTTCAGTTTTCAGTCCACACACACTTCGGTCAGAGCGGTCAGAACTGCACTGATTTCACCTATAAGTCCAAGATGATTCAATCTAAAACAGTAATTTTTAACTAAATGTCCATACAGTATAATACTGCAAATTAAATCATTATTTTTATGAAAACCGATCTAAATGACAAATATGCTTTTTCATACTCCTTAATATTCTAATATTCATAATATTATAATGTTATTTCAGAACAGCTTTCCAAAATTTTGACAGAGCCTCTGCATACAATACAAAATATAAGTTCTAATATGCAATTCTGAGCTACATGTATATGACTGTAGTAAAAAGCAGCTTTGCCTAGCTCCATGTGAATGATAACAGATGTGTGATTAATCTTCATTTAGGTGGCATGAGTCTCTGGTGTGAAAGGTGATAAGAGGGCAATGCCAGCTTTCTTAAAGTGAAAAATCACCAGCTTGGCCACAGCCTTTGATGTGAGAGAGGTTAATATAACAGCACATAGCGGTGGACTGGGTTCCCTGTATAAATGGGTCAAGTGGAGGAAACCCGTACTATGCACCCACATAGATAAAAGGAAAATGTCTAGGTATTAGGACTGGATGTTGGATTGCAAGGGCTCGGGGCAAAAACACACTGGAAATTGCAAAGATGGGGGCAAATACACACCCCCATGAACTGTGCATTCCATATTCTGCATTTTTTTTTCCAAATGCATCTTAAGAGTGGCAGGCTTTGTCCATTCAGGCTTCTGTAGTTGTAGACTATCCCAGCCCCTCCTGCCCTGTCGGGTCGCCTCAGTCATATTGTCTGCTTTGCATGGCCACTCGACAACAGGGGCTAGCTGGCTTCAGCAGCAACCAAACGTAGCACTTTATAGTGAAAAAAAGAAACACCCAGAGTCTTACACCTGACTCCAGGGAGAAGGTGACTGACAAGCAACATTGGGTATGACTGACAGTGTATGGAGCATCTCTTTGGGAAGAAAGCTGGCTAACTGCTGTTTTCCCATTTACCAATTACCTTGACTTTAACTGAGGTCGCTAGCCTAGAAAAGCTAATTAAATAGTGCTAGTTAACATGTTAGCAGTAATGTTAGTCTGTGTTTCATTCTCCATTTTGAATATGTAGCATGTATAATTTACATTAGCCTACATGGCTAGAAAGTACTGGGGCTGTATTGGACCTAGCTGGAGAGTTCCTTCAGCACAGCGACACTGAGAGTCTGACAAACGGTGACATAAGTTGGCAACCACAAAGAGCACAACAGTGTAGGTCTCCTGTAGAAACACTTCTGTTAGTCACAGATCAAGAAAAGTGAAGGACACCTTTGAACTACTACCTGGATTACTGGATAGCAAATCTTAAAAGATGAATATGTATGTACATTTTTGAAGACCGTTCAGTTATTTTATGCATGTTCAATGGACACTGGCGGCTTGCTGATTTAAAATATCCTTCTGAGTAAAAAAGGCAAACTGACTTTCAAATTAATTACCTGACCAATTTTCAAATGGCTGGACTGTGAGACTGGGACCATGTGCTGATAAGTGCATGGTCCCTGTTGGGTCTAATGCAGGCCTGGTGGAGCTGTAGCCTGGGCTAGCAAGCTAATTAAGTTTTATTAATGTTCTTTACAAAGGCATGGAAAAACAAAAGGCAGTGCAGGGAACCAATAGCAGAGCTGATGCTGAGAATGAAAGCAGAGGTCCACTCTGAAATGGTGAAGCTACTCAACATCAAAAAATCAACCTATCACTGATCAGTCCAGAGAAGAGGCGTGGTCAAGACCTAGTGACATGATGCATACAAACACCCAAAACAAGCATCGTCAACGAATATATGCCTTACTCGCCACACAAGCAAGAAACAAGGTTTTTCCCCCACTTTTGATAAAATTTCTCAGGAAATACCCCTAAAATACCTCTGAAGATTAGTTCACTAGAGCAAAAAGCCCTTAGGGGAAAAAGTTACTTTGCTAAGTACTGTGGACCACAGTCAGTAACACACTGAAGAGACAAAGAGGAGACAAAAAAAACCTACCTTTAAATTGATATTGCCCCAGAACCTGTTTTTACATAATTAATAATGATTAATAAGCTTGGTAACTTCTCTGTAAGGATAACCCATCAGCGGACAATTCCTTTTAACTTAATTGTGTCTAATGTGAAAGCATTACCTTTGTGCACTTTACTGTAATTAATTTGAAATATAACAAAAAGATTGGGCCACATGAAATAATTTTTATTATAAAAAAAGAGATCGGAGATAGCTTAAAACCAATTTTTTTTGTTATAGCTAAAATGATTTCACGTGCGTAAGGACAGAGATAACGGCTTAAAAGACACTCTCATGAAAAGGAGTCTAGCTGCTAATAGGCGATCCTTATTGAAATATGTGTGATTGTTAACTCTATGAGAAAGAAAAGAATTGAAAAACAGACTCAGGTTGTATTAAACCTTTTTTTGTGGTTAATTGACCATGACATGGTGATCTTGGCTGGGTACCTGCCCATCTGAGGGGCTGTATGTCAGTTTGACTGGGAAGGTCTGACTGTCTTCCACAGGACAGAGACACTGCAACTACTGTACAGCTCAGCAACTGCTTGTGATTGGCCAACAGGTGACCTGTGACCCAGAAACAAATCAATATAACACTCATGGTTGTGAGTCAGCACACCTGGGAGGCGGCTGTCCCATGCCCTGCCTCTGTTCTCTGGAGGATTTATACCCCCCACAGACAGACAGACACACACACACACACACACACACACACACACACATACACAGTCGCTGGCGGACATGTTACTTATCAGCCAAAGAACACACACTCGCAGAGTTTACACAAGCACAAAGCAAACCATTCTGAGATCTCCCATAACATCACAACACAGCCAGGAGTGAGTCATTCTCAACATAGTGACAAGGGGAGTGAGAGAGAGAGAGAGAGAGAGAGAGAGAGAGAGAGACGGAAAGAGAGGGATGAGAAAAGAGAGGTAGGGAACAGGAATGTGATAGCAGGGAATGAGAGAAAGCAAGAAAGAGCGAGGGCTGCCTCCAGCTTAAGTCCTAGGGCTGGAGAGTGGACGAGCCCGACAGAGCACAGACTGCAGGTTTAAAGACATGAGCGCAGAGCGCAGGTTTAAAGACGGAATCTCAATCGGATCGCCTCACTTTCTCCATTCTGTGTGTCTCCTCCCGCCTCCCTCCAACTCTAACCAATCCCCTTCCTCCTCATCAGAGAGCTAGCTATCGCCACTCTCAAGAGTAGCTCAGACATTGCTCATCAGCGCCGAAATTCACAGAAATTGACATCACCATTTTCTCTCACCCCCCCCCCCCAAAGTAAGTGTTAACGATACTCAACTCCTGTGATTAACACCCCTAAGGTAAGAACACCAAATCTTGAAAAGGTAATGAAAAATGTTAAAAAAAAGTAAAACCCAAATGAACTTAAGCAAATATCCCATATCCTAGAAACCACAGCAGAGCCATCTCCCGACCCAGTGCTTTTCCCGTCCCGCTCTGCTCCGTCTGGTTATAAATCCCGGGTCAGCTGGGATGGTTGCCGAGGAATTTTTACAGCCCAGGAGAGAAAAGGCTGAGAATACGGTAGGAGTAGTCTAATGCCTCTCTTATCGCCTCACCGGAGGCCTTGTCATAACATTAGTGTTTCAGTTTGTTACTGTGCTGGCTGACTCATTCTCCCTGCCTCAGCGCTGAGCATGTCTGTTCTCTCTCCCAACTCCCACCCCCCACCCTAAGCCCCCCTCCTCCACCTGTTAGCCCCCAAAAAACACCCCCACTTCATGAAATTTGGACCCCTTTGACTCACGGGTTCTTTAAGCTGCACCTCAGTGAAACACATCTTCCCCTCTGACATGCACTGATGTTTGATATCTGCAGGGACAGTGTGCCGTAGTGACACTTTCAGCCTTTCTGCAGAAAGGGTGTTTGAGGTGTTGGAAGCAGATATTTCTTGTTCAATAAATGTGCTGTTTGCTCAGAAAGCCAAGCGTGAAATGCAGTTTTTTTTTTCTTAGCGGCTGCACACAGCTTACGGAACAGTTTTACTTCTTACACATTCAAAGGTTTTTTTTTGTAGCTGAGGTGAGGTTCGGGGACTAGTTTAGTGCTGAAGGATTTTGTTGACCGTTGCTTTTTATAACGTTTGACATCAGAGCTGTTTGCAATGAATAATGTGGATTTTTCCCTCGAAGACAGTTGCTTGCAGGTGTGGAAACACGTAGGCTGTAGGCCCACACTATCTACCGGGCACGCTTTTGAGGAGGTTTCAGCTCCACCCATTCTAAAAACTCCCCACCCTCAGCGGTTTCACTCATCCCGAATAAAAAAAATCACAGTGATGCTTCCAGCTCTACTCCACTTTCATCTCTGGGCTCTTAGTTTTCTTCCGTTTCATACAGACTGCAGGTTTGCAGAGCAACTCTGAAGCACAACTGAGATTTTTCTGAAGAACAGGAAGAGAAAAGTTGCTTTTACATGAGAAACACAGACCGGCTGAAGCTATCAACCACCATCTAATATCTCGCACCATAATCAGCACATAACAACTTTGCCTCTGGCGTGGACCTTTTTTCTCTCCGTTTTTATATCCATGGGCGTGCATGAAGTTTTTGTTTTATTTTTACATGATAAAAAAAGCACGCTGAAGATAAACATCAAGGGGGAAAAAATACCCTGTATCTGAACGCTATCTGACGCAGAATCTACAGTGAGTAATATGTGCTATTAGTTTTAATTTAATTAATTGACAACAATGGCTGTTAGGAGAAAACACGGGCGAGAGAGGGAGGGAGGGAGACAAAAATGCATTCACACCTATCATCTAATTATACAACAACATTAATCACATTAGCCCTGGAACTAATTGCCCAGCCAAAACCGCCGTTCTTCAGTATGGCTTTGTTATTGCTGTGGAGTCTCGCGCCTGCCTGCTACGCTCTGATAAGAACTCTTATCGCGCTTGGCGATCTCTATCTGCGCCCAGATCGGCCCCGGGGGCTTATCTAAAGTTCACATCGAGCTAAAAGCAGAAGAGAGAGGGAAAAACACACACAGGCAAAAAAGCCACCAAGCAGCTGAGAGGTTTTTCCTGTTTTCTCATGAAATTTGGAAATTAGCAAAAAAAAAAGGAAAATCCTGACTTCAGAGTGTGTGTGTGTGTGTGTGTGTGTGTGTGTGGGGCTGCCACACTGTCAAACTGCCAACATCAGACGTGAGACCAGGAACTTGTGCAAAGAGCCAGAGAAACTACAGAACTATTTTTTTCTTATCTTAAAAGAATGTATATCAAAGAGATGGCTAAAATGCTGATCTCAGAACTCCTACATTATGTGGTGGGGGAGTGGTGACTGATAACTTAACTTCTCCTGATCCTGCTGATGGTTTTTAGACATATGCCTCATAATCTGCCCATCTAAAACAAAAAAAAACCTTTAATTAATTTCCCTTTGACCTCTGGGGCTGGTTGGGTGACATCATTCAACTGGGGCAGTCCTCATCACTCTCGATGTTCCTGGTAGGCTAATCAGTCATGATGATGTCACAAAGGAGACCACATGGAGTACGTCCATTAGCTCCAGGTTATGTGCTCTGTCCTCTTCCTCCCACCCACTCCTGTTATCAGTGGTGCTATCACAATCATCCTTTTCATCCTCTCTGTCTGGTTCTTCTCATTGGGTCACGTGGACAGCCAGTCCAAAACGTGCACCGCAAAAGTATGACAAAGACGGGACCAGTAGGAGCTGAGTGGAATTATATGCACATTCCAAGCTGATCGTCTCCATCTGTCTCATGGGTGTTATCATTATGAAGATCACTGGGCCCCTTATCTAGTAACCCATCTCAACTGCCAGAGTATAAACCCCAGAGCAGGAAGCTTGGGAGAAAAAAACGTCAGTGGCACATCAGGGAGGGCAGTCTTATCTGCGGGAGAGATCTGGCCATCAGGAGAGAGGGAACCACATCAGACGCACACAAACATTCGCCTGGATGTGCGGGGCCGAGCAGGCCGCACCTGCCAGCCACCAGCATTATGAGCCCAACCACCCGCCGATCTCAACCAACGTGTGAAATAACTGTCTTTCCTTGGTGCAGGGAAGAAAAAAAACATAACATGGTGACGTTATGAAAGTCTATAAAGGTCAATCCCCGACTCCAGTCTCCATTCCTCTGCTGCGATATCTGTGGAGGCGCAGAGGATCATGGGACTGGAGAGGCTGCCTATCAGACAGGTCACGAGGCTGGGCAAATATCTTGGATGATAGAGAGGGCCAAAGCAGAGAGAGAGAAAGAGAGATAGAGAAAGAAATGCAGGCAAGCTGAATGTTCTACAGCCCACAAGGGAGACTAACATATTCAGCTGTGTATTCTAGAGCACTTGTGAGAGAGAAAATTGCTGTCTGGTTCGTTGTTCTCGAACGCTTAGGAAAGATAGAGAGAGAGAGAGAGAGAGAGAATGAGAGAGTGCAGTTTGGTTCTGTATGAGAGTGGTTAAGGGAAGGGGCACAGTTTGGTTCTGTGTTCTACAGCTCCCATGAGATTTTCCACTGCCAGCGTCTAGGTTTGTTCCCCCCAGATAAGCCCCCTGTCTGTCTCATTCACACATCCATCAGATTCCATTCTCATCGTATCCCATGCCTCGACTGACCAGCCAACCCTCCTCATCTTAGCTTGTTACTTAAGACTCATCTTTGTCCTAGCTGTAGCATGATACACATAACAATAACTAGTAATGCATTTCACAGAAGCCAAGGCTGGATGTAAAAGACTAATCTCACCACAAGGACTTGGAATTCAAACTGAGAGGAACAGGGAAGACTCGTCAGTGTGGGAAAACATCATTAACTAATACAGGACCACAACCTGGGGAAAAAAAACTACGTCAAAAAAGACCATTGGCTTTGGAGTATAAAAACTGATTATAACTTATTGAGTACATGGACATCGGATGGTAAAAACCAGCAAGATGATGCTGAAGGGTTGAGGGGGACGGTTTGTTGCAGTTCTCTGACCATGTCCGTCATGGCCTCTTGACTACAGTGAGCATTCCGGCCCCATTTCTGCCTAACGATGAGAATGTGTAGGGTTAGCCGATTTGTATCCCCCATCACGAGGCCGGCCCGGGCCAGGTAAAGAGGAGCTGCCGGCAGGAAGTGGACCAGCTCCCAGCAGGAAACGGACAGTGGTGTCTCCACAGCTGCAGTTTCCTGCTGGGGGTGGGGGTGTTTCTCCACTCATAGCTTATTCACAAGGAAGTTGTGCAAGGAACTCTGTTCTGGAAAGTTGCAGGAAAAGGCAAGGAAGAGGGAGACACCGCTTCTGGCTGCCCTGACATCACTTCCTGTTCTACATCAGGGCTATTTACATGTGGGGGAGAGACAGGCTGTGATACACTTACTGGTTCCAAATGTAAATAAAGCAGAGCCATGTTTTTACAAGAACTACTTTTCTCTTTCTTCTGGTTCAGCGCAAATACATAGAAATGTCACATTCAGCCTTAGTCATAGATTATTTACTCTGCTTCAGGTCTTCATTCTTGTACCATGAACAGAAGTGTATGGTTGTGATTGCCCTTTGGCATCCTAAGTGAAAGACAAGTATGGAGGGAAACTGTTTTGAAACAGATAGCAGGGAGTAAGTCCTTAATGTCTAAGTCATAAATATTCTCGTAAACATGGCACCTAGCCTACGTGCCAACGTCTTCCGTAGCTCGCCTCGCACAGTGGCCCAGTCACAAAACAGATAGTGAGAGTAGCTTGGAATATTTACAACGGATATAGTATGTATTAACTTCATACATTTACTGTCTCTCTCAAGCACAATACACACGCAGACATGATTTAGTATATGCACGCACAACTACATAGCGTATACCGTTACTTGATCAAAAGCAAAAGTAATCTGTTCTGCCACAGAACTCCATGTGTGACATTCAAACAAGCCTCAACAGACAGATGGATATTATGTGTTTGGGATACAAAACTTGTTTAACATTTAGGGGGGAAAGTGATGTTCATAAACAGGAGAACTTCCTGAAGAATATGGCATCATTCAAAATACAGTATCTTTTTTGCCACCCACTTCAGAGCATCCTTTCGGACAAGCGCCAGTGCCATAGGAGCGTCTCTTGTAGCCCTCAGAGGCGCTTAAACAAACCTCGATACCGCCTTACACACAGCAGAGTATGCTAATGTTACCTTATCAGGAGATTTCGCTTTCCTCTCTAAGAGTCGCTTTCTCCCTTTGACTCGCATTAATATTTATTTTTGAACAGGCCTTTCAAATTCAACCTCCAAGATATTGCTGCTGTCCTTATCGTTCCGTGGCATCGTTTCTGGAGGCAGAACTGAAACACTGCCTGGCACCAGAGCAAAACGACTTTTCAGCCCTGGTGCTCCTTTTAACTCAGAGAGAAAGCGAGAAAGACAGACCAATTTTATTTTTAATTTTATCAACTATGAGATCACAGATCTGAGATAATACTTCTCACATTTTATAAACAGGAAGAACTTGTCAAACACAGACCCAGCCAGCCAACTGTAAAAAGCTTGAGAGAGAGACAGAGCGAGAGAGAGAGAGAGGCGGCCGTGCATTAGAGAGTTAAAGGAAGGCATAGATAAGAAAAGATCCAATTGTAATCCCTATCGCCGGGTGAGATCAGCTTGCACGCTATCTGAAGTCCAGATCTCTGCAAACAGAACTGAAAAGCCGGAGAAAATGCAACGCCAGCCTCCGAGCAGCCACCGACAGAAAACAAATAAAAAGATCCAATTTTAATCTTTATCTCGAATGAGATCAGATCACTGTTTATCTGAGCTCACATCGCCTTTTTCAGAGAACAGTGACGTTTTCAAACTAGAATTAAACAGGAAACCATGGCTACAGTTTGTCTGCGAAGGACCACTTATTTGAAAGGGAAGAACAAAAATAAAACGTATTATATACAGCGTGTCCACACAAACGTCAAAACCGGGATGATGGACCAGTGGAAAACCCCGCTCAGTTCCACACAATTAAAAAACACAAAAATTCACAAAATTTAATTTTCAACATTTAGTGTAATATTATTGAATAACTAAAAAGATATTTACAGTGTACTGTACGAAACCACCCGCCACTCATAACGGTAACCAAAGCTGTCTGCCAAACTTGCTGCAAAACAACCATCCTGTCACTGGCTCTCACTTAACAGTGCGTCTGAGCTGACGCGTTTATCAAACCGAACTCTACGGGCCATGTGTGCGCGCAGAGTTTGATATCAAACTTATCGACTCAACTCGTAACACGTTCCCCTCCCAGCAGACTAAGAAATTTGTTGAATAGATTATTCTGCGCTTATTGCTATGAGAAAACGGGCGGCTAATGCATTCTATATAACGCATGCTGTGTATCTGATACACTTGCTGGTGGAACAGCTACGCATGATTGACCGATATACGTACATTTTTTAATAAAAAATTGGGGAAAGCATCGTACGCAAGTGAATAAATATATCCACGTTGACAGCAGCTATAGGTTAAATGTTATTTACTGTAAACCTATTATCTGAAAACAACCGTCTGACAACAGTCAACCGACAATGGAATTATACGGAGGGTAACTTTCTGTATACTCACGTTTGATCTGCCGGGGTTTGCTCTGCTTTCTTCGGGACATGTCTGTTCCCCTTTTCAGCGGCGTCGAAACGATCTTGTCCACGAAGAACTAACTATCAATGCACGGCGGCTCGGTCCCAAGCCGGAGATATCCGCATGTCCTGCACTTGTAGACTGTCCGAGAGGCTCAGTATTACCTGTGCCACAGCCTGCTGATGCGCGAGGTTATGCTACTTTTTGGTGATCTCCCAGGTGTGTGTATGCCTCTCACTTTTCCCACACGATTTCCTGTATATTGAAGGATCGGGAAGGGTCCGCCGATTGTCGCACTAACTATAGGTGTTATGACCGTTGTGCTCTTATTATTGTTTCGCTTTGCCCCGGTTCCATACCCCCGCTGTACTACAAGCGTGTGGTTGTGAATGGAGACGAAATACATCAAACAGTGGAGCTGATGTGCGATATGGCCCCGCCCTCGTAACGCCCCTTGCGTGTGATGCGACGCTCTACGCTCTCCAGGAGAGCTGCGTTTACGCTTGCTCACACGCGCTAATATTGCTAATATCGCTAATAACGAAGGGCCTTATTAATTATTCAGCCAGGCCGATATCCCTCCAGGGACGAAAATTAAATTAATTTTTGAAGCTGGCTTCCATTTTTAGCAACAGTAATACAACTACTACCTATGGTAGTAACATTACATATAGACTAATAAAATGATGATGTTAATATTGATGATGACGATGAAAATTATTATTATTTGAACTAGTAGTTGTATTAACAACAATAGCAACAATAGCAATCATCATCATAATTCAATGTGCCCAAGATTTTGCATAAATATTTGCATAAAAAGTGGTTATTATAATGTAATGCTATTTTCTTTACAGTGGCTTCCACTGGAAAATCAAAGGCATGTGCATATAAATTGTGTGGAAAAGCTGCTGGTAATAGAAATATTCAGAATCATAACTATTTGTTATCATAACTGTTTTGAAGGTGGTTGAAAGAAGGGGAATGTAAGAAAGTTTCAAAACATGCTTTTGTGTGAATTCATAAAAGTAGCCGGATGTCCAGGTAAGTCCACTCCAGCACATGAAATGTGTGGTATCGGTATATGTACACATCACCACCTTGTGGACAGGGAGGGGAAAAAACTTAAGACGACGAAGCAATATTTCGAAAAACTATGCGCCCAAACTTTTTTCTGATGCATAATTCACATCCTCTGATATAAAACTATATATGTTGTATGTAGGGCTTTTGTTTAAATAAAAAAGATTTTAGCAATTTCTTTAGCCTATTTCATTACCTGAACTAGTGTATAATATGACAAACGTCGCATTTTTCATATATAAATGTAAATACATATCATATAAATAAGGTATACTCGGGCCGTGGGCTGGTCATACATCGTAGGACTGGGTTACAGACGATACTGTGGACTAGTTCTTGCAACACTTACGTTATGCACGTATATTTGTAGGCTATAAGATAGGAACTGGAGTCTGGCAACTAGTCTCATGTTGCACTCGAATCGCCAAAAACAGACCCGTGCCAGACTAGACTACACCGATTTGGCACCTGCACTTTAAGACAGTGCTCGTTGCCAATGTTACAAGGTAAAAGAAAATTCATACTTTGATCAATAATTAAGAGATTAATTTACAAAAATGTGATACTGCCAACTTTCCCCCAGAAACAAAGTATAGCCTATTGACATATTTCAATATTAGCAAGCTCTACCGTTGACCATAGCTAGGCTTTGAGGGTTGGCATTGCTAAACGCTGTAGTGTCTTAGTGTTGTAGCTCTGTCATTCGCCGATCTCTTTCTCTTGTGTTTCCTCGCGCTAAAGGGGTCTGGATGATGAAGTCTGCGAATGGGAAGTAGCGCAATGTATTGTAATTTGTGCGTATAATATATATATAATAATCATACTACGTACATATGTCGCAATCATACTGAGCTACTCAGTTGTGCAATGGTTTAAATCCCCAATTGTTGTTGTGTGTTGCATACTTCATAACTAAATAAATAAATAATAATGTAATAATGATCATGTCCTGGTTAGACCTATTGCTTTCTCTTGAAACAGGGTAACAAAGTAACTTTTAAGCAATCGATTCAATAATACAACATGCAAAGAAGTATACAAAGTTACATATTTCCCAACACTAGCCATGAAGTATTATCTAAAGTATCAGAATGTCTGTTTTTATTTAAATTTGGCATGATTGGCATCATCATGTCAGATGGGGAAAAAACACCTCAGGGTTTTCTTCTGATATGACTGGTCAGACACAAATCGCATGCGCAGTAATCGGATATCAATTTAATTTGAACCGGATAAAAAGTGGTCTAAACCAGATTTAAAATTATGGGTTCCATGCAAACATTTGCTGTTTAGACCTCAATGAAAAGATAAGATACAAATTGGGTAAGGGAAAAAAATCAGATTTGGCTTTCTAAACGCTGCCTGAATCATCTGTTGTAGTGTTGCTGTGACGATGTAAGCAGCTTACTCTCAAATGTGACAGTTGAACAGTAGTTACCATTCAGGAGCTTTTTCATTTTTGTTAGATATCACCAGACACTAACAGTCGTAGTTGTCCTCTGTCTAATGTTTTTCACTGGATCTGCCACATATGTGTGCGGGTTGCAATGCTATACAGAGCCTAGCTAAAACTAGCGCGAATTTGCAATAGCTGCGACCATTTACACTAATGTATCTACGTGTGAATGCATTCACACACACACATACACACAACCTCACAAACACTTGACCTCCATGGCAAATGCCAACCCTCAGAGGTATAAAGTTGCAATTGCTAAAGGGTGGGCACAGCTTTGTGGACCAATGAACGGACAGATTTCTGTGGATCAATGAACTGATGGACCAAGAGAACGAGATACAGTAGCAGATATAGTAGAAGCTAAAAATGTTACAATCCTCTTAGGCGTCACATGTTATGAAAGGGGCGTAGCTAAAATCTAGGGGCCGGGGCAAAACGTCACCAATGAAAAAGGAACTCAGAATATTTTTACTGGAAGATAATCTCAAAGTAACTTCCAGTAAAAATAACCCAAACAAAGTTAGGTTCAGCTTTGGTGAACAATCAAGTCTGACTTAGGTCAGCCCTACGCAGTATAAATCTGACTAATATGACCTTTGCAGTTAGAGTCAAGTCTTATGCACACAGGGTTAAAAAGAAATTTCTCAGGATGTGGAGCTCAACACAGTCACAGTGTCATGGTCTGGAGGGAGAATGTTTCTGATGGTTCTTCCCAAGAGTGGCCAAACTTCCATAATTCCTCCAGAACAAAGTCATAAAATCATCCTGGAAGTCACAAGGAACCCCAGAACAACAGATCAATGGATCCAGCCCTCTCTGGCCTCTGCTAGAGCCAGGGCTCACGGCTCCACCACCACAGATGTGTCTATCTACTGTGCTGTAGATCTGGGCAAAAAGCTGGAGTTACAGCAGAGCAGAAAGACAGGAACACCACTGCTCATCAAGAAGATTTTGAATGCTTGCCTCAGTTTTTCCAAAAGAACCTGGACAGTGGTTGATTTGTAAAAAAAAATAAATTCAAGGGGATGGTCAACCTTGGAGTGGAACATGTGAACATGTGACATCTGTGATGGTCTCATTCAAGATTAAATATTGGCTGAGCTGTTGCCAAGTTTTGTTACATAAGGGACATAATTTTTATTAATAATATGAGACTGGTTATTCTCTCACCTGATGTTTTCTTCTTCTTTACTAGAAAACTTCTAAGGTCCTGCTGAACTGGTCACTTACCCATTTTAACCTGTAGCATCTGCAATTCTCGTCCATAACAAAATTCACGGTGAAGTTGCATTAGCCAATGAGAAGCATGCATTTGCAGGCTCTATTCAAAAAAGCAATAAGCATTTAAGAGCCACAAAGGCACGTAAGATTGACATTTAAATACCGCTGAGGTTTCATCTTTCTGTGATTAGGCGATTAGCTGATTCCATTGAAGAAAAGGGGACAGGAAGGGAGAATACAATTTTACAAGGGGGATGTTGGTGGTCAAGATTTTTTCCAAGGGGAATGGCATGCCCCCACACCCCCCCTCAACTTGAGCCCTGCACCTGTATCATCCTCCAGAGCTCTGGAAAAATGTTCTATGCACAGATGTGTGGAACTTTCTGGCTGACATGAGCCCCCGTGTGTGTTCATGTAGCTGCTGTTGGTCCTGTAGCTGCAGATTGGACGTCCAGCAGCACTATTACCACCTATGGCCGGAGGTCCACACTTTGGGTTGCACTTTGAGTTGTAAGTTGCTCTGGATAACTGTGTCAGCAAAATGTCTATAATTTAATGACTGGGTACTTCAGAGGTTCATGAAGAAGTCATATCTTAGAGTAGTTTTCCTCTGTTACATCTTTGGTCAAGATTTCATAACATTTAGTACATAAATATACTCATATATACAAATGCAGAAAATTGAACAGGGGAAAGTCCTTTTTCATTGCACTCTGCACTGTACATAGTCATTTATCTCATGAGATATGACATAGTAATCATTCCCTGGGTTGATAACAAAATATCATTGGAACATTATATATCTGTCCCATAACAAAAACACAATTTACTGTCATCCTATTTTTTCAATGTCTTAGACAATACTTGGCATTAGCACAGGTACAGTGGCTTTTGTTTTCCTGACAGTAAAGTTTTATTTTAGGTCTGACAGGGGTGATTCACCTCTTACAAAGCTTGCATGTGAGCAGGAGGGTCGAATCAGCATATTCTATCAACACTGGATACTTTTCTCTCCTGGTAGGTGACTGCCTTTTTTTCCCTTAAGCAAGGAATTTAACCTCGACTGCTTTAGTAAGTATCAAGTACTACAAATGTGTAATTATACAAGGAAATGTAAACTATGCAAGTCAGCCTGGATAAGGGGCATGTACAAAGTAAACAAATAGTAATAATTACAAAAGCTACATTCTTTGCATACTGGGCACTTTAGCTGCATCACTCTGGTTTATGGCGCCCTCTTGTGACCATAATATGAACGGTACTGCAACACTCACAAGGGGCCATTACTTCTGTTATTGTGATGTAGTCTTAGCATATGATTAAATGGGGACCCAAGTCAAATAAACCATCATAAAAACCTGATTAATTAGGGGTTATGTTTTTTGCCTATTTCAGTCAGCAAGTCCCTGGTTAGTATATTGGTGAATTGCTACTTCATAGTCTGACTTTTTTATTTCCTTTTCAGTTACACTTAGAAATAAATGAATACCTACTAGTGTATTGTAATCAAGCTTTCAGAGAAAGGAAAGGTTTGAGTCAGTAAATGATGTAAATCAACCGCCCATGTGCAAAATCACTTCAAAAACCATCAGCCCTTCTGGACTAGAGCTATGAATCCTTAATATTCTGTATTATATTCATTACAGTTTAGGCCCCATCACCCAATCTTTTAGTTAAATTACAGTTTTCACATAATTTCAGACCAGATACAAACAAATTTGACTTGCACTGTGGACCTGAATTCCAGTGGTTCCACATTGAGCTCAGGTCTGCTTGCCTTTTGTCTTTAAAAGAAGTTCTGGAGCGATGGAAAAAGTGCAGAGGAGCATACAAGGGCTCGGTGAAACGCAAGAAGCAGAGGGTGTGTATGTAAATCATCTATAAAAATGATAAGATAACATATTAATTATGGTTTGGAGTATATTTTTAATGTCACACAGAAAAATGGAGTATTGAAAATGAGCTTGTGTCTAAAGCGAGTTTCATCAACATAGAGTAGAGTAACTAAACCCTGATATTCCCAAGTCTTCCTGTAACTGCTTTATACATAAAAAACTGCTAGAGACTCCATCTGCAGTTATCTAATGAGGTCAAGCACAGCCACTTCCATAGATGACAGTGGTTGGTCAGAAATTTTGCTGTTGTGAAACTGGATCAGGTGGACAAAGGAATGCAATAGAGGCTGGAGAAATGGTTGATGCAATGGTTATTGGAGTAGATAGTATATTCTAGATTCTGTAGATTCTGTCCCTTATATGACAAAATGGGCAATAAACTGAAGGCTTGCTACATACCTGTGTGTGTGTGTGTGTGTGTGTGTGTGTGTGTGTGTGTGTGTGTGTGTGTGTGTGTGTGTGTGTGTGTGTGTGTGTGTGTGTGTGTGTGTGTGTGTGTGTGTGTGTGTGTGTGTGTGTGTGTGTGTGGGGAGGGCAGGTTCTGACTGATATGGCCCAGCTGAGGGTCAGTGGTCAGTGTGCAGTAGGTAGGTTTTCTCCCTTATGTTTGCTGTAGGGTCAATGCCTGACAGATCAAAGGTGTGTGTGTGTGTGTGTGTGTGTGTGTGTGTGTGTGTGTGTGTGTGTGTGTGTGTGTGTGTGTGTGTGTGTGTGTGTGTGTGTGTGTGTGTGTGTGTGTGTGTGTGTGTGTGTGTGTGAAGTAGAGGGAGAGCACAAAGGAAGAGAGAGACAGACAGAGGCAGCTTGTATGTGTGCTGGATAAAGTTGCAGTGTGAAAGCAAGAGGGTGTGTATATCTGGATATCTGGTGCAGAGTGTTTGTTCCTTTGTTTCCTCGGCACAGTCTAGAGATGGCTCTGGTGAGGAGCGTTCTGCTCACTGTCGGCATGGTGACAGCCTACTTTGGGATGGCAGTATCAGGCAAGTATCACTGATTTCATATTCAGAAATTGTAAAACAGAACTCATGCATGGCACAGGAAAGTTGTGTACATGAACTCATTCGGAAAACAGTCACATGACAGTATTGATGAAAGAGAGATTACACTGCACCATGTTCTGCTATTCTGACCTTGTTTCTTTAAAAACTTTTGCCAACATCGCTTTGGCAGACATTGTGAGATTATGGGGCAGCCAGGTAGTTTATCTTCATGGTATTTCCCTGGAAATCCTCTTTTCAGCTTCTAATAAGGACATGCTGGCTCAAAACCGGTCAGCTTGACCACTTTTAGTTGACTTACGGCTGTGTTTTGACAGTCTAAACTGTGTGGTGCAATGATAAAAAGATGTTGTGTTGAATAATCGGTGCATCGTTATGTTAATGCTAATTTGTGGGATATGTGAACTAGGACTGGTATAATTCTAGAGCTGTCACAAATGCAGCTGGTGCAGTCATGTAACGTCAGTGTAAATTTACACAGTACTTTTGAAATAAGCATGGTAGCAATTATTCAAGAAGATATGTTATATCTTGTCAGGTGTGTCAAAAGTTTGTGCTGTAAAAATGAGACCTCCTGGTGTAAAAAAATGTAGCTCTCACTGGCCATGTCTGCACATACAAGGTCCTCTCAGAGGGTAGTACACACAAAGTACACACACACACAACAGTAATAAGTTCTAGGAGAAAAATACAGAGACCAAGCCAGCTTGCCTGGCTGTAACGTCAAAAGTACTATGCAAATAGCCATTTTAGTGAGTACTTATTACCCTCTAATTACATTTGTGCTAACATGGTAACAAATGGTAATGTTTATTTAATATCCGATAATAGTAAGTAGCCCTTGAAATAAAATGAGGATAATGTGACTGTCATAAGTGAGTTCTTTATTCAGCTTTAACTCAATTCCATATGCTGTATGATTAACTAGGTCTCATTAAATGAGCTTTTACCAAAATCCATATTCTGTTTAATTAAGCCTGATTGTATGGGCTTTTTCCCAGGTCTGTACCCTGTGTAAGTCTTATTGTAGAGGTTAACTCTTGTGTATCCTGAAAAGGGCTGATGGATCTGTCTTTCCTGCAGACATGGGCCCTGTTGTGTCCATACAGAACGGCTCTCTGCAGGGGGAAATTGTCCGGGCTAAGGGCACGGAGCAGGAGGTGCAGCGCTTCCTGGGTATTCCCTTCGCCCGCCCCCCAGTGGGCGACCTGCGGTTGGCGGCACCACAACCCGCCCTGCCCTGGGAGGGGGTGCTGAATGCTACGCGCCAGCCCAACATGTAAACCCACATTTATACGCATTGACACACCCGTACATACAACACAAACGCGTACACATGCCCTGGCTGCTGTGGTAAAATATTGCGGCAACATTGTAAGAATGCTACATGCCAACAGGGAAATTTCTCTGGTCTTGCATTGCAGGTGTCTTCAGGACCCTGATGTCCTCGAGGCTACGTCAATAGCCTTGTCCATTAACTATTCTCTACCAGGACTCTCTGAGGACTGTCTGTACCTCAATGTATACGCCCCCTCGAATCTCACAGTGGAACAGAAGGCACCAGTAAGCAACGCGATCGTTCACACACAAGAATACCCGCAACTTTTAACACTCAAGCACGCATGCACAACCCCAAACACACACCTGCACATGTACACAGCAGCAGTCACACATTTACACACACACACCCACGCACACAAAGGCAAACAGAGCTGCAATAAAGACGCAAGCATGCTTGCTTCCCTATGGATGTAAATATATATCCTCACACACTCATTCCTTCTCACATCCACATCCACATAAGAAAATGCTTTCATTCATGTTCAATATTTTTACTCTCGCTTATTTCATGTTATGTAAAACAACATCACTATTGTCAAGACTACATCTAAGACAAATGTTTATTTAAGGCTGATTTACAGTAACAACCCTTGGGTTCAATGTCCCCAACACTTTCAACCTCAAGGTCAATGTCGGCTGTCAATTGCCAATAAACTGTTCTTTGAACATTTGTCCCTTCAAATATATTTGATCAATAATAATAATATTACCCTTATATATAATTAAATGCAAAAGCTGCAAAACAGCATAGACACGCTTATAAGGATTGTTATG
Organism: Albula goreensis; assembly: GCA_022829145.1. Classification (NCBI taxonomy): domain Eukaryota; kingdom Metazoa; phylum Chordata; class Actinopteri; order Albuliformes; family Albulidae; genus Albula; species Albula goreensis. The sequence goes on from CM040755.1 coordinate 27,712,589, forward strand.
TACAATATGTCCACAAGAGGGCATACAATTTGCTAATAATGCAATAAACTAACAATTTAAGAAACAAATGCATGTACTGTAAACTTTTATCATTCTTTTTTCAAGCTATATAACATGCAAGCTTACATAATATCGTAGATATTATGATATGTAGATACCCTAACATATAAATTGCAATTAAATCTGGAGGCATTGTAACAAGCCTTCTTTAAATTCAGGAATCACAATTATCCAACTGAAATATCAATAGCCTACAGTGGAACACCCTAAATGATATAGATTCATTATGTTGCACATGGGTAAAGTAAATCAAAGTGAAGGATGAAAGATATCAAAAAATTAAGCAAGTTGTTAAAAAATTTGATTTATGTTAAAATTGTGAAATCCATTCTGAAAGCCCTAATGTGCGATACATTGTGCTGATCATAAGGTCTTCTGAAAATTCAGCATGCGTACACCACATGGTATATGTCTAATGTCTCTGTTTCTGTGGGAGCGTGGGCTCTAATGTTGGATTTGGTTGCCCAGGTGATGGTGTGGATCCATGGGGGTGGTCTAGTAATGGGGGGAGCAGCTCAATATGACGGCACCTCTCTGGCAGCTTACCAAGGAGTGGTTGTGGTCATCATTCAGTATCGCCTAGGGGTTCTGGGGTACTTCAGGTATGGCAAGATTGAAGCTTAATTTACCTTAACTTGTTTGTTTTATTTGCAGCCAGGCACATCTCTGGTCTTCAAAGGTCACACGTCTAGTTTAGTCTGTTTGTTGTGTCTGATGGAGAATTGCCAAACGTATATCAGCAAATCTATTTTCCTTTGTGTGACATTGTCATTCTGAATGGAGGCGCCCACAGGGGCTGGATTCCCGAGATTCCCAGCATGTCATTCCTACGGAAGTACATTATCATAGATACAGACACTGGGTCCATCAGGTTCAACTGGCTCCCATTAACACTTAGCAGTCTCTCATTTTATCCAATCCAATAGATTCCTATACCTGTGGCTCAAATCATGCTTTTCTCAACACAATGTAGTTCTATTCAAAATGCCATCTGAAACTGGTGTTGACAGGTTACATCCTCTACACTGGACCCAGAGGTCATTTTTTCCAGAGCAATGTTAACCAGACAGGTGCCTGATTGTTCTGTGAATATGCTCTATCTTCGGTGACATAGTTTGCCCAAAACATACAGTTTTAAGATTAGTTAATGCCAGGGACATCAGTGAGGAGCATGTTTTGTTTTGAGGTCGCCAATAGAAATGTCCTCAGTCTTATTTTCAAACACTTCTTGACTTCTCTGTTCGAGTTCACATTAGATTTAAATGACAGTAGGATGGATTGATCATTAACAGCCTTTCAGTGAATGCACTCCCTGCCTCCTCTGTTGCTTTGGGCATGCTTTTGTTCCTCACATACCGTCTGGGTTCCTCACCCCAATGTTTCCTTCAGCACGGGAGATGAGTACGCTGCTGGGAACTGGGGCTTCCTGGACCAGATTGCTGCACTCCAGTGGGTCCAGGAAAACATTAAACATTTTGGGGGGGACCCGAATTCAGTCACCATCTTCGGCGAATCAGCAGGGGGTATCAGCACCTCCATACTTGTGAGTGTATACTTAAAAAGTCATGCAATGTTGTTTTTTTTTGTCCAAACGCATCTATTTTGTCTCAGCAGCTGCCATAATAAAGCAAACAGTAAATATTATGCAACTGCTTACATGCACATATCTGCTCTCTTTCTCTCCCTGTCCAAAAAGTCATCAAAACAGCTTTGAAATGACATCTCTCCTGATTGGCCCTCAAAAGTTTTAGAGGAAATAATTCCACTTTGTCTGAAAATGCCTATTTTATACTGAACGTCTGCATTTTGTATTTATCACGTTTGTTTTACATTGATATTGGCACAGAAATTAGTGGATTGAAGGCGTAAGTTTCCCCTGTATTAAGGCAATTGTTAAGAAAAAACTAAGAAGACATCTGCACCTAACATTCAAATAATATGTACCATTACAAATGAAGAGCATACATGTTATATTGTTGTCTCTGTCTCCTTTGGTCCCATTCTGTCTTTCTCATCCTTTATCACCCCATCCCTCTCTTGGTAGACACTGTCTCCATTGTCATCTGGACTGTTTCACAAGGTTATCTTCCAGAGTGGGGTGGCCTTAGTGGGAAAATACTCCAAAAATGATGCCTTAAGCTCAGCAAAGGTACGACTTATTCCATTCACTTCACAAAGTAAACTGCTCATTTGTGCCATCATCCGCTTAACTCCCATTGATGCCACCTCTGCACCTATGCCACCCTTCAACCTGCTCTCTCTGGTGCCAACTATACCTTTATCAGCCTCCGACCAACTTCCTACGTGTTCACTGTACCCATCCATCGACTCTGCTGTAGGACCTCTGTCCCCAACTAGAACTTTGTGGAATTTCATCGTGACTTATATGCAGGGGTGAAGGTAGTTTCAAATTCTTGCCAGTACTATTACCAAAACCTTCATCTCTCTCTCACTTCATGCATTTTAAAATAGCTTTATAGCAGGCAGCCGCTCTCCCATCTTCCAGGTACTGTGTACCAGACCATACCGGTTTACTTTCACCCCTGCTTATATGTTGAAACAAGAAATGATGGAGGATAAATGTTTAAGAACAGTAATGGACAGAGAGACAAACTAAGATGAGGGGAGGCAATAGAAACTTGAGGGCCGGTGTGATCTAGCAGGACACATTGTGGCAGAATGACAGACAGTGGGACACAGTGAATCAGGATCTATAAAAAGTGAGATATGGTGAGACTGATGGGAACAATGGGACACAGTGAAAGATACGGAAAGACTGAGAAACACAATGAAGCACAGTGAGTGTCAATGAGACATACTAGGATACCATGAGACAGACTAGGTGGAGACAAGGTGATGAGGCAGTATGAGAGAGTCCCTAAGCAACAAAATGTATCCCAGGAGGAAGTAAACACTGTTTTTCTTTCACAGATGATAGCTAACGTGACTGGGTGTGACCACAGCACCACAAAGCAGATGGTCCAGTGCATTAAGGAGAAAACTTCAGAGGACATAATCAATGCCACCAAAAGGGTGAGGACTATGACTGACTGTACGAAAACTCCCCTCACAAAACTATAAATGATCATTTAGGTGAATGTATGAGTGACACAATCTTAATGGTAAAAAATGTGTGATCTTACATAATGCATTATTCCCACATGAATACTTTAGTTTATGCATAATAAAACCCACAAACCAACAAACACAGGTGCAGTCTGCTGTACGTTGCTGCGTGCAGTAGAACAGCTGTAGTTGCTGTAGCAACAGTAGTTGCTGTCCACGTCAGTCCCAGTCACACACTGACTCTAGGGACCCTCCGGTCTACAGGAGTTCAGGGGGATGAAAAAGCAGACCGCCATTAAATCAGAAAGCAGAAGAAAGTCAGAGGGTGCATGAGCATCTGGCTCCTTTCACGTATACGTTGTATCACTGCAGCTCATGTCTTTCAGATGTTGATCTTCCTGGGGGCGACTGTGGACGGAGTGTTTCTCAAAAAGCCAGGTGAAGATGTTTTAAAAAGCAAAGATTTCCTCAAGGTTCCAGTACTGTTGGGAATTACCAACGATGAATTCGGATGGATTCTCCCAAATGTAAGTTTACCAAAAACCTCCTGCTGCTATACAAACAAACACAGAAACACACACACAGATCTTTGAGTGGCACACAGAGTAAAGGCAAATGCTAACAGCACAGCAGTGTCTTCTGTGGCTGGTAGTTTAAATCTTATCCACACTATTACTGGCCCATTAGGGGATAATGGAGGGTAAATCAGTTAAACTTTTCACCCCCATTATGGCTTGGCTGTAAATCTCATAGTTACGAATTCCCTATGGCATTTAACTGTATTATGAGGAAAATCTGATGTGCTGAACTTGGCAAATATTTCATATTAAGACCCATATTATTATGTATAAAATGATTTAGGTAAAAAAGTTTTAGGGATCTCCTTTTGGTTTAACTTAAAAGACACAGTGGTTTGCATAGCTGGAGGTAAACACTGTACTGGGATTTGATCGCACACTATGAAATGACTTTTGGGTGATGCTTTGAAGTTGTAGACATTGTACTACAATATATTATTAGGTTTTGATAAGACTATTTATTTAATTCTTAACCACTGTGCTCCCAAAAACATTGCCCCCACCTCCCTTCCCCCCTTCCCTATTCCTGTTATACTTCTAATCCCAGTCAAATCTCTATAACAGGCTAACTAGCTAGCATGCTACAGGTAGTTCATTTGATATTACCTTAGATTAGCAATTTTAAATAACATTCATGATCTTGCCAGGTAGGCTTCTTTTAAACTCAACCAGATGTCACTTTGCTTATATTATTCACTGAATGTCTTTGCCTGCCTGCCAGAAGAAATACATCAACCAGGTCTGAAATTATCTTCATTAGGCTACATTTGTTTACTTTTGTTTACTTTGGAAAGACAGATCTTAATGTTTACCTGATTGAATTAAACTTAAACTAATACAGTTTTGGTTGATGCTTTAAGTAAGTATTTTTCCCCACATAAAACAGTGTTACTTTGGAATAGACAAATGCATTGATGTTTAAAGACCAACCACCAAGTAAGGCCAAAAACATGCTATCATCAGACCAAACACATTAAAAACAAACAAAGTATATACACAACAAATACCAACCTCCCAAACACATCCCACATTCAATACTCAAACCCCACACACCGTTCTATCAGGGATTACGATGAAAATACCAACTTTTTGTTTTTCTTTGTAACTAAGGCATTTCTTCAAGGCACCCAGTGGGAAAAGGGTATGGACAAAGAGACGGTAATATCAAAAATGCACCTCTTCTTTCCTGACCTGGTGAGCTTCCCTCCTCTTTCTCATTATCCTTTTTCTATTTTTCAGTGAGGCAATCGACAGGATGGCTTTGTAATCCCCTATTTGGGGTGACTCAATATTTCTTAGTTCACCCCGCTACGAATATCATCTGCAGAGTACCTAGTACAGTACTAAGTATATCAGATGAGAAAGTTAAGCAATAAGAAAGTTAAGCGACGACACAATTGATCATTGATTTGATCAGTGTAAGTCAAATACAGATATCAATACAGATTTCAATGAAAAGCTGCTGTCAACTGATTTGTGGTCAGAGGTTATTGCTTTACTCAATGTTTTTGAGAGGTAGTTGCCCTTAGATTGCTTTACGCCATTACAGGCCATGAGTGAGAAGGACCGGATTGCACAGGGGTATCTCAAAGATGCTAAAACTCCAGAGGCTGTCCGAGATGGGTTTACAGACATGATGGGGGACTTGTTCATGGTTATACCCACCATCAAAGTTGCTGGATACCACAGAGGTCAGTGGGTGGTGAGGATTTGCACTGTCATCGTGTGATGACGTTGATTGGCGAGAGAGAGGTCATAAAGAATGGTGCAATAGGCTGTCAATCACTCAACTTAACACTTATAATGACTATACACTTTTGCTCACATGTTACCAGCTTAAAGAAAGACATTGTTGCTGTACCGTCAGAATCACAATGCTCTACACCTGTAAACATGGGACAGCAAACAGATGACAGTCCCCTGTTATTTTACCTCAAGAGTGTTTGGTTCTTTGGCACATATGGTATATGAGTTTTTATACCAGTTACAGTTAGATCCTAAACAATGTCAGGATTCCAGATTTTATTCCCAAATGATGGAAAACTGGTAGTCTGGTAGTAAAGCAAAACTTTATATATGTATCTCAATGTTTATCTACAAATATACATGCTAGATAGAGTAATCAAAGAATGAAAAGACAATTTTGTGCAGCAAGACACTTCAGATCTTTCTAACTTCAAGATTTTTAAATAATGTGAATAGCTGTTGCTGTTTCTTGTCTTATGGACAGTATTGTTCCCCTTTCAGGTTGTCATGATTTAGGTCTAACACACAATGAGTTTGTCTCTCAGATGCTGGTGCGCCGGTCTACCTGTATGAATTCCAGTATGCGTCAGGAGCATACATGAACAGACCCAGCTTTGTCAAGGCCGACCACGCTGATGATGTCGGCTTTGTCTTTGGAGCCTGTTTCTGGGATAGTCTGATTAAAATTACAGGTATAGTGTGCAAATATGCAACAGCTTTCACACTGTTATGCAGGCCAACTGAAATGGAGGACAAAATTATGTTTCTGTTTGCTTGACTTCCTGTCTCTGGAATGGTATGTGGTGAATGGGCATACAAATACCCATGTATGTGTCTAGCATGAGTGTATATATAATTATGGTTTCTATTGACGGCTGGGCATACAATATTTGAATGGAGCATCAGAATAATATAAGTATGGTAAAATGCATCTAAATGACTTCTAAGTATTTCTCATTCTGGGTTGAACAACCCTCGTTAATCTGTATCCTGTTTTACTCCAGGCCCCATCAGCAAAGTGGATGAGAAACTGTGCAGGACAATGATGGCATACTGGGCAAACTTTGCTCGTACTGGGTAAATGTGCTACCTCAAACGTCAGACATGGTCAGATATCATGTTGCTGCAATGGTCTCATTGTTGTGTTGTTACTTTTGTCATATTGTTGAATCAACTACTTAGATATTGACATTTAACAAAAAGTGGTCCTAACTGCTATTCCTTTTCACTGACATTACCAGGTTTGTATGGTCATTTTTAGGTGGGTAATGGGTACTCGTGTACAATAGATGTGGAGATTACTTGGGATTGATGCAGAATAAAAGTGACCATGGCCTAGCAACTGATACTGAATTCCCATCGTCACAGGTCACCCAACGGAGAAGGGCTGGTCCACTGGCCGGTTTATGGAGAAAATGAGGAGTACCTGAAGCTGGACGTGGAACAGACAGTGGGTCAGAAGCTGAAGCAGGACAGGGTCAACTTGGTCATCGGCAACCGCTCCTAGAAGTCTTTGGCCAATCAATCAACACTTCCCACAGAAGCCTTACAATGAGGACATAATAATTAGGACAGTAATATTAACAATAATATTTCCGGTATCAGCCGTGTAAGGCCTAACTAATATGTTTGAGAAACAAATGGTTCCATCCATCCTGGCTACATACCAATAACATTTTCATTATTCTGTGATACTGGCCACATAAATTGCATGGATCAGCATTGTGATCATTGGGTCGAACCGAATGAGTTAATGGCATGCATATCATCTGTGAGGGTGAACAGTGATGTGTTCAGTGCCTTAACTGAGCAGTCCATTACACCATCAGCTCATGCATATTGTTCTAATGCCAGTCCCACATTCTCAGCCAAGGCCTAGCACTGAGACTTTAATGAAACAACTTCCCCGAATGAGATATATCTATGCATATATTGTCTGGTAAAACCCTTGTTATGCATGTATAAAATACATTGATGAATGAAGTCAAAATTGCAATAATGGCTATGTTCTTTCTTTATAATCATGAATATAATCTAAATCCAAGACGACTGTGGTAACATGACTGCAGAGCAAAATTAACAGGGAGGTTATTTGACAACACAAGCTACACCACAAAAGTCAATATGGAACACCAATACGTTCTGATACACAAGTAAGAAATTAATCATGAGAATATGATATGCATTGGTGATAACCTTGTCGTTCTGACATTTCTCCCAAACGAGCGTCAAATTATAGTCTTTTTTAAGGTTTATGTTTAAGTATGGGTACATAGGTGTCCGTGAGCACTTCGTGATTGCACTCCAATACAAGCGTCTGGAACGGCACGTTCTGTAGGGCTTCTATCATGTTATGAAGATCAAATGAAAATCAGCAAATCTGCACAAATGGGCGAAATACTGAGTTCCGAGAATAGGCACAATGAGAAAACACGAGCTAGCGATAACATCGCTGGATAAGCACGGCCAATCAGAGGACAGAGCGCAAACTGTGTGAAAAGAAAATCCACCCAAGGCCAAAGAAACACACGCATTTGCAAGATCACATGCTAGGGCTTGTTAACTGGTATGTGTCCGTTTAGACAGCCTCAGCATCGCATCTGCACAGATCCACGAATCAGTATACCATCAGGACGGGCGAATGTAGGCGGGTCACTGTGCGCAGACGAGGAGCAAATCGCGTCCAGCCTTCAGTCACTAAATTGCAAGGATCTGCGCATGCGTGAACAGTCTGCAGCAAGACCAGTGTAGTGAATGGAAAGAAGCTCGATTCGATTTCTGTCGGGACTATCGGGTAAGTAATCTCTCGGAGACATATTCCGTTGTTTCTATTTACAGTTCTTCAAAACCGCTTTCATTGCCTTTATAGATCCGCAGTTTGGGTCATGTCATCTTTCCTGTTTACGTATAAAATAGCTGCTATCTTGGTGGTTATAGCAGTGACAGCTGGAATGATGACCTAGCTAGCTTGCAACGTATAGGGAGGCAGTGGCGTCGGTAATTTCTGAAGGTAAGAACAGACCTCATCGCGTGCACACTTGACAACAACAAAATCTGATATTTCAGTTAAGTGATTATAAATACCTGTAAATGCTACAGTCATTTTGCTTCGTCAGTGGTTCGTTGTGTATCTTGTTTATCAACCTTCTGTTGGCACGACTGCGCATTTGTTTTGACTAGCAGCCCCTTTGAAACGTCGCCACACCTCCTGTAGCATTATAAATGAACACATCTAATATTTATTCGAAAGCGTGTTTTGTTTCCTTTTCTCCCGTCTTCAGTGAAGATTGCCGGCATTAAGAGGAGCTTGCTTCCTCATGTTAAATTCCTTTTCTTTCACTTTACAGACGCACCATACCCTGTTCGAAACGCAGTCAAAGCCAGCTGTTCGGTCCCCACGCACACACTTCAGCTCTGCTTGTGAAACACGCGCCCACTCACATAAACCCTGCTGTGGTGCGCGAGCTGAAAATGCATTGACAGCTGCGAAATGAGCTCGCCCGAAGCCAGCTGTTTATAGAATATCCATTGAAAAACGTAGTTTATTACTATTTATTATTTGTAATAGTAGTACTAGTTGTAGTGGTAGTATTAGATATGTGCTGTGTATTTTTAATTAGACAGTAAGTCTTCAGATGGCTTGGAGGTCATTGATTTTAATTGAACAAGTTTTATCCTGGATACACACGCCACTCATTGTTTCATGTTAGATTTTAAACTAGGTTGTGAGGGTGCGACTGTATGACAGTAAAAAAATGATGTTAAAAAATGTAAATTGTGCTTGAGAAATTTGGATTGCCAAAGGATGAAAATGTTAATATTTCAGGTTTCAGATATTGCCCCAAAGAAGGGTGTTTCTTGATGGTGATGGTACAGGGAAGCCATTACAGAGATTCAGGGTTGTCAGTAACGTCAGATTTATGGGGTTGATCAGTTGTCAGTGTTATAACTGTTCTTGAAGTCTGAAAAGGTGAGGTGTGGGGTTGTCCCAGCTGTAACGTTATTTTAGAATTGTTACTGGATCTATAGGAGTCAGTCCCGTAACTGTCATCCACAGTCTGAGAATTACTTAAGTGCCAGCGCTGAATCTTGCAGTGTCATATTTGCTGGATTAAATGTATGTCAGTGCGGTCGTAGTCATAACCCAGACTTTGTTATGTATGAATGTGGCGACTGCATTTACCAAAGGCACGCACGGTCAGTGCTGTCCTGCAGTTACTAAATTCAGTTTTGCTGTCAGAAGGTTACTAATGGGGCAGTGCTGTACCTGGCAGTACTGCAGTCTGGAAATTAGCCGTGTCAGTCCTGTAACTGTTATACCTACAGGCAGAGTTTGTTTGGGCTTCAGTGCTGCGCTGCAGTCAGAGTTAGTTTCATATTAGCGCCTGTGACTGTCATTGCTGCAGTTCGAGGGTTAGTTGGGGTGAGTCACCACAATGTGTTTTTTTTCCTGTGGGCTTGTTCTTGGAGGCATGCCTAGGGTTTTTATCAGGAGTTACTGCCTGGGGTTCGCTTCCTGCATGCTTTTATTTGGTCATTCCTCAACGCTTGTCTTGCTTTGTCCTTGGTCCTGTTGACATGAGCGACCAGAAGAGCAGTTTTATGGTCGGCCTATCCCGGAGGCTGGCAGCTGAGGCAGAATCCCCATCAGTGATGTCATATGATGGTTGGGGGGCGGGGGGTGTGGGGGTGGTGGAGGATGATGGGATGATTGGGGGGTGAAAGGGGATGGGCCACCCCTTTGTTTTGCTTCACCGAGCTTCTGCTGCAGCTTCATCGCGGAGAGTGCTATATAAAGAATATATGATTGGAAGACAGTGACGTCATTCACAGCAATTTCAGAGGTGAGAAAGAGAGGAGTGGAGGAAGGGAGGAGAGCTCGTCCGTCCGCTTTGGGAAGTGCCTCAGTTTTCTGGTGAAGGTAGGGCGCTTAATCCTTTAGTGGGTGAGGGGAGTGGGGTGGAGGGGAGGTTGGGGACAAATTACATAACGCTGCAGTTATGTGTCATGCTGGAGTGAGCATTATGGAGAAGTGCTGTTAATGCAGCAGGGACTTCCTTTACCAGGAACCTGAATAGGAGCACAAATAGTTCACATTATGATGCTTTAACAGCAGAACATAGTCAGGATAGTCAGTGCTGTCCTTACATCATCATCAGTGGACGCTATCAGCACCACCTTCATTCATTTATGCAAGGGTGCCAATTAAAAAGGGCTCCAGTACCACATTAACCCATCTGCTTTAATTCTCCCAGTGCAGTTTGTGCACCTTGCTCGGGTTCGACTAGCTCTACCTTCTCCAGATATAGCTGCCTTGATCCAATACCCCCCCCACCCAGTGATGTATTTGTTTCCATCAGCAGATATGGCATTATAACAAGGTATCGATCTTTCCCTGTTTTTCTGATGAGAGGATGATGCCGCTGTCTGGAAGATTGAAGTCCTCTGAAGTTGTAACTCTGGTTGCAGTATCTATCCCTCTCTCTCCCTCTCTCTCTCTCTCTCTTTCTGTCATTGACGGACTCTGTTCAGGCCCCAGGCGTGTGATTCAGAGAGCGGGGGTGGACTGGGGAGTTGGGGAAATGGTGTGGGGGGGGCAGAAGGGGTCGGGGGGGGTTATGGTGTTTTCCAGCTCAGGGAAGCAGAAATACTGCTTGCTCGCGCAACACTCTGCGGTGTGTGTGACAGAGAGCCTGGGAGATTTGCTGAGGGTGCCTGAAGGTGTCTTTGGGTCCCTGCAGCAGAGCGAGCCACAGCACAAACATACACTCTTAAACACTTCATTTACAATATGAAAATGACTATTGCACAACCTGACACTCTGACGGTTGAGGAGAACCTGCAGGCAATAGGAGAAGCTCATGATTTCATCATCAGGGCTCACGGCCCTTTAAAACACGGTCTTTATGGGAAAGGTTTTGCCTGCAGCTGATCATCGAAGAAAAATGTTTCTCTGAAAGAAGAAAAGCAACAAAAAAAACAGCTAGACATTGCTGTGTTTATCAGGCCCCAGTGATATAGCGATGAAATTGAACTGGGGAGAGGTGGGGGAGGGGCCGTTGGTGGTGAGACGTGCTGTTTTTGAATGTTAGGTGGAAATGTTTTCCTCTATCTTTCTTAGAGCTGTTTGTCTCTGTGTCGGGTCTCCAGGCCCATTCCAGTACTGTGTTACATAACTGGCTTTTCATTGCTAATTCCATCACCAGAATGTAAGAGACTGGCCTTGGCCCTGGTAGATAGGGCTTCATGCGTTCCCACCTCTCCTGCAGAGATTCTTCAGTTTCTGAGATGAGAAGATCCAATGAACTCTGTACTGGGTGGCAAAGCGCAGCTATTAACTGGCAGATACTGTGAAGGAGTCCTGATTTGATTGGTGGAAATGCAAAATAAGTGTGCCAGCAATCACATTTAAACCAAGCAAGTAAAGCAAAACATTGTGGGATACCAGGGATTGCCTCTCAGTCCTGCAGGATCTGAAACCACTTCAGCCAAACCTTGAAAATGTCAGCATTGTCTTTGAACTGAATTTGTGCAACTTAAAATGGTGAAATAGTGTTCTGAGATGTAGCAGTACATAATGTAATCTCAGCTGAAGCTCTTGAACTCATGACTGGTTATGTTTTTCGCAATAGGGTTTGTGTAATTCGGTTAGCGTCATTGAGTTTGTGCAAGTGTACCGTATGTATTTACTTGTGTGTATGTACATGTTAATGTGAGTGAAAGTGTGTATGGGCGTGAGTGCCTGGAGTTTGCCCTGCTCAAACAACACTGTGCCAGATGAAGTTGCGCTAACTCAATGATAATGACTTTGTATGCAGTAGCCCTGAGTATCATATTGAAGTCACATTTGGAGTGAGTTTCAAGAGGTGAGTCTCAGTCTTGCCCCAAGCCACCGTTGTTCTGGATGTTGTTGTTGTCAGCCTACTCCAGCCCCGAAGAAAAGGAACCTGATAAAGCTGAAACGAGAAAGTGCTGCCCCAACCAGTGTTAACTGGAAGGCTAAACGAGGTAACATAGCAGGAAGGCCTGGTCAGGATAGAAGGGGCTGATAACACCTGCAGATAAAGGGGGTCTGTCTATTTTGACATTTGGTAGACCAGCTTGAACCAGTTTTGAACTGAATGCCAGCCATGTCTGGAAGCTGGTAGGGGGAGATAAGTAGAGGTGACACGGGAATATTTTTGGTAGGTGCTGGACGAGTCCGGCAGAAACATTTTGGATAACGGAGCTTAAGCAGTGCTGCTGCTTGTTAGTAAATGCAGTGTGTCTGTAGAGGAGTGGCGGTCACTCGGGATATTTGCTGTGTAACACAAATTTCATTTCAGGTTTTTTGGCAGTAATCACTGTGTTAGCAGGTGCAGAAAGTGTAACCACACATCCCCCCCCCTTCAAGCAAATGCAGAATACTGTATTATATAAATATTCCTATATGGTTGAATGTGAGTAGGCTCATAATTTACTTACAGTCTGCAGAGTAGCACGAGCACTGCATTAAGCTTGGAATTGATGAATACAAAGGTCTCCGACTCAACTTACATGACCTGGCAAGTTGTTCTAAGCACTGAAAATGAAATATGTACAATAGAAATGGTTTCAGTTTGGTGTTTATACTTATTAATTACCACATACAGCTTGTTCAATTTTTCTGCAGACAGAATTCAACCTCTAAAATGGTGTTTGAATGTGTGAAAAGTGTAACAGCGCCCCCCCTGTGTTTGTAGGTGCAGGTGCTGTCTGGGCAGTGATCCAGGGTGTTGCCGCAGTGGACAGCTGACCTGAGCGACAGTTCTCCCTCTCCACTCCTGACGCCAGCATGGAGGTCGAGACGGTTGCCGTGGGGAACCTGATCGATTTCGACGCGGCCCCATGCTCCGACGAGACGCCCCCCCTGGCAGCAGCCCCTGCTGGCATGGCCCCCCCGCAGCCCCTCCTTCCGGAGCCTCTCGCCCCCACGCTCAGCTCGGATGGCCCCTGCGACGGCGGCGACCATGGCAACGACAGCGAGGCCACAGAGTCCGCCGACAGTGAGAACGAGGGTACGGTGTCGCCCTCCCACCCCTGGAGCTCCTCCCGCCGGTCCTCTTGCTCGTCCAGTCACAGCGCAGAGGAGGACGGGCCCGAGGTGGCAGAATGCAAGGAGTTCATGAAGGCCTACGTGGAGAAGGTGTTCCATGGCAGGTGAGACAGGGCTGAGGGAAGGTTCCGGATTAGAGGCAGTTCCTATTTCTGTTTTGTATGCCAGGGGTATCACACCCATATCTCGGAGAGTTGTAGTACCTGTAGGATTTTGTGATTTCCAATCAGTAAGAGGACTCAGAAACAAGGTCACTCACTCAGTTTGTGGTCACTCACTCTTCCTGCATCAAGTTAAACGCTTAAATGTCAAAAAACTCAAAAAACCAAGCAGATACCACAGCCCTCCACTTCTTCAGGATTTTGTGGTTTCTTTTCAGTCGGCCTTAGAAACAAAGTTTGTGGTCGTTCACACTCATTGGATTAGATTAAACACTTAAATGTCAAAACACATAAAAACCTGCAGGCTCCATGGCCCTCCATGCCGTGCAGTCCTGAGTCCTGCTCTGAGATCAGTCTCTCCCTCTCCACACAGGGAAGAGTTTGAGCAAGAGGAGAAGGCTCACTTTGGAGAGCTGTGCAGCGGAGAGAACGCCAAAGGCAGGGAGTGGTTTGCCAAGTACGTCAGCGCACAGGTACGCCAACGCACAGGTACCGGACACCAGCACGGGCCTTTCAGAGCGAGGGCATCTGGGCACAAGGCACAGTGTAATCAGAGCAAAGTTACTTCCAGGTAGTTCATGGAGATGAGTCAAAAAATGAATTTATCCCAATTTCTTCAAGCACCCAATGAAAAGAATCAAACTGTAATTATAATAAAAAGTATTATTTTTATGTAAATTATGCTGTTACATATAAGTGAGCTGTATGCCAAAAATCCTTCCACAGGGTTTTTCCCTGTTTTGAATTTTAGGAAAGCCCAAAATGAAAATTTGGTCGTTGGGAACAAAGTGTCAATGTCAATGACTTAAAAGAAGCTCTTAAAAGCAGATGATGGAGGTTTGAGATTCCTGTAACCGTACATGCATCTGAAGAGCAGGTTATTCATAGGCTGCTACAGGCTGTCTAGTAATTAACCGCTGTTTCTCTTTGCAGCGCTGCAACTCTAAGTGTGTATCAGAGCAGACCTTCTACAGACTGGTCCAGTCGTTTGCTGTTGTCCTCTTCGAGTGAGTATCAAGATTTTTATTTGCTTTTAATTTTAATTTTGTCCATCGATTGATTTTTCTGGAAGGCACCAAAGGGGGGTGAGTGTTTTCTTCACGCGGTACACCCACAGGAGCTGCTGTGTTGCTCCACATCGCTGGACTTTGCACAATTGCGTCCTTTCATGAATAATTGCAAAATCCAATTGCGAGCTTCTGCCGGGCCTGGGAATTTGCGTATGTCGGTGCCGCGAACTAATAAGTCAAGTCGCTGAAGGCCCGTGGAAGGGGATGTTGTCACAGCTGATGATTTCGTGTTTCTCCATAGGTGCTACCAGATGGACGACTACAGCCCGGCCAAGAACCTGATGACGATGTGCTTCACCTACTACCACATGGGTAAGTTGTTTTCCAGCGCTGACTGTGTAAAAGGCTGTTTCAGGGTAGGCTTCTGCTCTGACTCATCCTGCACAGCAGAGCTCAGCGTTGTGCCTCCTCTCACTTCCACAGTTGCACAATAGAGGCCCAAACTTGCATTAGCTTGCCTGTCTGTTGCCCAAATGTGTGTGTTTGTGTGTATAAATACGTATTTGTGTGTTTGTATAGGTGTGTCTGTGTGTGTAGTTGCATGCATTTGTGTATATGTGTGGCTTTATCTGTGTGTGTTTGTATAGGTGTGTCTGTGTGTGTAGTTGCAGGCATTTGTGTATATGTGTGGGATCTGTGTGTTTTGTGCGTGCATGTGTTTGTGGGACGTGCACCTGTGTTTGATGTTGCATGTTTATATGTATGTGTAGCTTATTGCCTTTGTGTGTGTGTGTGTATGTGTTTGCATGCGCATTAAGCCCACGGTTACAAGTGCAAGAGGTCACAAAGGACAGGGACTGCAGCGATGGGGTGCAGTTGGTGAGGTTTATTTGCCGATGCAGAGATGAAAAATTAAAGTACATTTAAAGTGCACTTGGCTGTGCCGATTGTAGGCCCAAGACACCACAGCACTTCCAGCAGTTCTTTAAACAGACAAAACCTTCACTCTTCTCCCCCAGGAACTCACTCGGGAACTCTGAACTCCCCCAGTCCTTGGGTGTCGCCCCACCAACCTAGCAACTTGAATTTACAATATAAAGAATGTAATAAAGCAGAAAATAAAGTAATAAACAACCAGACGCAAAAGAAAACAAAAGAGCCCCTAAATGGAAGATAAACAAATAATGAATGAACTCTATATATGCCCCCCCCAAAGGAAACTACAAAACACAATTAGGTACAAAACTATGCAGACATTACAAAAAATACAAACACACTTAATACAGACGTTATATTTGCCGGCGTATATATACAAAGTGTAATGTCTGCGTGTATGTGTTGTGTGTTTGTAAGAGTGCTGTGGTCTGTGACGCCCATGTTCTGTACTTCAGGCAGGTCCCAGCTATCCCCCACAGAGTTGCTGGAGCGCCCCACAGGTGGGATTGATTCCTACCTGCGCAGCGCTAACACGTGGCTGTCGGGCAAGAAGGACATCGCGGAGCGCCTGCTTAAAAACACCTCTGCCAAGACGGACGTCAAAGGCTTCTTTGGAGGCCTGGAGAGCAAACTGAGGGGGCCCGCCGCACGCAAGACTGGGTGAGAACCTCACTTCCTCCGCCCGATATAGCACTTCCTGTTTAACACAAGATTTAAACACAATTAACACGAATGTGAGGACAGTAACAGTGGCACTTGCTTTAAAACTGCCGTCGATGCTGATTTGATGTTGTTCGTGGGCAGAAATTATGCAGTTCCTCTAACCCACCAGAGGTGGTGGAGGTTGGTGTGTTTGAGCCTATCTCAGCAAGGCTGTCTCTTCTCTCTGTCTGTTTCAGAGATGCAGAAAGCCCAGCAGAAGAAAAACCTAAAACACCCGGTATGTCACCATGTCTGTGACACTGTCAGACACTGATTCCTGTTTATCATCACTCCTCTACCTGTTCATTCTGCTACCTGTTAATTTACCCCCTATCTGACTGAACATGATTATTCAAATACCTCTTCGTTGTCTTGTGCCTGACTCCAAGCGTTTATTGTCCCGTGCCTGGCTCCATCTGTTCATTCTCCTCTACATGTTCAGTCTCCTACCTGTTCATTCTCCTCTACCTGACTGTTGTTCATGATCATTCTGCCACCCGACTCCAGGTGTTCATTGTCCTTTATCTTTGGTCTACAAGATGTAACCTGTTCATTTTCATGTTCCTGACTCTACCTGTTCACATTCACGCAGTGTCTCCTGAATCGCCCGAAGAAAACAAAGGGGAGAAAATCTACCTGTACACACACCTGAAGCAGCAGCCTATCTGGTAGGAAACCTCCTGTAGATCTCAATTCATTTGATGAGGAATGTGCATGGAGATTTTTTGTGTATTCTAAATAGGAATGAGATGACTGTAAATATTGTGTGTTGAAATTTTTCTGTTTTTGTGGCAGGCACACTTTGAGGTTTTGGAATGCAGCGTTTTTTGATGCAGTCCACTGCGAGAGGAAGAAGAGGTCTCCCACAACGAGGTAAGACCGCTGACAGGCTGGCCTATGATCGTACGTAGTATTGCAGTGTTTCTTTCTAAACTCGGTCTATTGTTAAATGATTCACATTTTAACAATTGTGCCTGTCGGTCTGAGCCAAAAATGAGTTGTGAATAGGAAGCAAAAAGGTAAATAGGAAGTAAAAATGTAGAAGTTTAGAAGTGTGTGTGTGTGTGCGTGTGTGTGTGACCGCAAAACATGGATGCCTATGTGCAGGGTGATGAAATGCTTGTATGGACAGTAGTATATGAGTGATGGATTATAACAGTTTGTATGTGTTTCTGAGTAGGATGTTTGTCTGAGATGTATGTGAAGGAAACTACATATGTATTTTGGTAATATAGGGCAGTATTGAGAGTGGTGTAGATGTGCTTACAGCTCTAGTGTAGTTTCAAGGTAGTATGTGTAGTGTGTGTGTGTGTGTGTGTGTGTGTGTGTGTGTGTGTGTGTGTGTGAGATCATAGCAAATGACCTATCAGGTTGTGTGAATGTGGTTTACATGCACTGTGTTTAAACTTTTACTGCCATCGGCTTCTTTTCACTCCTGTTCTCCTGATCTGTGCCTCACTCTTTGCATGCGTCTTTAACCCTTTGTTTCCCTGTGCCCTGCTGCCCGGCAGGCGGACGGATCAGGAAGAGAAAGACGAGAGGTCTGTCCTTTACTATATCTGCTCCCCACTACCCTGATGGGGAGGGGGAGAGAGAGAGGGAAAGAAGTGGGGGATAGAGAGTGGGGAGAAAAGGGGTGAAGGTGGGAGACAGGAAGGAAGAGAGGGAGAGGAAAGGGTTAAAAGGGAGGCTGAGAAAGGAAGAGGGGGAAAAAGAGGGAAAGGGGGGACAAAGTAAGGAACAGAGAGTTTGAGGGAGAAGGGAGAGCAAAATGGGTATAGGTAGAAAAAGATAAGTGAACAGGTGAGGGTCAAGAAAAGAAGTAGGTGAGAAAGGAATAAAGGTGGACGTTGGGGGAGAGAGAATCTTGCTGGTTATTTATTCAGTTTTTAATTTCATAACAACACATTTAGTGGTAGCTTTATTCATGTGTTGAAATATTGACAGAGATTGTGATGGAGGGAGAATGGGAGAGATGTAGGGGACAGGGAGGTGGGTAGAAGATGATGTAGAGTTATAGGAGATGAGTCATGTTTCTCTTTGTCGTGTGTATAATACATGTAGATTTTAACACAGCGCCTTGGGGTGAGACAGGACTGTACTCAAGAGTACAGGACTACTCATCCTTTATGTGTATGTCAATGTTGGAATGGTCAGCAAGGCCAGTCCCTCACTCTGTAGTCTACGTGATGCTGAAATACCGCTCTGTGCAGATGGGTCTGCTGTTTCCTTAAAGTAAAGCAGTGCTGTCAGACCTGGGCCCTGGCAGTAAAGTGAAAAAATTTTTGAGTAATAGGGATTGTTTTTTTACATTCAAATGAATATCAAAACTGAGAGTGCGGTCACTGTATCGCATAGGAAATCTTGCTGAACAGGAAAATGAAACTAGAACGTGAATTACACCATTTTACTGTTGTTACATGCATTTTTAGTGTGAGTTTAAAAGACGAACACTGTTCTTTCAGTTGAGACCCATGCTTACAGAACAGGTTGGGCTCTGTGTTCAGTTTTTGCCAATTATTCTAGTTGAATGTTGTGGCAACCAGATGGAAGCAGCTGACCCAGATGTGTCAGTCTTCAGTGATAATTTGGTAAACCTCACATAGCAACAGAAAATAACCATGATTGGGTGAAAACAGCAAAATATAGACTTCTGCTTTCCCAACTGATAGCTGTTGAATTGGGATAGATGCAGTAAAACGTCTGACTTTATGCAGTCTCCTTTCCATGTTGCGCTGAGGTATTCCAGAAGTGTAACTACTTCACTGCTGATGTCATAGAGGAAAGTACATTGTTTATTGAGGTTATCATTATTTGTGGGTGCTGCAGCATCATAGCGAATATTGGCTCCGTGAAAGTGTCCTTGAAATTAATTGCAACTCATGGTTGTACTTAGGGTACTCTAGCATACCGCAAACTAATCTCTAGAAGAGCACCGGCCTCAGAAGAAATTAATCATGGTCTGTCATAACGCACTGCAAGTGCCAGGAGTCCCATGGGAGAGATGCATAATGAAATGTTACAGCACCCGAGCAGGGAGGGTTTAAATACCCAATAACGCGCTCTCTCTGGTCAGTCATGCGCCCACAGTCTGCCTTTGCCATGCGTTGTAGGGTATGTGGTCCAAAATAGCATATAATTCATAGAATTTATTCTGAAGAACCAGTAACATGCATGAAAGTTCTACTTGATTTTACTCATTTACCTGAAATTGAAAACCCAGCTTTAAATGAGGTTTATAATGAGCAGTAATAAACTTACAGCTTACTCATTCTCCTCCATTTTGGGTGTCGGAGTGAAGTGATGAGTACATTATAGCATTGCTTTGTGTGGCTCACAGAGTCGAGGCGGATGTTCATGGTGGGGTTGCTGGGTCATGCTGGATGTTCAGTTTCCTGCCACACCATTACGAACTTTGGCTGGAGCTATGCATTAGTGAGGGAACAACTGGTCCATCCATGTGAGCAGAGTATGTGTCGACTTCGTGTTTCTCCAGTAACACAGGCAATAAGTAAGTGTTGTGCATCTGCAGTGTGGGAAGAAACAAGGGTTAGTCATCGTAGTCATTATGTGAGTCAGAGAAGCCAAGTCAAAGAGGGTCACCACAATGGGGCTGACACGGGTGGATCACTTTAAATAATTATACCTATCCAAACAGGGTGCCGGCAACAATTCATTTGTAATAGCAACAATGATTGCATAGTTGTCCATACAAATGTTGTAGACATGCAGCCTTCCAAAGAGCAGGTGTGTGGTTTGGTCCATGGATCTGCTGATGGAGTCCTGTCCAAACAGGTTAAAAATGTGCAATGCAACAGAAAGTTTTATGAGCACATAACACATTCTGTAACATTGTAGTTGGGGGCAATATGGAAGACACTGTTGACTATGATTGTTATTGCAAACAGCAGTCTTTATTGTAATATGTGTGTAAGCATGGAGACAGAAGTCAAAGAGTCCAGTGTTTGCATGGGTAAAGAGGAGCCTGTAGATTTTTCAGAAGCACTGCATTTGCCTGGACACCTGGAATGAATGCACCAGTTGGGAAACAGGCCATCAGGCTGGCAAAACAATGAAATGTTGCACGAAGTGAAAAAAGAGCCCTATTAGGGCTGATTGCATATTCAGTACTTTTTGTAAGCCGCCTTAGTAGACCACATCGGATTCTAATTTTAGCCTCAGTTTCTGGTTGAACTCCGGCTCTGTTGTGGTGGTGCACTGCTATTATGCATCTAGTATTCTGAGTTACAGATTCACTCAAGCAGGAAGGGCTACCAACTGCATTTTGGGTATAAACTCTCTGAAGGCCATTGCATGATGGGTATTTTTCCTCCATTGGCCCAATTCATGATGGGTATTTTCCCTCCATTGGCCCATTGCATGATGGGTTTTTCTCCTCTTGCAGCCCAGTGCATGATGGGTATTTCTTCTCCATAGCTCAGTGCATTGATGGTAATTCCATTTTCATGCTCCATTTCATGATGGCCATTCCTTCTCTACAGCCTATTGCATGACAGCCATTTCATCTCCACAGTCCATTGCATGATGACAATTTCTGCTCCGTAATGAGTAATACCTTAATGATAGTCCATTGCATGATGGCCTCAGAGCATTTTGGTAAAATATCCTTTTTAGAATGCTTATGTGTAAGTTTGACAACAATGTTACTTGGCTATCCACAAATCTGTTCCAGCACTGTCATGTCTGAGTATGTGTGAGTGTGTGTGTATTTGTGTGTGTGTATAGGTGTTAAATGCGTCAGGCAATGGTATTTGACCCATTTAACCTGTAACCTTCCTCATGTACTGTTAAAGCATTACTTGTGTGTTGTGGCTGGCCCAATGACATCATAGCTTAGGGAGCATGCAGTTGCATTCTTTAACCAGTAGGTGATAGTGTGGCAAACATCCTGCTGAGCCAGGCTGAGCATATCAAACTTCCAAGCTGTAAATATATTATCATCATCTTGTACTTATCTGTAATTTTTGCAAACAGAACACATGCTGTCCTCTGATTGGTCTGATCCTCCCATGTGACACAACTGACCAAGCACAGATGAGCATGTGGTGCAAGTCAAAATTAGCCTGTGAAATTAAGATCAGTTTTCCTCACGGCTACTGAATTCTGTCATTACCAGTACACTGAAAGGAAAGGTGCAGAACTTTTATGGTATTTTATGTGGCATTCTATTTTATGGCTGTGGACTGATAGTATAATTCCTTACAAAAAACCTCCTGTCCTCATCAGTATGTTTGCATAAATATTTAAAGAGGCTTGTATGCATAAATAGATAAAGCACAATACTTTCAAAGACATTGTCGGAGCATAGGCTTGAAACAGAAACAACAGTTTATTAATTATGTATATGACACTGAAAAGTTTTCATTAGAAGAGTGCAGGTGATTTGGTCTTGCTGGCTTTTCTCAATGCAGTTACAAAAAAAGTGTGTGCTCAAAATGGCTACGTGTGGAATAAACAGGAAAGACACAATTCTTTTGCAAAATAAAAATGGCAGCATAGCAACGCAGCCTGTGTTTTACTTCCACTGCTGCGCTGTGCTCAGCTCAGAACTGAAATGTCCCGTCCCCTGGAGCGGTCAGCTGCTCGCTGATACCATACAGTGAAATGTATGCGTGCGGTGTGTTTACAGTCAGATCGCTGTGTTTAATTGATTTGGGCTAATTCCCTGTACTGTGGTCCTTCTGCTGATGGTTGGTGAAGGAGCCATCTGCGAGCGCTTGGCTCTGGTTGTTAAGGCTGTAAGCGGGCACATTTAGGCATCTGTCTAAGCATGGCCTACGGTGGAAGTTGTGCACTGCTAGCAGGACTGGGAGCCTTCGGTTGCTATGGTGCCTGACATCTGACCTCTGCCTCTTATTTCCTAGGGAGAAATGGTGTCACATGACCCAGGAGGAGAAAGAGGACAGCTCAAGGTTCAATGAGAACATTACGTTCGGCCAGCTGGGGTGAGTTAGTGTGCGCGCGTGTGTGTGTATGTGTGTGTGTGTGTGTGTGAGTGTGTCCTTTATATCAGATTATTGATTACTGTAAGTTATGGGTCTTCATGTGTATGATGAGCAGTTGTGAGGGTGGAGGACAGTGTTTCCATAGTAGAGCGGACAGTAGCATTGTGCTGTATGTGATGAATGAGGCTGTGAACGTGCGGTTTACTTGCACCATTGTTATACTTCTGTTTTTTTATATATTTGTATGGGTTTCTGTGTGTTTTGTTTGTGTTTCATCTGTGTGCGCGCATGTGTGTGTGTGTGTGTGTGTGTGTGCGCACACGCGTGTGTGTTTGTATTTGTGTGCGTCCGTGTGTGCATAAGGTTAAAAGGAAGTGTGGTGCGTTGCTTGCTCAAAGGGTGTGCCAGTCAGAGTAAGAGGAAGTGTGTATTGTTTGTCTCTAAAGGACTTTTACACACAATATGCTGGCCTTTGGACTCAGCAAGAAGCTGTGCAATGATTTCCTGAAGAAACAAGCCGTCATCGGGAACCTGAATGAAGGTAGCATGCAAACAGTAACCTGGCTCACATGCATTTACAACCCAGGATAGGGCTATCTCAACTTGAGAGGAAAAGATTAATAATTCTATAACAATTTGCACAACTCAAGGTATAGACTGCCAATATTTATTAAATGTGCCTAGTCTGTAGACTCCTAGCGCTCATCCTGTGTACGTCTGTGTGTTTCCTCTCTCCTAGAACAGTACAAGCTGCTTAGCGACCACATCGAGCAGATGGCTACAGAGTGATGTGGACGCGCCCAGCTCCACCTGATCTACACCTCCAGCTCACTCCCACCCTCTCCTGCTTGCCCCTTTCCTCCCGCTCAGCTCCATTTTCCCCCCTTCCATTTCCTCCTATTCGCTCCTGTTCCCCTCCGTGTGTTCCTCCTCTGGCGTGTCTGTGCCCCGATCAGGGCTCAACTTTAGCGATGTGTAGCTCCAGTCCTTGGGGGAGGAGGGTGTACAGGGGATGCTAACCCTCCTCTGCCTGCTGTTTTATTTATTGGTGACTATTATGGGGTGGTAGCGGATGTTGTTCCTGGTATGAGTCTGGTTTAAAAATGTGTACAGTCTGCAGGACTGTGGACCCCAGGACTTGAGCTACCCATCTCTGCCAGTTAGGGCCCCAAGCATATTCACAAATTTAAAATATCAACCCCATATAGCCATTTGCCCCATTGGGGAAAATAATGCTACAACACGAGGTGAATCCGACCAATTTCTCCCTAGCTGTGCTTCCAAACGGCACTGTGTGTGGTTAAAGTCCTTTTTTGTTATCGATATGATGTATATTCTTACTGGTCCATTGTTGCGGGATGCACGAAAAACCACCCTGTTCTGTTCAAAGTGCCTTTGATGCATCAGAAGGTACCTCTCTGTGGAGTATTTTAGATGCAAGTTTCAGTGTTAGGATGGATCCTTCTTCTTTTACTGGCTGGTGTGTGAAAATGCACAACAGTGGAACAGTGAGGCATATCTCCTGTGAAGGCCTTCTCCTTCGTTTGAATGGCAGCCGATTCTCTCCAGTGATTGGCTGTGCCCCTTTGTGGGCACTGCAGCATGATTCGCTGAGACAGAGAACCAGCAGAAACCCCCTCCCCTTATGCCGTCCAGTAGAATAGTATTCAGTGGTGTACTGTTATCTGTATGTGTGTGTGTGTGTTTGCGGGTGTGTGTGAATGTGCGAGTGTGTTAGCGTCCGTGGTAGGTTCCTCAGATTAAAGTGTAACCCTGTGTTATGCAAATTGGGCATGATGCTTCGTAGAGCATGGATGTTGTACTCATGGAAATCTGGCCACCAGGGGGCAGTAATGGCACTTCAGTGATGAGCCCCTTAAAATCGCTCAGTGAAATGGGTCCATACTTATCAGAGTAATATCAGACCTGCATTTTCTCCTTCCCTGTCTTTGGGAAGGAAAGGCACTTATCTACTGTACATGTGCGGAGTCATATGTTTTGAAATAGAAAGAAACAATACCATTCATATCCCTGATGGCTCTCGCAATAATCTTGGCAGGTTAAAGGGATGAACGGTTTTCTTACTACCTTATTTATTTTTAATAATAATTTGACTTGTATGTATTGGTTATACCTGTTTTTATTTGTATATATAAATATGTGTTCATATATTTTATGTGTGCAAAGTCAGGATATCTTTACCTTTGGTTTTCACGCCATATCTGCGTTGAAGAATGAATTCTAGCTGAATTCCATGTTTGTTTTGTGTAATACTGATTCATCTATCCAGGATGCAATTTTGGATAAGACTTTGGTGAATCCAATGCACGTTTTATCCTGCTTATCTACTTAGCTGTTCTTTATATCTATGGTGTCAACTCAGAGTGCAGGAAGTATAAACCATAGACGTCACACTGTTCTTAGATATGACGTTCTGTTCCGTGGACCGCTGTGTTAGTAATAGAACTGCCGTACTGCAGTACAAACCCAAAGTGCCCACAGTTTTCCCATAGAAACGTTACAGTGACGTTCTACCTGAAAGCGTGTTTGTTTTGTAGAGTGCTCCTAAGGTGCCGTAGGTTGTAGACGTGCTTCATGTACCGTGACAGTAGTGTGTAGCTGTGCATTCCGTAGCTGCAGGAAGTAGACGTGTTCTGCGTTGTTAACTTATTGTAGCTGTGATATAGTGCCGTCCTCTCATATCTGTTCCTGGTTAGTACTGTCAGTGTTGTCTCGTTACTCAAACAAGTGATCTCATGTCGTTGCTATAGAAAAACCAGCCTTTTGTGTATTTGCTTGTTGCTATGGGAAGACATGCCCCTTGGTCTTGTTGCTGTAGGACATCCCATCCAGCAGAGAGCAGTATTAACCTGTGTGGACAGTCACTCTGCTGAGCTCATATGTCCTTGGCCTCATTTCCTTTGCCTCATGCCATATCTGTGGTCTCTGCATGGAGGACCAATCCAATCCAAGCAAACCATTATCATAAAGATGTATTTTTGTGTGTCATCTCTAAAGCAAGTTTTAGAAAGAGTAAAGTGCTGAAATAAAATTATTTTGTAACATGACATTTTTGTTCTTAAAGTTTCATTCAAGTGTTTTTGTATAACAATGTTGTTGGGTGATGTTTTCGTGCATTATGATGTGTTTGAATGTGTGTAGTATGTGAAGGTGTACAGTGTTTCCATATACGTGTGTTTCCATATACTGTGTGGGGGTGTGTGTGTGTGTGCTATATCATACTGCCTTTCTGTGAGAGTGATTTGTGTGGTTATGTAACTGGGGCACATGGGGAGTACAGGAGAGTTGGGGGGGGGGTCAACATTTTGAAGCAATCTCTTTCCATCTCCAAGGAAGTTGGAGAGGTCACATTTCCTGTTGCAGTTTTTACACAGTCTTTATGTCAACAAGCGATGAGTTATAGGCCTCTGAGACATCTTGTAAGGTAATCAAATTCACACCCTCACCTCTGTCTCACGCTGCAATGTCATTATTCTCTCTCTCCCTGCAGTTATACAAGAGTGACATGCACATAGAATGTGCTTATCATACTGCAGCTATATGAGTGACACACGCGTACACAAAATGACAGTTGCACACCTCAGCTACTGGCCCAGAGCAGCAGACTTAACCCGAGCTCCAATCCGCAAAATGGTTTCCTGCGAAGACGAACGGGCACAAACATCCGACCACCAGGGGGAGCAGTTACCTGCGCGGGGCTCTGAGAGACACGTGGTCCCTGCAAGCTCAGCTCTGAAGACAGCGTCACTCAGGACAACCACATTAATCACCAGCACAGGTAAACGGCGTGACTAATGGGCCCAAATGTGTGGATAATGGCAGCTCAGGGGTCCAGCAGGACACATGCAGAGGAGAAAATGCCAATCACAGCAGGTTCACTGCACAAAAACGAAAAACACCTCAAAGACTTACAAGAAAATTATACAAATCTTTTATGCCATTAAATTAGACCTAAACATCTCGGTCACCTGTTTTTTTTTTCAATAAACTATTTGTGACAGGTCCATGAAACATTGACAGTATTTATAATAGGAGTTATCAAAGTTTAAAAAATGTAGATGTTTTTCTTCTGTTTTCAAGTGTGGTTTGGGATGGGTGCAGATTTCAGTTTACCATCTCTTGTAAATCATCGCCAGACTTCTGTTCAGTTCTGACACTCAAATACAGGACCTCCAAATGCATAATAAACAATAAAGATTAAACGGAATTGAAAGCCGTGGGTTGCTGTCATTCTCACACAGAATTAAGTCTAATGAATTCACCAAAGCCATCTGGACTGCAATTATTATGTCAAGGATCTGAAAGGCTGAGGAAATAATATTTGGTTTATTATTTCAAGATTTTCTTTTTTTCAGTGTGGATTTGGATGTGTTTCTCACCCGAAGCATGTTTTGATTGCCCTGGGTGTAACTTCTACTTCTTACATTAGTCTGTGCATCATTGTATTAGTTAAATGATTATTTAAACTGTGTAATCCATCTCTCTAATCCCGCTACAGTCTATTATTGTGTGTTCTATGACAGCCGTACAGGAAACTTGTTTTCATAGCTTCAATTGGTCAACAGAGGAGACGTCAAGGACAGGTTAATATCACATAACTATATTATTCTGTCCAGTCTCAAGTTATGGCTGCAATATGATCTGTCTGAAAGAATTATCACAATAGTGTTCTGTTTTAGAGGCTGATCACTGGATTAGACATTACATTTTATAGCAACACTCAAGTAACTGCTTATCCAATTAGGCTCTCAATGAAGGAAATGTCTCATAACTGCATTTTACTGTATTACAATAGCTTGTATAAATTGTGAAGGCTTGTCACTCCATCTTGTCATTCCATTTAAAAGGAGGAGTGTTATAACAGCATTATATTAGTACATTTAAAATATGCACCATGATTTATCACATAATCATATCTAAGAGAAAAGTCTAATTACATTGTACTTACATTGAGGATGTGTTGTAAATGTGTGATGGTGTCATAATAGAAGAAGTCTTGAGGCCTAAATGTGAGGATGTGCAGGTTTCTATGGTGAGGATGGAGTGGGTGGTGAAACAAGGTTGATGTTTTTGTATCTGCCCGACACCACCAACCCCTACTGTGGAGGTCCAGCGTCTGCAGGACAGTGCAAGTATATGGGTCCTTAATCCAGTCTGGGTGTACACATGATGGTGAGTGGGCCTTTGTGTGTGTGTGTGTGTGTGTGTGTGTGTGTGTGTGTGTGTGTGTGTGTGTGTGTGTGTGTGTGTGTTTTCAGGGATGGATCTATTCCATGTGTGCTGGCTGGATCGCGGCTCCCTGGCAGATAATGATGTGTTTAAACTTTAGCGCCAGGAAATACAATCTGATCGACAGATAATTTGTCTCGCGGCAACCCAATCTGTCTTCATCAGTCCTTTTGCTTTGTTATATGCTAAGCGTGTGTTTACACAGTTGGGGTTTGTTTACAGAGAGGGTGAAAATATATAATAAACACATTAGATTAAAATATATTTTAGCTAAATATGTTTTAAATAGTGTTGTCAGGTGCTGAGGAGTAATGTATGATTGCACTTGGAAAGAGGACAAATGGACCCGCGGAATTTGTCTGATTCTCTCTGCTCTGAGGCCACCAGTTTATTACCCACATCTGAAACATGGAAAAATATGTGAGAGCCTTGCCTTTTGTGAGACACTTCACCATGGCTAACTTCACTGCACTTACCCACTTAACTTCACTGTACTTACCTAGTTTCAGCCCCAGACACTCCATCTATAGAGCTTATAGAAAGGAAGGTTACTGCTTTTGAGTTTGTGTATGACCATCTGGTTGGTTCTAGCAAGTTTTAGCTACTGGTTTATGTGGCGGTGATTGAGTTGACCCGAGTCACCATTTGGGGAGCCTTGGCTGCCCAAAGCTATGAATCATCAGAGAGTGTTAGTTTCAAATGAACTCCCACAAATTGGGCAAGTTTATTTTGTTCAGAATGTCAGCCTGGTCAGATTCATAGTGATGTAAGTAGGTGTGGCTAAAATCAGGTTTTAGGGTGGAGCTACACTCAGCTGTCAATTGATTTGTTTGACCCAATGAAAAATAGTTTCCTCTCCACAGCTGATCCTGTTATAGGTTCATATCACTGAGTCACTGTTACTATATGGTAGCTCTTCCCATTTTTGGTTGTGTGTCCCGAATGTGTCCTGACTCTTCCATCACCAACTGAAATACAATGAGCCAAACAATGGAAGCTTGTACTACAAGTTTTAACACATATTATAGAGATAATGCATTGTGTATGTTATGTATCATGTCACCTGGATACTTTAATCAAAAACTCACCTGTTTGTGGGCTTGTAACGATCCCTTATGTTTGAAATGAACGGAGCTGATTGACAGAAAAGACACTGCAGTACTGGTCTGGAGTCTGTTCACTGCACTACACCGAATACAGTATATCTGTATCTAATTACCATCTGAGCAGAAATACAATTATTTTAATCTTCGGGTTGGAGTCTGGGCTCTCATCATCGAATGGGCAAAATCTTCCACTGCAGTAATTGCCACAGAGGACTGAGTTTTTGCATAATTAACATACTCTATCAGCAGCAGCTGGAAGGCAACTGATAGAGACTAACTAGATCTTATCTGACTGCAGAGTACCAGTCAAGTGTATGCTAAAGTAATGATATTGCATGGCTGTAAGGGGCAATCAAAGACAAAACATAGGGACGAAACTGGGAAATGTATTGATTTGCATATTTAAAGCGGTAACACTTAAGTTGCATTGTTTCGTTCCGTAGTTGAATGTATCGCAATGCATTCTGCGCTGGTTATGGTATAGTGCATAACCCGTGAAAACAGTGCCTTTTTTGACCTTCCTTGGGTTCTTAACTACGTCTAGCATATGTTTCGCACGTGGGAGACGAATAAAAACACTAATTGTGTTAATTATAATCTGAAGTTTGCGCACCCTTTATTCGCTGACTTGCTGAAAGTAATCTTCTGTTTTTCACGTTTACCCCTTTGGTGCTCTTGTTTAAGTAATAAGTACCCTTCAAAACTGGATGTGGACGACCAAAGAGGCTGAATGACGTCGGGAAAGCATGGTCGTGCAGCCTAACACTGTGTGTGTGTGTGTGTGTGTGTGTGTGTGTGTGTGTGTGTGTGTGTGTGTGTGTGTGTGTGTGTGTGTGTGTGTGTGTGTGTGTGTGTGTGTGTGTGTGTGTTTCACGGTTACATTGTATTTACGCTTCTGGCCAAAAGAAATGTATACACAGGAAGTATTTGTGTTTTGGAAGGTCTTTACTCCGATGATGGGAAGTTTATTTATTTTAGTAGACATTCCTGATTCGCACTCTTCGGGCTACGAGCGAAGGCTGAGTGGTATCCCGAAATAAATGAAGAATTTACTGATGTGTTGATGATTTGGAAAGACAAAGAGGAAAATACATCACAGATTAATAATTCTTGCACGTTATTTGTATCCGATTATGAATGTATACATATTCACATATGCACACTCATTTAGCATTGAGCCATTAGCAGTTATTATGTTTAGCAAAAACTATATTTATATAAATAATCACATGGTACGATAGCTCCGACAAAAAGATTTACATTGCATTTGACGCTTGTGCAATACTGTAAACGTACATAGATTAAATAATAAATAATCGTTGCGTTTGTGCACAAAGTAGAATTAACTGTTTGACGTTTGTGCATAATTCCTGATGTATTGTTTAGCATCATACATTTATTGTCCTTCTTCGAAAGCGGGTTTGTTTACATACAGTACGCAGCTTTTTTTTTACCGCCCCTCATAAAATACATGAAACTATGTCAGAAACGTGGTTTTCTTTTCATAATGATGATATTACAGTACAGATAGCGCTCCAAACACTAATAATACCATAATGATAACAAACGTGTTCTTATGTATCCAAACATGTAAAATGTATATTTTATGTAAAACTAAACTTTAACACCCCAGTGAAAGAACACATCCTTGCACCCCCCCATACAGAAAGACATTGTTTCATATGTAAATCCAACTCATGGTTCCTGTTTGATTGGCCAAATTACAGCCCAAATAACGAAAACCTAACAAAAATCACAAACTACAGAAAATCCTGATTCCTACTGGTAAAGATCCAGACCAAAGCTTCTAAACTGTATTAAAATGTATTGTCATTTCTTTATAATCCTGATCCTTATATTTCAAGGTCCATCACAAATCTTTCAGTGCAGCAACAAGAGTTGGAGTGATATTCCTTTTTGGAGTTTTTCCATGGGTTTTGTGACCATTATGTGAATTTGACATTCCAGTTCTTTTAGACCTATTACTGATTATATTTATGCACCTATTTCATGTTGAAGTTACCCAGACAAACAATTGTTTTCCTGGGATTACACTTTTGAAAGACTTTTATGTTCAATAAATGCTTAAGAATATTGATCATTATAATGGCTTAATAATGATGATAATTGAATATTAATAAAATACATTACAGAAAATGTATCAAAGCCATTACACTTTAAAGTGAAGGTATCACTTTGGATGTAATAATCTTTTCTACATAAAGCCACCCTCTCTGCAATGTCAGCTTTATCTCTACTGAAGGTAGTACATCCAGGTGCACACTGCACGGTCAGGTGGAGAATATGTGATGGCATCAGACATGTAGCCTTTTTTCATTTGGGCTGTGCTCTTTTATTTTGAGCTTTATTGATTAGTACAACTTTGCATTCAACTAACATACATTTTGAACAGAAATACATATTTGAGTTTAGGATAAATCTAAACTAAACCCAGCTATTTAGCCATCATTGGAGACAGTCAGTCCTGAAGACGCCACAGTAATTCACATCCAAATGTAAAGACTGTAGAAGTATTCTTTCTCTCTATCTATCTATCACTCTCCATTTCTTCATCTCTTTTTCTGTGTTATGCAGGTAACATACTGTATGATTTATCCCATGTTTATGTGTCCATGCTCATCCACAAAAACATCTATGCAAAGGAAAAAAACACACCCATCAACCCAAAAGGGCAGTTAATTTCAGCATGGCTCTTGAACTCCACCTCTAAACTCTGGGCTGAAATTAGATGATTATGGGTTAAAAAAAAAGCCCATAATATTCTTATCTGGTTGCAAGGATTTTCATTCTTACCATAAATTACAGATAGGAAATCTGTTCTGGCCAATGACACCACATGAGAGCTGTGAATCCCTGTAAACACTGATCCAGACATTGATGAGCACTGATCCACTTTTCCTATAATCTGTTGGGAATATTGATACCTAATTGGAAATTAGGTACCTTCTCCCGACACAGGTGTGACAGGTGTGGGCAAAGAGAGAATCCCATTTGACACAGGGGGGGCCGGTGGGCACCTATGACCATGGACGCGTTCAAATCATAACTAACCGTCTCCATGCCCCGCACAGGTTCGGCAAAGCTGTTCCTATAGAAACTCTGACCGCTGCTTTTCGATAAGATGCTGTCGATGCTGAACCCTTTCAGCCGGTCTGTGGATTTGGCAGAGGCAGCTTCCGCAGCCTGTCCTGGGGAGGGGTTGCTGGCCATACCATCTGACACAGAGGGCGTACCGTCCCCCGCTCTCTCCCTAGGCCCTCTCCTGGTTCCAGACTCAGCCCGCAGAAGAGCTGGGGGTCCTGTACAGCACGTGGCGTCCACATGAGGATCATGGGTCTCCTCTGCTGAATGGAGCCACTTTGGGTTGCAGCGCGCCACTGTATTGACCCCTCGTACTGAAGCAAGCGGTGAGGGGCAGAGTCGGTGGGTGGCCAGATCAGGGCACTGAATGGTTGCATGGTGCTTCAGAACATTCTTCTGGACATCACAGTGGTTCGGTCTCAGATCTCTTTTGTATCGTTCGCCCCCATCCTGCTCGCCGGATGGCTTGCCCCTTGCTATGAGAAGGAGGTCCCCAGCAGGGCTAGGGGAAGGATGGGGTGCAGAAGCCTGTGTCCTGGGTGTCTTTAGGCTGGGTTTGGCGTCCAGGCACTCCTGGTTCTTGGGTTTCCTCTTCCGGCGCCTGTAGTTTCCGTTCTCGAACATGTCCATACAGTTGGCATCCAGCGTCCAGTAGCTCCCCTTGCCCGGCCGGCCCTTCTCACGGGGCACTTTGATGAAGCAGTCGTTGAGGGACAGGTTGTGACGGATGGAGTTCTGCCAGCCCTGCTTGTTCTCCTGGTAGAAGGGGAACCGGTCCATGATGAAACGGTAAATGCCACTCAGCGTGGAGTGCTGGTCTGGCGCACTCTTAATCGCCATGGCAATGAGCGCAATGTAGCTGTATGGCGGCTTCCTCGGGGGCTCCGGGCAAGTGGTTGCGAAGCCCAGGGTGGGCAGAACGCCTCCACCCTCACCTCCATAGAGGTAGAACAAGGAGGGGCCAGGGAGGTTCAGAGCCAGCGGAGGTCCTCCGAGCCGCTGCACTCCGCTGCTGTACAGGCTCATGTCTGTGAAATCCGCACCGTTTCCTCCGGCTTTTACAGCCTGCTACGTGACCCGTTACGAAGGCAGGTCCAACTCACAGAGAGGGAAGCTTCACCGTGGCGACTCTGTGCCTGCCCTCGGCTGTGACTACACAGTCTCCACCGTGTCCCTGCCCTGCCAGACCCAAAATGTCAGATAATTGTAGTTAGGTTTGCGAATTTATGTTGACTTAGTCCTACAAAATAAATTGCCCATGATAAACACTCGTATTCTCAGCCCACCCACATTAATTAAAATTTCGCCACGGAGCACTGTGCGTTCCCCCTGCCCACAGCCAATGGTGCGCTCAGCTATCCCGTTCATTTGTTTATAGAATTAGTCTGTTGATAAGTTTGCCCACCCAAGTTGAATCAAGCTGTGTTTATTTGGAAAAATTTCCGGGCACCCCATACATAAACGCACTGATCTGTTGTTTGAAATATCACGTCCACCCTGATGCTGAAAGTTGCTCACACATGGAGAGAACAAGCAAAAGCGAAGTTTGATTTTAGAGTTGCCGTGGGTTACTTGAAAAGAAAACAAATTGGAAAATAACTTCAACAATTTCTATATGGGTATATGGTGTCACTCTCAGCTTGTTACTGAAAATTGAGTGTATGTGTGTGTTAACTGTGTATGAAAGATCATGCCTGAGAACATGTATATAACATCATAGCATGTGTGTGTGTATGTAAAAATATTCTTTTTTCTTTATCTCTTTCTGGATGAAACGTTTTGTGTTTTAGAAACTACATGCATGTCTAGTTATGGGAGAGTCAGTAGAAACACAGAGCTCAGCTTAATCTCACACAGATGGACAGCAGGCATTTCCATAAAGAGGATTTGGCAGGATGTGAAGATAAATTGTATAACTTGTGAATGTGTAGCTCTTGCTTTATATTATGTATTTTCCTGTTTGTATGAAAGGAGAAGTATTATTACAACTTCACAAGTGCACACAGCTGGCTCATGCTTACATTACTAGTTTAGAAGGCCCAACAGTTCTGGTTTTCTGAATTAGGTTTTTTTTTCCTTTCTACCGGTATGATCCATTGAGAAAGAACCAGAGAGAAACAGGAAGCAATACCCAAAATCCACTTTAATAGTTCAGCTTTGCATGGTATCAAATGTAGAGTGTAAGAGATACAATAAAGGTCCATGAAAGGTGGAATCATCTACTTCAACCATTGATCATCAGAAGGGTTTTCAAGCTTCATTACAGTATTTAGTGAGGAGTACCTTTCACACTGAAGCTGGCAGACTAGCGGTACTCATAGTGATGATGTGATGAAGTATAATTGTAAAGTAGTTCTTGTACTAAACATATAACAATATCTGGTCTCACATTTTTCCATTTCCCTTGGACACTATCAGCATTATTCTTTTTCAGTCCCACCCTTCATTTGTATGAACCTCAGAAAGCAGTTGAATTCACTGGTGCATGTGAAATGTGCATCTTGCAAGCCAATACCAATGTGAGTGACACGGATTCCCAGGAACCTCTTTGTTCTTACGATAAAGTCCTGTCTGTAAATCAGTGTAAATGTGTTAAAAAATCAGTTGGGAATCAGTTATCAAACATGCCTACATGTCCCTGTGTACTGAGAAATGGCCCTGTCAGTGATTTTAAATGTAAAATCTGGGACATAATCAACACTAAAATCAACACTTGCTTAGTTATCAATAACGATCAGCCTTCTAGTTCATGGGCTGACCATTCAACTGAATTTATTTATACTCATTTCAAGCACTTGCAGGGGTCACTAGAGATTGTTGAGACTGGCTAACGTTACTTATCCCCTATGTTTCCCTGGCGAGGCTGAGCTAAATATTACCTTGCAGATGCAGTGCTTTTTTATGGCTAAAGCCGGCAATGGTGCATCTGAGACTCAAACAGCCAGTCACATGACTCAGAGCTGCATCATTAACCTTTGCTGCGTGAGCATCTGTCAGTGCTGCTCAACAGGACCTTGCCAGTGTGTGGGAGGTGCTTGCCCACGGCATCACCCATGATTTGCTACAGCATTACTCAGGGATGGAGGGATGATTAAATTTGGAGGTTGTCCTTCACCCCACCGCAACACCTCCTCTGAATCCTTGCCAGTGATATCCCAAAACATACGCAAAGGACTGTTGTTCCAATACGAAAGAGCCATCGATGACATTATACAGAAACTGTGTATTGACCTGGTCATTAAACATTAATGGTATGACAGAGTTTTAATTAGCTTTGTAGTTCATGGCAGTAAAAACTAACTAACAAATTTTAGTGTTTTGCTCCCGAGCGGCTCAGTTAATAAAGATGCTTGCTCTGGGAGCTGACATAACAGGATGGAGCCCTGGCGATGTACTTGGATAAGACAGGGAGTCTGCAGTAGCAGTACATGCATTAAAAACGGTTTACTGTTTGTTTGACATTATTGTTAGATTTTAAAAGAAAAAGGTGGCCTGTCACAGAGGACAACGACAATGTAGCTTAGTCTATGGTTTACATGCCTCCCCTGAAATACATTGTATCGACGTCCCATTTACAAGGCTAAGATTAAAAATCAAAACACATTTTTGAAATTAAATATTTTATAGACTATTTTTACACAATCACATTTGGATGTTTAAAAATAAACATTGATTCCTGGATTAAAACAAAATAGAATGAAAATTATGAGCAATGAATGTGTGACCTATTTTTGACTCTGTGAGACTTACAGTAACAGTAACACTGAACATTTTGCTATGTATAAGATAAGTTAACTACAGGATTTTCTTACACACAACTGCAAAATAAAGAAGCCATGTTGATAAGTCAAATTAATTCATGATAACAGAAATGTTCCTTTTAGACCTGCGGATGTCTTCAGTCACCATACTCCCTACATGCACTGTGGCTAACACAGATCATTTGAAAGATACAAGTTGGATTTGTACATTGGGGATGAAAGTAGGGAAACTTTAAAAATTTGGATAAAAGTCACTTTTTAACCTTTTAGACTAAAACATTGGTTGAAGGAAGCAGACAGTGTCCAAATGCCTAGTATCTATAGTTGTGCAGTATAGTTTAAATGTCAAAAAGTGCAGATTTAAAAGTCAAGTGCCAGTTTGGTAGCTAGGCATCAGTGCCCAATATTAATTCACCTAATTTCAATTTTCTGTAAGCTGAATACAACGTTAAAGCAGTGATGTACATATCAAATCTAATGGAGGAGACAGAGTTAAATTTTGTGGGAGGAAGCCCAACCCCCTCTTACCCCACCTCACCCCACCCCAACGGAGTCTGGTACATCATATAACCCAATTATATGTCTCTGGCTTGCTCCCTGCAGTGTTTTATGGCCTGCTCCAGTCTGGAACACTATGTGGCAATTTTGCCTCATTCACAGAGCCAAGATCACCTGTGCAAACATGTACTCTATTTCACTTCACCCCACCACACCACACCCATGAGGTCAACAGCATTATAAAGGAGTCATACAGGGATAGATAGTGAGTCCCATTTAGGACCAACACCCTTTCGACAGACAAAGAGAGTTAACAGACTCCATTGAGTAACAGCACACTCACCTGTAGCATCAGGTGAAGTAAAGAGCAGCCCGGCCCACCTTCTCTCCACCCCAGAGGCATGGAATCCTCTGTACAGGTGTGCAGGAATCAACCTGAAATGCACCAAGTACATTTCAAATGTACATATCAATGTGTCATACATTTTGAATGTGTTTTTCAATGTTCATGAGAAGGTTCAAGACAAGTTGTTCTTGTTTCTTTATGCTGTTCCTGAGTAGACATGGTCTCTCTTAAAAGTTGTTTCTTTCATAATGCAACGGTATTCTCTTGTCTCTGAAGCAAACGCTGCACCATGATACAGTAAGGTTTGCATTGTCTTATCATGCCTTCAACTGTTACTAAGTCAGAGAACATTGTGTCTGTAATCTAGACTCCCAAACAAAGCGTCGATAAAGTGTGGCAATGTATTTTATCTCCAGCACATACAGAGATAGTCAGTGTTTCTTACGTCCTTTTTGTCAGTCACATAACTAACTCGCTGGTTTCCATACGGGACTCAGCAGAAGTTGACAAACTCAGCAGAGGCAGAAGAAAGGTTTAGAACTATGATACTACACTCAAACAAATAGACCTGTGGTCCAACAGGAAGCTTGAGGAGACGGGGGAGTGTGAAGCCATTGCTCCCAAGTCTCAAACATGAGTAACGGAAAATTGTTTACATGCCTCATAGACACGACGGCCAATGAGATGGCTGTTTCATTAAGTGGTGTGTTAAGCTTAGCCTAGCAGCAGCCTAGGAAGGAAGCCTCAGAGTGTGTACTGAGAACCCTCTGAAAGCCTCATGGGTGACCTGACATAGATAGGGCTTGATCCATTTTAAAAACTGGTTATGTCCTTACAAGCCACACAGGAAGTTACTTTTATCCTTCATTCTACCAGAAAACCTCCAAAAAGGGATGGGTGATGGAGAGAGCCAGTGTAAAGACAGTGTTGTGCCATTGTTGGAAAGTAAACAGAAGTCTAGCATCACTTCTGAGAGAGATGACCTTTAGTACATTACTGCACTGCTTCTGGACAGAGGAGCCACCCTGCTTAAAGCATTACAACCTTCAGTGCTGCCCAACAAGGAAGCTTTCAGCAAATACAGTATTTCCAATTAATTGCTCAACAGCACCACCTCTAGGTGAGAGTGTGCTGTGTGTCTGAATGGACTCTACGTGATCTGTAGTCAGCAAGGACCATCTTTGATGATCTAACATTGAAGACTTTGGAAATAAATCCCTTAAAACCATTGTATATCGCTGTGATATTAGAAAGTGTATGAAAGTGCTCATAAGATTTGAGCAAAATA
This sequence comes from Albula goreensis, assembly GCA_022829145.1. Lineage (NCBI taxonomy): Eukaryota > Metazoa > Chordata > Actinopteri > Albuliformes > Albulidae > Albula > Albula goreensis. The sequence goes on from CM040755.1 coordinate 27,750,239, forward strand.
TTTTTCAAATTAACTCCAGCATTATAAATCATGTGAAAGTTGTTCTCTGTGCAACCCCGTATGACTAGGGGAAAAGGATATTCAAAACGGCAATGACGCCCTCCAGTGGCAACTCCAAGTACTGCTGCTCTTGAAATGAGTCAGTCGTCTCGATTGTTCATGTAGATATTTGGCTTTTAGACATTTCTACGCAATTTTCTTTGTTTAGCTGCATTCGCAACTATATTTTATATGGTACCATTGAATAAAACTGTTATTTACTTTCCAGATTAATTTCGGACAGTAAAATACTGTTACAAATAATTCACCCTTAGCAGCATAGACATGTTATAATGGCTCCAAAACGAGTGGCCAAATATTGTGTTCCTGCTGAATCAGACGCTGGGTCGTTTTTTTGTCGTTTGGCAGGATGTTCGGGATCTAGCCAAAGATTTAAATAATGACTGTATACAGGGATAGGTCAGTCTCTTGCGAGCAGAGGAAAACGTGCATGCTACGTAGGCGGAAAATCAAGGTTTATTTACATCCGGATCCAGCATGTGGTATGTGAAGTCGCAAAATAATGACGCGTGTACTGTGAGGCCGGGCGGGGCTGGTACAGTGGAAGGAATACATGCCATGATCTCTGTCCACGCCTTGAGTAGCCTGTTCCAAGTCTTTCAGGTTGACAGTCATGATCGGAGAAGCTACAGAATGAACCGACGCGGTATCCTTTCTTTCATTTGTGGTGCAGCAACGGATAGGCAGTTATAGATAACTTTTTCCACTGTTGTTGTGAATGAGTTGCCAGATTGGTTGATAGATAGACTTAGCTAACATTAGCTTGACAGCGAATGTAAATTAAAAACACGTTTATTTATGCTATCGACAACAGTGCGGTGAAAAAACTAGCTTAGGTAACTGGCTTCCTTTATGCACTTTGTTACCAATTCGTGATAGTTGTTTACAGACAGCAAGCTTGATACCTGCATTCATTGAAATTGAACAGTGTAGATCTCGTTGATTTAGCCGATGACATCAGGTTTTGTTGTGGTTCAGTAATTTGCTAGCTAGCGAGTACGCAATGTCAGATTCGGGACCAGCTGGTTCGGTGGTTGCGGACCCGCAACATTCAAGGAAACTGCTCAGGGCCCTTCGTTCGTTCTGGGAAGAACAATGTTTTCAAGACGCAGTTCTTGTGATCGACGGTGAAGAGATTCCAGTTCAGAAAAACATATTGGCAGCGGCTAGCCCATACATTCGGTAAGTGTGCGCTGTATCTACGTCACGATGTACACAATGTACTGGTTTGAAATATTTAATTTAAAAAAAAATCTCTTCTTTTGAATGGCTGTGTGAGACTTGGGTTACCACTCGGACTCCACTAGTCCTGTTTCATCTACAGTATACTTTCTTGCAGCAAAATGCCTTCTCACAGTAGAGATCTTATCTTTGACAAAGAAGTTTTGAGACTACGTAGCTGTCTACTTCATGCGCATTTGAATAGTAATCTGATAGTCTGGAGGCACCTCATGCGGTGTGTCCCCTGCACATTGTAAACAAGCTCTAACTTGAACTGTGCGTGTATTTTCATATAAATAACGGACGCCTGAGAAAATTCGTGTTCCTTTGACGCTTGGTGACGCTCAAAATACACACTGAGTCATCACCCTACAAGCCGTTTTCACATATATTTAGCAAGTGTCAGCCAGTTTAGGCACCCTGTGAGGATCCCTCAGGGGTGATTTGTAGGTGTGGTTCGAGTCCCTTCTCTATTTTCCCCACCCTGTTTGTCAGTCTAGGCAGCTGCACAGACAGCCGCCAGCTTCAAACCCGTGTCGCCCCGCACCTGTGTGACGGGGGTTGAGAGACGGAGCGCTGCTGGAATCAGGTGCATGAACTCCGCCTCGACCGGGTGCATCTGAGGAACTCCGGAAGTCTCTTCTGGGACGTCTGTTCACTGAGCTTCGCAGCGTGTGCTCGAATGTTTGGGTGCACGTACTTCTGCTGCGCTCCTCATTGCTAACCTTCAACAGCAGGATGGTCAGACCAAAAAAAAGATGTTTTGTTTATCGAGAAATGTATCTTCCACAGGCAGCGCTACAACCACTTATTTTGCATTCTGTAGCTACAATCACACCCAGCAAAGGCACAATTAAGATACATTACACAGAGAAAACCCAGTGATTTCGCAAAATGAACTACCTGACAATCTCCTGGTGCCACATTGTTGCAAAGATAAAGCAAATTCCTGTTTTAATGGACCGAGCATCCACTGAAAATAATTTAATGATGGCACTACAAAGAGCCGTCCGAAACTATTGCTGCAAAAAAACATAAAGTACTCTGCTTTATGGTTGGATTTGCAGACTCAAAGAAGCTTCACAAAGTCGTAATGCGTCAAATAACGCATTACGATGAGCTCACTTGGCGCCTTTCTGAACGGGCCCCACCAGCCTCAGTATTTGCATGCAATTCAAAACAAAGGTATATTTTCTTTTTGGAATGTAACCTACATATTCAAATGTAAGATAAACTCTGTGATCATCTCAGTCAAACTTTTCATGGGTTCGTCACCTGGATTTGGCTTTTAGTTCTACTGTGGTTTAGGACAATGCAACATACCTGAGAAAGAAACCCATCTGACAGGCAATTGTAGTTATACAAGATTCAACACCTTGTATAACTCCCCCTAGTGGACAACGTCTGCCAAAACGGCCCAGAGCCTTACAAAGCACAGACACTGCAGCTGCCTGCAGACATATAAACAAGCAGTGAGTAATGATGATGGTTTGTTATTCTGCTCTATGCCTGTCTGTTCGCCTGTAGGACTAAGCTGAACTACAATCCGCCGAAGGAGGATGGCTCTGTCTACACCATTGAGCTGCAGGGGATTTCTGTTCCCATAATGAAGCAGATCCTGGATTACATCTTCAGTGGACAGGTGTGTGTGCGTGTGTGTGTGTGTGAGATAGTCGGTGTCCTCATGAATGCCATGGCTACATCAATCACTGTGGCTGTGTTAAGTAAGTGAGTGGGTTCATACACAGTTACAGAGGCGTTTTCCGTTTACTTTATTACACTGCCTAAGGTGCGAACGCTCTACATTTTCAATCATAAAATACTGCATTAAAAAAACCAAGTTCTTTTTTTCCCCGACACAAAACTTTTTCTGCAGAATTATACAAGAAGCGCATCAAGTTTGGAGACATGAGGACAGAAAGAGAGTCACAATTGAACTGCTTTAAAGGCTGTTAAATTGTTGCTATGGAGCTGAGATTACGCTTAACAAGTTCACAATTCTTAGCTGCTCTCTGTTGGCTCCACTTTCCTAGAAACCAGTGATTTACCACTGAGGGTTTCCAAATTTGGGCTTTTTCAGGAAATTATTTTCTGCTTTTTCATTGTTTTGTCTGATTAGTATTTTCTGTTTTTCCAGATTTCAGAAATTAAGCTTATTTTTATTTTTGGGAGAAATAAACTTTGGCTTCCTTGTACTTGCTTAGTAATATTTGGATCATTGTGATTGTTAAATATTTACATTATATTGGGAACCATCTGTACCCAGGAGAGATCTTGTAGAAATCCGTGATGACATCACAGTGAATGACGTCATCATTTAGACATGCTCCAGTGTAGTTGGTGCGTTAATTATTAAGAGCATTGCAGCTTATATAAGGCTTTATATCAAGGTGTCTATTTTTGAGTGTTTTATGAGGGTGGAAGATCCTCACTCACAGCTTGGTTATTCAGAGGACTTCAGATAAGAAGTTTGGAAACCTCTGGGTGAGGGCCATATGGGTTCAAGGTTGGGTGATTTCTCAGAATCAATGCAGCTGTTCTTGTCCTTTTTCCCTCACTGATGAATGTAATGTTTGGCAGTGCGTTTATGCAGTGTCCCGTCTTATCAGGTGGCCGATTTAGGTGCTGGCATTTGCGCTAACCCATTACCAAAACTCTTGTTTCAGCGTTTGTTCTCGCCCAACACCAAAACGCTTCATTCAGCGTTTGTTCTCACCTAACACCAAACCATCTGATTCAGCGATTGTTCTCAAGCAGCACCAAAACGCTTAATTCAGCTAATTAAGGTCTTGTCTGAATACCGTGATTAGCTGACTACTTGAATGATGCTTTTAATTGCTGTCCTAGAACAAAAGCCTGAATCCACATCGGCCCTTCTTGGGTATGATTGGTGATAAATGAATAAACCAATGAACATTGGTGTGTGTGTGTGTGTGTGTGTGTGTGAGAGCAGATCACGCTGAGCGAGGACACCATCCAGGATGTGGTGCAGGCGGCTGACCTCCTCCTCCTGACGGACCTCAAGCTGCTGTGCTGCCAGTTCCTGGAGAGCTGCATCACGGCGGAGAACTGCATCGGCATCCGCCTCTTCTCCCTGCACTACTGCCTACACCACGTGCACCACGCCGCCACCGACTTCCTGCAGACGCACTTCCGCGACGTGGCCGTCACCGAGGAGTTCCGGGAGCTGCCCCCGGACCGCCTGCGCGAGCTGCTTGCCATGGAGAAGCTCAACGTGGGGAACGAGAAGCATGTGCTGGAGGCCGTGGTGCGCTGGCTGGCCCATGACCCTGTGGAGCGACGGGTGAGGAGTCCTCCAGTATCCCACAATTCCCCTCCCCTAAGCCCATAGTACTTATACAGTGGGCCAATACTACTTAACACCATAGATTCTTTAGAACTAGGGGTGCTTGGGTTTTGAAAGAGGAAGACTGGTGTTGGCGTAGCCTTTTGTTCTAGCATAGCCCTAAAAAACATTGGTAGACAGATGAGTACACCTTAATGCAAGACCACTGTTTGCCAAAAAGCATAGAATGTGTTTAAGTTATGGAAGAATAGATGGCTCAGGCAGCTGAACAGCTGTCTCATTGACATGTTGGTCCCTGGAGACCGGGGTTCAAGTCCTGACTCCGACCTTTCCATCTATGCCTCCTCTTCTCTGTCTCTGTAATCCTCTCAGCCTTCTTACTGTCAGAATAAATAGGAGGGTGGCTTGGCCACTTTCCTTTAAAAAAAAAAAAAAAGTTGTGCAGTGCACCAAAACCCAAGCCAGTAGCTCCACACTCAGTGACTGTTGATGAACTTTACCTGAGTGAAATACAGAAAGAGATGTTTTCTGAGTAATCTGATAGCCAAAGTTCTTCAGAAAGCCTGAAGTGAAGATGGAAAGCCATTACACTTTATTTAACTTTAACAATTTAATCAAACCATAAACCTAGAGCTTGTCATTGGAGAATGAAACTATTCCACTTTTTTTTTCTCCCTCTGTGTAAAATCTGTATACCTCACTTAGTGGACCTAAACTGGGATCACTCTGTATGTAATGTTATATGCCTACAAGGACTACAATCATTACTACAAAAGAGAAATTATTTGAATGCTTACAAATGTAAAATTGCTTTGTTCAATTTCTATAACAACTGTGAGAAACTGTATCAAACAGGATTGGTCCTTTTGTCTGTTATCTGACCCATCTAATTTTGTCAGTATTGGCACCGATTGGGATCTAGAGTATTGAATCAGTGTGTGTCTAGTGTTTGTTTGTGTTTGTTAGTATTCTGTGGTGCCTGAGGATCTGTGTGAGAAAGTGGCATGGTCATAATGGAAGACAGAGCCAATGGTCTTCCAATGAACCACCTGTGGCCCAGAATCCTCTGCGTGTCCTGCAGAGGCTCTCTGCCACACATGCAGCATGGTGATGCCGAAGTGTCCTCCCTCCAGGTGCACATGAAGGAAGTGATGTCGTCGGTGTGGGTGCAGGGGCTGGACCAGGGGTACCTGCGGGAGCAGATGCTGGGGGACCCGCTGATGAGAGAGGTGATCAGGGAGTACTGCCACGCCACCCTGGGAGGGGCCCCGCAGCACGGGGAGGCCCTGCTGGCCTCCTTCAAGCCCCGCGGATACTCGGAGTGCATCGTGACCGTGGGAGGGGAAGACAGGGCGTGAGTGTCTCTGTACGGGGATGGAGGGATGGAGGGATGAAGGAGAGCAAGAAAGAGGGACTTAGAGAGAGGGGACTGGTGTATGAGAGAGCTGCTATTCAAATCTCAAGGCAGGATATTCGCATTTCTCAGTGAATGAGTCATATGACCTCATTAATTTTAAGTTAGTTTACATAAATGCATTACTATTATGAAAGATGTGTGAAATGTATTTTTTTGAAAGCCCATTTTATGCAAGTTTTTTTTGTCAGTTACATCAGTCTTTGGCTGGTTAGAGCCTGTTACGTTGGCCTGACTCCTTGCTGACGTCATCTTAGCATATGCTGCAAAACGGGTCGAACCGGCCAGCATAATTTGGCATGGAAATGAGGCCGGTTCATCACTGGGTAAAACTGAGAACGCCTCAAAGGCCACTGGGTAATATATCAAACCACCTGCATGGAACAGCCCACAAGAGGGAGTGCAAGTGAGTGAGTGGGGGGGGGGTGAAAGAGAAACGGTGGTGGGAAAGAGGGAGTCTGAAAAAGACATTTCAGTTTGAGGCGGTCACGGCTCACTTCCTGTTTCCTGTTCAGCACCCGCAAGCCCTCCCCCGTGACGCGCTGCATGTGCCCGCTGTATGACCCGAACCGGCAGCTGTGGATCGAGCTGGAACCCATGAGCGTGGGTCGGTCAGGCCACGGCGTGGTGGCAGCGGGTCAGTACCGGGCCTCTAAGCCCAAACCCAGCCCAACACCCAGAACCACAGGGTTACCCTAACTTAGCGGGGAATCACACCACTGTAGAATGCACATGAGTCTGAATGACAGTACTGCCTCAAAGAAACCACGCATGACTGTTAAACAGAATTTGCCTGCCTTAGAGGATTTAGTTTCCACTTTGCCAGCCCCGAAGTCTCCTGGAGCAGATTTGCATTCCGCCTCATTTTATGTGCAAATCCACCGCTGGATTTTTGAATGCCTGTGAAAATGACATTTCCATCAAACATTGTCCTTAGTCAGCTTCGGTCTGGTTAACCAGTATACATTGCGCTCAGGGTTGGTTTGAGTCAATGCTGGTAAGCAAGTTTAGTCATATTTACCAGACAATAAAACGGGAACCGAAAACAGAATTACAGAACCCTGTATGTCAAACCACAGATGGTCATGAGTATGTACGAATTTAGTAATATGTGTGAGCGTAGAAAAATGGATATGTCATTCAAATAAGATTCTCACCCTTGCATCACCCTTTTTTTTATATACATCAATGAAAATCATTTTCTGAAAACTACAGTGTCCTCCTGTGGCCTGTTGTGTTATTAATTATTTAATGATTTATTGGTTAGTAGGCATTTTCAGTCTCATATGTGGTAAATTTAGGTGCAATAATAAAAATATCACCTGACACTGGTGGCTGAAATGGAACACTTTATCCACAAGGTGGTGCCACCAAACACTGTTGTTGCTGTTTTAACAGGCTGTTAAATGGATTGAGGATTTCCTGTCTATGACTACTTTGTGGCTGCATCTAAAAACTCTAAAGTTGTTCTTTCCTTCCTTCAGCTGAGTTAAAGAGGCTGGTCAGGTGAAAACAACATGGCTGAAATGTCATTGACTGAAACAGTTACCAGTCTGTAAAAAAAATGTCAATACTAAAGGCAGTAAGGGATGAAAGACATTACTTAAGAGTATTTGAACAGGCTCTGTGTTTTTCTTTTGTCTACTGCTGACCAAACAGATGTTTGACTGACTTGTCTCTTGTCCAATCAGAGGGCTACCTCTTTGTGGTGGGTGGAGTGGACGAGAACAAGACCGTTCTGAGCAGCGGGGAGAGATATGACCCTGACACCAACACTTGGAGCCCCATCCCTCCTATGAGCCAGGTAACATTCTGTTAGTCATTCTTATTTTCTCTGTGACACCTTCTTTATTACTGTCTCTGCAGATAAAAGTCACAACTAAAAAGTCACAATTATTTACTGTGTAACTGGACTGGGAGGCCAGTCACTGGTAAGCAAAAATCACTGCCAAATGACATTTTATATGTACCAGAAGACAAGCTATTTGTAATAATCTTCATTTTATTTATATGTTAATGTATATTTTTCCTTTGTTTGTATCTTCTTCATTGAGCATATCTCTGTAGCTTTTCATGACTGCCAGAAGAGGACAGTACTGTGTTGATTCCTCTGATCACCAGTAGGTGGCAGTAACACGCACATTCCTCTGATTGCCAGCACTGTGCTTTCCTCGGGGCAGGCAAGGCAGAACTTCGGCATCGCGGAGCTGGACGGGCTGATCCACGTACTGGGAGGAGAGGACGGAGAAACCGAACTGCTCACCATGGAAGTGTATGACCCCCACACCAAGACCTGGACCACACAGGGCAGCATGACCATGGTCCGCAAGGTTAGATCCACAGAAGCGGCCACGCTCAACACCCAATTACCCCCACAATCCCAGCCCTGCCATCTCTCAACCTTATTTTTTATAATTCCCTCCCACAGATTGGCTGCTATGCCACCATGAACAAGAGGATCTATGCCATGGGTGGAGGCTCCTATGGGAAGCTGTATGACTCAGTGGAATGTTATGATCCCAAGACCCAACAGTGGACAGCACTCTGCCCCCTAAAGGAAAGGAGGTATAATTTCTGAATTGCACAAATTACTCTGAATTAGGCAAATTGATTTGTATCTTCATAAGTGTATATGAAAGTCACACAAATTCTAGCATACATACATGTCTGTGGCTGTTTACATATTTATGTGAAATGAATTATCTTTGAGCTAATTCTGTTCTGTTATGATATTATGTAAAATGTTCTATAAGACTTAACAGAGGTAAGACTCCCCAATAAACAATTTTCCCATTATGCTAAAAGCAAAACAAATATTTCTTTCAAGTTTTTTTTTGCCAATTAATTGGATTTAAGATTTCAGAAATACACTTACATTTATAAAATTCACTCACTTCACTGTGTGGTTAATTAACTAAATTGTATTCAGTTTAAAAGTGGACAGATAGCTCTCAGTGAGGCAGAGCTTGCTGTGGTCGTTATAGTAGTGATGTATTTATTTTATTGGGAAAAGCATGTTCACCACAAGCTGTCATTTTAAAATATATTTATTGAATATTTTTGAAGCTGATTATGTTCTAATACAAAGGTAGTCTGTCAAGCAACTGTACAAAGGCGACGATTTCAAATGTGACGAATTGATTCTGTCACAGGTTTGGGGCGGTGGCGTGTGGCGTCGGCCAGGAGCTGTACGTCTTCGGGGGCGTGAGGAGCCGAGACTCTGACAATCCAGAGGCCAGCCAGATGACCACCTGCAAGTCCGAGTTCTACCACGACGAGCTGAAAAGGTCAGAGCGCCACGTCACGCAGCTACAGCACTGCATAGCTGAGGAGGGCACTCCAATACTGGGGTCGTCTCCCACACCAGTCATCAGCCTCTTAAAAAAATGTATCTCTGGAAAAAACAGCTTGTCAGAAAATCAGAAATAATGTTTTTATGCCAAAAATGATAAGATTTTATGCACATGGTCCATTAAATACATCTAATGTCTTACTGTGAAACGAAACTGGTAATGAATTTTGCATGATGCTAAGTAGTGATGCATCAAACTGAAACATACAGATACAAGGTTTTTTTTTTTTTTTTTTACAATGACAACAATATGTTCTCACATATTGAAAACCACAGTGGCTGTGGGTGCTGCTCTGTGTCAGAGCAGAATGTGGGGTTCTGGAATGTTTGGCGTAGGGGATTGTGATGTCATAATGCAATAGAAACATGTAGGACCAGGGCAGAGTGGGCCTGGGTGCTTAGCAACAATATGCTTAAAAGAGTGACTGAAGCCACGTTGGTGAAATCCTATACAACCACAGAAGCAGCACAAACCTGTCTTGAAATTTATGCCAGAGGGTGGCTCTTCCCCCCCCTCCTCCCCCAGTCAGTACTGATTAATAGTTACAACATTACATGTAGTCTGTAGTTATCTAAATCAACTGCCCACTGACAGGCAGAAGTAGATAGGGTCCCTCTCAGCTGGGTTCTGGTCAAGGTGTCTTTGTTTTAGTAAAGGAGATTTTACTTGCCACTGTTGCCCTACGCTTGTTCTGAGGAGGTTTCGTGCCTGGGATCTATGTAAAGCCATTTTGTGACAATTTGTGTTTTGTTGTACAAATAAAATTTAAGTTTATTTTAACGTTAAGCCTGCTGCGACTATTAAAACTAATAATTTAATAATCAAAAATTAAAAAGTAAGTTACTTAATGCATATGGCCATGTTATTGTTGCTTTCTCTGCTGCCTTTGCAAATAACATGCACTGTTTGTGTCATCTGATTGGTCGGTAGCAGAAATATACACAAAGCTTTGACAGTCGTGAAAATGTCCAACGTTAGCCAATATTTGCGTGCTCCCTGGTTTCCCTGTTTTCGCCCGACTATAACTCTACTTGACAAAGAGCTCTCGCAGGAAATTACGTTTCTGTGCTTACTGTCCACTCGGCCCCTAAGGCTGTATTTATGCTGAACGTTTTTCGTCAGTTTCACAGGAAGCGAATGTCTGTCGAAGTCGTTAGGGCTCAGCGTATGTTGGGTAAAGGCAGCGTCCGGATCCCGCTAGCGCCCTTCAGCCCTGGCTGTCAGTGCCATGAGATTACATCAGTGAGATGAGGGGTCTTTGGGTGTACCAGCAGAGCGTAAATTATCCTGAAATCTCACGCACTGAGGATTAGTCTAACGTGTATGAACCCTGTATCAGACTCCCATTGCCCAAACCTTAGACTGTTTGTTCTTTAGTAATATTTATCATTGTAGCAGAGTGTAATTCATATTGTATGAAGCGGCCATTGGGAGGGAAGACTCATTCATTCAGTAAGCTGCACAACACCCCCCCACAAAAAAAACATTTAGACTGCTCTTTTTGTCACCTGATATCTCTGCATACATGCACCTCCTTTTTATGTAATGAAAACAGTGTTTATGTGACTTATCAGGTGGTACATTTAAAACACGGTACTTGCACTTTACTAGTTTTGTGTGAAATAATTCAGTTGAAGGATAAATTGTTGAAGCTGTATCACTCTACTTTTGTCCGATTCAAAGTCAGATATATTTATGGGTCATGAAAAAACAAGATATTGGTCTTCTCAATACATAGCACAAACAATACTATGACCCATGTTGAAAATTAAAAACCACTGTACAATGCACAAAACAGCACAACATAAAAATACAGTGAGGACAGTTCATAGTAGCTGAGTCCTCTCAGAGACTATTGCTATTGTTTCGTCAGTATCCATAATGTGTCCCTGTCTGAATTTAAGCTCTTTTTTCCCTCTCTTTCACTGCCCTTTTTGGGGACCCAGGTGGATGCTGTTGGATGATCAGAACCTCTGTGTCCCAACAAGTTCCTCATTTGTGTATGGAGCTGTTCCTATTGGAGCCAGCATATATGTGGTGGGAGACCTGGACACCGGTGAGCCAATAAGATTCCTCCTCTTTATCCAATTGACTCCATCCCCTAATTATGACCTCATAACCATTACATACACACTGCCCCAGCTTGCTGCCTAAAGCCTCCTACATGCCAGTAAATAGCAGGCATTCCTTTAATGTGAATGGGAACCCAAACCAATGCCAGCATATTGCTTCCATTTTGTTTCCAGTAAATTCCCTGCAATGTCAGCATCTGACCTGTGACTGACGTTTTGACGATTTCCTCATATGATAAACACAGTGGCGTCCTTGCGGGCTGCCCGTTAACACATGAGGACCATGTGTGCTGTAAAATAGTCAGATGAGGTAACCATGGGGTGCAGGGCAGTTTGCGTGTGATCGGCACTTCCTGTTCCTGAATTTAACACACAGTGTGGCACATGTTGAATTCAGTCATACCATTTTTTTTCTGGAAATTCTCTGCTTTAATTTCTTCTGCTGTTGTCTGGTAATTCTATGGTATCACCATAAAGTGTTTTTGTTTTCCTTCATCCAACACGAAAACAGGGTCAAATGGAAATGTTTTCGAGGGACAATGAGCCTGTTGGTCTTACATCAGACTCTACGGAGCTGATCTCCATTCCTGTGTGCCGATATTTGTTCTAGATTAATTTTTCTAAGCCTCTGTATACTCCAATGCCAAACCGCAGTCAAAGTTTTCACCAAACATACATGGGCTGTCTGGGGCTGTAGCACATGATTTTATCAGAATTGTCAGATTGAATAAATTACTGGGCTGGACCTGTTATCTTGGAATCCAGAAACAGATCGGCCTTTGTTGTGTACTCAAAAAATGGCAGGGCTCCCATAAGCTATGCACCTATCATTGTCGTTTTCTGTGGATAGGGCAATGTTTTGATAGGTTAACACAACCCAGTGATTGACAGATCATTGTTGCTCCACCCATGTTGATGAGATCTCTCCCTCCTACAGGTACCAGCTACGATTACGTGCGAGAGTTCCGGAGGAGCTCGGGGACCTGGCACCGCACCAAACCCATGCTGCCCTCTGACATGTGCAGGACTGGCTGCGCAGCTCTCCGCATCGCCAACTGCAAGCTCTTCCGGCTGCAGCTGCAACAGGGCCTGTTTCGAATCCGTGTGCCGTCCACGTAAAAAGGGACCCAAACGCAAATGCCCCCCCCCCCAGTATCGGCCACCCCAGTCCCCTCCAGCCCCCAACCCCCAATCCCCCCTGCTCCTGTTGTAGCTGGTCCTGTATATCGCCATGGGAACAGCTATGTTCGTGGAACATGAGGAAGCACACACTGGACATGCCTACTGTGAAAAGGATTTCATCTGATAGAGTATCCAAACAGTGTCTTTGAGGGTGTGTCTGAACACTGTCGGTCCTGCTGCCCCCTGCTGGTGGTTAGGGGTCCTTACATGGGCATGGTCTTCCATTCCATTTTAGCAGCTGGTGTCTGATGCCTTTCTTAGAATTTTTAACAATCTTTTTTTTTTTCATTTCTGTATCCACACCCCACTTTGTGTGTCGTCTGTATGTATGTACTCCTCAGAGGAGTGTAAGCAGTGGGAGTAAACCATGTAGCTTTAATTTGCAGTAATGGTTAAAAATAATGCTGAAAGCTTTTTTAGAGATTATGATATGTCAAGATGAACTGTGACTGGTCCTTGAAGAGTTCAAAGATAAAAAGGTCACTGTGATGCAGCAGGTCAGAGTGTCAGGGAGGGAAGTGTACAGTACATTACATCTGCCTTTACTTCTCAGCCAGTATATACACGTACTCCCTCTCTTGCGCACACACATAGTCACATGCCATAGCACATATAAGCCAAAGTATGCAATTGACACATTTTTACCAATATGTACATGAACTTCAGTACACACATACACCGCACGCACACACACACACACACACCACGTGCACTACAATACACACAATACATGTTTTTCTGTACCAAGCAGATTAAAGTTAACACTAATTAGATTGTTATATTTAAAGTAGATTCCTGAAGCTTGGGGAAAGAAGTGCTTCACTTGGTCTCACGTATGGTTCTACCAGTTGAGCCAGTTGCTTCATTAATGGTGAACTAATCTGAACCAATCAGATTGCCTCATTCTGCCAGATCCCGTGTACCCAGCTGCCGGTTAGTCATTAATGAGGTGTTACATCAAATGGTCAGATTTCGGATTCACGCTTTGCCACTCTACTCTTGCCCATCATTGTGTAACAGCACATGTAAAGCACGTATTACACCCGCATAGATGTTACAGCACACTGATACCCTGCAGGAGTGAGCGAGCTGGCAAGTGTGTGTATGTGCGTGTGTGTGCGCACACTTGCGCACATGTGTGCCGTGAGCTGGACTACGTCCCTGTGTTTCAGAGGGGAGCAGGTGGAAGGAGAGCTGGCATTATTGACTGGGGAACAGGGTGAGATGCCACCCTCAAAAACAACATCTGTATCTGAGCATCTGTGGGAAGGGGAGAGGGTTCAAAGAATTAAACTGCTGTATAATTGTCTGTTTGTCTGAGAAAACGATTGTTTTCAAACATATAAAATGAATAGCCTGTTACAGTTGTCTTCTCCGTGGTCACTGTGTGCTGACGTCATTCCTTTGGGTTGTTGCCGCCAAGCGAACTGAAACGTGCTTCTATCCTTGCAAGATGGTCGGGTGTGTCGTTTCGTATTATGGAAAGAAGTGATGGTAGCAGAGAGTCCAAAAATGGCTGAGCTGTCACTATTTGTGTCCCATAAACAACTTAACTGCGTGTATGTGCATGCGTGTTGTTTGAATAAGCAGGGTTTGTGTGTGTGTGTGTGCGATCTTGTGAGTGTGGCTAAACTGCGTGGTAGACGTGGGATTAGAACAACAGGATTATTACGGATTATGGGGGCAGAGTTAATGGCGCTCTCGTGATGGGAGGTAATTCAATCAGCGCTTGGACGACTGAGCACTGCAGCACCGTGAGAGCTCAGCAACGGGAACACGCTGAATGGGGATGTTAGGAACTGGAAACACATGGGAGGCTGTGGAAAGTTGGAGAGCTTGGTGGTGGTTAGCTCTGCTGCTACCAAAGTGATGTCACTTCCTCTTCCTGTGGCCAAAATGAAGCTTGATTAGAGGGGAGATTGTTTTGGCTGGGTGGAGCTGCCAGGTCTCTCTTCACGTTGAACAGTAGAGTGTTTAAACTACAAATACAGTGTGGGGCCCTCCCTTGTCCAAATAGCTACTGAAAAGTGGTCCCAACTGATTTATGCATGTATTGTCTTACATTTAGGTTTTATAGTTAGTTCATATGTTACGCCTTGCCTCTCAGCAGAGGCTGTTTGAGAAATTGTTCTCTGCAAAGATTGCAACTCTCAAGGTCACCGACTCCATTATATGCTAGCTTTTGATTTTTAGATGGGAGGAGTAGAGGAGTGGTCCTTTCCTTCCTAATTTATGAAATGTCCATAATTTAAAAATGTACTTTGATGCCACTTCTTCATTCAACAAACTTCAAAGAGGCAGAATTTAAATGGACGTGTCCTTGTTTCAAGGGTGTGAAGGCAATCCCCCGCTTCCATATTCTGTCATGTCAAAATCATTGTCCATGAACTTCAACATAGAAAACATTGTTTTTGTTTTTCCATAAGGCCAGTAACAGTGTTAAATGGGTCTGTTGATTGTAAAGATTTATGGCCATGTTTGGAGGGGTAGCGCTCTTTTCATAACAGTCTTGTGTACAATGAAAACAGACAGAACATACCGGTATGTTCAGACGGTTTTTCAAAACAACAGTGTGACAGGGAAACGACATTTGATTTGGCTTTCTGCTGGGGGATGTGACAGGTATAAGGGCAGCAAAATGGCTGTGGTCAGTTTGACTCCTTCCTCCCTTTTAACTGCTAGGTCAGAGGTTAGAGGTCATAGGTCAGGGTCATCCACTGGGGTATAAGTCACGGTACTTCAGAGGCCAGGCTGATCTCAGGGGTCAGAATGGTCCTGGTGATCATTCCCTTTAAGGGGTCAGTCACAGGACATATGTTCTCTTTTATAAGAAGTAACACAACACCTGCTCAAATTGCCCCACTAACAGGAATTGTACTCCACACAGAAATTTGCCTGTGAGTTTAGAGCAACTTTTTATTTTTATTTTTATTTTGCGTACAGGGGGGTATTTCACAATGACAGATTATAGAGCTAGCTGGCCAATTTGTGTAAACATTTTGGAAAAAAGTCAACTGAATTTCAAAAGTGAGCTCAAAACATTTGTTAGCTGGCTAACGTGTTTATCCTGCTTTGTGCAGTTCCCCCAGGTGAGTTTTGTCTTGGTTTGTGTGTATGCAAGTGAGTTGATTTTGGGTAGCTGTATGCAGGTGGCTGTGTGAGCGCATGTGTGTTGACTTTAGTGTGTAAAATGTTGCGAGGATGTCTGTGTCCATGTGAGATTGTTATCGGTGTTTGCCATTAGGAGATTTAAGGATACATGCACGCATGTTCAGCTTGCCCTGTGTATGTGTCAGTGGTAACTGAAGCCATGGTAGAGAACTCCTTCATGTTACTGTATAACCGAGCTGTCTCTGTTCTGTATTTAACTGCACACAATCTCGCCCTCCCCGTACTGACAGGAATGTCACTCTGTTTGGGGACTGACTCTGAAACACAGCAGGGTTCCATACCCGCGATCTGGCCTTCTCACCATTCAGTGCGCAAGCACCGCCGATCCTTTTGTCAACAGATACAGAGAGATAGGACACCGTATATGAAGACTGTAAACGGTGCGCCCTCTCTCTTTCTCTCTCTCTTTTGTGTGTACAGACCACATTTCCCTATCGCACAGTCAGACAGTAGCAAGACGCACAGTGCATCCGCTCAGCTCCCCATTGACGTCACCGTGGTATCACATGAACGAGCCGGGACCAATCCGAGACCTACAGTCAAAGTGCCTGGTTTCTTCACGAAGATAGGAGGAAAGGCAGAAAAGGGAACCGTGCCAATGAACTACTAAAGAAAAGACAAACGTCGCTCTTGGACTCTTTTTAATCAACAATTATTTTTTTATGTTTCTGATATTTGGATTATACCATCGCGGGGACCGGTGTAATGGATATAGCAATGGCCCGATCGTATTAAATAGCTCGTGGTGGGGGGGAGCGGAGCTCGGAGAGGAAGAGACATTTCTGTGGAAATTGTGCGCAGAGCAAGGAGGGCAGGAACCCCACATCCCCTGTCTTTCCCCCATCAGGGAATCCTCTCCTTTCGTCATTTCATGGCTTTTCTAACCTTCTCCCACCGGTTACATAGTTTTAATCATAACATTAAATATACGAGGTCGTGCCGTGGTAACTAGAGTGGTTCGCATTCGCTGTGGTCCCGGTTGCCTTTTTTTAAAAAAATCTAAATTACAATTCGCCTATTTTTCTTCTTTTACATAATAGTTTTTGTAGCGGCAGCGCTTGTCCCGCTGCTGGTACGGTGAAATATGGATTTTAACGGCAGCGGAGGGGGCAGCGAGCTCCACAACAATCAGTACCACCAGTCGGAGGAGAGTAAGCCGTTGCTGGGTGAGATGTCTACGCCGACGCCGCCGGAGGGGAACAATAATAAGATGGGCGCTGGGCCGGGTCGTAGAACCCTTCTCCACTGCAGCAGTGGGATGCGATACAAGCTCCTTCAGGAGGGGGACATTCAAGTGTGTGTGATCAAGCACCCTCGTACCTTCCTCAGCAAGATCCTCACCTCTAAATTCTTACGGAGATGGGAGCCCCACCATTTAACCCTGACGGACTGCAGCCTCGCCTCGGCCACGGTGAGGAATCCTCTCCCTCTGACTGTAACCGTGCGGCTATCGTTTGCTATCTAGCCATGTTGAATTATGAATCCTATAGCCTTTCATTAAACCCATTAACCATATATTACGAAATCTTATATCGTTTAACATGAGGGGACATGTCACTGTATTGACGACATAGGTCGTTATCCTAAGATTTGACACACCACGGTGTACAAAATGTTTCCGTCTTTTCTGTTTCTAATTTGGTTAGCTACAGTGTTGCGCTGTAGTTTCCTTCTGTGCAATTACACCTACTCGCAGCTGACGACTGGCTGAAGACACCATTGCATTAGCTAGCTGCCTTCATTTCATTAACCCATACTTAGAGCGTTATGTTTTAACATAACATCGTAGCGGAGGTGTAAAGAATAGGTAAGTGTATATTTGACAGACATGTAGGCTATCATAAGATTACTGAAAGAGGACGGCGATACATTTAAACACTGGAGGTTTCGGTGTCGTCCGTTGAATCTGTATTGTTTTGTGCTGAGAAGGAAGACATTTTCTACATCGGTGCGATGTGGTATTGAACAGGCCTGATGTAGATTTAACCCATAGAGACAATATTTTATACTGCCGCAGTTTGACACACATCGCATAATGTTAATGCGAGGAGTGTGAGACACACGGAACATGAGATCATTTACAATGCTAGGTCCAGTTCCTCGCACTGACCGACAAGCCTCCCTGACCTAGAATGTCACCCATCTGAACACAGTATTAAGTCAGGACCGATAAGCAAAAGGTGCAGGGGTCAAGTGAGACACACCCGTGTTTGCCAGATTATTACTTTCTCTTTGTAATATTCATTTTAGTTCATTATCAGCCGCACCTGACCTTGTCAGTATGTAGCGTTTTATTATTATTATTATTATTATTATTATTATTTTTATGTTGATCTCGTACTTTAGGCCGGAGCGTGGGCCTTTTAAAGGGAATGGTGTGAACCAAAGTGAAAGTCGGTTTTAAATGTGGAGAATTTGTGAAGTGCGTACTGTATGCTATTTAGTGTGTTTTGGGGACTTGGGGCGGAGGGACTGTAGCTGAAATGGGAGCTGTAAAAGAGAGGTATGCAGTGGTTAGTCTGTGGTCACTGGCGACTTCAGAATGAACTTTACAATGTCCTGTTATGGACATCTCCATCATGTGTAGAGTCCCAATGCTGGATAGTTTAAAAATGTTCGGGGAAACCAATAAAATCGAGCCCAAAATATAGAAAAGTAGATAACAATCCCATGCCTGTTACAAATAAATATTTTAGGAGGCAATACATTTTAGTGAACATGACTGTATGTATTCACACTTGGTTATTGTAGGCCTACATGCATTTCACTCATCCAGTGAATCTACTTGGTCTCTGAGAACTGTTTTTCACTGGTAGCTGTTTCAACTGTTTAAATGTGAACAGATAAAATGTATGCAACACAATGTATGTTTTTTCCTTATACATATCCAAAATATTCTCAAAAAGTCTCTAATTTTGCAATCCCAGAATTATCAAAGTCCTTGAATGCCATAATGTGGTCTGAGCCAAAGACTGGGGAAAAACCTCCAACATTTGAGAAATGTGAACACATGAATTCTTAGATGAGAAATCAAGCTCACTAAAAAGGGCCAAACACTTGGACCTGCAACAGCTGTACACAGGCTATATCACAGAAAAAAAACTGGTACAGCCAAAAAACTGAGCATGGAATCAGAGCTAACGACATTCAAAACAAGCAGGTCAGAATATTTAAACAGAGATCAAAAGCTATGGGCTTTAAGGTGCCTCTCTATTATACTCTTGGTTGTACATATCGTCAGTTTGTTTAAAATGAACCTGGGAAAACTGAAAGATAAACTATTAATGAAAAGCCAGGATTACTTTGAATATACTCTAGTCACTTTCAGTAAGCACTTACGAGGTAACAGAGAACACTTGGCTCAGCAAAGCTGTAGATTGGTTTTGGTTGTGTTTGTTGGCCTGTCATGCCCGGTTACTCTGCTGAGACATAAAACCAGTGAGCGGCTTGGTCTAATGGTTTGTTTGCATGCTTCACATGGATACTGTTAGCATTGAGCCAGTACTTATAAACTGTTTCAGTCTCTTATCATGGTATTTCTGTGCCACACTCCTATTTCATGATGGAAGATGCAGTCTTTAAAATGAATACATTGCCGTGGTCTCAGAGAAAACAAAACCACCTACACCTGCAAACCCATGCAACAATGTAAGGGTTTGGAACCCCTCTTCTATTGTGTGACAATTTTTTAAAAACGATTGTTTATAAAATAGATTTTTTTTTTTCAAACAAAATCAATCACCTGTTGACCTGTTTAAATTTGGAATGCTTTTTCATATGAGAACACATGTAAGCACCCTTGCTCATGAAGTCCGCATGACCAACTGCGTCACAGAGACCTATACGTACCCTACACAGTTTAATTCCTGATCTACTGAAACACAGCATCGGTCATTATAATCCATTTCACTGAGTAAAGAACAGCGTTTTCTTCCCGTCATTGCAAATGAACACATGGACTCTGGCCTCTCACGTTTATGGTGTCTTCCATGGTCTGTCTGGTCTGTGCAGTCCCAGCTAACATGGCAGCATGTATGCCTTCAGTGGTTTTCTCTGCTGCTGTGTCCATATGCGCTCTGTTCAGGTACACCTGGCCACGCACAGTGTTTGCCTGAAGCCAGTTTTGTTGATTTTATATCCGCATAACCAACTGAATACCTTTCATTTGTAATGGCCGTCAAGTGTTCCTGGCCCCAAACCCCTAACATCCCTTGTAAATACAAGTTTTCATTTTTAGTAAAAGAATACTAGTGAACTTGGAATTGAAGGACACAGAATGATTGTGTACCTACTTTCGTCTTTATTGGTCACTGAACTTATTCAGCATTCCGTTGATGTTTGACAAATCGTGCTAACTTAGGCCTAAATGTTCTTGTTTGAGAAATGGAAGGGCTTTCTTTTTGGTAATTCATTAAGTACAGCAGTGTCTCAACATACAACCATTCCCCGACCATATGTGAGCACATACCACCCCTACTCAAGAATTCGCTCAGTCTAAGCTGGTGGTATACAACCCTGGTCCTGGAGTGCCGGAGATGTTTTTGGTTTTTATTCGTTTTGAGCATTTTGAGATAATTTATAAGACAATGTAGTAAGGGGGATATAACGGAGTGAAAACCAGAGATGATGTTGCACTCCAAGACCATGGTTGTTTACCTCTGGCCTAGGCCATTTTGGGACTATGTTTCCATGTCCAATAGAAATGCAGCTGTCGCCCGTCACAATCTAAAGCAGGTTGTGACACTTCATTCATTGCATAGCAGCTGGTAAAAAAATAGCAGGTGTAAAGTAAATGTTGTACACATTTCCCTCCATTTTGTAGCTTATCTTCCTTGCAGAGATTCAATTTAAAAATGCTAACGCGTTTCTTTTCTGCAGCGTTCATTTATGGGAAGTGTGTGTGAACGGAAACTTCCTGATTCATTGTTCAACGAAGTAAAAAAAAAAAAAAAAAAGGAGAGAAAAAAAAAAGCACACCTACTTCCGTTCGGCCCTGTGTGGCCGTGTTGAGCATCAGGTCTGAAAATGAGCTGAGCAGAGACCACTGTTGGCTACGAGTTTAGCAATGCTTTTGAGGTAACTTAAATTCGACAAATCCCTGTGGCCACATCAAGGTGATTCTGAAGCCAGGCAAGCTGCAAACATGACATTAGTGTGGTCTGATGTGGACCGAATCACAGGAATGATATCCCGCTCGATTTAAAATAGACACTGACTTTTCAGTCTCCACAGTCACTGGTTGTATCAATCCTGCACTCCCTAAAGTTCAACCCTCTGACAGTGCTTCCATTATTCCTGTAGACTCAATGTCCTTCTGTCCCATAACTTACGCTTACTTAGAGCTCTCATCATGTTGTCGCGCACAAGAACATACTGTATACACATTTAGATGCGTTCTCAGTTTTTTCTGGAGCTGTTTGCTTATTTGCTGTTTATTGCAAAAGGCAGAATCTATTGGTGCATATTCAGACTGTCTCGTAGGCCCGCCATATAACTGTCATACAGTAGAGATGACGACAAAAGATATCGAGTCATAGTTCACAAGTCCTATCATGCTGGTAAGTAATGCAATCAGAAGTGTGCAACACAATAAGTGTGACACATTGGAATTTCCTATTGCATACAGTCTTTCAGCTTGGCACAACAGGTCAGACCTTGTGCAAATATGCACTTAAAGTATTTACATTATTTTCTCAGTTTTCTTTCATAAAAGTATTTGTTTTAGAATACGTCACTTACACATACAATATATTTGAGCATTGGAACATACCTTGTTCAAATGTTATAGTGTATTTGAAAGCAATTGAAATTGAATGTATTTGAAGTATGCATTTGTACTTAAAATTATTTGCAGTTAAGTATTTGATTTCTGTGTTATACTTGCAAATGTGCTCATGAATGAAGTACCATTTTTAAGTAACAGCCAACACATTTTATCTGTCTTTTTCATTTGTTTAATAGAAATTATAAACTCATGGACAATTTAACTGCCACATTTGCTTCATTCAGCAGTGAAGTAAGAAATATTACACTTATAACAGCACTCAAGTTACACACAGAATATAAGAAAAGCAGACTCCCATCTAATGTATATCTTCAAAAGTTAGTCAATAAACTTATAAAAGAAAAAATGGCTAATTTTAAACCATATTAATTAGCATTTGCTTGAAATAGTTTTTGAAAGAATTTGAAACTCCTGGAAATATTTTAAGCATTCTCAAAGTTTTTAAATATGTCAAGGGCAATGGATTTGTTTAGGTCTGAATATTTGTAAGTACTTCATGTAAATAAAAACAAAAGTCAAAATACAAATATTTAAGCACATTTTTGATGCAACACTTCCACAGAACCACATAAACAGAACAAATGCTCAACTTCTCTATGTGTATCTGTCTGTTTGGATCCTGGAACCACATGAAAATTTGGAAGCAACAATTTGTAGTTAACAATTAAATTATATGAATTACTGTATGTGAGTTAGTTGACATGACAGCAGTTATAGTAACACATGTAATTTTGGGTATTGAAAATAGTTAGCATGGTTTGCCATGCACTTATAACTGATGTAGCACAGAACATTTATTTTAGGCTGTAGCAAGCTATCTAAGTGAATGTCCAGAACTCAGTTTAACTGGTGAGCTAACATAAATGCAAATTTGTTTAGTTTTTGGTGTCTAATAGTTCCCTCTTTTTCAAATGATCCCGACTGAGCAACATGGGTAAAATAGTTCGATATAACTTCTCAATATGCAAAAGTTCAGACACATTGCTACATGAGCTGTGTTCTGAACCTGAACAGGCTTGAGAAATTTTAATAATGAAGCAACCTAAGAATTGCAACAGTTACTGATGATTACGTAAGGGCTATCAAAAATAATAAAGATGAGGACTGAGGCAGAAACTCATTTCATGCATCTCTACAAGTACAGATGTATACACAGTGTTCTCTGTTTGTTTTGAATTTTTAGCATTTTACAAGCAGATGCCTGCTTTTTACACCTCCTAAAATCAATAAACCTTCGCTTACAGTACTGATCCTGCTTACTCTTAGCCTTTGTCATTTGAATATTGAACATCATTCATTTTTCCCCGTGTTATTTTCACAGTTTTAACAATGAGTACATTAACGTTGTACATTGCCCTGCACGAAAAAAATAAAGGAGGATGCAGTATGTCCAATATAATCAGTGAAATCAAATCATACTCCTGTTCATTCAATTGCCAGCTGTGGCCGTCGGCCCTGCAAAGCACTGTGTTATTGACAGTAGTGTCATTCTGTGAGAGTGGGTTTCAGTTGGCAGGATGTTCCCTGCCACGTCCGCTGGAGCAGCTCGCCTGGTCGGTCATGTGGTTAGCTGACTGTCTGTGGTATTTGTGTACATGGTGAAGTCTTCACGCGCTTTGACTGTAAATCTTAGGCAATGCACTACGAGGAGAGTTGTCCCGTTAGGCACTTTCTGGTTTATGGGTTTGCTACTCAGTGCACTTCAAAATTGACAGTTGAATGTTGCAGCAACTGAACAGACTTTATAAATATATTATAAAGCATTTCAAATTTTGGGTGAAAAATGATGGTAGTTGAGACCGACACCTTAAATACACTGGTACACATAACCAAAGTGTAACAATTGGAAAAATAAATGATACTGTTCATACATCACACTTATGTATCTGATTCAGCTTCTGATGCATCAAACAAGGCTTTTAATGACATGTTGTATGGTGGATCACAGGAGCAGGTAGATACCACTGGGTTTTAAGTGAAATGATTTAGATTTTTCACCAGCCTGTGCAAATTATGTAAGAGGTTTATTTGAAAATGTTTGCTAACCAGTTAGTTTTGTCCCTTTGTCTAATTGTGGTTATTAGATTATTTAATTTTTTTTAATCAATGGCAAATGTGATGGGTTGAATGCTCCCTCTTTCCATCAGTGTTTGGGATGGAAAAGGCATAACCTCAACAGAATGCCACTTCTGAAGTTATATCTGTTTGATCAGGCAGTGTTTTTTGAGTTTCATATCTCAGATGTTCTACTGTAGTAGCTCATAACTGGTTATTGATAATTGTGGGAACATGGTATGACTAATATCATCAACAGTATCAACATGACAGAGTACAATTACATTGACATGACAAACTCGAAGTTGTATGTACTGAGTTGTCTGACCAGACTGGGAACTGAAATTGTTGATACTCAGGGAAGGTGGTTGCTCAGTTCGGGGTTGTGTGCTTTGTCACAGCCTCATGGTGACACAGTCCTGCTGTCACACTGTCTAGTGGACAGGCGAACACACTTGGACAGACTTGCACAGACATAGGCTTACCCAGAAATCCCTCCCTGAATCAAGTGAAACAACACAAACTGGCTCTACACCGGAAAGTAGGTCAGTTCGTCAGAGCGCTGATGTCGTATTCCGCAGTCCAACACACCCAGCCAGTTCCTGTCATTTCTGGATCATGTGACTGGATAATAGATACTGGGGTGGAAAATGATATGAATGAACGATAAAAAGAAGGCTTTGGTTCAAAGCTTTACCAAAACACAAACTGTGGCCCTCCCATTATTGAAAACAGCGTCACTATTGCGTAACGCACCAACCCAGAATGTGAATGTTTGTCATTCCTGACAAAATACGTGGAATTAAAAGCTTGTGTCATTTCAGCAGAAAGATGAGTGGGCAAGTGAGGAAAACAAGTAAACTGTTTGGATGAACCCCCAAGTTGATGGGAACATTTCCAGAGGTCATGAAAAGGGGTCCCCTTTCTGAATGTCACCACCAGAGTGATCTGTGTACTTTCAGTTCTGATTTGAGTTGCGCGGAAGTAGGTTTTGAAAAAAATTGTGCTCATTAGCAGCCCCCGCGCCCACACACACAAACACACACACACACACAGGTGCAAACACACAAACAGGAGCAACCTCATATACATGAACACAATGACGCACACATACACGCAAGGCAGTACATTGCAAATGGAAATGTATGAAGGGTATTCCAGCACCATTCACCATTGTGAAAAAGGGACCTCCTGAGTTATCATGGTGATATGGCCCAATAATGAGGGGCGGTTTACCTTCCAGTCCAGGCCTACGTGGGCCGTGGGAGTCATTGATTCTCCAGAATAGCAAGCAAGACTGACGCATCCAGTCAGACATCTCCCGACGTCACCGCTGAGAAGGAACTCCCTTAGAACATCCATGAATCCACCTGTTGCTACATGCCCGTCTACGTTTCCAAGTATGGTCACCCTAAAAACACTCTTCTCAGCATTCGTTTTGTGTATGTGTACTGGCTGATGTGGCCAGTCTCTGTTGGTAGCATCTCTTTCTTCTGTCTCTCTTCCCGTGACTGAATGTGTGGTCAGTTAAGATGCAGGGTGTTTTTTTTGCTGTTCTTGCATACTGTTTCCTGTTTGGTATGAGGTCAGAGATAGAGGGACAGTTTTATCGCTCTTCATGATTTTAGCCCTCTCCCTTACTGTTTTTTGTTCATGTGACAGAAAATGTTCATGAACTTGGAGCCCTTCCCCCTCCATTTTGAAGCAAGTGTGTAAGCTTTTATCCAAAGAAACTTGTAGTTGATTAGGTTAATCGGGGACCTACAACCCCTAGGGGAACCGAACCAGTAACCTCCTGGTTAGGAGTCCTGTTCCCTAACCATTCTACTACAGTAGTTCACTCTACTGCCACTATGTCTTCCATTCCTACCCACAGAAAACTGAAAATGAAGGTTGTCCTGCTGGCTGCTGTAGTACACTCAACTCATAAGTCTGTTTTCCACGCTGCTCCCCAGCATACTGCGGGAGAGCTAGCTGTGGTCAGATGAGAGCGGATTACTGACAACACCTGGCAACCCGTAAACGCCTGGCACTTTTGTAGGCGGAGCTTATGCAGCTGTATCCTCAGGGGCTCAAGGCTAGCTGAGTCCCAAGGCAGAGCCAAAGCAGTGAGCTAATGACAAGACCAAGACTCAAAACAGCTATGTCCTGGATACAGGGCTCAGCTGGTGCTTGCGATGAGCTCATCGACCAGTTGAGCTTCCAAGGTTCATATTATTTAAAGAATATTTAAGGAATATGAACCTGTTGGAAAATCAGATAAAACATTGTGTTGGTGTGTGGGAGGGGATTGCTCTCTTAGCTCATTGAAAAAACCAAGTGGTGTTGTTAGGTGGCTCATCTTATTAAAGGCACTCATCTAGTGTGTCGATGGCTCCACATCCACAGTATATCTTTGGCCCTGACATCACCTGGAGAGGGTGAGATGTCAGAAATTGAGCATTGTAAAATACAGGGGAAGTGCTTGGTGTTCCTCTTCTTTTTAGGCCTGGGCCTGCCCTCTATGTAATATACCTGATCAACACTTCCTCTTAATAGAAAAGGCAATGCTGATCCCAGATCAACAGTCCTGGGTAAGAGTCCTGGTTTTGGATCAGTCTTGCTTTCAAGCTCAAAATGGATAGGCTATGAAAATTGGGATTTGGACATGGGCAACCTGATCTGAGATCAGTGCTTTTCCTTTGAGAAACTTCATGGATATGGACCCCTGACTCAGAAACAGCCACTCAGGGTGAGACGAGACCAGCATTGGCAGTGTTAGACTGACTGTGGGCAGAATATAGACCCCTGACTTACGTCCACCTAAATACATTACTTTGGATTCATTTTCTTTTACGCTTGATGACTGGAAAAGTTCAAAAATAATTTCAAGCCACAGCGAGTGATGTATTTTAAATGATAACAGGACTCTGTATTACTGCAACCTCCACTCTGTTCCTCTTGTCTGGTTCAGTGTTTGGATACGTACTTGATATGTGGCAATCAGGGACACTGGCTCATTTCCACCTGGAAAAGAAATTTCCACCAAACGTCTATGAATAGCATGATAAATTAAAAACATATTACAGAATATCCTGTCATAAAACAGAACGTCTAATTCATTGGAGGCTGAGTTTTTTTCTGAGAATTTTTTTTTCCATTAGCTGTGTCAACCCCGTTGCGACATCTTAAGGTGAAGAAGGTGGCAAAGGTGAAGATGGTATGGCTAAACCACGCTTCCACCTGCAACCAAATTCTCTCCTGTGCTAAAACATATTTGTACCATTTGCTTTTTTTACGAGTTCTAAGGACCTCTGGAGCCCTTAACTGAGGGCAGACTCAAACCCACAATTCAAATGAATATCATAACGTACCTAAAATCTCTGACCATGGTGGCTGAATTTTTTTTTTTTTTTATTGCAGAATTATTGCCTGATGTCTGGGAAAACACTGCTTTGTTTTCCCCAGTTGAATATAGCAGCGATAGTAATTTGGAATGAGATCGATAATCAAAGCCGTAATCGCCTGTCTCAGTCTTCGCACGATTGCACGGTGCTGATTGGCTGATCGGCGGCATCCAGCCACGGTACCGCCGAGGTGTCTGCGGCTGAGGGAAGCGAGAAAAACAAAGACTCAAATCGCAAGCGCCAAAGCCGAGGTGCGGCTGAGCCAAAGGAAGAGGAGAAGAGGAATCCGTCACTCTTTTTCCTCCCCTGCTCTGCTCTGCTCTGCTCGATGTCACCTCTGCCATGTCTACTGCTGGAAGTGTTGGTGTTGTGGTAATGGCAGCAAAACAGCTGACGCATCTTGCAGCTCATTTTTTTCAGGTTTTTATTTGAGTCAGAGCAATTGTATGTGTTGGAGGAGGTGGTGACTGTGGTATTTATGTAACTGGAGAAGGGAAGTGTGGTATATCTTTTTTTTTTTTTTTTTTTTTGGGGGTATCATTGAACCTCTGAATGTTACTAACCAATGCCATGAGTGTATAGGCAGAATAGGCAATGTGGAGCATCTCTGTATCTAGCAAACCTAGGTCAAAATGAATACAAATAATTTTTTCATGTGACTGAATATTTTCATGGACCTGTTGAAGTGTTTTCAAGTTCCTCAAGCACCTAACAGCTTTTAAAATAGATATTTAACCAAGTCAGGACAGTAACGTATGGCCCTCCATAGGAGAGGTTAGTTGTGATGTATGCATCTTTGCATTTAAAGAAGGCACAGTATAGTATATTCCTATTTAACAGGAGTATGGTCAATGTGTAGTTTATGTGTATGTAGAAGAGGAGTGTGGTATGTTAGTATAAATAGGAAGGGGTATGGATGTAAGTGGAAGAAGGCAGCTGGGTAGCTACAGAAGTAATTTTTGCATCTCCTCCAAAGGATGAGAGCTGAGTATATAAAACACATAGTTTCATCAGTGATCCAATGATGTCATTAAGAGTTGAGATGGCACCAAAAAAGCAACATCCTGTGTTCCGAGACCCAAGTTCCTGCTCTAATTATCGCGGAACTGTTCCGGTGGGAGGCCCGCGAGTGGCAGCGTTCCGAACGCGGTGTTAATCATATGAAAGGATGGTGTTCGTCTGGGCTCTAATGAGCGCGCCCTGTTGCCGAGGACGTCTGCGTGTGCAGGGTCCCTCAGCACGCCTGGCATAGCCTGTTTGTCTGAGCTGATTGCTCTCAGTGGCGAGGCAGTTTCTCAGAAACACCCACTCAGGGTGAGCCGAGACCAGAGTCTGCGATGTTAGACAGACTGTAGGAAATAAGTGTGTGTGTGTGTGTGTGTGTGTGTGTGTATATATATATAGTGTGTGTATGTGTGTGTGTGAGTGTGTGTATGTGTGTGTGTGTGTGCACGTGGGTGTGTGTATGTATGTATGTATGTTTGCTGTGTGTGAGTGTGTGTGTGCACGCAAAGCAGTATCCACAGCCTGTATGTTTCTCTGTCTCTCTGCCATGGACAGACTGTTTGATTGCACAATAAAAAAATGTTTAATTTACTGGGAAGGGTAAATACACTTTCTCAAACACACACACACGCTCAGACACACATACACTGGCCCATCTCTCTCTCTCTCCCTCTTCTCTCTTTACCTCTTGGCAGAACTGCAGGATCCGGCAACAGTTCCAGTATTGTGACTGAAAAACATTGCATTTTTACATTATTTGTATTTGCACAGACAGCCAATCACACAAATGCAAAAGGGAGGACAAACCAGCTCCCACTGTGCATATGACCTTTATGCTCCCATGACCCGGAAGTATTTCCATCAGAAGTGTACCTCTACACACAGCGCCCAAAGCAGACTTCTGTCCTCATGTCATAAAGGTTAGCATGTGAGAGATTTAAAACAGAGTAGCTGCATGTAGCTTTTTCAGGCTGATTGGTTTTAATTGTGGTCCTAATCAGTATCCCAGATCTGTCTGTCCCATGACAGTCTGGCTGTCTGTCATCTCCACAAGCAGAGACTACTTCTGTCTTTCCAAAAGAGATGTGGCTTTTTTGTGCCTGCAAGGACTTGAGTGACTGCAGGGGATGGGGTTGCAGGGTCCTGTTTGGTGTGACTCAGGTCTCAACATCAGCCCCCTTAACCTCACTGTGTTACATCCTCTGGGTCGGGACCCCATGCCCACCTGACTGTCAAACACTAATGACTATGCAGAAATATGTGAAAGCTACCTCCTGAGCTGGCTTGAGTTTCAAAGCCAGTGCAAGGGCCTTCACTGTGTGTCATGGCAGATTGACTGTTTGATTCTATTACGGGTTTGAAAAACATATATGTAACGTGACACAAGCATTGAAGTAGTGCTTATCTCTCTTAATTCCAGTTTGCTTCTCAATTGGAATAAAATAGAAATATTTCCAATGGTCATATTCAAAATGCAGGCATAACAAGAAGATTTACTGAAAAGGCAGCGTTCCATTTTGCGGTGAAGCTCTTTGTTAGAGAGCCACAGCTCAGCGCTGCAGCTGTTTCTTTGGTTGCATGACACGGGCTTCAGGAAGTCGCGATCGGTGAAGGAAAACGCAGATTTTTGAAGAGCGTAGCATAAAGAAATTAGTCTGTCCATTTTTCTGTTTTAAGTCTGTCTGCTACAGTGGTGTGTCGTGAAAAGACCTGAAAGTGTTTGTTTCCTGTCAGATGGTTTAGTTTGCGGCACTGTGCACCTGAATCCTGTAAATTTCCTCTGTCTGCCCATCTGTCTGTCCGACTGTCCATCCGTTCGCATAGAGGCGAGCGTTTGATTTCTTGGTTTCCTTGACAATGTAGGGGCATGATGAGAGCTTGTACTTCGCTCTGCCACCTCCTGCCTGGAAGAGACGGGAGACATTGACCAGGGTTACCATAGTAACAGTGCAGGATGTTGTTTCTATGACAACCTGTGGTGGTAGTGGATTGAATGCTCTCATCCTTTGAGCCTGCATTCACATTTCATTGTTACTGTTTTTTTGTTTTGTTTTGTTTTGTTCAGCAGAAGATGGGTGTAGCTCCAACTCAGACTAAAGCACATGCAAGCCGTGTACGTGTCTACTCGTATGAATGTACATGCACACGGTGTACAAGTGCAAGTGCCTCTGTGAGTCTTACCATCCAGACATGAGGACAGAAAAAGCTGCTGTTTTAACCTATGTTGTTTCCCACATTTCTTTAAAGTATGTTGTTTACAGTGGAGTTGCAGACATGTGAGTGGCTGCATTATGAGGTGGGGTCATGGGGAATGGGGGGTGGAGCGGGCACAGGAGCTGTCCTGTAGCAGGGAAAAGGATAAAGACACTATTCTATAGCACAGGGAGTGAGGACAGAGGGACTGTTCTACATAGACAGAGTGAGCGAGATGCTTTTTTTCCTGCTAGCAGAGGGAGGGAGAGAGTGGCTGTTGAGCAGCAGAGGGAGGGGGGAGGACAGCCTGTTTGCTGTGGGCTGCATGTGACCTGCAGTAAATCAGGCAGCAGTGGAGGTGAAAGACAGCCATTATTTCTCTCCTTGAGGAGTTCAGGCGGAGAGTCAAAAACGCCTGGGAGATCTCATAACAATCCACTTGTTACAGTTTAGTCTTTAACCAAATGATTTGTGGCACAATGGAACAGTTTTGTGTGTGAAACTATCCGACTAATATTGGTATCAACATGGTTCTATACATTTTTAGTCATTGGGTTTTTTCCATGATGTCACTTCCTGTACTTGCCACCCTGTGATGTCTTACAGGGTGGACTTGTTAAATATATCTCATCCAAATGACTTACATTTGCGTGGAGACCCTGTTAGCTGCTCTTGGGATTTTAGGATGCTGGAAATTGAGGTGTGCATTGAAAAGTCACATGGGTGAAGTGGACGAATCATGTGGCCTTCTCAGTGAACAACAGTGAGCTGGCTGCTCGGCTGTTCACTTGGCTGAGAAACCACGGGTGCAAAGACCAGCCAGCGTTCTGCAGGGGTA
Source organism: Albula goreensis (assembly GCA_022829145.1). Taxonomy (NCBI): domain Eukaryota; kingdom Metazoa; phylum Chordata; class Actinopteri; order Albuliformes; family Albulidae; genus Albula; species Albula goreensis. The sequence goes on from CM040755.1 coordinate 27,781,281, forward strand.
AATGCAGCGCAGACTGCGTAGCTCAGCTGGTCATCTGCAGTGGGGAGAACAGGCGGCTGGCTACATGCAGCTGTGTGTGTGTGTGTGTGTGTGTGTGTGTGTGTGTGTGTGTGTGTGTGTGCGTGTGTGTGTGCGTGCGCGTGCGTGTGTGTGTGTGTGTGCGTGTGCGTGTGCGTGCGTGCGCGTGAGAGTGTGTGCGTGTGTGTGTGTGTGTGCGTGAGTGTGTGCGCGAGAGTGCGCGAGTGTGTGCGTGAGTGTGTGCGTGAGTGTGTGCGCGAGTGTGTGCGCGAGTGTGTGTGTGTGTGTGTGTGTGTGTGTGTGTGTGTGTGTGTGTGTGTGTGTGTGTGTGTGTGTGTGTGTGTGTGTGTGTGTGTGTGTGTGTGTGTGTGTGTGTGTGAGTGTGTGAGTGAGCCAGCTGTGTGTGTGTGTGCGTGGCCCCTCTGTGTGTGTGTGTGTGTGTGTGCGTGTGCACTTTCACATCAACAGCTGACATTCTTGCTGAGGGTTGGGCTTGTATTCCAAGCCTCGGACAAAGAAAAAACAGAGAAAAAAAGTTTTTTTTTTTTTTTAACTAAATTCTTAAACAGTTGTTTTCCTCCAAAAACATCAGCCAAATATAACAAGGTTAACTCATTTAATTTGATGAGTGGGTTGCAACACATTTGTCACTTAATGTTCAGTAAATTTAAAGTGTGCTGGTATGTGTGTCCGTGTTTGTGTGGGTGTCATGGGGGGCAAGACAGCCTCATAAATGAAAGAATGTGATACCTTTGTCGCCTGCCCACATAGCGTTTTGTTGGGGTATGTGTAATGGGGTGTGATCGTGTGTTTGTGTCTGTGCGTTACGTGCGTGACCTCTGTCTCTCTCCCTCCCCCCCCAGCCCACGGGCTACATGGAGACGTCCCTGTCCTACAGCAGCATTGAGGAGCTGCAGATGCTGTCCTGGGACAACGCGCCCAAGTACTGCCTGCAGCTCAGCTTCCCTGGTGGGACCGTACTACTGCAGGTACAGGCACCACGCCATCATATCATATTATATTACATACAAAGCTATCACACTCTACTATTTACAAGACTATATTATGTGTGCATAATGTAGCCATGTTAATAGAGGTATCTGATATAAACAGTACATTTACTGAATATGGGCATCCATATCTGCATGTATATGCATGTATATATGTACCTATATGTACCTGATATATATACTCATGTATAAGTCCATTCTCACGTACATTTTAGGGCTGCACGATATCTCGCATTTTAAAAAATATCGCAAATGAATTTATCGCAATAAGCATATTGCGATGCGTTGCGATGATGGAATTATTTTAGTTTAATAAGCTGATGACTGTATGGAAATGTAGAGAGCAGAGAATAGTCGCACGATCGCAATTGGCTCTTGAAGCAAGCACGCGCACACTGATGATGTCATGCGCAAGGGAGCAATGAAGAAGCACCTCGGTTGTGTGGCATATTATTTAAGGTTTTGAATAAACTTCAAAATAATTGAAGCTGATTAAATACGAGAATCTTTTGTTTATCGCATCGTGTATCACCACCGCGATAATCCATAAATGAATTGCAAATTGCATTTTTCTCCATATCGTGCAGCCCTAGTACATTTACATATGGACACACACGTTTATACTTAAACACAAACAAGTGCATTCAAAAAATACAAATAAACATATGCCAGGGTACACACAACACACACACACTTATGCAAACACAGACACACATACATCCTAGCAGATTCTTTGCATGTTTATTTGTGTGTTTATGATTTTCTGTCTGACTGTGATTGCAACAGTGACTTATCTGTCTGTTTCTGTCTCTCAGGCGGCCAACAGCTATCTGCGAGACCAGTGGTTCCACTCCCTGCAGTGGAAGGTAGTGTAAACTTTCCAACTGTTGAGGTTTTTCTCTTTGTGTTTATTGTATGCAGAACGTATTTACAGAAAGCTTCTTGTATGCCTGTGTGTGTCTGTTAGAAAAAGATCTACAAGTACCGGAAGGTTCTGACCAACCCCAGCCGCTGGGAGGTGGTTCTGAAGGAGATCAGGGCTCTGGTGGACCTGGCCCTTACCTCCCCTCTGCAGGATGACTCGATCCACCAGGCCCCTCTTCTGATCATCTCCACGCTGCTGGCTGAGGTATGGGGGTCAAAGGTCAACCCAACCCTGCTGGGGGAGCGCATGAGAGCGGGGCAGGGTGATATCTACACCCCCTTGGTTGAGGTAGGGGGGTGGTTGGTGGGGGTGGGGCATTGGGTCATGTCTCTACCCTGCTGGGTAAGGGGGCGTGGAGTGGGGTGAGAGGGGTGTGGGTGGGTTGGACATGGGGGTGAGTCTCCAGTCTGCTGTCTTTGGAGGGAAAGTTTGATGGTAACATCCAGTCTTGTCTGTAAATCCATTGTTTTTCCTCTCTTTGTCTTTCCAGAACTCGAACCTGAGTGCTCAAGAGCATGAGAATATTATCGTGGTGAGTGCCTCTGCGTGCGTGCATGCATGTGTTCTTTTTTGTAAATGGGTAGAGTCCTCCTCTGTGTAGTAAGTGAGGAGCACTACTGTTTACTTTGTCTCCTCACTATTTACTTTGCCTAGTGTGTGTGCGTGTGTGTTGGGTGAGGTTGTGTGTGAAGTGGCATCTTATTCCTATAGGTGGAAAATGAGATCTCATGAATCCTACGGTGGGAGGGGCTATAGTAATTTACTCAGTGAAACACAATAACTGTTCCACCTTAGTCATAGCCTGGTAGTGTGTAGTAGCCTCACCTATCTTTACATCACAAAACCTCATTCTCATGTCTATATTTGTTCCCACTCATTGCTCTAGGCCATCGCCCCTCTACTGGAGAACAACCACCCTCCCCCTGACTTGTGTGAATTCTTCTGCAAGGTAAACGCCATGCCAACCATGAGCCTCATGCTTTTTTTTCTTGTTTTTTTTACTTGTCACCTGCCACCACTCGCACCAACCCACAACACTAAAGGTATGAAAGGTCACAGAGTTCACACATAATGGAGTACGTCCCTGGGTTTGTGGGTTGCCGTTTTGGAACATCTTTACCTTGTCACGCAAATGAGTAAACATGAAAAAGTGGTTGACGTTGCTTTAGCCTGCAAACCATTTAAAAAGAAATGCAAAATTGTGCTCATCTTGACAACCAAAACTAAGATGCTGATGTTGTGTCATTTCAGATGTTGTCTTTTTTTGAGTTGGGTATTTGTCTGGCTAGCAGGACAGACAGAAAGTTGAATAGGTATCGTTTCCCAAATACCTGATTGTTTAATTTTAACAATGCTTTGATAGCTTTATAGCCTGTTGCCTATGTTGCATCATTTTATATAACTAATAATATTCAAACAATAGTCATACAAACATCTTGATGGAAAATTAGATGAGCTAATTACAATACATGATAGAAGTGCTTCTTGGATTAAAGTAACCAGTTTCATCACAAATTTTAATTGTGTAGAACAATATAGAACTGAAAACAGAAAGGACAGTAATGCTTTCATATTTGTTACTGCATACTATAATGCACAGTCCATACAAACATGTGATACTGACTATAGCATACAGACTGATATATTTTTTTTATATGCATTTTGATAACAGTCACATTCATTCCAGTAAAGGGGATGAAATGATTTTACCTTCAACAATGGTCTTCCTCACTTCATGGAAAGCATGAAACACAATTCCTAAGAAAGGTCTGATGGGGTACTGTTAATGGCAAGAGTAGAGTACAGCTTATTCTGCCTGTTTAGCAATGGGCCTCCGTAGTTAACTGTGTTAATGTCGCTGGAGCTCTGTAACCTTAACTACAAGTTCACTTTGTGTCCTCCTACAGGGTGTACTACAAATTTGTTTCACAAATGAATTTGTTGGCATTTAGCCCATTCTGTCAGATGAAACGTAATAGGAATGGCACGTAAAACCATGAAGCATTGGTTAGCCTATGGCTCTAAATATGCTGTGCTGAATTTGGCAACAATGACAAGCTGTATCAAAAGAAAGCCTGGCAGTTAGATGTTATGTAGCTTATTGAGTCTCTGGGGTGTGACTTCACCTGCAGTGGATGTCCCACTACACAAATATTGACCTATGTTTATCCACTCGTCAACAGAAACTAAGGTTCGGGAAAACATATTGCAAACATTGGTGTTTTTATTTGAAGCCCCTATCATTACCACTTGTATATTGCTTGCTTGGCCAAATTTTATCCCACAAGTGCAGTTGCAGTGTAAGGTAACAAAATCTTGACATTGAAAAATGTCTCTTGTTAAAGTTCACCCCCACCACCATTGAGAAGTTTGTCTGAGATCTAGTTTCAAACGCTGTTTCCACTCTCATTGCCGTTCTAAAATGCTGTACCACCCCCCGAAAAGACGAGACAATTTTAATATGTTATTTTTTGTTACCGCAGTCTACCTATCTAAATTAGGTAAGGGCAACAGAGGCATGGTGCATGTTCCAGTCCATGGTCATTATTCCACAAATGTTAGCAAATGGGGACAAATTAGTTCTTAAAATGTTTTAATAAATCACACGGCTCCATGCTTTCAAACAAATCCACACAAAGCATCTCGAGTTGGATAAGGTGCTCCAACTTGAAGTGTAACATTTGCGCTGCAGCTCCAAAGCTGTACAACAAGATGGTTTTATTTTTTTTTTCTTCCTAGGAAATCGTAGCCGTAGCCTGATAGCCATAACCATAAGTAATTCTGGCAGATAACCGTGGTCTTGGCATGTTTAACCGAGTGGGCCAGCGGATCTGTTGTTCATCATTGATAGGGTATTGCGTCATCAGCTCGCTATCCAAAATGTTGTCAAACATTATCTGCATGCGGAGGGAGGTCGGCTGTACGCGGTCCCACTACCGTCATGCAATCTGCAAGCTTCGCCGTGGCTGAACAACTTCATAAAAAAAATATGTATATGCAAAAAAACAAACAAACATGTAACCGCAAGTCTATTTCTTCCAGCTAAACGCAGATAAAATAAAGAACTTCAGCACCTGTAGCAGATGTAAGCAATGCAAGTTATGACTGGCATTAGTGCTGATGATAGTTCATATTGTTCTTCACTTCAGGTTGAGTCACCGATGGCTGAGTTGACATTTTCTCAGTGGTTTCTCAGTGTTTAAAGGAGAATAGAAGGTGTTACAAATTTCAAATTCACTTAAATCTGTGATGTATGTTCATTTTTCATATGAGACTAAATAAGGGGATGAGATCCAGACACTTGGAAATATTTTTATCTTTCAAGGGCATTTTTTGTGTCCTTTGACACACTTTCCTGAGCCATTTTTGGTTTTTCGGGGACACTAACTCTCAGGGTGTACCGTTCAAATAGAAGGGGCTGGAGAGTATATTCCCTTATATCATATATCTCTACGACCATTTTCATATACGTTTATAGCCATATAACTCTGCATACACTGTGAATTTGAAGTAACACAAGTATATAAAGAGTGATTATTGACACTGTCTTGATAAAACATTACAGAAGAAGCACGATTCGCATAAAGTTGTTTTAGGATAGTAAAACAGACACGTTATGCTAAATGGAATATAGTTGTACTGTGGATCAGTAGGTTTGAGTACAGTTTACATGGATTTATAAAATAGAGTTTCCTGAGATTTGTCACTGCAAATTTGTGGTTTTATCTATCGTAATGAACATTGAACAATTTCAACGAACGTCGAGAGACTGGTTTCAGGAACTGCATGGATCGGCCTAATGTAAACAGAGAAGGCCCCACTCATATTGCTAATGTTAGCCACTCTGCCTTTCTGGGTAACCCGTAAAGTCAACAAGCTAAGTGGACTTGCTGGACATCCATGTAAATAGCACTCTTACTTCAAACAACACAATTTTTTTTACTTTCAGGGAAGGAATTTTCATGGCTTGTGCTGCAACGGGGATGTCCAAAAGTTGCAACAGAGCAGAGTCCTTGAGCCTGCTAGCCAGCTGGCAATCCGTCTCTCAACATCTTTGTTATTTCTTTGTTGTGAATTTACGTCCCTTTTTAATGAGGGAGATCATTTACAGAAGAACATGTGCCCAGCAGTCTCCATAGATGGGTTAGTCATTTGGAGACTGCGTTTGCAACGGTGGACATGGCGGCAGTTTTGTGTAATGGTTAAGGAGCTCACTGATGGGCTGTGTTGATCATACTTTAGTCTAGTCTTTTAAATGGAGATGCGCAGGATTCATTTTTGAGTTGCCAGATGCCTGTTCTGAGGTGTGTATGTTGTGTGTCTCCCAGCACTGTAGGGAACGTCCTAGGTCAATGGTGGTGATTGAAGTGTTCACCCCTGTGGTGCAAAGGATCCTCAAACACAACATGGTGAGTGTTTCTGTACTCAGTTACAGTGTGCAGGGCTCAGATACAGCATTGTGTTCAATGTGTGTTATCTCATCGCTGCCGTCTGTGCTGTGACTCACTCTCTCGCTCTTTCTTTCCCACGGCGTGTCTCGCCCCCCTCTTTCAGGATTTTGGAAAGTGCCCCCGGCTCCGTCTCTTCACCCAGGAGTACATCCTTGCCCTCAACGAGCTCAACGCTGGGATGGAAGTGGTGAAGAAATTTGTACACAGGTGAGCAACGCGAGTGTTTCTCTATACACTTAGAAACACATGCTCAGCATATACTCATGTTCATACATACTCACACAAAATGTGTATTACTGTGGAATATATTGTGCGTGTGTGTGTGTGTATCTGTGTCTGTGTGTTTGTGTGTGTGTGTGTGTGTGTGTGTGGTGTATACACTGCATGGTTTGTAACCTGAATCTGATTGTCTGTGTGTGTGTTAATGTCGCTGTTTCAGCATGCACGGCCCAACCGGTCAGTGCCCCCACCCCCGCGTCCTCCCCAACCTGGTCGCCGTCTGCCTGGCTGCCATCTACTCCTGCTACGAAGAGTTCATCAACAGGTGGGTCCCTGCTCCTGCTGCACCAGTATGTCATAATTAGATTGGATCATCTTATTACATCATCACTGTGTGCCATGGGGCCTAAGACCTCCCCTGGTGGAACTCCATTTCCAGAATCTGCAGTATTTCATCACTCCTGCTCAGGAGAGAGCACTCTCTGATACCCACATCGTCATGTTTCTCTGTGAAAACCATCATTAGGTGATTAGTTGAATTAAGTGTGTTTATGTTGGGGTAGAACAAAGGCCTGCACCTACGTCAACCCTTTTCAGTTGGGGTTGGCAACCCGTTAAGTGAATGTGAAATTCCTGAACCAGAAGTAATTGTGTATTTATGATGTAATCATCCCTCCCCCAGTCGAGACAACTCCCCCAGCCTGAAGGAGATCAGGAACGGCTGCCAGCAGCAGAGTGAGCGGAAGCCCCCCATGCCCCTGCGCCTGCTCCGCCCGGACCCGCCCACGCCCCCGCCCTCGCTGCCCCTCTCCCCGCCCCCCTCCATCGTCAACTCTAGCGAGATTCTAGTGGAGCTGGAGCGCAACAACAACAACACAGCCAACAGCAAGCTGAAGGGGCCTGCAGGGGGCGACAGCGAGCCCAACCTGATCGACTGCCTGCTGGTCAGCCCCACCCTCAGCGCCCTGTCCATCCAGCTGCCCGCCCAGGCTGACCGTGTCCTTGGCTGCTTCGCCCTCATCCTCAAGATGCTGTAAGCTCCTCCCACTCCTCCCTTCCTTCATTCATTCACTCAGAAAAATGAGAATCTAAATATTAACGTCTGTTTCCTTGTCATACACATAGTACACTGTTGTCATATGCCATAAATAATGGAGAAAGGCAGAAATTAGTAAACAGTAGAAGATTAGAACATTAGAAAAACAGTAATAAAGGTGTCAGCAGTACGGTAATAATAATAATAATAGTAATACATATCCTCTCTCTAGGTCTGACTATGATGACTGGAGACCAGCTCTGGCCAGCCTCCTGCAGCCCATTCCCTTCCCAAAGGAGTGAGTCCCCCCCTCTGCTTTTTTCCTTTTTCCTCATCGTTCCTGTCTCCTCCCTTACATCACCTCCCTCTTCCACACTCTGTGTCCACCCCCCTCCATGGTTAGGGGGAGGGGCCCAGACACAGGTCCACCCCGCCTCCATAGTTAGGTGGGAGGGGCCCAGACATAGTGTTGTTTTTGTGTCTTTTAAGACACTAATTGGCCTGATCAGTAGCTTTACCTTATGAGTTCCTCCCTGGGGGGTGAGCTCTGGGGGTAGGTGGTTTTGGCAGGCCGTCCCTTCCCCAAGGGACGGGCGCGACGGGGAGGATGGGAGCGCCGCTGACGTGGGTGTGTAAGCAGCTGGGTCCTGCAGGAGCAGGGTGGGGGGGCCATGCCTGGGGGTAGCCACTCCTGGGGGAACGACCGTAATTGGCTGTACAGCAATGGGGCTAATTACACCTCACCCACAGATGTCACAGCCGGCACTTGCCTGCGTAGTGAAGCTATTCTGATTCGCAACAACACGCCGATGCCACTCCCGCGGCACCCATTGCAGACCTCACGCACCCTATTTTCACCCACAAAGCCCTGTGTACCGCTACAGTGGAAACATTGTGTATCTGTGTATGCCCGCATGTGCAACAGTGTTTTTGATCTTTCTCTCTTCTTTTTCCGGTACAGGGCTCTCGCACATGCCAAATTCACAAAGTAAGTCTCTTTGCGGTATTCCAAGTGTCATTGTCTGTGTGTTTAAAACATGAGATACGAACCAACTGCCTGCTAAACCCCAGCCTTCTAAGCCAGAGCTAAACCCCCATATCTCTGTGCTGAAATGGGGTCAGTAGAGACAATTCAGACTACCGAGATCCTTCTTTTGGCAATCCTTCCTGTTTCAGATATAACGAGTTCCTGTGGTGGTTCCGGCACTTCATGAACACTCATAATTAGGCAGGCATTAAACATATTCTGATTCCGAATGACATAGCTGCTGAAAAAATTTGTCAAATATTAGTAGTAAGACAATCAGGACAAAATGCATTATGCTATTACTACTTTTTAGACTATGATCAGTGTAGAAGTGTCTGTATTATGGTTTCACTGTTCTGTACCTCTTTTTGTAGGGAACTGAAGTACGTCATTCAAAGGTTTGCAGAAGACCCCAGACAAGAGGTAAGTGTGTATGTGTGTGTGTGTGTGTGTGTACTGTGTGTACACAGTGTTACTTAATTAAGGAGGTCCGCCTTGACAACACAAGGCCTGCACCTAAGCAAGCGACTGGATAAAAATTTCCAAAATGTCATTGAAATAATTATAGCTGCAGTGATACCATATTCATGTTGTCGATGCAGTGACATACTGTTAGAAACTGCACACAAATACATGTTGTATTATATAATTGGAGGCCCAGCTGGAGAAATGCTAGCCTATTCGGAATTCATATCTCAATGATGAATAATTTCTCAGGAAAAGCAAAGAACAGGCAGCCATGCCTTTTGATTTGACAGCTGGATAAACCCCAGCCACATACACCACCCCCCCATCCTACCCACACACTCAAACCCAATGCTTCACCACCAAAGCTAACAAAGTTCCTATCAAAAACACAACAGTAGGTGGTGGAACTGCACTCACTCACACACATAGCTCTGCATGCGAGAGTGTTCGGGTGAGTGAAAGTCGTAATGGTGGAGTGTGTGTTTAACTCAGGTGTGTGTGTGTGCTTGTTGCAGGTACACTCCTGCCTCCTCAGCGTTCGCTCTGGGAAGGACGGCTGGTTTCAGCTATACAGCCCCGGGGGTGTGGCCTGTGATGATGACGGAGAGCTCTTCGCCAGCATGGTATGACCATGAGCCAACTAACTCTTTCCCCCTTCCCAGAATGCACCTCATCACCACACCACATCCTAACCACAATGTACATCACTTTCCTTCACAGTACCATCAAGTAACACCACAATCATTTGCATATAGGTGAAATTTCACTAAAGGAAAAAACATATATACATATACGGTCAAGTTTACCAACCACATGTTCGCTTCATTCTCTGGTAGGCTGCCTGTTGACATCTCAGCTGGAAATTCAGCATGTTCTGCAGTGTCTCTCACTTGTACCTGTGACATAAATCATTCATTTCAGTCTGAATAGTAAAATTGGCTCACCTTGAGCTTAATTGAAGTAAATTGAAGCTTAATTGAAGTTTGTTAGTCTGTCAGTGGAAAGGCCAGTTAGTCAAGCTTTTACACAGGCAAGCAGGAACATTTCCAAATTCCAAAACAGACAAGAACAGTCACCCCGGAATATGGTTGGCCTTGGAAAACATTTGGCCTGAATATGAGTGATAATTCTCTCTGTGTGCCTGATATTTTATGTAATCTTGTTTTGTTGTTATTACTATCTGATTTGTGAAGCAAACATTTGGTTTCTAGGTGGACCTCCATCTCCAATTAAATATGCAAGGGGTTTTTATTGGTTTTATATTTGTTGGTTTTTTCTTTGTAGGCTAGACTCTGATAAACACAATGTAAGGGCAAGACAGTAAGAGCAATGATGGACCTGTAGAGTGAAATTTGGAAAAACACTAATGTAGGAATGATTTTAAAGTCTTTTTATCCCCAGAATACAAAATGTCTGTATTGTCCTCTGAATTTTGCCATATTTTTGTTGTCAACTGTAGCTGAATTCGGCGGAAACTGTAGCTTAGAAAGAAACTGTTGTGTACAATCACACGCGCGGTTGGAATACTAGCATTCAATTGTTTACCTAACAAGTTCATGGTCACGACTGCAAACTCAAAAAAGCCAGATGAACCAGTGGGAAGAAACTTTTACCCTAATTTTAGAGCCCTATTTTACATAGCCCTGTTGTGCTTTATAAAGCAATACATTTTATACAAGCAGCTGACTGTATTAACTCTCAACAGAATATGGAGCCAAATGAATCACAAGGCAAATAAAAAGTTTAGTTCTCTTTAAGTTAAGTAATAATCTTGTGTGTGGCTGTCTGGTTTTCGTGATATAATTTCCTTGGTTATGACAAATCATTTTGCGGGTAGGTGGCAGTTTGTAGACCACTTTCAAAACGATGCTTGCATCACTCTCTCGTCTCGAGCCTAATCCCACATAAACTCACTACGTCAAGGATCTGATGCAGAGAAGGGAAATTCGCTGGAACCCCAACTGAGAATGTGCCGAAAAACGCATTAGCTGTGAGCAGCGCAGTTGACTTTACTCACCCTGCTTCCTCGAAATGTGTTGCTGCCCACACACGATCAACTTATTTTAACGCTCAGGACAAACCCTGTGTGTATTTCTCAAATAAAGTTCTGCACAAACTAAGTTGTTCTCACTGGAGACCAGTGTTTATATCTATATTAATAGACTAAAACCAGGTGCGTTGTGCACATCTGACTTGTGCTCGCCGGCTATGACCGATCCAAATTCTGAATATATTTTCTTGCTAAACACCCATTTAGGGGAATCAGATTCATCCATATTTTCTGGGCCAGGGGTCACAGCATTGGGGCCAGCAGCAGTCAGCTCAGTGGCATATCAAACACCATAAATAATGCATTCAGGATCACTTTCATGTCTGTAGTATAAGCTCAGTATTGTTATATCAGTCATAAAAGTGGTTGGACGTTCAGTGTTGAGATTGATGAGTCTCTGGGTCAGGGCCAGATTGTCATTGGTGCCAGGTCGCCATGGAGGAAGATAGGACTCCGCCTCTGGTTTCTAAATATGGCACAGTGGTCATAACCCTTTAGACTGCAGAGACGGAGAGAGAGGGACAGCTGCTGTTTCAGACTGCTCTCTGTAGGACGGCACCCCACCCCCTCCACCCCTCCTCTCCCTCTCTTTACTCTCCCTTAACCCCCAACCTCTCTCTCTCCCCTCCTCCCCCTTTCTCCTTCTTTAGGTACACATCCTGATGGGGTCTTGCTATAAGACGAAGAAGTTCCTGCTCTCTCTGGCTGAGAACAAGTTGGGACCCTGTATGCTGCTTGCACTACGGGCAAACCAGACCATGGTGGAGGTGTGTGTGTGTGTGTGTGTGTGTGTGTGTGTGTGTGTGTGTGTGTGTGTGTGTGTGTGTGTGTGTCTGTTTCTGTGTGTCTGTGTCTGTGTCTGTGTGTGTCTGTGTGTGTCTGTGTGTGTCTGTGTGTGTGTGTGTGTGTGTGTGTGTGTGTGTGTGTGTGTGTTTACACTGTGGTTCTGTGTTCATGTGTTTGTATTGTTATATCTGTGCGTGTGCATCCTTGCACCTGCACGCTGATCTCTGCTAGCGTGTGTACATGCACACACATGCATTTTTGCGCTAACGCATGCGATGCCTCTGCTGCGTGTCCCACAGATCCTGTGCCTGATGCTGGAGTATAACATCATAGAGAATAAGGACACTCAGCTGCAGATCATCTCCACTCTGGAGAGCACACAGGTCGGCCGTAGCATGTACGAGCAGCTCTGTGACCGACAGAGGGAGCTGAGGGAGCTGGTAAGAGCCCACGCAACTCACAAACACACAACTACACACATGCACAACGTAACTGCTCATCTGTACCGCACCACACCTCACAAACAAACAACTACACACATACACAACGTAACTGCTCATCTGTACCACACCACACCTCACAAACAAACAACTACACACATACACAACGTAACTGCTCATCTGTACCGCACCACACCTCACAAACAAACAACTACACACATACACAACGTAACTGCTCATCTGTACCGCACCACACCTCACAAACAAACAACTACACACATACACAACGTAACTGCTCATCTGTACCGCACCACACCTCACAAACACACAACTACACACATACACAACGTAACTGCTCATCTGTACCGCACCACACCTCACAAACACACAACTACACATATACACAACGTAACTGCTCATCTGTACCACACCTCACAAACACACAACTACACACATGCACAACGTAACTGCTCATCTGTACCGCACCACACCTCACAAACAAATCCATGCTTGCAAATCCATTTCATATTAAAAACAGAACCCGTTTACTTTTTGGAGTCGATCTGCTGCCACCTGCTGGTTGAATGTGGAAATGTTTGGTTCTTAATCTATTTTCTTTTATTCTCTCAGCAACGAAAGGGAGGTCCCACTCGGCTCACTCTTCCTTCCAAATCCACAGTGAGTGTCTGTCTTTGGCCACCTCTCTCTATCTTAAGGAGTTTACTTACTTACATTGTTTTTGTCTGTCTGATATTAGCTGCTAATTGCTGCGGTCTGCTGCTCTTATCTGTCAATGACCTTCATACTCCTCGTCCTTCTCCTTCATTTTTCCTCTCTGTCTCTCGTGTCTCTCACACTCCCGTCGCCCTCGCTCACTCTCCCTCTGTCATGTCCCTCCTTTGCCTTTCCCTCCCTCATTCTCTTTACCACCGACTTTTTTCGCCTCCCTTCACTTTCCTCATCTCCTTCCCTTTCTTTCAATCCCCCCACTCTTTCTCTCCCACTCCCTCTCTCCTCCTGATTCCCTTGGCACCCCGCTCTGTCCGACCCTCTCCCTTTCTCTCTTTCCCTCTTTAATTCTTTTCCTCTTTTACTCCTTCTACCCCCTCCTCTCTCTGCCCTTCCTTCTCACTCCGTTCCTTCCTCTCTCCAGGATGCAGACCTGGCTCGGTTGCTGAGCTCGGGTTCCTTCGGGAACCTGGAGAACTTGAGCTTGGCTTTCACCAACGTCACCAGTGCGTGTGCAGAGCAGCTCATTAAACTGCCCTCTCTCAAACAGCTCAACCTGTGGTCCACCCAGGTAGGCCTGCCCCCTCCCCTCAACACCCCAACCGCCCCCCCAACCAACACCTGCACACCTCAAACGGCAGCCACAAACTACACACCGCATCACCATACTGTAGTTTTACAAACGTGTTACCCCCCATTTTAAAATGTAACCATATCATGGACCAGGTCCTGCCATCCATTCAATTCTACATCCAGTCAGACCCTGTACCTGTCTACCTGTAAGATTATGGTTGCCTGTTTGTTTTGTTTTCGCGTATATGGGAAGAGAGTTGTTGTCTGGTGGTTGAGATCAGAAGTTATTCAGCAAATTGGTTTTAGAGGAAAAGGGCAGATGGACATGAACTCAATGCTGTCCAAGAACATTTGTGTTCATCTATTAGTTTGTTTACTTTGCCTCATTTAGTTTTGATTCATTGCTTAGTTCCTGTAGTTTGTTACATGTTGTTTCAGTAAATCTTATGCTGGTTGATCAGGCTCGATACCTTACTTCTGTGGTTTTCATTGACCTGAGGACAGATGAGATGAGCTAACACAGATGATTCAAAGTAAACCAGTAGAACATTGCTGACCACAGACAAGTGGACAAGCGGTCATGAAGTGGAGCCGTGAGCGGCCTTCCCAGGATGCTTAGCTTTGAGAGGCTTGTGACCCTGCGGTTTGTTATTCTCGTGCTGAAGTGGCAGTGTTTCCTCCGCGGGGAATGTGAAAGCCTCCGTTTGGGACTAACACAGAGCTGCAAGCCACCTTAGGCCTGATGCCTGTCACACTCACAGGTTAACATTGTGCTGAATGTTTAGGTTGTAAAAACAACTTACCGCTGATAGTATCTCACCCGAGCCCTTTCTCCCTCTCTTCTTCTCCCTCTGTTTCTCCGTCCTTATCTCCCTCGCCTCCCTCTCTCCTGCAGTTCGGCGATGCGGGCCTGAGGTTGCTTTCGGAACACCTGGCCTGTCTGCAGGTGTTGAACCTGTGTGAGACTCCTGTCACTGATGCTGGCCTGTTGGCTCTGAGCTGTAAGAGATACCAAACACTTACCGCAATACACATACAGACACACACAGACGGCCTCTTCTACACAAACCCACACATGAGACAGCTGCATACACAATATAACACCTCCACTACACAATACTTTACCACACTCAGACGGGCACACACTCACACACACACAGGCCACACATGAGACACAAATGTACATCATCCATACACAACATGGTACAACACCACGTTCAAACGGCATGTACGTGTGTGATCAAGCTGCGTGCGGTGACAGTGTATGTTTTAATGCTTGTCTTTGTTAATGTGGATGTATTGTCCATCGCTTCTTAATCATTGCTTTACCCTTTTAAAAGGGATATTTACCTCAGTGGGACTTTTCTAGTGAAATAAAGGACAATTAGAAATGAAACATGTTTGTGTTCTCTTGCAGCAATGAAGAGTTTATGCAGTCTGAACATGAACAGTACCAAACTCTCTGCAGACACTTATGAAGACCTCAAGGTGAGCCACCCTAAAACCCCCTTCTCCTTTCTCTCTCTTGTTTCTCTCCACTTCTTTATCTCTCTTCACTCTCACCTTCTTCTCTTCTCCCCCACCCTCCCACAGGCAAAACTGCCCAATCTGAAGGAAGTGGATGTCCGTTATACAGAGGCCTGGTGATCAAATACCTATGACATCATTGCCACACCAGGATACGCTGACATCATCCCAACACCAGGACCTTATGATGTCATCCCAACAGGACCTGGTGACATCACCGGAAAATAGAAAATCGTCATCATCCCAAACATCAGGGTCTTATGATCTCATCTGAACCAGGACCTTTATGACATCATCCCATTTCCAGGACCTTATGACATCATCCCCACACAAGAATCCTGTGATATCATGTAAACACCAGGACCTTCTGTCTTGTGCGATAACCACAGAAGGCATCTCCACAGTCCCGCAGTTCAAAAAGTACAAGTTTGGGTTTTGCGAGTGTCCTGCCCCACCTTGTGTCCCTGAACCCTGACCTCTGATTGGTCATCACTGCCCCCAGAGTTCTGCCGAGTGCACACCGAACAGAAAAGAATGACAATCCGGGGATTCTGCTCTCTCCCTTCTTTCGTTTTTGGAGGGATGAAACATTCATTGAGAATATGCCTCTCCCTTCCCTCATTAAGGGTTCTTATGTCATAAGGAGCACCAAGTTTGGGAAAAGAGGAAAAAATAAACTGGAAAAAGTTGTTGAGTCCTGGTACAATTTCATATTATTTCTAAAAGAGGACATTTCCATTTGAACAGCAGTAAATTGAATATTGTCCAGTGTGAGATTTTAGCACTCATGTTTCTCCTAATCTGGATGCCAGTCTCGTTCATTCAGGTATCCAGTGGATAGAGGAGCCACGTTAAGCATTTTAAACCTTAGTGAAGTACTCCCCCTCCCCCCCGGACCCTCATCTGTCACTCTTCCACTGTCTCCATTGATTTTTATTGACTTGAATGAACATATTGTCCAGATATCTCTGCTTTCATATACTGTGTGTTTATATATATATATATGTATATATATATATATATATATATATATATTCACATATATATCCTCTTTAAGACATTTTTCATCAAAAGTTCGATTTCCTGCTCAGCAGCGTAACATACATATGAGAGGATTTTTTTTCTTTTCTTTCAAAATGTAGTTTTATTTCTAGTGTACATACAAATTTCCCTCATATTTAAGAGAATGGTTATGTAGGAGGTGGTCTGGCACTGCCTTCAACAGCATTTCTGTTTCACTGTCCTCTATTTCTTCATCTCTCTCTTTTTCATTCTCTCTCATTGGTTACAGTCTGTGGAAACTTTGCCCACAAGCACTGCATAGTCATGTCCTTATTGTACATCTGTTTTTTGATTGGCCATTTAAGTGTGTGAGCTTTTTCTCTGATTGGTTGTTCCGTGACTAACAGGAAGAATCTAAGGTCTGAGGAGCAGAGGAAGAAGCATACAGACAGGAAGTCATTTTCTCAGAAAATCAGTCAAGACCAAACTTGTTTTTCATTTATTGTATACGCTTTTTATATACATATATCATGTGTATATACATGTATAAATATAAATGTATATATTTTCATTTCTCCTCCTACAGGAGACAGCTGTTGCCTTCATCTTCAGGATGTTTGAATGTGTGCATGAGTGTGTGTGTGTGTGTGTATGTATGTATATGTGTGTGCGTGTGTGTGTGTTTTCCACAGCAAGTGCACTGTAATTATCTTTTAACTGTTACCGTGCTTCAGCTTTTCAGTCTTTAAATCTTTGTTTAATGGTTTTAATGGATTTCAATCATTTCGGTCTGACTGTTGTTTATGCTTTTTTTGCATGTACATGAGCTTCTGTTCGTTTTAATTTTGTAATGTCGCTCTCCAGAGTGAAGTGAGACGGCACCTGCACAGGCAGCCTCTTATCACATTAGCACACAGACTCCATGTTTGGAGCAACACTGTGTGTGTGTGTGTGTGTGTGTGTGTGTGTGTGTGTGTGTGTGTGTGTGTGTGTGTGTGTGTGTGTGTGTGTGTGTGTGTGTGTGTGTGTGTGTGAGTGAGTGTGTGCGTGAGTGTGTGAGTGCGTATGTGATTGTGTGTGTGCGCAACTGCAGTGAAATCCATATTCTGTACTATACGCCCTGTGATGGAAAGAAACCGTTTGTCTGTAATAGAAACATTGTGTATGCATTACACAGAAACACACACACATGCATACCAGCCAGAAGATGTGTACTGTTGTGTGTACACATACCTGCGCCAAGTAGAGCAGATCCTGTTTCATAATAAGCAAGGACTTAATGGAATATTCTTCTGTTTTTGGTGTTTTACACCAATATTTCTAATGGCATTTCACCACTGTATAGGTTGTAGGGCGTGTATGTGGTGAGCTTGTTTTAGTTCCTCTGGTTGAAAACATTTCAAATAAGATTTCTCTAATATAAGGGAGGATGTTGAGTTTTTTATTATTACAGTACAACAGAAGAAATGTAATTGTTTTTTAAGTCTCTTTTTTCCTTTTGTCTGTTGGCTGTATTGAACCTGTGGAGCTCAATTGTTTATTCCCTCTCTCCTCTGTCCATCCTCTTGTCTTTTATCAGAGTGGGGAAAAAAACAGCAGTTCTCTTTTGACTTTGGCTTTTCAAATCTCTGTCATCCGGTTTGTCGCCGGGTGGATTCCTGTCTTAATATGGGGGTGGGGCTATGTTGATGCCCTTCCCTCACCACTCCCCATGCCCCTGACTCCACCCCCTCCCAACACAGCTGTTTGTGTGGAAAAAAACAGACTAATTTGTAAAGTTTGTTAGGAAAGACACCGCCCACGTCTCCCCGGCAGCCACTGCCACTCTGATTGCTCTGTGACTGCTGTTGGGAAAGCCGGAATAATGCAGCACAGCCACGGAGGAAAGAGAGGAAAATAAGACTGCGATGTGAAATAATTTCAAACAAAATAAATGGTCTGTGAATATGTTTCAAATGGGTCCTGTGCTGTTATTTGATTGAATTTTGACTGATAGGTGATTACTCTGTCTGCCCTGCTCACCCTTTCTGTTTAAAGTGGGCCGTTGGTAGGATTCAACCATCACTGAATTCTATTCGGGACTATTCGACTCACTAAAACTGGGGACATTATCCATTTGATAACTTTAGTGAGGCTTGGTCTGAATATCATCAAATATATTGTAGCCTGAGAAAAATGTTTACACCTTTCGATAAAATCCAAGATGGTTCCCACATCAGTTAGGTTGACATAAGTTGATATGACTTAACCTTGGGATCTCACAAAATGACACAGGATAACTTTTTTTAAGGCAAACAAATAAACAGTTATTAGCCAAAACACATTTTTGCTTATTGCAATGCCCCCCCTAATGGTCAATTGACATAAAATGTTTTGAACATCCTCAGAATAGAGTTCCGAGTCCATACACCAAGTTTGACACCATTGTGTCTGTTGAACTTGGCTTGATCCAAGGAATCCAAGGGTACCTCAAAATTGGGCATACGGTTCAAAAGTTATGTGCGTAAACGCACCTCCAGCTTTGCCCCATTGGTGGTGCTAGAGTGTTCGTGATGCAGACATGAAATTTGGTGAAAAGAATCAATCAGGGGACTGTCCACAATTAGTGTGTCAAATTTTAAAACTTTTTACCATATGGTGCTAGGGGCTGCTATTGACTTCAATGGCAGAAGAAGATGGTTATGCATAATGAGAAAAGGTAGGAACTCAATGGGTGCCTACACAGATTTGCTGCTTGGCCCCAAATTACAATTATAACATTATAATTGGATGCCAGCCCTCCTAAGTACCAAGTCCCTGTTTTAAAAGGAGACCAATGCCATATATGTTGTGTGGGGCTGTCAGATGGCATGACCAGCTGGATCGCTGGCTCTAAGTATAGGGGTAGACCCCACAATCTGGTATAATATGCCAAAGCTTCACCCAGGGAGGGAGGGTAATAGTCTGGGGATTGTATGATGTCACTGAGACTCCTCTGGTCAATCAGACACTTGCACTATCCTCACACACAAGTTACTGCCCCACCTCTCCCCCAGACAGGCAGAATGTGTTGGAGTTATTTAGGCCTCCAAAATGGTGAAAAAGATGGTGAGAATAAAACTGTTATTGTGTATTCAAAGAAAGATCATCTTCAACAGGCCTTTATTTGACATAGTTTGCTTTGACATGTTGCATTGGAGCCGGTCTACAGTTGAGCTGGATTACTGCAGACCACCACAATCGTAAATAAAAAACTCACAAAAACAAAACAGGAAGTGTGCACAATATTAAAGCAGAGAAACAGGTGAGAAAGAAAAAGAAGGGGGCAGAGAAAGAGAGAGAGAGCAGGGAGGCACAACAGTCTGATTCACGTGTAAAATTTGCTGTTGTTGTACTTCTTCTCTTTCATCCTATGGGAAGACAAACAAGGTCAAACAAATGAGTCAGACATGCTAATGTTTGAAGTTCCCCCAAAGTCCCACCAACATTTCAGCAATGTGCCCCCATATCCATGCACTCACTTCTGTTTGCAGGTGTCCTGGATCTTGTGCAGCTGTGTCTCATTGGTGCTGAACTCACGCATGAGGTCATCGCGGCGGTGCGGCGGTGCGGAGCGTTGCAAGTTGCTGTGGGTGTCGTACAGGAAGAGCTCATTGCTCAACTCTGCCTGCCTCTTCCGCAACTGGTTGTATGACGAGTACAGCTCCTCCTCTGCTTTCTGAGTGGATCACAGAGACAGTGATGTCATCCACATGCCTCCCTGAGTGACAGCACCATCCACAAACCCACCCACCCCCACCCCACCAGAGACGCCAGTCCCCACTGTCACATACCCATACTAACGGAGACACCAGCTGGTAGTATCACCACCATTTAAAGGCTTCAAGTATTAACATGGCCATCTGCACAATTAAAAGCTCACTGGCTGAACTGCCACAATCAATTACATGAACTCATGCAAAAATGTCTATCAATTTGGCCACAAAATTTGCAGAATCAGATTCTTATAGGACATTCTTTGAGGACACACCTCCACTTCACAAAACCCCGCCCATCCTACCTGCACTGGCTCCACAATAATGTGGACCAGCAGAGAGGCAAGCTCAATATTCTCGCTGTAAGCATTCTTCAAAGGCACTGACCGATACCCTGCCAAAATAGGAGGGGAGTAAAATCAGTGAGTGAAATAGTGTATGTGTGGGTGAAAATCTGTGTGTGTGTTTGTGTGTGTGTGTGTGTGTGCCATTCTTCTCACCTGACCGAATGCCCTTGACAGGGAACGTTGCCTGGGCGAGGAAGTTTGGGTCAGAGAACATGTCCTCCTCATTAACTACAAAGCGCAGGAATGACAGCTCTGGCTCATAGACCTGGAACACCACAGAGTCTGGAGGAGCTGGCCATACTGGGTTCAGCCCATTATCATCTGCAGACACACACCAGAGACAAGAGTGCATATCACACACTGATACACACACAACCACACTGGAGGGCACACACACGTACCCCATGCTTTCTACCCTGCTTACAGGTAGGATCCTGTATGTCTAGGGCTGTTAATGTTGTGTTCGAGTAACATCTCCACTTTCCATGGGGGTCCAATGTGACACTGTTGTAAGACTCAGTCCTCACACTCGTATTCAATTGTACGTTCAATTGGAAAAAGTTGGCTATGCTAATATTATAGTAGTCATGAAAAGCGAGGATGTAAGTATTATTCCCATATCACTGTCTGTCTGATCGTTTTGTGAAACAATGCAGTCAGACATTAGCGTATTCCTGTGAAATGCCGATATTCTGGTCCATGGAAACTGTAAATGGACAATTATTGTTCAAATCATCTGCTGACTGAAACTGTCAAAAGAATGGCCTTGCTTACACCAGCTGAAGATTTTAAGCCCTAGTAAGAACCAATAAAAACAGCAAGTCTAGGAAAGTACAAATGGTGTAGGAACCACAGCATTATGTTATGGGTAGTACATGCAAAGCCCATCACAGACATAAGAACAGTGCTTGCACAGAACACCACGCAGTGAGGTCATCCCCGCCCCCCTCAAACTCTTCCTTACGCCGGACGATGGTCTTGAACTTGCTGTCCTCAATGTGGAGTCCACAGAGCTCTATCTCCACAAAGGGGCTGACGATGCTGCGGCTCGGCTTGGGCAGGTGCCTGGCTGCAATCACCTGCAGGGGGCAGTAGAGCACCAGTTACTGGGGCAATTTTGCCTTGCTGAGAGTCAGGCCATTGGGCTTACTATAAATTCACATATAAACTGTCCACAACAAGAATACTGTTTCACAAATGAGACATTGCTTTTGTGTTCACATGCAATCTGTGGTTTCTGACAATGGCATTATTTTGGGACCTCACTGTTCAGAGCATAGGAACAAATCAATTTACTACACAATTCCCCTTAACTACATGCAGGTGTTCTAGAATAAGGTCAGTAGGTGTAGTCACAGACTACAGGACAAAAAGACATTCAGCTCTGTATTCTCAACAACCAGAAGTTCTGCCTCTGCCGTTGATGCTGAAATATTCCACTCTGTTGAATCTTCAGAAAACTCATCAAGGGGCGTGGCCAAGTTTAGTACAGTATTAATGGATATATATAGCTGATATGCCAAATAGTGTTATAAAACCCTGTTATCAGTCATAATCTCCTGTCATTGAGATAGGAGCTAGGATGCGTGTCGGGTTTGGTTAGTTGGTGGGAGGAGTGGTAGCAGGGCCTTACTCGGACAGTGATGGTGTATTTGACTTTCTTCTCTTGCAGCGGGTATGGATTGTAGCTGTCGGAGCGCATCAACTCCGGCTGCAGGACGTAGCCTGTCTGCCCGTTCAGACTGAAGAGGGCGTTGTTCAGCTGCATGTATTTATCTGAAAGTACGCAGACATACACAAATGCACCAATCCCAATTGATATAATCAGTGTCAGTCCTATAATTTCTGTTTAACTTTATTTTAGTGTCGATATTTAGCATAAATGAAGTGCTGTTACAAATGAGATTGAATAAACAATTCAGTGTCCGGCAGTGAGGCTTACCCCCAGTCTGGAAGTTGAGCGCCACCATGTGGCTGCCGCAGATCCACAGCGGGTAGGGGTCGTAGTTGGAGGAGTCCATTCGCTGGCCCTTGGGGTAGATACGGCTCAGGGCCTTGCGGTTGTATTGGAGGAATTGTTCTGCTTTGTTCTGCATCACTGGGGCCTTGTTCTCCGAAAACGACCGGATTTCAGTGTAGGTGTATTTATCTGAGTAAAAAAAAGCAAAGAGGAAATCAGAAACACAGTGGGCAGTGTTGAGCCTGGAGCGGTGTGTTGACTGTGGAGTGTGATGCAGGGTGTTTTGTGCGGCGTTGACTGTGCACCGTACCGAAGGAGTCTTTGTCTTTACTGCGGGGTGTGCAGTACACCACGAGTGCTGACATCTCGATCGCCACCTCTGCCTTCTTCTCATTCTCCTTTTGTATTGTCATCTAAAAGGGGGAGGGAGGGAACAACTTCCTGTCAGGCTAACCCACCTACGCAGGCAATCCAATTTCATTTCCAGCCACCATCACATCATCACTTAAGGTGACGTAGAAGGAGATTCGGAGGTCATTTGAAGGTCATGTGACTGAATATGACATTTTTGTGGCGTGTCAAGAAAAGAAAAAGCTGCCCAGAGAAAAGGCAATCAGCCAAAATGGTGAGAGGACTGGCCTTGAACTGCTTGTTTATCTCACGCTGGGTGGCGTCCCAAGCCACCTGGTGCCACTCGAACAGGTCCTCCACAGTGTCTGTAGCGATGTCGAACGGCATCGTCTCCATGTCGTCCTTCAGCGCCAGGGTAAACACGTACGACATGCCGTTCTTAGGCTGCTTTGCCTTGGCTGTGGGCACCAAGATAAATCTGAGGTGAGTTTGCAGTCTCTATGCCAAAATGCTATAAAGCCAGCTGTATCACAGATTATAGACCAGCTATAGACTCAGCTGTGGCTAGCCAGGACCTGCAGTCAAAAACTAAATAATCCAGGTATTAAAAACTCAATCGATAACTGCATTAAGTATGTTACATTGATTACCGATTAAATGATGACATTACATATATTCACTGTATTCTCCACCACTTACGTGTATTATATAGACACTTATGTATTTATTAAGTTTCACTGTTTGGCTTCATCACAGACCCCTACATTCCCATGATGAGGCTTTCTCCCTTCTCCATTTTATAAGGGTGTGTGTGTGTGTGTGCGCGTGTGTTGCTTTTCAGGAAGTTCTCACCAACGCTGCATTTGGAGAGCTCAACCACACCCTTACAAAGATCACCCAGGGGATTGTCCTCTATCACCTGTAACATGCGTACAGAGACTCAAGACTCAAGACTTGACTTGGACTTGAGATAAATGACTAACCAAGTTCATAGTTTTCAAACTGCTTAAATATATCTCAAAGTGGCACCCAAAGTTCAGATATTGCATTGTTCATTTTCAAATTCATAAAAGATTAATTGGTAACTCCAGGAAGTTGGAATCCAATCCAGGCAACATAGTTCACTGAACAAGTAAAGAACAACAGGGGACACAACCTTTACATAAGATATGCCCGTTTATGTACAGAAAATTTTTGTTTTTCTGGTATTGAAAATTGATATTCATTCTTGATTCTTGTTGAGTTTTGACTCAACTTGCCTGATTCTTGCCAAGGACTTGGCTTGAGTTGCTTGATTTTGTGCATTGGTACTTGACACTCGACTTGAGACTTGAAGGTTAAAACTTGTGACTTGCTTTTGACAAGCACATGGGTGACACATGACAGTATCTAAATATACAAAGTCACATATAGACACTTAGACATCAGAATCTTCAGACGTACACACTTGAAACATAACATAAAACAAATTTAATTTCTCACCTGATCTCTTGTCTCCACCTTCTTGTTGTTACAGATCTCCTCCACATAGTTGGCAGGAAAGAACAGCTGCAGCTTCCCACCATAATCCCCTTTCCACCTGCGGGAGGCAGCAGAGAGCTGTCAGAGACCACCTATGCATACTGACTGGTCAGTTTGATCTGAATGCGCTACAGTCTCACCAGCCGCTGGAGTCTTTGGTCACGTTGTGAATCAGGGCGCCCTTGCAAAAACTGAGCTCGTCCGCTCTCATCGCTCTGTAGTCATACAAAGCCCTCACAGTGCTCTGAGGCTGGGGAACACATGCACACACAGAAGAACGCACACTCATCACCTTATACATTCAACAGTGCACATACATGAACACACACACAAATACAAACTGCATTCAGAAATGCTACAGCAGAACTCATGAGTGATGCTCTGGGCTTTTTTGCTGGAAAGCAGAAACATACCAGAGATGGCTCAATCTCATTGGGATCCACATACATCTTCTTTTCATAGATGGCAGAAGCTGGTTTTTCCTGTACAAAATAATACCAAAAGCATTAACCCACACACCCTGCTACTCACACACACACTGCCCCTCTGTCTCACACACTCATGGACATCTTCTCTATCAGACACTCTTGATTTCAGACCCTCTCTTGCAGAAACACTCTCTGTCACTCTTTATATCTCTCCTGGCCTTTACTCTCTCCTGGCCCCATAGCCCTTGGCTCACCATGCTGAACCGGTTGACCAGCTCCTCGGTGACGGGGTAGCGCAGTTTGATCTTGCGGTACAGAGGTTTCTTGCGGAAGTAGTTGACAAGCTCCACCAGGCTCTCAAACTCAGTAGAAGAGCCCATCACATACATGGAGCCCTCTTTCTCAATACGGCAGTGCTTCACCTTTCCATCACCCCTGAGATACACAGCAGCACACAAGAAACCAATCACACAAACAGGAACACCTCATTTGCATACAGGGAGGGGCATATCCATGTAGGGGCAGGTCAAACCCCTCCACTATGTGGGGGAAACTCATACATGGGACGGGGAAAATCTACATAGGCCTTCGCCAGGCCCAAACAGAGGGTGGGGCACTCAGAAACAGAGCTGGGGCTGGACTATGGAGAATGATGCAAGGCAGGGATGGGAGGGAGGGAGAGTTGCACCTGAATGTGATAGCAAAGGAGTCTTTGCTGTCTCTCTCTCGGATGAGGAAGGCTCCGTCGCGCGGGATACGCATCAGCATGTCCTCAGCCTCTCCTCTGCTAAGATTACTGTAGAACCAGCTGTACGATACACATGCACATGGCATGGTTAACACACACACACACAAAAACACACACATACATGTCTACATTCATTAACACATAGTAAATGGCAGTAAAATAAAGTAGTGGGGTGTGTGTTGGGGGGGAGTGTGTGTGACTGTGTGTGTGTGTATGTGTGACTCACTTCTCTGAGAGATGTGGGTTGGGGCGTGGCACGGTGTCAGTGAGACGGAGGTCGAACTCCATGCATCGCAGGGGGTTCTGTCGATAGTGCTCAATCAGTCCATACACGCTGGAGAAGTGCAGGTTTTCTGTCAGGAAGTAGACCGTGTGTCCGCCTTCCTGTCCAGAGCGAATTCGACAGTGCTGCACCCTACCTCCACGCCTGCAAGAAACCACGCCCCCATGCCCCATTAACACAGCCACATTACTCTCCACAGGCACACCGATAATGCCCAAATTACCCTCTAACCTCACCGTCAGAATAAATACTGCCTGTCCTCCTTTTCATCATCACCCTCTTACACACACACACACACACACATCCATAACACTGATCCTGGCAAGCATAAATCCAGCTCTCACCAAAGATTTTCGATACAACAAAACAGTTTTAGAATGTTTCAGAAAAAAGTTGCAGCAATGTGAACTGTCAGTTGCAGAAAGGCTGAAGGCGGTGGATGGCATCTGAAGTGATCCAACCTGACAGGAGTCGTTGATTCTGAACCAGCTAACAAGTGAACAGCCAATCACGTTAACCGTTGCTATGGAAACGACATCTAATTGTCATCTCATGGCCCGGTTTTGCAACGTCTGTTATTGGAACATCTGCGATTTTTCTGAAGGGTTGCCAGGACTGGACTTTAAGGGAATCAGTTGCAGGTGGAGAGAGACAGATGACAAGGTGGGAAGTGGGGAGGTACCAGAAGGAGAGGGTGAAATCCGTCACAAAGGTATCGCTTTCCCGCACCAGGAAGGTGCCATCACGGCCCCCGGACTCTGCACAGAACTCCTGCAGGAGGCGCTCTGCTGTCTGCCTCCCCTCGGACATGCGCCCGTGGAACCACGGTTCGGAATAGTGCAACTCGGATGCCATCATACCCTGGGCAGAAAGCAGGCAAGCGAGGAGAGGAAAACAGGAGAGAGACAGTGACATTTATGTAACAGGTGAACCAACTCAACAGTGACTAAAAATCTGTTACATGAACAAATTGCTCTGGTTATGCTATGCCCATGTAAGACCAACATGAATGATATTTGATTAGATTGCTACTCTTGCTTATTCCATTCAGTCACAAGAAAAGGAAAGACACTGTAAGTATTGCTTCCTACAGCCTCACTATGACAGGCTCCTCCCACTCCTCTAATAGGGAGTCTCCTCCCCCACCCACCCACTCACCTTTCTTGGTTCGTCCTCCTCTTCACATTCGTCAGAATAATACAGTTTATCATCTGAGATTACACAGTAGTGCTGGTTCCATTGCTGAGAGCAGAGAAACAACCATCCTTAAACATTACATTCCCAGTGTGCCAACATCACAACATCCCACCCCTCAAAATATCATGTGTCTAACCGTATGTGCTAAACTGTGGCATGCCAAGACTTTTAATTACTCAATGAGTGTTAGAGAAAATCTTATTTGTAGCAAAGATGCTACATGTGTTCTATCCTGCCAAGGGACTGCAGCTGTAGCTAAATATGGTGTGATGCATCATATTTCACTTTGAGAAATGTATGTTAAAAATAACACATGGTCCCTGTGGAATAGACGAATAATTAAATAAAATACAAGGCATTAAAAATGTTTTAATATCCTGCAGAGCTACAGAAAACAGAGATTGAGCAGGGTGTGGTCCCCTGCCTACAGGGGACAAAAAGCTGGCCAGTGTCTGGGGTGCCTCTGCAGGGTTGAGGAGCTCTGAAACCCTCCCTGGCTGTGCTGTGTTCTGCCACAAGGAATATTATATTACAGTCATTTAGCTGATGCATTAACCATTGCAAAGCATGAGGTTTAGCTCACAAATGAACCATCTTGTTGTGAAGAATTTTTGACATGGCTGGTTGACTGGTATAACTCTGACCATATCCTCTGTTAATGAGGGGTTAGATAAAGGCTTCATTGCCAAAATGTTGGAAGTATCCTTGAAATGGCCCACCTAGGAAAGACCTAAGCTGTGTTGGTTGGGTGACTGTACCTGATCCACAGGGTCCCAGATGTACAGGTCTCCTCTCTTATCTCCCTTTGGTTGGTCTCCCCGGCCAGAGCTTGCATCTGTCCAGCACAAGTCATCCGCCATGCTCAGCTTCTTATGCTACAAAGAGAGGAGAGCCTTCACAGTTGTGCATATTTCACTTAGAAACTGAACACAGATCTCACTAAGACATACATAGCATTTTGTATACTTCACAGATGTACGCATGTTTCATGAAGAGATGATAAGCGTCATGTACCAATTGCAAAGACGTGCACGCATTTCACACAGGGACTGAACTGACTGTGCAGATTTGTATTCAGTTTCACAGTGCAGATTTGTGGTCACAATTTTAGGGGTGCAAATAGGTGAGCACATTCTTCACAGTGACTGCACAGATCCACACTACCTTCACCAAGTCTGCGCAATGGTAAACCTAATTCTGAGATCCCGTAAGTCTATGGTGGTGTTTACAGGGAGGCTAAACAGCTACACATAGGACTGTCTCAATCATAATAAAGCCGTAATACGGAGAACTATGTGAATCCACACAATTCAATCTCTTCAGCTGTGTTTCTGGTGATGTGTTTTTTAAAGGTTCATGTAAATTTGTTGCACATTAAAATGTGTGTTATCGATGATCGACCAAGGAACAGCTTTAAATGCTGCCTGCTTTCAACTTTTGCATCTTTTACTAAAAGGCCTGTGAACATAATGGATTTTCACAGACTGTCAGTCTCCTGACTGTCCCCCTCTCCTGCATCCCATGTGTCTTGTACCCAGACTCCTATCCAATGACTTGTCACCTCCATCTATCCTCTTTTCTCCCCCCCCCTTTTACCCCTCCACCCTCAGCACGGCCCCTCTGCCCCCACCTTGAGGATGATCTTGCGCTTCAGTTGTGTGGGGGAGGGCAGCTGGTCCGCGATGAGCTCTATGGGCTCGGTCAGCAGCTTGTCCCCGAACACCTCCCTGAATATCTTAGCCATTTTCCTCTGCTGATCCACGCAGCAGTGCTCTTCAATGGACAGCACCAGTGGGTACCTGTCATCGGCACAATATTCATACGACTTGCATGAAATGTATGTCAAAATAGCCATGTAAGAGAAAAAAAACTCAAACAAGCCTACTGACATGGGTCCTCAAGTACAGAATGGCTGAAAGTGCAAAAATGTTCAATACTGTGTTCAAACCTAACACCATAACTACTCATTCAAAAGCTTGAATGCTGTAACACTGTGGGCACTTCGGATAAACCCCATTCATATAAACAACCACATTGTGCCTTTATTTTCCTTATTAAGTTTCACCATGTTATTGAGACGACTACTTCTGCTTGATATCTTCAGTCTTTGACGTCCATTTCTGGTCAACAGTATGTTTGTGATATTGATGTTCTGATCTGAATGTGTGTTCTGGGGTCTAACTCTCTCCACAATCTGCTATTGTTCTTTAGACCACCACAGCTGCACTGTGCTGCTGCCTCAGTGGGAGTTTGTGTAGGTGGACTCACTCTGACGTGACAAAGGCATGCTCATTGATGGCCTTCACTACATCCTCAAACTTGATCTTGGTGGTCCTGGTCCAGCCATGATAGATTATGGGTTCTCCTGGACCATCCCAGCAGTCCACTGCAGCCGTAAAGCACAGATCAATGACAATTATGTCAGAACAATGTTTCCTTTTTTGGAATAAGGGAGAGGGAGGGGCTAAAAAATAAAAGTGTACAGTATATCTTAATACAGTGGTGTCAAACTCAGGTCTTAGAGGGCCACAGTATCTGCTGGTTTTAGATGTGTTTCAGCACTTAATTGTCCAGCCTGTCTTAAAATGGGGAATATGAATAAGTACATAGTTTTGATAAGCTTCTGAAAATATGAAAATAAACAGTAAATGATGAAGTAGCATAGTTATATCAATCGCTTAGAGAAGATGATATGCAATGAGGGTGGGGAGTACACAGGTTTGGGATATTTTAGTGAGATACAGGATATTGTTTGTGATGGGGGGTTTGGCGGTTGGGGGTTGGGGGTGGTTTGTACACTGGTTGGGGATACACTGACACTCAATGCAGCGGCAACCCATACGCAGACAGCGCACGTAGGCCTCTGTGGATGATTCACTCTTCAGCTGGTCTCCTGTCAAGTACCTACAGGAAATACACCATTATGATATCACTGGCAAACTAAGAAACAACATCCTCACATGCAAGCTACAAGAAATACCAAACATAGGCTACAAGCTACAGGAAATACTTTTTTCTCAAACACAAGCTATCGGGAAAGTTCAGACCAAAGATATGCTACTGAAAGCTACAGGAAATGCATCATCCTCAGATACAAGCTAAAAAACTAGTCATACTATCATAAACAGGCTTAAGGAAATACACTTATCACAGCAAGCAACAGGAAATACATCATCCTTACACACAATCAAAAGTAAAGGTCAAACCAAAAGGCAGGCTACACAAAACACATCACCCTCACACACCAAAACGGCCACATCATCACAGCCAGTGATATCTGTGAAGGCACTGGTCAATTTGGTACAGATGAAGGAATCCAATAATTATGCTACAGGAAAGTGGTCAATTTAATACCACCTGAGAACAATGAAAACCTCATTGTTCACTAAAAGCTACATTCAATGCTTCACTCTACAGAGAAGCTGGAGGAAATGCGTCAGATTTATCAAAACACAAATAATACCCAAGAGGATGACGATCATTCACACTGATCAGACTGCTTGGATAAATCATTAGAGCCTCACTCAGCTGTTTAGGTTATTTGAGCAGCATTACTGACGTGTTGTGAGAGGAGTTGATCCAGTAGTGAGAAAGGGGGTTGTTCATGTTTAGGGTGGACAGCTCAGAGTACTTCTCGTCCCAGATTGAGTTCTCCTTGGAGAACAGAAAACTGAGGAACTAGAGACACAGCAGAAAGAGGCAGAAGTAACTGTTAGATGTTCACAAATGTTAGGTGTTTTTCCTTTTCAATTATGCATTACTGAACATGATATAAAGAGAAAATTAATTTATAATGACTTGTAATCTTAAACTGCGATAATTATCATAGCCATTGCAAAATGAATTCATGACTAAGATGTGACTGAATCAATTAGCCAGGTTGACTAACATTTGAGTCAAATAAATTCCTATTTTCATAACATAGTCAAATAAACTGGGTGAAGGAAAAATAGAGGCAAAATGTATGTACAGTAGTTAATACGTTGGGTCAGTTTCAATTCCGCTAATTCAAAATGTAAATGAAATTCGAATCAGTAAGTTAACAATCCTCATGGAACATCATGTAGCTTTAATACACGAGCTAACTCAAATGAAGAAATGAGAAATGGAGTTTAACCCTGCAAAGCTAAACCATGTAAGTTAAAACACACAATTAAAAAATGTACACCTACTGTGCACACAGACACACACAGGCATATAATCTACACATAGATAATACACACACTACAATCACTGACCACAAAAAACATAAACATGCACTAACACACCTCGCCACCTGTAAGCTGAGGTTCATTTGTCTCTCTCATTGGATCATCAATGAAGGTGGTCATCAGCTCTCTGACCTGGTCCAGGTTGTTTGCCCAGGACTCCTGAGAGCCAGACATCTAAGACAGAGGGTGAGATAAGAGCAGGGGAAGAGGAGAAGTGGAGAAAGAGGGAAAAGAATTATGGTACAGCCAGGTGGCTTTGGTTCTTCCACAGCTTTTCCAAACTAAGAAATTGCTGGTGATGACTCTACTCATAATTGGGTGGCTTTTTCAGAATCACACAGCCCAGAACTCACTTTGACATGGATCTGAAGGTAAGCAGAGCATGGATTTGCCAGTATCTTTGGGTAAGCAACAGTTAGACTCAATGATCTTAGTGTGGCATCAAGAGGGTACATTAAAATAGTCCATATAAATGTTTTTTTTTTAAATTATAAAACATAAACTCCTTGTGCTTCAGAAATTTAAATAACAATTATAATGAAAAGCTGCATACATCGGGGCACTCCAGTAGTGAGAACCACTATAGAGAACTCTCAATTTTATATTGTTGAGTTCTGTTTCAGCATTAATCGATTTTGGTTTAAATTACTTCTGTTTGATTCAAACCAGGAAAAAAATACAAGTGCGTTTCAATGAATGCGCTAAGTAAAAATAAATAAATAAAATTAAATAAAATTAAAAAACCGACAGGTGGCTTGATCTCAAACGGAAAGGTAAGCTGGCAACAGGAATGACCTGCCAATCAACAGTCTGTGTTCGGACGAACGTTTATGTGATTGGTGTGTGACAGATGTTCGTCGCCAAGCTAATCAAGCTGATTGGATATTTCTCTGTACCGTCAGCTCTGAATTTTGGTTACAACCATCGACCCAAAAAAGCAAGTTGCAAGCCATCGAAAGGTAAGCCTCAACAAAGAATAAATGAAGTATAAACTTTTTCTTGTTCGGGAATATTTTTTGTGGATGTTAACAATAGCGATAGCAGATAGAGAGAAGATATAACTAATGTAGCCAATTTTTCAGCTACAGAAATTGCTAACCTAGCTAACTTACATTGATATTCATGCGCTGAATGAAGTCACGTTAGCCAGCGAAGCTAGTTAGTTGACGTTACGTAAAGATACCACGACTGAACTAACGTTAGTATCTAACGTGGTCCGGTAGCTAAACAAAGTTCGGCTGTGTTCACACGTAATGTCTTTTTCTGATGAAAACCGCTGGTCAAATTTGTTTTTTTTTTTCACATGGAAAAAAAGCGCTGTTCCAAAATGCAGTTGAGGCTGTCCTTTGTTACTATACTACTAACCTAGCGTTAACGTTAGTTAGGATAATTTTGCTAGCGACTGACATAAACACAAACACCAAGCAGAAAATCTTAGGAGGCGCCCAGTTTTAGTCCATAAATGAATATTAGTGATAAAGTTAAACTGTCATGTCATACATTTCATTGCGCTCTGATTCGAACAAAATACGTTTCTCCACCGCTATGTTCAACTATTTTGACGTTGCTATGGGACATGTCAGGTCTCGCTGCTCCCCTTGTTATGGGTTAGCTGTCAAAAAAGCTGTTTGACTTAAAACGTTTTTTCCTGAGAAGTTGAACTTCTTTCAACCGAGGAAAAACTCCCAAAGCTGCGGAAAAAACGCCGGCGACGGCGTCCCAAAAGAAGCCCAGGGTTTTTGAAAACACGGTCTACTCCATAGGATTACAACGTCAAACAAGTGCAAAAGGTGTTAAAAAGAGGACTGCGATATTTGCAGTTGAAATAAATTTCAAGACATTCTCTGTCTGTCTCCTTTATGTCTGTGGTTGCATTTTCAAAATAATTACATGTGTATTTTAAAATGTTTATTCTTCCTATGTGTAGAAGTTATGGTAATCCACATATGTTTTTATTAAATCTCAAACATGTTATTTGGTAAAAAATGAATGGACTTTTGACTATAAGTACAATAAGTGTTGCCAGCTTTGTTTCACAAAAAAGGCTAGTGGTCAAAAACAATGAGGGGAAAAAAACATAAAGTAACTTTCTTAGATTATTACATTTTCTTAGAATAATTTCAAACCACCCAACCACCACCACCCCCTGGAACCCAGACAGCACCTAAGCTCTCTAAAAACCTAGAGAAAACCCTGCAACAAGAAAAAATAAAATATTTATAAAATAAATAAAATATAAACTTTGTAAATATACTGAATTTTGTGCATGCCTTTAAGTTGGTCTTGGATGCATACATCAGTAAACTTCAACTAATCAATTTTAGCTGCAGCTCAAATTTTCATGGAAGAAGCATTTGTCTGAAATTGCCTGACATTAATCACTGACATTACACTGTATTTGACTGTTGTCACTTCCTGGTTATGCATGCCACATCCTCAGACAAATTATGATGTTCACTTTCATTTGGCACAGATATTATGGGGATGAAACAGCTAATGCATCAGACTTCTGCAAATGAATAGCACCTCTCCTTGGAGGCCTTGTCTCGCTTTGTTAAATCCATGTCCCAACACATTTATGTAATTACTTCCATTGTTCTCACTGAATATTTCAAATATTTCAACCTGGAACAATGCTCTGAATAACAAATTACAGATCACTTGCTTTTTTGTGAATTCAATGGATGGTTGATTGATTGATTGATTGATTGATTGATTTATTGATTGGCGTAATTATTGGTACATGGATTTGCCATGTATGGTTCTTACCTTTTGTTGACTAAGAAGGAATTTCTGGAAGTCGTTCAAACGGATAAAAGAGGAATCGGATTTCTCTGTGTTACTAAGAGGAGAGTACAAGACTATTAGACCACACAACTATAGAGCACCGTCATACTTAACTCTACACAGCAGTCATGCATACAAACAGGATAGATTAGTAGCACAATGCAAGCTATACAACTACTAGTCGATAAAATTTGATGTAGTTAATTGGAATGGCAAACTCATACAATTGAGTCGCTGCTTTAAGAACCCAAATGCTCTAATCTAAATATATCTCACGTACACCCACTTTAACATCTGCAAATAGGAAGATCATTGGACCAAGGTTGTGGAAGCACAGATATTTGTTAGTTTCTCAGAACATGGTTTGCAGAGGTATGAAAAATTTTGCTATGCAACCACTTTTCTATCTCTCAGAGTTTATGACCGGATATGACAGCCAAATAAGAAAAAACCGTATGAGGTAAATGCAACAGTGGTTGTAAGTCAAATCTTAAGATGAAATATGGAGGTGGATCTATTATAGTTATGGTAGTTATCTTGTGAGAATTACTGGGTCTGGATATCCTTCCACTACTATCACTGCCAAGCAATACAAAACCATTCTGGCCAGCCAGATCCACCTTATGATGCAACCCTTGTTGCTGAAGATGTTCCCATATCACAAGATGCTACTAGCCCATACATAATGCTAGACAGATTAAATTGTGTTTTAATGAAAACTGGGAAAACAAGTCAAACACCTTCCATGGCCTCCCCAGTCACCATATATAAATATCATTAAGCTGTACATGGTAGAGTAGATTCCACCTCCTTAATCTCTCCCAAGGTCTGGGGCCTTTCATTCTGAAATGGTCTATACAATGGTCCTGTATCCCTCTATGAATCTTTAAAAATGTGCATAAAAGAATTTCTGAGAAGGGTTATTCTGAAGGCAAGGGGTGACCCATCTGTTCAATTAGCAAACAGAGGTGCAGTGTTCTCAATGCTTCATTTAAATACATGAATACTGAACTAAACAGAAATAAATAATTGCTCTATTTTTTGACACAATTATCAACTCATTTTGAGAGCATTCAGTTATTCATATTTGAATCACACGTGACATTAAGCTGCACTGAAACAATGAACATGTGTGATCATGCATGTCAAAGATATTGAAAGCTGACAATAATGCTATGCTGGTCTAGTGTGCCCCCTAGACAATGTGCATTCTTTAAAAGTCAGTAGTCTAATATACTTTTAAGTAGGATAAATTAAGTATCTCTGCTTCAGATGAAAAGTTGGAGTAGTTCAGTACTGAATTGTTGTGTTTTATAAATCAGCCTCAGCAGTAATTCAAAATGGCATTGTCCCAAATGGGTACAGAGGCAGGTCGCAGAAGCGCTTGAATGATTTTGCCAGAAATTGTAAAACTCACAATGAAATAGTAAGCTACCTCCTGACCATGAGGGAAAATGGTTTTAGGGTACTTCCTGTCTTTTTGCTTGACTCAGGTGACCACAAAAACTATACAGGCATAATATGTACAGTTGTATTAATGCACAACTAGAGCACACTAATAGCTTTACACCTCCATAGTTAATACACACAACCATTTTAACAAAAACAGTGCATGCAAACAGACAAAAAGGAAACATACCCTGTGATGAAAGTACAGGACGCTGTCTTAAACTCTTCCAGTATCTGTTAAATACAGATTACAGAGATTTTAACTCATTTTCCTTTAAATTTAAAGGCTACAGACAACCAGAGAAGTAGAGAATTTGACTTACACTTTTTTGGTTGTCAAACATGAGGATGTTGTAGAATTTGTGAAACTGCTCAAAATTCAGGACATCTTTCTTCTCACCGATCTCCTGAAGGCGACATAGATGAGACATTGACACACTCCTGCTGAAAGCTGACAGCTGGTCACAGACATGCTAAGACAAAGTTGTCCACTGTATGACACTCCTGCTGACAGACAGTCACAGACATGCTAAGATAAAGCTGTATGCTGTATGACACTCCTGCTGACAGATGGTCACAGACATGCTAAGACAAAGGTGTACGCTGTATGAAACTCCTGCTAACAGACGGTGACAGACTTGCTGAGACAAAGTTGTAAGCTGTATGAGATGTAACATTGCTATGTTCACACGGAACGTCCTGGAATTGAACAAATTCCACAGCTCAATGCAGACAGGTCAGTACAACCGGAAGATGGAGTAATGAGTGTAATGGAGGAGAAGGGGATGAGTGTAGCAGAGAGGAGAAGAGGATGAGTGGAACAAAGAGGAGAAAGGGAGGAGTGTAGCAGAGAAGAAAAGAGGATGAGTGGAACAAAGAGGAGAAGGGAATGAGTGGAACAGGAAGATAAAGTAATGAGTGGAGCAGAGAGGAGAAGAGGAGGAGTGTAGCAGAGAAGAAAAGAGGATGAGTATAACAAAGAGGAGAAGGGGGTGAGTGGAATGAAGGAATGACTAACAGAGAGTTGTCAGAATGAGCACACATACCGCAAACTTGTCCTTCAGAAAGCGGGCATTGGGGACCTTCAGGTTCACCTGTGGCAGAAGAGACTTGACCTCCTTCATCGTGATGCTGCAGAGAGAGGATGGGAAGCGAGGGCTTACTATGTTGGACAGGACAGGATTAGGATGAGAAATATGATAAATATCAAGTAAAAGTATACCTGGTCTTCTTGGTCTGATTGATGGAGTACATCTGCTTCCTTAACCAGCTGGGGATCAATGAAAATGGGTCAGCATCAATGTGGGGAGAATAGGTTTGTGTGTGTGTGCGTGTGTGTGTGTGTGTTTAAGCACTTATAACCTTTTGAATTGTAAGTTATTTGGGATGAAGACATCAGATAAATGGGTGTAATTTGTGTGTATGTTTGGGTTTGTGCCTGCATACCTCTCGATTATGGCAGGTGTATGGGACATCAGAGTCTCCTGTCTCAGCAGCTCCAGACCTACCAGCCATTTCTCTGCATCTGCCTCTGTATCAGCTGTAAATCAACATGTTCAATTCAGGATGAATTACAGAGACTACAACCCATTTATGACTGGGGTATTGACTCATATTACAGCTACATATTAACTGAGGAGGGTCAAGTTTGGGTCCTTTTAAAAAGGCTCTGTCACCCCAATTTTAGGTTGCAGAAAAAGAAGTGCTACAGACACACAAATACACACACAGGCATACTCACCTCCAAGGCTCAGAGTGTTGAGAACAAACTGGGATCCATAAAAAATGGTGAAACAGGCTTTGTCAGGCTTGTCCTCACTAAACCTTTCAAAGTCCTTGGAATTTTTTCCTTGACGCACCTCTCGAATCTCATGAAGGTCCACTAAAACACAGTGAAAGCAGGCCCACAGCACAGTTATATGAATCTTGTATCAATACTTTCTGGAGGTAACTGTAAATGACTAAAAAGCAAAAATACCAAACCAACAAAAATGTCATATAATAGAATGCAATAAATAATTACTTTTTACCAAAGTGATTGTGAAATATATACCAGGAATAAATGGGAATGGCTGAGCTATAATAAATGTGTTCATTCATGCTTATTGAGAACCAGCTGTTCCATTCTCCTGGTAAATTAGTTTTGAAGTACTACAAAAAATAATAAAAGAAAAACTGTGAAAAATGGAGTAACTGGTCTCTCTCCTAAAACCCATCAGAGGCTTGCTGACAGCACATCATGGCCTTTTATTAAATCCTGATCTACAACCTTCCTAGACGCTCTCACATCACCTCCTGCTCACTGCCCTCCACTGGCTGCCTGTAATCGCTCACATCAAATAAAAGTTTTGTTGCTAGCATATCAGACTGTGAAGGGGAGCATACCTCCAGAAGATCATCAGACCCTACACCCCTGCCAGACCCCTCCGCTCTGCCACCTCTGGTTGCCTGATGCCTCCCACTCTCTGCTGCTGCTGCACTTCCAGGTCCCATGGAGGTCAAAATGGCAGAGACACTGGCCACCTTCAAGTGCAGACTGAAAACTCACTTCTTCAGGCTGCACCTCTCCCCTCCCTCGCTCTTCGTAATGTCTCTGCACTTGTTATTAACTGATTTGTTTTTAACCTAGGTTGTTGTTGTTGTTAAGTTTCTCCTTAGATAGTCTATAGGGGAGTCCTGATCTATTCTGTCATCTTTGGCACTTGGGACTTTACCCCTCTCTAGGGTTATCTCTGCACTTTTTGTACCATTCATACGCACTTTGCCTTGTAAGTCGCTCTAGATAAGAGAGTCTAACAATTGCCTTTAATGTAATGTAAACCAATACCGTCTAGTTTTTCATTTTAAAATGGCATTTCTACATTATGAGTGCTTTATTGCTGAGAGAACACTCAGAATAATATATGATGCTAAATGTGTCAATCATTTTCAAAGATACCTTTAAAAAAAATACATTTTCATAAAATATATGTTCAGCTGTGCTTGATTATATAACCTTAATCAAAACACTTGATTACCTGTTTTCATTTCCGTTTTAGGACACAACAGTAAATTTATTCAGACCTCCAACCATTCTCACAGTACACCGTAATCAACATAGAGTGCAGTGACTATAACACTAAGAAACAACACCACAGTAAAACTATGGAACTGTGGTAGCACACCAATTTTAAATAAAGAAAGGATGTCACCTTATTAACACCAATACTAAGAAGTACACCAGTTACTGGTGCTTACTGTTCTACAACACTGAACTGTCCGCTGTCACCTCACAAACACAACTACACCCTTACATAACCATACAACTCTGAAAAAACCCATAGTGCACTAATTAAAAAATGCCAACGCGAGTAGAATTTGCAAGGCTGGGGGTACAGAACACTGATTACACCAAGCTCGGTACTTGAAACAGAGAGTATGGTAGCTTCAACAAATAACACAGTGACTGTGACACAGAGCCAAAGGGACAGTTGTCCTTTGAAACCTTTAAAGGATTTTCTACAGTGATTTTGTAATATTAGAAATTATTCAAACATTCCTGCATGATTTTAAACATTTCTAAAAAAATGTTTGTTCCTAATCTACTTATGTCCTGCTTTGTTAATTATGTGCTTATCATTGTCTTTAATAAATTAGACCAGGAAGAAGTTCTTGAAATTAGACCAACTTGGCGATTTAATTCCTTGTGAGGTACTTCATCGGTTTTCTGAAAATAAATACATCATCCCATCAATGAAATTTCTTCAGTAACCACACCATAAAACCCCTGCATGTACATTAACCATGACTTCATGCTGCCAACCACCTATCGACTTTTCCATTTAAAGTTGTATTTTCCAGAAACATCTTTAGTGTTTCTCTTAAAGAGACTACTTTGTGCAGGCCCACCGCTACACTGCTAGCTGCCCAAAAACTGGGAAGTTGAGATCATCTAAAATTGATAAAATCATATTTTATTTTCACACAGTACATAACTTTGGGGGACATCTTGCCCCTCCCTCTTTATGTACACTGTCTCATTCTTTAAATTGTATGTTGACATCACTTTCAGCCATCTGGAATATTCCATTACTCTGAACCGGCACAGATTAACTAGTTCTGTGACAAAAACAGAACTTCGGAACCCGTAGCTCATAACTCATGCAATTTTGAATGTCCAGTTGTATTTACAAGCTATGCTCCACACTACAGAGAGCACGGACATACTCATTCTGTCCTCCACTTCTTTACAGACCATAGCCTAAAAGTAGAGGTTACACAGATGTTTCAGAGGAAGACACTACATTCACAGCTTTGTGAAGATAAAACATGGGATTCCTACAGACTAATGATGAGACCTGGACATCCCCATTGAGCATACCCTTTTCTCCCAGGAGGGATCAAGAACCAGTTATGTGTCATGTCACTGTGCTGCCGGCCACAGGCAGCACTGGCATCTTCACTGGCATTTGCACTGGCATGGAGGGATACCAAACTGTTTAGCCCATCCACATACACTCAGCAGCCCCTATATCCCAATATTTTTGATGTTAGACCAACTCGCCAGTAATTCCCTGGGTTAGTTTGATCTGCTTATTTATCTACTAGGCTATGTTTCCTGTTTCCTTCACAGATCTTGCATCTTTCATATTTTGTTCTGAAGACAAGATAAAGCTTAAGTATCTCATTGACTATCTTCATCTTCAGTCTGGCCCTTCTGACTAATTGGTGCTGACATTTTCGCCTTATCAGTGATGTCAATTGAGATCAATATTCTCATCTTTCAGCTTTTATAAAGATGCAGTGTACAGGGCTGGTGTAGCTCTTTTCCCAGGAGGAAAGACATAGTCATACATAAACACACACACACAAACACATAACAGGAAGCAGCTGGGCTGAAAGGAAGCTCAGTATAAGTGTAAACGTGTTCTCTCTTTGACACGATTTGCATTTTGTCTCAGAGCCCAAAGCCCTCCTTGTATTCATCTCCCGACTGTGACCGTACTATCAACTGTATCTCAACACCTGTTTATCCCGCAGTAACCCTATCTCCAAAAAGCAAATTTTTGGCATTAGCATTATCGCTGGCATCTCCTACAGAAAAGATGTGTTTGAGCTGCATAAACAAACAGGTTGAGTTAACCACCTAGCAAACATTTATATCAGAATATAATACACACACTACAGCAGTAAATTAGAATCGATACACAAAGACCCAGATGCAGACACACAATTGTGAGCCTAACTTGTACTGTAACCGAAGGATAATGACCATATTTTCTGCCAGTTGTTCATCACTTGCTGTTTTGTGGCTGCTTTACGATAAGACTAGAAGTGCGAGCAGAGAATGCATTTGTGGTTCTTTTCTGGGGCCACATCATAGTTGTGTTTCAGATCTACAGTGAGGAAGACACGACATAGTTAAAAGACAACTAGCGCTCTCTACCCTCTTCCTTCTCACCGAAACACACACGGCAGACAAAAATAGAGTGAGGCGGAGAAAGTGAAAGAGAGTGAGAGAGGCAAAGAGGTGGTCAGAAAGGGGGTCTGATTTCAAGGTGCAGGTGAATGTGAGAGTCAAATGACAATTAAGCAGAAAAAAAGCAGATATATCTTAATTATGCGCAACTGCAGAGAGAGAATCAGCTCTGTCTGGGGCACTGAATCTCTGGCTGAATGTGACACCAGTTAACCAAAGCAGATACACACAAGGTTGACAGAGATGCACACATACATGCACAAACACCCACATTCACACAAACACCCCCCCAAAAAAACTCAAAACCGAACCCACTGAATCCTCACTATGCCAGTTCTGGCTTTGGTCAGACAATCCCCAACTCAAAGGTCTAGTGGAGGGTAAACTCAAGTAAATGCCATTAACCTTTTTAAAAGTATAATAGCATGTACTAACCTTTGTCAGTAACATTTTTAACTGGCAATTAAGGGACAGCGAAATATGTGCCACTGCTCTGAATCACACGCCTCTTTCAAACAAATTCAGGAGGAGCTGACCCTGTCAAAATCATTCACTGACCTTGGATCATCTGCAAGTCAAGTTGTATCTGACTGAGGGGAGAAATATTAGCCTTTTCAATTCAAAGCATATTATCACACCATGGATATCAGACATTTTTTAACAGTCAAGAAAAGTTGTTCTCACAGGTGTAAACAAAAAACCAAGACTTGATCAACGTTGTAAATCCTTATGCTATGCAGTTTGTTCTATTGCTTTTGATATTACTGTAAAACTTCCAGTTAACGCCTGTCATTCCAGGAAGCATGTCATCCTTTTTACAAATAAGAGTCAGTCTTGCAAAAATTAACAAGTTAAAATGGCTAAGCAATTTGGATTAATGTGGACTCATTGGCTTTGGGCACCAAAAACTTTCACTTTGATCATGCTGTTTTAACACAAGTATTTACACATCACACCCTATTCTCTACACAGCACAGTGCCACTGACTGAAACACTTGGCTGTTGAGAACACATGAAACAAACTGACCTTTTTGGTGTATTAATACAGTAATCCATTTGAATGGCTTATAGTATGCAATTATAGTTATCATCTTCCCCACAGCCATGTTTTAGTAATGCATAGGATGAGCTAAAACAAACAGTTCTCAAAGTCAATCACACAACGTATCCTTTCATGAGATGTAATGTTTAGCACATACAGAAGGAAATAGCCATGACATTTGAAATGATAAGGTTCAGTGAACTGGAATTTAGGCTTAGGCCATATGTATTTTTCATACTGTCATAACTTTCAGACATTGCACCAAGGTCTATGGTTTTATCAGTTTATCAAAGCATCCAGCAGATGGGGGGTTGATTTTAACAAAAAAATTGCATTACATGATTAGTTAGAGAATGTACACAAAAAATGGTCACTACACCAAAGTTCCTCAGGTAGTTACACCCCTGGTCAAAGGGTATACTGGTCTTATGCATCTACATGGAACAGGTTGTTTGGACCGACAGAATGGTAGATGCATCTCAGATGAAGAATCTGTGATAAGGTTCCCTATGGATTCAGTTCCCTGAAGGAATCGCGACTTTATCTCTTTCAGACACTATCCATGCTTGTTTTAACTTGCTTCATAGTTCTGTATCCAAACAGTTGGCCAGGACGGCGCAGCTCTAATAAGATGGTCTAATGTCAGTCATTGAGGTGCAGTCACTCCATCTTGTCAATCCTGCTTCTTTCAGCTGTGTTTTCAAGGTTTGAATGGACGTTTTGACCTCCATACAAGTCAAAAGCAGTTTGAGCATAACATCACAAAAATGCCCTTCTTCTTGTCTGTTTATAAGTCACAATTGGGTTTAATACAAGTTTTTTTTTCTTAATGCAGTGTTCAAAAATAAAGGGTCTGTAGTCATAGGAGAATGAATTGCAGTGACAGTTTATTATCTAGCCATAGAAACAACGACCTGCAATAAATCTTAATTAATAAAGACACTGCTTATATCTTCATGTTTTATTAAGCTAAAGTAAGTTCAGGCTAGCAAGGTAGTTTAATAAACTTCTTTTCATTTTTTAAATGCAGCTCTAGTGGTGCGAGTCCTGAACTACAATACATCGCCTAAAACAGCTACTTTAGTTTGCCAGTTTCACAGAAAGAATGATCTACTTTTTAGGACGGTATTGAAAACCAAACTGCCAAGATTTGAAAACCAAACTGCCAAGATTTCAAAATGCTGTGATATTCTATCACCGTAATAATGCCTAGGCCTACTGGAATTACTTATTTTTATTCATTTACAAATATAGGAATGCATACAGCGAGTCTGTGCATCATGATATTATAGCTGTAGTTACCTTTAATAAATCTGTGCTTAGTTGTGGTAGCAGGCACATTTTTCCACTTAACATTTAATTCCAGGACAAA
This sequence comes from Albula goreensis, assembly GCA_022829145.1. NCBI lineage: Eukaryota > Metazoa > Chordata > Actinopteri > Albuliformes > Albulidae > Albula > Albula goreensis. The sequence goes on from CM040755.1 coordinate 27,824,430, forward strand.
TATGTGGTGCTGCTTTGCTGGCCAAGCTGCTTCTGGGTTTGTAACTTGGTGGATTGTTAATTTAATGGAGAAATTAGCAAGAGGAAGAAGTGAGACATTGCACACTAGCGGATAATTTATGAAAACAGCAGGCAGCTTCTTGAGGTGAAGCAAGTGTATCCTCGTTTTCATGATTCATGGTGTCACCAGCCATGCATTTAGTCATTTTTCCCACCACAACAGCCACCAGTGCAGGGGTGGATCCCCCTAGAAGACTGCAAGAATGAGTTAGCCAATATAATGTAGTCATGGCTTGATCCTGGACAATCAAAGACTAGCCGTGTAGCCTTACTTGTAGCATCAGAACTCACCTGGCTGTTGATTGAGTTAGTTGACTTACAGTTAACATATATGAGAGTGTTATGGGGTTTCACAGGCATGCCGCAGACGGCACTGAGAACCCCAGGGACCCCAAAATTTGCCATGAACTCCCATTCTACCTATTTGTGGATGGCAGGTGTTATGGGGAACTGAATGTATTCACTGACACTTCAAAATCAGCTTGAAGTAACTTTGCACATATGGCTGTGCACATATGGCTGAACTCATGGCAAATTGAGATATGCTTCCAACAGATCTCAGGAGTTGCTGGAACAATCCACTTGCAAAGAAATGAGGCACAGCCGTGATTCTCACAGCAGCGGGGAGAGTATAGGGGCTGCAGGCTATTGCTCCATGCAGGTGTACCCTCTGCAAAACTGTGCCATCACATCCTCAACCACCCCTACCCCCTGCCCTCAGTCAACTATTTGATCATTTAGATAGCAACATCACCACCTGACCACAGGTTACCAACCTTTTTTACCACCAGGGATGGAGGGCAGTTAGAGTTGGTAGACAAGGTCCTTGCCTTATTTTACAATTGAAACTCCTCTGATTGTGGGAACCTCTCATCAAAAACCATTGCGGCTAAAGGAGTTTACATGAGTCCAAAAGGGATAAAGAACACTCCGCCAGAGTAAAATTCAGTGTCAGCATTATTTCACACTGACCACTTTGCTGTGCAGATGTACGTGATCTGCCAGCACCTGGCTGCAATAGTTCTGCAGGCCTCTGCTGTGCTGTAGCTGCACCACACAGCTAACTTCTCCTTAGCACCGTAAGCTGAGGCGAGTGTACATTTTGGTAGAGGTGCACTTTACAATAATGCTAGGTGATGCACTCTTATGATGCAAGCAAGATTTCATTCAGAATGCATAATACAGGTCCAAATTGTTGGTTCCTGGTGATGAAACTTGTGCAACACATTTCTAAAGCTTTCAAAACTGATCCCAATTTTTCTCTCCGATACCGATTCCGATACCTGATACCAAGTATTGATCTGATGCCAGTGCTCAGTATCAGTGTCAATATCAATCCAGGATATTGGTACATGTCTGTTAACACCAAATAATACTTGCGTGCTGATAGCTGAAACAAGTATCTTCATTACATGATGAGAGCAAAATATGCTGAAATAACAGACAGATACAGCATGGGCCGGTTGTACTCACACTCACATACAATCTCCAAATGGAACCCCAGGTAAAAAGCAGTGGTATTATGGGGTGGGATCTGGGGGAGGAAAACTATGTATTTGGGGTGGGGATTGGGGGATGATTCTGAAATTTTCTGAGGTGGGGGGTTAAAGCAGGAAATGGGGGCAGCTGTGGAAAGGGGTACTCACGGACACCCTCGGTCTTGTCGGCTGTGCGAGTCCAGGCCACCTGTCTGGTCTCCCTAATGAACTGCACAGTAAGTCGCTCCATCCTCTGTCGGAACACAGTCATCACCATCCCCATCTCCAGCTCCCGCTTGATCAGACTCTTCTTGTATTCGGTCGGCCCCCCAAGCTGGGTGCGGCCCGCCATCGCTGCTCCTTTGGACAGGGTTCACACCTGGGGGCAACATCAAGGGGCAAATTAAACATTTACACACCTGAAAGATATTCACCATGTCAATGAGGTTACTACACGCTAAGCCTACATATTGCAGGATGTTTAGACTAGGACATGACTCCATTTCCCAGCAGCCCCAGTCTCAGTGTTTAGAACTTAACCACACTTCACAACAATTATGTCCTTGCAGACTTTTCAGTTCTGTCACTGGTGTAGAAAGAAGAATTATTAGCTTTAAGAACAACTGGTAGCTGGCATACTCAGCTGAAGTATATGGATACATCCTATGTTTGAGAATCAAATCTTGACCATTCCAATGCCAGCTGCAGCCTGGAATTCCCACATGGAAAACACACAATCAGCACACAAAATCCGCAGCAGAGCTGCTATGAGAGGAAGAGTTACGTTCAACAGGATTTTCCCTGCCTCATCTCACCCAAGTGACTGTGACCGTGTGTACAAATGGGAGTTACACGCTCCAGCTGTTTGGATGATGATTAGCTCATTATTAGCTCTCGTAATGATGATGGTGATGATAATTATTTACAATTGGGAAAGATGTGAATTCATGGTAGTTGTTTTCTCTGAGTGACAGGAACATCCAACTCTTGCTCTCTCTCATTAGGGACACAGTGAAGGAGAGAAATACAACAAGCACATGACAGAAGAGGGAATTACTGAAGGTCAAGGTAAAGGATGCACATGAGATACCAAATGAACGTGTAAGAGTGTGACAAGGGATGGAAAAGGCATAAGAGAGTCACCCACGACTGCCAGCTCCAACCCCCATTTGCATGGCAAATGAGCAACGGAAGCAGTTTGTGGTTCTTCAGCAACGGTGGGGCATTAACCCAGGTACATTTAAATATTCTCCCAGTAGGAACCTTTGCACTCATTTGGTGCTGTCCCCTGGAGATTATGGCACACATTCTCTGTCTCTCTTAGACACACACACACACACACACACACAAAGCACACATACTAAATCAACAAACATTCAAGAGGATGAATACACATAATCGGCATACAGGGTATTGCCATTGTTTTGAAGAAAGATTTATACTCTAACTTGGTCCTGTCATCAAACGTTCCTAAGTTGTTCTGAATATAGATATTTTAACATGCCACTTACAAATATACCATACCATAACTATAGTATCGAAATAGGCTGTACTCAGCGATATACTTCGTCTGTTTAGATTAGCAGATGAGTTCAGCTGGGTAAATGTACTATGTTATAACCACGCTTGGAAATGTATCTGAGCAGGAACTCCAAACTAACGTCATCTTCCTAATTAACATGCCACTAAAGGTGTAAGATAAAACGACTTATTTTACTGACTGGTACAGTAAGCTGTTTGGCTTTTTGCAACTGTACGTAAAACAGAAACAAGGTTTCTGGATGCACACACGCGCGCGCACAGACACAAGTTTCTTTCCTGTACTTTTTTTTTCTCAGATGAATTCAGAACGTATATAATTATCTGGATACGGAACCACTCCAGTTGCCCTAAAAGTTTGTTGAAGCTGAGTAAAAGACGCACTTCAGAGGAAAGGACCATCTCCACCATCCCAACCCCGTATGAGCGTTAGATCGCACAAGTGCACGCGCACATACCCTCCCCCACATCAAGTACACCGATAAAGAATATTTAATTTAGTGAAAACTTACCCTTTAATGGACTACCTTTAATTCCACGATGAGATATTGTCTTCCAAACAAACTACTGCATGATTTTATTGCCGAATAAAATAAAATTCCTTTGTAAAATAGCGGGCTGCGCCCGGCCGCAGTGGTCAGTTCCTCTATTCACTATGTACGAGGAAGTAAACTTGGCGAGTATTATAAGAATAGCAGTAATAAAAGATCCGGAAGTAGCGATGCTATCTATGCAAAGTCCCCAAGGGCGCGACACAACCAGGCGACTGAACAGAAATGTACATTACGACTAAGGACAGACAAAAAATATCACTTGCAAAAGCGGGAAAGAGAAAGTATGTCTCTCTCTCTCTCTCTTTTCGGGACAATAGTGAGAGGGAAATATGTTTAAACTTTTAATGGCTTAACTCAGGTGAGCAGTCCTTTCGACCTTAATCTGTCCCCTTGGGCCATTTTTTCTTCCTGCACTATCCACTAGCATTAGAAATCGAAAGCACCTGCAGCCCACCCAGAGGAGACAGCAAAAAACGGAAGTGCAAGTTTATTCTAGCGCAGCGGCAGAGACACCTATTGTAGTTTTGATTAAATGAGGAAAATATTAACTCAGGATATGCTGTCTTAAAATTCCACATAAATGAAGAAAATTAAATATTTGTTTATCATACTCTAAATTTCTACATTCCATGTAGTAAAGGACATCAAATCTGTTCTTCAACTAATTTACATCTGAATCGTTCATTTTCTAAATATTAATAAGGCGCTTTGAAGCATGGACTGTAGAAATGTTTATGTCCAAATATCCATTTGCTGAGAATACGTTTTGTATTCGTGAAAATTTGTCTAAAATTTTAACCCATAGCTGACCCAAAAACGCATTTACTTTATGTAGTGTCTGACCCTTAAGGAAAAGAGCTCCCACATGGAATTTAACCTTCTGATTTGCATAACTGGCGTCACTCTCCCTAATATTTGCATGAGGTTGCGCGGAGCAAAATTCAGCCCAGTAAAAAAGAAACGTGTGAGGAAAGATTGGGCCTGTATTATCCCCTCGTTACGTATGAAGTCTCTATATGGAAACTCGAGAGAAGGAACGCTTTATTTTCACATGATAGCTGAACAAGTATTTAATTAATGTTTTGGGAACAACTACAAATGCATCAAAGTCAAGATCCGTTTCTGGAGCCCGTGGGAGTGTGGTTTGTCCCAGAAAGAAGCAATATAAAGTGGAATGTGATTAGGATAAGTCCGTCCCAAGGGTGTAGAATGCACGGGTGTTACCTGTGATGTCCTGTGTTTACATAAAGCAGATGTGTGTGGTCGTTACAGTTCAACACCACCTTGTGAGAAGTGAGTATCGTGACAGATACACTTGGGGTAAATAAAATAAAGTCATGTATTGACAGTCATTTATTATTCATCAATTTGTTGATATTCAGTAATAAGGCTGCCATTTTCTTTCAGAACAGCCTCAACCCCCTCACGGAATGCAGTTATACAAGCAGGGAGGAAAAGGGTACCAAGTATACAGGGCCCAAGGGTTTGAAGGGGCCTACAAAAGTCTGGAATTTTTTTTATAAAGAGTGGAGGGGCCCTCAGAGCCTGCCTGTGAACAGGGCCCAGAAGCTATGCCCCTCTATACAAGTTTTAAACTGCTTCTACTGGGATATCAGGGAACTCCTCAAAAAGGAAAAGCCTCCAGTTCTTGGAGAAATGGAGGTGGAAATTTACACCTAATTTCCCATTCCACATCTATACATCCAGATGTAGGATTCATTAGACCCAGTTACTTTCCTCCACTGCCCAGAAGTCCAAGCTTTTTGCTTCTCACATCAGGTATGAGTTTCTACACTCTGGCCTTGGATATTAGAGATTTCTGAATGGCAGCCCTATGGAAAGACCTCTGTGAAGCTCATGGAATTAGGTTTTGTTGAGACTGAGTCACAGACCTTTAGATTCGTTTCAGTGATCATTTTTGAGATCTTTGTGCTGTGGTTAAGTGTCCATCTGTTCCTGTCAATGATCTTTGACTTGAGACCACTGTTCTGTTTTCCTGATGCAGTTTTCTTTGTAAATGATGCAAATGTTTGCAGGGCAAGTCAAAGATAAACATCAGTATATCATATTTGTCAGAGGAAGATCCTAAAGGAATGATAATACTAGAGAAAAAAGGAATGTAGTAGGGACCCAGTCATCTATATTTTATTAAATAAAATGAAAATATGCTTTTATATGTTTGCATGTTACTGCATGGATCAGGTTTTTCTGTTTCATGGCAATGGAAGCAGTGATGTGGAGTTTGAGGGGGGGTGACTTGGTAAGACCACAGGTTACCCACCTCTTCTGTCACTTCTACAATATTGATGGAAAATGATTTAAAAGCTTGTGTACCTCTCTTTCTGTCTGTTAAAGACTATGGAAAACTCTGCAGGCACAGGCACAATGGATACTCAGCAGCATAAAATACATATGAGAGGATTTTTTTTTTCTTTGAAAAGGTAGTTTTATTTCTAGTGTACATACAAATTTCCCTCATATTTAAGAGAATGTTTATGTAGGAGGTGGTCTGGCACTGCCTTCAACAGCATTTCTGTTTCACTGTCCTCTATTTCTTTATCCCTCTCTCTTTTTCATTCTCTCTCATTGGTTACAGTCTGTAGAAACAAACTACAAGCACTGCATAGTCATGTCCTTATTGTACGTCTGTTTTTTGATTGGCCATTTAAGTGTGTGAGCTTTTTCTCTGATGGGTTGTTCCATGACTAACAGGAAGAATCTAAGGTCTGAGGAGCAGAGGAAGAAGCATACAGAAAGGAAGTCATTTTCTCAGAAAATCAGTCAAGTCCAAACTTGTTTTTCATTTATTATATACGCTTTTTATATACATATATCATGTGTATATACATGTATAAATATAAATGTATATATTTTCCTCTCTCCTCCTACAGGAGACAGCTGTTGCTTTTAAATTATTTCAGTCTGACTGTTGTTTATGTTTTTTTGCATGTAGATGAGCTTCTGTTTGTTTTAATTTTGTAATGTCGCTCTCCAGAGTGACGTGAGACGGCACTGGCAGAGGTAGCCTCTATCATGTTAGCACACAGCCTCCATGTTTGGAGCAACACTGTGTGTATGTTTGAGACAGAGTTAGTGAGTGTGAGAGAGTGTGTGAGTGCGTGTGTGAGTGTTTGTGCATGCACACATGTGTGTGTGCGCAACTGCCATGAAATCCATGTTCTGTACTATATGCCCTGTGATGGAAAGAAACCATTTGTCTGTAATAGAAACATTGTGTATGCATTACACAGAAACACACATACATACCAGCCAGAAGATGTCTACTGTTGTGTGTACACATACCTGCACCAAGTAGAACAGATCCGAACAGATACAATAAGCAAGGACTTTCTGGAATATTTTCTGTTTTTGGTGTTTTGGTTTGGGTCATTTGCAGCACCCAAACCCCCGGAGGTCAAATGATGACAATGCCATACATGTTGTCTGGGGCTGTCAGATGGCTTGACCAGCTGGATCGCTGGCTCTAAGTATAGGGGTAGACCCCACAATCTGGTATAATATGCCAAAGCTTCACCCAGGGTGGGAGGGTAATAGTCTGGGGATTGTATGAGGCACCTCTGGCCAATCAGACACTTACACTATCCTCACACACAAGTTACTGCAAGACAAATTAATGCATGGCTGTTGGATGAATGGAAAAAAGTGACGACTGGCTAAAGGAGGAGACACGTTTTTGTCCCTTCTCTCCCCCAGACAGGCAGAATGTATTGGAGTTATTTAAGCCTCCAAAATGGTGCGAAGAAAAGATGGTGAGGAGAGTTCACGCGATAAAACTGTTATCATGTATTCAAAGAAAGATCAACTTCAACAGGCCTTTATTTGACATAGTTTGCTTTGACATGTTGCGTTGGAGCCAGTCTACAGTAGAGCTGGATTACTGCAGACCACCACAATCGTAAATAAAAAACTTACAAAAACAAAACAGGAAGTGTGCACAATATTAAAGCAGAGAAATAGGTGAGAAAGAGAGAGAGAGCAGGGAGGCACAACAGTCTGATTCACATGTAAAACTTGCTGTTGTTGTACTTCTTCTCCTTTATCCTGTGGGAAGACAAACAAGGTCAAAAAAATGAGTCAGACATGCTAATGTTTGAAGTTCCCCCAAAGTCCCACCAACATTTCAGCAATGTGCCCCCATATCCATGCACTCACTTCTGTTTGCAGGTGTCCTGGATCTTGTGCAGCTGTGTCTCATTGGTGCTGAACTCACGCATGAGGTCATCGCGGCGGAGCGTTGCAAGTTGCTGTGGGTGTCGTACAGGAAGAGCTCATTGCTCAACTCCGCCTGCCTCTTCCGCAACTGGTTGTATGACGAGTACAGCTCCTCCTCTGCTTTCTGAGTGGATCACAGAGACAGTGATGTCATCCACATGCATCCATGAGTGACAGCACCATCCACAAACCCACCCACCCCCACCCCACCAGAGACGCCAGTCCCCACTGTCACATACCCATACTAACGGAGACACCAGCTGGTAGTATCACCACCATTTAAAGGCTGCGAGTATTAACATGGCCATCTGCACAATTAAAAGCTCAAATCAAAAGCTGGACAATTATTCCTCAAATCATCTGCTGATTGAAACTGTCAAAAGAATAGCCTTGCTTACTCCAGCTGAAGATTTTAAGCTCAAGTAAGAACCAATAAAAACAGCAAGTCTAGGAAAGTACAAATGGTGTAGGAACCACAGCATTATGTTTTGGGTAGTACATGCAAAGCCCATCACAGACATAAGAACAGTGCTTGCACAGAACACCACGCAGTGAGGTCATCCCCGCCCCCCTCAAACTCTTCCTTACGCCGGACGATGGTCTTGAACTTGCTGTCCTCAATGTGGAGTCCACAGAGCTCTATCTCCACAAAGGGGCTGACGATGCTGCGGCTCGGCTTGGGCAGGTGCCTGGCTGCAATCACCTGCAGGGGGCAGTAGAGCACCAGTTACTGGGGCAATTTTGCCTTGCTGAGAGTCAGGCCATTGGGCTTACTATAAATTCACATTATAAAGTCTGCACATGAAGCGTTAGGTTTATGCCTGTACAAACTGACCACAACAAGAAGACTGTTTCACAAATGAGACATCGCTTTTGTGTTCATATGTAAATCTGGTTTCTGATAATGGCATTATTTTGGGACCTCACTGTTCAGAGTGTAGGGACAAATCAATTTACTACACAATTCCCCTTAACTACATGCAAGTGTTCTAGAATGAGATCAGTTGGTGTAGTCACAGACTACAGGACAGACCCAAAAGACATTCAGCTCTGTATTCTCAACACTGGAAGTTCGGCCTCTGCCATTGATCCTGAAATATTCCACTCTGTTGAATCTTCAGGAAACTCATTAAGGGGCGTGGCCAAGTTTAGTACAGTATTAATGGACAGTTGATATGCCAAATAGTGTTATAAAACCCTGTTATCGGTCGTAATCTCATTCATTGTGATCGGAGCTAGAATGTGTGTAGGGTTTGGCTAGCTGTTGGGTAGCAGGGCCTTACTCAGACAGCGGTCTGCCTTATTGTACAATTGAAACTCCTCTGATTGTGGGAACCTCTCATCAAAAACCATTGCGGCTAAAGGAGTTTACATGAGTCCAAAAGGGATAAAGAACACTCCGCCAGAGTAAAATTCAGTGTCAGCATTATTTCACACTGACCACTTTGCTGTGCAGGTATAAGTGATCTGCCAGCACCTGGCTGTGATAGTTCTGCAGGCCTCTGCTGTGCTGTAGCTGCACCGCACAGCTAAAAAGCCCGTTAAATGTCTGCCATGGACAAAATTTGTCATACGAGGGATCATTGTTCATCTCCAGTGCTTTTTAGAGCAACAGTGCCAACAGGATGCCAGCCCCTTCTAACCACATGCACCACTGCCATTCTTGTCTGCTCATCAGTGTGAGAAGCACATGTTAATTCTGGATTCACACACAAACCACCAAATAAGTAACTTCCCAACCACCGCAGATCTGTCCATCTCTAATTCAGCCTCACACAACTCAGTATACTATCCTAAAAAAACCCCTTACTACATGTATATGGAGAAATGTATATGTTTTTAATAGTACTCAATGAATCGTTCACAAGTGAGCGATTTTGTCCTGATATATTGTCAGACAGTTGGCCTTGCCAACACCAGCTTAAGATGTTAAGCCCTCGTAAGACAAAGCAATACACAGTGTAGAAACCACAGCATGATATTATGGGTAGTACATACAAAGCCCAGTACAGACATAAGAACAGTGCTTACACAGCACACCACACAGTGACGTCACACACTCACAGAAAGACAGGCAGAACACACTGCCATAAATGGTGGAGCTGCATCATAAACTCTTACTTTGTTGACAGCAGTAAGGCAGATTCAGCAGTCAGTTCAGATCAGTGAAATCACAAAGGAGGGAAGGAAGGAGAGGATGTAGAATGGTACTTCAGTACATTTGGAGAAGGTCAGGCTCTCAGTGTGAGGCGTAGCCCTCAGATAGGGTCATGACCTTTGAGCAGAAGACAGCCAACAAAATGGCCACTTTTTAAGAGGGCTAGTAAGACCTGTTCTTATTGGCCACACAGAGGAGATTGCTTCCAGGATTATACCCTTTGGTCAGTTCATTCACATCGTACCGCTCGCATCCAGACAGTGTATTTTGTGGACTAGAAACAATTGGATATTTGTTTTAAGGCTTTTTTTATTTCTGCAGGTTAAAGATTCATCTGATGTCATATTGTTTCTCCAGTTTTGAAAAACCCAGAGTGTCTGTAACTTCTTTTTCCTGGTTTACCACAGCTTCAGAGAGTGTGACAACACCAACAGTGTGTGTGAGATAAGTGAAGGAGAGCCGGGCCCCATCACAGTACTCAGATCTAGTGCCCTACTTCCTTTCATATCTTCATTATTTTACCTATCTGATTGGCTTGGTAGGTTTTTTGCCATATTGACTTCACCTGTGTGTTACTCTTTACAGAAAGAAAATAAGAAAGGAAGGAGGGAGTGATGTGTCTGAGAGTTTTTAGTTATGGCACTTATCGTTGCATATTAGAGCACCCAATATGAATGACTACAAGTATTTTTTTGTAGTTTTTGCCCAAGTATTCAGAATGTGAGAGGGGTTAATAAAGAGGTGTACCTTGTGCAAGCTTTGTGTTCTGATGTATGCCTGGATTCCATCTGAGCTTGTTCTGTTATGTTTAAATACCACAACATTTCACTCAGAGCTAATCTTTAAACTGGTTACTTCCTGCATAATTTGTATATGATTCTACTGCCTCCTGGTGGCCAATATGGGGACAACAATGTACAATCTGACGAGTGAGACTGAGCGAGGTTTGAAGAGATGAGTGGAGTAGGTTTGGTGTGGATACAGGAAAGCATAGCAAAGGAGTGGTAGATAGTAGACATGAGAGAGAGAGTGACATTAGAGCTGAAAGACAATATTAGATTGATTAATGGAGAGAAGAAGATGTCACCATCATCTGTCCTGTGGATAGAAGATATTTTCATTTTTTAAGTTTTTTTGTAATTAGAAAGGAAATTATGCTGTGAAATGTCAAATTCATAAAATGTCTGCTCTAATGCTCTAATTTCTGTCACAACATCACAACCCAACTAGGTACCCATGTTGTTTATTCATGAATTTGAATGTATATGGATTTTTTTTCTCTCAGATATACTCTGTGATTTGCTTAGGTTGACTCAACAAGGCTCTGGCAGTCTGTACATAGTTTGAGTTTCACTGCTTTTCCTTTGTAATCTAAAGCTTATAACCTTCAAATATTCATATGGATAAAGTTGTTTTTTTTTTCAATAAAAAGTGGACTATAAAATGTCTTTAAACTGCTTTCTGTGATGGATTTACTTGTTATGACTTATTATTGAGAGTCTGCAGTCAAGTGCCTGGATATCTGTCACAAGGTCACTTTTTGGGCCTGCACACATTTCACATCCAGTTACTGGAAGAGAAACATGAGGCTAGTCTCTGAAATGTCACCAGCTATCCAGTTAATACATGTGTTTGGACAAAGGGCATCTACTACAACTAAATTTGTCCACACTACAGTTTGTAAAATAGTTTATTATTTTTGCAAAATATGGGGGCAAACCAATACCATAACTGAATGAAGACAAAGACTTCAGGTGCACCTTGTGATCACTTGGTAGTTCCTTTACCTGCCATAAGATGGCGCAAGACAACACTGTACCTCGCAGAGAAGATGCCTTGTGGGTATTTCCCTGAAAGCACAGACAACGAAAAGCTCCTTTTAAGGGCATGAGATTAAGCGTATGCGTGATCTGGGTGTGTTATCAGTGCGAGCGCTGTAAACCTCTCTGCTCCCTTCTCTGCAGAGGGCGGTGTGCAAAGGTACCTCTTACCTCTCCTGTTCTCTGCAGATGACAAAGACCATTTTTGGACCATTTAGCAGTACTTGTCTACAAACACGTGGTAATTTCTGTACCAGGTCGAAAAAAGCAGCCATTGATTATTTAAAATTCGGCTTGTTAAAAACTAAGTTTGGGGCTATAATCCAGCTTTGATAGACGAATCGGTGAAAGGTAGAAATGTGGTCACAGCTGAGAGAGGCATCCAGATGCACTATGTAAAGCCACAGTGAACATGGCCTAGGGCAACTGCCAAAAAAACAAATTGGGCTTATGTGGCACCGAAGACAAGCAGTGATATCATTGCCTATTTAAATATTTGCTTAGCGGACACTTTTTTCCAGATCAACTTACACATCTTACCAGTGAATTCAATTTCAGTCCTGTCAATTTACGAAATTAATCGAAATCAACTTGAAAATCCCCGTAGAACATTGTGGGCATTTTCAGCTCCTGATCTGAATTTTAATTTAAGACTGTAATAGAAATAAATGAAATTGACCTTAAGCAGGAGTTTACTGTATATTTGAACATTCCATCCAGTTATACAAGCAAGTATCTTTCACAAGAGAACAAAAGCAGAACTTGGCTTGGGATTTCAACCTCTGTGTTAAAAGGCCAGTTTCTTGATCACAAAGTGCCACACTATTAACGTGAGTTGTTATATTGCCATAAATATTAATGAGTGCACAAAGTAATAAAAATAATCTCTGTCACGTAATGATGGCAAAGATTATATCGGAGTAGATAGACATAATGGTGACTCCAATGATACGTCTATCTACTCCAATGATTATAATAGACATAAAGATGTTGTATAACACTGTCGTGCTGGGTGGGCAGAGACATAAGACTAACTTTTCTAAAGCATGCACTTTACTGATGACCTTTCACAGACCATTGCAATAAGGCCCAAGGTGAACAGGTCTACCTGGACTTCAGATCCATAACCTCCTGTCAGAGGTTGAGTATCTGAGAACAAGTTCTACTAATCTAGAATCAGTTTAGCTTTTTATCTCATCATTTACAAGGTTAGATATGGATAGGGGAAAAACTGATCCTAGATCAACATTCCTACTATCAGATAATTTTTTTAACTCAAACAACATCTCTTGATTTGACTTGTGCAACCCCTTTTCTTGCCATATTTCTGGAGCAGGAGAGAAATACTCTGCACGTGGTGCTGGTATCTGACTATGTTTAGTATCAAACCTGAGAACAACCCTCACTATTCCAGATTGTTAAACATCTTCCTTTTGAACTGTTGTCCAGTTTCCTCTCTCATTTCAAAGTGGGCTGTGAAAGATTCCTTGGGAAGGCACTGCTGCGCTGATTCATATACTTGTATCTCTGTGGGTTTGTGTGCAAGTTGAGACACGAGCATCTCTCTCTAGCCTCACTGCCCTATATGGTGAAAAGCGCCTTTGCTGTCTTAGCTGCACAGGAAGTGTTGTTTTCTTCAGTCTCTGCTTCTAAGGAAGTGAAAACATGGACTGCCTGTGGTGTGCAACAAAGGCAGATTATCAATAGGGGGCGCTGTCACTGTTTGTACATGGTCGAACATAAAGCCAACTCCCAACCCTGTCAAAGACCCCCCCCACCACACACACACAAGTGCAATTATAGACCAACAGTAAATGTGCACAAATCATATAATTATACGCCTAAGCACAAATGTGTCATGTAATCATACACCTTCATCATAAACCATATGGCACACCTCGCTTTGAAGATGTGAGCTGTGTTTCTCCCACTGTTTCCTCCCAGATACACTTGCAGACTACTCACAGCTACCCCAACCAATAATCTGAACAGCAGAGACTGTACATCTGTCACACAGACGCATAGATACGCCCCTGGCAGCCTCCAGCTACAGTACCAACCAACACACATACCACTTCCGCCATCACTTCCTGTCAGGTCAAAGCTGCCAGTGCAGTCCACTTCCTGTTTCTGCTCAATGGGTTAGAACTCTCATTCCATTTACACTTGTGATGTCTCATTCTGTCATTATTGTCTCTCTTTTACACATACCTAGCACCCACCTCACTGATTTATGGCTTAAATGGTAGGCTGTGTGTGTGTGTGTGTGTGTGTGTGTGTGTGTGTGTGTGTGTGTGTGTGTGTGTGTGTGTGTGTGTGTGTGTGTGTGTGTGTGTGTGTGTGTGTATGAGTGGGAGAAAGAGGTGGAGTAAAGGGTTAGTGGTGCATATTTATGCTGACTCTGTGGCAGACAGGAAGGGAGAGTTGAAGTCAGGAAAACTGCTGTGAAAGAAAATTTTATCTTTCTGTTTCACATGAGCACACTCACACACACTCACACACACAAACTCACTCAAATTAATACAACTGGGTACTGGCTATTACTCCTCCGTATGTCCTCTGTTAGACTAGATAATGTCATCATAGATCATGTAATGATCAAATGATACTCTAAAGGAATCGACTCTGCAGTGATAACAGCCTGTGCAAGAATTTCATGGAAAACTTGAGTCTCAGACCCACACACATATTGAGGAAGAAGGAGGGAGAGAGAAAGACAGTGAAAGAGAATGAGGTGACATTGCTTTCTGAACTTCCTTTCAACCTATTAGTTACACTGAAGGAACATGCAAATGCAAAGCAAATCCAGATCTTACTGAACTCATGGCTCCACAAGAGGAGTTTCCAAAATGCATAATTTAAGAAAATGTAACAAAAATGATTTGATAGCGAAGAATAAGGATTGTAAAGGGAAATTTGATCAGGTCTGAACCCACTTCCTCTACTTCATTCAGTGTAGGCATGGCATCCCTCTGCTAAAACAGGGCATGGGTAATATTTCATGGTGTTAATTATTTTCATTTTTGTGCCCATTTTTTAATGTATGTTTTATGTAAACTGTATATATTCAGCTGTGTGTGTTATGTGTAACATATATTGTTTATGGAAAATATGGTTGGAAAATCAATAAAAATTTGGATGACAAAAAAAAAGAAAATGTGACAAAAGTGAAAGACATTTAAACAGGGAGGAAGCTCCACAGTGAGAGATAGTGAGACAGAGAAATTCAGAGAGAGTCTCTTTTCAGATGTCTGTACGGTCAGTGTCACTTCTGCTTTTTTTTTCATTTGCACACCATTGGGGATGTGGCTTCCGCCTCGTCACATCGAGTTCGCCGATGCTCGTGCTGAGCTGTGGGTCTCTGCGTGAACACGGCTCATCCACTTTCTGCTCCCCTAAAACAGGCACCTGGACGGACCGCCCCTATTCTGTCCGACCTCACCGACAGCCTCATTCACTCTAAGATCTGTTCTTCCCCTCTCCATCTGTATTCCTCTCTTTCCCCACCTTTTCCTGTCGAATCCATGAAGGAGCTCGATGATAAAAACAGAGGGCAGGCCGCATAAATATATAGTGTACATTCGGCACTCAAGTTCACAACAGTGTAGTAAACAAGGGGAGGAGAAAAGAATGGAGACAGGGAGTTTGTTTGTGCTGGCAGTGAGGGGGGGTGCTGTTTATTGACCAGATTCACTCTAGAAGGAAGCTGTGATTGGATAATTCTAATGGTAGTGGTGACCATGGTAACAGGGACCCCCTTTAGGCCTCAGTCATTGTGTGTTCTAAAGCAGCCCAGCCTCCAGCAAGACCACTAATGTAAACTGTGCATCACGGTAAGGGTGCAGTGCTCACAGAGACATCCAGGAAGAATCATTCCCATTGTGCTGTGTGTTTGTGAAGAGACATATCCCAAACTCACAGCAAACAAGTACACACACACACACACATACGCATGTGTGCCACAAACCAACATATACACACATGCTATAATGGTGACAGGTGGTCCTGGGTGTGTTGACCTGCTGTTCAAGGTTTTGTATTGTCAGCTGTCTCTTTCACATAATGCTGATATCAGAATACCGTTTTATGTAATGTGTTTCTATGTCTCTGTTACCATACAAGAAATGCTCTGATGGAGACATTTGAGATATTCAGATCATATTTGTATTCCGAAAAAAAAAATTAACTAACGCAGAGACAATGGTACCAGACAGCTCCAAAAAAGTTTATTCTGAAATGATTAATGTGAAATGAATTGAGGCATATAAGACATCATTGTCTCTTTCCACTACATTTTTAAACACAGTAAACCAGGAATTAACTCTCAGAGGAAAGAAAATACATTTAAAACACATTCCTTTTGGGTTTTCGTCCGAAATAAAGACAAAGGCTACACTAGAGACAGGCTGTGATGGACTGTGCTGATTGACAGGGTGTAGGCCCCGCCCCCCCACACCCATGTAAACAGGAAGGAAAAAATGCTCTGTAGGCTGTCATCACAGTAATTATGTGAATGTGGACACTTGGACGGGACAGCCACAGCCAATCAAAGTGCAGATTTTTGCACATGGACCTCCCACTGCAACCCTCCCTTTGTGGGAGATTAAGGCAGTAAACACAGGAGGGTTGGGGTTAGGGGGCAGGGCACTACCACCTCCAGAATATGACAGTGACAGTTAACCCCTCCCACTAAACAAGGGTGTGTTTACCCACTACAACCTCAAAGGGACCAAAACAGGACCAGGCACATGACATCCAATCAGGAGATGGAAAACCCATACGGAATCCCCAGCCCTGGTCCTGTTGAAGTCACAGTGCAGAAAACACATCCTACATCCAGAACAGAAAGTGTGCAGTAGATTTATCCAGGAAGGAGGGCTAGTCATTTATATTTTGTTACCGAGGTATTAACTCTCCCACTCCCCCTTGTCCAGGCTGTGGTCACCCCCTCCCCATTCCCTAACCCCACCCGCCCAGGTTGATACCCCCCACCCTCCAAGCGGATGCCCCGCCCCCGGCTCTACTCTGTCTGAGCGTCATAGTTGGCCCCGCCTGCTTTTTTCAGCTCCTCGCGGATGTAGTCCTCCTCCAGCTCACGAATGTCACTGACCATGAACTCCTTCGCAAAGTTCTGCAGGAGAACACAGATGACAGGTGAAAACTGTGCGTGTCGACGGAGGTGTGTGCTGTGTGTATGGGAGTGCATGTATAAACGAACGGGTGACTGAATGATTGAATATATGACAGTGTGTGTGAGAAAAGGACAGTATAAAACTGTGTGTGTGTGTGTGTGTGTGTGTGTGCAGACTTTATGAGAGGCTAGAGTCGATGGAGAGCTACCATGAATGGAGAGGCTAATGAAAATGAAGAGAGCAAAAAAAGTAACGAGGGAAAAAGAAAGAAAGAAGAGGAGCAGTAGGGAACGAGAGCGCAGAGACAGAGCTCTATTGTGTTCAGAGTGTCTGTGATAATCCCCGTGACACATCTATTCAGCACAATAACGTAACAACATAGAGTCAGTGTGTTTGTGCATCTGTGGGCATGCCTGCAAGCTTGAGTGTGTGTGTGTTTGTGCGTGTGTGTGTGTGAGTGTGAGTGAGAGTGTGTATTTTCAACTGTTTATGGGTTCTGACTCACTTGTACGATGTCCTTCACCAGCGACTTGTCGGTGCTGATCTTGGCCCTCTGGAGGCCGCTGACGTTCTCGCCGATCCAGGTGATGAGGGTGAACTTGGCCCGCTTGCTCATGGCATCGCCCGTCGTGATCCTCACAAAGCCGAACAGGCGCTCATCATCTGTCGAAAAAGATAGCGGGTGAGAGAGAGAGAGAGAGAGAGAGAGATAATGGTGAGCGTTCTCTATTAACCCCCTCATCTTGCACTTTGACTTCCTGATTTCATAGGATCGCTGTCAGAATTCTTGGGGGGTGGAGGGAGATAAGCATCAGGTGCGAGAGCGGCTGCGAACCCTGCGGAGGGTTTAATGGGGCTTGTGGGAGTTTCAGTGAGGCTGAAACAAGCGGTGGGAATACAGAACACCGTCAACAGTGCGGTACTGCCAGCTCCGGCTCCAAACAGGGGGCAGAAAAAAAAAAGTGAGAGAGGGAGAGAGGGAGCAAAAGAGGGAGGTATTCAGGTCAACGCTCCCAGTCAAAAGAGCTGAAATTAGTGTCAGCCTCCAAAAACGATTCTCTTTCCCTCTTTCCATCTTTTTCACAGCCTCTCACTCGCTCCTACTGAAGCTGGTGCAGATGCATATGGAAGCATGCTGTTTAAATCAAAGATAGAGATATACTCCATCTGAGACACCTGCATGTACACACACCACACAGACAAGTGATGACCATGCATCCATCCTCCCACTCACGCAAAACAACACCGACACTGGACATTAACCCACCGATTCCGTTTTAACTCCATGCAGTCCCGCCCACTTTGTATGACCCTCCCCCTTCCATCTAAATACACTTCTTCTGATAGGACCTCCTTGGCAAAGCAGCACCGCTTCAGAAGCAGAGTGTTCATCAAACATTAAACTAAACTCTGTCAGCAAATTAAGGTGTGTAACCATTAACCCCTTTCCTGCAGTCCAGACTCGTCATCACTGGTCTCTACGCTTCCTCTTCAAGGGGCTTCAAAGGTGGCACCTGTCACCTGACTCCAGCAGAAAACAAGCCCTCCTCAATCAAGTCTAACTTATTCCTCCTCCTGCCCCTTGTCCACATCACCATGTATCTCTGAACCACTTCCTGCTCCCTCACTTCCTCTTCTTCACCTTCAGTCCTCTGTTCGTTCTCTGTTGACAGAGGCACCGCGGGGTTCTGAAGAAGCCAAACTCGTCAGGGTGGGGCTGAAATCTCCAACAATCTGACTTAAGTAGTTTGAATTTCAACCCAAAGAGATAATGCAAATCCTTGCATTATAAAGTAACTACATTTACTTACATTGCATTTACATGATAATTAATTATTTGGCAGGCACTAGAATCCAAAGTAACTTTCAGGATCATTTTCATAAGTGCAAATAAGTAAAGTAAATAAAATAAAGTAAATAAAATAATACATGACACAATTCTCACAGCTGCAATCAATGTTACAAAAATCACAGAAATAATAAGTATTACAGCAGCCGCAAAGGGAGCTAGAGTGAAACAGATAAAGAAAGAAGGACAGGCAGCGCTATAATTGCAGATGCAATTTCAGAACTTGTCTTTCCACAGCTTCTATGAATAGGAACACTGAGAGCTCTGGGAGGTTATAAACAGTCTGAAAACGTAGGTTTTCAACCCACAAGTGAAGACAGACTTGGAAATGTATAAAAAAGTATAGAAAAAGTTGTATCAGTAGAAAATTCTCATTCCTACAACACATCATTACGCAGTTGGTTAAAGTGCACGGGTGGACGAGTACCACAACAGGGAATGGGTGCCTTTGTACAGTATGACAAAGCTGGGAAGTGATCCGATTAACTTAACTTGAGCATCAATAAAAGTTAGTATGGCCCAATCCGGACAGGTTCTACATGGGGCAGGCATAGCCCAAATCACTTCCTGTTTGCATCACTTCCTCTTTACATATGATTGACAGAAACAATGTGGGGTGATTTGGTGGCATATCACAGCAGAGGGTATGCTGTCAAGACCAATACAATGTAGTTACACTTCTGTGGTCCAGTTTGCCCAGCCTCAATATGTAGCACATGTGCAGGAACAGGGGAACCACTGGCAAACCACATCCAAGTACAAGATATAAGTTCTTACATACCTATCATAGTAAATGATAAAGTGGAATGTTAGCCTCCAAGATACCCAGTCAAAAAAGAAACTCTGGATAATGGGAAAACTTTATAACCACACCCAACTGTAACTAGCATGGATAAGATACAGACAAAATGAGGTGTCTGGTGAACAGTCATTCCTACTTCTATGAAAGTTTGTCCAGTACAATGGCTTCTCCGTCCATATGAATTGTAGCCAAACTAGCCCATCTTTGAATTGCTGCAATTTACAGTGTGCCTGAAGTTACCTTTCCCTGGTGCTCTATCTTTACCGTCTTTTCGATATATAAAATATTCTGACGTAATAAAGATTGATAAAATGTTTATAAACGTATACATAAGTGGTAAAACAAAATGATTGCTGATAACTAAACCTGGCCAGATCTAAGCGACTTTTTACTTACAAACTATCTAACAGCTACATTTATTATGATTTGTGTACTTTAAATAAGCTGAAGACGCTGGTCATTTTGTCTCTGTCGTAACATTTACAGTCAGTAATAGCACAAAGAAACGATTAACGAATACTGCAAAGTAACCAACAAATACACTGGTTACAGTAATACCCCGCCTGACTGCCACCCGGTTGGCGGAATATGTTGTTAGCAGATTATCCCCTGGTGCAGTACGTCACACCTCCGGAACTGATTCAATGAATGAGACGGTTATAAAAAAAAGTTCAAATTCAAGTCAGATCGTTGCTATTCATCTTGCTGCAACTGGAACTAGCATGAGTGTAACTGTCAACCCTAGCAGTAACCGAATATGAAGAGAATTTATTAGGGGTAGCGCAATGTTCAATGTTATCCTGACTGGCTTGGCAGCGATACAATATCCTCTTCCTCAGAAGTGTTCTTTGAACTAGTTTCAACGCAGTTAAATCAAACAAGGCCAGAAAAATGGCAGAACAGTTTTTCGATCGAGAGAGAGAGGTTGTACATTTAATTAACAAGTTATAAATATCACACATTTTAGAACAGAGTCTTACCTTTACATAGCTGCTTAAATTCTTCGTACTCAGTCCCCTGCCCTCCAGGTACAATCATGGAACCGTCATACTTAAATGCAGCCCTTTAACGAAAAGTAGTACAGTATAATACATAAATACTGATACACACAAACTCATTGTTAATACACAGGGAACTACAGCCTCCGCCTGTCACATTTCGCATGGACGAGCAATTAGTCCGACCCTGCGGCCAAAAGTACGGGTGCATGACAGAACCGCATCGCCAAGACCAAGATCTTGCAGACGAATAGCCTACAACTCGTCAAAAGATCCCCCGAGATCAAAAACGTGGATCTGGCTAAGTGCGCTGGTGGTGATCCGACTGCAATTCAACATTCGGTTCTGCAGCAAGTATGACTTGACGAGCTTTGATTGAAAACGCAGCTAGCTAGGAGAAATGAATGAATAGTATAGAACCATTAAAGCGTCCCCCAGCGCCGAACTGTCATCAATACAATTAACATGATAAAACACACCGCAGAGCTAATTAGTATGATAATAAACACACCGTTACAGTTACCACCATAGCCAATAAACACTCACCAGTTTATGTCTGTATTGTCATCTCTCACGAGGTTGTAGGCTTCCCTGCAAGCTTCCTTATCGATTCGCGTTGCCATTTTCCCGTGGACGTATGAGCACAGAGGAAAATTAACGTGAGAAGGGTGGAAGAAAATAAATCAGCGAAGTGAAACAAGCAGACCCTCGGAAAAGAGTTGAGCAGTACAAAATCCCACAAAGGAGGACGGCGAATTGTGCAACAAGACGTCGGTGTTAAATCTGCAGCCTGTAACTGTGGGGCTGGGAAGACCGCGCTGTTGGGGCAGTGCGGAGATTTCCTCGATAATCTCAAAAAGAGGATCTTTTCACTGCTGTGCTCATTTCCTATAACTGGCTTTCTGGGCGTTGGTGATGTTCGTCAGTCAGGTTGCTGAACGAAAGAAATGGGGCCCCAAGAGACGTAGAATTCACCACCTCCTAATGGTAAACTAGGGGATAAAGGCAAATTAAATCCGCCCTCTTCTATTGTTGAGGTTTGACTGAATTCGCCTGCCACCTACTGGACGGTTATTGCACTGCAACTTATGTGTGTTCAACTCGTGTTACACAATGAGTGATAAACCTGCTTAGCATAATGATAATAGCCCACTATCTTGATGAAAGCCCCCAAATGCTTAAAAAAATGCTAAATCGTATGATATGCCATTCATCCTCAGTCGTCTAATAATCCCCCAGTCATCCAATAATGGTGTAGCCCAGGGCTTGTTCTTCTGGCCTGTCTTCAGGTTAAGATATATTTTTTAGCACAGATTGTCTAATTTAATTTCCACGATCATTTTGTGTGGTTTTAGTAGAGTCTGAGAGAAAAAAAATGACTCCAAAATGTGACGCTTCCTTGAATTGTTTTATATGTAAGGTAAACAACAATGCAATAATATTGCGGTCAGTCATTGATGTTATGGGCCTGTTTAGCTGCAGCTCATAAAGGTGTCTTTTTAAGATCAGTAGCATCAAGAACTCTACAAAGTGCTATGCCATTTTGGTCCAAAACTTGGTTGTCTCTACTAGGAAGGTGAGACTTGAACAAAGGTGGACCTTCCAACACAACAATGACCTAAAACATACAGTACCTCATCTGAGATCTTGAAAGGTTCTGCATGGGAAACAGTTCCCACAGTCCCTCCCACAGTTCTCTCTAACATTATTAAACATTAGAAAAGGCATAGTGTTATTATCCCAATCAGAGAAGGCTGTATCATCTGAGTGTACACATAGAGGTACCAGATGAGAGACCTATTTTTTGGACATAGATTTATAATTTGAATCATGAATTATGTACAATATAATCCACATGTTGAAAACATGTCATATACCTCAGTCCTTCCATTGCTTGGTTTGTGCAGCCTTTTGTGCATCTTCATTAAAAGAGCCAGTCATTTTGGCATTGTAGCCCACTGCTGTGCACAATCATATCATTTCACTGGTGGCTATTACAGGCCATTTGAAAACGAATTAAAATCATATTATTGCACATTTAGTAGTTTCACCACTTCTTACATGAACTCATTTTGTGAATACTGACGTTTGATGTTGGCTGTGTAGCCCTTCGACAGATATCGACTCACTGGTGTGTCTATCTATTCCATTATTATCACTGGTGAGTACAGAAGAACACTGGCATTAGGAATATCTTAACAGAATGGTCTGAATCAAAATTGAAGCTAACAAGTTGGCTAATTGTAGCTCAAAACAGTACAAAAATACATTTTCAATCACCAAGCAAATAAATAACACTACAACAGTAAACTGTATTCTTGAACCAATCAAGAAGTTGACTTTCTGTTATAACAACTGAATAACAAGGTAAATAAAAATGCTATCAACACAAAAGCAATCATCTGAGGTTATGTAAGTAATGTACAGAAAACTAGCATGAGTGGTGCCAGTAGGCTGTAATTACAGTCACTGCAATACTGATAAACGTCTCATTCCTGGCAGGCACACAGAGAAATTCAGTGTATAAGAGTTGTTAAACACCAGATAGTTCCATGGAACAGTAGCCTACACCCAGCCATTATTGTAAGAACCGGACATGAGAAGTCGTAGGACAAACTACTTGGAGCCGGATTGTTAGCGTGTGTGGCTAAAGTTAAAGAAGGATCAGTGGTGAGATATCACAAGTCATTTCCCAGTGTGTCAACGCATCATGAACCTGCGTGAATGTAGTTTACACACTCAAGAGTGCTTGCACACACTCACACACACCCTGGCCTTACACTGAAATAAATGTGTAATCAGCAAAGCTGATTTCTCATTGAAATAAACACATTCTGTATCATTACAGGGCAAAGTCATCCACATCTCTGTCTCCACATTTGAGTCAAGTGCTGAGTCACACAAGGGTAAATTACATTGGCTAACCCACATCCTCCTAAAAAACTTTTTAGTGCTCTCCAAAAAGAGCAAAACCACCCTCTAACCATCTTGGAAGCTGGCTTTGAGTAGGACATGATGTTTAGATAAAGATTGGACTTGTAGTAAGGTCTGTATTCAGTACCTCATAATTTTCATTATCATTTTCCTTTACAGTGCTTTAGGTGCAAACTGTTATGGTAGTAGTATCTGGTTTTCATGCGCTTGATGCCATTTGCACTACTCATCTTACTTTTTTATAATCTTTGACCATAGAAAGTAGGCACAAAACTTTCTTAACCGAATTAACATAGTGTGACAACATTGCCAACATTGATTTCCCTGTTTATGTTCATAACAGGATATAAAAATAAAATTTTTATGGGATGAAAAGATTTTACATTCAGCATTCTTTCATGTTTACTCGTTTTACTGAAAGGTCTATGCTACTGTATGTATAGGCTACAGTTGCTACACCAGTGATATTCTATGGTTGTGCAAAGCTTTGGGCTGCCATGCAGAGACAACAAATAAATGTCAGTACTGAGGAAACATGGCATGCTTCTGACAAATGACATGTCAGATGACTGTTTCAGTTTAGTGTGTGATTATTTGTGGTGTGTTTTCCAGGCCCATCATCAAGGCAAGGCACAGCTGTGATCCCCAAAAGTGTTAATCCCTACCACATCTTGGAGCACACAAAGGCGAGGCTAACATCCTGTCCAAAGCACCATATTTGGACCATACCTCAACACTGACACCGTGTTGTCTTTATATTTTTACAAGTTGATACTCACGCCTTTGTATTTGGGTATTACACCTTGTGTAAAAATTATCTTATGCTTACTTAAGTGTTTATCCACACAGCTGATAAATGATGGAAGCATGAATGTGTGAAATAGTTTCTTCTTTGTGTGTGGTCCATTTTGGACTTCTCTCTAAATTAAGAGGAGTTCGGTGTGCTTATAGGACTCATTCAGGGATGGACAGCCTGCAACATTGACTTGCATGGTGGGTTGAAGCATTACAAAAGGGTTTTCCACAGGCTGAAATCTCACCCCTACTACCCCTTTGCCTGAAAAGGCCCCAGAGGACGGGAATCCAGCAGGGTAGAGTCCTGGGGGTAAAGAGCTGGGCAGGAAGGCAGTGGAGCTCCAGGAGACAAGCACATCATGAGGAATGTTGTGGCAGGATGGTATTTCTGTTTAATTTGGTTCATTGACCTGTATATACTTGAAGATGGACCCTAAAACACTGCATTAAAACAGAAATTCAACCATCTGTATCTAGCCTCTCATGCTTTATCATTCTGGCTTGAGCTTACTTTTTCCTTTCATTATAAAGAAACTAAACATTCTTAATGATACAAGTACAGACAATAATGATGAGCCCACACCCTCTCTGTCTCACACACACGCACACACACACACAGAACAGTGGTCTGTGTCCTGCTCTGACAGATATAACTGCACTCAGCGGTGAGTTCCCAAGTCCATACCTCTTACAGACACACACATCAGCTTTAATAGTAACACTGAACAGGTCTTAATAACAACCGTGGCCTACAGGCCTCCAGTAGAGAAGAGAGGATCTGATCATCCTGCAGCGAGCACAGTCCTTTTGCAGTGCTGTTGTGCGTTTAGCAATATGTGTGTCCCCCCTCTCTCCCACCCACAGTCACCTGCCCCTCCCTTTGGGGAGGGTCTGCTCAGTCTTACCCCTATGCCCCGCCTTCTTCCTGTCCGGGCTGCAGGGGCGTGGCCTGACCCAGCACACGCAGGCCGATGCCCCCGCGATGCGTTTGGGCAGCTCCGGCCCCCTGGCCCACTGGCCCTTCTCCGGGTCGAAGACCTGGATCCCGCGCGAGAAAGTCATCTCCTCCCAGCTGTACCCACCCAGGACGTAGATCCGCCCCTCCAAGACGGCCACTCCCGCCTCACTGTTGGGCCGCAGCAGCGGGGCGAGGCGGGTCCACTGCTCGTTGCGCGGGTCGAAGGCCTCCACCGCCAGGATGTCGAAGCGCTCCATGCTGTCCTCGCGGTCGTCGCTGCCGCCCACGGCGTAGATCAGTTCCCGCAGAGAGGCCATGCAGTGCCAGCCGCGGGCCACGCCCATCGCCCGCCGCTCTGTCCAGGAATCGGCACATATATCGTAGCTCAGCACGTCCCGACGGTACGGCCCGATCTGGTAGTCATGGCCACCAGTGATGTAGACCAGGCCCCTGTGCACTGTCCCAGCGTGGCCGTAGGTAAACCTGCAAAGATAGACAGAGAGAGTAACTATGACTTTAAAAACCTTTTATTTAACATCAAAGGGCATAGAGTAAAAACAAACTGAAGCCATATCAATACCATATCATTAATTCAAGCGAAACTGAGGCTCTACCTATGTATATAATATTTGATCAAACCAGCCCAGAAAAACAGTAGTAACATGGGACAGACATTTTCACCCAACATATAAGTACAATTAGATTCACAAATCACATTTACTAGTACACATACTAAAGACTGTGTTACATAGCCCATTCTATCCCCAAAAAGAGAGAGCACGGAGAAAGAAGGAGAAAGCCCCTAAACCTAAAACCTACCACCTCAAGAAGAAGGCCAATGCACTTTCCTTGGATAAAACATCAAAGGAAGGTGTGTTCCACTAAAAAAGCACTATGTTCCCCTGCCTGTCTGCTTCCCCTCACCTTAATGCGGTTAGCTCCTCACGCTGCTGCCGTTGTGGTGACGGACAGAAAAAAAGTCATGTCCACACATTCTCCACACACTCACAGTTCAATTCAGCATGTTTTTGTGGTGCTATGCATGCTGCCCTGTTTAACTGGAAACAACCCTCTGAGTCTTGACTTGGCGGACAGAAAACTGTTTTGTACATTTTAAAAAAATGAATACAGAAACATACTTCATGTCACATTTTGTGCTTTTTCAGTCAAAATATACTATAAACATTACACACAGCATAATGACAATCAAGATGTTTTGATTCAGAAGGGAAGCGCTTAGCGCTTTAGCAGGCCTGACTTGTCAGGTCACCTTCCACCCGCCTCTGCTGATCAGATGTGATTGCTCTGCGATGTGATGGAAAGCACTGATTGCATCCTGAAAAGTGGGTTCTCTCCCTGAGCCAGTGCTCTGAACTGCTCTGCTTTCACCGGGCTTACAGCAAATAGCCATAAGCCTGGCAAGCGAGGCTAAGCTGCTAATGAAACACTGATCTGGATTTCACATCACTTGACACTTCAGTGCTGAGTCATAAAAGCTGGGGCTGGAAGGAGGAGGGGCCTGACTGAGGGAGGGGACTGAAGGAGTGGAGAGTTTCATGCAATAATGATGGTACATGGAGGGGAGGGAGAAGGGACTTAGGACCCTTGCCTGGGCAGTCCTGCGACGTAGCTCCAGCAGTCCTCCAGGGGGCGATATACCTCCACTGACGACAGAGCTCCATTATCATTGCGTCCCCCAACAGCGATCAGACAGTCCTCCATTGCCCCAAGGTAGAAATCTACCCGCCTCTGGTTCATGGGTGCCCCCTAGTGGGACAATAAAAAAACACAGTCCCTGTAACAATAACAGATCACCATTTCCTTCTCCTTCCCATTAGTTTCCTTTTCCAATATCTATGGTATTGTGTCCCCCCAAAGCAGCTATACTCTCCAAGGCCAGGGGTCATCTCATGCAAACAAATAAGCAGACAAAAAAAACACAACTAATTAACATGGACTACAATATGATCCTATACCTCTGAGGTGTGTTCTGAAAAGCATTTGGGGGAAGGGGGGGGTTACCTTGATCCACTGGTTGCTGCGGGGGTCATAGCGGTAGAGCAGGTTGCTGGCGGCGTCACCGCCGTTGTCCCTGGATGAGCTTCCGCCAGCGGTGAAGACGAACCCCCCCAGGACGGCCACGCAGTGGTGGCTCCGGCGGGCGGGGAGCTGGGTCTCCACCACCCATCCCCGTCCCACCCCTGGCTCCCCCTTGCTGTCCAGCCAGCACACCTCCGAGCTGAGCTCCTCGCCGCGCTCTGACACCTCCCCCCCGACCAGTAGGAGGCGCTCCACCCCGCCACGCAGAGCAGACCGCAGGGTCTGCAAGAGGGGCTGTGCGTTGGGCCGTCCGTGGTACGCCAGCGCCTCCTCCACCAGCGCCTCGCACCCCGCCTCCGGGGGCAGCAGCGAGCGCACGGCCGGGAGCACACGACCCTGCAGGTCGCCACGTGGAATCAGTGGCAGGCGGACGTGGCGAGCAGTTGGCGGGCGTGGACGGGCCTCTCGGGCCGCTGGCTCAGCCACTGCAGCGCCGCCTGGAGCAGGGCCTGCTCGCTCTCGTGCTGCACCTCCTCACTCCCCAGGTAGGCCGCCAGCTTGGGCAGCCGCACGTCGCGCAGGAACGCCGGGGTGAAGGAGAGCGTGGCGAATCGCTCCAGGACGAAACGATCGATGAAGGCGTCCAGGCGGTCCAGACTGTAGAGTATAGCCAGCTCCTGCAGGTACAGGTAGTTCTCCTCACTCACCTCCTTCTCCAGGTATTGGCAGCAGAAGTCCACCACCCGCCAAACCTGCAGCAGATGTGCCGTCTCCAGCACGTAGTCGATGTTCCCTCCATCCAGTGGCAGCTCACCACTGTACAGGAAGTCCACCACCGCCTTCAGGCCCACGTATGAGGCACCCACCAGCTCCACCTCGGCTTGCCTCTCCTCGCGCATGCCTAGTGTGAACATGGCCTGGAAGTACGGGCTGGACACAGCCAGCACAGCGCGGTGTGCTGGAACCCGCTGCTCATCCGCCACCAGCACCACATCACACAGCTGGCCCCTCTGCCGCTGCTCATTCAGGCCCTGCAGCACCCAGCCAGCCTGCTCCCCCCAGCGGTACACCTGAGAGACAGACAACACAGCACACCTGAGACCCACACAGTACACCTGAGCGACAGGTATCGACACACCTAAGAGATGGTTAAAATACACAAAGAGACAAATTCTCACAGTACATCTGAGGAAAATGACACAGTACACCTAAGAGACATGTTACAGTACAAAAGAGAGATGGCATTGTAACCCAACACACCTGAGCGGCAGGTAGTACTACACCCACAAGACAGGTAACTATACACCTGTGAGATGTAAAAAAGTACATCTGTGACACCACTACTGAGAAGCATACTGACAGACTGGTCACTGTACACTGAGAGACAGCAAAGGCCATGCATTGGAGGGACAGATATCTAAGTGCAATGTGTTTGTTAAGGAGATGTCAGTAGAGGGTGCTGATTACTAGTGATCTGCATTTAGGGCACAATGTCAGTAACATGAGCAGAGATGTAAGACTCCTTTCTCCTCATTATGCAATAAGTTTCCGTTTTATAATCTTACCAGCTCAAGTTACCCCAAATCCAATGTAAAAATCCAAAGGCAGAGAATGGTGATACTTATGGACGACTTGCATAAATGTAACCTGAATATAACATTATCACCCACAATTACATCAAATGTAAATTTGTACCTGGGGGCATGTACTGTTTGAATGTGATTTCATACAGACATAAGTTTAGGTCAGTACTGACACCTGGTTTAAGAGCAATCTGGTCTGTGGTGCTTTACTGTCATGTACACGACACTGACCTTCGATGACTCACTTATACGCTGTGGGCGTGACACACGAGTCTGCCTACCGCCATCCATCCTGGGGTCTCACATCAATGGGATCTGTTACAGAAGAGCACATACACACGGAGACACAGACACACACGCACACGCCCCACTGATCATTCAGTACGATGGTGGGGTTGCATATTTAAAAAGCCATGTTGATGCAAGTACAAGTACAAGATTCAGTTGCTCATAGACGCTCATGAACTTCCCTAATACAATGCATCCCAATTTCCATGGGCATGCGTTCAAAGATGTTCATACAGCCATGTTACAGGTATAGTTTTGTGTCTGACAGCTGTAGCATTAGCAGCGAAATATTTATTAGCATTAACGTTTGCGTTGCTAACTGCTACACTGCCCCCAACTTTAACCTGACGGAAACCCTCTTCATAACTTTTCGATGCTTTGTGGTTGGTTGTCCCAGACAACACATGCTCTCAACACGGATGCTTGCTGACCATGAAGACGCAAGGACGAGACATCCTTTGCAAAACGGAACAATGCATACACAAACACATCTCGATTCAATACTGTAAAAATAACATCGACTGTGTGATACAATAGGCAGCTATGACAGCAATGACAGTCTATATATAAACAGTATTGATCTTGCATATTTCATTAAACTGACATTCCTCTTGTAGCCACACATTAAACTAATTTTCAGTTCTCGGCAAACCACAAAAGAGAAACAACAGAGTATATTATTACCACAGCATCGTCAGTCGTAAGTATATTACATTACATTGGTCGCTAGAACCTGAGTTCCGCTAGCAGCAAATAAGAAAAGTACTTCCGGGTTAAGGATATCATAATAAAAGTCTTCTATAAAATGGAGAAATTGCTCAAAAACGGTAAAATACCACATTTACACATAAATGACTATATAAAAAGGTAAAGTATATGTTCAAGTAAGTTATATTGAATAATATTTTTTAAACACTGCATTTTATGCAGCGATTAATAACAATACAAGTCTCAAAAACTGAAGTACAAAAAAGACTGTACAAAAAAACTGTCCAGGTTACTCAGGCACATGTCGAGAATCAAGAAACAAGTGAGTTTGATACCGGTCCGATGCATACGGACTGCTGCTGACATTTGCTTGGCACCATGTTTACACAGTAAAGGCACCTGAATTTATGGCACATTTATTATGGACTGTACACAAAAAACTGTAATACATGCCTCAATGAAAGCTGAGTTTGGGGTACTCAGAAATATCCCTGGTGTCCAAACCAAGCAAGTTTTAAAACAACATGATGTCTAACAGACGGTACTTTTATTGAGATATGTATTACTGTTTTGTGCAGTCCATAGTAAATGTACCACACAGTCCAATGCATTTTTCCAAGATGGTGCCAAGTAAATGTCAACAGCAGTCAGCAAGAAAATGTTTACAGAAAATGCATTGTACTCAATGACAATATTGGATTTTAACCTTTAAAAATGAACCTTTTTTTTAGCAACAGCAGGTGTGAGATGGCAAAACAGGAGAGGGTACTCTTTATTAAAATGTGTTGAACAAATAAAAGGGGAGTCATCAAGAAGCCTTAGCAGGTATGAATGCAATCTGGAAATATAATAAGAGAACATAAAAAAATGACAATTTTAATTCAGTCAAGTGTTAA
Organism: Albula goreensis; assembly: GCA_022829145.1. Classification (NCBI taxonomy): domain Eukaryota; kingdom Metazoa; phylum Chordata; class Actinopteri; order Albuliformes; family Albulidae; genus Albula; species Albula goreensis. Next base: position 27,855,254 of record CM040755.1, read on the forward strand.
TGATTGCATTTCAGTTCATGTCCTTGTTAGCACTAAGTTTATTATCTGTGGAATGTTGACATCAAAAGTAATTTTACAATATTACCAATAGTTTTAGATGTTTTATATATCAGTATGTTTCATAATATTAAAGTTAAAATAGTCTATATTTCATGTTGTCACATGTATGATAAAACCCTGTTTATCATTTAACAGAAATGTAAACTCAGAAATGTATGTTTTGATATAAAATTTCTTCTAACCTATTAAAAGACATTTTACATTAAATACAATGAAATCATACAGTGCTTTAATATACCAAGAAAAAGGATAATAATAATAATAATAATAATAATGACAGCATTGTTGTTTACTGTTACAGTTATTATTATCATTATTAATATTATTGTTAAATGTTAAATATATGTTAAATTGTATCAGTGATTTTAACCCCTTCCCGATTTTTATGTGAATTTGAATAAGAAACGTTGAATATAACTCCCTTTTCTGTATTTTAAACTTGTTAAAATTGTTTTCCATGAAATATTTTTAATAACATGCAACATTCTGGAAAGTTCAATATCAAAACTGTCGCATTTTAGGGACTATAACTACCATAATAATAATTAAGTTCATTGCGCACCTTTATTTTGATGGATTTCATGGGCTTAGTGCTGCTGACAGAACACAGCCGTTTCGGGGCACTCACCCTCCTGTGTTCTGCAGCCATGAGATCATCCAGGAAGTATCTGGGCTATTGACAAAAAAATTCTACCAATCAGAACACTTCCTCTTCTCCCTCCTTTAGTTTCCGGTAAAAAAGGTTGGTCAACACATTGCTGCCTCACACCAGTTCACAGGGGCCTGGCGCCATCTACACATCCTAGCCCTGGGATATTGGTCCATTCAGGACCTGGATGACTTTCCCAGCAATTACAATCAGCTGACTACCTTCTCCCAGCATGGCTTGAAGAAAAAACCTTTACAAGCCCACCTCAGCCTGCTTTTAAATAATGTTCTCCTCTTTCCCTCATTCTGCTGACAGTTCAGCAACACATGCTGCACTCTTTGCCCCTTCGCACCACTCACACTTCCCATCCCTCAAGCTTCCCAACCAGTGCCCGCCCACCCCACAACTCACAGTGACCCCAGTCAGCTGAACTTCACCCACTCTGCTGATTGTCACCATACCATCATTATTGCATGAAACTCTCCACTCCTTCAGTCCCCTCCCTCAGTCAGGCCCCTCCTCCTTCCAGCCCCAGCTTTTATGACTCAGCACTGAAGTGTCAAGTGATGTGAAATCCAGATCAGTGTTTCATTAGCAGCTTAGCCTCGCTTGCCAGGCTTATGGCTATTTGCTGTAAGCCCGGTGAAAGCAGAGCAGTTCAGAGCGCTGGCTCAGGGAGAGAACCCACTTTTCAAAGTGCAATCAGTGCTTTCCATCACATTGCAGAGCAATCACATCTGATCAGCAGAGGCGGGTGGAAGGTGACCTGACAAGTCAGGCCTGTTAAAGCGCTAAGCGCTTCCCTTCTGAATCAAGACATCCTGATTGTCATATGTTCAGTCAGAATCCCCTGACACGATTGAGCCGTTTGTCAAGAGCTGGTCCCAGACCAATGCTGCGCACATGAAAAGAATAAGCTATTTTGTATTTCAGACCTAAAAACTTATTTTTTTACTATAAAAACAAGCATGAAATGTGACTAGAAATCTATTTCTTCCTTTGAGGAAAGAATCTTCCTGTAACTCCAAAGTCCAAACTCTAAGGCTTGGTGGACTTAAACAGTTCAGCATGCACAGCACCACAAAAAAAGTGCTGAATTTAACTGTTAGTGTCATGCTGTGATAGTTAGATCCTGTAGGCCACAATGGGTTTGCAGACCTGTTCAGAGTTACTATTAAAGCTGATGTGTGTGTCCATAGGAGAACTCACCAAGAGAGCAGATTTATATCTGTGTATTCAGGGCTGGAACAGGACATACCTCAGCTAAATGTTCTCTCTTTGTGTGAGTGTGTGTGTGAGTATGTTAGTGTGTGTGAGTGAGTATGTGCGTGTATGTGTGTGTGTGTGTGTGTGTGTGTGTGTGTATGTGTGTGTGTGTGTGTGTGTGTATGTGTGTGTGTGAGTGTGTGAGTGTGTGTGTGTGACCTTATCATCAGTGTTTGTGTTTGTATCAGCAATCTCTGAAACAGCAACGTCAGCACAAATAAAGTCATTAAATATATTCAAGACGGAATGAAAAAGGATGAGAGACAGAATCAACACATTTCTGTTTTATTGCAGTGTTTTAGGGTCCAACTTCAAGTATATACAGGTCAATGAACCAAATTAAACAGAAATACCATCCTGCCACAACATTCCTCATGATGTGCTTGTCTCCTGGAGCTCCACTGCCTTCCTGCCCAGCTCTTTACCCCCAGGACTCTACCCTGCTGGATTTCCGCCCTCTGGAGCCATTTCAGGCAAAGGGGTAGTAGGGGTGAGATTTCAATCTGCAGAAAACACAGCACATTCAAGGAATGTGTGTGAGAGAGTGTATGTGTATGTGTGTGTGCATGCGTGAAAAAGGAAATTTGTGCATGTGAGAGAAAGGGAGAATGTTCAAACCCAACATACGAGTCAAGAACACAGGCCTTCCATCCCCGATTCAGTCCCCGAAGTGCTTTGAAATCTTCCTCATCCAGAGAGAAGTCAAAAATCTGCATCACACAAAAAAGAAATAATTTTACACAAATACACCCTGTCTGCTGTGTACCAACTACACAGGGACATATTAAACAAAGTGTAGTATTATTTTTACATGATACCCAAATACAAAGGTGTGAGAATCAGTATGTAAAAATATGAAGACAACACTGTTTGAGTGTTAAGATATGGTACAAATATGGTGCATTAGACAGGATGTTAGCCTCACCCTTGTGTTCTCCAGGATGTGGTGGGGATTAACACTTTTGGGGATCACAGCTATACCTTGCTGAACATGATACCTCAGCAGGACCTGAAAACACGTTGCCTTAAATAACCGCATACTCAATTGAAAAACACACACTCACTTGAAACATACACATATCTGACAAACTTGCCTTAGACACACACACATACTTGAAACTCTCAGGCCTCAGACACACACACACACACATTTGCACGTACAAACCTGAAATGCACACCTCTGACACACCTATGAGATATGAGTTCACAGAGTTCGTGGGTATGCACTTGCACAGACAGGTATGACTGACCTGAGCAGGGCTCCGCTTGTGCTTTGCGGCAACGCTCTTGACGACGGGATCTTCCAGAAGCTTCTCCGGGTCAGTTTCCCCACGGTGGCTGTGGAAAGAGGCAGTGTGATTTGATGAGTTTTTGGTGGAATGTCCTTTTTTTTGACATGTTTCACTGGCTGATAAAATGGCTCTTGAGCTCAGGTGTGGGAATGCTGTGTAAAGTGTGGATGTAAGATACAATTTTTACATCTGAAATGTAGGTCTGCAGTAATATGAGGAAAAGTATTTGCCTTTGTCTGATTTGCTGAACTTTTGCATATTTCTGACACAGTGTTGTTCAGATCTGCAGCCAAAACCTCATGTGAGATAAAAGGGAATTTGAGTGATTAAATAACACACTATTAAAACAGCTATTTAACACCAGGTGCTGTCATGTGAAGTATTAACTGATTACATCGCCTTAAGCAGCAATTACTGCAACCAAGCACTTTCAGTAGTTATTGCTCAGTCTCCTACAGCACCACAGAGGAATTTTTGCCCACAAAAATTACAGAACTGTTTCAGCTCAGAGACATTTTGGGTTCTCTCCATTTCACCAACACTTAGTGGCTTTGAGCCACAACAGAGCCCCACAGTCTTATAAAAAATTTGCCATCCTTTCTAGACATGATGTGCCTCTAACAGCATGCTGATGACTCTGATGCTAAGGCCCAAAGCAACATTTACCTAGCTTCACTAACCCTGTACTCTAGTGGTTAAGGTACATGACTGGGAGTCCTGAGGTTGGCGGTTCAAACCCCAGCCTTACCCCATTGCTATTGGGCCCTTGAGCAAGGCCCCTAATCCCACAATCCCAGAGGGGACTGGCCCCTGGTCAACCCCATCAACTGTCAATCAAGTCACCAAGGCCTGATTACCAAAGTATTCAAATATCTGACCTAAATTATCCCTTTAATTGGGTTCAACTGAAGATGCAGGTCGCAGATGCAGATCACCTCGCCCTGTTTCAGACTCTCTCTTATAGTATTAACACTATCAAAGATCTGACCAAATTCAATGTGTAAAACAGGGAAAGAATCAGACATGGACCAAATACATTGTCATGGTAATATAGATGTTAGATGTGGATACTGTGAGCTTGTAAGGTATAGACTGGGAGTATAATGTGAGGCTGTTGTGTAAATTAGTGGTGTTGGGTGTGGTTTTATGGTATTGTGTTTGAATTCGGGGTAAGGGGCATATACTTATGGTGTTTGGGTTTAGATTAATGATGTGGGGTCAGGGTTCAGGATGTATCTGTTTAAACACTCACTATTCCTGGGTCCTCCCAGGAGAACCAAAAGGACTGTAGGCGGTCAGCGCAATGTTCCGATCCTTGCAGAACTGAATCAGGTCAGACTGGACCAGGTAGGGGTGTAGTTCCACCTGCAGGGTGCCAAAGGTTACTCTGAGGTGGGGATGACGTCTTGAGGTATGGATTTTGTTTCAGCAACTACACTTATTTTCAGTTTGACCAAAATCTGATATTTGCTCTTAAAGGGACTAGTCCCTTAGGACCAGAGAGTCCTGGTCAACTTGCTCTGCTCTCGGGAGCAGGCAGAGACACCCTGTAAATGTTGCGCCCTACTTAGCAACAGGGTTAGAGGTGATGAAGGTTTAGGGAACAGGGTTACATGTGAGGAGGGTGAGGGTACAGGGTTAGAGATGAGGAGGGTGTAGGGTACAGTGTTAGAGGTGATGAAGATTTAGTGAATAGGGCTACAGGTGAGGAGGGTGTAGGGAAAAGCGTTGGAGAGCTAGATGAGAAAAGGCTGTGAGGCCTGCAGCCATACCTGGTTGACAGCAGGTGGGACCTTAGCCACAGACAGCAGCCTCTCCAGCTGAGAGATGTTAAAATTCGAGACACCAATACTCTTCACCCGACCAGATGCCTGCAGGGACTCCATTTCCTACAAATCATCACACACACACACACACACACACACACACACACACACACACACACACACACACACACACACACACACACACACACACACACACACATTTACATACATACACACACAAACACACACAGCACCCAGGAGCTTGACAACCTCAGCAATGTACACCTTACACACCACTGCAGAGTGTAGTGATAATGAGGTTTCATTAACCCAAAATGGGAAGAGCAACAGACAGCTATCAATCACTTACTCATGTTGAACCAATCAAACGACTTTGCCCTCCTGCATCACATAATAGTATATAAAAACGCTACCCTCAGAAAACTGCTCAGCATGGGCGTGGTCTTCATTAAATATCAGACCAGTGCCTCTGTCTCTATTAGCAGGATTACCTAGTGGGTAGCTCCTTTCTCTCATACATGTTTTTGGTCTGAAGGATGCTACATTTAATGTGTATTTTCTACAACTATATCTTTAACCCAACAATGAGAGTGAATGCTCTAGATGTCTCACCAGAGCTTCTACTATTCAAAAGACTAAAGAGAGCTAGGGTCAAATCTTTATCTGATTGCAATGCTTATTGGCTTTTTGTGTAACTCATACTCAAGTTGTATGTTGATTTTACTTTTTGCAAAATTTGTATTTTGATGAAGAAATAAAGAGTTGGCAGTTTAGTTTCTTACTCATTCCTTTGTTACTATGTTAAATATGTAGACTAAACAGCCTAGTGTCTCCCATGCAGTACTGCACCCCCACCCTGTCTCTCCCACACTGAGGAACACTGCTACGTGATCACTGGTTTGTTACCCTCCACACATCCACGTAGTCAATGTCTGTGGTGAGAAGTTTACCGTCTTTCATGGGAAAGAGTTCGTCTCCTACTTTCTGGAAGAGAAACACAAACAGAGCTGTATTAGACCTTCAGCAGGGATATCATTATAGCGTTGTGTGTGTGTGTGTGTGTGTGTGTGTGTGCGTGTGTGTGTGTGTGTGTGTTTGTGTGTGTTCATGCAACAGCTGGGGAAAGACTTGTATTGTGAGCACATGAGTGTATGTCTGCAATGTTATAAAAGCACTGTATGTACGTGCACAAACTTGCTGGATAGACAAAGAGAGTGTATGTGCAGTTACTGTAGAGAGTGCATGCACACACAAATGTGTGTGTTTCTTATGTGAGTTACCTTTAGACCAACAGGGAAGTGTATCAGATACAGGTCTAGCTGCTCCAGCTGCAGGTCTCTCAGGGATTGGTTGAGACACTGCTGCGCATCTGCAGGTGCATGGTGTGTACACCACAACTGCGTACACAATACAAGGGTTTTCATTGGTCATTGCTTCTGTCCATCTCAGCCACAAAGCCAACCTAACCTGCTGCACAGTGGCACACATTTTCACATGCAAACATTAGCACTCTGTATAAACCTCGGCTGGTTAACGGACAGCCTGGTGCCCACCTTGCTGACGATGAACATGTCCTTACGGTTGATGATGCCCTGGCTCATCTTGGCTTTGATGGCCCGGCCGAGCTCCACCTCATTGCGGTAGCTGTGAGCCGTGTCGATGTGGCGGTATCCTGCAGCGATTGCGGCCTCAACCGCCCCCTGCAGCATCTCAGCAGTGGTGGTCTGTGCAATACACACCATTACAGTGGTTATCAGTCAGCCCAATACAGTGCAACCATGATAACCAACAAGTTCATCACCTACTGACGAGAATCACCAGCCTAGTGAACAAGTGACATATTTTCTGAAAAAGTTTATTCTTTGAACAAATGTAAAGGTCTGTGATTGTATCCAGATTGTTCTTCAGGCCAAAAAAAGCCAGATTTTGGTGTAGGGGGTGAGCTACAAGATAATAAAGGAGGTGAGTGCCAGGAGAAATTCTTGAATCATCATTTTACTAAGTCCAGAGTACATTTCTCCTAGTGCCAAGTCTGGTCCTTGAACACGAGGGCATTTTATTTAGGCAATTCCACCCATTAAAATATCTTTGTATGAAAAAATACTTTCTGCAATCATTGAAAAATTAAGCTTTCACTTAATTTCCATGTATTCCCTCTTTTCCCACTCCATGAAACATTCTCCTTAATCCAGAGTATTAATCCATGTACAGTCACGAGTTCATTAGAGCGGAAACATTCTGTCCATCTGGCATGATATTGAGAAACAGTATCTGATTTCAAAACTCCAAACTGAAATCAATGATCCGTTTACGTTTCCGACTGCAGGCATAAATCACAGAAATAATGCTAAATTAATGATATTTAATACTATGACCATTTTAAATTAAGAATTAAATCGCTGGTATAATAGCAGAGTTGGAGGGGAACGCTACATAGAATTGAAAACATTTTAGTGTTAAGGCTCTAGTGAAGCTGAACTGGACGGAGTTACTATTCTTTCAAATTATATTTTCATAAGAATTTGCCAGTATAATAATTAATGAACACCTTCATCTACATCATGAAATACATATCTTGTGATATTATATGGCAAATCAGGAATGCATTAAATTAAGATGTGGAGTATGCTGTGCTATAAATCAAATACATAAGAATATAGAGCTTTTTATAATATGGTTTACAGTCTTTGCAGTTCAAACTAAGTGAAAGAGAATCTAAATTTTGCATGAACAGATTTTACACAAATGTGCTGGACATTTCATATAATTGAACTGGTAGGAATTGACAATACAATCCTACAATTGTGGGCACTGTAGGCTGTACCCTAATGTGTTGTCTGTGAAAGTGAGACAGGGAAAGACAGCGGGAAACAGAGAGAGAGAAAGAGAGCACACCTTCCACGTTCCCAGGCCAAGTAACGGCATTTGTGCTCCATCATTCAGACGGATAGTCCTTTCAGCTTCGCGGTCCTCCATGATGTGTGTACAGAGACAGAGACGGTGCCAACGAGAATCTGCACACCAGGGCTTAACACCAGGCAGATACGTATTGTTCTGCACTACTTCTCTTCTGTCTTTCCTTCTCTAACTACCCCTTTTCCCTTTGTGTCTCTTCCTGTAGTTAATCATTGAACCCTGAAAGAGATTCAGTTTCTGAGTGCATGCGTGTGTGTGTGTGTGTGTGCACGCGCGTGCTACCTTTGCATATTTACATATACACTGAAGGCGACCTTTGCATCTCTGTCTGAACGCCATTGTTCAACTTCCTGTTGAGAGTGACCTTGGCAGGTAAATACAGGCTAAGTTTTTAATGTTTATTTTTCAGTCATGGCAACCTGCTAAATTCCGTGGACTGATTTGCTCTAAGTAACCGTTAATTAAATATCACTCATTTTTTTGTAACTGACTGCAAATATTATTTTTCTTTTGCTTTTTTAGTAATACTACCCAAAACAACAAAATGTCCTAACTTTTACAAGAGCAAAAGCACTTGAATAAAATATGTTTATTCAGTAAAATCATGCTATTTAGTTGTATAAATGTCACTTGCAGTAACATTTCTGACTCACTGTATTGAAATAAAAAGGCGGGAAGTAAATAATGGCCTTTTATGACTGTGTAATACGCAGATGTACGCGCGCGCATACAGTGGTGAGTTGGACACAGTTGGAGGTGGATTTTCAAACTTATCTCACCTGAACTCGCAGAGGCGCGACATAATTTAACCACTGTGGGGCGCTCTTCTCCCGGATATTGATATGGTGTTTTCATGTTTACACACAAATAACCATTTTCTTGGTCAGACATAGACGTAACAATTAACCATATCGACAAAAACAAACAGAAATCATGTGCTTTTTGGTGCTTTCTTTTACAAATAAGTTCAGATAAAGTGCTGAATTTAAGATAAGGAGGACAATGTACACTGTACATTCCATCAATTTTCATACACATACCAGGTACATTGCATCAGGAGATCCAAAATAAAATTAATTTGAATAGTGCGAATAACACACCCTCACACATACATACATAAAAACTCGAGCAACAATGCATACATACACATACCAGCTAACAAACAGAAACTTGCATGCATGCACGCACACGTACATTTGTACACACAGGTTCTACAAATATAGTATATATACGGCCCCGGTACACCTTGGACACAGCACGTGATACTTTTGATCTGTTTACGATGATGTTATGAGTCTGACAGGTGTGGATGCCAAGATACACTGATGTAATTGAACACGTCTGGATGTGCAAGAGGACATTGTTTTTAGATGTCTGCAGGGTTTTAATACTGCGTGTTCAGAGTGCCAATAATTTTAACAAGTTTCTGCCACTTGGATAGTAAGTTATTTGCTGCATTTTACAATACTCATCAGGAAGTAGGCCTATTTCTTCAGCGTCCTGCTCGTGCAATGGTGTAACCATTTGTGAAATAGCTGCCATGGTTACAGTGCGGTTCAACAAGTTTAATACAACATTTTGTTGTTTCTATTCATGAAACGTTTCTCAGATTTTGACCGCAACCGTGGTCTATTCTGCACACCAAATTTGATTCGACCAAATTGACCGCCCACCAAATGATTTGCCTACCTGGTCCTCCCAAACCCAGCCTGCACCATCGATACAGCGAGGCAGCCTAGCCTCAATATTTCTGGGTCATAGGATTGAGACTATTCGGACCCTTACCTACCCTGCCAACACTGCGACAATAACTTGTCACGATTCGTGACAGGAGTCTATGAGCAACATTCCTCGCGTGCGGGACTTTCCGGATCCTCTCAGCCGAGATTGCATTCCTCACTCATGAGCACGCACAGTCTGTCTGGCAAAGCGCCTGACAAGAAGTGTAGGACGCCGGAGAGGGTCAAAATAGAACCACACCAACAAGCAAGCACCTATCTGATCACTGTCGGTCCGGCCGCAAGTGACATCCACGGTGATTCTACCACTCTTTCGCCCACCGTGAACTCGTGATCCTCATCTAGACCTTGATTATCCGCTAGGGAACTGCTGTTTGTAATCCGTTGGGATTTCCGTCGGATTTTACAAATTGGTATGTTAAACGTACCAAAATTAATAAACTGCTTACCGGCTGAGCCAAGATTAATTATTTGGTTCGTTTACAACCATGCGTCGCACCTCCTTTTGTTAAAACTGAATGAAGTCGCTCAGAGAATTTACCTGACCACTTTAATATTTTTGACTTGCCACTAAAATATGGAATGCTGTATTGACGGTCAGTCAAAAGTCTACTACCGACCACTTCTCAAGAAGACAGTCCTGCAAAAAATGGCCTGCAACTGATTGCTTTCAGTGTAGCAGGAGGATAATACAATGGTAGCATATTTAGGGAGAAAGACTGACGAATTAAACATTTCAGTTCCTCACCCTGAATAAGAAACCAAGAGGACAGTGACAATCATATCCGATGTGAACCTGAACTAAAATGACTCTAATCACCAATTAATAATCCATAAATATCACTTCAGCATTTAAGGTGCTAAGAGTGAATCATAGTACAAGACGAAAGTAATTCAAATTCCATTATTTATGAAGAATATTTTACTGAGCAAAGCATGCACAGGCGTATATACTGAAGTGGTGGGCATAGATCAAGAACAGTGAGTAATTTTTCATTTCTCTTGGCTAAATTAAATTCTTCCATTTCGGGGGCCAGTTACAGTACTTAACGAGAGATGCTAGGTTTATCCATAATGGTGGCTGAGCACAAGCTAACATTCACACATATCATTTCAAAGTTTAAAGCCCCCTCAAACCGCACACCAAATCACAGGCTAAAACATTTCACGCTTTAGGAGAAAACTATGCTAAAGCACACTAAAACAAATAAAGTCATTGCCCATAATTCGCCAAACTAGGAACTACATAACACACATGAACTCGCCGCTACAATATCAATATTAAAATCGGCGATTCATGAGTCCATCAAATTAACAGATCTGATACACGTAAGGTTTCGCTCCACCACCTTTCTGTGTTCATATTTTAGAGCTGTCCTGTCTGGATAGACCGGTTCAAGGCTGTCAGTAGGTGTAAGTGAAAACCACGCACTTGTTTCGTAATCCAGCCTTCTAGATAAGCATTTCGCATCCGATACGGCAGTGCTTCTCACGCAGTCTTTCAGCATGGATGGTATAAAAGGCGGGCGCTACGGGGGAAGTGCTGAAGAGAATCGTGTATTCAGGTGTATACCTGCAGGGTAGAGCTACACGAGGCATGGGTGAGTTATGCTTGCACTATTGTGTATTATTTTGATGTCACCTGAATATTAAATGGTTAGCTATCAAAAAAAAAAAAAAAAAAAAAACATCTCTATAAAATTAAAATGTAAGGAGTTGACAATGATTTTATTAGATCTTAGTAGTTGTACTGTATAACCACCCGATGTACAAATAGGTGTGGAAATCGATGCGCGCTGCAACAATGCAGCTGGTCATTTTGCAAATGTTAACACGAGGCTAGGCAGCAAAAACAAATAGGCTAGTATTAACAATTATTATAATACTAATTGCGATGATACGATGAATATATATCTGATGCCAGTTGCAGTATGTAGTATATCCCCGAATTTTGAATTGTGTTTATAATGCGAATAACAAATGTAATTTGTTTATAGTTTCGCTTTGCAATGTAACAAAAGAATGAGGTTTTTTTAATGGTGAGGAGAAAGGAAACACACTAATTACAGGAAGGCGGGGTAACAAATAAGATCCTGTACCGAACTTTACCGTCGCACCACTGCGCCCTCTCTTTCCTCCCATAGGAATCCCTAATCCGTTTTTTGGACCTCTTTGAAGCCTGTCAACAAAGCTATCTAAAGATTTTGTAATTGAAATACAACTGGGTGTATTATAAAGGACTCCCAGACAACACCTTAAGTCAAAATGGATACTGCAGAATCTCACATTCTTTGAACATGTTGCAGGATTAGTCTGTCAGGTGCTCCAAAGTAGCATGGGATGGGCTACTAATGGGGTCACTGACATCTAAAATCCAACAGCCCCTTTCTGGTCCCTCATGCTCTGTGCTCTTCAGACTCCAGTCCTAATGGTCATGTGTCATAAAGGCTTGCCTGTCGTGGCATATTTGTCATTCCCGTCATTTTTCACATTATGCTATCATGAAGGACAGCACTGACAACTTTCTTTGACACCTGTTTGCTACTCAGCTTGCATTGTGTCCACTGTGGCAATATAGAGAGAAAACTCGTGAATTAGGAAACTATTTAAGGGGCTGAGTTTTCAGCTGAGAGTGGATTCTTTAATGAAACAAATTCAGTAAGAATACAGCTGAGGCTGCTGGGAAGTATTCACTTGGCTCTCACTGAGACTCTTTTTCTGCTTGTCTTTGTGTTTGTGTGTGTGCTTCATTGCACTTAACCTCTCTATGTGCATGTGAATCTGTGTGGGAATACATGAATGTATATGTGTGTATGTGTTGCTGTACGTAACCATTTGTGTGCATCTGCATGCATGTGTATATGCATTTTTGTGTGCATGTGTGTATGCATGTTTGCGTGCATGTATGTGTGTGCATGCATGTTTGCACGCGTGTGTGTATTCATGTTTGCCTGCATGTACGTGCATGTATGCTTGTTTGCCTGCATGTATGTGTGTATATGCATGCTTGCGTGCATGTGTGTATGCTTGTTTGTCTGCATGTATGTGTGTGCATGCATGTTTGTGTGTGTATTCATGTTTGCCTGCCTGTATGTGTGTGTATGCACGTTTGTATGTGTGTGTATTCATGTTTGCCTGCATGTATGCGTGTGCATGCATGCGTGTGTGTATTCATGTTTGCCTGCATGTATGTGTGTGTATGCACGTTTGTGTGTGTGTGTGTATTCATATTTGCCTGCATGTATGTGTGTGTATGCACATTTGTGTGTGTGTGTGCATGCATGTGTGCAGCAAACAGGAGCGTGCTCATTGTGTACGCCCACCAGGCTCCCACTTCCTTCAATGCCGCAGCACGAGACGTGGCGGTGGAGGTGCTGGAGCAGCAGGGCTGCCGTGTCGTTGTGTCGGATCTCTACGCCATGAACTTCAGAGCCTCCGCTACCATGGATGACATCACTGGTATTACAGGGAGACCCCCCACAAGCAGACGCACACACACACACACACACACACACACACACACAGATTTCTGCCACATACACACAAGCAGACAAACACAGAGACACAGACCTCTCTCTCTCTCTCACACACACACACACACACACACACACACTCTATAACACATGCATGCACACATACCTCTAAATACACCCAGCTTTGTACACTGGTTTTGTCGATGACTCTAGGTCCACCGAGGAACTCAGAACACTTCCAGTATGGCGATGAGACCATGTGGGCGTGGCAGGAAGGGCGGCTGAGTGATGACATCAAAAAGGAGCACCGCAAGGTGGAGGAGGCCGAGCTCATCATCTTTCAGGTCAGAGGCCACAACTGAAAGATTTTGCTCTTTAAAGCTACATATCTCTGGTATGGATAGCCTTTCTATATCTAACATGTTTCTCTCACCTGTTCAGTTCCCCATGTACTGGTTTAGCGTACCTGCAATCCTGAAGGGCTGGATAGACAGAGTGCTAACCCAGGGCTTTGCCTTTTCTCTGGAGAAGATGTACAACAACGGCATATTTAAGGTCAGGATTTCTGACTTCTGAATTGCACCATTTATGAGTTATTTCAGCTGCTTTAAATGCTTTACGGTGTGCCTCTGTATGTGAGCATGTTTCTGTGTTTATGTGTGGTGTGTCTGGGTGTGTGTGTATATGTACGATTGACAGTACTGAGTCAAAAGCCACTCCTCCGGCCAATCAAGCACCTGTAGTCTGCCTGTCAATGTGCAGCCCCTCTGATGGACCGCAGTACGATAAGTACCTACGTTTTGGAAGATGGCTGTACCTGTCTGCATGCTTCTACATTTACAGAGCACGTTACAGTGATTATATGGACCTACAATGCACTGCTAAAAAGGCTTTTTTGTCTTAATTTAAATACACCACATGTAGTTGTCCTGAAAGAGAGGAGAGTGGGGCTGAGACTCTCCCCCCTATAGCTTCTCATTGCAGGGCATATTGACTATCAGTGGAGTTAATGTTCAGAGGGATGCGATGAGCCACCAGTGGGCGCTCTGGAGCTGAGTATAATTCAGTGTATTTGGAAGGTGTATGAGTACAGATATATGTATGTGGGTACATGACCCAGTGTCTGTGAGGAGGGGTAATGTACTCATTTAAAAAAATATATATCCCCAGCCAAACTGAAGAAGCCCCACCTACTGTGATCCCCACATTCACACTAACACTAGTCTCCACCAGTTTTCATACATCGTATGTCACATAGATCACATATTACCTTAGCCACTGAAAGAACACATAGTTGCTGGTACCCATCTGGCAGGGAGAGTTTACTACAGAGTAATAAGGGTGATAAATTTAACTAGCTTTACTCCTGTTTTTACTCAGTGGAGCTGAGTCAGGTTTTGCTGTGCCATTGTGGACCCTGGTACGTAGTATCTGATGTGTCACATGGGTAAGGTAACATATTACTGACACACATGGGATGTATCAGTGACTTATTCCTGTCATACACTATCCATAACATCATGACTCACTAATGTAAAATTGATCATATTTTTCTGCGCAGAGAACTGCCTTTTGCTTGGTTATGAAGAGTCAGGGATTGAAAATGTATTGCAGCCCAAGTGCTTTAAGGGGTTTGTGAAACTCCATTCACCCATCACTAACCGTAATGTGTTGTTTCTCCAGGATAAGAAAGCGATTCTCTCGTTCACTACGGGAGCACCAGAATCAATGTTCCTGCCTGATGGAATGAACGGTGACATCAACGTCACTCTATGGCCCTTGCAGGTGAGGGAGGAGATGGTGGCCCCACTGTGGGTGTGGGCCCTCCTTGCAGTGACAGTACGGTGATACTGAGATTGTGACAAGGTAGTGGAAGAGACCATCCTTTTAAGACAATTATTTCACCTGTCAGTCTATAATCAATTAAAAATGTAGCAAAAGGGATAATTGATCATGTATCAGACATATTTCACACCATAAACAATGAAATATTTTGTAGATTGTCATGAAGCGGGTTGGAGGTACCCTCCCGGAGCTGGCAGAATGGTTACAGCAGTGAGTCAAGTAGTTTGATCAGGGAAGTGAAAAAAAAAACAACAAACAGACTTCTAACCATACCACTCCCAAATGTATCTCCCTCTATAGAATGGTGTGCTGCACTTCTGTGGGTTCCAGGTCTTGGCGCCTCAGATTTTTTGGGCACCGACATTCTGCCCCCCCCAGGTGCGGGAGGCCATGCTGGGGGGGTGGCGTTCGAGGCTGGCTGGGCTCTGGGAGGAGGCCCCCCTTACATTCGCCCCCTCTGAGTTTTTTGACCTGAGCTTTAAGGGCGGGTTCCGTCTCTGGCCGCACCTGAAGGAGGAACGCAGCCAGGACCCTTACGGCATCACCACGGGACATCACCTAGGGAAGCCCCTCCCCCCCAACAACCAGACCAGAGCCCCGCCTCCCAGCGACCACACTACTGCCACATCCAATAACAATGATGAGAATAAGGCCACACCCCCAAAGGACCACCCCAAACCTGCGCACTGAGTGGCGTGCTGTCATGGCAAATGTATGCGTGTTTATGTAAAATCATCCGTTCTCTGATGGCTTTTTTATCACTATATAATCCCTCCATTCAGAGATTAAACATGTATTTTTTTGTTGTAAAGTGTTTACACACACATACACACACACTAGCCGTGTTGCTTTTCTTCTGTGAAAAATTAAACTGTAGATGTCATGTATTTATTTTTATGTTTTTACATATGTAATTATTTAGTGGGTGCTTTGTTCATTGGTGCAGTACCCACATTTAAGTGTGTGTGTATGTGTGTGTGTGTGAGAGAGAGAGAGCAAGAGAGACAAAAATGTGAGTATGCATGTCAAGATACACTGGAATCAGGAATGTGATATGTCTCCAGCAAATATATCTAGGTATGACATGAGCAAAGTATGAATTCAGCGTCTCAGTCCCCAAACCCTCATCACACAACACCCCACAGATTCCTACTGTCTAATATCTGCCTGCATGCACACACACAAACACATTCACATGTGCATGTATGCACCCTCATTCAGAAAAAGCCATTTATATATATATATATCATATATACCATACAACAAGAATACTTTTCGATACAACAAGGTAAAAGATGAATCGCATTTCTGAAATTCAAAGTTAAAATTTGCTGAGCATATAGTCAGGTGTAAGGGATGCAAAGAATACGCTCCTCTTCACGTCATAGTGAATAATAAGGACCTCCTCAGAGGTAGTAAGGACTATGGGTAATATTTAAGTACATGTACTGGGGTTTATTTACATAGGGCATAGTGTATGCAAGGCTTCCAGCACTCAGAAACCAGGACAGGGAGATACCTGTTTCAGCCCTCTCTTTTGCTTCCAGTGTGGGATTTCCACTGTCTGGATTTGTCCTGGCTCAGAGAGCCTGGTCTGTCCCCTCTCAGAGCAAGTACAGAGGGCAGGGGGCACAACTCCAGCACCTGGCTCCGAAGGCCCGGTGGCTCTTTTCCACTCAACGGAGTTCCCACAAGGGTTGAGAAATCACTCAGAATTATATAATAAATATGTATAAACACAGGCAGGGTTCTACTGCCCACAAAGCAATGGAAATATAAATAGATGTGAGAATTTCAATGATGACTCCCAGATGTAAAATGCTATGTTGAGTCTGCTCTACCACCCCTCTCCCTAACTGCTCTCACTGCTCCTTCTTTATTTTATATCTGTCTTCTCTCTTTCTCCTCCTCTCCCCCATCCCTCCTCTTGTCTCTCTGGAGATCTCACTGGTCCAGATAATTGGTCTCCAGGTTGCTGGCTCTATAGTGGAGGTTGCAGAACTCTCGGATCCGGCTGCACGCCTCCACCATCATGTGCTCTGGTACCGTCACCACGATCCGGAAGAAATTGGGGTACTCGAAGGCCTGGGTGACAGAGAGGGGGTCAGTGGGAAGTGTTAGGGATGTATGATTGTCAAAAAAAAAAACAATGTGTCCAGTTGATAGGACTGACTCGTTGCTTTCGTGATTGGATGATTATGTTGATAGAGGGCAGCACTGTACCGTAGCAGGGAGGCAGAACACAGACTGCTCAGTCACCAGCCGCTCAGTGAAGTCCACATCACTTTGAAACTCGGGGAAGTGTTCCATCTCAATCCCCACCTGACACACACACACACACACACACACACACAGACTGTAAATGTCACTGTGACTCCGCTGGACCTTGACTGTTTGCTGACTGTAAGGCTTTGACCCACGACCCTATCACCCTACCCACTAGACCCTCCCCATTCCACTTGCCACCACTCACCCTCCCTCTCTCACCACCCAGGACACACCCCTTTCCCTCCCTCACCAGTGCATTTTAGGGGTGTTGTGTCTAGCACTTCCATTTTGGAGTGGAGACCACTGAACTGTGATTTAAATGTATTTTTGCGATCAAATCTGAGCAAAAACTTACTACAATTGGTTGTAACAGGGTGAAGCTCTTACTTCTGCTAGCCCCAAAAGGCAGAGCGCTCACAGATGGGGATACTTACAGAGCTGTAATGCCATGCAGCTATATCCAGGTAATAGTACACATTAATGGGTGAGACTCACCATCAGGTACATGGCCCCAGAGGGCTTCACAGGAGTCAGGCCAGGAATTGTGGACAGTGCAGTGTAACAGATCTCAGAGTTAGACTGAGGGCAGAGGGAAGCAGGGGGCAGGGAAAAAGAAAGAGGAACAAATATTTATACAATACAACACATTATATTTTGTTGTAGTTTTTTAATGTTATATGTAATCTGTGGCATTATCTCACATGCGGGCCCCATCCACCCCTTTACCCCAACCCCTGACCCTCCTGACCTTCAGGAAGCTGACGGTGTTGCAGTAGAATTCCTGGGGAGTGCTGTTCAGGATGCTCTCTAGCGCCCCCTGGACAATGGTACAGGGACCCAGGATACGTTGGCTCAGCTTCACCAGACCCTCCCTAATCTGAGACAGAGAAATAGGATGTTTTTGAAATGACGTGTGTATATGATTTAAAATACATAATACATGCCACACATATGGGTGGTCGTGTAGCATAATGGGTCAGGAACTAGACCTCTGACCTCTAACCTCTGAGGTTACAAGTTTTATTCCCAGTTGGGACACTACCTTTGTATAATTATATATATGCATATTGCATGTGTGTGGGTAACAGTGCATAGTGTTAGTGTTAGCGTTAGCGTTAATGTACAGACTCACCTCAGGCCCAAAAGCCTGGTTCCTATCATGGATTAGTATCCAGCCCATTCTCCAGCCAGGGACCAGCCAGCGCTTGGCCAGGCCACCACAGGACAGGATGGGCACGTCTGTGCTGAGGGGTGCCATGGAGTGGAACCCACAGCCTGGGAACACCTGGAGAGACACCTGCTCATTGCAAAATGTACAACACTGCTCTATGCAAACAATGCACAGCCATAACCCAGACCGCAACAGTACACAGCACTGCAGAGCAACTCACGACTCCCTCACAACAATGCACAATAATACACACCCCACAATACTGCACAAAAATGTGCAACCCAACAGCATAACACTCTGTAATTCAACAGTATAAAACCCTACACACAAAACTACACAACTCAACACAACTACAGCAGTGTAGTACAACTACACTGCACAAAACCATGTAACACTAAACAGCATAGTACAATACTGTATCTCATTAAAAAACTGTATAACACTGCACAAAACAGCAATACAAAAAATATATACACAAAACCACATAGTACTATGCAACCCTATGCCACACTAGTACAAATCACTACCCTTGCAATACTGCACAGCAATGCACAGCGCAATCTGACAAAGTACAAAACGCTTAACATACATCAAATACATGAAGTAAAAAGAGGGGGAAGATGAGGGAAAGAGGGGGAGGAGAGAGGAAGGCTGGAGTAGTGCTGAGTCACTGCCCCAGCTGTTTCCCATAAGAGCTGTCACCATGGTGATTGGGGCGGGGGTCTTCCTCCCTGACAATACCTGTGTCTGATTGGCTGGGGCCAGCTGACAGATCCACCCTATCCTGCACCGCCCTTCCAGCTCCCAATAAGGCACCCCACTGTAAAAAGAGGGGGCCCTTCATCCCCTCACCAAGCAGCCTAAACCTTAAATCTCTAACCAATAACACATGTGGTGAGTGTACACCCCACCCTCTCAGCTCCCAATAAGGTACCCCGATGCAAAACAGGGGCCCTTATCCCCAAGTCCCCCCATGCCCAAACCGCACATCTGCTCTAACAAATACCACATGTGGCAAAAGTGCAAAGTCATTCTGGTCCACATCTGCAGCCCTGTGTGAAACCAGCTACTGAATACTCAGGCTCTCCTATATCCTATACCCTGTACCCTAACCTAAGTCTAAACCTCCCCACTCTAAAAATAAGCAACCACCTATGCAACTCTAAACTACATTTCCTCAATTTTAAACTATCCAAACTAAACAATAAACTACAATATACAAAAAGTGAACAGCCACAACCACAACCCTAAACTACCATTCCTCAGTTCTAAATAACGCAAACTCAACGATAAATGACCCAACTCAAACTCAAAACAACCCTATTCAAAAACTAACCAACTGCTGTAACTTTAAATCAGTTTGACTCATTTCCATACACATCTTAATCCAAGTCTCCTCTGCCCGCCCTACCTTTAAATTCCTTCTTCAGCCTTTATGCACCACACATAAATGTTGTAAACAATAACCCCACTCTGTTCTACACACCAGATGTGAAATATTCTACGCCTCCTTAACCTCATTTCAACTCCCAACCTGTCCGCCTCAAACAACCCAGAATATCTCCCAGCCTCCTGGCCAGCACATGATAAACAAAACAAATAAACAACAAACTCATGAGAACTTTATCATGAGTCAATGTATGTTCCTCCCCAAAGGCATGGCCCATTAATGAAATTGTTTACTCACTCCCTTGTTCATTGCCTCATTCTCCCAATTATTTATTCCCCCGTTCTCTTATTCTCTCTATCAATTGCTGACCCACTTGCTAACTGACTCCTTTGTTCATTGACACTTACCATGTCCCCATAAATCTCATCAGCCAGGATGGGGATGCAATGTCTGGAGGCAACTGGAGAAAGAGGAGAGAGAACCAGGATCAGGGGTAGGGGCCAGGCTAAGGGCAGGCAGGTGTGTCTGACAGAGGGGATAGGGTAAGGGAAGGTAGGCGTGTCTAGGGGAGGGGCCAGACTAAGGGCAGGTAGGTATGTCTGAGAGAGGGAATTTAGGAGTGCTAGCTGACCTGACAGAATGTGCTGCAGGTGTTCCTTGGTGTAGACGGAGCCACAGGGGTTGGAAGGGTTGTTGACAATCAGACAAGCCGTCTTCTCATCAATCAGAGACTCCAGGTGCTGGAGGTCAATCTCCCACGACTTCTCTGGCTGCAGCAGAAATCAGGCGTGATTGAACCCTGACTAACGACTCCCCAAACCCATACTGACTTTGCTGTTATACATCATAACTTTTTCAATGCAACCTTCAGTCCAACATGTGAACGTGTTCAATAGCACTCTAAGGACTGAGAACATTAGAAAATTACTTTGAGAAAATGCCACTCAGCCCAACCAGGTTCATCATTTCAACAATTAACAATAACTTCAGTAAATATGTGTGTATTCATATACATGAACAACCTGCATCCTAACAAATTCTGATCCATTCAAACCGTTTCCTTTTGGAATATACATGGCTGACAAAAAATGTGAAGGTGTCACAGCCAAGTCTCCACTCTCTCTCGCTTTCTCTCCCTCTGAATCATCTGAAGTGAACCTATGCGTGTGTGTGTGTGTGTGTGTGTGTGTGTGTGTGTGTGTGTGTGTGTGTGTGTGTGTGTGTGTGTGTGGAAGGAGGTTTGTGATAGAAAGAGCAGACCATGTGAAAGTTTTTAATGGATTCAACATGAGTTGTGGATACTTACTGTTTACAAAAAGCTGACATGCCTGTTTTTTGAAAGTGAGATGGTTGCAGTTGTGTTCCTATCCTATCCCTTCCCTTTCCATTCCTTCCCTCCCCTCTCTCTTCCTTCTTACCAGCAGGTTATAGAGTTTGACCTGGATGCCCAAAGACACAGCCAGGGTCTTGTAGAGGGAGAACCCGGGGCAGGGGACCAGGATGTTTTGCCCGGGGTTGCAGAGCACACTGATGGCCAGCTCTATGGCCTGACTGCAGCCACTGGCCAGAATCACATCCTATGGGGATGAGAGAGAGGGGGGGCGGAGAGAGAGAGCAAGAGAGAGATGGTGAGAGAGAGAGTGGGTGGGAGCGTCACATTTCTTCTTGAGGTTCCTTGTATTATTTACATCAGAGGAATATATAAGCAACAAGTAAACAATAAGCTTACTTATGGTTCCATTAGACGGAGACTTTCCAAATGCATAACTCATGCCATTCCATTATGTCCTTCAATGTGGCGTGTACTAAAGGATACCATATTCTAAAGGAAGTTCACAATTATCCACAACTAGTCTTTCCATGTATTACCATCAGTTAGATACAATACAAAACTTCAGCTCCATCATGTGTGTGACAATGATCATATTCATTATGTAACAATTTTAGAACATTTTACTTTACCCCTGGTTTCTTTAACCACTGCCAGCCATCAGCAGAGGGGGTTAGTTTTATTGCCTCTCTGGAATGTGATAACAGATACCATCTGCTAAAAAGACTGAGAATTAAAGGGAACCAATTCCCAGCTAACTGAGGCAGACCGTCAGCCAGGTGATCTGTGTTACGTAACTTCCTGTTCATATTGAACCAATCAACGCTGATTAATTAGATGGATACAGGGCCCCAGTACACTGGAGCATTTAGTTTCTCTACTCATGACATATGTGTTGCATATACAATACAGAAATGGTACTGTGCCTGTACACCAGTCACTAAAGTGGTCTGTGTGTAAGGCTTTGTAGCCCTGTGTTAATTCCCCTTAAGGGGATTAACAAGGCTTTTGTATTGTATGTTATTGTTCTAGGAGCTCAAGTCTCTTCCAGTTTTCCTGAAGAGAAGACATTCAAAGGCCTTGGAAAAAGCTTGGCCTTACCCTTGTGATGAAACTTGCATCATTAAAGACATTGCCCTGGATTCAATCGACATTTATCCATAACTCTGGGTCACAGCTAAATGCTAGTAATCATTTTTGTCTTCATGACACAGTTCAGCAATCATGGAAATAAACTCACCAAACTATTCTTATAGAGAAAAGTATAACACTCTTACTCCAGGGCACACCTTTGCAAAATGGTGAATCTCTTCACTTAAGTACTAAAATTATTTTTTGAGCATGGCTTGAGTGAAGATGTTGCCTTGTAATGAAGCAGAACTGGGTGGAATATCAAGGTCCCCATTCCCCATGTTTCACAATCAAACCAAGGTCAAGCCAAGTGAGGCTACGCTGTAATTGGCCATTGTGTCACTTGGGTAAGGGTTTGCCCAATCTCATCATCCAATAACAACTCCTCTGTTGTAAAGGACACTTGCTGTGAGCCCGCCTGAGCTGTGTGTTAAGTCTACGATCCCAACACAATGACTAGGAAGCTCAGCTGGGGGACTGCAGGGGTGAAAAAGCAGCAATGGATGGTGGACCATACGTCAGAGCAAATGCAAGCTGGTCTGCACACTCTCTCAATCAATGGAAGGAGCAATCTCATATGGATCGATGTGGAAGTTAATCTTGATGTTCACACCGATGACAGCATTAAGCAAAAAGATGTCTTTGGAGTGGGACTGTAATGTTCATTTTTATTTTGTGTGTGAGGGTTGGCGGTGGAGGTAATGACTCACCTTGCCCTCCAACGGAGCCGCGGGATGGCTGTAGAACTTCGCCACTGCCTCTCTGCTATGCAGGTAGCCTGTCAAAATGGTATGAGTGAAACCCATTAGCACACACGCAGACAGAAAACATGTCCGAGTGTAGAGGAGGAAGGGTCAAATGCACAGACAGTGCCACCATGTCGTAAGAAAATTGTTCACACTTGATCTGTGCATCAGAGACATCCTTCCACACCTTCCTTTCTCATCCCTCCATCTCCATGCCCCATCCTCCCTCTCCCTCACTCTCTCTCACCCACTGAGGGAGCGTAGCCATTGTACTTGTGTGAATCGATGGCATCCTTCATGGCCTGTAGAACGTTGTCATCTGTGGGCAGGTTTCCGAAACACGGTAGGGTCTCCTGTGGAACAGAAGGAGATATGGAGAAAGAATGAAGAGGGGAGAGAGGAAGAATGGTTTGCTGTCAATGGTAACACATTGTGTAGAAAATGTGAAATATGATTTAAGAGGAAAATCTTCAGTGTGTATATTTCTGTGTGTATTGTGTATGTGTGTGGAGAGGTAAACATTTTGACAGGTTCTTCAGTCTTACCAATGGACAAGGCAATCATGGGTTTGTCAGGGTTTGGCGTCAGCTTCATGCCATCCACGATGGCACGAATGGGATTCAGTGTGTTCTTGGACATCTCAGAGGGCCGGATGTTCCACCGCGGTTTCCGGGTCTTCAAATCAGACGGATTAACGCTGCCATTCTTTCCAACATGAAGCATGCCGTGATGAACACCGTTCCCGTTACTTTGGATCAAATATGACTTATTCTCCATGATGTAAGCAAGTTCTAAAGAATGAACGAGAAGAAGAGAACAGACACAGCTAAAGTAAGATTTCTGTAATTGTGATTTAAATTCACTATAAAATGCGAAATAAAATGTGAATGTAAATAATCTGAAATTCATTCTTTGCATTCAGATTATGTTATAAAACACACCAATAATAATCTCCCTTGTGGTATAAAAAAGATCATGCGTTGTTTTTAGAATAAGGATTTGATATTTCGGGTTTTCTGAACTCTTCACCACTCTTCACACCGTTAATTTACCTCCAGCTCGTTTTATTTATTTCCTCTGGTCACCAGTAGAACACATTCACTGAATAATCCAAACCAAATTCTTTATTTTTATTGTGTAGTAGCATTATCTAACTCTTGCATAAATAGGCTACCCTTAATACTTGTGGTCCACGACCACAACGAGTTCATCTGCGCAGATGCTGCAGCTCACACGCTAATGGAAATATTTTGACTTGAGTCTGTGCCGCGTCACATCGCATTAATATAAATAAATTAGTAAAGGTGATACAGTAAGTGGTGAAAAGAAGGAATTCCCTCTTTTAAAACGTGTACAGAGCTTTTGTTAATTAAACATAAAACGAGACGCCATAAGCGACTACCTCCTGGCAATTGATGCAATTATAAGTTGGCAGAAATATTAAAAGGGGGAAAAACAAAAGATTTCATCCCGCTTGGAAAGTCACACCCAACACAGAAAAAATCAGATATGTGGAGATAATACACTTTCAGAGGATTAACAGTGACAACAGTTAAAATACAGTAATTTCCATTACTTGCGATATAAGAACGATTATGCTAAAACACAGACAGGGATTATTATTATTATTATTATTATTATTATTATTAATAGTAGTAGTAGTAGTAGCAGTAGTGGTAGTTTTAAGAGTACTCCAGAACGTTTATTCTTTTTTAAATTTTTCAATTCTGTTTGTTTATTACAAAACTTTTCTACGAACATTTTGCATTTTAACGTCAATTTTTCGGTCAATATTAAGATATCAATGGTATTTATAATATTAATATGAGCTGTTGCTGTTATTTCCAAAACCTATGGTTCATATCAGGACTAAATGGTCTGTGATCTAAAAAAAAAGAGGAAAGTAAATACCTTGCTATATCCCAGCAGTGTAGCAGCCAGCGGTAGTTTTCTATCTAAATGAACAAAAATGATTCTCTTTTTTATAGACCGGCTTCATAGCTGAGGAACAAATGTGTGTGACGTATTCTATGCGTTTTTTTCATTGGCGGAGACAGAGGGCCGCTCCATACACCCCTCTTACATCATTACCAAAATGTAAAACTGTTAGGTACATCTCAGTGCATTAACCAAGTACATCGCACTGTGGACCGCCTTTTCATCCAAACTTTCCTTGCGCGTAAATGCGCAGAGACAGACAATTATCCCCGTACACCTACAGTATCCACCTGCGTCTTTGCAGCTGATCTCTCCATACACTACTGGATTACCGGCATTCGTCTGTGCAATATCCCACTGCAGTTCCAGTAACAGAGAAATACTTACATTTATCACAGCCGTTACGCGCCTGACTGCCCCTAAAAGTACAAAGGCGGTTTTCAGTCGTTTTGCATGTGTATTTAAGAAAGAAGATTTTTAAAAGGAATCAAGATGCAAAGCTTTGGAGGAAAAACTGACGAAATAAGACACTGTCGTCCTATGTCCATCTGCATCAAACCATTCGGAACTTCAGTTAATAATCATAATAATCTTTGTTTTATTGAACATGTAATAATTGAAAAATATATAAATATTTTAAGTTTCTCAAGCGGTCATCAGCTACAGCTCAAATCAAAACCATCCGGAGGAAACCACTAAAAGAATGTGTGGTATGTTGCTTATTTAGTTTCAAGGTATAGACTTCATCATTTGCACTGTAATGATTGTATTGGTACTGTATATCTTGCATTCAACTCTTACAGAACAATACGAAGAAAGTTTTATTATCTAGCCTTATTGAATATGCATTTCATGGCTTTGGCATCTCTGCAATTTCCCGACACTTCTGTTTGGTCCTTGTCCAGCGAAAATTAGATAAAAATTTGGTTAGATGACAATCTCGTTTGGTCATCAATAAAATACGTTTTTATTATTTGTAAAATACGCCTAATCGACCCGTTCAGAAGAAAGATAAGGACTCAGTAAAACAGTTCATGATTTATTCAAAAATCATTTTGAATAAATCATATTTGCAATCAAAGGAAGAGAATTCCAACACTGCAATTCACCCTCGTACTTGCACAGGAATGTCCATATGTTGTGTTGAAACGTGTAGTGTAATAGAACAAACATGCAGACGTCACTTTTGTTTAACTTTTCCATGAGAGCACTGCCACCTTTGAACATCCGCGCACTCCATGTGAAATCAATACTGTGATATTGCCTGGAGAACGTAACACTGACAAAACTTACATCACTGCTCGTCACAAGGTAACCTTAATGTAATTGGTTGCATCGTTCCAACCAACATAATGCGTATGTGTAGTGCGGGTGTTAGTGTGACTATGACAGCTGCTTCACTGTGTCATTCAGTAGGTTTGAACTCCTAAGAGTATTTTGTTTACCAATCAGAAAAGAGAATTTATAAGAAATTAAACGAACATAAAACTAAGCTCACCTATGTGACATTTATTACATTAAAAAAATCACTGCTCTCTGGCCTCCACTGGCTGCCTGTTATTGCTCCCATCAGATTTAAAACTTTGGTGCTAGCATACCAGACTGTTAAGGGGACAGGTCCAGCTTACCTCTGGAAGATCATCAGACCCCACACTCCTGCCAGACCCCTCCGCTCTGCCACCTCTGGTCGCCTGATGCCACCACCTCTCCGCTCCTGCACTTCCAGGTCACATCTGCTGTCTGTCTTGGCCCCCCCCATGGTGGAATGACCTTCCCGTGGAGGTCAGAACAGCAGAGACACTGGCCACCTTCAAGTGCAGACTGAAAACTCACCTCTTCAGGCTGCACCTCTCCCCTCCCTTGCTCTTCGTAATGTCTCTGCACTTATCTGCACTTATTAACTCATTTGTTTTTAACCTAGGTTGTTGTTGTTAGTTTTCTCCTTAGATAGTCTTTAGGGGGGTTCTGATCTATTCTGTCACCTTTGGCACTTGGAACTTTACCCCTCTGTAGAATTATCTTTGCACTTTTTGTACCATTCATATGCACTTTGCCTTGTAAGTCACTCCAGATAAGAGCATCTAACAAATGTCCTCTCCCCTCCCCTCCCTTGCTCTTTGTAATGTGTTTATTCCTATTTGCACTTATCTGTGATTGTTTTTGCTCTGAATTTGTTATTGTTTTTAACTAGGTTGTTTAGCTAGTTTGTAGTCTCTAGGGGAGTCCTGATCTATTCGATCACCTTGGCACTTGGGACTTTACCCCTCTCTAGGTTTATCTTCGCACTTTTTGTACTGTTCTTATGCACTTTGCCTTGTAAGTCGCTCTGGATAAGAGCGTCTAACAAATGCCCATAATGTAATGTAATGTAATGTAATGCAAAAAAACCTTTTTAAAACTGGACCTTGTCAATATCCTTTTTACACCCCTCCTTTTTTATTCATGAGTAAATATGAATTGTTGTCTGTTGTCAGGAGAGTATCATGCATTTTATGGTCATTTCCCTCACTCTTGCTTCTTTTCTGGTCATTTGCCCAGCCTAGGACCAGACCAAGGACAGATAAGATGGTCACACACATGCAGCATGCAAGAGGACAACGAACCTATCCTGGTAAATACCACTAGACCAGTGAGAACAGGTCATATGCATGATTAAAGCTTGCAGCCATCGTTTCAGAATCACAACGAGAGTGATTTAGACAGCATACTAACGATGGCCAGTATGGATTTATATTTGGTGTTATTGGGTAAAACTGGATGTGGGCGTGGTATGGCCATGTTTGAATACTGGTAAGCATGCAGGCCCTTCCAAGTAAACAACGCATACATTCATGTTTGGTCTTAAAGAGATTCAGATGCCAAACTTTGGTGATATAAAACCAAAGGACAGTGCCCTTTTTTCTAAAAGTTACTTTAATAAAAATGTAATAACAAAAGAGGCCACAAACCACAGGGGGCCACAATCTTTCTCCTTTTCCCCTTCACATTATAACATGTGTGTCAGTCAACATAGCAGTAATCCTTTATTTTTAGCAATTGCTAATTCCTGTCCTCCAACTCCTCTATCTCAATTCATGCCAGTCACTTAATTGCACTCAGATTTTGCTCAAGCAAAGTTATCTCATTTCAAGTCTGTTTTCCAGGTCCTCTGCATCGGTGGCCATGGAGTTCTGTTCTCTGGATTTCCCTTTACTCTGTCTGCCTAAGGAGAGATAAGCAATGAGCTTAAGTGGTTTCCATTTCACATATTCATTCACTTTTTTTCATGCATGTCTTATTTTGGTTTACTGTTTACTGTCTGTTAAAGTTGTGGATCAGGTACATAGGTGCCTAGAATTTAAATTTGGTCTTTGTCTTAGTGATAACTCTCTAATATACCTTTTTAAATTATTCCAATTGTATATTCCATAGTCCAAATGTATATTTCTGGCAAAAGTTGATCCACCAGACTGCTCAGTTCCTATCAGCGAATTTGGTGGTTGAATTGATAATATATTTAATGATCAGGTAATTAAACCAAATTCTTGTGGGTTAGATGAGACTTGTGTTCTGTTATTGTTACTTATGGTTCGTAATCAAAGTACTGGACATCAAACAAGGACCACTCAATTCAGAAAACTGTTATTTTTATTAAACTGTCACTTCCCCCACATAGTATATGGGAAAAAAATATGGCACAAAATGACACCATGACACTCTGTCCTAAAATAGTGTGGACACAGTCCCACAACCTAAATAAATAAATAACATTTGTACTTAAGCTCTGCTTGTGATCCAACATACACAATGTTTGCCCTTGAACTTTGAACCTGTCGGTCCTCTTACTCACGTATTATTCTCATATTCACCAGAGCCCTCTGCTGTACTTTGCGTTCCCATTTGGGATGTGTGGTGTCCCGGTCCCTTCTCTGAATCTTGACCTTGTACTCCCCGCAAGCCAATAACAGTGGCATTCTCACTGAAATTCCCTCCCCTCCTCAATCTCAATGACTTCTCCAAAAGTCCTCATTCCTTTCCTCTCCCTTGGTCTTACCCGTAGCTCCTTTCACCTCCTATACGCCAACAGAACCCCCCTTCAGCTCTTACTGACTCTCTTCTCCTACAGGGGGGTTTCCCTCCGAGTCGGAATGTCTCTCTCTCTCTCTCTCTGGCTCACGGTCAAGCAGTCCTTGTCCTGGCCTCACCCTTTTCACATCAGTCGACCTCTGAACTGTTTGCCTTTCCCTCTTCAAAAGCTGTCTGTCAACACAAATACTCTTATAAACAAGGTATCTCAGAAACTCTCACTATCTTTATCCCTTTCATTCACAAACACACATGCACAAAAACACACATGTTCTTGCTCAACCTCTTTCATTCCCTCACCACAAAATGGCCCACATGGAAGTGATTGTGTTTTCAGTATACTGTTCAGACAAAAGGCCTTGGTAGAGATACATTACACATTCCCATACATCTCTCCTCTTCTTAATGTGCACTGTGATGGACTCTTGTGTAAAGCAGACCCTTAAGCGTCTGATTGGCTTGGTTCAGGTATAGGTGCTATGGCTGACATTAGTTGAGTCATAATGATGAGGTCATATGATTTTTGAAGTAAGCAATATTTAGAGCCAAGTGTTTTTGATTTTATTTCTCTATAGAAAAACAACAGACTTACTTAAAAATGTAAGTTAAATCACAGTAATGAGGTAGTATGTTTCAGTGCAAACAATATTTAGAGCCTAGCATTTTTATTTTATATCCTAAAAACAAGATTTATTTGTAATTTGAATAAAAGAAAAAATGTAAATATTTACATTCTATAAATATTAAGATTAAATACTACTGAGTTAAGTCAAACGCAACAGTTTAGCTTATGTTTTTGCTATGTCCTATCATCCTGGGTACAACCTGGACTGTGCCCATGGCCAGATCTCTCTCTCACCCTGACCTCCTTGCGCCCACCCCCGTTCTACCAGGGACTGTATTCTGGGTCAGAATCCCCAGGCTCAGACTCTGTATATGTGAAATCCATTTCCCATTGGGAGGAGGAAGATCCTGAAGAGGCTACTTCGTCTCTTACTTCTTCCTCTCGGTCCTCTTCCTCCTCAGGTGGTGTTCCGTTTCCTCTGATCTCTGTGGCCCATTGGCACTCCCTTTGGGTCAGCCTCCTGAGTCGCACACAGGGCTGCAGCATCTGGGAGTGGATCAGGAACAGCTGGCTCTCCAGGGAGATCCTAACCCCGAGCCCCACCATCTCTACCCTATCAGACTGGCTGGGTGTGTCCCTGTCTCCCAAACGGCTCCTGGGGGGCTGGTGGGATGGGGTCAGTAGGAGAGGTGAGGCAAGTGGTGTCACCTGCCGCTGCTCAACCATATGCTCAGCTTCCACCTCCTCTGAGAACCTTTCCAGAATGTTCTCACTTTGACCACTCACCTCCTGTGAGCCCTCTTCCAAAATTTTCTGACTTTGACACCCCACCTCCTGTAAGCACCCTTCCAGAATGTTCTGACTTTGACACATTACCTCCTGTGAACACTCTTCCAGAATGTTCTCATACTGATTCTCAACATCATTTAAGACTTCTTCAAGAATATTCTCACTATGACCCCCCACCTCCCTTGAGCGTTCTTCCAGAATGTTCCCACTGGAAATTTCAATGTCATTTAAGAACTTCTCAAGAATGATCTGACTTTTACCTCCCACTTCCTTTAGGCACTCTTCCAGAATGTTCCCACTATAACCCCCCACCTTTTTCAAGCACTCTTCCAGGATGTTCTGACTTTGACCATTAACATTCTTGTCACATATCTGCAGAACTCTGATGCTCAGGTCTTCCGGCTCCTCAGTGCACTCCTGTAGCATGTTCCTCACCCATCTCTGGTGTTTGGTGCACAGCCTCATAGGAGACTCCCCGTTCTTATCCGGTTCATGTCCCAGCTCTGTCCTTCCCCAGTCCCTCTCTCCATCCCCCTGACTCCTCCCTCCTCCTTTCTGGGTCAGCCCTCTTACCCCTGGACTCCACCCACCAGGAGGCAGGTCCTGATTCCTGATTGGTTTATCCGTCCCAATGCCTCGCTCACCTATACAAGGCCACCACGAACGGATGACTGGTGTGGGTCTCTCCTCCACGCCCCTGTTCCAGCTACTGTAGGATGTGCAGGGCCTACCCTCTCCAACCTGCCCTACAGGGGGCACTGTCCATCTTGATCTGTGTGATGGATCTGTCTCAGCCCGTGGCCTCCACTTCCCAGTGTCCGTGCAGGGAGAGAGCCGTTTCAGGCCAGAGCAGGTGTGTGGTACATCCATTGCTGCAGAGATCAGATAAGCATTCGGTCTCTACGTGCACAGTATGGTGACAATGTGGAGCAAAGGTTACAGAGCTGAGCCAGAAATGCAAAGGTTGCAGGTTAGATTCCCTGGTGGCTTGCAGCTGTTGTACCAGGTGTGCTTAAAACAGTACTTAAACTGAACCACTTTCATAAAATATCTACCTTTCTAAATGAGTGTGTGAAACTATGTGGCAAAGTATCTATGAAAGTAATCCTGAATATGGGTTTCTGCTAAGCAAATAAATAATATAACTTTTTCAATTACTATGTAAATATATTGTTTTAAACTTTTCACTCCGCCTTAAATAATGTGTGAAATATTAAAAGGCAAAATGTAGCAGCATACATCAAGAAGCAAGATATCTAATACCCTTCAGTTAATGAGAAACCAGGTGTATGTATGTATCTGGAACATTACATATGATGTTGAGCAGGGCAGAGTTTCTCCTATTTCAGGCTCCAGGTTATTGTGGTGAAACAGCAGGTGGGTCCTGACTCACCACTGCACAGCAAGCTCCGCAACACTGCGGGAATGCAATCAGCACTGCAGCTCAGCATCTCCAGAAGCAACTCCTCCCCTTCCACAAGGGGGCGCTCCTGTCTCAAAACCTGAACACACACAGAAACTTTTATAAAGACACAGGATATCAACCCCTGGACACATGAGAAACACAAACCTCAAAGCATTGCATGCGCATCAATTACAAACCCAACAACGTATCCAAATGTTATGCACAGATACACACCTGGTCTATGCACGTGGTTGGTGGGAGCTCCCGCTCTAACAACTGCAGATAGTCCCATAGCCTCTCCTCTACTTTTTGGGCATATTTCTCTCCATAATGTTCCTCCATTTTCTCCTAAAAAAAGAAAAAAAAAACTGTGAATCAGACACTGCACCCCCTACAGGCAAATAAAGACATTGCACTTATTTCCTCTCATGCTTTACAATACAATTGTACAGTAGTTCCTTCCATAATATAAACTCACATTCTTTACTGCATATTGGAAGGTGAACAGGAGAGTCTGAAGACTGTTGCTGATGATGCTGTAGGAGTTACATAAATTAGACACAAGCGTAGGCACTCTATGTTTTATTTTGAGATATGTGTCCTTCCAAAGGGTAACAAAATATATGTCCTTACCAAAAAACTGAGGAGGAGTTTGGAGAAAGAAGACTTCTTATTAAACCAATATTTTAGTTCTTATAATATTAGCCAACTACTCAATTAACGGACAAAGAGACAGTGCCAGCCAGATGATCTTGGGACTGGGCTGGTGTGGTCCAAAATACAGCATCCTATATCTGAGGTGTGTCCACCCACCAGCTTGGCTTTTGGTTTGTGGAAGATATTTTAGTTATGGGTGCATTGAGTATACAAACTCAATGCACCCATAACAATCAATTATTCAGTAAAATAAATTCTTCAGTAAAATAGTCAGATGAAATGGTGAGAAACTGTGGTGTGGGTGAAGACAGGAAATGTATTCTCACTTTGACATAGGCCTGCCGGACTTCCTTCTCAAAAAGCAGCGTTTGGGCCAGCTTCTTAAACTCGCAATGACTCTTCCTCATCACATCAAGGTACTTTTTGCTCTGCAAGAGGCAAAAAAGAGAGAATGAGACTTAACTCACTTCATACTCCACAAAGACACCATTTTACTTCATCTCCACTCCACACAACCATAACACCTGTCACTAAACTCCAACAAACATTACGTTATTCTACATGTCATGTAAAAAGTTTACTGAATAAGACTAATTGACAGCTCTGTGAAAGAGGGATCCAACTGTCACATAGTCGAGTAATGCATCACCTGTTCTCCACTACTTTAGCAGTTTTCCTTCCTTCCTCTGAGGTATTGTGACTCTTCAACCTGATCTATGCACTTGTCTTTACAACACAAGTCACTTTGGATAAGGATTTCTGCTAAATGCCTGTTATGTAATAAATGCCAATGTTTTTCTTTGTTCCTGAATTCAATACTACTAATACTACTTTTTACCAGTTCCTGGTAGAGTCAGTGCTTATGTAACTTTTTCTCAGAAGTGAAATTCTGTTTTCCCAGTCGCTGAACATCAAAACAGAAACACCTGACATTAAATTACACTCAGCTTCCACTAAGAATCTAATAGTAATTATAATATGCTGTGATGTTTCCAAGCCAATGTTTTACAGTCTGCCTCATATTTGGTAGTTAAAACTACACCTAAAGAGTTGGAAGAGAAACTGACTTTTGCTTCTTGTGCACACCTGCCCCCTAGTGGAGAAAGAGATAATATATGCTTACACATCCACGGTACAGAAGCCGCCTGCTTGGGAAGAAGTGGATGATCTTTGCCATGGTGCCGACCTCCCCTTGGTTCTCCTGCAACATCTGCATGATGATCTAGGCCAGAACCAAAACCAGACACAAACATCACAGGTCACAGACAGTGAATAACTGTGAAGCACACGTACACAAATTGAACATCCAGTTGGCAGCTGTCCTCCAATCCTTTTTTGTACATTCCTCAGGACAACAGTAAGAGGGTGAATGGAGAGTAGATTCTTTTACAAGGAGGCATTGTACATTCAGTTTAAGAACCACGACTTTCCTATTATTGACTTGGTTCTAGGGTTTAGACCACCAACATTATGTGCTGAGGAGATTGCAGTCAGCCCATTACTATCCCACAATCCTCTGTTATCAGCATGAGTAAGAGCTTGTAATGGGGCAGCCAGCAACTGTTACTCTTGTTAGTCAATATTGTTTGCCCTCTTGAACATACTTACTCCCCTAGGGTACATACTGTATATTCATTCTCTCAGAAATCTCCCACACCAATGGACTACACCCAACAGTTGGTAATGTCTGAGTCATCCAGATTATGGCCATTCTCCTGTTCTCTCATCAATGCCCCTCTGCTCCTCCCTCTCCTCTACCATCCCTTTAATTTCTGCTCCTCCTCCTTCACCACTCCTCTATCCTCTACCTCCTATACATTAATGTGCTCTACTCCACCTTTTTTTCCACTGCAAGATGAGGCCCTGTTTTTTTTTTTTAAACAATTTGAACGACTTCATTACTCTTTACTGTATGTTAATTAGCCATTGAAGTGGGCTCAGCAAATAGGCTGAGCTATCCAGATTAATTAAAAAGCAGTGAATTTCCAGTGCAAAATTGCCTACCATGGTCTTGAGGCCAAACACGATCTTCATATGTTTAATGGGAGACACCAGCCATGGTAGCAACTTGTAGGTGACCTCCAGCAGCTCCAACACACTCTCAAACTTAGCGATATCTCTGGTGTTTACCACAGACCAGGCTCTTGCTGCCGCCACACGTAAAGCGCAAGGCTCCTCCAGCTTCAGCCGCTGCAATTCCACCTCCTGCCAGATGGATGGCACTACATCTGAGAAGCACAAGACAAATTAATTAATGAACCAGTTATTGACCAACAGTTGTTTTAACATGGAAGTCAGTAGTGCGCTGACCATAAATATCCAATATTTTCAGAGCAATAAAAAGTTGTTCATAATTAACATATCTGTAAAGATGTATGAAACAGAACATTAATATTTTTTTGTTAATTTGCTTTTATTAAAACACACACAAACATTTGGTAAAGCAGATATCAACTATGCTTAGACCCCTGGTTAATCACAAATACAATATATGCTACAGAGGAAACATTTCAACAAATAAAGTACAACAAAAACAGTCAAGTTTTCTAAGATTTAAAAATATGGTCAACTCGTGGTCAGAAATATGTGGCTACCCACACAGAAATATTACACTTGTATAGTCTGACAGTACATTTTCATGATATTACACTATGGAAAACAAAACACGTAGAGGTTACACATGAAACACGTTTACAAACAGCATAATCCACAGATTAGCTGATGAAAAGCAACAGAATTGCAAAACAGAAATCGGGTTGACATGAAATCAAAAAATGTAAAACATAACAGCGTCTACCGTCCAGTATGTCCATCATTCGGTGACTCCAAGCGTATTCAATTACCCACGCAGCCAACCGTGGTATATGCAAAAACAGACTCCTCTCCATTTTCCCTTTCAGACAAACATCAGCCAAATATTACTGTATTTACAGAAAAAGCCATTCCACCGTCTCTGCAAGCATCCAAGTGGGCTACCAAAGAGCTACTTCTACAGGTTTTTAAAAAGGAGTCTTCCAGCAACTACCAATGTTGCCAGGTGCCCTGTTAAATCCCCCAAATCAGTAGTATCTAAATCCATTGTTATTGGACCAGTGTGTATGCAGATATTCTTTTACATCAGTTACAAGTACTTAATTTTCTAAAGAGAAGTATTCACCAGTGGTGGTTTACTCCTATATCTACCCGCTCTTTTTCACAGCAATCTGCAGTTGTAACTCATAACTTCGCCAGAACTGTCAGGCCAGATAAATTCCTTGGCTTATTGGTATAAAAATGGATTAACCCTTGTTATTAACTCATACCCTAAAAAAAGGAAAATCCTTAGCCTTAATTGACAACCATACTGACTTGCAAGACATGTTTTCAAGAACCCAATGACACACTTTATACATTTTCTTTAGCATAATTTAAGGTACACCTAAAATTAATGGGTATTGGGGATTTTAACAAGAGTTGGCAACCCTGTCACTTATTATACCATATGAGGACATGTTGGGACAAAACTCTTACCACGTGGTCGTAGACTCGGATGTGACGTCACACGGTAGCCATATTCAGTGAGTCAAAGTAAGGTGAATGAGAGCTCCCCTTGTAATGATGTTTCTAAGGATCTAAGTTTTCTTTATTCTTCCGAATAAAAGTAATTACAAGACACTGATCAGTGGTAAGCAATCGTCAGGCTAACAGCCATCGTGCATGTCATATGGGCATTGTGAAATGTCTTGCTATAAAACTCGTTGGTACAGCTAGCCCTTGATAAGCTTAGAGCTAGCTAGCGCCAGACGACTGTCAAGAAAATATTTCTTGGCTATGACGTTACCCAATCAGCAAAAATTACGGGTAGCTTTTGGGCAGGTTGGCGTTGATCAGCTAGTTAAATCATTGATTTGGTGATCATTCTAAACTGCACAGTTTAGAACAACTGCCTTGTACTCTGTAATGCTCTGGAACGCTTCTTGACACTTGCACGTGGGTTGGATTTGTTCAGTTGAAAAGTCATTGTGGTTATGGAGTGTTGGTCTGCGAGTTCGGTTCACAGGCTGTGTTTTGAGTTGTTTCACAGCTGAATGAGCGGTTAAACAGAAATGAACGATGTCTGTGAATACAGTGGCTGAGTAATTATGGTCAGAAAGAATTTTACAAAGACAATGTACTGTGTATTAGCGAAACGGTAACAGTTGAAGAAACTCGGAGACTTCTCCTTGGTTCTTGACTGACATAATTAATTCTTCTTGCAGTGAATGGGGGTTGAGACCACAATCAGCCATGACAAGTACTTTGTGTGCCTCTATCCTGTGGCCATGGGTCTTGAGGAGGGGTACCCATAGAGCAGCCATCCTGACTAGTGCCCCCCTCTGGCGGCTGACCTCTGCCACACCTATCCTCTCAAGAAGCCACTCCTCGAACATCAAGGAGCTCTCATACCTGAAATACCTGAAGCAGAAAATCAAGCCGTCAGAGGGCCCTCCCTACAGCCACGTGTGCCAGGTGGGTGACCCGGTGCTGCGCGTGAGGGCGGCAGAGGTGGAGCCGGGGGCGGTGCTGGGGGAGGAGGTGCAGCGGGTGATCAGCACACTGGTGAAGGTGATGCGAAAGGTGGAGTGCATGGGTCTGAGTGCGCCCCAGATCGGGGTTCCCATGCGCATCCTGGCCATGGAGTACCCAGAGCGTATGCTAAAGGACATCCCACCCACCATCCGTCAGGCCCGCGGCCTGGTACCCATCCCGCTCCGCGTCTTTATCAACCCGCAACTGCGCATCTGCGACTCCCGCCAAAACGTCTTCCTGGAGGGCTGCGAGAGCATCTCGGGCTTTGCGGCCTGTGTGCCGCGGTACCATTCTGTGGAGGTCTCAGGTGAGAAGACTGTCTGTAACCACTGGCACTGCTACAACTGAAAACACATGGCTCGTGTTGGTCAAATTCTTTCTGCAATTTGTTCATATCTAATGATCTCAAGGTGTGATTGACATGTGTGTGTTTTAGGTCTGAATGAGAAGGCAGAAGCGGTTACCTGGCAGGTGAGTGGATGGCCAGCTCGGATCGTGCAGCATGAGATGGATCACATGGATGGGGTTCTGTACACCGACCGCATGGACAGCCGCACCTTCATCAATGTGCGCTGGGAAGAGTACCAGTAACTTGCACAGACTGCACAGTCAGCCACGCCTTAAACCAGTATACAGTGGACCGAGCTCGGATAACCCTTAGCCAATGGTGTGCGCCTAATATGCGTCCTGTTCCTGAGACTCCAAACATTTCTGCTTCCGGTATTATTATTGTTATTATTTTATTTTTTCAAAAATAACACTGTAATTCAGATACCCCATACCATGCAGACATCCTTAATGTAATATGCCAGTTTCATTGCAAGCTGGAAAAATGTAACATGTGGTTACTCAGGAGCAATGAACAGCAGCCACTGGAAAAGAAGGCATAATTAAATGAAGGCAAATAGAATTGTTTTTTTTTTTACAGTTTATTATTACGACGTGTATAATTTCTTCTGAAACTCCATACTCCTGAAGATGTTGGGGTACTGCAGAATCACTGTGCAAGTTTTAGGTCTCTCTATTCAGTATATTGACATAAATTATGCATTGACACAGGGAGAGACATTGGCAAAAACTAGTTTGGTAAAAACACTCAGGATATGGAAAATTAGGTCTCGTAAACATACGGAGTGTACCTGTCCATGACAAGTCAGGCAAGGCAGTCTTGCTGTTGCACACTTTCTGAATTCCATGTCCATGTGTGCTTTACATGTGGACATTCATCTTCTGTGCTCATGCCCATCAATACTTCCAAGAAGAGCCTGTGTTGGATTTGGAAGTACTGTATTAGAGTAAAAGAAACTTGCTATGTTTTAATAGTAAACAATTTTTTTGTGTCGGTGAAATAAAAGAAAATTGAGAATATACACATGCATATATCTTGAATAATTTGTTTTACTTCAAACGATGCATTTTGATGTCTTTATTCTGTGCATTTTCTGTCTCCCTCCATCCAGCATATGACTTGCATGCAAAAAGTCCAAAAACTAAGCTAAGCGTCTTTTTACTCTGAAGTTGCTGGTACGTACATGAAAATTCACAATGGTCACATATTGAAATACTTTTCTATTCTTGTGATTTATGACACAAATAATTTCAAAGTTTAGTATTTCTGCCATCCTGCAGTACATTTCAAATGAGATTAAGGTTATGATTGTGGGACAGGTATATCAAAATTTTAAGTGACCTTAGGGAGAGCCATAATGTTATAAAAATGCCACCTATACTTGAATAAGTATCCATAATGCTTTAATATTGTGAATTATGTTTACATTTTATGAAATTCTTAAGCATAGTCAACATTTCATTACATTTGACCCTTTTGTTGGCTTTTTGATGTTAATTCCTATCCTAAATATACCAAACTTGATAGACCGCTATATTCACTTTCATGTTACCAACAGTCCATTTACACAGTTTATACAATTTGTTAAAGTATAATTGATTTGTAATCTACATTTAGAGGTATTTAATACAAGTAAAGGTTTCTGGCAACCCCGTCATCTAAGATATCGCGTGAGTACATGTTGAACCATACTCATATCACGTGGTCGTGAACTGGACGTGACATCACATTGTAGCCATACTCAGTGAGTGAACGCTTCGGTGAATGAGAGGTTGCAGTGCAATGACATTTCTAAGGAGCTAAACCAATTTAACTCTTCCAAATAAAAATCATAACACGACACTGACCTGCGGTAAGCGATCCTAAGGACAACAGCCAAGGTATATGTCAGGAGCGTTTAGAAATCTCACTAAAAACCAGCAAGTATTTGCTTAGCTACTACCTAGCTAACGTTTCGTGGTTGTCTAATATTTTTGCTAGCTATTAACTACGAAAATTAATGTTAGTTAGCCACAGTGTTGGTCAGCTATATAAGGAGACATGCTAATCGGCATACAGTAGTTACAACATCCACTTTGTCCTCGAATGCTCCTTGAGATCTACACGTGGATGTCATTTAGCCAGTTGAAATGTCAAAGTGATTGTGCAGTGCTGAACCTGCGAGTCAGGCTGTCTTTTTCGTTTTTTTCCACAGATAGAGGAGCTGTTATACAGAAGTCCGTTAATACATTGGCTAAATAAATCACATCAAAAAGAACTTCACCAATATTGTCCAAGGCGAGGTAACAATTGAAGGAATTCCAGCACAGAAAGCCTTGATTCTTAATTTGCATCATTGATTCATCTTGCAGTGGATGGGGGGTTGAGACCATAAGCAGCCATGAATAGGACTTTGTGGACCTCCATTCTGTTGCCTTGGGTCTTGAGGAGGGGTACGCATAGAGCAATCTGTCTAAATACCTCCCCCCTCTGGAGGATGACCTCTGCCACTCCCGTCCTTTCAAGAGCCCGCTCATCGGATGCTGGTTTTGTCGCCTACCTGCGGCACCTGAAGCGTAAATACATGGGGGCCAAGGACCCTCCATACAACCATGCGTGCCAGGTGGGACACCCGGTGCTGCGGTCGCGAGCGGCAGAGGTGGAGCCGGGGGCGGTGCTGGGGGAAGAGGTGCAAAAGGTGATCAGCACACTGGTGAAGGTGATGCGGAAACGGGAGTGCGTGGGTCTGAGCGCGCCCCAGATCGGGGTTCCCATGCGCATCTTTGTGGCTGAGTATACGGAGCGCATGCTGGAACAGACCTCGCCCGTCCATCGAGAGGCTTGTGACCTGGCGGTCTTCCCGCTCCGTGTCTTTATCAACCCACGGCTGCGCGTGTGCGACTCCCGCACTGTCACCCTAGTGGAGGCCTGCGAGAGCATCGCTGGTTTTGCAGCCTCCGTGCCTCGGAATCTCGCTGTGGAGGTCTCAGGTGAGAAGACCCCGGTGCACAATCTCTGTAACCACACCTTATAAGACCATGCCTCCCTGACCAAACCCTCTCAGACATGGGTCCCCTGTGGAAATGCACTTATCCTCCTGGATGAGTGAAAAAGAGGAGGAATGGGCAAGTAACATCCTTGATAATGGTGGATATTCTGTTCAGATATTGGGAAATTGGTGCAACTGGTGTGTCATAAAGTGCCATACTGCAAGTGTGCAAACAACCTTGGCACACTTAGGTTTTCGATGTACATATCAGTAGGGATTCCCTAGAATAAAAAGAAGGTAAACCAAAGAAGTCAGGAAGTGTGTTGATTAATATTTAATGAATTGGAATGGAGCCTAGGGATCAGGAATTCTATGTCACAAGGACCGTTGTAGGGCACAGCCTCAGAACTGATCCATTTTTACTTTACAGTAAGTATTTAAAGTGTGTTCCACTTCCCTCAAGCTGTAATCTTTTACCTTTTCCTAAGACACTGCTGCTTAGTCAACTGGCTAATTTACTGTTGAGAAGAAGTGATAGTTTCTCTCCTCTGTACCCGCCACCATATAGGTAACATTGAAATTATAAGAAAGTGGCGTTGCTACAAACGAACAGAACATGGCTTGTATTGGCCAAATTCTTTCTAGACTTTGTTTATACCTCATTATCTCAATGTGTGATTGACATGCTTGGGTGTTTCGTAGGTCTGAATGAGAAGGCAGAGCCAGTTACCTGGCAGGTGAGTGGATGGCCAGCTCGGATCCTGCAGCACGAAATGGATCACTTGGATGGGGTCCTGTACATCGACCGCATGGACAGATGCACTTTCACCAACAGATGTTGGGAGGAGCACAACAAGTGAACTGCAAAGACCATGTGATCAGCCATCGTACAGTGCACAGAGCACAGATGACCCTTAGCCAATGGCGTGGGACTAATAAGTGTTCTCTTCCTGAGACTGTTAAAACAACAAAAAAATCATACAGTAACTCAAATACCCC
Source organism: Albula goreensis (assembly GCA_022829145.1). Lineage (NCBI taxonomy): Eukaryota > Metazoa > Chordata > Actinopteri > Albuliformes > Albulidae > Albula > Albula goreensis. The sequence continues at coordinate 27,896,600 of CM040755.1, forward strand.
TTAACATGCACAAATTCTTAATTTTACTGTCTATGCAAATTGGCAAAATTTCCATTCAAATCAAAATTTAGAAATAACAAATTCTAGGCTTCAGTGGGACCTTAGGGATAGTGTGTGTGTAAAAGGTAAAAGAAACATGGTTATTTGTGAAGGGTTTTTCAGGAGCATTGGAAAAAAGGCAAAACATCTACATTTTGAAAAATTACTTTTTTTTTTTTTTTACAACATTTACAGTTAATCTAAAAACCCTATATGCCTTAAGTGGAGATTCTACCATCTTAAGTCTGAGGTTGTTATACTTAATACATTATCATGAATCATGCAATGTTGCAGGGAGAAACATTTGCAAATCGTTATGGTAAAAATTTTCCCTACACACACAATGTCAGGATAAAAGATGTAATCATTTGGAGTGTTCCTGGTGATCTCAGCAGGTAAGGCAGTCGTGCTGTTGTGCACTTGTCATACACTTTCAGAATTCCATGTCCATGTGTGCTTTACATGTAAACATTCTGCTTTGTGGTGACAATAAAATCAAATCAAAGACAGACTAATGTATATTGTTTGAATATTTTATTTTACATTTTACAAAACCAAAAAAATATAACAAGGCACTGTTTCTTTTCACTTTAACTCTGCAGAAAACCAACTATGGAAATCAAAATTCACAATGGTGTTTCTCTCATATTTCCATATTTTCATTAACTATTCTAAATTCTAAATATGTTATTTTTCCATCGTATAGTATAGAATGATATTTCCAATGATTTTTAGATTAAGTGTTAAAAGTTCTAAAGTTGAAGTGATTAAAAGTCAAGTGTTATACTGACCCTGAATGACAGAAAAGTGCCACCTTTACTTGTTTAAGTCTCAATAATGCTTAAATGTTGTGAAATGTTGTGTAAGTAAAATCCAAATCATTGTGGATGTTTTTACTACATTTCACCCAGATCCCTTCATAGACATTAATGTTAACATATCAAATCTAACACCTTCCAATCCCTACCACTTACTGCTTTTTAATAAGGAAAGAGTTTAATTAACACAGCTGTGTTTTGCAAGCAATAGTGGGTAGCCAATCGAAATACTTCATTTCAGGTGACAGCAGCACAAAATGGACTCTCCAGTGACAAAACCAGTCAGGTGTTTTAGTATTATTTATACTTTATACTTGATATCTGAGACCACACTTATTCTCTGCCTACCCAGTGGCTGCATGCAAAATCATGTGCAACATGTGCAACAAGTGTTATTCTTGTGGATTAAATCTAGTCCCAAAGTGATCAAACATGGTGATTTTTCCCATTTAAACATTGTGGCCTCGTAACTGTGGGCTGGCACAAACTAGCAGTTCAAGGGAGGGGTTAAGGTATTGTGAGATGGCACAGATAAACTGCTTTTTTCATTTGCCACACAAGGTATAGTTTACATGCAGGTGTTGAAGAAGAGTTGAAGGCTACATTTGGTCATTTTTCATGATGAAATGACTCACAGAACGTATTTGTGAAAGGGGCTGCAGGCCAAGATTCTGGGAATTTCAGCCACTTCAGTAGATATTCCAGACGGAAATTTGCAATGTCATACTTTCAGTTCCTTGTAACTCCAAATTTATCAGGTAACTTGTTTTATTTAATCTTGCACTTCAATTAAAGTTTGGATTTGCTGAAGATTTAGACTGTTCACAGCACACAGATTTAAGGAAGTGTGCATGAAGTGCAGATTCTACAGCAAAACTGCCTGCTGATTGGTTGATTGGATCAGATTTGCATCATCACTCTTACCTCAAAAGCAGTTACATTAACAGGCTTAGATTTTCACTATTTAAAAAGGTCTGTCTCCCTTTGATGACGGGTGAAGGTGCAGTTCTGTGTCCAAAGGGGCTGTGGAATCACACAGATGTGGATGGAGGGCTGACATGTACAAAAAAACCACCACAGCGGCAGCTCATTCCTGATTTCTCCAGGCAACATTTCAGGCAGTACAAAGTACGACAGGAGTTACAGCGATAATAGGGCTCCTGGAGACAACATAATTCCACATCCTCCGTCTGTGTCCTTAAGGCCTCTTTATAGCTAGGCTTCTCCAACTCTTTCACTGAAGCCCGTCCACCTTTGGCCCAGGACATGGTACTGACATCAATGAGTTTGCTTTCATGTCCCTTTTTTTCACACCTCTCATAGATGTGGCAGTTTACATCATGGATCCCACAATTCTCCAGGCACTTGTATGTGTACAGAGATGTATTGCTGAGACAGTGGCAGGGCAGATTCTGTCCCTGTGTCATTCCCATCCAGCCATCTCCAGAAGGCTGTGATTCCGGCAGCTTCGCAGCACCTCCCTTGGGATGCCCCATCGATGCATAGCTATTTGACCCCAACGAGCTGGCCACATTCACTTGGTCCTTCTCTGCGGTACTGTACCGTGACTCTGTCTGTGCTGAGACGCTGCTGTCCCTTGTAGCCAAATGGTTGCTACTGATTGACAGACTCATTTTCATACTATAATTAGGGACTTTGGAAGACTTCCCTGTGCTTAACCCCTCTGTCTCCCCATTGGACGCATGGTCCCCTGCAGTGTACAGATCCAGCTCTGGATCATCTCTGGAACCCCAGTTCTCTGTCTCAATCTTTCCCCGGAGGTTCTCCAGCGCCCTCTGCAGGCTGTGACCCTTCTGCCTCTCCTGCACTAGCTGTAGCTGCACATCAACCCCCCCGCCCAAAGTCTCTGCTGCCGACAGCAGCAATCGACATTCACATCGCACGGCAAAGAACGCACATGCTATGCGCAGCAGGGTGGTTCCCGAGGGGAGCGGGCCACTCGTCTGTAACTCCTCCCCCTTGGCCTGGTATCCCAGCAGCCCAAACAGGAGCCCCACCTGCTGCTCTGACAATACTGGTCTCACCAGGTGCGTGAACACACCTGAGAACATCTGGTTAAAGGGAGGGAGAAAGAGAGAGAAGGCAAGACAAAAGCCAGAAGGTCTGTGAAAACCAGCACAACGTCAAATCTCTAAACCCAACAGTGAAATACCACATGCATGGAGCTACAGTACATCCTTAGCATGCTATGTACAAATACACATGGATCATTTACAAAGTAATACTAGCCTTGGCTGTTTGAAGCGGTGGTTTTCCATCCAGTCCTGACATGCCAATTTTCATCAATACAGTCTCCAATCTCAAACCCAGTTTTTTTCTGAGCTAGATCACTCTGGTCTAAATTTGACATCTTATACTAATGGCTCTCATATTTGTCAGTTGTCATAATTCATAATTACAGTTTTGATCAATTGACGAGTTTATCTTGGCAGGGCACTAGCAGCTCAATATCACTCATTGGAAACAGAACCTGTGCATTCAGCGGCCACATATTAAGAAAGCCATTTATCATAGAACACAATTTCTTGGCAAAATATTTACTGCATAGGTCTGTGAAATGGGGCTGAAAATGTCCCTGCAGAAAAATTAACTCAAGGCATTGACCCATATGGAATTTAGCATTCCCCTGTACCTAAAGCTAACATACCATTCCCATGCACATAATGGCACACAAAGACAACCTCATCTGTCTTTCCACAGAAGGGTCTGACCATGGAGTAAAACTTAAACGAAATATAAAACATCTAAATTGCTAACAATATTTGTTTCCTGTAAATATAAATTCATCTTCTTGTTTTATGTAAAAAAAAAAAAAAATTCCCCTTTGGTCTTGTCTGTCCAGTTTGGAGACAGATTTGTATTTTCTTTAATCCAAGTAGGTCAATTGATTTTGTAGAACCTACGAAGTGGTATGGTCAATCAGATGTACAAAGTCATGAGGTGGTCAAGTGCCTTTCAAAAGGTACCATGGAATAACATACATACCATACATAACAAAGATCTTTAATATATTTATGTAATACTTGAGATGGTCCCCCACATGTACACACACAGACACACACAAACATAGACACGCATGGATGTATGTACTGTATGTATAAGCACAAGCACAAACCTTGATGACCCTGTACTCCTTCCTCCAAGGGTACAGATAGAAATTGAGGGCGACCCGCTCCAGAACTTCAAAGGCCCTGCTGAGGGCCCCCAGGCACGGGGCCGTGGTCGGGGGCATGAGTCCCCCCTCATGGCGGCCCCACGAGGGAGAAGCCTTGAGTGAAGCCTCCATCACAGCCAGGGGGTCCAGGCCCAGAGCTGTGTAAAAATCCCTGGTGTCTCCCTTTCTCAGTGTCTCCTCCATAGCTTTACAGAGCTCTTTGTCCTGGCACATGAGGTCTGAGTCTCCCTGCTCAATCCTTCGCTCCAGACTTTTCCGGTACTGCTCACACATGCTCCCATTGCTGTGTCGCCTGGACATTATCCTGGGTAAACATTCAGTGGAAGGGGGTAAGTGGGGTAGGGGGTGAGGTCCAAGGGCCCACATAGAAATTGACCGATTGTTTCAAAGAGAAGTCCAGTAACTGATATGTACATACAGAAGACACGCCCTTAGCCTTTGGAACGCTGTCAAACCAGCCACATCTCCTCTAGGACAGCTCTGCCTCACACGCAGTTTTCAATTATCTCACAATACTTCGTTTGAAGCACGCAAATACATTTTAGGCAATGCAAAATGAAAATGATGTCAAAGGGTTAAGTGACCACAACTCCGAACTACTTACAACTATATCACGGACTAATGTTACGACCCAAATATACAGAAAACAAGAAAGAGTGACAGAAACAATTATTCAGCAGCAGTATGATCTTAAGGTTGCCCTGCAGCGTCGCCAGTGTGACCATGACACTTTCACTTTCAAGTGCTGCTGCAAGTAAACATGAGTCATGATACATATAACAGTGTGAAACAGACTTGTTTTGATAAATCAATTAATACAGCTGTGAACCGCGCTACATGTATAGATTGGTTACATTACCCTTTCTGTAAGCACACATTGTGTAGCATAAGAGAGCTGGATAACTTTTCGAATTTCGTTGGCAAAATGTCCTGAGTAGCCGTTAGTTAAACTACATGACTAACTAGCTGACAAGCGACAATTTAATTCATACCGAATAAAAAAACTTTTAAAGTTACAGATCATAATACTGACCTTTTTTGCTTTCGTTTTTTATTCTCTGTAAAATTGTTCACTGCAGCTGAGTCACTGGAAAAGTCAGTTCGAAACTTGCCTGGAGATGAAATTCAATACTTTTTGCCAAGCTCAGTTTTGCTAGCTGGCTATTTTTATCGACTGACCTTCTTTGATTTCTACTAATTAGTTTGAAATGGTATTTTCACGGCAGCGTTTTAAGGATTAAATTTTCAACCTTAGAGAGCGTAAGTAACTCTTTAGCTACAAGTTTGCTAAACGCACTTCCTAGTCGTTCGGCAGCAGCTTTAAGTTGTACACGATGACGTAAGCACGCTTTAGTCGGGGTTACCAGATGATTTCAGAGACGTAAATTTAAATTATTTATTCACGTAACATTATGACCAGATAATATTGGCACTCAGGTGTAGAACTGTTTGATGTCCAAAATCACGAGTCCCTGAAACCTTCGCAATGTAACAAGTCAACACCACATGTAGAAAGTTTGATTTGAAAAATCACATCTGGCAATCATTCTTTTGGCTGATAGCTGAACGTCAACGTAATGCTGCAGGTTCAGAGGGTCGCAAAATATGTCGCCCTTAAGTATTAACATAGCCATACTTACGGGCTTTATTGTTGTTGTTAATATTATTATTATTATTATTATTATTACTACATTACCTACTTTCAGGCTACTGTTTTCCTCGTGCAGGCGTGTTGCAAGACAGTTTCAGTAGCATCAATAGGCCTACTCGTTTACCTTTGCTGTTTTAATTCAAAATATGTAGGCTTTGTAAAGTCATTCAATCTTTAATCATTTAAGTGCAGACTCGTTTAACAATGACAGACGCTAAAATACACATCCATACACTAAATCGGTTGTTCTCAGCCTTTTTGTCTTTGATTTGAAAACAGCCTGCACCAACGCTTTAAATCTGTCCATAATGTAAAGCAAGTTAGCAAAAATTACAATAAGTAACCTGTTGTGATATATTCAATGATACTTTATCACGCGGTTCTTTTTGGTTAGGAGCAGAAATTTAGTGACTTAAGTTCAGAAAACCATCCAGCAGCACTCTTAAATTATTTCCCGACCCCCATGAAAATAAATGATCATTGTGCTGCTGTTTGCACTCAATGCCACAGAGGGCGATAACAGCACTCAAATGAATTTGTGGGGATTCCCGTTTCACACGTGCTTGTTTGTTTACTTATTTGCATATCATGGCTATGGGTCGTTCTATATTTCACATTTTGCTTGACCCTAATGAAATAAATTAAATGTAATATCAGTTTAGATTCAATATTTTGGAGGAACTATTTTGTCATATATGCATAACTTGTGGCGGGGAAGCGACTTAAATTGTTATGCCCCTATTGTGTAAAAACAATGTTAATACCAAATATTGTAGACATTATGTAAATAGGGTGCACTCTTAAGGAGTGTGTGTGTGTGTGTGTGTGTGTCCCACATGATGTGGGCGGAGTTTGGGTGACAGTGACAGAAGGGCGTGACTGTTGTGCCCGTAGTAGCATTTAAAGCTCTCGGCGCAACATAATCACCACAGTTAACCCACTCGCTCAATTGCTAATTCGTTCTCGTTTCCTAGCAACACAGTCATCCAGCACTGATTAATATGTCAAAATCGGAAAGAGTGGTGTTAGCGCTCGGCGGAGCTGGTACTGTGGGTTCCGGAATAGTGAAAGCGTTTCTGGACAGAGGTAAGGGGGAGAGTGGGAGAAGCAGTAGACACCGTGGGTCCCATATGACTATCCAGAGGTAGTCACACCAAAAAAGTACACTCTTAAACTACTTTATGGTGACTGAATTGTCTTTATCATGAAACTAATACATTTAATTTTGTCTGATGTTCATTCAAATCTTGATAACATTTAGCAATCCAGAAATTAATTTGTGCTCAGTAAATAGTTCTAGTCGGTTCTACTGACAGTACCGGGAGCACTTTTGAATAAATTGCTCAGGATTCACGAGCGCTACATGCTGTGTGTTCTCCTGAGTTTTCTCTACCGTGTTCAGCAAACTGCGCGGGCGGACAGGTTACTGTTCCGTGCATGTCTAGGTTAGTGTACTTGACATGAACTGCGTTGCTTGCTGAGACGCTGCATCAATCCGCCTGGGGTGAAGGAATGAGCGCGTGGGACTGGCGCAGGATAACATTCCCTGGCGCAGATTTGCATTTGTAAAATCATCTTTTATGGTTTGAATTTATTTGAATTTTGTACATGGCATTGGTATGCTGTCTCTTCTGAAATTGATTCTGTCCCACATACTCGCTGTTTAGTCTGTACCATGATTCTTAAAAATGGATTATACACTTACACATTATTGTGGAAGTGACGGCTGCATCGTAAGAGGTCGACTGGATAATGAATCCAGGATGCGTTTAATTGTCTCGTTTTATCCGTATTCCCACGAATATCAGATATATACGATTTATCTCATAAACTGTTGCCTTACCCTGCGGAAGACAGATTACTACTCGTGATTAGTGAAAACGATTTTTTGTTTTCAAGAATACTGAACTGTCTAGCATTTTTGTGGTCTCGTGGAACGTATGGGTTGAAAAGAGGTTGTTAGATCTTAACATATCAACTCCGCAGGGCTGTTTCCATTTGCATCGGTGCGCGAGGCACTATTCGGAAGCATATCCAGTATTGAAAGTGCCAGGTAAATGTTTGCTTCCACCTTTGCGCATATGAAGAAATAGGTTCGCGGAATCACTTTAACTTTTGTTCTTCACCAGGATGGAACCAAAATAGTTTTAAAGTATGTATACTGTTTGATGGGCTCTAATACACTTGTAAAAGTGTGTGTGTGTGTGTGTGTGTGTGTGTGTGTGTGTGTGTGTGTGTGTGTGTGTGTGTGTGTGTGTGTGTGTGTGTGTGTGAGAGAGAGAGAGAGAGAGAGAGAGAGAGAGAGAGAGAGAGATTGAGAAAGTATGTAACGTCGGTACAATATATACATGGTGTGTGCGTGAGAGAGAGACAGAGAAAATTAAATAATGAGAGAATTTGGGAGAATATTTTGACTTTTTACTTGTTTGTAATGTGTGTGTGCGTGACATATTATGCACAATTGTTTGCATGTGGGAATAGATAAGAGTATCCTGTGTATACACATGTAATGTTTCGCATAATATGTGTGGTGATATGTGAAAATTTAGGTTTTAAAGTCGTGGTCATCTCCAGAGACAGTAGCAGACTGGAGAAGCTGAAGGATTTTGTCTCCCCCTCCAGCAGAGAGAACCTGATCACAGTAGTAGGGAATGTGGGTAAGAGACCAACCCACCACCACGCACACACACATACACACAGCACACAAACAAACACACACATTATAGAGACATCACACCCACCAACACTCTGTAAAGTATTCTAACCATAATGAACAATTATAAACACACAACAAATTCAGTTGTACTCAGCTATACTCAAGTGCTTCTTGTCGTTTTGCTCCTTCACCACATTCTCTTTGTGTGTTTTTGCCTGATAGGTTCGGAGGAGGGGGCAGAGGAGGCAAAGCAGGCTGTGCTGAAGGCTGTAGGAAAGGTGACAGACATCGTGTCATCTCTCGGCTTCAGCTGGTGGCAGGGCGGACCCCCCCACACTCAGACTGTCAAAGAACTACACTGGGTGAGCTCAGCAAACCACAGATCCGTAATCACAATAAACCAATCACAGGTCGTTAGCTGCTGATTCAGCCAATCACAGCTCTCCACTCTCATCTCCCGCATACATTTTTTAATTTTTTTAATGTTTCATTCCTCTTCCTTTCCTTACTCTCCCTCCTTACTTCTCCGACCCACTCGTCTCATTTCTCTTCCTTCCCTTCTCTTCCATTCCTTCCTCTTTATTCCCGCTCCTCCTTCTGTCTTTTGCAGGTGTTGGAGACTCTCATTCTCAGCACCTTTGTCTCATGGAAGGCTTTCTTCCCTCTAGTGCGGGAAGACCCAAACTGCACCTACACGTTTATCACAGGTGAGTCCGGCTGCACCTGAACATTCATCCTCTGTTCAGCATACTTGTGTTGTTCACTGATTGTTGGTGCATACATTGCAGTTATATTGTATAAATACATAGAGAGCAATGAGGTGATGGCAATGGTGTACTGTGCTGTAGGGGGCGCCGGTGAGAAGCTGTTGATGCCAGGGACAGGGTTCCTGACTGTGGGCGCTGCCAGTGCACTGGCGTTCTGTCAGGTTTTGAGGGAGGAGTACCCCGATGTGCCGTGCAAACTCAACCAGGTTTATATGTCACTTTTAAGCTTTCGCTCTGCTGACAGACGGTAGTCACGAGTCATGATTCACCTTCACAGACACTCATGCACGCACAGCCATGTCCACACATACTTAATCACACGCAGATACCATACACATGCACATTCACTCATACACAATCTTTAGAAATGATAACTTGGGACTGCACCGTCATTTGAGTATTTCAGGTAGTGTTGAGTTGACTACCTTCCTAATCTATGTCCTTCCCCCTGATTTCAGGTCAAAATCAACACAGGTGTGGCCACCCCAGACCGCCTGGCCCCCGGTTACCTGAACCACCTGGACCTGGGGGAGGCGGTGGCCACACTGGTGGAGAGAAAGAACACCTCCCACACTGTCTTCAACGTGAACTGCCCTGCTGACCTGAAAACTATCCTCCTTGAGAACAACATGTAGGCCTCCCTAATGCTCCGCCCCTCATAACCTGCCACACATCCAGCTCCGCCAGGCCTACCCCAAAATGTCTTCGCTTTTTTGGGGAACAGTTCATTAGACCCCTAACCCCCCGCTCCTCAAACGCCCTGCAATGTCTGGCTCCTCCATGTCCAACTCCTCACTCCTTTATATACACAAGCTACAAATCTACACCTATACAGCCAATAAAACCTGCCAATACCACCTGCAAATTGAGTATTGTATGTTATTCTGCATCCCATATTGTGGAGTCATGGGAAGGGAAGGCGTATATCTGTGTAATTATGATGATACCCTGATCACATACGGTCATGTTTCTGTCAATCAACACCGTGCAGGCTAATGCTACATCCGGGTGTGGGTAGTGTCCAATAAGAGGTCGTGGCTGCATTCGATAGACATGACAGCTAAGATGTAATCCACCGTGTGGTTAATCATTATAGATGGTGTGATTTAGAGGATGATAGCATGTGATGCTAGTCAGATGTCTTTTTCTTGCTGTGCAGCATGTCGGAGAGAATCTGAGAGGGGAAGACGATGTTCTTTGACTCTTTATTGGATTTCATCAGTGAAGGCCTGCATTGATCATAGTTCAGAAACATGCATATCATAACCAAAGCAGAGCATCGTAACCACAGAACCATAATCTGATTTCTTACTCCTGGCACAACCCACTGATCCGCACTTTTGTTTGTATAGTTGTTTTTTTCCTGTTTTATTTTTTATTTCACATCTGCATGTTTCAATAAAAAATGCATTTGCAAGGAAAGAGAGTCATGTTGCGGTTTCTGAGTCACTACCTAAACATCAGCCTTTTCCAGTTTCAGAAAAAAAAAATCTACCTGTTCTGCTTCAAATCTGAACAAATTCAAACAGGAACACCGATAACTTAAGCCGATGACTACAGGAATGAGTGACTGTGTGTGTGTGTGTGTGTGTGTGTGTCTGTGTGTGTGTGTGAAAACACTGAATTCTCTGCAGTTAGATGAAGGGAGGTTCTTAGATGTAATAAATAGGGATTGGGTTTTACAGGAGGGCAATGGCGTTTAGACCGATTAAATGAGTTAGTGTTTAGTGGTTGGTAGCATGCGAGTAAATGGAAAGTTCCCACCAAATTTATTCCATGCTCTGAAGAGGTGTACTCACTGGGGAGGAGGTAGCATGATTTCTTTTTCTGTGTTCAATTATCCAAGACATTACGACCTCTAAGACGAGGGCCAACAGCGGTTGGGTGGGTGGGTAGGGGTGAGGTGGGGTGGGGTATTGGGCATGGATGGAACTCACATATTTCTCTTTTGTCAATTGTTCCGCCAATTATTTGTGTATATTCTCTGCCATTGTAGGTCTCTGATCAGCTTGAATCAAATACAAGCAGCACGAACGCTTTTTCACACACTCACAGACAAACTGACATACAGAGGTGCAAAAACAGGCATAGCCGGGAGGGGGATTCGGGAGGGGGCGGATGGCTGGCTGAGGGGGCATGGCTGGAGGTTTTTTTTTTGTGTGAGTTTGTCGGCTGACGGCCCAATTAGGCCAGATCCTAATGAACAGTAAGAGACCTTCATCGTCCATAATCATGTCTTGTTCTCATGCTCACACACACGCACGCATCGACATCTCTCTCTTTGTCTTGCACAAACAGAGAAAACATAGAGAAAAGCGGCTCGGGACGGGCATGGTGCTTTCAGACAAGCATAGATGTTATTGGAAAGATTTAGCTGGAATGACTTCAGTCTAAAGAATGTCAGAGCTCTTTATGACATAACCTCATGACTATTCCCGCCTTGAAAATATGGCTCGTGTGGGACATTTTGGCTCCAAAGTAAACAAAGCAGACATCTATGGCAAACCGAGGAAACAGGGACTGGGTGGGGTCAATGCATGAGAAAGAAGGGTACAACCAGGAAGGTGAGGGGAATCAGAAAGCATACAAGATAGATGTATAGATTCCTTCAGGGCTGAAGAGTGAGTTGGGGGTCAGTGCGAATCTAAACACAGATGGGACATCATCAACATCAACGTCACCATCTACATCAACATGAAATGGGGTGGCTAAAGGCAATTGGGATATGCAGAGCCTGGCCTCGTTCTCTGTACAGAGCTCAAAAATGAACCCTTTGATGCATATATTCTAAACAACAATGCTGGGACTGTGGAGATGACCCTCCTCTGCCACGTGCTCAGACAAATGTTCCGTTTGGAGGCTGACGGACTTTCTTCCATCACAAATGCTTGTTTTGTTCTTGAAACACATACTACTTCTTCGCATCAGTTTGAAAGTTGAAAGTGATTAAAAGTATTAAAAATATAAGGCAGCAATACGCTCAGCTTTCTGTTTCATCCCTCTGCGAATCTCTGTAACTATTGTTAGGTACTGCTAATTTACGTTTACCCACCGATCACTACAGTTAAAAGCAGTCCTGGCTTTTATTTTTATGTTACTTGCCCTTGGTTATTGACACAGACTCTTGGCAAGACTCAGCTGAGTGGCTTGTGATTAAAGAAACAACACACCTGTATTTTAATTTCATAAATCTATGTATCCAGCTACTAAGACAAAGCACCATTGTTTCTGCCTGACTGGCAAGATAGGGACTATGGTAGTTCTTAGTATCTATGGTATGCTATTCTTGTTTCTCTTCTTGGTTTTGGAATTTGGTGTTGTTTGCCATGGTAGTCTTGTAACATGCTTGGATTTTTGAGAAGACTGAAAACAAATGAAGAGCTAGCTAACGTTACAGACCGAATAAAAATTAGCACCTTTCTGTGCAGTGGCATAAGGAGTACTGTACTATCTCTGTGCAAACAAGTTATCTAGCTAAAATGGCTAGCTATCAGCTATTGTTGACTAATTAAGTAATATCAACTAGCAACTATAGGTCCAACATATCTATGTGTCACAGCAATAAGCTTGATGTACCCTGTGACTCGGTGTGTCGTAACAACTGATCCGCAAAAATGGGGTATCGAAATGACCACTTATTATAAAAAATAAAGTGTAAGTATAAAAGAATATAAATGTTGATTCACAATTATCTAGTTTGTTATGTGTGATAATATGTTTCAATCTGCTCAGTTCACTGTGTCACAGGAGTTAGATTTGTGTAAAAATAGCTACTGGTTTACTAGTTGATTGTTACATTTTGTCTGATATTTTAATCATTTATTTACAAACATTGCTTGTAGACATTGTATGTGGTTTCTGTACCATGTGTTTATAGCTGGTTAAACATGTTTGCTGCTATATCTGCATATATCTATATCTATAACATCACAACAAAAGTGAATCAGACTATAATTAGCTGTGCTTACATGATCAAGAACAATGAGAAGAAAAAAATTCAGATACACTTGTCTACCACAGCATAGCCTGGGACAATTCAACAATGGATATGGCAATGTGTCACTGTGTACCAAAAGATTAAAGCACCGTCCTAATCTGACAAATGTACCCTGGAGAATGGAAGCTGCACAATGACATGATTTGTCTAAAAACAGGGCTGACTGACATGGATCCTACACCAAAAACAATGTCATCTAGGAAAGGGACATTTCACAGAGAACCAGATAGTTTCGCACTCTGACGCTCCCCGAAGTCCGCAAGCCCGGGCCTGATAATGAATGCGTCACGAAGCTGTCATTTGGCACCGAACGCACCACTGTCAGGAAAATAAGGCAAAAGTCCATTTAGTTCTGGCAAAAGATTACACTCCTTGGTATTATGCAAGGTAAGGTAGTCGAAAGGGGGAGAAAAGCTGAAGCTTTTCTTGCTTAATTGTGTAAACATGCGCTCTGATCCACCAGAATACACAAAACCACACCTGGGGGGTAGAATTAGGGCCTTATCCCACTCAAGCTCGACCCGTGGGAGAGAGGAACACACCTGATTTCACCCTTCTGAACTCATAGTACCCAGAGTGCCATCTGTAACTATGGAAACAAAGAGCTCCAGCGGTTGTAAACAGAGGGTGTGGCCACTGATCTGGATTTGATTAAATATTGGAGCACTCCAAGTCTCCTCAAAACATGGAACCGACTCAAAAATTTAAATATTGAAAGCGTGTGTTAAACCAGTTAGTCTCAGCAAATGGGACCTCCTCGCCCCCAGAGAGTGGAATCTCCACACCAGGAGGGCTGCGTGTCCATCATATCTTATGTGGACTTGAATACATGCACTATCACAGAGAGCAGAGATCCAGTATCTTTGTATATATAATATGCATGGCAGAGATTATGTGTGTGTGGTCCCAGCAGACAGAATTGGCTCTGCTGTATTACAGACAGGAAGAGCGGAGAGATCATTTTGCTTGCCTTAATTAAAAACACCTCAGTGATTTGTATTTTTTTGGAAGCTGGTGACAGACATTTATACACTCCAGCGCTGTGTCACTCTCGCGCCAGCACTGAAGTCAGAGAGGAGCAGAGGAGAGATTCGGCTCACGCAATGCTCAGGGTCAGCTGGAGCCAGGCAGGACAAACACACGCACGTATTCCCTTTCGCACGCACTCACTCTCACACTCACACACACACACACACACACACACACACACACACACACACACACACACACACACACATCACTCTCACACTCACGCACACACACACACACACACTCACATCACACACACACTCACACACTCACACACACAGACATGCTCACACACACACACTCACACGTATTCCCTTTCGCACACACTCACTCTCACTCTCACTCTCACACACACACACACACACACTCACATGTATTCCCTTTCGTACGCACTCACTCTCACTCTCACACACGCACACACTCACACACACACACATACACACACATCCTCCTTTTTGCATACACTCACTCTCACACACACACACATACTCCTTTTCGCACAAGCTCACTCTCACACTCACACACACACGCACAAACACACATACTCCTTTTCGCACATACTCGTTCTCGCGCTCACACGCAAACGCACACATACACACATACTCCCTTTCACTACACTCACCCTCACACTCACACGCACACATACACACCCACGCACACATACACACATACTCCTTTTCGCACACACTCGCACTCACATGCACATGCACACATATGCACATATTCCCTTTCGCACACACTCACACCTACGCGCACACACACGCACACATATTCCTTTCCACATGCGCTCACACTCACACGCACGTACACACACAAACTCCCTTTCACATCTACTCACAACGTACTTCCTTTCACACGCACTCACTCTCTCTCACACACACACACACAGAGACACACACATACACACACACACGTATTTCCTTTCGCACGCACTCACTCTCACTCTTTCTCTCATTAAAACATGCATTTGAAAACCATCATAAGCACTCATAAACACACACATATCAGTGAATTATACACATCCACACAAAAATTGGCAAATATATGCTCACAAACACTCACAGGCAAGCATACACACACACAGTCACAATAGTGTTGTGAAATATCAACACACCTCTCAGGTCACAGTAGATATGAAAACGTGAGCCAAGGGTCATGGACTGTCTACACAGTCACCACCTGGGGCTTTAGAAGCCATGGCTTGAGTTGGGGTGTGGCCAAGAGCCAGGCGTGGCTGGGAGTGGGGCGTGGGCGAGGGACAGGTGTGGTCCAGAAAGAGGTGTGTGCATGTTTTTTTAGGTTAGTCTAGGGTTCTGAGATGGAGCTCTGGTACCTATCCACTGTTGTCAGAGAGAAAGAGAGACAAGATGGAAGGGGTGGGGAAAGAGAGAGGAGGTAGACAATGAGGAGAGAAGAAAGAAGAGAGAGAATGAAACAAAGAGAGAAACGAGGGAAAGAAAGAAAAATTAGAGATTAGGCCCAAGACGGCAAAGGAGGAGAGAGGAGGGAGGAATTGTCCTGAGGGAGCAGACTGAAGCTTCTGTCAACTCTGAGTGACCTTCAGCTAATGAGACCAAGACACGAGAGCGATGGCGGCCAGAGTGCGTTGCGTGTGTGCGCGCGCACGTGTGCGTGCTTCAAAGGAGACGGGAGTCTCTGTCCGAGCATGGATGTGGATGTGGACTCTATCATCCCATAATCTCCCCTGATCAAGTGACTTCACAAGTCAAGACCAGAACACTCCCCCCTTCCCCTCATCCGCCCCTCCCCACCTTCCTCTCCCAAACCGCTGCGCTGTGCAAGCATCCAAAGGGATTTTATTTTTATTTTTATAGAGAAGAAAAATCCAAACCAGAAACTCCCAGAATTCCAACTGGCTGCCAATCTAGCAGTCTGTAAAATGCGCTGGTTTTCCTGAGATAAACAGAGCCCTGGGGTGCGGTCAGCACTGACACGCGAGAGACACCCAGGGGGGGTGGGCATCACAGACCGTGAATGGCTCGCACTCATGTGAGGAGATAGAGTAGCGGATGGGACGTGACCCCAAAAAACCATTGTGGTTGGGAGAGGGCATACGGGGACACCTTTCAGAGTTCTTAGATACAAAACGGACGATGGACAGGGGATTGAGTGAGGAAGAGAGACAAAGAGGAGAGAGAGAGAGAGAGAGTGAGAGAAAGAGATAGAGAGAGAGAGAGAGAGAGAGAGAGACCTGGTTTTCCACAGGGGAAAGGCTGTCCTGATTGTGACATAACTGTGTGTCCCTCTTTTATTTTATTCAGTGCTTGTGAAGTTTTTCATGCCATGTAATGTTTGTCGTAAATGTGTTTGTGTCTCAGAATCACAAAGGTTAGTCACGTCATTGCAGCCGTTTACACTGATGTTAACTGAGAGAAAGAGAGAGGGAAAGAGAGGAGAGAGAGGGAGGGCAAGAGGGAGTCAAAAGATAAAAGAGAGAAATAAAAGAATGAATGAAAGAAGGAATAGAGAGCAACTGGCTGCAAAGGTGTGTATACGTGTGTGTGTGTGTGTGTGTGCGTATGTGTCTGTATGTGTGTGTGTGTGTGTGTGTGTGTGTGTGTGCGTGCATGAGGACAATGGGTAGAAGGCTAAATATGAATGAATTCCATGGCAAAGAGTTCATGACAAACAAAAACACACACAAACACTCATTTTTTCCATCTAAGCCTATTTTTGTGAACTGAATTTGGAAGAACTATGACATAATCAGAGCGGGAAAGTCTTTTAAATGCAAAAATCCTCAGATCAACTCAGCATGTTCATTAGAAGTGCGGTCACATGTTAAGTGGCCTACATGCGATAATAGACAAATGTATCTATCAAATAATGCTAAACATTACAAACCAGCAAGACAATCACAGCTTTGTTTTAATCGTGCGGAGGAACATGGCAAAAGTGTTTAAAGCAAGGCATTCGTTTGTGCAGATCCTTATGAAACACGGGACGGGAAATCTGTTTTGACATTTGAATTGAAGCACTCATGCACACCGTCTAGGATTTCAAACCCTGAGCTTCGCAAAGGAACTGATTTGGCAAAAGACAAAAATGTGAGAGACGTTTCTGAAAACCGTGCGTTGCTGCCGTCAGCTTGCTCTAGATTATGGTGTTCCCAAAACGTGTCACCGCTGCCAAAGCAATGAGACCCAGCTCAATCACCCATCCAATGACTGACTGAACTGTTCTGAGAGGAGGTGTGGAGGAGAGGAGAAATCACCTCTCCGCACTCTGTAAAACAAAAGCATGGACGGGGGAGAGAAAACATGGAGCCAAAGTGTTTTTGACTTACAGTTTTCTGCCTGTACATTTTAACACACACACACACAAACTGGTATGAAGTTTTCTGTAAGATGGAACAAGCTTTTTCTTCCCAGAGTTAGCAGCGAAACGAGAGGTAGCATGTAGCACACTACACCACCGAAGAAACGTCCTCCCTAAGCCAAAGGAAATCACACAGGAGAGTAGAGGAGTTGGTCATCTGCGTTTTCTTTATCAAGCGACAACTTTTCTGTCGCCAGCCAGAAGCATCAGCCATCAACTAAATTGTGATTGACAGGGGAGCCATTAGGCAGAATTGAGGACATTAAGTGAAGTTGTTGTTTTCTTTAACTTAACACTTAGCATCCAAAAATTATGCCTAATGGCACTGTTGTCACTCACAATTTAGTTGATGGTTAACGCTGTTGGCTGGCTCCAGAAATTGTTGTTTCTCGGTAACTGAAAAGGGACTATCTGTCCTGTTCAGCTGCTAACTTGCTACTCTCCTGTCTCACTTGCTGATTAACTTGTTATGGTGATAGTTATCATCTTATTAGCTACTGAGATGTCATTCATTGGCACCACTGTAGGAAAAAGAGCTCTTGCAAGTTCTTGCTAGCTCGATAACATTTAGAGTTAGATGACTGGCCCTTCTAACAACCTACCTAGCTGCTAGCCTAACTAACTGTTTGCTAACAGTTTGTGACTGGGCGATACCTGGTGGCTGCAACTATGGGCAGGTCCATGTATAAACAAGGTGGTGAACTTATTTTTTCCCAAAGAGTTTGTTTCCAGTGACTTCCTTTGAACTTCCCTTATTAGCTGCCAGTAGTTTATACTCAGTCTGCCAGCTGCTCTCACTGTATGTGTCATAAAACCAAAGCGGCAAGTAGAGACACTCAAAACCAGAGAAACCTCTGTTTTTACAAGAGGCTGGCATTATTTTTACTGGAAACTTGTGTGTTTTTCAGTAAAGGAAGTGGCTGTTATTTATTTACAGGAGTTTGGTGTGATTAAACAGGAATTTGGTCTCAATGACAAAATAAGCTTGGATGACTTAGAAAGGAAGCCTTTGGATCTATTGAAATCATTTTTATTGTCAAAAAAACAGTGAATTTTATATTTCAAACACACAATCTCTGGTGAGATGGTCTAAAGACTCTTTTGTTTGAGTGTGGTTAATTTCAGCATAGAGTTTTCTAGTCTACTGTATTCTGCACCCAAAAAGGGTATCCTGCCTGTGCAGTTTTGTCCTGCTGACCTGAAAGTAGGCGGGTGGCATACCTGCCATCTCAATATTCATCCAAGCCAGTATATAAACTAAAAAAAGGATCTTTAATGCCTGAATAAATTTGCACAAAGACCAGCTCCTATCCCCTCCAGACAGACTGCCCAATTTTGGGACTGAGCCAACTCAGGGCACTCGGTGGGGGGCAGTGTGTCTAGGCGAGACCCCTGCTGGGTCTGGCCAGAATGAGGCCTATCCAGTCTGACATGAGGAGAGCAGAAAGGCAGGAGGTGTTCCGTCATATCTAAAGTTTCTCAGAACACACACAGAAACACCGACGCTCGCTTGCGCTCTCTCTCTTTCTCTTTTTCTCCCTCTCTCTATCAGGCTCTCTTTCTTTCTCTTTCTCTCTCCCTCCTCCCTCTATCTCACTCTGGCTGTCTCTCTTTCTCCCACTCTCTCCTTCTCTCTCTTTCTCAGGTTCTCCCCCGGTCTCTCTCTCTCTCTCTCTCGCTTTCTCGGTCTCTCTCTCACACACACATTTTAGCACACACACATAGTTTGCTGAGTCACTTACTGAAACACACACATATACACACACTCTGACTCACAAGCACAGAGGCACACTAGCACGTATTTGCACGTACGCACATACACACATGCATTCGAGTGTGCTCTCACACACACATACACACACTCTTTTATTCCATTAGGGATCAGTAAAGAGAACCCTGCAATAGCAAATTAATTTCAGGTTCTATCTCAACAATGCCAGATCATGACATAACAACACAAATGACAGTTTTCTACTGAATTAGTGCATCAGATATTTCAAAACCCAGATTTCTGTGATGTCTGTTGCAGGGAGTACGTTCATGCTATAGCATTTTGGAACATCACTGCTGCAGTCTTACAACTGTTGAATTCTGTTTGTGTTAAACTGACACCGTGGAGTGTGAAGATGCACACAGCAGCCAGTGCCCAAGGTTATATGCTTTTTTTGACCATTGCACCACAAGACTGGACAAAAATAGAGCCGTTCAAGGTGGAAATGAAAACAACCACTTTCAGCTCAGTGCCACCATCTACTGGATGATTTGAAATGTAACAATTCCAATAAAACATTTATCCCACCTAAAGCTGAGAGAGAGCCATGATTGACTTTACACTTTGAATTTAACAAATAATGCAGATAGACTGTAGCTTCACTCTTCTGGTCTTACACAGGCCCCACACAGCCTTCGTACCTCACTCCTGTTCTTACTGCAGCTCAACTTAAATATTGAACATTCAGCTTACTTTAAGTTGCTAACTAAAGTCTGAGCATTGTTGTGATCTGTAAAAATGTCTGCTTGTGTATGGGAGTGAGTCAGTGAGTGAGAGGGGGAAAAAAGAGAGAAGCAGGAATTACAGACATTATTATATACTGAGTTTTAAACAAGCCATCATTCCCAGTCTTCTCTTCCTGAAACCTATAGGGCAAAAACTACCAGCCTGTAATTATCGTATCATAGAGAAGGAGGGTTGCCACAGGATCAGTTTGGCCTTTTAGTTCACAATAGATGAGGTGAGAGTTATGTATAGGGAAGCCTGTCTCCAGTTCAGTGCCCCGAAGCTGCTGCCCCAGAGTGCTGTGGGAGAATGGGGAAATAAAGGTCACGTTCAGAAACCTTCCTGGGCTGCAGTCTTGAGTTACCGCACAGTGGAGGTCATGAGCGATGCCGCCGTTTGAAGTCGGTGGAAAAACGGATCAATTCACTTCAGCAGCACAAAGCGCTCACATTTCTCCTGTGAGGACCCACCGGGTCGATCTGTTTAGAATAGTGCCAGCGATTCCATTACAGCTCCAATATAGAAGTATCCGTCACCATGGCGACCGGAGCATGGGCAGAGCTATTAGCTGGGGACCACAGTTCAAGAGAAAAGTCACACACTTCTTTTCACTGCTTGTACATGGGTGTGTAAAATGATCTCATTATAGTTATTATAGTATACATTTTTCTTCTTTCAACACATAGAGGTGCAAGGTATGTCCACTAGATGTCCCTATAGTCTTTTCAAGCTGTAGGTCTGGCAATCAGGAGTGGGAGCAAAAATGAAAAGAGAGTTAGGGATTTTTCCCCCTCACTTGGAATTCCCAATCACAACTGGAGGTCTGTGCAGTTCTACATTCTTTATATCTGTAGGGCGCTCTACATAGTTGTGGGAAATTCAGTTTTATTTCAGGAAAAGAAGTGAAATTCAATTAATTAACTTAAAAATTAGCATTCACCAGTATGGTCATTTCTTTAGTTTATTGAATTTCATTCCATTTCCTCAAATAATCGACTAAAAATAGAATTGACCGTTAACCATGATGAACTACAATGTGCCTCTTAAGCCAGGAAGTCAGCTGACTGCTTCTTTTAAACCCTGAAAATAATCGCTTGAATCACCGAAGAAAATTAGGTTTCATGACAACACCAATAGCCAGTGCCTGACAGAGCTGAACCGATCACAGCGATTGCTCTGGAGAACACTTTTTTTTGATTGGTTCAAAGATGGTGGTAGACAGCTCTTTGTTGCTGCACCTGGGGAGGGATTTTATGTGCAGCTACTGCACAGGAGGTGCAGTCAGATAAAGGGTCCCTGACTAACCAGAGTTGTTAATCAGTAAAGCATGGATCAGGAATATCCTGCCAGCTGACACCCACCCTCCCTGTGTGTAGTGGTCCTTAATACTGTTTTCAGAGAGTCACAGGGTATGCTGGTTTTCCTTTGTTACTAAGCACTTAATTGACTTAATTGATCAATTCAGGCAGTTGATTACACCATCAACTCACCTCTCAATTTGTTTTATTTTGGGGGGTTTCAGTCTGAATAAGAAACGAGCAGGCCCTGCGGCTGTCTGGTGCCAGCGGTTTAATGAGATGCTCCTCTCAGGAGCTTTCTGGTCACGGTATTCTTGTGAGGGTCCCCCTCTATGGGTGTGTCCAGGTCCTTGGCTCTGAGGTAGGAATAGGCTCAGAGGCTGTGAAAGGGATCTCATGAAATTTTGATCCAAAGAGTTTCTCCTCATTCATATTTTAGTGTTCCCCTTTTGTGCTCGTCGCTGCAAAAACTTTAACTACTGCAACTTAAATGTACTCTCACTCTCTCTCACCTGGAGCAAGGTTGGAGGTGAGTGTGCCTTTGTGTGCCTGCATGTGCACCGGGATGCATGTGTCACTGTATGTCTGTGTGTGAATGTTTGTACATGTGTGAGTGCCTTAGTGTGTGTCTGTGAGTGTATGTGTGTGAGTGCCTTAGTGTGCGTCTGTGAGTCTGCGAGTGCAGTTGTGTAACCATGACCGTGTGATCATATCTGCGTGGGCACATCTGTGAGTCTGAGTGTGTCCGTGCATGTCTGTGGGGTATGTGCATCTGTGTGTGTGAGCGTCTCTCCGTGCACGGCTTTATGCATGTGCATGCATGCACGAATACTTGCCTGTGTGCGTGGGTGTATGCAAATCAATCAGCTCTTGGCCTAAGTCACTGAGGGTCAGCGGGAGGTGCGGCGTGTCTTAGCGTGGTTTAAGTCAGATTATGGAGGAGTGCGAGGAAACGCCGGCCGCCGCCCAGCAGCGGCACAGCAGAGGGGCTGAGCTGCCTGGGATTCAAAACAAGAGCCCTTCACCAGTGTCAGCTCATCTCCAGCCCTGCTCTGACACGTCTGAGGCCGCCCTCATAATAGAAAAATGTGTGGATCGAAGCATCGGACCAGCTGCTCTCTCCTACCCTGGAATCACATGCTGACTTTCCAGATGTAGGAAATGCTGCCTGATAGTCCTGTGTAATCTTTCCTGTTTTATCCCTGTACTGCGCTGTCTTACCGGCTTTTATTTAAATATCAATTTGGCACAAGTGATTATCCTGTCTGCAGCATATTTTTAATGATAAATGCAAATAAAAAAGAATCAGAGAAAAGAAGAAAAAATTAATTGTAAGTCATACTATACAGAAATTGCATGCTGGGAATGCATTGCATTGTAGGCCTTCTCCTTTGGATTGTTCGCACTATTTGTCCTGTAGGGGGAGTAGCGTAAAATTTGAGTTTATCAAACAGGAAGTAGCACTGCATGGCCCTGCGTATGTTAATCTGCTCATTTTGTTTTGCTGCAATTATGATGTAATTGTGAGTATGGATCTAATTTTAGGAAGATGATTAAATCTGTTACATTCTGTTCTTTGCATGTGAGCCAGTGGGAACAGGCTGGGTGTAAAGATCAGCTGGCAAAAACAGCAAGGCCGGCCTTACACACACTTCCATATCCCATCCGGACAGCACACTGCACCCCTAACACTGAGCAATGCACCCTGATGAACCATGCTAAAGCTCTAACAGAACACTGCACCCATCTACTGCTCCCGTTACCCATGACAAAGGATACAGCACCACTAACAGAGCACTGTACCCAAACACAACAAACAGTACCCTTAACAAAGCACACTACATCCCTAATAGGGCATTGCATCCAAATACTGCACACTGTACCCTAACAAAGCACACTACAACACTTACAGTGCACTACGCCAAACTGCACTTTAGCTATAGCAGATCACTGCATTTCTGATAGCACATTGTACCCTAACACAGTGCACTGCTCCCTAACAGTGCTCCGCACTGTTAGTGTGAGTAAAGCCAGGCTTGTTTGTGCCAGCTGCTCTCTCTGCCCAGGCCTCTCTCACTGGCTCACATGCAAAGAGGAGAATGAAATAGATTAAGAGTTAATCCTCTGGTTAAATTAGATGAATGCCCACCAAAAAATTCAAGCTAGAGCGCACTCAATCAGCAAATAATGGAGCTACATAGGCATGCCAGATCTCAAACTCCACCGAGCGTGCTCACAAAGGCCGGGACAGAGACAGGAAGTGCACTCTCACGTTACCGAGCAAACACACCTGCAAGTCCTGCGACCTCTACATCCTGCATCCACATCATTTGCTCTTCCACACACACAGTCACTCATTTCCAACCCATAAAACACACAGCACAAGCTCACCCCCACATCACTGTTGCACTTCCACACACACACATCAGATGTACATAATTGCACAGCTCTCCCTCTCTGGAGCAGTGTTTCTGCACTCCCAGGAACGCATGCTAAATTGGAATTTGTTATGAAACTGTACTGCTTAGCAGTGCATTGTGCTTCATCTGCGCTACGCACATTAAGTGGGACTTTGGAATTTGGACTGGAATTTTCCTGTTTTTACTGCCGAGATTAGTCTTTAACAAAAATGACACAGCAAAAAAATATATATATCGGTCCATGATATGGTTCTAACAGCGTTCTCTGTGATCTTGCTAAATATTTTATTTGTAAAAAACCATGAGTCGAGTCACCTAAATGCTGGAGAAAGCCGGTCGATCTGAAATCACATTTCATTCACACCTTACCAGTTTAGAATAGCTAATCGCTGATGGCACTTGTCACTGGTGCAGAAAATGTTCACCTTTGCCCAGAGCCGGACAGAAGAGACCTGTTTTGAGTTCCACATGTGTGCTGTTCTCCGTGGAAAGCTTATCGGTGTGAATGCACCCAAAGACAAACACCCTCTAGGCCTTTCTGACAAAGGTGACACTGACTCTTTGTTCTGCAATTTCCCCTAATTGACACACGGCTCCAGTCTAATTGTTGCAATGCTTTTTATTTTTAATCTCTTTTTCTTTGTCGTTGTTCAAGTACATGGATCATTCTTTCAGTCCAGAAACAACCAAACACAAAACCACTTTCCCAGCCCCATTTCTGGGACACACACAGCTCTGTAAACAGGATACAAATACGAATCATTTTTGATTTAGAAAAACAGTCTGGTAGAAAAATATCTTGTTTAATAAGCTTTTCTCTCCTTGTGTGTACTTAACACAGGGCATAATTCAGTAGTAATGAAAACAATGGACTCAGAAAAAAGGAGAAAAAGGCCTTTGGTTTTTCAAGACAAAAAATACTTTCTTCACAGTTCTGTGAGCAGTGTGTATGCGTATGTGTATACAGAATGTATAGGGTGTATGGGCAGTGTGCGTGTCCGTGTGTACAGTGTTTGTGTGTACAGTGTTAACGCTGAGTCAGTACAATCGGGCGTCGGCCCGTTAGACGTCCGTCAGGGCAGAGGGGCGGAGCCAGCGGTGGGCCAGGTGTCCGAGGACGAGGAGGAGCATCTCGGAGGTGCTGCTGAGTGCCACGATGAATGGTGCCTGTGATGCGAAGTCGGCCTCGGCCCGCCGGAATGACAGCTGCATGACGGCCAGCGCCAGGAGGCTGTTCTGGACGCCGACCTCGATGCTGACCGTCCGCCTGTGGGGGGTGGCCAGCCCCGCCCCTCGCGCCAGCCCATACCCCAGCAGCAGGCCAAAGAGCGGAACGGTCACGCCCACCGCCACGATTTGCGGCTGCACATGCGCCAGGATAGATGCCCCCATCTGGTAGGCCATGAAGATCCCCCCCACGATCAGCACAAAGCTGAAGGGTCGGATCAGAGCCAGCAGGGCCCGGGTCAGGCCTGGCAGCCGGAGCTTCACCACCATGCCCAGCGAGATGGGGATGGCGATGAAGAGGAGGGTGCCCAGGATCTTCACGAAGGGCACGTGGAGGGCCGCGTGAACGCCCAGAAGCCACCCATACAGGGCCGAGGAGAGGGGCATCATCGCCGCGGCAACCACTGTGGAGATCAGCGTCATGGAGATGGCCAGTGTGACGTCGCCACCCAACAGGAGGCTGTATAGGTACCCGCCCCCACCACCAGGAGCAGAGCAGGTGATAACGAGTCCCAGGGACAGGGCCTTGGGCAGTGCGGCCAGCCTGGACAGGCAGTAGGCATACAGCGGCATAACCAGGAACTGCCCCGCCACCCCAAGGAGCACAGGAACCGGTCGACGCCCCAGAGCTCGGAGCACATCCACCTCCACTTTGCAGCCAAAGGCACATTTGTTTATGAAAATGAGCGGCAGTAAGGCGAACAGGACTGGGTTCTCAGAGAAGTGGGACAGCCCGCCCGTCTGGACCAGTTGGGTGGCCGGGTCATCAGCGTCGGGTGACACTCTGATGGAGTAGTCGGACCTCTCCTCCACTAGAACTGGTTTGGAGTCCTGGTCCAAGTCTAGGAGCTGGATGAGTAACCGCGCGCGCCCAGCCGTGCCAGACCTGATGCCGATAACATAGCTTCCCAACGGCCCCTCTCGCCCGCTGTCACTCACGTTCAGGATGGACAAAACCTCAGGGTCCAGAGAGCGCACGTTCACCGTCTGCCTCCAGCTCTCCCTGCCGTTCCTGCTCGCGGCGCTCCTGTACTGGCTCGAGATTACAATCACCCCCTTGGTATTTTCGGGAAATTCGAATTCCTGTGAGGTCCCGTCCCCGATGTTTATGTATCGCCTGTCGCCGCTGGTCGTCATGTTGTTGTTATATGACGGTGAGCTGTCTGCTGCTGGCACCTGTCGGTCCACTCCTCTTGTTACCAAGAAGAGACAGACGAATGCAAAAAGCGTCCTCATCGTTCTGACAGAGAGGAGACGGAAAGGGCGCCGCAAAGCCATGCTTTCCCCCCCCGTCTTCGCCCTCCCAACGACGTGTCTTTTGGTCTTCCTTTCACCGCACACGAAAAGCACTTAAATTCTTTGATACAATCACCACATTGCTGACCGCGCCCGGCGGAGTTCGTCTGATATCCATTTAGCTAGCTTGCTAGCTAAACCACTGTTTTCTTTAGCGTTGGTACGTTACCCTACTGTTCAGACGTCACGCGCCCCATCCGACTCACAGCCGCTTTTATTTCGAACAGGAAAAAATCTCGTGTTTGTATCGATTTGACCTGGTTCCTCTTTTCTCTTCCGGGCAGAGAGACAGCGTCCCTGTTTGCGGCTAGCGGCTGCTTCTCTTCAGTCTGCTTGACTGTTTACTGAATCTGCCTCTTTCTCCCTCCCTCCTCTCGCTTTCTCTCATTCACTCGCTAAACACTGTCCTTATCCAATCAGAAGCGCCGTGGGCATTAACTCTTTCGACTCTTTTCTCCTGGAAGAGCTGCTACGTCACTTGGGGAGCATGACATAGCGGAACGATGTCTCCCTCCCTATGTCACGCTCAGCAGCTCAGTCCTAAAATAGCACTTGAGGAGCCTCTTAAAAAATGTAGCTGGTAGGTTAAAGCTGAATGGTTGTGTTTTAAGATTTAACAGGGGTATAAGCCACAGTTCCAGGCCCTTTTTGAAGAAATATATGAATCTAGTCAAATCGGGATATAATGAATGAATAAATAAAGGCATTTGATAAGGTGCAACGTTAAGCTGTAAGTATAGGCTGTGCTTTTGTTAAAGTATTAAAGCAAATCCAACGACACATATTCATTGTTAGGCGATTACGAAAAAATAAATCAGGCAAAAGGAACAGACTGTAAGGAATTCAGGTTCTTGCCTGATGCCAGACATGGGGGAGGGGTGCTCAAAGTTAGGATCACGCGCAGACCTCCATTGACGCGTCAGCCCTCGGTGCACTTTTGATTGATCTCTCGTCTGCGCCACCTGCTCATATTTAGTTCTTTAATAATGCATGCGACACAGCCATCCATGGAAACAAACACATTCCCGGCGATCCAGTTCCGCACTCCCTCCAATAATCAACGCTTTCTAATAGGGGATCAGAGCAATTACAGCACACTAAAATTCGATATGGTCATGTCTCTTAAATAAGCAGACACCGCTCACCAAAACACATGTGAAAATAGGCTTACTTTACCTGTAGGCCTCACATATTGAATTAAACATTTAGACCTGCTTTCTGTTAGCCTGGAGGGATAATCTACAGCAGTGGTGAGTACATTATTTCTGCAGGCTATCTTGAATTTGACATCTCAATTAAATTTCCAACCTATATGGTCGCAATGTTTGCATGCCTGCCCATAGGGACTTCAATACCCAAACAGAAATAAGAGGCTCCCACACACAGTAGTCTGTAAGGTTCAGTTTTATTGCAACCTAAAGATATAAAGCAGATAAGGGTAACATCCCAACACATTTGTCATCCCAAATATCCCATAGATGTACACTGTTTCATATTCTGAAAACCAGTGTTGACCCACTTCACCCTGTGTCTGAACAGTTTGTACGCTTACCATATGGAAAATAGTGAAAGTTTTAAAAAGGGCAACCAACACATTCCAAAGTATTTATACCATCCTGCTGTCGTAGATCTTTTTTAGAGTGTTTTTCCTTCAGACTCGCTTCAGAATGTGCGTAACAAGATCCATGTAGCGGAATGATGGGACTGTAGGGAGAGTGAAGAACCCCGCATAAATATTTTCTTCCTGTGCTCCCAGCAGCACACTGGCAGAGAGAGAACAGGATATTGTATTTGGTAAATCCATTGAAACAGTCCTCCAGGGTAAGGCCTGTGCTGGCCAGCTGGTGGATCGCAGAGATGAACAAGCAGCAGCTGGCTGACTTACAGCATTGACACACCTCCATTTCGGCTCTCCTGAGTGGGGAACGCAGAGAGAACGGGTTTCATTACAGCATTGACACACCTCCATTTCGGCTCTCTAGAGCGGGGAACGCAGATGTAACGGGTTTCATTACAGCATTGACACGCCTCCATTTCGGGTTTCATTTCATTACAGCATTGACACGCCTCCATTTCGGCTCTCCTGAGTGGGGCACGCAGACAAAACAGGGCGGGAAAAACCCCACATACTTTCAAAATATAGAGGAAATACAGAAAATGCACCTATTAAAAAAAATACAATGTAAATAATATGTATATATGTACACTTAGAGCAGTCTTTATTAGGTGAACCTACTTAATAGTGAGGCTGTCACCTTTTTGTTCTCCAGAACAGCCAGAGTTTGTTGGGGGAGACAGAAGTGCAGCACAGGGAGTCTGCCCCGTGTCAACTCCAGTGCTGCCCATAGCCGCTGCCTGGGGTTGGATCAATACGCTGAATAGTTTGTTCCATCTCATCCCTCAGATGTTTGATTGGATTGAGATCTGGTGAGAGGGGAGCCCACTGCAGGAAGCTCAATTCACTGTGGCTGGTACTGGGTACTATTACTGGTATATTTGTGACATGGTGCATTATCTTGCTGAAAAAGCTCATTTGCTGATGGATACACTCACCATGAAGGGGTGTGCCCATTTTCAACAACGTTCAGATATCCTGTGTGGAAAACTTTGCTGTTTTCGTATCAAAAGTTTCAATGCGTGCCACGAATCTTAACCCGTCATCATTAGATCTCCGCCACCAGCTTGCGCTGTAGTCACCTGGGAGAATGGATCCATTGACTCATGTAGGTTTCTCTGTATCCTGGTACTCCCAGCGTGAAACAGCAGGAACTGGGATTCACCAGATCAAACAATGTTTTTCTAACTCTCCATTGTCCAGAGCTTGTGTTCCTTAACTACTACAACCATAGCAAAGTGGAACACACTCAGGTTGACTCCTGCCACACACGACACGTGTCTATATGATGATATATGCATTCTGATATGCCTCTGTCAGCACCACTGTCACTCTCAGCTGTTTGTTGATTGACTGTCTGCTACTGTGACCGCATAATTCAGACCTGCCTCTGTCAGCCTCTTTCATCAACAGTCTGTTTCCGACCACAGGACTGCTTTCAGTTCATTTCTTTTGGATGATGGACCATTTTCAATATGCTTCTAGTGCTTTTGTGCGTGAGAACCCTAGAAGGGTTTCTGTTTCTAATACACCCATAATGCCACATCCAAAGACAGTGAAATACTTTGCCTTTCCCATCCTGCCTCTAAAATGAATACACAGAATTGCACGCACACACATTCTATGTGTACTCACTTATTTGCTTTAGAGCATGTACCCTGATCAAGTGATGCACAGATATTGCACTCTATATCATGGAAAGATCCAGTATACTGGGTAAAAATAAGAAAATTATAATAATTTGATATAATAATGCCATATTTCATTGATCATTGCTGGTATATACACTAGAGAATATACTGCATCATTATAGAGTCTATTGCTTTTTGTTGCTGTTTTATTTTAATTTTTTTATTTCTACTTTGTTTTACAGAAAACTCCATTGAGATTAGCATCTCTTTCTCCAGAGGGACCTGACACGTACACACACAGCAGCAATCATAATGACAAGACGAATTAATGACAACATGACAAGTCACAATTATAAATAGATCTGGCTCACACAAAGCCAGGGAAAGAGAGCCGGCTTCTGGGCACCGCGCTGGCATCATGACTCCCAAATGACAACTGACTGTGAGAATTTGCTTAGACTGCCCACAGTTTTCACATAGAAAGCCATCAAGCAGTGTGACAGCATTCAAATCAACCATATCATTTAGCATGAAGGCTATCCTCCAGATACACATTCCATATGTAAGACAGTATGACAATTCATGCAGCATCGCGTGAATGGTGTTTTCTGTGCATAACAAATATACATCATGGTAGAAGGAGTGTCCCTCAGAGAACCTGTATTACATAGTCACATGGCATAGAGTCCCATGACGACATTGTAAAACACTATTTATTATAATGGTGCAAAGGAGTAAATAAGACATGTAGACGCTGATGGAGAAATCCTCTGGAATGAAGAGGTTCCAAATGCCCAGTGGTGCATACAGGAATTTTCCACATGTCAAAATGTATCTAATATTATTTTGTTTTACCTGGAAGCCAATAAGGAATGAGGAATGTAATTAATGCTACTTGATGAGTCATTTTGTTGTCTAAGTGTGGATTAAAATGTAAAACCGCTGTTCGCTTCAAAAAGAAGAAATTAAACCGGTGCTTTTCATAAATTCCGCCTTCATGCCCACCCTCATCCATGCCCTCGGAATGCCCTCGTGTTTGTGGACTACCTGCTCTACGGCATGAGTTTGGACCAGGTGCTGCACAGATACACTGATCTTACTCTTAGTTAGATACATTAAACTAATCCTTTATGTGCATTTTCTGTCCGTTCTGTCCGATGGTATTTAAAAAGGACAGCCCTTACTCTGATCTGGTGCCCATTCTGCACAGACTTATCCATTTCGCATTGACCTGCTGTGTAACTCTGCTCATAGTTCAAAAGGCTGTGTGCCAGACGGCTCACCTGTAATCCAAAGTAGCAAAAGTTCATTCACCTGTCAGAAAGGTACACCTCAGGCTAGGCCAGGCCAGGCAAGCCCCACCCACTCCTGTGCACTGCCCAGCGATGATTAAACACAGCACACTATTAATTTCACATTACACCTCCGGTTAAGCGGGGTTCATGTTTTATGGATAAACACCTTGCTACGTGTGCATTTACAAGCACGCTCTGTCCCTAACAAATGTGCTGGGATCAGCTTACCCAACCTTTAGCCAAACTGCAGCAATTATGTGGAGATGGCCGAGGGTGATTCAGTATCAGTCTGGGTCAACGCCTCGGACTTCCTGGGCCAGGGTGCTGCAACAGGCCTAGCACATTGCTCGCTGACAGCTACACCTGTGAAGGTAACTGCAAACCCCTTCTCAAGTGCCTTCACAGAGATTTAACTCACAGGTCACAAACAAAGATACAGGCCACATTCTTTACCAATTTAACAGAAATTGTGGGATGGAAGTGGCCACAATGTTAGTCATAGTAGCCTTTCGCCTCTTTGTTCATGTCAAAATGTCAAAGTATATATTTCAAAAACCCATTAATATGCTAGTTTAGCTTTCTCCTTTCCACCTCCATGGATTCTGTACATGTGAACACTATACATAAGAAAATCTGAGGAATCAGTGTGTTCTCATGGCCAAAATCACTTCGTACAACATCACTTGGGACAACAGATAAAAAATTATTTTAAAAATATTTTGTACATCTAAATATAATCATGTACGAGAACAATAATATTTATTTCTTCAGTTGTAACTATGGACCTTATTTCAAACATACTGAGAAAATAAACCCAAGTTGTGAGGTCTGTAGTTTATCGCAGGGGATTAACTTGTTTAAATATTTGTACTGAAAGCTGAGAGGCCAGCAAACGTCAGCATGTATTTATGAGTTATCAGGACAAATTTACTCTCTCCCTATTTTCATATGCAAATAAAACTGGAAGATCTTGTCATTTGGTGTGTACAGGCTCCACAAGCAGTTTGAGTTTGTGGCTCCTGTAAGTAATATGTTTTAACAATGCAGTGCAATGTCCACAATGTGTGAACATTACCTGTGTATTTGTGTGTGTTTGTAGGAGTGCGTGTTTCTCCTTTCCATAGGAGTGAATTAGCCATTATGAGCTCACAGCGGGAGTCAGGGGAACATTACTACTCCCCTAGTGGCCAGTACATGTACTACCCAGTATTTTTGCTCAGCTGTCACAAGAGGCCTGTAAATTAGGAGAGCCTGTCTCAGCCCAGGGCCCATCTAAGCAATAAAACGCAAACAGCTGAAACATACGCTTGCATTTTTGTTGTACGCTTGTGCTTCGCACACAATGTGGACATTATACTCTGGAAGTATTTACACAATGAATTTAAGCCACTTAAAACATTTCAAACCAAAAATTCCTTCAATTAATAATACCTTCAATTGACTCAGAAATTATTGGGATCCTATTAGATCCTAGTTTTACAAAAAAGCTACACAAAATAACACATACAGTGAGATATGGTCTATTTCATGTTAAAATATGGATAATTATCTGTGTTGTTAATTTTCTGCATTCTTTTTTTGCTTCTACTTAATCAACAGTGGCAGCAATTTGTAAGCCTAGTGCATCTGTGGAACAGCTGGGCTTTTTCCACAGTGAAAGCACTGACCCATGATCTGTCACTCCCAGCCCACTGTCATCAGAAGGCGACCCTCCTAATGGGGCATTGCCAGGATGGAGAAAGAGTGCAACGCAGTACAAACCTTCTGAAACTAGATGTGCTTTCCACACTGTTATTTTAGGACTGTAGTACAGACCAGTATTCTTGAAGGATGTAACTGTTTCATAAAGATATGAAAGCTGTCAATCAGCTTTGTCAATGAGAGTGTGCCCTTACTGTAAAGCTTCCTCTTTGATTAAGCAAGCAGACAAAAACATATCCAAACTCACACACATTTCCTCTCACATACTTTCAGACAAACACAAGTTAAAGTTTAATCACACTACATAATATATACTTTTGCACTATCTAATCTCACACATATACTTGCTAATACAATTAACAGTAACATGCTAACTATGAGAATGTCAAAACAGCTTTTCCCTCCTCAGGTATAAAAGGAGTGTAGAATGTAGCTCACAGCCTGATGAGTTACTGCCATCTATTGGCCAATATGCCACACTGCATTCAAAACTCAAAGCTACCTGTCACTCCTGTCTTTCTGGTACAAGATTATAATCTATGAGCCCTCAGGTTTCCTGTTATGATCTACACCCCATTCTACCACACCATATGGGCCACACTGACCTTGACCTTGTCTGGTCCAATTGGTTGTCTTTCTCAGCTTTCCTCAACTGCTTTGCTGTGAACAGGGAACTGTGAAGGAGGGCTAGAGTTTATATATAGGCCTAGTATTGACAGAGGGGCACAGGAGAACACAGGGGTGTGGCTGGTTTAAAAAATGCTATTGCTAATACATTGCGTATATAAAAACAAATGTTTTTGAAGGAATAAGCCCCTTAGTTCCGGGCATGGGACCCTGCTTGCGTCAGGTATATTTTACAGAAAATACTCCTCTTTCATTTCAGATACTTAATATCAAAACTATCCATCCCATCTGCAAATATGAAACTCTGCACGAACAATATTTTTTTGCCAAGTTTCATGTTTGCAAATGGGATGAATTTCATCAAAAAAGCACTAAAAATATTTTTCTCATTTGTCATCAGTATTTGTCATCGGTATTCACTAATCAGTTTGTCAGCCTTGATATTGAAGACATAATGGCTGCATGTTGACAATGAAACAAACCAGTACATAAAAAAACCTTTTTCATATGATGTATATTTAATATATAGAGACCAACTAAATAGGACTTTCCAGATTTCTGATCAGTTGGGTATTAAATATTAAACTATGATAAAGCAAAGTCTTTCATTGGAATGGTTTTTCATATATTCACATAAAATTGCGAATCTGCTGATTTGGAACCCTAGACACAACAAAATCAAATTTCTCTAAATTTCAGATATGAATTTTCAGGAAAAACCACAGCCTGATTTCCATTGTGCATGCCCATGCACATTTTTATTCCACAGATTTAATGTCTCTAAAGTTTACATGTTGAAAAGATGGTCACATACAAAGACTATTTATTTGTAGTATGTAAAACTATATGAACCATTGTTCCAGCGTTAAAAATGTGTTGGCTTTCTATCTATAGAAAAATGGAGTAATCGAGGATCAAAAATGGTAATCAATATCATTGCCTCAAGCAATGCCCAAAATTTTAGGTGCCCACCAAAGACTAAGAGGGCCATAACGTGGAAGATATAATGCTAGCACCTTAATATTTCATATGGTGTCATGGTTTAAATAGTAGTAACTACAGAAAAACTGGAAAATGAATTGGAAATTTGTACAATTATTTTACACACCATTTATATAGGTATGCCAGGTATGGTATCCAGAAAGGTTAGGGTTAAAGCATACCCTATAGACCCTATATGAGCCCTAGTTGCACTGTGCGTCATCTGCTTGAAGCAGAAGCCTGTGAAAATCGAGATGATCTTGGAATTGTGCCAGGTAACCAAGGTGACATGCAGTCTACATCTAGCAGAGCAGTAACTGTCAATCAAATTTAATGGGAAGTGGAAGTAGCAGAGCCGTCTCGGACCTTAAATTTTATATTTCACTCTGTAGGGAAATTTATCTCACATATCAATAGTTTTTCATATGTATACAGTTTTGGCATGAAATAAAAAAGTAAAGAGGTTGGCTTAATGTGCCTTCTATTTAATTTTATATGTCAACATTCAAATGAGTTCATTTGCATAGGGTTGCCATAGAAACTACTTCTCATAAAAAAGGAGTGGTTTCAACTTCATGCAAAGGCTTAAATAACATAGACCCCCACAGAGACAGAGACAAAAAAAAACCTCCAGACGCATCACCGTTTCACAATTCAAGGGCTTTAATGCGATCAGGCAAACCTGGTCGTCAAGGCGACAAGCATATTCGGTACCGTCTCCATGGAGACCAGACCAACGGACAGCATTTTCCACTGTTCTGCTTGATGTACAGAGATATCGATAAGACAGAAGAATTAAAACAAAACTAGCTTTTTTTTTCCCTCCTCAAAAAAAAAAAAACATGGTTTGTAATTGATTTGGCTACCCGACAACATTTCACATGCAACGGCAGTTTAATGTTGAGAGGAGACAAA
The DNA here is from genome assembly GCA_022829145.1 of Albula goreensis. Classification (NCBI taxonomy): domain Eukaryota; kingdom Metazoa; phylum Chordata; class Actinopteri; order Albuliformes; family Albulidae; genus Albula; species Albula goreensis. The sequence continues at coordinate 27,931,595 of CM040755.1, forward strand.
TGGGTACATAAACACCCGTTTACTCTCACGACTAACACTGAAAAAAACCTACACTGCCGTCATGTGTATCTTCAGTCAACTCTGCCACTTCTTCACAGAGGGGGACAAGCCCATGTTAGAGTTCACACTTTAAATAGTTTTCAGTAATATTAAATAAAATGTACATGGAAATAAATACATACATACATACATACAGTAAGCAATACTGCTGGCAGCAGAGGTGTTCATGTCTGTGGTGGGATGGGAGCTGCTGTGACAGTAATATTGACTGTCACTGGACAATCAATACAACTCCAAATACACAGTAATCCCAGAACTGCTCTACTTGGGGTGCATGCACACATTCACATACATGGGACCGTTGATGCATGTCTGCAATCACACATACACGCAAACACACTCGCCCATTCACTCTCACCCATTCACTCTCACACACACACACACACACACACTCACACACACACACACACACACACACACACACACACACACACACACACACACTTACTTACTCCGAAGTGCTCTTTCCACTAAACTGTCCTCCAAATCAAACTAAGCACAGAAACAAGCCATAAAGAGGGAGAGAGTGTCAGTCTAGGAGACACTGAGATCGCACAGTCCAGAGACAAACACTATATAAAGTAATTAGCTCCTTCATTCCTGCCAGAGCAGGGTAGTGTAGACAGTCCAGATCAGAGAGAGTGGGAGGAGTCAGGGAGGGTGAGTCTGTGGGCGGGATTAATGCTTCTGGCCCCGCCCCTGTTCAACCCTCTTGTCCAAAGTCTTCAGTGAACTTCTTAACCTTCAGCAGGTCCTCTGTGTTCACTGTGGGCCGCGTGGTAGCCAGGGACCGAAGCATGTCCGACTGGAATGCGAGCACATGGAGAAGTTAATTTCAAACTTCACTTGGGTGCTGGTTTGGTTCAATACAAAATGCTGCATATCTTGAGTTTGTGTAACCATTAATATGTCAGGAAGGACTAACAATAAAGCCAAGAGGACAGTGCCTTCTTTTCTTTCACTTTCTTTCATGCTTCATAGCAAATTCTGGGTCAGTGATATTGCTGTATATATAATAAACAAAATAGAACAGAGAAAGCCTCCATGATTGGGTTTACTGCTCTCTACCACCCCCTGTGGTCACTTCTGGGACTAGGCCACACCATGTTTATTAGAATGTGTGGAGTTTGTGTGCTGGGGAGGCCACATCTCACAAAAAACCGCTAAACCAAGAGGGAGAGAGAGCACCTTAACCTCAATCATGGGCACTTGCTTCAGCTAAATGAAGAGTCAACAGAAATGAGAAGGACTGCAGTGCAAAAGCCAGGAAGTAACTCAACTTTGTACAGGGATTTTATCATCAGTTTTGTAAGTAATTTCATCACTCTTAAGTGTCAAACTGCTGGGCCCACATTTCCCCTATAGGACTGTCAAACTTAAAGCATTCATGCAGTTACATCTTTCACCCTAATCTTAAAACAAAGATAAATTTGCTTGCATCACTGGAAAACAAATGTATTCATGTTGGGTCTGGGTGAGAAATTAATGGGTCCAGTTTGGGCCAGGTAAACATTCTGGGACCCATACAGTCCTGTAGTGTGTGAGTGCAGGTTTGCTTGTGTGTGTGAGTGTGTGTGTGTGTGTTTTCTTACCATGCACACAATGGGCTCCAGAAGCTTGTCACTGGGCACGTCCATCCAGGTCATCTCTATGGCGTCAGGATCACCAGGGGAACAGGGGGTCAAAAGGTCATCCACCATCACTGAGCTGTTGCTCCGAGACGGCCCCCTGACCTTAAATGGAGGAGGGGGGGTCAGATTTGAAATATTCTGTCTCGGCTGAAGAGCACCTCTGCTCCAGTAACTTAACTGCAGCAAGCAATGGTTTCTGCCTTGCTCATGACATGAGTCCCATTTCTGCCGGGTGTCTCTCTGATGGTGGCGTCACGACCTTGGCCAAGGTTAGAGAGGTCTGCAGATCTCTGGAAGTTGTTCCTGGGTTTTTTTTATGATTTTATGGACAAGTTTATGCAATTTTCCATAAGATAGACACTGCAAGGAATAGTCACTACTGTTCCAAATTTTCTCCATTTTGATAATATAAATTCAAGTAATACTGAACATGCAAAATACAGACAGAGTATGGATGAGTGTTGGTGTGTTTATCTGTCTGTATGAGTATGTGTATGTGCATGTCCTTAAAGGTGTGTTTTTTATGTGATTACGTGTAAGAGAATATGCAGGTGTTTAAATGTCCCCATATACATGTGTTTGTATGTATAAGTGTGTGTATGTGAACAAACCTGAGTGTGTGTGTATGTGTTTGTTGGTTTTTACCTTCTTGAAGTGCGTGGCAGACTGCACCTTCCTGACGGGCTGCATCAGAGCGTCCCGCACGATGATGCTGATGTCGGCGCCGGAGTAGCCATCGGTCTTGCGGGCGAGCTCGCGCAGGTCGGCCTCGCTCAGGCTGTGGGGGGTGTTCCCCAGGTGCAGGCGGAACATCTGCGCCCGCGCCGGCTCCTCGGGGAGGGGGATGTAAATGCGCTTCTCAAACCTGGAGACACACCACACTTCTGAGGACACGGCCACACACACACACACACACACACACAGATCTGAAACCTGCCATCGGTCCCCACCTCCCAAGGACCTTCAACCAGCTGTCCGCTTTCCCAGCCAAACAATCAATGCAATTGACTTGGGATGAAATACACTAAAAGGGACTCCAGCAGCTGAGGTCAATGCTGTTGGTTCAATTCCAAGGTAGGGCACTCCCACCTCGCTCCTCGGCTCGGTACTTAGCCTGACTTGCTTCAGTAAAGATACAGCTCAATAAATGGATTGCTTGTAAATTATCCTGTGTAAGATGCTAAAATAAAGCCTCAATGTAACTGTAAATTTACTGTTTGATGCTGAATGTCTAAATGTAACTGGAAATCAGAAATCAACTTAGACAAAATGATCTAGTAGCGGCTAATTTAAAAAAAAAAACTTTAATATCCATTTTGAAACCCCACCCCCTGGTTGCTCTGTAACCCTATTGGTGCCCTCTTACCTCCTGCGGATGGCAGCATCCAGGACCCAGGGAATGTTGGTAGCTCCGAGAACAAGGATCCCATCATTGTTGTTGCCCACACCTGTCATCAGAGATGAATGGGATGAGGTCACCCTCATTCCACAGCTTCATAATGTAACCGAGCAGAGAACGGTTCTGTGCATTCTGATTGGTGTGATCTGCAGGGGTCAGACTCTGCACCGTTCCCACTGGACGGACAGTGTTAAAGACTCTCACCCTGCATCTGCACCAGGAACTCAGTCTTGATGCGGCGCGCCGCCTCGCTCTCGTTCTCGTTCCTCGAGCCGCACAGGGAGTCCACCTCATCGATGAAGATGATGGACGGCTTGTGCTGCCGGGCCAGCTCAAAGAGGTTCTTCACCAGTCTGAGTGAGGGCAGGAAGGGGAAGGGGTGTGGAGAGGGATGGAGATTAAAAGAGGGATAAACAAGTGGAAAAAGACAATGAGGACGAGAGAGAAGGCATGGGGAGGGAGAGAGAGAGAGAGAGAGAGAGAAACGAGGGAGGAGTATGATTAAAAGAGGGACAGCAGGGGAGACAAGAAAAAGGAAGGGAGGTGAGAGGAGGAGGAATGAAAGAGGCCAGAAATTAAGATTTAAAAGGAAAGGCAAACAGAAGGAGAAAGAAAGATTTGAGATTACAAGGGTTAGTGAGGGAGAGACCAGTAGAAAGAGAAAGAGGGTGAGGGAGGAGAGAGAAAGAAGAATAGAGATTAAAAGAGAGAGTCGAAAGGGGAAAAAAAGAGACAGAAAGCAAGAAAGAGTTGGTACAGATTTACAGACTCTAACGGAGAGACAGGTGAAGGCGTGTGTAAAATGCAAACACTGGGGCAGGTCAGCCTCTCACTTCTCACTCTCTCCCAGCCACTTGGACATCAGGTCGGAGGACGAGACGGAGAAGAAGGTGGAGTTGTTGGCCTCTGTGGCGACTGCCTTGGCTAGGTAGGATTTGCCAGTACCAGGAGGACCGAAGAGCAAGATCCCCCGCCAAGGGGTGCGTTTACCTAGACAAGCAGACAGATGGACACGTGTATAGACATACACACACACACACACACACACACACACACACTGTTTAAAAAAACAATATGGAATGGCAATATCAAGATGTGCATGGTTTTTTTCCCCACTTCAGGGTAGGAAAAGCCCAGTTTCACAAGTATAGCAATGCACTTGTTCCACCATGTTCTAAAGCGGCTGATTCTAGCTGGCAGGACTCTTCAGCCAGTTAGAATTTTTAAAGCTAGGCTCTTCCATCTATGGGTCTGTTCTGGTCAGGCTGAGCTTTCTGAACCTGTGAAGGCCTCTTGTGTGCAATGAGAGTCGCCTGAATTGGGTCTTAAGTGAAATAGGTACACAGGCGTGTGGCTCACCTGTGAAAAGGTGTGGGAATTTTATGGGCAGGATCACTGCCTCCTTCAGAGCCTCTTTTGCACCTTCCAGCCCGGCTACATCGTTCCATCTGACATTGGGCTTCTCCATCACAATGGCACCTGGAAAAAAAGGATGAATCACCTGATGATTTCACCACACTCCATGCTAATGTCCACTATGACACTGTGCTACAATATTCATATCACTCTCTCCCTACTGCAAAGTCACAGGCTACAAGCTGCTACCTGCACTACCAATGTGTGTTCCATCACACTAACAGTATAACACAAATGCAGAACATACTGAAAACACATACACAAGGAGTGGTAAAAACACAGGGTCAAGAAGACAGACACTCACACACAGATATGCACACAGACAGACATACAGAGACCTACCCATCAGCTGTTCTTGGAGTTTCTTTCTCTCTGGGTTTTCACTCTCACTATCACTGTCACTCCTGAGAAAAAAATACACAAACATCATATTCACTATGTGGGGTATTTTCAGTGTTTGCATTAGTGGATACGACTTTGAGTTTATGTTTGCATATGCGGGTAATTGTAAAGAATATTTGATGCTTATGTCAGTTTGTATATATGCAGAATGAGTTTGTACACATCAGCATACGCAAGTACACATGATGTATATATGTTTGTGTGTAAATGGGCAATGTGTGGGAGGCTGTATATGTTAGTGTGCATTTAAGTTCTCCTTTACATGGATGTGCATTATGTATGTGCATTCGGTGCAGGTTATTGTGTGGGTGTACATGAGGACAGTTATTATCTGAGTGTGTGGATACACAACGGGCACAGTTATGGCGGTCTCTTTACTTGTCATTGTTCTGTGCCTCCTTCACAGGCTTCTTCCCCTGCTTCTCCTTGTTCTTCAGGTAGTCCTTTAGCTTCTCTGCTCGGTCCAGGTACTGCACACACTTCCCACGAATGCTCTCCTTGGCTTTGTCACTGTGCGCCTCATCTGGGAGAGAACGAGGGAAAAAATGGAGTGGGAATTAAACACTTAAATTTCACTTCCAGCCCCTCCGCTACTTTGAAGCATGAACCAGGGATTAAGCCACAACATCATAACAAAATATTTTCATTCATTGCTTTACAATATCACAAAACCACACCCAACCTTGGGGATGTGTTCATAGAGCAGAAGCATACTGCTACTGCACGTCAAATCTTTGCCAAGAGACGACAGAGCGATGTTCAGAGAGGAGAGCAACATAGCTCAATTACTGTTAAATAACCGCGTCACGTAACAATCAACAGGATGAGAAATTCCACGCTTACACTTGATGGCGTGCAAGAAATACTCCACCGAGTGCTGGTATAGACGCAGGGCCTCCTCATAGTTCTTAGCCTTGTCCTCTTCCGTGGCTTTTGTCACCAGATCGATCGCTTTCTGCATCACCAAAGAGAACAGAATCGTATAACAGCTTCTCCAGATGAATTTGCCATTAAGACATGCAAAATACGCTATAATGTTCAGAAATGCGACCTTAACAACAAGTGATATAAGGTGGGTGGCCGTGTTGAGACAGTTGAGAATTGAATATTACAACTGCTAACCATTGGATCACTTCTTATTTGCATTAGCTTACGAATCACTCATTTTAGCCAATTCTACTCATTACAAATGTAAAGTTCTGACAAAACTTTCAAGTAAGAATGTCATGACGATGTTGCAACAAGGAGGCAGAGTTAACGAAGTCTACTAAACGAAGCCTGGCGACAAAATCACTGTTACTGACACAAACAGGCACAAAGTAAAGAGGCAAGGGATAAACAATTAAGACATAACGATTGATAATCCAGTATGAACGCACTTTATACACTACCAATGAATGGCAATCAGCTGCATAGATAATTAGCTAGCACTCGCTAGTTTGCTCGTATAGCTAATGTTAATATTGGTAGACCAGGCTAATATTAGCTCGCAGTACACAGTACCAGGCTTTGCTTGCTCGTAGATAATCTAACGGTTTAGGACTCGAAACACAGACGTGCTGTCTGTTTTAATGGTGCAATCATACTGAATTCTCACAAATGCGCAGTACAACTAATATATAACAGTTAGCTCTGTTTAGCCAGCTTTAAGAAACTAACTAGACAGCCAGCTCACTAGTAACGACAGGGATGGATCTGGACAAGCGACCTGTAATGTAGACGTTGTCATTTCATCTCACGCCCTCTTAGCTAGAAATCCCCTTGGTGTAATATCGGATCCCTGGTGTTCCGACGTCGTAAAAAAAGGCTAATTTATTGTTTTGATTTCTAAGGTCCTGGAGACGCTATTATAAACGTAAACAACAAATGAACAATGGAGGAAACGGAAGAGATGTGAGACATTGATGAAAAACAAAGAGGGACTGGCGCAGAGCGGACCGAACCGCTTGGTGGAATAACTGGGGTGCTGCCGCTCAGCGGATGACGCGGAAACTGTTTCCTAGGAGCAGTTCTAAAATGACCAACACGTTGATCTATATAGGATCAGTGTCTAAATTTAATTGCCATCAAAAATGGAAAAGAAAAACATCCAAAAAACAACAAAAAAAAGAAACCTGACTTGTTTATGCTTGGAAAGTTGTAATGAAAACCTGCACACACTAGGTTAGGCTACTTCAGGACCAGGGTTGGGGACGACTGCCATGAATATACTGATTGCACAGTGATTAAAATACAATTCCATAGATAATTTCTAAAGCACTTATTTTGTGAGGATGTTTATTCATTCATGGTGCATCTTCATACATTATTCTGCTTTCCCCCATGTTCCAGTAGGTCAGGGGTAGGTGGCTCAGATCTTGGGAGAGTTACGCGGTGTGCTGGTTTGGGTGTTACATAAAAATTCAAAATTAAATCAGACCCATGGCACCAATGGAGCTGAATTTCCCAAGTTTTCAAGTATGTCATATATTGCCTACTACTGACTGTTCAAGTACTGAATAACACAAAGAACCATAACACCCTATTTCAGACGGTGAATATACACTTCAAAACATATTTATATCAAAACACTTTCAGATACAATTCAGAAATGCTTAGGTGTATTCTTACTCTAAACTAACCACAAACCTGACTGACAAAGAGTATCAAAACATACAGGAAAAGACACATCACAAAAGAGGTAAAAGTAACATTTTATTCATATAAGATATTTACATTTTAGAATATAACATGAGGCATATGTTTTTATATATATATCTTAAAAGTGTGCATAAGAGAGAAAAAATACATATTATGAAACAAACGTGTGGGAGTGCATCCCCCAATGATTGCAATATTTGATTGCAGAAAACGCAAGCTGCCACAAGTATCAAACTTTGGTTCAAAAAGGCTCTCTGAAAAGGGAGGTTAAAACTATGCATTGCCAAGACAAGCCTGCACAGAAAAAATAAAACAACATTCATATAAAATAGTCAAATTATGGATGTTTGGCTGGTTCTCTCTGCCCTTGATGCCATGAAGGATTGTCAAGATACATTCACAGGTGCTACGGTCTGGATCAGTCGAAAACCGGGATTCTTGTTCTGCGGTTGTTGTCTGGTTGAACCAGGGAAGCTTGGGCTCACCAGGACCATGTAACAGTAGTGTAACTGGAAAATAACTGAGCCCCCTTCTGTCACTCAGAACTCAATTTGATTGGGGGATTTTCTGCTGTGAGTGCCCAATGGAGATAAAGTCTTGTAACACACCTGACTTCAGTTTCAGTGGGAGATGAATGCACTGTAATAAATGTCCAAAAGTCTTCTTCCAACTTCTTGAAGTCCTGTACTCCAGCCAAAGAACTTACCGGAGCAACAGACACACTGTCCTAGGTTTTGAACCCGCAACCTTCAGCCCAGAACTCAAACCACTAGCTGCATCACACCTGGGCCAGATATTAAATGATAGCCAGGCATGGTGCTTCTGGAGAAATAAACGAAAACCAGCAAGGCTGATTCCAGTTTGCTTTGACCAGTAAGTCAATGTAACAGTTTAGGTCTGCATCTAGATAAATGGATCTGACAGCAATAGTATGAAAATGTTTCTTCTGTCCACAGCAAACGTCTAGAAGCCCTTCAAGCTGGGGTGCGGACAACTTAAGTTTTACATGTTCATTACATTTCAGTTTTTTTTAAAACTCAGTTTTGACTGGGAAGTGCTTTAAAACACTGGATACAATAGCTTCAAAAGTCAATTTTCAACCCAATAATATCTAGTTGAATGCATCTATATACAGTAATAAATGCTGATTAAGTCTTTAAAAACAGCTTGGCTTAATCCTCTTTGGAAATATATGAGGATCTTCCTTGATCTGAATAGAGCAAGGAACATTGGGACTATGATGTGCAAGAGTCAACTCGGTAAAAACTAGAGATTCAGACCAATTCTAGGCCAGAATCAGAAGAGAAAACAGTCTTAAATCTAAAACATGCCATTGCTCAGTGACATTAATGGATAAGATGGTTTGTTCCCTGCCTTTTCAGAGCATAAAACAGTCTGCAGTTGTAGCCATACACCACTAGAGGGCAATGTTACTCCAATAGGAGACCTCAGGCTTTCTACCTCATGTGATTGTAATTAAACAGTAATGTGCAGTTACCACCACAACCAGTAGGTGGAGCTGAGTTACAGGATAACCCATATGTATTTTTCCATCTGTGAATGGAGTGGTTGAGGAAGTTCAGGGCAGCTGGATGACACTAGGAAAAAAAAATCATTTGTCTTTGGAAATGGAACAAATGATAAGTGAGGCCAGAATGTTGGCCAGGGGTCATTGGGGTTAGTTCTCTTTAACTGAAGACTGGTTTGCACATCTCTGAGGTTGGAAAAAGGAAACCAAGTTCAGGGAGAAGGCAGTGGCAGGACCATCATCCCCTCTTCCTGTCTCCCTCCCCTGATTTCCGTCATTCTCCCAGTAGGGACACGGCCTGGTGCACTGCAGACTGTTATACAATATACAGTAATTAGGCCGAAGTTTTTGGGGGGTTAGGAGTGGGTTGGAGGGATTATGGGTAAGGATGGGAAACCCCTGCAGGGAATTGTGGGGCAAACAGACTTTTTTGGGGGGAAGGGGGGAAGGGGAGGATCTGTAGTGGTGTATACTGATCTGAGTGAAGTTCTGATTTACTAATGGCTCTGACCCAGTTTTGATTCCGAATTCCTCTCTGCTCCATCAAGCCCTGCAGCCTACAGTCTACAGTCATGCAGAAAACAAAATAACAGCCAAACAAATCTGAAATACAGAAAATAAAATATGAACGATTATTATTACAATTATTGTGCATATTACTCAATGCTTTCTTTGTTTTTAAAACTATGGCCTCTGGACACATGACAAAGTCTTCTGTCTTTTTTTGTGTGTGTGTGGTTTTTTTTTGACTAAATATAAAAAGGCACATGTGGTTATCCTGGTGAAAACAGGAATTATGGGTAATGTGTGAGAGAGATAAGTGGGTCTAATGCCACAGGAGACCGTAGGGGTGTGATAAGTGACCCCGCCTCCTCCTTCCACCCTCACGTCAGCAGTCCCATGCGTGTCAGTTTGGCCGAGAGGAAGGAATGAAGCACAAAGACGACTGGCTTGGGATTTGAGTGCAGATCAAACACCTGAAGGGGGAGAGAAAAAGACACAGAGAGAGAGAGACAGAGATGAAGAAAAGGGGCAGAGAGTGAGGGAAAGGCAGAGAGGAAATAAAATAATTCACATCACAATTCGCCATATCTTTTCAATCCCTTGCAGTGATTGTTAGGAACTGTGGTCTGCGTTGTCTTGATTTTATATGGCATCCTTGCAGGCCCTCAAGCTTTAGATGCCTTTGGTCTACTGCGGAAGGTTGTGCAATCTCATTCTGAGATTGGAATAGGTCTCCAATCAAATCCGGGGTGGTTTTGGCTTTCCTCAGATAGATCTTAGGGAGATCAAACAGCTAACGCTCCAGAGTTTAATTTTTTAAACAAGCTGAGATCACCCCTCCCTCATGCTGTTGGCTTTGTTTGATGTGCATCATATTGCACTTAAATCATTTTTGAAAAAGGCAATATGTTGCAACAAACTGTTAGAATCGAGTAATAAGGAACAGACAACTTTCCTCTTGTTCAAACCCCATTTTCCTTTGTTTTCCCCCATACCCAACGCCGACCCCCAACTCACCCCCACCCCCCAAAAATAAAGTGCTGACATACCATCTCCCCCTCTGCGCCACCAAAGTCCAAGTAGAGGTTACGGATTCCATCGTCAGCTGACATCTTCAGTTTCTCAAAAGGGTAACGGAAGAGAACAGCGCCCCCTGCAGATTCTCCAGGATCACGCGTCACAGTGAAGCCTCTCTCATAGTGAATAGTAAGCCGAACATCTTGCCTGTTCAGAACACAGCCTAGGGAAAGTTTTGGGAGGGGGAGGGGGTGTTAGAGAGAGAACTGAGACCTGTAACAACGACAATGTAAGGATATATTTTCCACACACAGCAATGAATTGTGGGATAAGAGAAGGCCACACACACACACACACACACACACACACACACACACACACACACCCACATATACAGGTCAGACAGACATTGATTTAGTCTCTCTGATTCTCACACATGTGCAAAATTTCATGCAAAGAAACATGAGAACATTTCTACACATGTAAACATTTATATGTGCCTTGGATGCGTATAAAAAACACACACACACTTAAAACACATCCACGTACCGATGGACACCTCTTTGATAAGTTCTGCAGCTGCGTGCCCCCCCTGCACCAGAGCGCGGGTCCAGGATGACAGGTCCCAGTGCGTCTCCACCCGGAACACGTGCGACTCGATGCCCTGCGCCGTGCCCGTCCGTGTGGCGAACACCAGATCCGCGCCCAGCGCTGGAGAACTGCGGGCGCTGCCAGAATGTACCAGCCTTAGGAGAAGGAGGGAGCTCAGTGTGTAACCAGCCACAACATGCAGTACCTACTGCGGTTTCACTTTATTTACAGACACCGACATTAACCTCACCTTTCACTTCTCAACAGTTTTTCATATGACTTTCAATTTTATACAAGTTCTGATCAAAGTAATATTGCAAACAATGTCAATAGCAACTAGGAAACTAAATGTTACTTTTGAATCCATTCCAACTCCCACAGAAACACAGATAAGACAAACACCTAAGAGCACAGATAGAACTGACAGACATTAATGAATTTAGACAGAATAGATAACTCATTAGTATAGACAAAGTAGAGTTTCACTCACGGACACAGAACAGACACTCACTCATGAACAGACCAAACGTTTTCGTTTAGGGGCAGACAGAACAGACAATCGTGGGCACGGACAGTGTTTGACCCACCCAGGGAGACAGAAAGGACACTCTCAGTGTCACTCCAGTAACACAATCAGAGTCACAGAGCTGACTCAGTCAGGCACAGATTCAGTCTACCTGGTAGCCAGGAGTGGGTGTGTCATCAAAGGCAAAGCCCAGGCTTCTCGAGTCCAGGGCACAGATTCGAACAGCAGGATGTCTTTGTCTGTCAGCGCCATGACAACCGGCCGGTACTGGTGTCGCCCACCATCCAACTGCACCTGGTCACATAAAGTGAGTTTGTGTATTAATGTGCATGTGTGTGTGTATGCGTGTGTGTGTGTGTAAAGCCCACTGGGCTCACAGGAAGCGGTTGACACAATGGCAGTTTCCTGTTGTTTCTCCGTCTCACAGCACTTCCTGTCTTTCCCAGGCCGAGTGCCTATTACCCAAAATTGTATTAAACCAAATGCACAGCAAGGCTACGTGGCAAAGGAGCACCATAACTGTAGCAAAAGGAACACCATAACTACAGCGGAGCTATGAGAAACAGCAAACTTCCTGCAGCTGGAACACTTCTGTAAGTGTAAGGGAGAGACCCGTAAGTTACACATACCCTCTCCCCTCCACATACGTACGAGGTAGAAAACATAACAGAAATGTGAATATTTATTTATTAATTAAAAAGGAGTTGAGCCACACTTCATCTCCAACATGTTGTTGTACCACAAGATTTGAATGGTTTGCAGTGGGATACTGGACCATTCTTCAAGAAAGAAATCATCCCGAATTTTGAGAGAATAAGGAGGTGGGAATCTACTCTGCACTCTACATGCCAGGCCTCCTCATAAAGTTTTAGTTATGCTTAGATCCTATGAGAGGGGAGGCCATAGAGGACGTCTGACTTCATTTCGGTGCTCATGAAACCACTCTTGAATTTGTTTAGCCTCGGTCGTAACTCTACCATGCAGAATAACTGCTGGACCCAATGTCTCCCACGAGATTGCTGTCCACACCATAATAGATCAACCACACTTTTCAACAGTCCTGAACACACAGTGCGGTTTGATGCTTTCTCTGAACATTTTCTCATCACGAGTTGGGGAAATGACTCGCCAGACCATATTATTTACCACCGCTGATCAGAAGCCCAGGTTTGCATGCTGAACACACCAGGTTATTCATTGTGGTACAATGGCCTTGGTTACAGGCCATTTCTGAAGGGCTGCCCTACCTCAAATACCAGCTTTGTGAGGTTCACAATGTGCACTTTTTGTTGAGACCGGATCAAAGATGTGCACATTCAGTTCTGGGGCGACCTGTGAGGACTTCGCTTTTTGTTGTGGTTTCATAAAAACTATCCTTTTAACTAGTGTTTGTCCATCCCTCTCATGTGCTCCACTTTGCAGCCACTCATCTTTTGTGAAGCAGTTCTCTCTTGTTTGGCAGTAGCCGTCATGATGTTTGACACTTTTTCTTTTCACACGTTAAAGACTGTTGCTGTTTCTGTGACTGATGAACCTGCGATTCCAGCACCAGTTATGTGACCGCTTTCAAAGCCCAACAGACATCTCATGTTGCTGTAAAAACTGTTTAAGTCCCAATTTCAAAATGGTACATTAACAGTGGAAACCTATTTGTAATAAGTACAATTATTTATTATGAAACACATGTGCATATTCCAACTAATTGTGATTTAATTGCTTCAAAATATGAGTGCCTTTTCATTCGTTTTTTCATTTTGCTACACTTGCGTGTGGGTATGTGAGATATATACACACACACACATTCTCACATTAGTATTTCTATAAATGTATATGAGTCAGTTTTGTGTGTGTATGTACATGTTTATGTGTGCACATGTCTGTTTGTGTGTGTACGCCTGTGTGCGTGGGCGCGTACCTGCTCTGCCAGCCAGCCGATGTGCCTGAGCGGGCGCTGTGTGTTGGCACTGATGCGGGTGAGGGTCTGGGGCAGCAGTGCCGCCACGTTGGTGTGGATGGCACTGAACCAGGAGTGGGCGGTGGGCCCGTCTTTACAGCGCAGGACTAGCGTGTGGCGTCCGTCGGGAGAGAGCAGCTCCAACAGCCTGCAAAGGGCCACCCTTCATCATTACCATCATCATCAACCTTGCTTTAACATTAAAAAGTTAATGCCAATAAAAATGCTCCTGGTGTAGCTATGTGTTCCATAACAGTGAGTTTGAAACCTGAACACTCTTTACCAGTTAGTAACTGGCTTAGCCTCATTAAATAATGAGTAAGTCAATACTATGGGCAAGTCACCTCATCACTCTATAGCAATTCCCCTGGTTGGCTGGGTACCTGCAACTGGATGTATATTGGCTGTGTTCCTCTGATGGTATGGGGAATATGTGACTGCAGTTGCATAATCAGTGTGAAAAGTGGTGAAGACTAGCTGCTGTGTGAAGTAGGGAGTTACATATACAGCTGCTTTTTCCTGTCTTGTCTGATTATACAGCTCAATTCATGTGGGCAAAGAAAAGGATTACAAAGAGAGACAGAAAATGGAAAAACAAGGACCTTAAAAATAAAGCTCGGCACAGCCTTTATTTCCAGAACTCCTCTCAAACACACAAACACACAGGTGAGTTTTACCTGTTCTCCAGGTCAGGCATGGTCAGATTCCTGCTGATGAAGCACATCTTCAGGTTTATGACCTTCCTGTCCTTGGCCCCGCCCCCATATGGCTCCCTTCTGTCCTTGGCCCCGCCTCCACAATGTTTGGGAGAGCCCGAGTCCTCGCTCCCGCTCAGGCTGGGGGACTGCGGCCGCGCCCCCTCCCGCACCTCGTCCCATGGCAGGTCGGCCACCAGGGAGGGCTTCTTCAAGAGCGGAGACACCTCCTTTATATATTTCACTGGGGGTGAGGGTGGGACATGAAGAAAGGGACAGAGGGGGAATAAATTATTTAAAGACTGGCTGGCAGCAGATTGTGATGTAATGCCAGAGAGGGGGAGGGGCAGATCTGACAGAACTCAAACATGGCCATGACATCACCGATTTCACATGCATGAAAAAAAACAGAAATGTGGCCATTTTGTCAGCTGGCTCCATTTTGCAATGTTTTATTTCACAAACCCTGACACAGTGAGTAATAGCACAACACGCACAAAAATGGCAAGAAAAAAACACACAAAAAAGCATGAGATTAATCATTGAGAGTATACCTGACACAGAAACGAAACAATCCTAGTAAAACACAAAACAATCTTCATACAGGAGACACAACAAGCCTCACAGTGACACAAACACAGCCTCACAGCCACAAAAGAGAGACACAAAAACCTCAGACAGAACATATAAACGTCACACAGAGACTTAACACTTATCACACAAACACAACATCACACAAAAAACACAATAAAAACTTCACACAGAAAAACACAACACAAACCTCACACACAGAGAAACACATTCCAAAACCTCACACACAGAGAAACACAACACAAACCTCACACACAGAAAAACACAACACAAACCTCACACACAGAAAAACACAACACAAACCTCACACACAGAAAAACACAACACAAACCTCACACACAGAGAAACACAACACAAACACACACAGTCAAACAACTGAAACCCCACACAATGACAGACCACACAAAAGGAGGAGTAACAGGCTAATCCAGGACAGACATGACCTCCCTCCATTGTGAATATATATATATATATATATATAAGACCCAAACATCAATAGTAGTAATAACAGTAAGAACATTCAGGTAAGTGATGAAATGTGAGGTTCAAGTAACACATCAGACCCTCCTGTAACACCATGGCTCCAAGCTAAGCGTATTGATTGCCATGTATTTCAGACCAGCTATAGTTCTTCTAAGTCCCCCATTTTCTACACTTCTCAAAGCAAGAGATGGAGTTATATTACACTCACGCACCCAGAGCCATTGGCTTTCACTACGCATTCGTCATCCCTGCTCACATCCAACAATGACATCATCCCTTCAGAATGAGTTTCCAAGTGAGACGTCCAGTCCTAAGTCCTAATACAGTGGGTGCATGTATATGAGAGTGTGTGTGTGTGTGTGTGGGTGTGGGTGTGTGTGAGCGGAGAGGGGTCTTTGTGTGCATGTGGGCAAACGTGTGTGTATGCATGGGCTTGTGTGCATGCGTGTGTAGATGCACGTGCTTTCAAAACATGCGTGTGGGTCCGTGTGTGTGCATGTCTGCATTTGTGTGCGTGAATCTATGTGTATGTGTGAGATGTTTGTATGTCTGGGTAGGCCTGTGTGTGTGTGTGTGTGTGTGTGTGTGTCTGGTGTTCTGTATGAATTTTAATAGTGTTTTCTGATTGCTGAGATGAGAAGAATGCCTCCTGTCTCCCTCAGCCAATCCACCGTTGTCACATACCTTGGTCTTTAGAGCCGCTCACAGAGGGTAAGTACATGTGCCTGGAGCTAGCAAAGACAAACGCCACAGACAAGAGCCCCTCCACAGCTGGGTCAGAGAAACCTCAAGGTGAAGGAGTGTAAGAGCCTGGCCCCCACACACACACACACACACACTTCCTCAGCATGCTTTAGAGACCTCTAGAGGAGCGCTCTGTCCGTCACTGCTCCACTTCTGTTTAATTAGAGCAGCACACTGAGGACCCAGAGGCGTCAGTAGCCCTCTTTCTGTAATTCCCCTACCCAAGACCACAGCTGAGTGCCGTCTCTCCCCCGCACCCCCTCCCTCCCCACCGCCCAGTCCTGTTCCAGCACCCCCTCCCCCTCCTCCAAACCCCCCCAGTGGATGCGGTTTCCCTCTGCCCAGAACGCTGAGACCCCCTCCCTGCCTCGCACCCCATCCAGACTGCGTCCACTGCTTAATGAGAACAGTATGTGTGAGTGAGTGTGTGTGAGTGTGAGCATGTGTGTGTGTGTGGGTTTGGGGGGGGGGTTTGGTTTCATCAAAAAGCCCGAACAGAGACAGCCAGCATGCAATGCAGGGACTACCCATTGTAACCCAGATTCTTGAGTCTAACCATGCACATGCATACCAGCGCACACACAGACATACACACACACACACACACACACATATGCGTACACATGAATACACGCACACTCATGCACACACACGCACACACACACACACACACACACACACACACACACACACACACACACACACACACACTCACACTCACACTCACACAGAGGCCCCGTTGTCCTGCAATTTTCCCGTAGCCATGTTCAGAAGGAAAGACTCTAACCTGCCAAAGACAGCCCACCCATTGTACCAAACAAACACAACCTGCCAAACACAGTCCCCCTCATTATTCTAGATGGATGCAATCTGCCAAATAAAGCCCACACATTGGACCATTCAATTATAATCCTCACATGGTACCAGTGCTGCACCATAACCAACCAGATTCAGTACTCTCTCGCATGTGTACATCTCACATACACATGCAACACAAACCACATACCATTTCCCCACTGCACCACACACACGCACACACACACACTTGCATGCGCGGGCACACACACACAGCTTTCCATGCCTGAGGACACAGCGCCATCCGGTGGAACATCAACTCTCAGCGTGTACAGCAAGGCCTCCCTACAATTGCCACCCTGCATTGCCCAGATTTTTACAGAGATGAAGATAAATGACAACATTGACAGTCCTCTTCATCCTCTCTGACGTCTCCCAAGTATGCAGCCATTCACCTTTGTACCCCTAGCAGATGGATAGCAGTGAGAACATCCATCCATACAAAAAAAAAAAAAAAACACCACTGGCAACTACACAGTCCAGCTCAGTGTGTGGAAAAACACAGCCAATGAGTGTGCTCACGGTGGATTGTGTCACTTCCTTTCGACTTCTGGATATAAAAAGGACCAGCACTGAGGATTGTTTCAGTCTGTAGTAAATGAGCTGATGAATAAGACAAGTAAATAAGTCCTACATGAAGGAGAAGCCATAAGTCCCTTTGGGTCAAGGGAGAATAGAAATGTTGCATTATAACTTGGGGGTTGCAGGTTCAAATCCCAGGTGGGGCAGTATAGCTGTAGACTTCAGAAATGCACCTAACCTGAATATCCTCACTAAAATATCCTTGTGTATGCATGGACAGTGTGCAAATTATATATATATATATATGTACACCCTACTATTGTGTATGCAGTATCCAGTGTGCAACTAGATCACTATAGATAAGGGTCTCTGGTGAAGAAATGAGAATACTGTACCTAAATTAGTGAGTCTGCCCAGTGTCTCAAAAGCATGGAGGGAAAAACCAGGAGTAATAAAGATATCAATATTGATCTCCCCCCTCTGTATATTCTGGCAAAATAACCAGGATAATTGGAAAAATTATTTAGGGTCATCTTTCTTTAAATTCAGATTTGCTGAGAGTGGTGTTGATTGACAGCTGTATCGTACCAATTAAATGCTAAATGACAACGATGGCACAAAGCGTTTCCACACACAGCAGGCTGTTTTAATGAATTAACGAATGCAGTATTCATATAGTGCTTCTACATCCCAAGGGAATATGGGCAGGGGAACAATGCACTGTTATTCACCAACTGGTGGCCCAATTAAATAATTGTGCTCTTCACAGTAAAATACCATGATTGGTTCAGCTTGGTAAGGTATTGGTAGCATGTGGCAGCTTCATAGCATATGGTAGCATATCGAGTTTCATTGATACAAATGAAACTGTAACTCAAACCCATCACTTAGTAACAGTGCCTGATTTATAACCTTAAGGTCCAAAGCTCTTGCTTTTCGAGGTTCCTGTGTTCCTGCCTTGGGCTGTGGATTGATTGCTTGGTGATATTATTGCCGTGTAAACAACCCAAAAAGGCTAGTGGATAACCTTTGACTCCATCCCCTCTTAGATCTGACTTCAGGCCCCAATCACACAGTCTGAAACACAGACTGCTGTTTAAAAAGGCAGATTTTTCATGAGAAAGTGTGTGGCAGGTGCTCTCTGAGTGTAACAGGGCTCCTTCACGCACAAGCTCTGTCTGCATCCTATTACAGACAGCTGCTGGTCATTTTCTGTGAAAGTAAAGTTCTCTCTCTTGGGTTGCTGTGGGTGAATGTGCATGAGAACACAGGCCTTCCTCTTTTTGGGACTGGCACTCAAATTCAATTAAACCGACACAAAAAAATGCCTCCTATTGTTGGGTCTGGCCTCTTGTCAGACAACACCTCTGAAGGCCTGGGTGAAGTCTGCCATTGATCTGAAATCAGTCTGGTTGCCCTGCTTTCTTTATTTTGATTTTGGAAAAATAAATGGCAGTTGCACACTGCAAGCTGTACAGCTCTGAGTCTTTGGTCTAAAACTGTGCACTTTTTGTTAGCATAATTCATAAGCCTAATGAATAATACATAGTGGCCTCCTGAAGGTTCTTGTGATGTCCTCTTTTTTTCTTTCTCTTTCTGTTTTAATGAACAGTGTTGAAAAATGTGATTCTGCACTTTACAGCTTCAGAATGTCACAATACTCTGCAACATTCCACAATGTTGCAATATTCTGTAATGTTT
This sequence comes from Albula goreensis, assembly GCA_022829145.1. Lineage (NCBI taxonomy): Eukaryota > Metazoa > Chordata > Actinopteri > Albuliformes > Albulidae > Albula > Albula goreensis. Next base: position 27,950,854 of record CM040755.1, read on the forward strand.
ACACACAGCATACCACATCCGAATTCAAGGTTGATTTTATATATATATACATATAGGTTGTTTGGTTTCCTCTAATCTCAATGTATGTAACACAGAATAACCTGGTTTTCAAAACAGTTATGCCTACTGCTTGACTACGGTGCTAGTAGTAGTTTCTCTGGAAACAACCCTGGACTAGAGATAGAGCGAAGGGTAGAGAAGTATTAATTCTACTGGTTGTAACGCAAATTAATTTTCAAAATGTGTGTCGAAGCATAATGATTATGTAGCCTACTGAAACATATATAAGGCATAAAACCAGCTCAGGAGCCCTCTGTATTTCAACTGTCATTCTGCCTACATCATTCCGTCAAACTTCATTCCGACACCAGCTGCAGTCAGGCGTAAGTGGCACTTTTAAAATATACAGCAATGAGGTCGACCGCTAACAAACACAAAAGCTCATCACGCATCAATGTTCCAGGCTGACAAACAACGTCGAGCACTCGAGAGATTCCTTCAACAAATCAGTGCTTTTCTCTTCAAGAGTGGAGGGGGGGAGGGGTGATTACATTTGATTAAATTATGGTCTTGTGATATTCTATGGAGCCATGTGCTGATAATGTTACAGTTACAGAAAGAATCGAAGCCTGATAATCAAAATGGAACAACTTGTGTGAGTCTTAAAAATGCCTTATTTTGTTTATCTACGTTGCGAAAAACTTTTGTTTTAGTAGGGGAATATTAGTACCCTACGTCACATGAAACTTTCCAAAAACACAGCACACACAGCAAAATCTCCTCTGTGTAAAGATTGACCACAATCTCTAACAAACCACTAGTATTGGCCATTTGAGTACCATTGTAGCCAAGTATATATCCGCTTTCTTTCCAAGCCCGCGGGTATGAACTCAAGCGTTGAGCTGTCACTAACTTTTTTTCTGTAAATTCTATGTGCCAAAATAATCTTCTCAAATGCGCGACTCGCAGTGATACGCAAAATCCAGTAAGATCTAGGGACTGGAGTCAAATTTGCTATGAATGGTACAAAATGCACTTCGCCCTCCCCACAAAGCTCATCCGCAATTACTCATTGAATTTTACTGAAACGCGAACAAAAAAACATCTCCAGTTCCCCTCCACAATAACCACTGGAATCTGCGGGTTACAAGCTAGTTAAGAGTAAAAAACTGCTTTCAGACATTCAGTTTCAACTTCTGCTGACTGCAACTATCCCGGTTAGTTGTGTGCTTTATACTAATGGAAGATTATTCATAAAAAAGGTAAAGAAAATCGATTTCACGTTTTGCTTTACAATTATCTACTCCACTTCTGGGAATTAGAATGAAGTCATTGCTGCCAAGCAGCGAAGCGCCAAACTTGTGTCAGTTCAACCCCGGCCTGTGCAAATCCCCGTGATTGCGTTCGAGAGCTTACCCTCCAGAGTCACCTCTTTGCCGGCCTTTTTAAGCGCCTGCACTGCCAGGTCGTGTGTCGCTTCGCGGAGGTCATTGCCGTTGACAGACAGTATAGCATCGCCGACCCGGAGAGCCCGGCTCTGGTCTGCTGCAAGCCCAGGAAAGATCTTTGAGATCAGAATGGGCATTCGGTTCTCCCGACCTCCTTTGATGCTAATGCCCAACCCGCCCGACTCCTGTTTGACAACTCGAACTTTTCTCACCGCCTCCGACACGTTGATTTCTGGACTAATGTTCGTTTCGCCATGCCTGGAGCTGAAACTAGATCCGGGACTACCGTAGCTGGACCCTGGGCTGCCAAAGTCAGAATTAGTCCCGTTATCTTGGGCTTGTCTGCCCGAACCGGGGCTACCGAACCCGTAGCTGCTGTCATACTGTCCCCGTCCGACCCCGCCGCGCGCCGGGCTGCCGCTTCGCCTTAGTGCACCGTGGTTAAGGTGTTGCTGTGGATTCGGGGATTGGCTGCGGTTCGGGTTCCCGGGTACCATCCCAGGTTCGTTCCCGTTCGGTACTCCGTTTCGCAGGCCCGATGGAGAGTTGTATTCCACATTACACCCAGGTCCGCTTATCTCCGCCTCAGCTGTTAAAGTTAGAGTTTCACGGGCTAATTCGGCCGTAACACGAACCCAGCGGTCCCTGAGCAAAAGATCCAGTTGTCCGTTTTTGTCCGCCCTGGTCCAAACAGCCATACTGGTACTCCAATAGTGGGACTAAAGGCTTCAAACTAAACTCATTCTCAACTTCTACCTCTTTTTTGGAGTGCGCACCAGCACTACACTAAGCCTCGACACACCCACATACGCACATAATTTCGGAAAAATGGAATGAGAGAGAAAAAAATCTACTTTCCAAATCGAGGGAGGGAAAAATACAGCTCTGAATATAAACTCTCTTATTTATTCATGATGGAAATCGGAGCGGATCCGACAGTGAAGAAACTAAAAAAAAGTGAGAACACAGGGGCCGGATGACGGTCTCAACCAATCATAGAGTCTCTACATTAGTTATTCATAGTGGAGGCGGAGCGCGGGGATGGAATGCGCTTATTTGAAGATACGCTGCTTCAGCAACATCTGACAGCGATCCACCGCTGCATGTTAAGACCTTCAGGCACGTTTCACTTCATACAATTTCATGTAGCTTCAGGGGCCCTTTGCATATTTGTCAGATTATTTAGATTTTGAGAATCCTTATGCATAATAAAATATTTTTTCCTGGTATGTAAATATGAGATTTTTTTTGGACAAATGTCATGCAATTATTTTCCAGGTAGCGTAAAATATGGGCTATTTTTAAAGGATTTGTACTTTCACAATACAGTGCAATTGTGCACAATAACATACGATGAAAGTGAAAACTATATTAGAAATATTTTTGCCTCAGACAATATGGTTTATAAATGTTAAATCTCATACTTTGACACATATAACATTACGCTACATGACGTTAAAGATACTGGCTTATCTACAGGGTCTTTGCCTTAATCAGCCCCTGTTTTGAGCCTGACTAATGCGCCACCCCCCTCTCACTTTGAAAGATAATGCAAAAGTCTTTGTCTCGATCAGCTCCGCAGATTAAGACGTGCTATTTCAGGATCTTTGGCTGTGCCTAAAAGCTTGTATAAGTGGGTCAATAAGTTATACTCCCCAGTGAAATGATTCAATCTTGGGAACCCACACCCATGTTTAAATCACTTCCTGAATAGTTTCATGTGACATGCATAAAAGCTTGTGTGTGGCGGACGGAAGGCATTTCCTGGTTGTATATTGTAAAGACAGGTCAGATGTAGCACTTTCTCATTACATGGAGAATGCGCAGGTGAGTGGACCAAGTGGAGTACCACAATCGCACAAGAAACACAGACAGTGGACTCCCACGACTGCTCTTTTGTTCTTTTGCTTTATTGCAGTTGAGGTTTATTGAGTGTTAACAACAAAATCAGTGGGAACAGGGAGGGGTTGGGGGGGTTCAGGGAGAGGGAGAGGGAGAGGGGTAGGTCAAACACATGACCCTGAGGCAGAGAGAATAGGGGGCTGGTGTGAGATGGGGCCTCGGGTCTGACGTCCGACTCCCTCGGAACCAGCGCCAGATTTTGTGGGCTCGCCCAAGCTTCTCTGGGCCGGCCCACATGCCTCTTAACATTCAAACTGTCCTTTCACTACACCACCACCAGGAACAAAACAGAAAAACAACACTACAGTCATAAAATCCCATTAATGCACATGTTAGAACATTCTGGAAAAAAATAATATCAGCCTGCAGCATCAGCTGGGAGGAAGCGCAATTTCGTGATAGACATTTCCACTGGAGGTACTTCCTGTGAGCTGCTGGAGCCAGCCCGCTGGTCTCTGCCCACAGTCAGGGGCTGGGGTTGTGTTTGTGTGTGTGGGTGGGAGGGGTCAGGGGTCAGAGGGGTGGGGTTTTTTTTTGGGAGGGGGTGCTCTTGATTTTTGCACAGTGAAAGCATCTGGCATCCAAACCTGTCCTTACCCTTCTCCTCCCCCCTCCTCCTGACTTCTTTGCCAGGCTTCCTCTAGTTTCCCATGACTATGGTGCCATTGTTGTGTGCAGTCAGCAGAAGGTTGGCTGGGGACATTGGGAGTTCGAGCAAGAGAGGGGTTTATGGTTTTATAAAGGAAAAAAATTACATTCAAAACCAAAACGGCAACTAGAGAGAAAACGTAGCAATTGGGGAGACCAGATCTCAACCTCTGCCCTCTGTCCTGTCTCTCTGACTGACTCCCCCATTGTCTCAGCTTCTCACACTGATGCTTGGCTCCTCCCTTTCTTAAGCCCCTCCTTCTCCATAAGCCCCTCCCTCCCCCAAGCTCCTCCCTCTCCTTAAGCTCCTCTTTCTGTCTTCCTGAACTCCTCTTTCTCTCAGTGTCAGGTGTGCAGATAATTGGGTGTGGGTAGGAGTGGGGGTGGCAGGGGGCACAGGCTCTGTGATAAGGCAGGTGTCTCTTCAATCTCCATGTGTGACACATGAAGGAATATTCCATTGGGTGGGGAAGGGGGGGAGTTACCATCTGTCAGTCATCTCCTTAAACGTACTTCCTGCCCTGGGAATTTGGGCGTGGCGATGCTTGTGAGGGCAGGGGCCGTTCTCTCTTAGGCGTGTTGTTGAGGAGGTCCAGGCTGCGACGGCTGGAGGAGATGACGTCGGCCACAAACTTGGAACAGTCCCCACAGACGTCCCTCAGGCTGCAGCCATGGGCATAGAGGTGCGGGAACTCCTCCTCCACGGAGCGCTGCGACAGACTGCGCACCGACCTGCGCAGACACATAGAGACAGAGACAAGGTCACTGCAGTGGAGGGTACGAGAGGGGTACAGAAAAAGCAGAGTCTGGAGTTATCACAGCAAAGGCACAAAGAGCAAGACTGACAGGCAGAAACTATGACTAAGGATGAGCCAAATCCTTATTTTTGTTAATCCAAATCCTGAATCCGGGATTAAAGATTTGACTGAAGAGCACATTCTGAATCACACAGCGCATTTCGCAAGTTCAAAAACAGCAGAGAGAGCGGAATAAGCCTCAGCTGCAGAGCTCATTTCACAGGTGCGATGACTCAAGAGACACAGAGCTGATCCCAAACCAGGGGGAAACAACTGCATGAAGAGTAAATGCTGTTGCACACATGAGGTGGTCCACAGTCTTTCTGGAAATTTCTTTCATTCGAGAGACAATTTGGCAAGCAGAGAGTGCTGTATATGTGTAACTCCAATATTAGACACTGATGTGTGTGTGTGTCTCATCACTTATTTGTATATTCATTTAATTAAAAGAATCATTCCCTTGCATGTATTCATTATGTAAAAAGTCTGTGGTGCATGTTGCTAAAAGAACTCTAGGAGAGCAGACTGAACCCTACAGCTTTGAGAGTGTGGTGTGCCGTTTGCCACTACCAGACTGTAACCAAGAGTCTGCAGGGCTAGAATGCAGCTGGGTTTGGGACTGGGTTGGACTGTAGTTTAGGCTAGCAAAAATTCTTTGGCTACTACTACACAGCCACCCCGTAGCCATTAACTAACATATAATTAGAGAACTAAATTGTTTTGATTCATTTTAATTTAAAAAGAAAATTAATGGTTTGTTAAGTAGCTGGATAATGTCCAAGGAGGACACAATTAGCTGAAGGTCTTTCTGTACAAGGGCATGACCAAGCAGATTTGGCAAGCTTACATAGGCACATTGTTTACATTACATTGTTTTTGATAAAAAGTTGCATCCTCGATTCTCAAACAACCAATATAAAGACAAGGATCTGAATGACATTTAGTCTTATCAGTTACTAACCAGTTACAAAGTAATCTGTGAGAAGTTTCTCTCTCCTGTGATCACCACAAGCTCCTCTACACTATGCTCACAACGAAACTTTATCAGCTACAGAGAAGTAGGAACACCCTTGTCTTCACAACAGCTTCGGACCCTCTCAGGCTGCTGTTAGGTTTAAAAAATACAGGTTTTAAACTTGATAAATAAACCAGTGGAATATTGGACCATCCTCCCAGAGGGAAAGCTTCCAGTTCTTCCAAAGCTGAGGTGGAAATCTACTCCACCGTCTGTGTTCCAGAACTTCCGTAAGGTTTCAGTGATGACAGAGGTGATCCGGTAACCAGGGAGGCCATAGATGATGCTTAATTTCACCCCAGTGTTCACGAAACCACCATTGAATCTATTTAGCAGTATGTGAGGGGGTGGTATTTTCCTGGAATATGGTAAAAAAAAGAATATCTTGAGGAAATGTTTGCACCATAGGGTGCACCTGGCTGCCTTAAACGGCTTTGTATTCCTTGGTCGTAATTCTATCACGCAGTAACAGCCTGACCCAATGACTCCCACAAGATGGCCACCCTTACCATAACAGATTCACCACCTCTAACGTTTGGAAACAGGCAGTGTGGGTTTGAAGGCTTCCTTTGGATTTCTCCAAACATAAACACATCCAGATGTAGGGAGAGGAATATAAGGTGACTCATCGGACCATATTACTTTCTTTCACTGCTCACATTTTGTGATATTTACACCACGTATTTTGTTGTTGGTTTCAGTTTCAAGAGATTTTTGTGATTGGCTCACGATGTACTACTTCACTTGAGACTGGGTCACAGAGAGGTAAATTCCCCTACACATATCGCGTAATCTTGTGGTTTCTGTGACTGTCGTACCTGAAATATGGGTACATGTTATTTGCCCTCATTCAAAACGCGGTAGATCTCTCACAAAGCTTTAAAAACTCAGTTATCAAAGTTCGCCTTTTAAAATGTATTTTATTGCTTAAACATATTGGTAATAATTTTGTCATGAATATAATACATGTGTACACTTCGTTTTAATTGTGATTATGCTTCGTTTGAACTTTTTCCACCCCTCTTCATTTTGTGTTTCCATCTGCATTCTCATTTGTGAATCAAGTTCGCATCAGCAAGCACCAAGAATTGAAATTCAGGTTCACCTCCCAAATATCATAAGCATTTCATCAACAAATCCCTCTACAAACCGTATATACAGTCAAATCTCAAAGGAAGCCTCCATTTGGTTCATCCTTGGTTGTGACTGTGAGGATAGGGTTAGATGCGCAGACAGGTGGGCGGTCAGGAAGATGGCACTCACTTGAACAGGTCACTTCTGCGGGCGTGGCTGCCGGCGCTGCTCTCAAAGCCCACAGTGTAAACTGGGATGTGCGCCATCTTCTTGGAGGGAATCTTCATCTGCAGGAGTGGAGGGAAAAGTCAGAACAAGTCAATGAGAAACAGGAAGAGGACGGCAGAACCAAAACAGGAAGAGAGAGAGAGAAACAGTAAAGAGTGTCAAAGCAATTCCTATAAATACATGATTCATTTAAATACATGTACCTTAGCACTGCAGGACCCACAGACAGACCTGAGGAAAGGGCATTACAACAGAGAGTTACTCCACTACTGAGCTTCATACATGTGTCAATTTACTCTGATCCAGTTCACACACTCACACACACATTCTGCTCACCTTTTACACAGCAGGCAAGTGGATGGCCAGGAGAAGAGAGGGAACTTTACTCTGCAGCAACAACACACCTGGCGGAGATACATTCACACAGTGATACAGGTGAGGAACAGCTTGGGGGAGGGAAAAAAGAAGGAAAGAAAGAGAGAGATGAGAGCTGACAGTACTTAGGGTTAAGTAACATCATGTCACACCTTGCCTTTCCGCAGGCTGTTATACAGATCTTTGCTTTGCAGGAACTTCTCCATCTCAGCCTTCACCAGCACCCGGCGCACATTGATGACTTCATCCACGGTCAGGGCCAGACTCTCCACTGGGTGGCTGAACTCCTCCTTCACAAGGGAAGAGAGAAGAAATGAGAGTGAGGAATATTCCTACACAGAGTACACATTAGGGAAGTGGTGGGGATAATTAGAGCAGCTTTGTGGAGCAGTGGTCAGAGCAGCAGTATGGAGCAGTGGTCAGAGCAGAAGTGTGGCGCAGTGGACAGAGCAGCAGTGAGGAGCAGTGGTCAGAGCAGCAGTGAGGAGCAGTGGTCAGAGCAGCAGTGTGGCGCAGTGGACAGAGCAGCAGTGAGGAGCAGTGGTCAGAGCAGCAGTGTGGAGCAGTGGTCAGAGCAGCAGTGAGGAGCAGTGGTCAGAGCAGCAGTGTGGAGCAGTGGACAGAGCAGCAGTGAGGAGCAGTGGTCAGAGCAGCAGTGTGGATCAGTGGTCAGAGCAGCAGTGTGTATCAGTGGTCAGAGCAGCAGTGTGGAGCAGTGGTCAGAGCAGCAGTGTGGAGCAGTGGACAGAGCAGCAGTGTGGATCAGTGGTCAGAGCAGCAGTGAGGAGCAGTGGTCAGAGCAGCAGCGTGGAGCAGTGGACAGAGCAGCAGTGAGGAGCAGTGGACAGAGCAGCAGTGAGGAGCAGTGGTAGTGGTCAGTGTAAGGATGATGTTTAGACTTATACCAACCATCCATTGGTGTTTATAGCCCTCCTGGTTGGGTGACCCGGCCTCCTTCACCTCCATCCTCTCGTCCACGGCACTGAGGGAACCCCTCGGAGCACAGAGGGCCCCAGGAGAGGGGGGCATCCAGCCATGCACTGGGAGAGAGGCTGCACATGGGGGGGGTTAAAAATCAGACCTTTCCACCACAGAAACAACTGTGGCCAGTAGTGTTTTCAGCACCCCCTGGTGGTAGAGCAGGCCTTGACACCATGCTTGACTGTTAGCATGAACCATACTAATGTATCAGTCCAATGCAGTAAAGCTCTGGTCATAATTCAAGGATGTGCTTGGTTAAGAAAACAGCGACCAGCTATGACTTCTGACAAATTTCACAACAGAATCGAAGGGGGAAAACTATCAAAGCAAACTGAATCCACCATCAGAAATCTGCTGGCATCAATCAGACTGTACAAAGCTTTGACCAGAATAGTGAGCAGGCATCCTGACACTCTGTCAGAGATGGAGTAGCTGGAAAAGCAAACAGAGAAAGCGCTATACAAACTGACCTCTGTAGAGAGGAGGAGGCCCCGCCCCTCCCAGCGTGCGTGATCGTGGCCGCTCCATGTGTCGCATCACTGCCCCGCCCAGCTGGGCGGAGTCAGACAGAGAGGGGAGGAGCTCCCCCCTCAACTCGGCCAGGTCGTGCTCAGAGAAAGAGCGGTCTCGTTTCAGAGGGGTGGGGGAGCTCTCGGCCCTCCGGAGATCTGAACCATCCGGGGAGTCTTCCTCCTGATGATGACAAAGCACGAGGAAGAGGAGGAGGAGGAAGAGAACAGAGAAACGGTCAAAATGTTACATGTCACATTTAGTATATAAATCACTCCTGAAGCTATTCACAGCTGCCTCAGGAAACGAATCGCGAGAGGACTGCAGAATTGCAAGAAAGGGTAACAGGCTATTTTTATCTAAAAAAAATAAAAGTGAATAAAGATGTTTATGATGTTTACATTTATGATATACACACACACACACACACACACACACACACACACACACACACACACAAAATGGCAATATATATGTATATTTTTACAGGTAAAAGGTAAAACAATTTTATTTTGTTTTTTATTTTTGTTTCGTTCTCAGGCTTGAGATTATATTCAAAACCTATTCTTCTGATATGGGAGCACTTTCCCTATTTTTACCTCAAATATATTCATCTCCTCCATTTCTGCCAGAGTCGGAGCTTTGAGTAAAACCCGTGGACGAGCAGGGGGGCGGGCACCATTATCCATGATTGACAGGTCAATACAGGAAGTGGACTTCACGTCACATGGGCAGGTGTGGGCCAGACAGGGCAGAGAGCCAAATGCTAGAGGGAGAGAAATAGCTAACAGTAGCCATCCCAGGTAGCCATCAATCTACGCACTTTGAAATGATCGCATGTCTGAAACACTAACAAACACTCACACAGTACACTTCCATAAGATCACACTGTGTACCACTCAACAATCATATTGCTCACACTCAACATTACACCTTTAATCAAACTACACTTGAACAGTGGTGTTAAATTTCACACCACACATATGATATGATCTCTGCAGGAGAGACACTGATTGACAAATACTGACATTTAGTGACAGTGAGTTACAGTGATCGACAGGCAACAACAGCGAGAGGCAATGACAGCGATTGACTGGTAACAGTGAGACAGTCAGTACTAAATGACACTGGGGGCCTGTGATTGACAGTCACTGGGAAAATCAGTAAATGACGGTGATCGATAGTCAGTTCCAGTGATGAGTAATTGAGACTGAAAGAGTAATTTACAGTGGGTCACTGTAATTGATAATTGACAATGACACAGTAATTTACAGTGGGTCACTGTAATTGATAATTGACAACGACACAGTAACTGACAGTGAAAGAGTGATTGGCAGTGACTGACTCACGTCTCTTGCTGCTGGGCGGCTCCACGGGGCGGAGCTTGCGTTCCTGTTTGATCTCTGCCAGGATGCGCTCGTGTAGGGACTGATGCTCCTGCAGAGGAGGGCGAAGACTCCGCTCGGACACCTGGGGGCACACAGACACTCTGAACACACTGTTGTACTGAACACACCGACACACCACTGTACTGAACACACCAATACACCACTGTATTGAACACACCGACAAACCACTGTACTGAACACACCAACACACCACTTTACTGAACACACGGACACACCGCTGTACTGAACGCACGGACACACCGCTGTACTGAACGCACGGACAGTGAACACTGAAATACACTGTTGTACTGATAACACCAAACTCACTGACACACTGTCATGGTTGCATTGCAGCACACTGACACACTAAACATACTGCAACAATGAACACACAAGCACAATGCAGCAATTAACACAGACACAGTGAATATACCGAAGCACACATAGCTATACCTAACACACAGACACACTGCAACAGCTGAACCACTGAACATATTCAAACCACTGCAGTACTGAGAACACACAAACACTGAATGCAGACACACTGAACACACTAACACTGAGCACATGGCTACACTGAACACACGAAAACATAGCAAACACACACACTAATAACACTGACAGCTACCAGAACAGCTGCTGCTCACGTCATTTTGGAGACAACCAGACATGATCATCACTATTTATTCCATTAGCATCAATGACACAACTTATTGAGAAGGCAAAGAGCTTAGACACACACTTTAGTTTACATAACATACAATTGCAGTTAAAATAAAATTCATTCCACATGAATAGTATGCATTAAAACAGTATGCATCCAAAACTGTGGGTCTTAGAAAGGTATAAAGAGGTCTGTGAAATTTAGAAAACATTCTCACTGTATGTTATAGACTTTTATATTGATCAACAAACCCATCCCCTTAAAAAAACTTGATTAGCTAACAGCATGCTTGCAGTTGTTTTTTAGTAGGAGATATATGTTTTAATTAGGGCTGTAACAATTATTTTCATTAATCATTTTCAGCTTTAATCACCAAACAATGAGAAAAACTAATTTATTTTGAATGTCATAAGTTCATTATGATTCTCAAAATAAATTGTGGCTTAGGTGTTTAGTAAAGGCTAAATTTCAACAGGCTTTCTGCAATCGGCTGACAGCCCTAATTTTAATTTCATATTGGAGATACTGTATGATTAAGTGATTTTAATTAGGAAGGGGACCCAGAAATGTACTCGCTCCTTAAGGGGTTCATGCCCTCTGAAAGTTTGGGAAGCTCTGCGTTGAAGTGCCATGCTTTAAAATTAGCTGATGGATGATGTAAAGGTAGGGGGTGGTGGGGAGGGGGGGGGGGGGAGATGAGGGGAAGAGGTCTCACAGGTTTGAGTGGAGGGCGGGACCTGATGAAGTCCAAAATGAGCTCGTGGGCATCTCGCTTTACCCTCGTGGGGATGTCACCGTCCACCTGAAAGAGGAGGAGAGCAGGACAGCGAGAGGGAGGGGTGTGGGGGGGGGAGGGAGAGAGACTATCAGCGCTTCCAGCACCCAACAGACCCTGTGCTTCACCACTGACAAAACACATCCCAAACACTCAGACATACACTGATCTGACTGTATTTATCACCAACCATTAGACTGTCTGAAGTACAATGAATAAGGATGCCCATATGGTCCAAAAACAGCAGTGTGCGCAGTTCAAATAGAAGTAGGTCAAAAATGTAATAAAGCAAATCCACACTCACTTGTAAATTAGTTTGGTTATTCTTCTAACGTTCAGTTAAAACCCAGAACATTTTTTAAACTTCAGTCTAAATTGCAATTTACAAGTGAGTGTCAACTTCCTTTATTATCTCTCCATAAGCACAGAAATGTAAAATTCATACTCGACATTAGTGCGTAGCACATTATAATATAGTGTTTCCCTTTTCTTATCAGCCTTCATTATTGATATGGCACTGACCTCCATATTCAGCTGGAACGCCTTCATAAAAATGTGAAATATTCCATAAAATAATAAAATATGAGCTTTCCATGGAATTTTTACTGCATTGTATAACAAGGCAGCCACAGTCTGAAGGACAATGAATAACATTAAGGGGGAGAAGACCAGCTGAACATTGAAACAAAACTGAAGCACACCCTACTGTGCAAGCGCACAAATATACAAATCTCCATTTTGTGTATTTAATAGTTTTTGCTGTGGGGAGGCACAGTTATTTTTGCGGGTTTATTTCAGCGATTATACATGCTCTTGCGCCGTATGCTCGGTTTTGTCATGCTCAAAAACAGCTAGCGATTGTGAATGCAGATTGAATGCAGAATGTGCTCTTGGGATGCGAGAGAGGTGTGAAAACACCCTGCCGAGGGTGCACAGAGGTACAGCGAGCAAAAGTCCTCATGCAGAAATAAACAGTGATTGGTTGAGGTGGTAATAAGCTAATGTTTCTTCAAAGAGGAACAGATGATAAAAGTAAATAGGAAGTGAGCACATGCAAAACTGTGTAGGGGAAATAATATTTGGTTTAGTAAATCATTCATAAAACGCAGCTGGACATGCACAAAGCTGAGCCAGAACATTCTGGAGCTGTGTGCGTGTGTGTGTGTGAGTGTGAATGTGAGTGTGTGCGTGTGGATCAGGGATGTTCAGCCTGGCCTGGTTTGGTTCAGTTCGGCTTGGCTCACCATGACTTTGCGCAGCTGGTACTTGCGGGCGCGGATGTCCTGCATGAGCATCTCAAAGGGCGTGAGGCGGAACTCTGTGGGCAGCGGGTCGAACTGCTGCTCCTGGACCTTCTTCAGCTTCACACCCTGTCTGAGCTCCCTCATCAGCTGCACCCAGAGACGGGCCTGCAGCAAGGCACGGACAGGGCCGGATCACACACCCATGCTCAAACCTGCCCGCGTGACCCACACACACACACGCACGCACGCGCACACACACACACACACACACGCACGCACGCACGCACGCACGCACACATGCACGCACACATGCACGCACACACACTCACACACAGACACACACGCACACACACGCATGCACTCACGCACAGGCACACACACGCAGACTGTCTGCGCAGTCCCCACAACTCACCCAGTCTGTGTGTTTAAGAGCATCCAGTTCAGCAGTGCATCTGTCTCCCTCAGGCTCCTCAGTTCGAATTTTCTTCAACATCTGCAGACATTGAGAACCTTCGTCAATAACACTACATCAGTCAGTAACACTATACCAGTCAATATCACTCACCAAAAACAGTGACAATCATTTATCAATGTCACTGAGCTATAATAGTGAAACAGATCAGTGTCACTGATCAGTAATACCGATCACTGGCACTACATTAATCAATATCACTGATAATAATAATGCTACCAATATGCATCATTAATTGACCTCACAATAATTATTACTACTTAGCAAATACTACTAAAGTCAATATTTGAGATTTAGGGCTATAGTTTGAGAGGTTTAATCATGCAACATTGAGTTAATCTGACCTGAGAGTTTTAATCTCACACTAAATTTTTCCTCATTGTCTCACCGACACAGAGGGGGCCCACAAGGGGTCAGTGTTCTCCCTATTTCATACTTCAAATGGCGGAGGGGTTTGGGGGTGTCACAGATCTTATTCAGTACATAGCAAAGCAAACAATACATGAAGGTGAGAGAAGGGGAATGAGTGATGCATTGTGGGAATTGGGGTATGCACTCCCGGCTTAATGATTAAGTGGAAGGTGTGTCCTACTGTATCCAGTATCAAACTCCATTCAGTGACTGCTCTGGTTCTCACGGATAGAGAGCTCACGGCGATCCTGGAATTACAGTACATTCCACTACCGCACCCCACCCTCCTCTCCCTTTCACCCCCTCAGGAACACAACATCAAAATCGTCCCACACACATCCTGCCAGAGATGTTCGCTGTTCCCCAGCTTGTGCTCTGATTCGCTGGAACATCACACTGATGTGTGAGGTCCCCTGAAGGCTGTGCAGGGCGGAGCTACCATGCACTGTCAATCATTAACTTCCCTAAACCAATCAAAATGTTTCCTCTCCAGAGCAAAAGTACAGTGATTGGTTAAGATTTGTGTATTAGGAAGTGCATATGGTAGCTCCACCCATTTTTAGTTTCAGGAATCCTTGATCCTCCATCCACGAAATGACATTATGCTGGGGTGGGGGGTGACTATGTAAGGCATATGGTGGTGAGAAGGGGTGAAGAGTTGGGGTTTCTCAGACTGTTATACGTCACTTTTCCCTAATGTGTAAAGAACCTCATTTAATCCTCATGCTGGTTTTAGAGTGGATTTAAAATGTGGACATACTGAGTTTGAAATGTCAAGAAGAAAAAACAATAAAAGATGATTAAATACTGCCCTCTTTGCAGTCCCATCTCCTCAGTGGAGACACACACGTATGCACATGCACACTCTCACGTACACACACACACACACACACACACACACACACGTACACACATACACACACACCTCTTTGGCATCTCGAATCTTGGCAAGGAAGGTCTGCAGCTCCAGGGTTTCCACGAAGAGGGCTCGGCACACGGCCTGATAGTGCTCCGGGGCCAGGGTTGGGTTAGCCAGCCGCGAGGCACACAGTGCCATTGCCTGGCGGAACGAGCACACTGCACGCAGCGTCCCATCCTCCTCCTCCTCTTCCTCCTCCTCCTCCTGGCCGCTGTAGCCCTCGTCCGCTGTCCCGCTGCCAGCCTCCCCCCCCACCATGCGCTCGATGAGCCGCTCCAGCTGAGGGCTCAGCTCCCGCTCCTCACTCTCGTCAAGCCCCCAATCCAGAGCCCGATAGATGGCCACGCCCAGGGACTGCACCAACTGTGATTGGAGGAGAGGGGGGTCAATATTATTTCATCAGCAACTAATTACATACAATTAAATAGGAGGAAAAAACCTGAATCCTCCAGTAATGTACTGAAATGGAAAGTGCAAGTGGTGTTGCAATTCACATGTATTTGCACTAGGGGCAGTGTCATGATATACACACATTAGACGTTTTTGTGCTGTATGAGTGTGTTCTGTGTGCAGAGGTGAGGTGGAGAATGGGGGTTGCTAAGGAGTTTTAAGTCCTCACAATGAGTCCTGGTGGACATGGGTGAGCAACTTACCTGACGTTCCGGAGCAGGAAGGGGGTGGGTCCTCTTTTCGTCATCTGAGGAAGAGAAGAAACAGCCATGGTCATTATACAAGTGCAGAGCAATGCCCCCTGGGATACTGGAGGACCATATGAGAACCCTTATGGCTTCTGCAGCTGCTATGTCTAGGCCAGTGTGCTGCTTTTCTCACCCTAATTCACCTTCCATCCTCAGGAGCCATTCAGCTACTGACTGCTCACAGTGGTATGAGCTGCGCAGACTTTTTTAACCCCGCCCTCCTCACCGACATCTGCAGCCCCACCATAAAATAAATCTACTTGCTTCGCACAAACCGCTTTACTGCAGTGATCACGCATCGCACAAACCGCTTTACTGCAGTGAACACGCTTCGCACAAACCGCTTTACTGCAGTGAACACGCTTTGCACAAACCGCTTTACTGCAGTGATCACGCTTCGCACAAACCGCTTTACTGCAGTGAATCCATGTTGCACAATGAAACAGCAGGATTTCCTCTAGATAATGGCTGCTCTCCAAACCGCTCCCCTGCTCCCCTCCGCAAGTCTCATCTCAGTCCAGAGTGGAGCCAGTGAGGCATTTGCCTGTAGCAGAGAGCTCTGATAAGGAATACGAGCTGAAAAGTTTAGGGTGAGTTCTCCATGCACACACTCCCATACATTGATCCAATAAATCAAGAAAATAATTTCTGGAGGAGAAATGCTTCCAGCATCCCTAAATACCTCAGAAAGCAAAGGAGCAGCAATGCGCTGTGTCTTTGTAACAGTCTTTCTTTCTGCTCTACTCTCTCATACACACAGACACATTTTGTGATGCGTTTATGTACATACGTACTGTATATATGGAAATTATTCCATCCAATAACATTACAGACCTCAAAGTTCGAAGGACAGATACCAATCATATCCCTTTCTTCAAGATATGCCAAGGATGTAAAATGGCACAGCATGGGACAGGAAATACTTGTGAGCAGAGGGAGAAAGTGCTCTTACGGCAGGGGAGCACCAGGGCTGGGTTCTTAATATGGGCTGAGTTTTAGGGGGACAATACTGCGCGGACAAAGCAGCGTATCGTATAATCACTGAACTGCAGCACTCTGTTTACGAAAGATGATCCCCTCCCCACCTGCCCCCCACCCCCTTTCTCCCCAGGCCCTGACAAACACAATGCTGGGCTCTGGGTGAAGCTCCAGAACCTGATGGACCGGTAACAAAGTGCACAGACAGCTCTCTCTCACGGCCCTTCTCTCTTCCACAGTCCGTCCTGGTTCTGATTTCGCTGATATTTTCGGGGGCCGCATTGTCCTGACAGGCACAAGAGCATTTCCCCGAAGGCCTATCGCACTTTACTTCCTTGAGATGGACCGTCACTGTTTCCATGGAAACTAAAAGCCAGGCGGGGGCGAGAGAGATTGAAAGAGAGAGCAAAAGAAAGCGAGAGAGAGCGAGAAAGACGCACAGAGAGAGCAAAGGGGGTACATTGGCAGTGGAACCCCAGAAAGGCTAGACTCCCTCACCTTGAAGGTGCGCCTTTTCTGCGGCGAGATTAAATATGACATCACCGTGTCTAATCTAAATATAGAACCAGCAACTCCCTCACTCAACAGACTTCCAGTAACCTTCTCATGTAGTAGGTCACATATATATTACACAGGTTTATTTAAGTGAACATCTGCAGTTTTTGATGTTTTAACTGTCCTCTTGACATGCAGTCTGTAGTGGGTTGTTTTTGCTCTATCATGAAATGACTGTTTTGTATCAGTATAATTCAGTCATGTGTATAAATATATGTATGCATTTAATAAGGCATCAAATTCAACATGCACATTTAATGTTATGCTAAGCTCATTAGAGATT
Organism: Albula goreensis; assembly: GCA_022829145.1. NCBI lineage: Eukaryota > Metazoa > Chordata > Actinopteri > Albuliformes > Albulidae > Albula > Albula goreensis. Next base: position 27,968,219 of record CM040755.1, read on the forward strand.
ACGTTCATCTGTCACATATTTGATCATTCTATTCTTAAGTGAAATTTTGATGCAGCCCAATGAATCTGTTTTAGACCACTGTTCAAACACACTGGCCATGGCAGTATCATGCATTGTTTTGGAGTTGTTATGAATCATTGTTTGACACCATGGAAACACTGATGTGTGCTGATGCTACAGTTATATCATTAGTCGGATAAATGTGCGTTTCAGCATGATGTAGGGACCATATACAAAATCTCTTGCTGTGTTTTGTGCCATTTTCAGTCTTTACTTACTGTGTTATTCACTGCTATGTTTTACCTCTGTTACATAAAATTAGTCATTTAGCAGACGCTTTTGTCCAGAGCAGCCCGCAAAGAGGGAGATCGTAAGTACATTCACCTGATTAATGTCGGTGAGTGTCAGACACGGTTAACCTCATTTCCAGGCCAACATGTACATCTGCTGTTTCTCCAAAGCATCAATGAAAGTTAGCAATGCTAACCCAAGCTAAAATACAACTTGTCAGTACAATCAATACATTCATACTAAACCATAACAAGAAAATCATAACAAGTACAATAGCCAAAACTATACATTGCAATATCGTCTGTTAGATTCTGTCTGAATGGTCGATGATTCTGCCATTCAGACATGAATAGAACCCAAGAACAGACAGGGAATATTTTGCAATAGTTGTAATGCTATTGTGAAATTCACTTAGTTAATGCTGACATGATCGTCTGGTCAGTCACTCTGGACAACAGCGTCTGCATAGCTTAGCATAACCACCATAAACAGTTTGGTTTTAGTATAAAATGGATATACATGTAGACTGTGACTTTTAAGGATGCTTTTACTTGTTGAAAATGTTACCTTACAGGTCCAGAAACAGACATTATTTGCAGAAATACTACAACCTCCTGCTAAGACATAACAGAATGGCTGACCTTGTTTTGCCTTGGTGGGAGAGAAAGAGAAGGGGGTAGAGGGAGAGAGAGAGAGAGATCACAATCTTTTCATTGAAATAGGATGACACAGGAGAATACAGAGCCGAAAGGAAAATGGAGTGTGTGATCATAGACAAGCAAGATGGGGGGCAGAGATGAATGTTCTCCAGGAATTCAATAAATACAAATCAATCATTTACTCTTTGAGGAAGAGATTGACAGAGAACAACAGTTGCAGCATGGACAAAAGAGGCACAAACCTGCCATCGTCACTTTTATTTATCCATTTATTATTATTTATTATCTTATTAATTACAATTTTCTTTTCATCATCCGTCTCATTCACTCTCCCACTTTGAAAACCTCATTTTGCTGTTATAAAATCCAGTTTTCAAAAGCTCATATAAGTTGGGAGATATTTCCTATTTATACTGAAGTCTAAAGCTTTCTTGAACTTATAAATATCCTATACGCTCTGTTCTTACTGTTTAAGATATGTATTCTTCTCCAAAACATGTGAACTCTTGAAAACCATGGCCACCACATTTTAAATACCCACCTGTCAAATTGAAAGAAATAACATAGACAGTGTACATAGAGTGTTCTAATTTGCAATGGAAAATGCTTATCAAAACTTAACCAAAGAAAATAACTCACTGTAATCATTTCCTCATTCACATCTATGATGGCATAATCACTCAAAACCTGGCATGGGAGTTCAATGAACTACCATCTCTTATCTTTTTTAATGCTCAGATATTTTATCTGCTACAGCTGCTACAAGCAATACACAATAAAATGGGAGACTTTAACCCATTTGCATCGAATAACCACAACCTTTCATCGAAGGATTTAATATGTAACAATTAAAGACTTCCATCATCCCCATATATGCTAAAGAACTTGAAGATCCATTTCTATTTTGGACTTGTCTTTATTTTGTCTATTTGGTTGCCAGGTACAAAATATTTGCAGTTTTCCCTCTTACACACTCCTCAAGGTCCAACCTTTCAGTTCTGCCGCAGAGCAGACTGAATAAAGGCACAGAACACAGACCTTGTTTACACGCCGTTTTAACATAAATCTGATATTTGACTTATACGATAGGTGTTGCATTCGCTGATTGTGATCTGTGAGAGAAATTGGATATGGAATACATTTCTCCAAATCTTTTTTATTTAGATAACTTACTATTATTGTAATAGCCATATTCATCACTGTAATCTAATAGAGGCTATTATTAATAGTAGTAGGGTAAGACTACTGGACACATTCTTATGGTTACATTTTCAGTTCTCTATGGTTTAAGCAACTTAAGATTTATGCTTTGAATTTGTGTTGTTCTTTGTGCTTTTCTGAAAGAGAAATATGGAACCTGATTTAAAAAGTAAAGAAGTTTGTGTGACTTCAAAAGTCACAATCAAACACTTACATTCACACACACTCACATGTATGAGAAGGTAAGGAAGGAAATCTGTGGAATATGATTTCAGCATTTTTTTTCTTCCAAAAACGATATTTTAGATGACAAGAGCCAAGCTCGCCAAAACAATTTACCAACTTTTCCTGAATTAGTACAGGAAAACCAGTGCACAAAACAGTCTGGGGATTCCCTTAAGATCTCCCTGTCAATCCCATGGCTGGAAAGTCCAAATCGAGAGTGATCTTCCTGGAAAAGACCCATCATTGGCGATACTCTAAAATGTGACCAAACTGAAACAACGTAAACAACGAAAGACCAGCGGTGTCAGAGCTTTTACTACGGCTTCAAAAACCGTCTCAGTCTTGTGAAAAGGATATCCTTGCCAAAACTGGTCTAACAAGCCATCTGCGCACACATTAACCAACCACAAACTAAAATCGGTCAGGATCATCTGAGCCAGCAAATAAGGAAAATTATATTCTTGATGCTCATATCTGAGGATCACATTAGTACATTGTCGCTTTGCACGGGCTCAAAAATCAACAGGCTATCAACAAACAGACATATTTAACTGCAGAAACACGTTGAGGACAAAATGTAAACCATTCAATGTTTGGCCTCTAATGTGCTGAGCAAATACCGAAGCTTTTTAGATTTATGATCCGGAAATTATAACCGCATTTCTTTCAATCACAAAGCTGACAATTATAATCTCCTGATAAGATAAAACAGGTAATGTAGGTTAGTCCTTGCACGAGACCAAGGGCTGCCAGCATAACTTCCTATGAACTGCGCTTGGAGTCCGCAGTCCACTGTGCTGGTATTTTTATTGAGACGCAGAGAATGTTTCAAACCTGCGGCGCGCCTGGATTGGACGAGTGCGCTGTTATCTTCCCATTTTATCTGAGTGTTTAACGAGGCAGCCGTTAATGCAGGAAAAAACTGTACATACTGTTTTCAACCTCGCGCCCAGCTGCCAGCGACAACTGCGCCCGAATGAATAATTGATAATTTACCGGCATATTCCAAGCTTATGTATCCGCGGGGAGTTCAGAGTATATCTAACTGTTATATACATCAATAAGCACATTTAGCAATATTTTATTCTGTATTATGTATAAAACATATATAAGATGCTCAAATTCAATAAAGTTTGCCTTGGATTTCTTCCTGCGAGGTAGGAGCTGGGAAGTTGTTGTCATTAATTAAGCGGTAAACGACGGCGTTCTTACCTTGGTTGCCACTGGGTTCTGTCTGTATGGATACTGTCCCGTCTCTGTGTATGAGAATAGAGGACGGATCTTTCACCCGGGAGATTCCTCTGGTCCCCGCCGCCGGAAGCGGTTCGCTCAGCCCGCTGCAGCATTGGTAGCACACCGCCCACGCCTGCTCTTCGTTAATGGGTTGCTCGTAGGATTTCAGCACTTCTTCTAAAGACAGCTCCCTGGGGTCGGACAAGTCCCGAACCTCGGCCCGGTCCGGTGGGGCTGACACCCGCGAGTCCCCGTCAGTGGCTCGGCTGTTTGCTGATCTGGCCATGGTTGCAGTGTCTGCATCCCCATTCTTCACGCGGACGGCTCAAGAGTCATGGTCCTCTCTCTCCCGTCCGGCTTACCGTTTCACTGCAAGCAAGCGCAACTGCCGCAGCTGCGAGTTTCCATAACAGCAAATGAAAGCAATCTTTGATCTGCAGTAATGTCAATCAGCGGCAGCCGTTGCTGGAGAGGCGGGCAGGAAGAGAAGGACCTGACGCGGCTCAGACAATACCCTCTGGTCAGGGGAAGAGGGCAAACTTGCATACGCAACAACCGCAGAGGCGTCCTGCGGCGAAATGGAGAAAGATAGGTAAGGGAAGGACGCTGCCAGACAGCACCAAGAGTAGGGTATGTAGCCTACGTGTTATGACAGAAAAGTGTCTTGTGTGTGTGTGGATCTGACTGCGCAGCGCGGTCTTCTGGAGCGCAGCCTCTGTTCCGCCCCTGTCTCGCGCAGGAGAGCCCACGCCCACATATTGAAAGGATCGGATTGCTGAGTTCAACACACATTAAGGGAGAGAGGGACATTCAATCTGACCACCTAACTTTTCCCCATACCTCCTCTCAAAGTCCCCCATTCCCCTGTTTCTACCAATGACAGCCTGATATTTATCAAAATCCTCCCCTTGGACGACCCTGCTTTCCAGCCGTGTCGAGAAAATTGTCTTTGCGAATTCCCCTTGCTGTCATTTGAAAAAAAAAAAAAAAAAAAAACATTTCAGCAACGATTTAGAAACCAAGTTAATTCAACACATCGTATTTTAAATACAAGAGAACACTTTCACAATGATAAAAACTATTATTAATAGGAGTGAATATCTTTAACACGGAATGACAGGTGTATTTGATTTGATGGTGGGAGAGAGAAGACAAGAGGTAGGCAGGTGCGGGCGGGGGCGGGGCGTGGCACTATGACTCAGAAGAACACCAGTGCGAGCACGAGAACGATTAGCACGTGCACAGAGCGGCTGAGAAAGGGGGGATTTGGGGTTAGGGGATGACCGAGGAGGTTTATTGATCTCATTATCTGTAAATCTATTTCGGGACGGAAGAAAGTACTCCTTATTTCAGTTTATGTTGGCGAGGCTCCAACTTTGTTGGTCCGAGGAATCTACTTATGATAATGCTAATTTGTCGTTTACCCTCTGTGGAATAAGTCTTAGGATAAAATTTGTGTGCAGCGTAGACCATAATCACTGGCTTGTCAGACTTTTAAAAATATATCTCTTTGATTAGGAATCTCAATACAACATTATTTAAATATATCGATATATAATTGTATTTACTGTTATTTATTTACTGACATTATAATAACCTTGGAGATATATACATTAACTGCATAAAAGCTGAATATATTTTAGTTTGAGTAAAGGTCAGTAATTCTTGTGATCTAAGGTTGAAGTTTAAACCCCCTGTTAGAAGTTATGAATTACCTCTTAACTTTTCCATTTTAACATTAACTTTAGACACATTAACTTTTTCAAACACTGTCCACAGGCCGCAAATGCATTCCCACAGGTGTGCAGTACATGCAAACATGTGCAATACACTGTCTGTTATTTATTCACACATTAATAAATGGAAACGTGTACATTTTGAGATAAAAATGTAGTAATTTAAAGTCATATAGCTAGTTCAGTTTCAAGTATAACATTACCAATGATCTTTAAGACAGGCATTATTTATTTTATCTGGATGTATAAAATATGTCTTTTAAGGAATATAGTATATATAGAAATAAAAATAAACCATTCTCAAAAAAAAATAGGGGAAAATAGTCAAGTTTTACTACAGACTGTCTGGGATTGTCTCACAGACACCCAGGGATGGTATAAAAATACCAAAATATTAACAACAACAAGATATGATTATGAACATTACAAGCTCTTTATGATGGTAATACAATTTCATATTACTTTGCTTCCTTGTAAAAGTTAAGAGGGCACATATATTAATGTCTGTCAATCTGATATGACAGCCAGCGACTGAACACAGGTTCATTTATTCATTTCTTTCAGTATGTCTTTCTGCACACCAGTGCCATCATGTGATGGTGGGGGTTCCCTGCATGGACACCTATAAGTGCATACTGCAGGTGAAAGTGAAGGTAGTTCAGGTGGTTCTGTAACACTAAACATTATTAATTATTCATTGTTATGCCACCATTTCACTGTGCACAAATATTCAACTATCAGCACTTGTTGACATTACAGACTCTATCAAATTAAGTTAATGTGGCTCACTAATTTGCAGTAAAATATTTCAGCAGTAAATTAGAGCTTATAAACAAGTCACAAAATATACTTAATTCTCCTTTGGAAACAAAGAGGCAATTGTATTCTATTAGGACTGAATGTTTATCATCTATTATCATTTCATTGAAGCTCTACTCAGATCTCTTTTTCTTTGCACAGGCATAATTAATTCAATCTTCATAGATAATACTTACAGAATGATGTGAAAATATCTCAGTCAACAGAAGGCAGGGATCTTTTGTGTACATAAAGAAAAGTAGTGACAGCACAACTGCGTCTCTGTTGATTTCTACTCTGGAAGAGAAATTCAAAGTCAAAGCATATAAAGTTACCTGTCAGATGTGTCGTGTCCACCACCATAATTATTGTGTTTTCACAGATGAAGGTGAGCTGTGTTGGCAGGAGGGCTGACAAATGACAGACAGATAATATGGATTTACAAGCAAGGTGTTTCTTAAAGTCTTTAAGGTGTGCATATAACTTCTGCAGTGACCTCCTAAACCCCTGGGATTAGCTGTCAAAGAGGGGCTAATTAGTCTGGAACATCTCTAACTCTGGATAATACATTTCAAAACCTTCATTAATCTTGGGAGATTGCCATTGGCACATGGCAGTTTATTTATATTGGATCTGGACCGTGTGTATTTTTGAGGATTTGAATTTTCACAGGATGTGATTGGGGTTGATTCCAGCTACAGCTAACGGTGTCTTTCTTGAAATCCCCAAGATGTCCATGACGATTTGACAGAGGTCCGTACTAATAGGCTGGCCCGTCCATCTTGAGCTCATAACAAGTCTAAAGAATGAGGGAAGCGGCTGCAGGTAGGAACAGAGCCATATATGGTATAAACGCAACCTGTAAGCAAAAAATGTGTCTACAAAATATGGTACGGGCTTTGTACTTATACATTAATTGAAATGGTTTTGTGTTTTGTGTGTAAAACATAAAAATCAGCATGTTTCCAAGTAAGACTTTAATTAGGGATCTTGAGAAGCAATACCGTTATGTTTTGTTACCACCATAGCCCTTAATGGCATGCTCCAGATTTACATCTTGGGCTAAGGAGTGTTGGATGACAAAAGCAATTACTGTATGCAGTACAAGTCACCATTAGATACATCAATAACAGTCAATATAATTTAAAGGTGTAGAGTTACAAGGGGTGGACAAAGCTATGGAAAGGCTTTAAACTTAAACACTGATAGACTGTAAGTAAACAACAATTACAAAGACAGGTGCACAGGTGACTCATATCTGAACTAATGCCAATCAACAGTGCGTGTCAGATATGAAAGAGGTCTGACAATCAGCCCTTTGAGCTTTCTGTGCAACATTGGGCGACCAACAGAGTTCTAAAGAGACTGTATACTTGGCGCCAATATTTCAGGTGCATTAATCAGAAAAGCTGCAAAATTATTTAATATGGCAAGGGTAGAGTGTTGAAAATTATGAGGCACATGTCAAACACAAACTACATCAGTAAAGAGGAACTGTGGTTGCAAGTTGAAGGTCAGACAGGAACAGATGACAAATTACCACAGAATTAGAATAACGGCTCTGTGACCCAGCCTAAACAAAAACTATATGTTATAAGTTGTTTTTTGCAGGGCCTCCATTTGGAATCCAACTGTATCCAAGGCTAATGCACAAATATACATCACCTGGTATAAAGAGCACAAGACCAGGACACCTGAGAAATTGAAGCAAGGAATACTGTATTGTCTGGTGAGCTGTCTTATTCCTATATCTGGGCAGGTTTATATTTGGACATGGCCAAAGGAAGCATTTAACCCACAGTAGTGGCAGATAAACACAGTGGTGGATCTGTAATGGTAAGGGCACCTGTCTCATGAGAGACATCAAGTTCAGAGATCACTTTGCGCCATCATATAACGGCTGAGGAATATTAAACCATTTAAAATCACCAGATGAACTCAAGATATGAGCGCAAGCATGGCTGCCTTACAATATTTCCATATTCCAAGGAGGTAGAGGATCTCCACGCACTGCTGTACAAGTTCAGGAGTGGTTTCATTCAGGACCACCAGGTATAGCCAATATATGACCAAGTCAAATACTGCAACATGTCACACGTCCCCAAACAACAATTTATTTTTCCCAGGAGGACTCCCAATCACATGTTAACCAAACCCTCACACCTGCTTAGTTACAGGTGATTGACAAGAACGGAGGTCAGGGTTCTATGGCTGCCAGCCAATATTACAGTCCATATTATTGCAGTTAATTACAGCACTATACTACTTCAGACTTTAACCTGAAACCTCCAGGTCACAAAATCAGGTCCTTAACCACATGTACACATACCTTCAAAATCTTTATAGCACGTACAATGAATTATATATGTATGTACCAATTAAAATGTAAAATGTGACCTTCTAATACAATATTTACGATGTATAGACATCTTTGTTGCCTATTGGAAACCTCAGAAGTTGTATGTTAATATATGCAAATGTGTCGGAAATATGACCTTTAAGCAAATAGAAATTATATAAATGGGATTTTCAAACAACTCTTAGGATATCTTCAAGTGTATGATAAACTCCTTATTTGGTGATTGAATGTTTGGCATTACGCCTTGCCTGTCTGCCAGCCAGGTTAGATGAGATTTCAGCAATCAATATGAGACTTAATTGCTGAATAAGAAGAACCAACGCTCTGATAAGACTTTTGGTTTAGTCCAGAAAGAATCGCTCTGGGTAATGTCAGAAATAAATAGTGAAAGAGTAACTATTGTCCATATGGTTTTTAATTCAGACAGGTAAATAAATAAATACATAAATAAAAACTCACAGCAAGATATTTTCTTTTTGGTATTACATTCATTGTTCTGTGCAATGCAGAAAGATTAATTGATACATGGTGTGTGCTAAGCGTTGCAGTACCATTGGAAATAAGTGACTAAGATGACTGACATACCCATTTTCATCTAGATCCTCATGCTATTCTGTAATTAATAACCAGATTATCTGTTAAGAAAAATCATTATGGCCATGGCTGAATTGTATACACTATGGCCAACAAATAATGAAGCCAGAACAAAGATAAAACTGACCTTTACCTGACACTGGCAGAAGTGATTCATTGAAGCCATGTTTTGTTTTGATGTACATCAAATGTATGTAATGAACATCAAAAATGGACTACAAAGAAGCCACAATCTCCCAGGACTTTTCTCTTCACTTCTGAAATGTGAAACCTGAATAGGACAGGACAGATCTGTGTCCCGAGGTATCTGTCACCATGGGAACTACAACTGGCAGAACCAATCTAGAGGGCTCATTTTCAGATGATTCCTGTTAACAGTAATGGAAAATGGCAAATTGATGACAAAAGACAGTTGTTCAGAATCTACAATATTTGGTCTGGAAAATTAAGGAGAAACTGGTCTCTCTATTAACGGGTCAGTTTATTTGTGTGTAACCTTTTTACAATCTAATCTGAAATAGGTTTGGGTAAAAATCCTATATGAAATATGCATTTCAACTGTATCAACGTAAATATGTGTTTGTTTAACCAAAATACAAAATTCAGAAAGTGTGTACCTTGAGGTAAGGTTGTGTATGAGCATAAGGCGAGGCTTAGAAATGCATCAAAAAAATGGAGCGCAGATTTAAAACAAATTAACAGCTGGATTGGCTATCAAGCTGCATTAACGCCCCTTGTCAGCCACTCCGCATAGTATAGGGATTTCAGAATCCGTGCAGCATCAAGAAATACTTAACTAGATCAATTGCTTCGCAGTGAATATGAACAACTGTGTATACTAGACACACTTTAGGCAACACATTAGATTGGATCTAGTTTATCAGCATTCCAAAGATAAATGATAAATTGCTTTAAGTAACCTACAATTCAAGCAAATTGCGTAAACGTATGTCGCGCACCGGCCTCCCCCTCCAGTACTTGAATTGGTATGATCAAAGAGTGACGTCAACTGTAAGGTTGGACTCGAATGTCAGACGCTTGTTTTTCTTCGTTGTTGCCGTTTCAGTTTCAACATTTTTAGTTTTTAGACAAAGTCTTAACACTAATCAAATACATATATTCACCTGGTATTATTTTGGTATTTCCTCATCAAGTATTTGTTGGAAGAATCCGCAAAAATGAAATGGATGTTTAAAGAGGACCATTCTCTGGGTATGAAGGTTTAATTATTAACTCATAATGTGACAAATTACTCCTACGATGATCACTATTTCTGTTTTTCCGGAAAAGACAGTTGTTCTGTGCACTGTTGTTTAGTATCGCAGAGGCCTAGTTCGAGGGATGACATGCGCAATATAACATTATATTATCGTGTTAATGCAGAATGTCAATATGAGACCAGCTACGTGTTGACATTTCTGTGTTCAGGACTAAATTAAGTGGAAACTGTGTAATACAACGCACGATAAGTGTATTTGTAGTTGCATGTACGTCGAGGTAAACCCTGCATGTCACGGGATGTTTACATTCAGGGTAAATGTTAACAGGGTTGAAAGACAGCCAAATCAACGCTGTCGGCTGTTCGAGAATCGGGACGCTTTCACAATATGGCATCTGTCATTGTCTGTTTCTACTTGACAGTGTTGTTGCAAACAGGAAAATGAAACACTAAAGTGTCCTCTCTGAACTATGCATGTAGAGACTGCCAGTGCAATAGACCGAAAGAAACTTGACCAAATGTGTAAACCAAAATGCCGGATTGCCCTGTCTCGGGTTTAGGCGCAGCTACAATTACGGGTTTGAACACATACATTCAGAGATTACGATTTCGTGAAAAGTGTCTAAATGATAGTCAGTTTGTTTGCATTATAAACATCGACGGTTTAATGAATTACATCGGTTGTAGAGAGTATTTAACTTAGCCTAGACTCTCATATCCTACACGTCCTAATAAGAACAAACTGCTGCAGGTGGAGTAAAATCAAAACTGGTGTTGGGAGAAAAAAATTCCTTCTTCTCAGACAACCATTGGAATATAGGATTAATTAATAAATTATCCGTGCATGAAAGTTGTGCTGTCGTCATATTATTGTTAGACTATGTAAAGCAATTAGGGGTAGCCTCTCTAGTTTTAGTCTATAATAACAGTTAAATAAATAACGGGCGACATCATACTACAGCTTGTCCTACAAAATCTATCTGGCATTGTGGCCGTGGTCATATGACTTTTTTGTTGAATGGTTTTTGCCAAGCGCATCAATTTTGTCCCCCTATATCTCCCACAAGGGAGGTCGGCAGTGGTTTGCAAGCATTTATTTATTTCCCCACCACAGTCATACCCGGAGAACGTTTGAGACTAAGAGACGGAGAACAAAAAGGACAAGTGAAGTGAGAGAAGGGCATGTTACACATTGGTCTATAATGAAGAGACCCAATTACTATTATTTTTCCCTAGTTACTGAGGAAATTAAAACAGAGCAATATATAGTCCAGAGGGGAGATCTGAACTGAGCGAGGAGTCGTCTTTTTCCGAAAAATTACTTCACTGGAGAATTATTACATCCACGCACCATTAATTGTACAAGTAGCAAATGTAAAACATTTAAAGGGTTGTATGTTGGAGGTTTTCAAGTAACACAGTTCTAAAGAAAACAGTTTTAATGATATTTACAATAGAACTATCACCAGCACACACTCAAATACACACAGCTTCACGCATGCATGTATACATGTACACACGTTTCTACAGTGACACATACAACGTGCTGGAAATAAGTGGGCATAAACAATGTGAAATAACAAATAAAGACTAAATTATATGATGTTATGATTACAGTGTTCACACTTATTGTTGATGGTTTGAAGTTGTTGATTGGTCTATAGCTTCTTTGGCTATAGACATTTACTACTGAAGATGGATATAGTTGACAGACAAAGCTGGCATTACAGAGGGAGTAGGCAAGGGGGGAGTACTCCGGATGGCTGTGGAACATGAACCTGGTGCTGTGCGTTGTGCCCCACTCACTCTGCCCTGCTCTCTCTTTCTCTTTTGCAGAGCATCGATGTGTGGAGTCTGCCAAAATCCGAAACAAATACCCTGACAGGGTTCCGGTAAGGGACGGCGTGCACATCTGGTGTCCTGTCATGTAGATTTCTGAGAGCCAAATTATGAGGGGCTGGATGAATAGCTGTCTTAGGGTGGGAGGGACCAAACATGATCTCTGCTGAACAGCAAAGCTAACATTATACTGGTTGCAGCTATCCTCTTGCCTGTTAGAGTTTGCATGTGCGCGCATAGGAGCAGACCATAATGCACTTGGCTGCACTCAGCTAAACTATGCTAAAACAATAGAAGGTTGCAGGGGCAAAAAAGAGGCACGGAGGAGCATATACTGTACCTGGGAATCTTCTAGTACCTTCCAAGACAGGAGTCTTGACTTACAGAAAAAAAGGGGACAGAAATATTAGCTATTTCTTTTGACAGATAAATCTCCAAATCCCTCGTAGCTGGGCCATGCTAATGTAAGCATCAATGTGAGATTTGTCAGCAGTAACAAGGTCACTGAATGCTTTTCACTTCTGTATTTGTGGTATGCTTTTGTATTGTTGTTGCATAACTGTTTTTTTTTCGGACACGCCCCAGGTGATCGTGGAGAAGGTGTCCGGCTCGCAGATTGTGGACATCGACAAGCGGAAGTACCTGGTTCCATCGGACATCACTGTGGCCCAGTTCATGTGGATTATCAGGAAGAGGATCCAGCTGCCCTCGGAGAAGGCCATCTTCCTGTTCGTCGACAAGACTGTCCCGCAGTCCAGGTCAGAGAATGGGCGCGGCCGTGCAACTGTCTCTCACCCGCGAATATCCTACGCTCTCTGATCTCATTTTCTGTTTTATAGCATGCAGTGGGTCCCTTTTAAAACTCATTGATTTCATGGCGGCAGGCCACTGTTAAAAGCATGCAGTGGAAGAGTGCACTTAGGCTCACTCTCAGTGTTTCTCAGATGTCAGTACGGCGCTGACTGCTCCTTCGGCCTGTGCTCTGAGTGCAAGGACTGCTGATCTTACATTTATGCATTGAAACGAGAGACAGTAGTGTACAGCTGTGTGTGTGTGTTGCAGTTTGTCACATATGAACTTGAATAGCGTGCATTTTGAATATGCCACTATTTTCACTGTATGTATACGCTGTTCAGAAAATATGAGTTTTGGACTCTTAAATGGAGACATATGTACATTGAAATATATGTGTATGTACATGTTTTTTGGCATTTACACTTTTGAGGTCACTTATGCACAGATTAGCAGAGTGTGATTTTATGCAGCCTGCTAGTATGTGTTTTTTGAGAAATTATGCATAATTACATTAATCACAAAACCATAATCAGTGAAAATGTTTTATTATATTCAATATTAGCAAAAAATGTCATTTCATATTTACTAGTATGTCATTTTTTTGGTAAATTTGCTGAGGTAAAGCAGGGCTGTGCAGATCAAATATGTGACATCACTCTAACTGAGCTTGTGCAATTAGGAGGCAGCTGTTCAAAATAAGAGCGTGACCAGTGACCTGTAAAGTGAGGTCATGTCCAGTCTGTGCCTTTGCAAGCTGAGCCGCTAACTCCTGTTAACTTGCTCATTGTTGCCCCCTACAGCCTAACAATGGGACAGCTTTATGAGAAAGAGAAAGACGAAGACGGCTTTTTGTACGTGGCGTACAGTGGAGAGAACACGTTCGGCTTTTAGATCTTCACGGCAGCTTGGCCTGACCCCTGGCTGACCTCGCCACCTGCACCCCCAACCCGAACACCACCCGACCCCCCTTCTCTCTCACTCCTCTCAGACAAGCTTGATTGTACTGTAGACAAACTGCCGTTTGGATGAAAGCAGAACAAGAGGAGAGAATGATCACCATGATTAACCGTATTATGGATGCATTTGTATCTCTGGTACTCTAATATTGTGTTGAAGCTGTATACATCATTAGATTGTTCAATTACGTTTAGTCAAGAACATGCAAAATGATGGAGTGCCATTTTGTGTATAATGGGTCACTGGAGGGATTTCTGTTTTTGGAAGTGCTTGATTGTTTTGATTTTGTTGTTAATATAACAACTGTTTTTTGTTGTTCTATTGTTTGGAGTTCTATTTTAATTCTTTTAAGATTATATTTCAAAGAATTTAAATTAATATTTGAAAGGTAAGGTAGCTGGATGACCTAACCAATAAAAAAAACATTTAAAATGTTTTCTTCTCGTTATTTAAAATCTTATGACACTTGAAAAGTTTACTAGCGACCTAGACACTGATGCATCTGTGCAGATAAGCCACCAGGCTTGGCCCCATAGTTCTGTATGCCATCCCTAAGAAACTCATACAAAAGGTGTGAATGAACAGGAAGTACAGACGTTTAAAGGTGTGATACAGGTGACAGATGCACACGGATAAAGCACTTGCACACACGCAGTAACCTACACGCTGTCTGACCACAGCACACACTTGCACATGCAGACACACTCAGTGCTATGGATGTGCTGAATGTGGCAGAGAGGTGTAGGGGGAGAAAGAACAAGAACTCGGATGAGAGGGAATGAAACACAAGCCTTTTCAGTATAAGTGGAAATTTATTGGCTGAGTCATTATAACATAGATGGATATCAGTTAGGACTGAAACCTATGAGTACAGATAGGCTCGTAATACAAGGGGATTTCAGTTTCTCTCTTAAGCTTTGAGCCGTATTGATGGTACATGTCACCTATGACTCAGCAAATTCTCTCTTTACTGTAAAAAGACATCCTCTACTCAGGATTCCACACACCATGCTATAGAAAAAAAACATACAATATCAGCATGCAACGAGCTAAATAAAAACAGCAGTACACAACACCAGAAAATGGTTACACAACACCAAAAACGCACTCACGCATACCTGCCAACATTGGGTAATAGTCAAGAAGATGTTCAAGAAAATATGGGAAGTTCCGTGTAATTTCCAGGTTATATGGAAAAGATTGAGTGTATGGTCTATAGTATAAGAGATTGTTCAGGTTCTTCAGTCCAAGATGGCAACACTTAAGTCTTATACAGAAAGGCAGACTTAATGTTCAACTCCATTAAAAAAAACATGGAGGAATAATCAAATGAGGACAAGCTGGGAGAATGTATAAAATAAGGGAAAAGGGAATGCTGGCAAGTATGGCTTTCAGAAATGTGCAGCAGAACAAGCACAGCTAAACTGCAAGCACAAATTAATAGATATCAGAGAGCCGTAATGGCTGCTGCACCGGCTGAACTGCTGTCGCTGATGGCACACAGGAGACTGACTATGACATGGGTGGCCGCAGACTCCTCCCAATATCCCGTCCGTGGTTCTACCCTGTGGTAGAACAGCATGGAAACCTACCATAGGGTAAAACCACTGACGAGACACAGGAGACGGAAACACACTGATCCCACTTCTGACACCACGATAGCTTAACACACACATGCATGCACGCACACACACATAACACACATGCATGCATAATAAATCTATTGTCATATGCCATATCTATGCCTGAATTCCTGGATGTAAAACAACAACTGAACTACTATACAACTCTTCCCTTTCAGGCTAGCTGCAGGTTAACCATTATTAGTGCATTGAGTAAATAGTGCTATCAGTGTACCTTGTATTGATCTGGCTGAAATATTACTGCATTTATGCCCTTTAACTATCAAATAAAAAAACACAAAGAATTTTCTTCCCTGCTGGCTGCTATTATGTTCATCTTTCAAAGAAAGTGGGGTTTTGGCAGGTGGACTGTTTAGTAAGTGTTATTTAAAACTTAATGTGGCATTTCTGGAACCAGATTTGACTGGTCATGAGTGAGGCTCTGTGGTTTTCAGGGCTTGCTGGCTGCTAATATCCTCAATCATGTTGGTGTCATAAAATATTGCACATTTCTCTGAAGATCTAAAAGATACTTATTTTTACTGAAAAACTATTCCTCAACAACTGAAACTCTTTTCTTTCTCTATCCTGCCATCTTTCTTTCATTCCCATACCCATACCCATAAACATAAACATACACACACGCATGCACACACACACACACATGCACGCATACACACACACACACACACACACACACGTTTTGACTCACCTTTGCTTTCTAGGCAGTGGTATTCCATTTTGAGGATTTTGATGCAGTTGCAGAAGATGTTTGCCCTTCTTGTGTCTTTTGTGCTGTGGGAGGGAATAAATATAGGTCACACATCTATGAGCTACACCCCCACCCACCCCTGCCCTAACTCTGCACCTACCTCACAGAATGAAACCACAACTCAGCAACTTTGACGCTCATCACAAAACTGTACACATCAATTCATTTAACCATTATTAACCATTGGATACACATCTAACCCATATACTATTATGGAAACAATCTAAACTTAATGTAATATATGATAAATTATAATATGTGTAATCTTATTATACAAGCCAATGTGATCACAATATTGACACATACTGTAGGAAAACAGTAAGAAGTAATATTTTAGTTGAATACTACACATTTAATTTTGATAAATATTTGGGTAGCATTTTGACTTATGATTACATACACGCTATATTTCAAATACTGTTGTGTTCATGTGAAAGAGTGGCTCAGCAATATGGTTAATACTCTCCTTTGGGGAAGCACTGGGGTGGTCTGGTGGTGAAACTAGTCGCAGATGAGAATGATAGGAACAGGGGACAGGGATCCCGATGGTGAATTTAGCAGCGGGGTTGAAAAGTGACATGGCCCTGTGGCATTTCTCTGGCACGCACGCCAAGCCCTCCTCTGGCCCCACGTGTCCTCCTCAGCTCTTTCTTCTGCAGTGGGAGAAGTGAGGGAGAGGGTTTGAACTTTTTTTCAGATGCCTTAATCAGAGGGTTCTCTACACGGGTTAGCCACAGTCATGCTCCTTTGTTCATGAATGGCTTACCATCATAGAGGTAAGCCATCCATTTGCAGTATATGCATACGTACTCATATGTGTAAATGGATGTATGTATGTGCTGCATGTACGTAGGTGTGGGTGTGTATTCCTTTCCATGTCTATAATTGTTTCTGTTTTCATGTACAAGGCGTACAGGTAGGAATGTGTGTATATGTGTTGTAGGTATACATGTGCATATGTGTGTGATCTAATTCTTGGAATTTGTAATCCTATACAAAATGTTTCCTCCGTGGTTGGACATGAGACAGAGACACAATACTTGACTGTTAAGTGTGTATTACTTTCTGCTCACGTACGAACACACAGTCACCCACGCACACACACACAGTGCTAAAGTCTCCATTCCTGTATGGCCTCATCCATCTCTATTATTCATATATGTGTTATTATATATGAAATACAACTGACAGTACAACCATTAATCAGCTCCAGCTGTAAGCAGTAGTACCAGTAGCCACAGTGGCAGGACTAGAAGAAGCATCGGTAACAATAGCATTAATAGAAACAGAGTGAGTGCAGTCAGGGAACAAGACCAACAACTAATAGCTAACAATAGCCATAGTAGAGAACGGCACAGCAACAGGGGCAGTACAGGAGTAACAGAATGGCAGAAACAGTATAAGAGCAATAACAGAACTCTCAAAGCAACAGGAGTAACAGTACAGTATTAATAGAAGGAGAAGCAGCACAATAGTAGCAGCAGAAGACAACAACAGGAGTAGCAAAAGAAACATCAAGTATAGTAGTTACAGTAGAAGTAACGGTATATTAGTAGGGTGGGAGGGGGCACTGACCTCGGTACAGGGTAATCAGGTTCAGAGAATCAGCCTCTGCTGGGACACTGGAGGACTGAGAGAAAGATCCAGTCATACCCCAGCCTTCTCTCTCTCCCTGGCGCGTGCAGTGTTTGCGCAGTACAGGGTGTTCCGTGTGACGTTAGGGCGGTTTAGAGGGGTTTGGGGGGAAAGATTACCCCCTGAATAATTACCGAGGGAAAAAAAACCTGCATGTGCCAATGAGATCACTGGCTGGTCTGTGATCACGGTCTGTCTTCCTTCACCCCCTTCTCTAAATGTGCTGTGAAAGTAAATGGGGGGGGGGGTGTGATTTCAGAGTGAACCGAGGCAACGTCCATATGTGCTCCAGACCCGCAAACCTCCGCTTGACAAAAGCACCTTTATTCACCGTGCCCAGTTTACCTTGCCCTGTTCTGCTCACAAGTTCCTCAGTGCTCCAAACTGGGGATTGGGAAATGGTGGCTAAACTCACATCACTCTGTTCTGAGTGAAATGGCCACTCTGAAGATACGTGTATTTTCACTTTTTATTTAGAAATTTCTTTTTTAGGAGCAGGAACTTTAAGATTCTGTTGATGCCAGTTTCTCACATTTTCAGTAAAAGGCCTGGTCTCTACTTATATCTCTACTTACTCTATTTTGGCTGGTAAAGCATCTCTTAAGTGTGTGCCTTTTAAATTATGGAGAACATTTTTTTTTTTTTTTTTACATTATGGCAATTCCTCTGCCACTCCGCTTTTCAGACTCAGATTGGCTGAGCATAGCTGGGACAAGACTTTTCATAGTTTTAAAATATAGAAGATAAAATGGTTTTCTTATTTGATAAAGGTTCAGCTAATTATACTATACTCAGAATTAAGCAATGGCCCTTTATTCTCAGTGCCTTTCTGTATAAAGATGGAAGATATTTGAGTGTTGATTTCTAGAAACACCTCTCCCACTATTCTCCCATTATTCTTCTCCAATAAGCACTTGATATTGCCAGCAAAATTGTAGTTGACCATTTCCATTGAATGATTTGACCTATAGCTAGATTGCCTTTGATTGCTTTTAAGGTAGTCAACAAATTGTTTCGCAACATTTTTTTCAAGGGCCTTTGAGATCATAGGAGGAATAGAGATTGATCTATAGTGGCATGCTTGGTCTGGTGTAGCTGCCTTAAAAGTCAGAAATATGACAGCTGTTTCAAACTTTGTGCTATTTTACTAGGAGGTGTGGCACCCTGCTTTCCTGCTCCAGAGTATGACCAGGATTCATTATGCATTCATAAAGCATCTCAGGGTTGAAAGCGCTGATCTAGGATCAGGTTCACCGATTACAATAGATGCAGGTGAAAACCTCATTCTAGATCAGCACTCTCATTAGGAAATTCTTCATGAATACAGGCCCAGTTCTCTCCCTCTCTGTCTGTCTGGGTGTGGAATCGTATGCTCAGTCTAGCCCTGCAGACAGGGAACAGAGACTCGGTTGTAGCTGGCAGGGAGCGGGCTGTCTCTCTGGACGGACTGGCTGTTGATCTGGGAAACCTGCCCAGTGGCAGAACAGCGACAGACATCGATATCCTCCTCACAGTACACCGCACCACACCAAACAGAAATACTCGGGTGTCTGATGATACTGTACTTCAAACATATTTATTAAACATATTTAAAAATACCAGTTTGACCCATGCATATGCTTACTTGCTTAGCTGATAGATCAGGGCTAATATTAGCATATGTGCCATGGACCACAGGCATAATTTACTGCGTGACACATGGATTATAACGACCACTGGAATGGACTCTGTAACTCAGAGACATAAACAGCAACATTGTGCAGGCATGCAGACCGACTAGCTGTTAGCTGAACTGCACCAACAAAAAAATTCCTAATTGAAAATAAACCGCTCTGCTTAATAGTTTACGGCACTGTAACTATAGCTTTCGCTTTCTTCCACTTCCTGTCTGACTGCGTGAAAAATTAATCCTGTTTATATTAAGTGTATTTTCGGCCAACAGAACTCAATATTGCACAAAGTCCTCATGTTCCAGTACATTAAGAACCTCATTAGAATTAGTCCCTCAAATTCTCCATTAGCTTGTGTAAATCCTGCTGTGATGCCATGTTGTATGCAGTCACTTTCTGGCAACTTCCAAATGCTCTCATCTGCCTCTCAGCCTATTTTCTCCTCCTCCATCTGGAAAAACATGGAATGTGAACTGCTTCTAGTGGCAAAATACTTGTTACTCTGGTTAGCAGTCAGTCTCATATAGGTTTGATTGACTTTTTTGGTCTTATAAATGTTAATCTGAATTATAACCATAAATAATTTAACAGGGGTTCTCAACCTCAATACGAATCAGTAACTACATGATTAGTGGCAGTGTTGAATAATTTGATACTGGCTAATTTAAGCAGAAAATGACTTTTTATTAAGATTAATATCTCTAATCGTTGTGCATTAATAAATTATGCTTTGAGCTGCAGACTGTCTGCCAGTTCGCCAGTTTGCTAGTTCTCTCTGGTGTGAAAGAAAACACTGTAAGACCAGGGCACAAGAGGACAATTCATTGAGATTTATTTAAGCTCTTTCCATAGATCAAGACAAAACATGTATTTTATATTTTATAACCATCACTTTTTATACAATGGGCAAAGGGAAGATCACTAAATAAAATGGCAGAATGAGGCATCATGACAACAAAAATAGGCAGAGCTACCATAAAAATGCCCAGGGGACACAGCGCTGATGTGAACCAATCATTGTGTATTTCTGTGTTTTCTGTACCTTTTGATTGGTTAGAAGTCATTAGTGACTTAGACTTCATGTTAGCTCCACTCATTATTGGGTTCATGAAAAGTCACCCTCCCATCTGTAGTCTACACTAGCGGTACCTGAACACTGTTTCCTCCTGTCCCAGATTATAGATTAGCATTGGGTAGAACAATGGCACAGTGACCCCTCCCCCATCCCCTCCACCCAAGGCCCTGATAAAGGAAGACAAAGCCTAGTGCAGGAGGACAGGACACACACAAGCAAAACCCCCTAGAGTATAGCAAAACCACAAAACCGTAAGCGCTGCAGCATAACCCGCAGGCAGAGACATAGTGTACTGTGGAGATGACATGAGAGCATATGACAGAGTGGGGCTGCAGGGCACAGCTGGGGCACCCCCCCACTCTTCACCGCCGCTGGTTCACCCCTGTGAGGTTCTTCAGCTGAAAGAGTAGAGGGGGGAGGGGTGGAGACAAAGAGCAAGATTAAAAACGGCTCTGAGTGGTAGTGACGGTACAGACATACATTATCTGAGGCGAACAGGAGAGCCTTCTCAGAGACACTCACAGTGACTGCAGCCCCCATGAGCCCCTGCACCACTGCCTCTCCAGTGGACTGCACCTAGAAGGAGGACAGACGGACATTGTGCAAATGTAATCAGGGTGGATCTGCTGACAGTCTAAATCCATGGACCTCAATCACTGCCCCACACAAACAGAGATACAGTTTGACTGCCGAGCTAATGGCCAAAGTCCCCAGCCAGCTGGAACCAACCCCAATCCAACTGCTTCTCTAAGTATGATGTCACATTCAAGTGGTCTATGTTCAAATGCTAATTTATGCCTCTGACCCGTCAGCTGTACAGCGTGAAAACAGGCACCCATCACATGAGGCTGACAGAGTAGAGATTATGTGCAACGGAAGCAGGTACCTGCTTGGCTGTGTTTGCCATGTTCATCATATCCTGGATACGGTTGTCGAGGAAGGCCCAGGTGTCCTGGAAATCGGGGGAGGAGTCCTGCAGCATCACCAGCTCCGTGGTGTTAAAGATCCCTGTCAAAGCTGCTCGACGGGTGTACCAGTTCAACTGACACAGAGAGAATGAGGGGGCGAAAGACAGCCAGAGTGATAGGGAGGGAGAGTCAGGGAAGAGGGAGAAGTGGAGAAAGGGAATGGAGAGATGTACAGAAAGAGAGACATGGGGAAGGATATGCAGGGAGGAAGGAGATGGAAAGAAAGACATTGGGGGAGAATGAAATGAACATATCGGAATCAAGAAAGGAGAGGGAGAGAGGGAAACATGGAAGGAAAGTAAGGAAGTAAGGAAGGGAAAGAGAAAAGGTTAGACAACTTCTTTTATACCACACCTCACCAATGCCATGATTAATAAATAAGTGACAAGCATTTCAGCAGACAGAGGAGGGTGAGCATGGGGGAGAAAGACAAAAGGAACTGTGCAGAGAGGAATGGAGTGAGGTGGAAGAGCTGAGCGTGTTAGAGGAGGAGAGGAGGGAGAAGAGGAGTAGTAACCTGTGCCGAGGCGGGCCGGACTGAGGGGACGTGCTCATGGAAAGGGGAGAGGAGGAAGGTAGGGGAGGGGGATTTGGACTTGGAGAACCCACTCACGTCTGTGGAGCGGTCCCCAGCGTAGTACCAGATGTCATCGATCAGGGTGGACAGGTGCTTCAGGCTGTCTGGGATGTTATGAGGAAGCAGCAGGATACTCATGGCCTGGAGAAACACAGAGGAAAAGGGGCAGACAGGGGCTTCCAGGTTTATCTACACAGATTAGTCAACATCTGAAACCAGGAATTTTAGCTAACGAGATTATGGCCAGCTAGCTGGCTACATAAAGCTTGCTACATGAAACTAGGAAAGTGAAACAGTATTCAGAATGATATGACTGTTCAAAAAACAAGTGATGGAGCAAAACCATGCAAAGAGGCAGTGATATATTTACCTGCATCCTGGCACACTATGATGTTTATGTGTAACTGAATGTAGTGAGGTGTACCTGCATGCAGATGCTTAGAAATGCTTACCTGCGGCCAGGTGTCGATGTACGGAATAAGCATCCTCAGTCGGGCTTCCACGGTATCTCTAAGAAACTGTGCCGTTTCCTTGGGCCTGAAACAAACAGCAGATTACAAATAAGTACTCAATAATCCTTCACTGGGCTCAACAAAAAACTAAAATTAGTATGCATACAGTCATAAATGAGTGAGTGCAAATACATTAATTGAATGCTTACTCTGCCTGGCCGAGCTGGATCTGGTTGTGTTCCTCAGCCAGAGACTCAGTCAGCTGGGCGTTACACTGAGCTATGAAGTGCAGTATCAGGTCTCCCGCCCCATTGGTGAACATGCCAGCCGATGCAGACGACAGGCCCAGGGCCTGTCACACAATACAGCACAGAGACAGGGACATGACCTCAAGCCACCAGGACAAACAAAAACACTACATTTCCCATCATACCAATCTATACCCATACTCCCCACACCCACAAACTTACTCACTTCAGTGTCAATGCCCTGCATGCTACCCCATCTCTTCATCCCCACCCAAAACTCCACCCACACACTTTAGCCACACCCCAGGCCCCACCCCCCTCACCTCAGCTGCTGCAGAAATGGCCTCCACAGACCAGCCATGCTGTGGGACGAAATCCAGAGCCGCAGTCAGGATGCGTGACTGCAGCTGCTCTTCGGTCTCATAGTCCTCACTCTCCTCCCCAGCCTGGTCTGCATAGCTGTGCAGCCAATCCAGCATGTATGAGGAGCATAAAGACACACCATAGACACACAAACATACATGCAATGCAAATTAAACATGTACATACTCATGTATACATGCTCACACACAGAGCACACTGCAACAGACTTTTCTGCCACCCAGATAACATTTACTAAGATAAATTAAGGATTAATATTTTTGTTACAATGTCACAGATAGTGACTACACAGTGAGGCTTAATGAACCCAAATCAGATCAGTGATTCTTAACCAATAACATTGATCTGGAGTGTGTAAAAGGCTTTTAATTAGCTGCACATGATAGCTTCGCTCACAGAGGGTGCATAAATCCTCAATCCCCCATAACTAGTTTGAGTAGTACCGGGGGTCTGTTACCTGTCATGCAGCTGATGCTGACCTTGTATTAGGCTTTGGAGACTCCTCTTCAGGCGCAGCCGCGGCTGGATCAGGCTCGGATGAATGCGCCTGGTAATGCTGGTGGTAGGAAGTGGAGGAGGACGATGAGGAAGATGCTTGGTCGGATTTGGAGTCCTCCTGTAGTCGTAGCAGGGCAGCTCGGTGGAGGCAGCGTCGCGCAGCGTTGCACTGGTGGCTCGTGCTCACCGGAACTGTCACTGGGTTACAAAAGTTTCATTCTAAAACACCACAGGACAACAGCCTTGGACTCGTTTAGTAGTAAACACTTTCTAGTTAACAAAACTGTAAAATACATTTTTAACCTCTGTGGACACAGTGCACGAACTGCAGAAACTATTTCTATCTATTTCATAGTCACTCGGGTGATTTATTCTTTTCTTTCAGCAAACATGTGAGGTCCTTCCTCACTTCTAGTAGAGAAAAGAGTAGTATCCTGGCGCTAAGTAAAAATGTCCTTTATCCCACTTCTAGGACATGACAACGGCTAATTTTAGCACTTGTCATTAACAGGATCCACAGAGAATAAGTGTGTCCTGTTTAATAATTTCCGTCAAGATACCCTTTATTTAGTTAACGTTTCCCATGGTTTAACTGCTATAACTCCGCAGACAGCAAGCTTGCTTTAGAGAAACCTGTAAGACAGAATCATGAGTAAAATGGCTATGATACACAGCTAAACAGCGAACTCTACAGATCTTTCCTAGGTCAGTCCATCACAATCTGTCATGATCCTTAAAGGGCGCTGGCTAACTAGCGTTAGCTTGCTTAACACTGACAATGTGTCAAACGGTCAATTGCTTGGCCGGTCCAAACCACTAGTTATAGCATTAGCTATGAAGTGCCTGTCCTTCACAATCACCTTCCCAACACCTTCACATATCTGGGGCACTGAAGTCCAAAGACCAGCTCTATATCATAGCCAGCTATAATCCACGTTACCCTCCAAAACAGCCTGGCTCACCGCTACAGACACCGCGCAGGGCCCGTCCGACTCGTAATCCTCTGAGAAGCACCGCCATAACCCGCAGTAAATTCAAAACAAATAGCTAGCCTGCTAACAGGTTCTCTCCGGCGCATGCGATATACGTAAGTACTGGGCGGCTAATTTACGTCACTGTCAGATTGTGAGAAGCCTCACTTGTGGTTGAATCGGCACCGTAGCGGGAGGAAGATTTGAATTATGACATCTAGGAATGAGCTTGTGAGCTAATGGTGTTTATTAAAAATAATTTTATGAACCTCGTGAGCTCCTGATACCCCTTGCATTCTCAACTGATCACATTCCTTTCACAAGTTGCAAATTTTAGAATTTTTGAAGAGGATCAATGACAAGTTGTCATCGTCACCCAGACTAAACTACAATTGATCTTTCTGCTGCCTGAAACGTACTATGCTTGAGAGTCATTTGTTTCAAGGCAGTTTTTGTCTGAGAAATTCTAAGAGCAAAACTGAAGTCCATAAAATGATTGAAAAAATCCGCCATCACACTGAAAAATTGGCAGTACAAAAATCTATATAATATCAGCAAAATAATGGCATCAATGGCAACATTGTGCTGATATTGTGACTGTCAAATATTAAAAGTGAATGCAAATGTTCAAAACTGCAACCATTTCTATAGAAGACACACAGCACTTAGTCTATGAATACACCGAGAAGGGTCTAAGGAACGGTTTTCATCCATGTGTTCATTCACTGTTGTTTAAGTGCAGTCAGTGAAGTGAGAAGGTGATTGAGGAGAAGAAGGTGGATTCTTGGATGTAAAACACTTTCAGATGACTCGGCAGAGAAAAAAACAACATGTAACTGCTAACCAGGTTTGAGCGGTCAAATAAAAGCTATTGTAATGTTCAAAACCCAATTGTAAATATTTGGCCACTCTGACTACAACAGTACCTTGTGGGAGACTGTTCTCACTCACTTGTCTGAGCAACTGGATCAGTGAGAGGTTTTCAGGTCCTCATTGGGTCTCTGTGGTTAAACTTCTTCAGAGGCAGTGCGGATTTTCTTTGACCTTAATTCACTTTTTCATCTTAGTTATTTTTTGTATTAGCTTGCCCATAATAGCAGCCAGTCAGAAGAAGCATATCACCTTCTGTCCCTTACCCCAAACACACTCACTTGCAGTCCCACCCACACCATGCACCCTTTACCCTAGTGACCTACTCTGACCTTGTTATCTGCACTGTTACCTGGGTAACCCCCCACCCACTGTGCCATGTGACCTGATGTAAGGCATGTGGGCCATGGACTGGCATGCTGGATGTGGGGTGAACCAACTTACTGACACCTCCCCTCCCCTTACCTTCGTACTATGTATAGCACTGTCAATATACCAACCCCCTCCAACCCCCACCTACCCACTGAACAATACTGGATAACACAAGAGCTAAATGAAGGAGGAAAAGGACAAAATATTATTTCGAACAATGCTCCATGGGACAAATTTCTCCATGAGACAGGCTGAATAAAATGTTGTTTTTAATGGAACAGTTTAACATTCAGTCTTTGGGATTGGGGGGTTGAGCAAGGAGTAAAACAAGTCAGGTCCAATCGCTGTCACTCTGCAGGGATGCTCAAGCCTGCCAGGACAGTTGTGAAGGGTAACCAGTCACTAGTCACTACGACAAGGATGCAGAGAAGTCCATTCTGATGTCACCAATACTGGGTTCAAAGGTCAGGCTGTAGGACACAGAGGCCTGTCCATCCCCTGAAGTTTCCATTGGAGAGCGGAGAAAGTACACTCCCTGTTTCCTGTGGCGATTCCATTCACAGGCGCCCTGTGAGTAAGGATTTAACACCATCTGTCAGACATTACATTTTATATTTTTACTCAACAAATTCTTTCTGTCATAACCAAGACATAAAAGCGCAACCCAAAAAAGCAATAAAACCGCCCAGATATAAGAGTATGGTCAATACAAGATGTAAATAACACTGGGATAACATGAGACACATTAGCCTGCACCCAGAGTTAAACAGAGTCATGAGTACCTGCTCATTGACTGGCCTTGTAAGACCCATGCTCACTGTGATGTCATCAGTCAGCTGGTACTCCATCCAAAGAACTACTCCATGGCAACGGCCTCTCCTGTGAGCAAACCAGAGAGTTAGGATGAAGAAGTGGTGTGGAAATCACAATACCGTTAAACTATTCAGGCTCAGCAAAAGGAAATTAAGAGGGGGATTTGAGTTTTGTTTAATTTAATTCATAAAAGGCTGTAACAAGTTTTGCAACACAAGATTTTTTGAGTTGAATTTGGAGATGGGGGGCATAGATGGAAAAACTGTACCCGTATCCGGAGGCATTGTTTAACAGAGTTGCCAATGCTTGAAACAGACAGGTCAGTTAGTACAGGCCTCTTAAGAGTGCTGAAGGCCTGACTTGCAGTACTGGATACTCTCTTAATTGGAGGTAAATAGTGAGTCAAGTTATTCTGAAAGACCTGTTCTCATCACTAAATGTTCTTATGTTCTGACTAAGGCCTTTACCTCACAAGTGGGGAAGATCCCTGGCTGCTGATAGGCTGATCCGGAACACACTGTCTGAAGTCAAATGTCATGACTGGGAGGGGCGGGGTCAGTGCACGGCAGGGGTACTCCCACAGGGGGTGTGGCTCTGCTTCACGAGACTCCCGGAAATCCAATGAGTGCTGGGAGAGAGAGGAGGACAACCAGAGGAAAAATAAGTCTGAATAGTGTTACAGCTAACTATACTCCTTACAGCCCCATCACACTGCCCTGTTAACTCTGATGTGATAAGCCCACACACATCCTGCCATCCTCATCCCTAAAGATGACTAAAAATGCGATGAGAAAATAATTCATTCTTTGACAAGAATCAGTATAAGCAATGTGAACATTCTAGTTCATATCTAATAAAAAATTAAGTCCAAGTCAAAATTAGGTAGGGGATGACTGAAATTCACATACAGTGAATAGAATACTGTATACCTTACAGCATTCCAATGTTAAACTTTAAAATGTTGTAGGGACTTTTCATGTGTCTGTAGAGCTCTGGAGATGCTAATAACTGAAAATTGCTGGTCACAGGTCAGCTCATACCTGGATCATCTCGTCCATGGGCTGGACATCAAAGCCTTCACATGTCCCGCACGGGGCTCGGATTCTCCACAGGTCCTGAGAGCAAATTAGGAGGAGAGGGGAAGGAAAGAGAAGAGACACAGTTAGAGAGAGTGAGATATGTCACCATTCACGAATACGCTAAGCCCAGTAAAATGCTGACCCAGTTTGTGCCCCCTCCCATACCCGAAACTCCACGGCTGCCATCCAGAGTGTGGCGCTTTGGGGCAGGATGCAGACGTCGGGTTGGAGCAGCTGGGCCAGGGCGGTGCGGCAGTACCAGAAGAACAGGGAGTGCCACGGCAACAGGCTGGTGCTGAAGTAGGGCTCTCCTATCAGCACTGACACCTGAAAAGCACACACACTGAATATAAACACACAGTGGGTATGGACACACAGAGTATAAAGACACACATCAAGTATGGCCACAACAAGTACAGACATAAAGCAAGTACTGACACAGTGAGAACAGACACAATCACAGACACATAGCAACTACAGGCACATGGCAAGTACAGACACAACAATTTTTGACAAACAAAGTACAGAGTGAATGAAATAGTGAGCACAAGATAGAGCAAGCAGACATTCACTGTGTCAACTACAGCACATACAGACATACCTGCTCCTCTCCCAGGTCTTTGGCAGTGAGCTGATCTGGCCGCATGCCCAGGATCTGTACCTCACCTTTCAGAGCGTTGGCCTCCAGTATCTACAGGTGAGACAGGGGGTGATGCAGCGATGAGATTCACCATATAGCCAAAACTACCTGCACACCTGTAACAGCACTGTATGTGGAAAGTATAGATGCACCTGCACTTACCTGTTCAATCACCTGCCTGGACATGCTAGAGCTCTCCAAGCTGAACACCTGGAAAAAACACAAACAATTTTACGTTACGGCATTTGTGGAGACAGAAAAACAAATAATACAACCTAGAGTTATTCTAGTGGCATAGATAAGCAGGTTGGAATTAAACCTGCAGCCTCCTCCACATGCATGAGCAGGAGAGAGTTGCAGTAAATGTGAAGGTAGAGAACAAAGGTGAGAGACACATGAAAGGTAAAAAATGACAGATGAAAGATGAAAGAGTACCTTCCTGGCTCCCAGCAGGTGAGCGAAGATGGGAAGCAGACTCCCGTCACTGACACCCAGACATACACTGTCTGGTTTCACAACCTGCAACACACACACACACACACACACACTCTGTTACAGTCACATACAATTATCATACTTTCACAACCAGAACACACACAGACACAAACACTGCTACAGATTCGTAAAATTGCCTCACAGTACTACAAACATACAGACACATACACAGATACAGATACAGACAACTGCCACACACTGACACAAACACAAACAGACTTATGTTACAGACACACTAAATTACCTCACACCAATAACAGTAACACAGTTATACACACAAACTTGTACAATTACCCCACACTATTACAAAAACACACTCAGACACACATACACAGACATGCACACACTGGAAGCAGGTGCACTCACACTGCGTAGAGCATGGGTGTAGCTCTGGGTCCGGAGGGTGTCGTTCAGCTCTCCAAAACGAGGGCGTGTCCACACCAGGTGTGCCTGGCAGGTACAGCAAGGCCGACACAGACGATCCTCATCATCACTACTGCCGCTGCCCAGAGAGATTCACAAGTCAAACTTGTGTGTGTGTGTGTGTGTGTGTGTGTGTGCTTGAGAGAGACAGAAATACCTCAATGTGTGCTAGAGCATATGTGTGAGTATGTTACTGTAAGGGTGGGTGAGGATGTGTAACATTGTTTGTACACCAGGAATGTTGGTGTGTGTACATGGTATGTGTGAGTGTGTGTATGAATGAATCAGTATGAGTATAGGTATGCAAAAGCATGAGTATTCACAAGTGTGAATGTATGAATAAGTGGGGACAAGGAGATATGGATGTCTAACTGAGTGTGTGTGTGTGTGTGTGTGTGTGTGTGTGTGTGTGTGTGTGTGTGTGTACATGGTTACCTGCACACGCTGTACCACAGGCTATAGTCATCATGGGACACTGTGAGGCTGAGCTCCTCCCCCTCAGCCACTCTTTGCTCCGCAGGCAGGAAGTATACACTCTGCATCCAGTGATCCCGCCACTGTACCAAGAATACACACAGTGGAGCTCTTCATATACACGGCAGAGCCAATTACAGCTCCACATGCAAACAGTACAACCAATCACAGCACTAAGTACACAGAGAACAACCAATCACAACACTAAACTACAGTACAGTATTACAGAACAAACTATTAAAACATATACTGCAGGAAAATACAGAAAATGTCATACAGCATGGATGATCCAATCAGAATCTACCCAGGACAAAAAACACACACAGCAACACACACACACAGTCTTACAGGGTGCGACTCTGGCTCTGGGTACGTCCAGCTCGGAGCCATGGAGCAGACGATGGTGCCCTCCGGGTCCATGTCGATGTCCCACCAGGACAGAACCACCTGGGCCTGGCCGCTGTCACAAGCCTCAAACCTGCAGGAGTGGGACTTACTGGAGCTGCTGACAGGTCGACTGAAATCCACACTGCAGGGAGAGAGAGAGGGACAACCG
Organism: Albula goreensis; assembly: GCA_022829145.1. Taxonomy (NCBI): domain Eukaryota; kingdom Metazoa; phylum Chordata; class Actinopteri; order Albuliformes; family Albulidae; genus Albula; species Albula goreensis. The sequence continues at coordinate 27,998,715 of CM040755.1, forward strand.
TGTGAGTGTTTGTGCCTGAGAGCAGGTGAGTGTGAACACGTAGGCAAGCATGTTTGAGAGTTTGCCTGTGTTAGCATGTCAGATAGCCTGTTGTATGTGAGAATAAGTCTCATTTATGTGTGAGTGCCAGTGTGAATATGTTCAAATGTATCAGACATACGTGTATGTGAGCACGTGCATGCATATATGGGAGAGAGAGTGTGTGTGCACATGCACGTGTGAGATGGTGTCAGCGTGCATATGTTTGGGAATATGAGTGTGTGTGAGTGAATTTGCATCTCCCACCTGAACATGGTGCAGACGGGTCCCAGAGGAGTGAACTCTCTGGGTGGCACCTGGCTGAGCTGGATGTCGCAGACAGAGGGCGCTCCTGCGCACCGGCCCACAGCGGGAGGGGGCTGCAGCTTACGACCCTCCACGTCTATGGGCAGCAGCTGCCCCCAGCTCCTCAGCTGCTCTGACTGCACCAGCTGCGCATACACGGTGGCACGATGGGGGACAGCTTCGCAGCCCTCCTGAGGGGGAGATGGAGAGGTCACAGATTGGGAATCTGTATCAGTACTAGGAGTGTTTGTATCAGTTTTAATGAATACAGGTGTACCTATTTGCATGAAGTTAGTGTGAGTAAGCTTGTATCCATACAAAGTATACTGTGTTGCATCTGTACTACAGGCACCTCAATCCAAAATGATAATTTTTCAATGGTAACGTAAAGCAGATGTGATAACTAATGCCAGCTTCTGTTATGATAGCTAACAATGTAATTGCCAATTCAGTGGGTCAATTTATGCACAAGAATTTCAAACTTTACAAACTGTGTTTTACCATGCCTATAACAAAAACCCTTTTCTCTGGAGTCCAAATAAATTATGACAAATAATCAAGAGAGCCAATCAACACTGGACAAGATAAAGGCATTCCCCTCCCATTCATTTAATATGGGAATGGTACCCAGGTGATGTATCACAGTACACACATTGCTTGACTGTGTTTCTGCATCTGTACAAGGTGTGTGCTTGGTTGTGTCTTTACCTGTACAAGGTTGAGGTGGGCGTGTTCATAGCTGGGCAGAGCTCCTTCACCGATCAGCTCTGTGTCAAAAAGCTCAGTGACCAGGATGTTGGCGCGAGTCTGCATGTCGCCATCTGTCCCAGAGGAGCAGAAAAGAACGGAGATTTAGTATCATCACTGTAATTAAAATTTAGAGACAATACAAGTGTATGTGTGTCTGCATGCAGTCTATTATGTGTGATTATACGTTCTTATGTACTTATGTGAGTGTGTATTACTAACCTGGCCCCACTGTCACTTCTGTAGAGTGCTTGTTGATGATTTTGATTTTGTCGCTGAAGCCATTTTTCTCCACGATCCGAACGGCGGCCTCGGCCATGGGCTTGAAGACCTGCGGCGTCAAAGATGGATTTCACCAGGGGAGACCACATCGTTCCTCCTTTTCTTCCTCTGACTATGCCCTCCCCCATTCCCTCCATCACCCAATCTCCGGCGTTCTCCGATCCGGACCCCAGCTCACCTCCACAGCGTAGCAGTAATCTGCTCCAGTGCTAATGGCCATCATGGACAGCAGGCCGGTCCCAGTGCCGATGTCCAGCACCACGGCTCGCTCCCCCCTCGCCTTCACGCGCCCCACCGCTGCCCGGATCCCCTGGTAGTACTTCTCATTCTGAGGGCAAGACACAGGCCATTAGTCCCACCATTATACTCAGATCTGAACCCAGATCCCAGACCCAGGCTGAACCTCAAGATATTCTCATCCTCTACTCATCTGGAAATAGCACTTATTGGAGCAGCTACAGCCATGTCAGGATTACTGAAGCTTGGGCTTCGGCCAAAGTTTTGGGACAACTCCTCTAAGTACTGTATGCTTCAATTAGTATTGGTTAGGTCCCAATTGGTTAGGTGGGTTTACTGCTTCTGGTGGAGAGATAGAAGGCTGGCACACAAGGTTTGCAGGTGAAGAGACCCAGACTGTGTGGCATACAGGCATGATGACTAGAGACAGGGCAATGCAGACACAAAGGTTTCCTGGACACCTTATTACACCATCAGCTTACACTATGTTACAGTGTTCAGATGTATTGTGCAAATACATTTATGGACAAGACCCATGTACAGATGTTCATATGTGTCAGTCAGACAGTAGAGCATGCTGTGAAAATCTTATTTTATATTTGATTTATTTTAAAGAAGTACAACAAAATCATACCATGATAGCTATTCTAATCATCACAAAAAAAATACAAAAACTTGTATGCATGAATATACTTATTCTAAGATTGTGATGTTCTCATGTTATCCAGTGCCTTTTACATTTAAATAAAGACAACATTTAAATAAAGGCTTAAAATCAAAGCATCGAAGACAATATGCGGAGTTCATTATGGGCTTTGCTATGTTGTGGTGTCATTGGCCAGAGGTACTCACCCTATCTCGATCGTGCAACATGTCCGCGTAGCAAGAACTGGAGCACCAAAAAAAAAAAAACATCACAACAAAGATGGTATTAATAAATACAAACTCAGCACACTTGTTTACCAGTCATTTTCAGTATTCATTTTGCCGTGTGTGACAGCCGCACAGAATTAGTAATACAGAGCCCCCTGGTGGACACATTTTCCAAAACAGAACAGAACATGTTGATCCTTAAATCCTAAAATGTGCTGCACATGGCGATCACTCACTAGTCTAAATAGTAGTTGAACACATGTTGGAACGGGGCTGCCGGAAAAGCTATTTTCGGTTTAAAAGGTTGCTTCCACATACATATGGATACTCAAACACAATTTCCGAAAACTGCCCCACCTGTCAATAACCTGATGAATGAAATGGACACAGACAACCATACTGCTGTTGAATTGAATTTGAAAACATTTTACATAGGATAACATACAAAAAACGTCAAAATGACCTCATAAATTGGACATACAATATATAGCGAGTTCGACAGGTAACGTTTTGTTCACTTACTACCTGACAAATAACTGTACATTTTTAACTGTTAAAAGCACCAGTTAAGTCACTGGGTAGATACGGTCCTATTTTAACAACATAGCGGCGTCACTAAATTTAGATCTCCAATCAAGCCAGCTACTTTACCATTTTTCCAAACATTTCATTGTGCGGTCTATGAAGAGGATCACATAACGTTAGCAGGTTTCATACCGGGCTATCTCTTGGTGGTAGTCATACTCATCGCTCTCTTCTACCCAATCCAAAGCACCTGTGGTAGGGTTCGCACGACCGCAGAATGTCTTCATAGCTTCAGCTTAGTTCTGAATTAGTTCGTTTTCGCTGGTTGTGTTAATTCAAAGGATATTCCTGCTCGTAACGTTACTAATCCTATGAATGGTTTAAAGCAGCATTGCGAGTATGGAGGCAGCCATTTTTCATCAGCAACTTCACCACCTATCACGTGATAGGAGAGCTACGTTCCACTCAGGGCGTAGACATGGCTGATCTCTGGAAAAATATAAACAATAATGTTGAGCTTGTATATCTATTGCAAGATAGTTTAGCAGCTGTTGTGTGAGGAAATTCAAAACAGTGTGTCTGTCAGAACCTGTGCGACCAATAACAAAGTAATTTCCATCCACTACAGGCTAAAGCTGAAAATGATATGATTGCCCTCCCACCAGTTTCAGCTTTCATGTGGATGAGGAGAGAACCATTAACAAATTGAAAGTTGCCTTTCAACAACTCCCCAGTCAAGGTTCAACAACTACTTCCTTGCATACAGTAAATTATCCCTATTCCAAAATCAAATACTGTATTCCATTTCTGTATTTACTGTAGAATATGACCATTTGCCTGGTTGGGTGCTTAATCTCTGATATGGGTCTTGAAAATGTATTCAGTTTTTATCACAGGCTACTTGCACATCTCCAGGAAGAATAAATACAGAGGGATGGTTATTGCATCATGCATTTACCCTTCCACCTGACATTTTCCTTTTCCTTTTGAGTCCTGTCTTATGACATCATTTCAAAGGAGGATGCACCTGCCAATTCTATCCTTCTCCACTCCACACTTTAAAGCACAGTACCTCTATTCTCAATACAGCCACACCAGTCTGCTCCCTCAGTATTTGTAATTTCAGCTTTCAAGGCATGGAACCTAATGTGTGCTTCCAGACACACATAGGGGATATGCTGTGGATCAGATGAGTCCAGGGCTGAAAAGAAACAGCTCCACATCTGCAATCAAAGTAGCATTTATTGTTTTGTCTGAATTCTTGCACGGAAGAAAATACACATTCACAGGAAAAACAAACACATATTCAATTCCAGACAGATACAGAGCACTGTAATAAACAAGACCGGGTGAACATTTTGGCAGACTCAGCCTCTCGCTGATATAGGCCTCACTATCCGGCCTTCTAAGGTAAGTCTGTTTGTACCCCATCACCTCAGCGTGACCCTTGTGCCCATGAAGTGTAATAACTGAACTGAACCCTGTGACATCTGCAGCACCGAGGACACGTAGCTTTCATCCTGAATATTTGCTAATATTTACAGTATTAATGTACCAGAGGCAACACACGCACGCATGCAGACAAATATAGCTAACAGGGCGTAAAAGCCTTAATTAAGCTTAAGGTTAATAATAGAGAAGCTTTATGTTGACTTTATACAGTGGAGATAAGAGGGGGGTGTAATATAGTGTAGCTCAATGATGTAATTGTAGAGGAGGATCAAGAGTTTAAACGCACTGTACATGTTAACACAGTGTAGATTTGTTACATTAACATGTTGAAGCTTAAGTGTTGTTCATGCAGCACAGCTCTATAGCAGAGGTAAACTGCTTGCAGGCTACAGACCCTGTGATGTGGACTGGTAATGAAAGAAAAAGTGTTTAAATTATATACTTTTATTTTAGTCAATTATTCATTTACAACTCATGTATCATAAAATTGACAAAATTTGAAATATTCATATTTCATGAGGCTTTAGGATACTATATGTATGACCATAAAACATAAAAATAAACAATTCACCTATTTTCGTGTGAGCACAAGGCCCACACATATGGCCTATAGGTAAAAACTGCTTTCCCACCACTGATCTGTAGTTATAATGTAGTTTAGATATGAAGGAAAAAAGCATGGCTATGTAGTGTAGATCTATAGTATTGATAAGTGCTACATCTACAGCATGTACAGTTGTGGTTAGAAGCAAAGCTTTTCTTAGGTTTTCTCCAATGCTTCCTCCAGGAGGGGGCCTACAGTATGCTCTCCCTGGAAGATCCGCTGGGCTGGGGCTCAGGGGTCGCCGGATGGGGGCTCCAGGTGTGCAGATCTAGCAGAATCTGGCTCAGCTTCTCCATCCATTCTGCACGATCCTCACGCCTGTCGGCTGAGAACCAGCGCCTGGTGCAGACAGATTAGATAGAGGACAGCCCAGTTATTTGTCTTTTCCTCTCTGCACAATATACCTCAGAATGGTCTAGACAGGGTTGCCACAAAATTACTAATGCCACCAATTCAAAAATGGTTAAACAGTCCATTAAAATGAGATTCTTGTGATCAGTGCTTTCAACCCTAATGCAAAACCACATGTTCTTTCAGATTCTAAGGGAAAACCAGGAATGCAAATAATTTTTGTAATTTTCAAAACTTGAAACACCTATAGCCTGTACTATAGCCTATATTTTAAATTTTAGGCATTACATTTATTATCCTATATTTTAAATTTTAGCAGTTTTGTTTATTTATCCGACATTCTAATGGTAATTTGCAGCAAGAGCTATGCACAGTTCCCAGAACTTTTCAAAGACTTCCAGTCATTGTGCTAATACACTTATCATTGGTTTTGAAGGTTTTCCCACAATACACGCATAGAAACAAAAAAAAAAAAAAATCACAGATTAGTTGCTCTACTAATATTTCAGTAGACAAAATGGCTTACTGCCAAATGTATCCCTTTAGAGAGTGTCATGGAGTGTGGGAACCCTGTAAAGATGTAAAATCTGTGTGAGGATCATACTTGTTTAGGGGATGGAACAGGTCCTGCGGCTTGGTCCTGTTGCTAACCAACTCAAAGGTGTGCGGGCGGGCACAAGAGTCCCTGTTCACAGGACGCACACACTGAGTGCTGGAGCTGGCCAGAGACATGCTGCCCTCTGCTGCCTGGGAGGAGGAGTGCAATGAGAGTCAGGCTGTGGCCTTCATAGCGACTAACCAGTTCAATCAATATTCACTGCTTTTATATAAAGGACTGGTATGAAATGATATAAAATTTCTAATGTTTGCGGTAGCTACTCTAAATCTGAAATACATCAGTTTCATTACATCACTGTCTCAGTTTCCATTTCATTTCAATTTCATTTCCAAGCAGCTGATGGAAAAAGTTCTGTGAATGAAGATAGCTTTTTTTGACTAATACTCTCAAAATTTTCCAAAGATGAGAGAAGAGAAGAGAAAGGGATCTCAGTGTACAGGATAGGAATGTGTACACATCAGCATTTCATGGCTCATGCAGCTCAGTCACATTAAGACAGACAGGGACTTTCCAAAATACAATTCATTTGTCAGTAGACAGGTCTCATATTCACAAATGTATTGCATTCCTGATCTATGAAGTAAATTTTTCTTGTGCTTTCCAAGAGAATCTGGCATTCTCTCTCCAGATCCATGGCTACCTTGGTGTGCTCATCGTTGGGGTAGTTCCAATAAGACAAACTGCTTCCCTCCAGGCGGAACCAGCGCCGGTGCCATGCCCCAAAGCCGCTAACATCTTCAAACATGGTCTGGGCAGGAGGGGCAGAGTTTGTAACATCTGTTAAACTTTATAATACAAACAGATTTGGTACTTGATGTTCATTCTATCATATCCATGCTAACTGGGTGGAGACCAGTTGTGTACATCTATGTGACAAGTGTGCCCTAGTGCCTTGAGCAAGCGTGCAAGAAAACGCACGCACGCGCACACACACACTTCATACTCACCAGGAAACCGTGGTGCTGGACGTGGGAATGGCTCTGACACTGTAACCGCAGGTAAATGTTCCCCTCCAGGGGAGACAGGAAGGGCACCTGTGGAAAGGAGTATAGTTACCAAAGACATCCTTATACAGGTGTACTACAGATGGGACTGTTTGGCAGATGAATATGATGTATATGAAAATTTACAGTTGCAAGTGTGATGTCCATAGAGTTACACCATATGTAACTAACAGGTAAACAGAAGGGCAAGGGGGCAGGTACAAATACAATAAAAATTAGGCTGATACAGATATAAATGCATGTAGGCATTCCATAGATCTACAAAGTGGACAAATAACTTAGAGGTGCAAGTGGGTATAGAAGTATAATACAGTTTTAGTGTATAGTAGGCATTTCTGAAGCTTTCAGAAGTGTAGTACAGTGTAGCTGATGGGCAGGTATGTGGCAGGTGTGTCAGTGAGCCATACCTTGTCCAGGGGGAACTTGCTCTGTCCCAGGGAGTGCAGTGTAATTTTATGGGAGCCCACCAGGGAGAAGTTACTGGAGCGACGGGAGCTGATGGATGGCAGGGTAGTAGCTGATGGAGAAATGGTTCTGGTGTAAGAGAGGGTGTGTCCTCATCCCTCACTCACTCACTCACAAACCATTATTTAAGTTCAAAAAGAACAGGACTTACACGTTATGCTGTGAAATGATCCCTGTTAAGACAACGGAAAGTTGGGGAAAAAAGTAATTAGGAGGATGATTAAGCTATTTATTTGCTCTTGTCCAATGAGGGCTGAGATCAGCATATGGACAGGCACAGTAACCAGTGAGAGTCCAGGCTCTGGAAAATGGGATGGATCATAAATAAGGGAGTGGGCAAGCACTTACAGCAAGCGAATTGAGGAGCTTCTTCGGGGTCACCTGAAGACATAAGAGTCACTATGGGTTACAAGTTAACAACCCTGCAAAACTCTCACAAACAGACAGACTCACATATGCCTTAAAGAATTCACACACGAAACTGCAGCAGAAACCGTTACCTTATACTTTTTAGAGGGCCGTTCTATGTTGAAGTTATTCGCTGGAGTCCGAGACTGGGAGACACAAAACAATATTAGAAACCATCAGAGACTGCACCACTACTAGGGATATGACTAGACCAAGACCTTTGTGAATACTCAGCAGCTGATACTTCAAGATTGTCTGCTGCAGTGATGTAGAGGTAATTGAGAAAGTGAGAGTACTGTGTGAGGAGTAGAGCACACTATGGGTAATCTATTACCCAGAAGTTCAAGTGGCTATAACCAGCACATGTACACATACCGTCCATGCAGCAGCTTGACACTGGTTCTAAATGGTGCAATTTCCCATCCTAGCTAGCAGAGCCTTCAATCACACCATACCCGAGGCCCTGGCACTGCAGCAGCTGAACAACACGACTCCAGGCTATGAAATTATGCAAGAACCATAATGTTCATGCAGTGAGAGGAAACCAAGTGTGATGCTTTTCTGGTGTGTGCACACTTATATTGCCCTACTGCAAAATGTGAATGTTTCAGCAAAAATCTAAATGAGCTCATTCCTTTCGCTAACATCTCCTCTGTAAGTCAGGACACTGCCTGAGGTCCTCAACTTAGAGGAGAGGAGAGCTTCTTAAAACACTCCTGAAAAAACATACTTGGTTGAAGGATACTTTGATGTATCCTATCCCAGAAGTCTTTTCACATTTCTGAAACCTCATTGTCTTCAAACCAAGACAGACTGAAAGACAGTTACACTGAATCTGACACTACCAAATATTCAAAATAAGGAGGATGTGAGATGTAAAATGTTTTGGGATGGCCCCCCTATCCCCAGAAACATGACTGAAGACTACACCCCCACCACCACAGCTGTGACCTAAGACCACACCCCCACCACAGAGAGATTCTGCTTTACCAGAAAAACTGGGAGAGAAACGTAGTAATAACAGAACAATCACCCTTCTCACCAAACTGTAGACCTCCACATCAATCTGGAAACTGGAGCGAATGTCTTGCCTGAAACAAAGGAGAAGCAATGAGGGAATGGCGGCTTTGGCACAGGGGAGGGGGCTAAGGAGCAGACTGCAGTTGAAGGCTACGGATCATGTGGATTTGCTAATAAACACATTGCATACACATGTGCTTTTTCCCAACCCAGTTTGACCTGTGTCACACCCACTGCAAATCTCCCCCACAGACTCACAGATTCACAAGGAAGTGGTGACACATGTGACTGTCATGATTCATGTGGTGACTAGCCTTCGCTACTTTCCCACACTCCAGGGGCACTGGAGCCCAACACTGCTGATGCTGTCACAGGCATAAAAGTTAGCATATGTTCAATCCAAGAACCTGCAGGCATCTCACCAGCCAGGAGAGGTCGCTGTTGGCTGACCTGCAGCTATAGCTAGTAATGGCACAGCTGGGATGCACAGTTTCACCATGACAATGTGCTCTCACTCAGAGCCGCCCAAAGTACCACATACATAATCTAGGCTACCTATTACAGGTCCCCACTGGTTAGAATAATCATTTTGCAATGAAGTCATCTAGATAGCATTTTTAAAAGCAATGTTTTTGCATCACCTTCAAGTTATACATTTTAATTTTAATAACTTTAATAATTTAACTAATTTGACTGTTTTTGGTAATTAGAGAAAACCTAGAATAATGCAGGTTCATACAAATATGTCTATGTGACTGTGGGTGTGGGTGTGGGTGGGGTGGGGAGGCTAAGTAACTGAATACTTGCTTTTAAAAATTTGACTGATGGGGGCCTTTAAACATTTGCCCTACACATGAGAATAAGGGTAAGAGAACGTGGTGGGGCAACACTTACAGGGTGATGGAAGTAGGAAAGGAAACTGTATCCCCATTTTGGACATCTGCCACTGTGGCCAAGGGCGTGGCCACAATGCTACAGGCTCCATAGCGAATCAAAACAAAGAAGTAATGTGTGGGCTGTCCTGTGAGAGGAGACAAAAGCTGACTGGAACCGTATGATGCCTCACTGTGATGTGACACCCAAGCACTACGTAACCATGCCGTTTGAACTGATGACCTGGAACTTGATATGTCACACACTACCTGTGCGCATGCGGGTGGAGCAGAGGTACTCCACCTTGAGGGGCAGCTGCAGGTTGCTGATTGTGACTGTGCCCCTGCAGGGCTCTGGGGATGGGACGCGAGGGTTGGAGCCACCCTCCTGCATGCTCCCCTCCCTCAGCCGGGACACCTCCGCCAGCAGGGCTGAGCGCTTCTCACCTGGGACGGGGGTCCAGGTATCAGGCAACAATGAGGACAGCAAGGTGAGAGTGTGTGTGTGTGTGTGTGTGTGTGCATTTGAGAGACAGAGAGGAGAAAAGGAAGAGAAGTCCCCAAGCAATAGGGGTAGAGAGGAAGTAGGTAAGTATCATATAAAAAGAGAGAGATGTGATAAAGAATGGACATAGGGCAGTGGAGATGGAGGGATAGAGCAAGAGGAGATGTAGAGAAATGATTCAGTCATGGGAGGGCTTTTCAGTGCGACTCACAGGACACCAGCAGTAGTTTCTCGGCCTCCACCTCCTCCAGCGAGCCCTTTCCGTGGCCCTGGTCTGTGCAGCAGTTCAGGGCCTGCAGGGTCTGAGTTATAACGCTCTGCAGCCAGGCCGCCTCCTCACTCAGCAGCTGTGTGGAAGGGCACAGCCCTGTCTCAGCACCCAGGGCCTCTCTACACAGTCAATAACAACCTCTCCTGGAGTCGAAGTTTGCAAATGGCACATCTGACTAAGATTATTTTTATAGTCTAAATAAAAACATCTCCTGTTAAATGCATATTCTGCAGGAGCGTACTTGCAACAGTACACTATTGTGGACTTACAGAGTACCATACAGAAAATCCCTCCAGGGAATTTGACATGTAGTCACATGATGAATTCAGTAAATCTGTTATCACATTTGTCATTGCTAAAGTGTCTAAATCAACATCTGGAGTCATTTATCATTTATATTTGCAATATCAGCATTGATATTTAAAGAAAAATAAATTAAATCAGATGTGAGTCATACTCATTTTGATATGAAGAATGTATGCAGAACATGTCAAGCTTTTTTTTCCCCAATACTGCTATAAATATGTGGGAGCAATATTTTTGATAAACGTGTGATCTTTTCAAAAGCTGCAAGAAATATTTGGAGACCATATATTGATATAGTTGAGTGGCTCCATGTTCTTGATACAGCAACTTTCAGAAAGGATACCACAAAACTAAATTCTCTATTGCAAAATAATAAACTATTTTCAACTTAATATACCATCAATGTTACCCATTCACATCCAAATGTGGCACAACATTTTGAATAAAATTCAAAGCACATGCAAATAAACACTATGCACATTTTGAGCATATTGATTGGCTCAAATTATTTTAACCAACACCTTACTATGGAAAATCTCTTACAGTCAACAGATAATCAGGGTTGTTGTTTTATGAGGATAAAATGTACAGCATGAAACGTAACATACATGTAACAAGTTTCAGACCTCTCTGAAAAAGCCTCCCACAAAGCAATGTTTACTGCACAATAGGGAAGCCATATTTGCAATAGTAGGCATCGTCTTTGATTTCTGAGAGTACGCCCATCCCCTCTACAAACATGGAATGCGTAATAAGTTTTTGATATCCAATCTGTCTGCCACAGCCTGCGTGATAAGGACTGAAAAAATCTGCATTATTACAATATAGCTGATGCACCTGCAATGCTTGGCCCCCTGCATTTAAAGTAGGCCAGAGATGTTCTGCTTTCTGCTCCTCCCAAGGGTTGATAAAAAAAAGGGTTAGAACAGGCCGAGATGTCTCCATTGAAAACTGGTGCCAAACTAGATGCAAGCTAGCCATTTAGAGGAACAGAGCTGCTTAGTTACAGTCTGGCACACAATGTGAGGATACAGTACAGCCTGGGCCTGCTCTACACCAAAATAAAAACATTTTAAAAAATAAATACAGTACAAATAAACAAGTCGCTCAAGCAAACTGATGTGGTTCTATAGACTGTTTATGCTACTCAACCCCCTCTCTGTCTGAAGCCTCCCCCTCCCCTTTACCGTGATCTTCTCCTTGATGTTGACCGGTGGCAGGGGGCGGGAGCTTTCAGGGGCGTGCTTACGCTCCACTGGGGTCACACTCTGCACGGCCTGCTGGGAAATCTGACTCTGTGTGCGATACGCATCGATGCTGTCAAAAAAAAAAAAAAACACACACACCACAACCCCTATTACAACACTATAGATCAGAACAATTCTTTATCACAATTCTATTTCTCCATGTATTTCTGTATACCTTTGTCTCTTGTATGGAACAGTGCATATACGGTTTCATAGATTTTGAACTGTCTATATTTGGTCTTTCTGTGCTTAATGTATTGTTAATGATGTCTACAATGTGATTATGCCAATAACCCTAAACTCTACCACTAATGCTAAAATGTTAACTGGTTTTTGTCTTGCAAAGAGGTTGTATCACACATATATTCTTACCTATAGAGAGGTGCACTGTCCACTACAGGTGGGGGGGTCAGTTCCTCGGGGTCAACAGTAAGGGTGGGGGATCAAACAATTGCTTGGAGGTCAAGCTCTGTCATTTTTTGAAGAAAGGTCAGGAACTACACGCACATACAGAACAGATGAGGCACAGCCTCACAGGACAGGAAGCATGTGACTCAGAGGGGACTCAAGTCCTGGAGGGCTGCAGTCTCTACAGATTTGTGTGGTTGCCTTTCAATCAGCTTGCAATTTAGGCCTTGGAAGCCAGGTGTTTAGAGTCTTTGGCCCATCAATGTGACATAACTTATGCACTTAAGAGCAAACAGACATACCAAAATCCTGCAGACACTCAGCCCTGCAGCACTGGAGTCTGACAGTGCAGGCTGAGCTGTTACTCACCAGGGGAGAGATCAGTCCCTCCACAGACTTGCTGAGGGGAGAGAGGATGCAGCTGGGTGGGATGGCTAGCAGCTCATCCTCACTGCTGTCCAGCTCTTCGTTCTCCTCTCCCTCCTTGGCCTTCAACGCCTCCTCCTCTTCCCCCTCCTGCTGGTGGTGGTCTGCCTCTTTCTCCCTTGGGTTTGGGTCTGTTGCACCGCTGCTGCCCACCTCCTCCTCTTCATCATTTTCCTCCTCTGTCATGTCCAGCACTCCCTCAAACATCTGATCAATCATCTCAGAGGTGTTCATCTCCTCGTGAGAGTCCAGCTCAGCCTCTGCGGAGACGTGGAGAGACACCACATGAACATTTGGACGACTATCGATACATGCTGGGAACTAGCGGGTATTACACAGAGCCCAAGAGTATCAGCATGTCCACCTGTGACAGTGTCATGATGTAGGCATGCCTGGAATGTGAGAAAGGCCAGGTGTGAGGGAGACTGCATACATGGAAAAAGCCAGGTGTGGTGTGAGATCAGGTATGCAAGAAACCCAAACAATGTGAAGATCACCAGCACTGCAGGGAAGAGATATTCATGCGTGACTCACCTGGTGTGCTCTGCTTCCTGCTGTCAGCCTCAAATTCCAGCCCATTCATCACTTCAGGCTCCGGGTCAAAGGTGACTTTGTTCTGGTCCAGATGGCTTGGCCCATGCTCATTGTCAACAGAACACTCCATCTCTTCCTGTGAATAATCTGATGACGCAACCTCTTGCTGCTCTTTAGCTGGGAACTCTTCCTGGTCTTCATTTGGAAGTTCATCTTCCTGTTGGTCAGGCTGAGACCCTGCCAGTTCTTGTGGGTCACTGGAGGGGACCTTATTTTCATGCATGCAAGACTTTGCTACTAAATGGGATCTGCCTGAAGGAGACTGTGCCTCTTCCTGATATTCATCAGACCACACCTCTTTCTGCTGATCACCTGAAGGAGATCCGATATCTTTCTGCTGATCAACAGGAGATCCTGCTTCTTTCTGCTGTTCATCATGAAATTCTGCCTCTTCTTGCTGTTCACCTGAAGAAGACCCTGTTCCTTTTTGCTGTTCATCTGAAGGAGATCCTGCTTCTTTTTGCTCTTCACCTGAAGGAGACTCTGCTTCTTTTTGCTGTTCACCTGAAGGAGATCCTGCTTCTTTTTGCTGTTCACCTGAAGGAGATCCTGCTTCTTTTTGCTGTTCACCTGAAGGAGACCCTGCTTCTTTTTGCTGTTCACCTGAAGGAGACCCTGCTTCTTTTTGCTGTTCACCTGAAGGTGATCCTGCTTCTTTTTGCTGTTCACCCAAAGGAGATCCTGCTTCTTTTTGCTGTTCACCTGAAGGAGACCCTGCTTCTTTTTGCTGTTCACCTGAAGGAGATCCTGCTTCTTTTTGCTGTTCACCTGCAGGAGATCCTTCTTTTTGCTGTTCATCTGAAGGAGATCCTTCTTCTTTTTGCTGTTTATCTGAAGGAGGCTCTTCTTTCTTCTGTTGTTCACCAGGAAATTCTGCCTCTTTCTCCTGTACACCAGAAGGAGAGGTGGCCTCTTCTTGCTGTTTGCCTGTGGTAGACCCATTCTTACCTGCTGGGGACTGGGGTTCCTCATGCTCCCCTATGGGACAGTGTGGCACACTCACTACCAAAGCTAATAATTCCATCCCATTAAACACCCCCTTTAGAGCTGTGTGCACAGCCTGACACAGCTCTCTAGTGGTTCCTATACTAGCTGAAACCCACCTGTGTCCTTCAGCTGAAGCTTCTTCTCTGGGCTGAAGGAAAGGTGTACCTCAGGGACAGGTATTGAAACATCAGTGCACTCATCCAGGTCAGGTTGTCCTTCAGAGTTTCCCGCCTTCTCGGCCTGAGCACTGGACTCCAGCTGTTAGACATGAACAACCATCATATTAGCATGATAATCCAGGCGATGGAGCCTACTGCACACTGACACACCGTCAGTGTGTCAGCTCCTACTTTGCATGAGTATAAACACAGGCACACACTGCCTAAACATGCACAGATGTGCACGCACACACAGACATAGAGGGTGCTGGGAAGGGGTGGGGGTGCAAACCCTGCTGCAGTGAAAGATTTTAACCCCAATTGCAACAGGAGAGGGAAGCCAAAACCTGCTCATTGCACCACGACCAGCACCCGTGACCCTATACAGCAAGCCTTTTAGTATGATGAAGGCACCCCCCAAAAATCCTGTGCAAATCTAAAACTCTCAAAGGCCAGCACTGGCCCACTCACATCCCAGGGTTGAAGAGGGGGCCATTGCAGTCTGCAGCTAAGGCGGGACACTTGGGTAAAGGCCTGGGATGAGGTCATCTTTAGGCAGAGTTAAAAGAAAGCCTGTGTGACCTGGCTGATCTTCTCTGACACAGAAACCATCATAAATCTCAAACTCCAAGCCTGGAGGTGGCACTGCCTGCTGTATTTCAAAGTGTCTGAGTGCATAATTGCTAAAACCTGGAATTTTAAGTATTTGCTGCTTGCTAATTCCTCATTTTAACCTCATAAATATCAATTTGTCCTGAAGAACAAAGGTTATACCCAATTTAGCTGATCTTCGACTGATCAAACAAAACCACCATACAAAACCTCAGCATTTCTGATTTATTATACAAATGTTTATCTGAATTTTTAATCAATGTGTTCCAAGTATGATGCACAGTTTATATACTTTTGGATGAATCTGAACGTTCTGAAACGGGTCATGTTCAGGCTGTGGAGGGTCTCTAAATAAATTAGCCATTTACTTGCCCGACTATCAGAGGCAGAGCTGAATAACTCGTAAGGTAACCTATTATACTGGTAAACTCGTGGCTTTCATTTTAACAAAAGGCGATCAGTCTTGTGTGGATATATGATGCATCTCACTGTTCCTATAGCAGTAGTTTATATCAGTTTTTATGTCATTCATTACTTTTAGACATGTATTCCAGATTGTGATTTCAAAGTAAACCAGAAATTGTCTTGATACTCCTTGCACCTTATTTCCTACTTTTGCAAGTGATTGAAAGTAAATCCCTAAAACCCGCCTGACTGCTCTGATCCTTGTGCTACATTATGGTCTCGCATTGTCAAGTCAAAGCTTCACAGGAATAATGTGACTGAGGCTTCAAAGAGGAAGGGAGGGTTATACTTTAACTGTCACTCGAGAAAGGGGAACTAACCTAAGATGAATAAAATATTGTCAGTTTTATGTTTTCCAATTTTCTCTTCTCCCAAAATGAGCTATATAATCAGTCGCACCACAAACCTCCTGGAGACTCAGGAGGAAGCAACCGCACACGTAAATACTCAGAATTACACAGCGACTACCATTCACTACTTTGTACACTGTGACACAAATCACATTTGGCCTTGGAACATCAAATCAACTTGTGTTCAGTTCTGGAACCTGCAGTTGACCGGCTGGCCAGGGGAGGCCGCAAGAGAGCGAAGAGACTGAGGAGTTTAACTGGCTTTTCCACAATGTCTACCCAGCGAAGCTGAGCCAAATGTTGCTTCATCGATACGGACCTCTGCTAATAGCAAAGCTTCACCACAAATACATGCCTTCACTCTATGTGCTACTTGAAGTCCCAAGGACAGTATTTTTTTCAGCAGTCAGTCAGTTATAAAAGTTAAACTTCCTGATTTTACTCACAACTTTACCTATCACCAGTATCACTGAAAAATCCTCTTAAAACTCCAACCATTCCAATGTTTCAACACTGAGATCACAACCAAAATGAAACATACCTAAAGTTGCAAAGCGATTTCAAAGTAATTTCAGAATACTGATTTACCATCCTCTACAGTTTTGCCTGGCATCAAAAATTAGCTGGTCAACTACATGTCAAAGCACTTGCAGTAAAAATAAAACCTATTTTGACTACAGTAATGCAAGTTAAACAGGAAGGTAGTGTACTTGTTGCAAATTCAGGTTAAGAATTACAAATTTGACTATATGTGTGTAAAATCTGAGCATGTGAAAAATCAATGATATGTCATGAGTGGCCTCCTTTCCCTGACCCCCAAAAAAACCCACCTCAGCCAGGAAAGGGTCGGACCAGCTCCTCTTCAGCCATGGGTTGTCACTGATCGACTGCGACCTCAGCAGGCGCAACTCCTGCTCACGCTCCTGAGACAAAAAAAAACAATTAATGTGATGGACTGAAAGGGCACAGTAAAGCATGATGATGATGGAGAGGTGGCATGGGTAAGGCAGGTAAAGGTAAGGAGACATGTAGCAGGTGAGGCAAGTAAAGGTGAGAGAACTGGAGAAGTGGGAGGTGTGATAGGACAGGTGAGATGAGAGATGAGGAAAGTAAGGAAGGTGGGAGGTGGCTGGACAGGTGATAGGTGAGCCTAACCTGGCGAATGCACTCAGCCCGGTTGGTGCTGGGGGTCATTGCTCTCTGTAGTTTCTGCTGTATGGAGCGTGTGAAGCTGGACAGAATGCGCGGCTGAGGCGTCATTAGGGAGGGGCTGTCTATCTGGGGCCGCGATTCGAATCGCTCGACCCGTGAGCGGAATTCTGCATCACCTGGGAAACGAGGGTCGGACGCCATGTTAATTCAGAGGACGACCACCTCATTCCAACCAGCATTTATCTGTTCATTTTTCATATGTACTGTACTTCATTTATTGTTATAGTTAATATTTAGATCCGACTTACACAAAGACCATGGGCTTGTACATTTCTATGATTGTGATTTCATTTCTGCTCTAGAATATCTTATGGTTGGCACTTCTTTTTAGGGAGAAATGGCAACAAAATTAATTTCCCTCAATAGGATGATGTTTGCTTGACCTGAGTGACAGAACAGCTCACCAATGAGGCGTAACTCCATCCTGGGACCCTCCTCCTCAGCGTGGGGGCCACAGTCCTCCCCACCTGGATCCGACAGGCACCGTGGGGCGGCAACTCTACCACCTTAGGACACAGTGCCACATGCTGAATTGACACGCTCGTCTTAAAGGACATGGAATGTGCAGTGGATAGTTATGACAGAGGAGATGAGCCACATTTAGCCTTGAGTGCCATGCTCTGTGCTATGAGCATGGTGAAAAAGGTGCCATTCAGAGCGATGCACCCACCCATATTTTTCTTTTGAAGGTAAACAATATTTTCAAACCAATCCAATGCAGATAGAAGGTGCAGGTCTAAGCTCAAAAGTAAAAACACACTACCATAAATCGTCCTCTGAGAAGCTGACCAGTCTTTACTACACCAGGGGCATGTCACTGATTGCTGCTACATTAAATGCCAATACTAACAGAGTAGGCTGTGAAATGAGCCAAATCATAACCCCCTGCATTGGTGCAAGTTTGTCCCAGCTTGTGTGTAAGTGTGTGTGAACACACCCATCTGTTCTGGCACATTCTTACCCCCCTGCCTCTGGGCCAGTGCCCTCAGTCTGGACTGGATGGAGGAGACGGCAGGGGTGTCCGGTTTCACCGATTGCTCTGCCCACCTGAGGCAGGGCCGCACAGGGGACCCCGCCCTCCGAAGCACAGGGTTCTGGTTCTCCTCCCCAGGGGAATGAAGGCAGAGACGCTTCACGCTGCCCGTGGAGTCTGCCACAAAGACACAGAAATTAGTCTGACAGGGAATGTTAACCTGGGGGAGATGCTGTTTGGTGGAATTATCACACTTAACCACAATTTTAGGGAACAGGAACAACATTAATGGTCAGATAATTCAGAGAATTCAATGGACTTTCATTTTGATTGGCGCACAGGTCTGATTAATACACACAGACACAGTTACCTTTGGACAGTGGGACATTTTCCTCGCTAGAGGACAGGGGGTCTCTCTGTCGTTTTAGACTTTTCCTGGCCTCACCCAGTCCTCCAGTATCCTCCACCTCTATTCCAAGTGACCCAGAATTTAGATTCTCTGTAGCCAGCTAGAAGACAGACATCAAGACAGACTTGACTACATTGGGATGGCTGGTATAAAATATATAGCCACGTTTTTAGGATTTTAACAAATCCTATACATGGTCTCAGCACAGAGTATATAGAATGTTACTTGTGTGACATTAAAGAGGCAAGCGTATTTACATCATAATTGCAAATAGTATGTTAAAATACCAGTGTGACTCTGTACAGTCATACTGCAGCCCTGCACAATTTCAAATTATTAGTTTCTTTGTAGTCATAACAGGAAAATGTTTACAGAGTGAAAAAAGGCATGACTAGTTGGTATCACAGTCACACGTATTGCATTAATGATAAGGCGTTACATTAATGCATACATGGCTTGTTGTTTCTGAACTTTGAACTTTGAGATGTGTACTTCTTCCAGCTAAAAGCATATAAAGCATGTGTTTGTGTGTTGGTGTGTAAATAATACACTGTATATTTCATTATATAAAGGGTTTAAGTACCATGACAGCAATTTTAAGTGATATATATCATAATGATCACTCACAAATGTCTTATATTGTGTGTTATTTTCAAGCACACATTCATTATCATACAAATAAATTCACATACATTTGGGTTTCTGGTTCTTTAATGCGTTCATTTAGTTGTATTCAGACCACTCAGTGGCCATGCTAGTTCGCTCTTTCTTACAGCCCAATCTTTAAGTAGGTCATGAAGGTTGATAACGTTTGTCTTTTTCAAGAATCTGGTTCGACCAGAGTGATGTTTACGCCCATCACGAAGAGAAATAGGGACAAGTGTCTTTCAAGCGCCAGTTCATTAAATATCATACGTTTATGTGCAATTTAGAGAATAAGGAAGTCGAATTATAAGGCGTATTAGGATTAATGTTCCCTCACTAAGTAGTGGTAGAACTGTTTGGTTGACTCAAACCCTTATGTATAGTAACCTGCAAAAACACCTTTGTTAATGAGCAAGAAAAAGTTAACCTGTTGCCGCCAGTAACAACTTACTCGACGTCTACCCATGAAACATTAAATAGCAAGCTATACTGAATTCAATAGAACAAAATAACATTCTGGGTTGTTAGCTTGATGTGATTGAAAAGTTGCTTCAACATACCTCATCAAGAGTATCCATTTTCAACGCCGGGCAAAAACCTCTTGCAACTTGTTGTATTTTTTCAAAAAGTGATTACAAAGCCCCACTTTCGCACCAAAAGTGATATTTATACAGAACTGTTGTGCAATCGTAAGAGATCCCAAACACCTCAAATATGAAGTAATATAAACACAGTTTTTAAGCAACAAGTTGCTGGCAAACTTGGTCGGTCTTCATGCACTTTGAATTTCAGCGCGTCTCTCTGCGGACACGCGCGCGGCGCAGAGCGTCTTCGGGCACGAGCTCCTTTTGCGAGGGTTCACGGGCATCAGAGAACAGGAAGCATTGCTAACTGCCGCTATTTTAGCGTTGACATCATTTCTAAATAAATTTAAAAAATAAGAATGCAAGTTTTCGTTGATACAAAAAACTGACAAAAACTTCTGAATTAATACAATTTCCCAATCTTTATATTGACTTTTGCTCTGTCCCATTCACGGTTGAATTTCGGTAGAAGTTTATTTTGAACGGTCATTATTAGAAGAAAGTTCGAGTAGTATCTTTCAGATGCCTCTTTATACTGGTAGTAATAAGTAGATAAAGGAGATGTATATTTGCGGTTAATTATTTAGCTTACGATCAGCTAGTTTGCTGAATTTAAATGTTTGTCAACTCTGCACCACAGAAGGCTGGCTTTTGCTATCCAGCCTGTTCGTTTTTTCAAATGGTATGCTTAAACAGTAGAGCGAACACATTTTCAAAAGCCTGTATTGAAAATTGCAACACAGATACACATGCACTAAAACAAGGGCCAACGTGTGAAAGTAGAATCGATCTTTTCCTGTAAATCTTGATAGGCGATGGTGACAGCAGAGGGAGCCAGATACTCACTAGATTAATTTTGTAATTATGAAGTTGTTTTTCCAGGGTCTCCATCGAATGTGGTAAACAACACGAGGAATAAATCAATAAAACATCCCGGTGTCTCTCACAGATGAAGCAAACGCGGATGTGATAAGTACTAGCATTGTGACAACGCATCTTACTTCTGATCGCAGTCTAAATATCAGAATCTGTGAGAAGATGAATCCCGTCCATAGCAAAGAGGAGGAAGGTGACGTCACACATGCAACTACTCATTCACATAAGCAGGCAATATTATGCTTTTATGGTGGTGTACAACTGCGTGAGAGATTGACTCATTTTGTAAACCTTAAGCCCCTACCCCAGAAAAGGACAAAGCAGACCACTTATTTTCAATTTTTAATATTAATAATGTACAGTTATGTGGTGGGTGAGACAGAGAGTAAGAGTTGAAAATGGTATACATACAAAAAAAAACATTAAAAAAGACAATACTTAAGTCATGTTCATGTCTACCAATAAAAAAAGAGCAGTTTGATCAGGGAATGGTTTGGGAATGGTTAGGGAATGGCTTGGGAATACTTTGGGAATGAAGACCACCATCATCATCATAGAATATTAATACAGTTCTGAATTCCCATGCAATTTGATTGACATCTATTCAAATATTTTCTATAAAAATATTTTCATGTTTTACCAGTAAATACTGCAATATGTTGGTTAAGGTTGGGTAGAAGTTGCTCATTAGTAGGGTTGTTTCACTGTTCTGAATATATCAAGCACACACAAGCACACAAACACCCACACACACATACACACACACACACACAGAAAATGACTGCTGGAACATGACTGACGCCAATTTCAATTCAGTTTCCACACATATAAACACTGTGTTGCCATACTGTACAGTGTAATCAGAATATTGATAATAACTGGAAAACCTCATTTCAATTCCATGAATTTGTCTCAACTTCCTTTGCAGTTTTACAGTATCTCCAAGACCAAATAACATCTGAAAGAATTTTAGCTGGTTAGACTGTTATTCTGTTATATACAAACTGCCCTAAGAGAGCATTTGTGCACCTGTGCACAATGTGTGTTTTACCTGTTGCATGTATGTGTGCGTGTGTATGTGTGTGTGTGTGTGTGTGTGTGTGTGTAAAGGTCAGGGAGCAGGTCAGGTGGCCAGTGGAGGAAAAGGGAATGTAAAAAGGATGTAAGGGGTAGTGTAAAATCTGGAAGACTCTCAAAAGATTTTTCCCTTCTTCTTATTCTTCTCCATGGTCCTGTAGAGGGAGAGGGAAAAAGGGGAAGGAGAAATGGTTACTTCTATTAGCTTCAGCTTTGTAACTGATGAGTGTGTATGTGTGAGTGAGTGAATGAATGTGGATGTGTGTGAGCTGAGGTAGGCGTGAGTGTATAGTTATGTTTGGGTAAACGTACATGCGTTTGTGTTTGCACTTGTTGCTTGTGTTTGGATGAGTGAATGTGAATGTTTGGGTGAGAGAGTGCATGGGTGTAGATGTTTATGTTTGTGAATGTTTGTGCTTGGATGAGTGAATGTGAATGTTTGGGTGAGAGAGTGCGTGGGTGTAGATGTTTATGTTCGTGAATGTTTGTGCTTGGATGAGTGAATGTTTGGGTGAGAGAGTGCGTGGGTGTAGATGTTTATGTTTGTGCATGTTTGTGTTTGGATGAGTGAATGTGAATGTTTGGGTGAGAGAGTGCATGGGTGTAG
The DNA here is from genome assembly GCA_022829145.1 of Albula goreensis. Classification (NCBI taxonomy): domain Eukaryota; kingdom Metazoa; phylum Chordata; class Actinopteri; order Albuliformes; family Albulidae; genus Albula; species Albula goreensis. Next base: position 28,021,210 of record CM040755.1, read on the forward strand.
ATGTTTATGTTTGTGCATGTTTGTGTTTGGATGAGTGAGTGTGTGTGTTTGGGTGAGAGAGTGCGTGGGTGTAGATGTTTATGTTTGTGCATGTCTGTGTTTGGATGAGTGAGTGAGTGTGTTTGGGTGAGAGAGTGCATGGGTGTAGATGTTTATGTTTGTGCATGTCTGTGTTTGGATGAGTGAGTGATTGTGTTTGGGTGAGAGAGTGCATGGGTGTAGATGTTTATGTTCGTGCATGTCTGTGTTTGGATGAGTGAGTGAGTGTGTTTGGGTGAGAGAGTGCGTGGGTTTAGATGTTTTTGTTCGTGAATGTTTGTGTTCAGGTGAGCGTGCGCGTCTCACTTTGAGGCGTCCAGTCTCTGTTGCTCCACGCGCTGCTGTGCCTCCCAGTTGGTCTTCTCCTCCTCAAACTGGCGCCTCTTCTCCTCCAGCTCCTTATACTGCGCCTCTAAGTTCTTCTTCATCTGCTCATGACGACGCTCCAGCTGAGGAAGAGGATGGAGAAGCTCAACCAATCACACACAGTACACAGCATACAGATGCTCAGACAGACACATCACATACATGAATGCACTCATATACACAAAATCACTTACTTGACTACACACACTACACAGAATCACTCTCTCACATGTTTAAATATAAACACAGACAAATACACACTCATGTAGGTATGAACAAATGTGTGTACACACACACACACACACACACACACACACACACACACACACACACACACACACACCTCTGCCTCCGAGTCCTTCAGTTTTTGTTTCTTCTCTTTGACCTTCATCTCAAACACCTGCTCCATCTCGGTCTCCATCTTCTTCATCTTCATCACATGCTCTCTCCTCTCTTCCTCCATCTGTGCCAGAGGGCTCCTGAACACCAAGTGTGAGAATAATCAGCATCAATGAGCCAAACAGAGCTGCCAATATATTTACAACACCTGCATTCAATACATGAAATTACACTACATTTGTCTGCCACACTGTACAGTCCATATATAGGGCACATGTCCGAGTGTGACTCAGTCTGTATCGTACTTGGTCAGCTGGCCCTTGGCTTTGGTGGCGTCCACACCGTTGCAGGTGACGGCTGCCAGCTTCTTGCTGCGGTAGTTCTCATAGTGGACATTGTTAGTCACGTCCTTCAGATCCTGCATGTGAGTCCTGTGGAGGGGGAGGAAGGAGGAGATGATGTTTACGATGTACTACCTCATTATTAGCTGGTCGTTTGTATCAGCTGCTACCCATGTGATAATGCAAGTTTTCTAAAAGTATATAACAATATTATACTTGAGCTGTTTTGGGGATTTAAACTGATTAAGATAGAAAACATGTTTTCTAGCATATTCCCCAGTCTCAAAATCTAAATACGCTTATAGAGCTTACTTCTTTCGTGAAGTAAACAGGTTAGCTGTCGCTAAGCTAACCTGAATTTTAATCATGAAACTAGCTGCATTACAATGTATCACACATCTAGTGCACTAATCAAGAGCAAAATGGAGGTCTCACATGGAGATGAAAGTACTCTTCCCCACAGCTCATTCAGTTGATTTTTTCATTGAAATTTGTACCCAAAAGGAAAGTGTATTTGATTGTTATTTGTACATATGACAAGTATTTACATTATTCATTCATAAAAGTCATTTAAATATCATGAAAGAAAGATGTGTTTGGAGCAGATCTCCTCCCTCCTCACCTGATTAGCATGTTCCTCAGGACGGTAAAATCGCAGTGCTCCCCATTCTCCACTGAAACAGGAAGAGGAAGAGGAGGTTTGTTAGGGGTGGGGCCACCTCGTAGGTAGGTGTGAACATAGAGCACACGGACAGTCAGGCAATTCACTGGTCACCCGGGATTCTGGAAAAGGACCCCCGGAGGCTCCGAGTGTGACTTACACACTGCCGGCATTGACACTGGTGATCCGCACAGACCAGGGGACGCCAACCCCCTGCCACCGTTGGGCGTCGCCTGCTGTCACATACCTGCGTGAAGAATCTCCTGACGGGACAGGAGGGGGCGGGGCCTCCGTGAGCATGCGAGAGCCCAGGCCACGCCCCGGTCTGGGCCCGGGTGGGCCTCAGAATCTGGCTTTCCACTCTGACTGCCTACTGCGATTCAGAATGGTGGGTTACATGGCGTGGAAATGACTCAGCGTCAACTTGGAGAGGGGTGGGGGTGGGGATGGGGGTGGGCTCATGAAATGTTGCTGGGTTGATGGGGGGTGGGGTTTATGGACTCATAGAGTGGTTGGGTGGGGTCTACAGTGCTACCAGGGAGATGGCAGCAAAGTCCTGATGATGCTCTGATGTCTGGATGCCTCACTGTCTCCGCCCATAGACTGCTGCTGCTGCCGCTGCCGGTGTTGGGGTTGCAGCAGGCTGGGTGGGGCTGGGCTCAGACATTTGATCAGCTCCAGAAAAAACTTTAGAGGAAGAGCATGGCAATCCAGACATTCCTTCATCAGGAATTTGAGGCCAGTGCAGGGGTGTGTGCGTGTGTGTGTGTGTGTGTGTGAGCATGGATAAATATGAGGTGGTGTGTGTGTGTGTGTGTGTGTGTGTATTCGTTTGTGTGTAAGAGTGGAGCAGGTTGGGAACTGAAACATGCAGTAGAGGACAGACAGAGCCTGTGAAACATGAGTTAGTGTGGATGCTCCACAGTTGGAACACCATCAAAGTGGAACTGCAGACATCGCCTCTCTCTCAATGAGAATTAGCACGGCACTGTGACCTCTGACCTATCGTCACAGCAACAAAAAGGTGAGGGGGGAGGAAGGCCTGAGGGAGGAGAGAAGCAGAGATGGGTTTGTTTACCAAAAATGCCCTCTGTCAGTCATGGAAAAGCAGAGACAGAAAGGAAAAAAAGAGAAAAAAGAAAGAAAGAATGAAAACCGAGACGGATAAACAAGTGTTTACACACAAGAACAACTGAAAATCAAAAAAAACATTTGTTTTTTTTTCAACGAGGAGTAAAAGAAACTAAAGAAAGGAGAGAAGAATGAATCCCATAGTGAGAGGGAACAGGACACAGGAAGGACTACAATACCCATAATGCACCCTGTCCCCTTTTCCAGAATCCCTGTCAGATGCTATCAAGGATGGGAGTGTGAGGTAGGCATTCTCAGGGACCATGCAGAATATCTCTTTTACAGATCCATAGACGTCCACCATTTTAACCCCCCAACAAAAAACAAACAACACACCATCTACCAACACCCCACTTACCTTCTGCCACGCCCCAGGGGTACTGACGACCTCTGACTTTCCGGCCATTGACCTCGATCACCACATTGCTTCCAACCACAGCAAGAGGCATTCTCTCCTGTCAAGTGAGGGTAAGAGGGGTGTTGATAAGATATTCTCATGGCTATAGATACTTGTATCAATCTGCATTTTTGTGTAAGAAATTCTTGTTTTTCTAAATGGAATTCAAGTCAAACAAAGCTGGCATACTGTTTACCTAGAACTTAACAGAAATACTGACTGAATACTGAGGCAAGATTTCTGAGCCAAGAGAAGCCCCACTGACTTCTGGGATAACAAACTGGTGTCACAAATACTTTTTTTCAAATAAAAAGCACAGAAAATTAGTCCACATGAACAACACAAATAGTTGTGAATTATTTCAAACTGAACTGTGTGGCACATGATTTCAGTGGTAACTGGTACCAACAAAATTTGGACAGTACCTCCAATGTCCTGAAAATTTGGTATTCATCTCTAGTCATAAGAGAAAAGTCAGCATAAATTGCTGAGCAATTCTATGTTTAAGGGGGTGGGTGGGGTGCGGTACCTTGATTTTGCGGATAAGCTTGCTGTCCTCGTCGTCCTCTGTGTCAGGAAACTCATAGATCTTAATCTTGTGTTCCTGGATTTCCTTCATAATCTGCAGAGGAAGAACGAGTGAACAGAGTTAGAGCAGGGATCTCTGAGTCACGTCCTGACCTCTTTTTCGCCTGATTTTCTTTGTGTTTCAGCACTGAAGTGCTTAATTTAAGCCACCGATTGGCTAAATTGGCTGCTGTCTGAAAGGAAGGAACCAAAAACCTGCTACCCTCCAGGAATTGAGTTTGAGATTCCAGAGTCTTCAAGTGCTCATACGCAAGCTCTCTCTCTCTCTGTCTCACACACACACACACACACACACACACACACACACACACACACACACACACACACACACACACACGTACTGTGTACGCACTGAGACCCACCTGTTTTTTGAAGAGCTGGCACTCCTCAGGCGTGAGGGTGTCGGCCTTAGCGATGAGGGGAATGACGTTGACTTTGTCATGGAGCCTCTTCATGAACTCAATGTCCAGAGGCTTCAACCTGAGGGAGAGAGGAAGCCAGGGTTACACAGGATTACAGTTTACATAACCCAGCTGCTGTCAGAGCCCGGCCAGGACAGTCACCAGACCACTGTGTGTTCTGAACAAAGCCCTACAACATTCAGGACACTTTCCCCACTGAGCATACAAACAAACACAGAACATCGGCAGACACACACACACACACACACACACACACACACAAGAAAACACACACACAGACACACTCCCTCCAACAGAACTCTGCCCCAATCTACACAAAAGCACAGCTGATATCTGCCCAATAGACCAGAGCAAAGGAGACAAAGATGCTCTCTACTCTTTTAATGTTCCCTTTATACAGAGAGAGAGAGAGTGAGAGAAATGGGGGGGTGAGCTTGTATTTCCTCAGAGACACTTTCTCTTCTTCCTTCTTTCAGGTGGAGGAATATGCAGTTCTTTGGTGTGCAGGGTGGGGTGCAAGTGGAGTGGGAGAATTTGGGGTGTATATTGGGTTTGGGGACAGGATAGATGTTCCAGATAAACACACCGTTGCCGAATGTGAAAGGCCACAGTAGTTACACTGTGAGAGTCTGAGTGACACACAGGGGTGGGGTCAGGAGGCATGGCTCAGGACAGAGCTGAATGATACTATCGTCACATGAAACAAAGCAGATTCATTTGGCCATGAAGATATCAGTTTGCAATTTTATATAACTACCATTGTGAGAGGGTACGCATACTGTACAGTAAAGTCTTGTTCTACATTTTAAGGTCCAGCAGAGCTTTCCTTCATTGGACAAAACAAAAAAATCAGAGGTAAACCAGGATATTTCTGTTTTGGAACAGACAATGCATTCACTCGAAAATTCCTAACAAACATTGACCATGCTGCAAATTTTTCAGCCATTTCTGCAAACACCATGAAAGTAGCTTTGGAACTGCAGAGTCTGCTCAACACAAGGCAGGACACTCCAAGGGTGCTTCTAGAGAAACAACACAGAAGAGAGCTGGAATATTTTATGTGGGTGCTTAAAATAACTTCTAATTTAAATCTGAATTGGGCTGTGGTGAGCTCTGAGTTTCTTTGACACAAAACAACCACCCAGTTTGCCAAGCTGTTGAGCTGTAAGTAACTCACGCTGCAGTCCAGGGTCCTAAAAGGATTGTGGGTAATGGAGCACTGTGGAGACTGGGCAGTGATTGGCTGGATCAATAGTGAAAGCTAGCAGGAGACTGAGCACACTCTCCACATGGTGCAGTAGGGCGCTCACACACTTGTGTGTTATATAACCATGTGGGCTGTTGGCAGGACTTCTCTTGGCTGCACCCACCCACACATACGCACATACATATAACCGTGTGTGTGTGCACGTATGGACGTCGCGCACGCGCACACATACGTGCACACACACACACTGCTCATCAATCCAGAGCCAACCCATAATTTATATGACATCCACAAATGATTTATATTCAGTCCTGACCTGATTCTTCGACTGTTTAACTCTAAATAGTAATATTTGTTTTTATTTTCATATTCTTCAGTGTATGAGAATTTAATTACAATTATGTCATAAAAAAGGTGCAATATATGGATGATAATTTGATTTAAAATCATCCTCAGAAAAAGATCTGGGTCTCTATTTCATAATGCATGTCAGTATGAGAGCTGGTCCAGGATCAGACATCCCCTGTACTCACACTAACCTTATCTATCATAAGTGAAAAGCAATACAGACCCTAAATCAGTCTCCCACACTCACACACTTCAATAATACAAGCCCTGAATACAACAAAAGATAGGAAGGTGCATTTGAAAAAAACATGAACATATCCCTAACCTTATCTATGATAAACTGAAAACTAGAGAAGGGGAGTATTCAGAAAGACTAACTTTTCTTGAATGAATTGCTAATTACCTTCCCTCCCCAAATGATTAAGACATGAGGCAAAATATGGATTATTGAATAAACACATTCCTAGGGTTAAAACAAATGTATTTTTAAAGATTAATGACATCCCAATTTGGTGCCAAAAGAAATAGCAATACTAGATGCAGAGGTAGAATGTTGCCGAAGGCAAAGCAGGCAAAGCAGGCAAAACAGGTAAAATAGGCAAATCTATGCCTATGTCTGAAAATAGTGAAAATGGATCACCATAACCGTAAAATAAGGACCATGATTTTTGGACTGAGACAAAAATTTATTTTCTCTGCTTCCTTCTCACTCTGCTTTGGCAGTCAAGCCAACCTCCCACACCAGCACAAGAATGAATGACAGCTGGTAAATGTAAGAATGAGAGTTAGAGTTTCACCCTATTTTAACATATTTTAAACGGTCCATTTTGACGTGTACTGATGGTGTTTTTTTTTTTTTTGTGAGTATGTGAAAGAAGTAGATACTGCGTGTGAATGTAAGCATGAGCTTTTGAGTGTCTATCTACATATATGTATATACATACATGTACACATGCACAGTTAGGGGCTAGTGGCTAAGGCACATGACTGGGACCCCTGAGGTTGGTGGTTCAAGACCCAGTCTAGCTACAGCAAGAACGCCATTGCTGTTGGGCCCTTGAGCAAGGCGCTTAGCCCCACATTGGTCCCAGGGGGGATTGGCCCATGGTTAGCCTAATCAGCTGTGAGTTGCTTTGGATAAAAACATCAGCTAAATGACTGTAATGTAATGTAATGCAAACTTGTGTGGTATTGGGGACCATCCTGGCCCATGTCAAACTCCAGTGCACTTCCTACCCATGTCCAGAGGGGGCGATGAAGTACAGGCAGCAGTGCACCCTGTTATCTGGCATCAGCCTGCGGTTCACCCTGGACTCTGCATTCAGGAAGTCCTCACACTTACTGTCAATGTAGTTAATGACAGGCTGCCAACTGGAGACAGAGGGGAGTGGGGGAGCAGGAAAGAGAGAGGGAGAAAGAAAAAGAGAGGGGGGAGAAAGAAAGAATGATCAACACTATGCTTCCAAGTTTGGTAAAATAACAGAATAAAATGTAGGAAATAATGAATATGGATTCTGCATTCTCTCACTCTCAAACAAACAAACACACACACTCTCACCAGTTACTGTTGTCCACTGCATCTCCAAACCCTGGTGTGTCCACAATGGTCAGAGTGAGCTGGACCCCACCCTCCTTCACGAGCACTTTTGACTGTTCCACCTTTAAAATGGGAAAAGATGGCGCAGAACATTAAGCACAGTGGATAAGATCATGCCTGAGACAAACTATGCACCCTCTTACGCAAAAAGTGTACCGACACTGTACATCTGGCTGGAAAATGCAAACCCATTCCATGTTTATAAACCATCTCTGGCTTCTATGACAAAAATGTGGGGAAAAAACACCACAGAGAGGAGGAGCAGAAGTTTTGCACACAAGCATTTTTTTTTAAGGCCTGTGTAAAAATATTCTCCCGGCAGATCCACCCGTCCCCCCAGGCCGGCCACAGCAGACAGCCACACATGGCATGCTTCTCCCCAGCCTGACTGCCAAATTTACCCTGCGGCTTGGAAGGCCCTGCGGCCCCTCCCCCCTGTGTCTCACTGCAGTCCTTAGCGGTCCCTAGTGACATCCTCAGGCCTTCGCTGCGTACTGGAGGTCTGTGCAGGTGTGTGAGGATCACTGTGCAATTAGTGTGCGTGTAAAAAAGTGAAATATGAATTACTTCAGGGAATATGGAAGTGAAAACAGAGCAGTGTATCCATGCTTGTGGATATATTGTTTGTGTATGTGTATTTGCGTGAGTGCATGTGTGTATGCAAGTGCATATTCGTGTGTCGTGCCTGTGTGTGTGTGCATATGTTCTATATACAGCCATATCCACACACTTCTACATTCTGACCTAGGGCACTTGGTTTTGGGGTTTGGTGGAAAAAAAAAAAAAATCACATTGGGGTGTTGAGATTCGTGAGAACATTCCTGGTCCTTCCAGTGACCCCTAATGGCCTCTGGAGGAATTTGGAGACCACCCCTCCTCTCTTTCCCCCCTTCCCCCCTCACCCTTTCTCTGATCTGCCAGATACCGTTCTGCATCCCTTCTTCTGTTTACCAAGGCCTTATAAGGAAATGCTGCGGCATGCTCCTCTAGTGATGTGTGTGTGTGTGCGCGCATGCATGCTTGTTGTGGTCCACTGTCTGTGTGTTTGTCTAAAATAATCTAGGGTAGGTGTCAAACTGGTCTGTGCTCAGTGCATGTACTTGGTATAGTGTGAGCTCCATCTGATTTTGATGTAGTCTGAGCTCTGTGTTGGTTTGCTCCTTTCAGAGCTGTGTGTATATTTAGTTCTGTGTAAACTCTGGAGGGTCTTGTTTCATTCTGAGGTCCATGTGTGTTTGACCCAGTCAAACGTCTGTAAGCACTTAAATCAAGGGTGTGAGCCATTTCACTTTGTAAGTCCAATAAAAAGTGTCTCCTAAATGAATGACAACCAGTATGAGATGACAATGTAATGGATTAGACAGTCTGCTGCATGTGTCTGCACAGAACGCAGCTTTGTGGGTTCTGAGAGCGTTTGGTTGAGTCTGAACTCAGTGTGTGACCTCACTCAAAGTTCAGTGTGCGTTTCATTCAGTCTGAGAGGTGAGTGGTGAGGTTTGCACAGGGTCTAGGATGGATTTGTCTTTGAGGCAGAGATACAGAATGGAGAGGAGAGAGGTGAGGGAGACGGTTGTGACTTACCTGCACCGTCTTCTTGATGCGTTGGGATGGTCCAGGGTAGTCTTTGGAGTACAGGTCAGTCAGGAAGAGAGAGTTGATGAGAGTGGATTTCCCCAAACCAGACTCCCCTGGGAAGTGAAACGCCACTCTGAGTCAATTCACAGAGTCTGATGCAAAGTGAAAGGCATGCTGGGAAATAAACACAACCCGAAAACAGCCCATGCACTGAAAACAAACCTCAGGCGTTTAATCTTCAGAGGTTACACAAACCTAATGGGTTTTTTATACCCCAGGCTCAGATCCCTGACCAAAAGCAGTGTCTGAGAGTAATAACCTCACCAGACAGTGCAATTACAGCTTTACAATGGACAATTCCAGTGAAATGGAACAGAAAGGTATAAATACCATTAACCTTGAGACAAACAAAACAAATACACACACACACACACACACAGACACAGACACACACACACACACAGACAGACAGACAGACACACACACACACACAGACAGACACACACACACACACACACACACACACACACACACACACACACACACACACACACACACACACAGACAGACAGACAGACACAGAGGCATTCTCTCCCTCTCGAACACACACAGCTCTTCCCGCTCTCCTCTTAAGCTTGCCTCACCCAGACAGACAGAAGGACTGACAGACAGGAAGTGTCCCCTCAAGAAGATTCCAAGAATTCCTCACACTGTTCACCCCTCTCTCACTGCCCCCATCATTCACCTTGCCTTTCTGCAAACTCGATCTGTCAACACTCTAATAGCCCCGAAATTAAAATAATAGCCCCAGGGTAGCAGCTGGACCAGCAAACCTGCCACACATCTACACCTTCCAACCTCTCCCAATAACCCTGCTTCAGACGGGTCTGTCAATGTCTTGTTTCAGGTTTCTCGTCTACCTCTGCCAGAACGAATACACAAAAGAGTTCTCAAACAGAGCTTCACAGCTGTGCAAGCAAGGCGGCAAAGTACGGCAATCTTACACCGTGTTGTTTGTAACCTGATTATTGACAGATGCCACGAAGTTGAAGGTTCCCGCTGCCTTTCCTCAGACCTCAGAGACAGACATTCTGTCATCACATCAGACCGTGACCTTTGACCTCTAAAGCAGTCTTCTAACATTCCACAAGTTCCGGTTAAACATTTGAACTCCAAAATCATTTTCAAAGTTGCAGCTTTCAGCAGTTCCGCTATGAGAATGTTTGAATAATGGCCCACTCTTCTCAGCACTGTAAATATTATCCTTATTATTATTTTTTTTTAAATAAGCACTTTCCCCTTCATGCTTCCTGAAGGATTAATTCAGTAATGTGAATTAAATTAAGTTGTTCTTTTCCAAACTGGTCTGGTTAAACATTTAGCTGAAACGTCCTCTCATGTGAACTGAAATCCAGCTGTGACCTGAAATGACCCCTGACCCCAAGGCTGGGATATAAGTTCAGTTTACCAAAGGGAACCCTCTGAACAGACCAGACCTGGAGTCAACTCAAACCTGCCTTGGGCTATTATACTTGGATTTTCTAAAATAATGAAAGAAGATTAAAAGTAATCCAGGACTGGGCAGAGTCCTGGAGTTTGAAATTGTGTTTATCACTGCCAAAACCACACAAAGTGAAAAATAATTAAGGCAGGATAATGTTATGTGGGTGTGAAAACTGTCTAACAGAAAAAGCCACTTTCACAACAGGATGTTAAGGCAAAAAAAGCTGAGATGTTCAACAGCTGTTGAAGATAGGAAAGTGTAAACTGTGTGTGGTTAATGTCCTTGTGCTGCAGTAAGACCTCCAATGCAGCAGGGGCAGGGTCCTGTATGGTGAGACACAATTGACCATAACATTATCTAGGGAATGATTCCTGGTCAATCCAAAGCCGAAAGTGTGCATGGGCTGTGTGTTACATGTGCTTCTCCTACACAGGGACTTCACAACTACCATGCTAGGCTGTGCTATGTAGAACTGATGGAGGATGTTTTAGCCAAGGCATCACTCTAAAAATGAGCTTTAGCACTGGAAACTAAAGTGGAAAAAGATTGGGGATAAAAACTGTTTACTGAACGGAGTAACTGCCGCTGAACAGATACTTTGCTACCTAAATAAAACTCAACATTGCGTGCATATATTCTTTTGTGAAACTGCAATTATGTACATTTTTGTACATCACACCTAGGTATTTTACAATGTAAATTTCAAACTATTAGCACATCTTTGGGGTTTTTTACATGAAAAAGGTTTTGGCCACTTCTGTTTCAATCTATCATCTGTGATCAGCACTTGATTCCATCGTGTTCTTGTCTAAAGTATGGCTGAATCCATAACACTGCTCAAAAGCAGTCAAAAATAGGGATGGGATATATAGAAATGGAGCATAAATCAAAAACTAGCTTTGTCCCCATATTTCATATTAATATACTATAGGGCCATCAGCATTATACAATAAGGGGTTTTGAAAAAGTACATGAAATATCAAAAGAAATTGAATCTTTGCAAAAAGGGGACTAAAGCAATTTGATGGAGGTTTTCTAAACATGTATAAAAGACAATATAAACTGGTTTGAAGCAGTTAATTCAAGTTGTTTTCTGTCCGGAAAACAAGAAGAGGTTAGTTCAATGTTAGTCACAATGGCTTGTTGGTCTAAGTGGTAGATCAAATCTTTTAACTTTATGTTGATCACAAACCATCACTGTGTGTGTTTGTGTGCTCATCTGATGGTGGGAGGATGTGAGTGAAATTTTTAGAAAAGAAATCATGAGAAAGGGACAGAGAGAGCGACATAATGAAAGAGAGGGAAGGCTAGTAAAAAAAGACAGGAAACTGGTTCTTTCCTCTCGAAGTTCAGGGAAAAAAGAGGAAGCCAAAATCCTGTGGTGTCTGTTTCAGTGAGTGACACACATGTGCGTGTACACACACACACACACACACACACAGAGCGGAACAGCTCCTCTCAGTACTGTGTCAGTTTCAGAGCCAAACGGAGCCCCACAGGGTTACAGTCACAGCTGCTTTCCATTTTACACACAAACTCCACTCTGACTTCTCTCTCCATCTCCTTCCTCAGCATCCATGGTCGCCCTCATTTACTGCACGCACACACAACCCTACCTAATCCTCCTACACCGAATCCGCACCATCGCGTGGACAGGTTACCATGGATACGATGCGTGGCAATGCTGATGTGAGGGAGGAGGGAGATGATGAACAGAGATACGACGATGCCTCCACTGCTTCTCTCACATAGACTGCACTGCACATACCAAGGCACACAGCCCATATTTCCCATCATGCACCAGCACCTAACTTCCCAAAGTCGTCAGCAGGACCACAAGTGAGAAGCCTCAGGTCTCTCACAACCCACAACCGAGCGACACACACACACACACACACATATATATATACACACACTAAACATGCAAACACAGTGTACAGAAGAGGTGGCTTTACTTACCAACCACCATCAGTGTGAACTCAAACCCTCTCTTCACAGACTTCCTGTACACCTGGTTGGGCAAGTTGGCGAAACCGACATACCCCTCCAGATTCCTCTGCTGCGGGAGAGCAACACATCATTACTCCATCATTCATGGGTAAAACACATGGTTCAGATGTCATTTGCTAAGGAAACATGTTGTTACTCGGTCATAGGCTGGGAAAACACTGTTGCTCTGTTACTGACAAAAAAAAAAAAAACAAGATGTTTCCACGAGCACATTGGCCAGCTCTGTGACCTGGGGCTATATGAGAGGGAGGGAGGGAGGGAGGGGGGGCTAGGCGGGAGTACTTCACAGTGAGAAAATCAATACTTTGATCAAACTATTTTCCAGACTGCCACCTGCAACACAGTGCAAATGGATAGCGTTACAGGCATCCTGAGATAAACAAATGACACGATACATCTGCCCGAATAGCTTTCCTACCACAGACCATCGGATCATACTGCCAAAAACCAAATTCTTCACCAAGTTCTTCTCACAGTTCTCTTGGCCATGACACGCACTTCACACACTCTCATTTGCACGCACATGCGCGCACACACACACACACACACACACACACACACACACACACACACACAAGCCTGGAACAAGAATCGGAGCCTGCTAGTTGTTCACAGAGTGCAACCATAAAGCAACTGAGTGACACAGAAGGGGTTTAGGAGGTAACATGTAACATGTAGAGAGAAAGACGAGGGGGTGTTGGGGAGGAAGGGAGGTAGCCTCTGTCCGTATTTACATCTCGTATAATGTCCATCATCAGGTTGACATCGTCATGGAGACAGTGCAGCTCAGTCCAGATGACAGCCAGCGCCTTCCTGATCAGCGTGCTCTCTTCCTCTTTCAGTCTGTCCTTCTCCATCTCCCTCCTCTCTCCATCTCTGCCCTGGCTGCTCCGCGCACGCTACAGCAGTCAAACACAATCGATCCGCTCCCCTCCCCGGGTCGGCCGCTCTCTCATGCACGGCCCAATGGAAAAAACTCTCCGGCCCGAGCTAATGCCACGTATCCATCCAGACCCAATCACCGGTCACCCCGCGGGGCCCTCCGGCAGGGGGGGGAAGGGGGTGATGTACAAAGACAGCCTTCACCACCACTACATGCCCCCCTGCCACCCCACAAACACATCCTCTTCTTCACACCCCTCCCCCCCGAAGAACACAGATTGGTTAAGTCCACAAACCCCCCGTCTGGTTCTTGAACCCGTGTCAAGCTGCAACTAAGATCCCTCACCCACTGAGCTACTGGAAGCTGATAACTTCAAGTCAACACAAAAACCTCCACAAACAATCATATGTACGCTGATACAAATGAACATACCACTGCACTGTCTCCCAACGCACAGAAAAATAGATACATGCTCACATGCAGAGCATACAGTATAGGTCATGTGACTTCACAGAGGTCATGTGCTTTCCAACAGTCCGGAGGCAGTTTCCATGCAGCTGCTCTCAGTGGCGGTTGCATAACGTTATCCTGACATCGTTCCTGTGCTCAGATTCTTGTTGTATAACTCATCTGATATAGTTTCATAGCTCCGAGCACCTGAGGCCCAACACATTATAGATGACTGTTGACATATCCGATCGATCAGTCATGCTCCACTGCGGGCCTCTATTACGGCATGTGTGCTCATGTGAATGTGAGCATGTATATGTGTGTAGACAAGTGAGTGCGAATGCGTGCTTGTTTATGGATGTACACTGGAGTGGGTGTGTTAGTGTGTATGCATAGTTGAACAAATGAGTGCGACATTTTTGTGTGTCTGTTAGCGGTTATATAGGTGTGTATGTGTGTTTGTAGGAGTGCATGGCGATGTAGGCTTGAGTTTGTGTAAGTGCATGTGTATAGCTGTGCAAATCAGTTTGTGCGTGTTTGTGTACGCATGTGTGAGTGTGTGTCTGTCTAGGAGAATGAGTGTTTCCTGTGTGTATGTATGGAGAATCAGACAAGGGAGAGTCCAGATCAGTCGCTTCTCATTTCCCTCATCAACTGACCCATGCTGTAATTTTTAGGAAATTAGGACAAGGAACCGTTGCAGAGTGTCTTCTGCTCCAAAGCGGTGCAGGAATTAGGCTGCTGGAAGGAGCCCGTGGTCATGTTTTAACCGATATGTCTCCTGTTTTATCAGAATGGTAAGACCTGACCTAACAAGCTGGTGATGAGGAATGAGTGACATCATCTACAGCTGAAGGGCAGCAACTAGAGCAGGCACAGCTGAGATGTGACGTCACGTCAACGTGTGCGTGCTCTTTTATTGATAAAGTCGCCATTCAACGAAATTTGATTCGCAAGTGAATCTCAGCTGTCAAGCTAAAAGACTGAACGGCCTTCTATACTTGTTACAGCGTCAGGAGCACATTATATCGTTCAAAATAAGTCACCTACTCGTTAAACCTCCAAATTAAATAGGCTGTATAATTACAAAATAAGTTAATAACGAATATATCTATGTATAGACAACAATAATGGCATTGCTTCGATTATTTTGTGTTTTCTTTCGGGCTCAATGAACAATCTAGTCGCTTGCATCTTTCAAGGCGCACATTAATATGCATGTCAACTACTCTCCGCCACTGTCCCCTCGCTTTCAATTTGCTGTCAAAAATGAGGCAAACAACACACGCCTAATATAATTTCATTCATACACATAGGTTTTGCAGATTTGGCACAATGCGTAATTTCAAATAAAACATAATTATGATATACATAAGACTTCGACAAAATGCACGACAGCTGCTTAAAACGTTGGGAAAAGTATCGATTACTAGTCCAAACAATACAGGCTACTTCATGTCCAACATGATAATTACTAGAGAGAGTCTACTTTGGTGCTTACGAAAATTATTGTACCCCTATAGATCTCATATTGTTAGCTGGATAGAGCAGCACCCGTCGTATGAGGCCCTACATTTAGACTCACATCCGTGGCGTCCCCTCATTGGGGAGGTGGGGGTTGGGGTCATATCTGGATATGAAATATCAGTGAATACAATACGCATGGCCAAGGACCGATACGTAAGCTAATTCCTGCAGAGAACATCACCGTACTCTCTAGGACCCCGGGCACGGAGCTGCAAAACGAACTTTCGACAAAGCATTGTTCTGGTATGCGAAAACCAAACCAAACGGAAGAATACAGATCTGTTTTTACATAGTCAAAAGCCTGTACTGGAACCACGCGTTTAGATGGGAAGTGCAGAAATTATCGTTTGAAATTAAACGGATACTTACTGCTATGCTGGAAACCGCAGAATCTGGCCTCTCGATCATTTTAGTGTGACGACACCCACCCAAATACCGAATAGATCAGGCATAAAAAACGAAAAAAAAAAACACCAAAAATAAAAGGGTAAAAGTAGCCGCTATATAAAAGCCCTGTTCTTTCCTCGCGACGCACTGGCTATGTAAACGAGACACTAGAACCACTGAAAGGTGTTTGAACAGATCGAAATGAATGGATTTACGTAGCAGATGTGCAGGTAACTCAATCGCAAGGGAACCACGGCTTCAGGGATAAAATGTTTCTGAGTAGCAATCTTAAAAGGCGATCGTCCCCTCCCTCAAACCCACGCACTGATTGGCCAAGGACAGCCTGGCGCTGTGATGTCAGACTGAATTAGCTGGCCTCAAGAAAAAAATATCGAACATAGCATTGTGGTAGATGAAGTTTTTACTACAATACCACGTGATCACGCGCTTACCACTCTGGTTACTACTCCACATCGAGTAACATTCTCAAACAGCCTCAAAACAATAGCACGCCGGTTGTTATATTATAAATTTGTCTGCAGATTTATATTTATAAAATGTATATGTGGATAACTGAGCTGACTGTAAATTGATTACTTTTCGTTTATAATCTACCTGAGCATAAAGATCATCCTCACGGCTCTGTAATTATTAATGTCTGCTTGATGTGGTTCCAGGCTTGATCTTGCATATCTGTAACTCTAAATATGACAAACTGATCATTAGTAAAAGGTGTTGGACAGGAGGCTTATATGACTTGATCTGGCACTGAAAACGCAATGTAAAGGCTAAGTGGTGAATGCGGTATTGGAGGCTATCCTGTGTGTGTGTGTGTGTGTGTGTGTGTGTGTGTGTGTGTGTGTGTGTGTGTGTGTGTGTGTGTGTGTGTGTGTGTGTGTGTGTGTGTGGTTTTGGGGTGGGGGTGGGTTGCACTATATGTGCGAGAAATGAGGCCATGTTAATTTCTTCTCAGCGCTAAGAAATTACACGACACACACAAATTACGCGCTACTCTAAATCACATCCTTGATACCTGTCTGTAATTTTGCTGCGTTTTAAAAGCCCAGAAGGCGGCCTGTTGGGTTGTTACAATGCAGGATATAGGGAATTCAACAAGAAAGAAAAGCCGCTTGTTGTAAAAATTGCCTGCTTGCGCCCTCTTCTGGTTTTAGTAAGTAAGTTGATTGGGCGTAAAGGTATGGTCTGCCATCTGAATATTATAACTTTAGCAGTCCCCTTCACAAATGTTTAATTTGGTCATTTCTCTGACCATAAACTACCAGGGAATTATTATGGAATGAGTATCCTATTGGGCTGTCTTGTTGCTTCATTGAACTGTATGATAGTTGTGCAGGTAAACATTTTCATTCATAACTGATAAATATGGAAACACAGTTTAAAAGTGCACTCATACATCACATATTGTGCATTTAATCTGAGATAGAAGAATAAAGAAACAGGTTATAAGAAAAGGTTTTATTGAAAAACTGGGAAAACACATTCAATTTATGAAACAATGTAAAGTATCAAATCTAAAAAAATCTTCAATTTAAACTTTAAACAAGAAAAGAAGAGAACGTCTGTAATAAATTAACAACATTCATTTCGGCCTTTAACTGGATACTTGTCCACCCATGTCCAAGATTCTGTCCTCTGCTATTAAATGCCCTTTCTCAGTATGTAACAGGTAGTTTGTTGATTCACAGTCTGTTAATGGGCTTCAGGCTGTTATTCAGCTGTAGGGGTAGCTTTGGTCGACCTTCTAGCGATCTTAACGGCCTGCGTGTTCACAAAGGCATCTGAGGGGTCCAAGCATATGTGTCTCCCCGCCTCTGTCACAAACCTGCAACGAGCCATAAAGAGATCCATTAGCAATGGTGAGGAAAACCACATACAGCTACACTTGAGAGAGAGAGAAAAGCCCATCATCGATGCAATCCAGTCTACAGGCAACTTGGCTAAGAATCAACACTGTAGTTTTAAAAAAAAACTAATATTGCAGTCTTTTTTTTGTTTCACAGTTTTGTTTCAAACTCCATCAATCATGTGATTAATCAGCCACTTCTATGTCAGTCATTTCTTCAATGTTATTTGTCAGCAGGATTTTTGTTAGTTAACCATATCTTCAATAAAATACCGATGCATGAGTGTTTGAATGAATTCAGAGTAAATGGAATTAGTTTGAACAATTTTAAATTTTATGTATATAGGATCCTCTGTTACAATGTGCCCCTGTCTGCTCCTCCTCCACATGCATCCCTGTTCAAATCAAATCTAAGTATAGTGTGTAGTGAGTACTGTTAACGCTAAGTAAGAATTGGATATATGCCAGTATTGTGAGTGTGGTAACCCTATATAAGGACTAAAAATGGAGGTATAGATACTCACACAATGGCTGGTTTGGCACAGCTGCTGCTAGTTCTGTAGAAGGAGACCACCTTCGCCAGTGGGACTCTCTTTGTCTCATATCTCATACAGCAGTCCTTGCCTGTTTCAGCGCTCTGAGCTACAGAATAAAACACAACACATCACTAAATATGACTGACACAGTATCACATACATACACACACACACACACACACACACACTTAAGCAGGTTTGAGACTCACAAGAAGAGACGAGCTCCACAGAGCAGAGCAGTGCCAGGATCAGCAGAGTGCTCATGTTCTTAAACTCTGAGTTCATCTTCACAGGAGCCTGCAAGCAGAGAGAGGAGCAGCTGGATGCTGGAGGAGAGAGGAGCAGCTGGATGCTGGAGGAGAGAGGAGCTGCTGGATGCTGGAGGAGAGAGGAGCTGGATGCTGCTCTCTCTCTCATATTTATACAGCAGAGACAGGTGGACATCATGGAAAGAGAAATTCCCCCTCAGATCTTCTCCAAATTTGTCTTCTATGAATCAATATTTAGAGAACTTTCTTCTGTCCTTCCTCTTTTCAGTGCTTCTCAGTAGAGCATCTTTTTTTTGTGGTATGTACTACAAACGCAACACCCACAAACAGTGCGGATGTGTTTGTGTATGACCATATAAGGTTTCTTCCCCCATCACTGTCAGATATTCTTTTCTATATTTCTATAATTGCATATACACGTCATATGCAGAAGCTGGATACAGAAGACCATTAAGCAATCTCAGACTACAAAAGAAAATAACACTTCACAAAAGATCAGCATTAACACACACATAATCACAAAAGACTGTTAGTAAAATAATACCTTGCAGTTGGTTTGCATGAGGCTGAGTTCACATTGCTCTTTCCTAATGAATTGATATTTTTGCTTGAGTGTCTCCATGTAATACAATGAAAAGTAGCCCATTCAATGCAAATGCAGTACTAGGTTCCATTAGCCTTTTTGTCAGCCTGTGTCTCCTTCACCCATATTGATATATAATGTAGTGCTGTCAAGAATAGATGTCCCCAAATTTAAATCATACGAGGCAACAGGTTTTCTGCATTTGATTTCACAGTCACAAGAAAGGTAAGTGTGTGACATGGTGGTACAATTAAATACATTATTAAAGACCATCAAACCCCATCCTGTAATGAGCACACTGTTGACATGTTGTCATGGCCAACATTCCCCTGTACTGTAATGTCATAGCAGGACATAGCAAAAGACTGAACATAAAAATACCACACCACAAAGCCAATATCATAAAGAGATATACATTTAATACAAAAAATTAATATTGAGACAACATCACTATACACAATATAACAAAGGCTGAGACCAGGGAAAATATGCAAAGATGGAGCTAAAATATTTTGCAATGGATTAAATGGACAAATAAATTATATTTGTAATGGAAACATATCTCTTTGAAAACGGGGATTTCTGTATGGGGGCGGTAATTGTTTTCACTTCTTAGATAGATTTGCTGGTCCATTTATAGAATTTTGTAGCCATGTACATACTCAGCCGCAGTCTCAGAGGAATAGTCTAGGCCTGAGCGAAACCATTTGAAGAAAGCAGAAGGAAGTATCGCACTGGAAGTTCCTCTTTAATTTTAAAGGCACTCTTCAGTTCTCTTCATTTGACAGTCACTGTGAAGAGTGAGACCTTTCTTCTTAACAGCTATAAATGGCTCTACTCTGAATCAGGTTCTGCTGAGTTGACGATGTAATCGCATGGGGCACACACAGTGGTCGATTTGTGGGAAAAAAAATTCAAGGGGGATGGTCAACCTCAGGGTGGAAGGATGGTGGTATAAACCCACATATTTTTATATTCATGTATAATCATTAGAAAAAAGGTAGAAAATGTACTTGTAACTAGTATTATTAATTCAAAACTACCAAAAAACTATCTAATTATTTACAATATTATTTTATTTATATGATAACAACAATGATTTTACTAGTGCGAGATTTCAAAAACAGACCTTTACACTATCACAACTGCATACAATAATAATAATAGCATAGCTAATATTAAAGAAAAGGGGACAGGAAGTGAGAGGACAGTTTTAGATGGGGGATGGTTGTGGGCAAGATTTTTTTCCAAGGAGGATGGCATTCCCCCACATCCCGCCTCAATTCGAGCCCTGGGCACACAGAAGGACAATGACGCAAACGTTAACACTCATGCACTCTCAATGGCCAGAAAATCAAATGATATTCATGAGACAGTACAAAATTAATGTGAGAAAGCTGTAAAAAAAAAAAAAAAGCCCAAGGAATAATTCACTGTGAAGAGACCTTGAGAAAAATCCTTTGAATTTCATTTTTTTTTTTTACATATATATAGAGTGACACAGACCAAGACCTGACTAATCAGGGAAAGATAAGGCCTAGACCAAAATCCAGAACAAGACCTGACTAATCAGGGAAAGATAAGGCCCAGACCAAGACCTAGATTTTGTTTTAAACTCGTAATCACACTAAGGCAAAAGGCTGAGAGTCTAAATGCATTTTAACCTCATAACGGAACCTGAATTATGTATTATATGTGTGATTATGCATTAATTGTGATCCTGGAGCTCTTTAAGTGATCATATTTGCTTCAAGAAAAATCTTTAGTCTTTTGACCTTTTAACTACCTTTTCTCCTTAATCTGCCTTTACTATCAAGCTCTGCAATTCTAATGGTATGTAATAAACAAATGTATTTATTGTTTTGTTAAATATGATAATAAAAAGTTAGTTCTGATCCTACATTGCTGCAGTAGAACCCAACGCTCTCTAAACGGATGCCACATGAATCCAGCCTGCATGTGTCCTGTGTAAGAAATGCGACAATAATCTGATGTGCTGTCTGAGATAAAACAAGCTTTCATTTTCACTTACACTCTGGAAGTTACTCATTTACAGTATTGCATGAATTAAGATGCACTACTGAGAACAGTGATACAAAGAGGAAGGACAGAGAAAAAAGGTGTGATCCTCAAGTAGCTGTGTCATGGAAGGCAAATTCACATGAAGTCAAAGATGATCTGAGGGGGAACTTCTCTTTCCATGATGTCAAACTGTCTCTGCTGTATAAATATGAGCAAGTCTGACATCTCTCCAAGCACAGCTCCTCTCTCCTCCAGCATCCAGCAGCTCCTCTCTCTGCTTGCAGGCTCCTGTGAAGATGAACTCAGAGATGAAGAACATGAGCACTCTGCTGATCCTGGCTCTGCTCTGCTCTGTGGAGCTCGTCTCTTCTTGTGAGTCTCTCAAACCTGCTTAAGTGTGTGTGTGTATGTATGTGATACTGTGTCAGTCATATTTAGTGATGTGTTGTGTTTTATTCTGTAGTCCACAGTGCTGAAACAGGCAAGGACTGCTGTATGAGATATGAGACAAAGAGAGTCCCACTGGCGATGGTGGTCTCCTTCTTCAGAACTAGCAGCAGCTGTCCCAAACCAGCCTTTGTGTGAGTATCTATACCTCCATTCCTAGTCCTCATACAGGGTTACTGCATCTAAAATAGTGCGATATTGTCTGTTCTCTCTTGCTATATGCACTATACTCACTCTACTCTATCATACTGCATTTATCCTGGGTACTCAAAATATGCTGAATTATGCTGAAATGCTAAAATGATGGTACTCAATAATTCAACAATGCAGTAGGTCACATTACTATTCATTAATGTTGTTTTTACCTCCAAGTTCATCTACGTGTATTTATGTTCATCATTAGTAACAGGGCGTTGTGTTTCTTGTTGTAGGTTTGTGACAAAGCGTGGAAAGAGGATCTGCGTGGACCCCTCTGATGCCTTTGTGAGCAGTCAGGCAGCTCGACTGGCCAGCAGGCCAACCAAATCCATCCCTACAACAATCAAAACCACACCCTGAGGCCTGTCTGCCCTCCCGCCAGGCTGTCAGCCAGACTTCCTGTTGTACTCGGAAGCTGGGAAAATCACAAACAGATACAAAGCTCTGGAAGCTTCCAATTCAGGTGGAAATCAGTGGATTTGAACTAGTGCAATATTTTTCTGTTATTTTATAATTGAATATTTATCATTTTGTAATAATAAAGATTTTTAATAAAGCTGTTTTATGTACAATTTTGTCTTTTTTCTTTATTCCCATTTTTATTAAACAAACAAGTGTGTCAGA
This sequence comes from Albula goreensis, assembly GCA_022829145.1. Taxonomy (NCBI): domain Eukaryota; kingdom Metazoa; phylum Chordata; class Actinopteri; order Albuliformes; family Albulidae; genus Albula; species Albula goreensis. The sequence goes on from CM040755.1 coordinate 28,043,525, forward strand.
AATTGTAAAATTTCTGTTTAGTGATGGGTTTCAGGAGCAGCAAAGGACTGCAGGCAGCCAATAAAAATGGCCATTACGGAGGCTATGGTGATGAGCCAACAGAGTCAGATGCTCTTACCAGGCTGCCACTGTTTCTCACATAACTACAGTCAAAAGCAGCCAATATTGAGACATTGAATAAAAAATATTCAGAAAAAAGTTGGAAACAGAAAGCTTGATCAAACATGAAGGGCAGAGGCAGAAATTTGTGCTGATGCAAGATCATGAGAGTTGTGCTGAAGTCTTAAACTCCTTGTTTCTGTCCTGGAATAAGACTATGTGTCCTATATTTTTTTATTTATGATATTGTTCAACATTTATTTGTAAGGAATTAAACTGCCTGATGTTGGTGATGGGCAAAAAAAGTTTTTTTAAAAAGTCCAAAGAAGAGGGTGTGGGCAGCAAAGAATGAAGGGAATCACTGTTTATATTCAATTGTATAATTTTTGTGAATGACCAATAAAGCAAATAATCTTTACTCACATCAGGTGAATGTCAGACCAATTTAACAAAAACATATAAAATCCTGAAGATTGCGGTCAAGAAGTGGTGGCTGAATTCTAAACTGAGATGACAACTGCTATTATCCTGTAATTGTTTTATACTTGGCATGAAATAAAGCCTGCGCTGACCCCTTTGTGACAGAGGACTTCAATCCACATGAGTGAACAACCTGAGATTTTCTGTGAAAAATGTGCATGATACCAGCTCTCATGCATTAAGGTCAAAAAAACGTTGGTGGTTTATTAAAATGCAGGGGCATTTTGTCTGTGTCTGAGGGTGATACAGGCCCCCAACTGTATGGCATCATCACAAACACAAACCCCCCCCCCACCCCCCTGAATGAACAGTGCTTCAGCCATTTTCTTTCTGCTTTTTTCCACAGCTTTTCCACTCTCTCAGTGTGTACTGTCTCATGCATTTGAATCGCTGGCCATACAGAGGTCATGAGTATCTGCCCTGTGATGTGTGCTTGCGTCACTGCCCTTCTGTGCGTCACATGTGGCTACATCATCAACTCAGCAGAACCTGATTCGTAGTAGAGCATTCATAGCCAATGAGAAAAAAAGCCGCGCTCTTCACAGTGACTGTCAGACGAAGAGACTCGAGCAGCTCCTCTCTGTAATCAAAGAGGGACTTCCTATGCAGCACTTCCTTCTGCTTTCTTTGCATACTTCCACTCAGACCCGCAATATTCTGCTGAGAGGGAGTCTGAGAATGAGAATGAGCTTCACAAAGCTACCAAATTTTGCGAGATCAGCACATTTATCGAAGTACAGTTGTGATTGCTTTATTTTGTTTTTACATAGTGATCTGTTTTCATTACTGAACTCATATGGCTGATTTCTGAATGCTGGGCTCAGTGCTGAGGTGTAATGGGCTTGTTACCAAAACTATTTTAGACAGATTATATAATCACTGAGTGAAACTTCCACCTGTTTTGAGATTTTTCTCCTTCCTTTGCAGTCTTCGTAGTACAGAGAAGCAATTCTATTACATTTCAATCAATAAAAACAACACATTTCACACTATCACATTTCAGTAATTTAAAACATGAAAAGAAAAAGGAAAAAGAAAAATGTAAGATCCAAAAATAATTATGGCATTTAGAAGGTGAATGCAATTACAAAATAGGTCAACTCAGGAGCTGATTGGATGCCCCGATCCCATTTTTGGCTGATTCTTAAAGCTCATGTCCTGATTGGCTCAAAACTCTTGTTCAATGAGCAACCCCAGCAGCCTCATTTTCTCACATAGGAACAGTGTGCTTTTGGCAGGGTAGGATTGATGGTCTTAGATGTGTATTTTATTGTAGCATTTAGTTGCACATTTGAAACAATGGGAAAAACCTGTTTCCTCATATGGTTTAAATTTGGGGACATCTATTCTTGACAGCACAATATATCAGCACAATATAAACAGAACAAGCATATATCAATATGGGTGAAGGAGACACAGGCTGACAAAAAGGCTAATGGAACCTAGTACTGCATTTGCATTGCATTTCAAAGTGGTGCTACTTTTCATTGCATTATATGGAGACACTTAGACAAAAACATAAATTTATTTGGATGTGACAATGTGAACTCAGCCTCATGCAAACCAACTGCAAGGAATTATTGTACCAATATTCCTCAGTGACTATATGTCTGTTAATGCTATTCTTCTGTAAATTGGTGTTTTGTCTACAGTCTGATGTTGCTTTAGGGTCTTTTGTAATGGGTTCGAACTTCCGAAGATTCTTCAATCACATATCATAGAAAAGCATATCTGACAGTGATGATAAATATTGGGGAAGAAACCATATATGGTCATACACAAACACATCTGCACTGTTTGGGGGTGTTTCATTTGTAGTATGTACCACAAAAAAAGATGCTCTACTGAGAAGCACTAAAAAGAGGATGGACAGAAGAAAGTTCTCTAAATATTGATTCATGGAAGACAAATTTGGAGAAGATCTGAGGGGGAATTTCTCTTTCCATGATGTCCACCTGTCTCTGCTGTATAAATATGAGAGAGTTTGACATCTCTCCAAGCACAGCTCCTCTCTCCTCCAGCATCCAGCAGCTCCTCTCTCCTCCAGCATCCAGCTGCTCCTCTCTCTGCTTGCAGGCTCCTGTGAAGATGAACTCAGAGATGAAGAACATGAGCACTCTGCTGATCCTGGCTCTGCTCTGCTCTGTGGAGCTCGTCTCTTCTTGTGAGTCTCTCAAACCTGCTTAAGTGTGTGTGTGTGTGTATGTGATGCTGTGTCAGTCATACTTAGTGACGTGTTGTGTTTTATTCTGTAGCTCAGAGCGCTGAAACAGGCAAGGACTGCTGTATGAGATATGAGACAAAGAGAGTCCCACTGGCGATGGTGGTCTCCTTCTTCAGAACTAGCAGCAGCTGTGCCAAACCAGCCGTTGTGTGAGTATCTATACATCCATTTTCAGTCCTCATATAGGGTTACTGCTCTCACAATACTGGCATATATCCAGTTCTTCCTCAGTGTTACAGCATACAGTATACCTTCATATGTTACAGTGTTGCTGTATAATCTTACATACTGCATTTACCCCAGGTACTCAAAATACTCTCATATTCTAAAGTTACAGTACTCCTATAATGCTAAATAATTCTCCCACAATGCAGTGTGGTACTTGACATCACTATGCATCCATTTTGTTCTTACCTCCAAGTTCGGTGTGTGTATTTTTGTTCATCATTAGTAACAGGGTGTTGTGTTTCTTGTTGTAGGTTTGTGACAAAGCGTGGGAGGAAAATCTGTATGAACCCCTCAGATGCCTTTGTGAGCAGTCAGGTGGATGAGTTGGACAGAAGGTCAACCCTACATCATTGAAAACCACAGCATGAAGCTTACCTAATGCCCTGGCAGCCTGTCAGTCCACACACTGACTACATGTTACACTCAGGAACCGCACTGAGAAGCCTGGAAAAGTGTCCAGTTCAGACAAAAATCACTGGATCAAAATGCACAAAATGGTCTGCTCATTCAGTATTTATGGATTATTTTATAAATTGTAATTGTATTTTAATAAAGGCTGTTTGACACATTTTTGTTTTACTGCTTATTTATTAGAGATGTTGATGAGAATGGTTTTAATTTCAGAAAGGGAGAGAGAAGTGTCTATAGAAAAAATGGATCTAGTATGCTTTCACTCCCCAAAACTAAAGAGAGACTTCCCATGACATACTTTCTTCTGCTTTTTTGAATACCTTTTTTAATGGCAGTGAAGCTACAATTTCATGTTACCAGGGTATCTTTCTGCGCTTTTCTAATCATGTCCAAGTTATCTAATACACAGAAGAACACACTGAAAGTATCTGTCATGAACAATGTTTTTAGAGCAGTCCATAAATAAGACTAAGTCAGCAAAGTGCCACTTACATTTTGCCTGTCAGAATACCCATATTATAAAAAGAACAATTTTTCTGTTAACCACTGGGCCCAAATCACTTAACTCTGAATGAGTTTGCTCTGTGTTGAGGTATGGCAATCCAGATACCTGGACTAGCTGAGAAAAGAATCATGTTGCATAAAGAGATGTATGCACCAGCATAGAGTAACCTCTCCTTCCCACAATGCATTTCCAGCAGAGAGACACAATAGACAATACTTAACATAAATGATTCAATACACCACATTTACAGCAAAGAAAAACAGCAATGACTGGATATTGTTAACAGTATCAGGAAACAGGAGCACTGTATTGTATACATATATTATTATGTCAAAACTTGGAGCCATGTCAATGATAGCTCATAAATTGGCATTAGTGTTGTGGAGTATTAAAAAATCTAGAAAAACATTAGTGCTTCTATGGTCAAAGTTTAGTACCTGACCATGACAAATCCATATATTTAAAGGTCAGCTGAAACCAATGTAGACCGTACAACAAACTGATCTCCCTGCAACCTGGAAACATGTACATAAGAAACGGACAAGGATTTTACTAACACATTTTATAAACACATAATCATTTTTACTTGTTCTGAAAATAACAATCTGTGTATATGCCTGTGCATTTCCATGTTTATACTGATCTAGTTCATCAGATATTCTATAAACCATATTCACAGGAGGAGAAACTAAGTCTTCATATAGATGAATCATTGCTATTTATTGATAACATTGAATTTGATTTGGAGTTGATTTGATTTTATAACCTGGTGGCAATGCTGAGCCCAAATCATACATGTCCTCTGTCAGCACAATAGATGAAATTTTGACACCCTGTGCATAATTTGCTTATGGTTTCATTTTCACTTGGGTTTTGGAGATGACACATTTGCAGTAATGCATGAATAAATATGTTCTACTGAGAACTGGTAAAAAGAGAGAGCTTTTTCGCTTGGGTTTTGGAGAAGACACTTTCACAGTACTGTATGAATAAATATGTTCTACTGAGAAGAGGGAAAAAAGAGGAAGGACAGAGAAGAAAGCTGGAAACGGTGGTCTCCTTTTTCAGAACAAGCAACAGGTGATTTTGATTGCCCTTTACAAACACATTTAATAAACATTTTGTACTTGCTCTGGAAATAACAATCTGTACATACAGTATACCTGTGCATTTCCATATTTATACTGGCCAAGTGCATCTGATATTCTATAAACCATATTGACAGGAGGAGAAACTGAGTCTTCATATAGATGAATCATTGCTATTGATTATCCATGATGAATCACCATAGTAAAATCTATTTCTGCCTACCACCATCTTCCCCCCATCTCCTCAGACTGTACTGGGATCTGCCCTTATCTGTCGTTGGTGCTTGAATGGAGGGAGAGCTGTGTGCAATGTGTTAGGGACTATCTCAAAGCAAATGACTATCCTGATTTGTGTGAGAATGGTACAATATGGCTGACTATATGTCTAACTGTTTCACAGGTTTGTGCTGCAACCTCTATTACACCGGTTCAACAGCTATATGGCTGATAAAACATATTTTGTTAATCAAACTCTAACCAATGAAGTTTTCTGATATTCAATTAACCAACTGATAACATAGAATATGAATTGGAGTTAATTTGATTGTATAACCTGGTGGCAATGCTGAGCCCAAATCAAACATGTCCTCTATCAGCATCGCAGATGAAATTTTGACACCCTGTGCATAATTTGTTTATGGTTTCATTTTTGCCTGGGTTTTGGAGAAGACACATTCACAGTATTGCATGAATATGTTTTACTGAGAAGAGGCAAAAAGAGGAAGGAAAAAGAAGAAAGTGCTCCTCAATTAAATTAATTCTCAGAAGCACATGAGACTTCCCTTGTGTCCCCCGCTCTCTGCTGTATAAATATGAGAGAGTCTGACATCTCTCCAAACACAGCTCCTCTCTCCTCCAGCATCCAGCAGCTCCTCTCTCCTCCAGCATCCAGCAGCTCCTCTCTCCTCCAGCATCCAGCAGTTCCTCTCTCCTCCAGCACCCAGCAGCTCTTCTCTCCTCCAGCATCCAGCAGCTCTTCTCTCCTCCAGCATCCAGCAGCTCTTCTGTCCTCCAGCATCCAGCAGCTCCTCTCTCTGCTTGCAGGCTCCTGTGAAGATGAACTCAGAGTTGAAGAACATGAGCACTCTGCTGATCCTGGCTCTGCTCTGCTCTGTGGAGCTCGTCTCTTCTTGTGAGTCTCAAACCTGCTTAAGTGTGTGTGTGTGTGTATGTATGTGATGCTGTGTCAGTCATATTTAGTGATGTGTTGTGTTTTATTCTGTAGCTCAGAGCGCTGAAACAGGCAAGGACTGCTGTATGAGATATGAGACAAAGAGAGTCCCACTGGCGATGGTGGTCTCCTTCTACAGAACTAGCAGCAGCTGTGCTAAACCAGCCTTTGTGTGAGTATCTATACCTCCATTCCTAGTCCTCATACAGGATTACTGCTCTCACAACAGTGTCATATTATCTGTTCTTACTCTGTGTTTACAATACTCTCTATACTTTTAAAGTTCAGCTGCTAAGCGCTAATGGAGGTTTGTGTTGCTCTTTGCAGGTTTGTGACAAAGCGTGGGAAGCACATATGTGTGGACCCCTCCACTGCCTGGGTCAACAGTCATGTGACTGCGGTGGGCAAAAGGTCAACCACAGCGGCACCTTCATCGATGAACGCTACAACCACAGCAGCATGAATGAAAACCAAAGGAAAAGGCCTGCCTTTCACCCTAGCAAGCTATCAAGCAACACACTGACTTCCTGTTGAACATCCAGTGAGGATCTCAAGAACAGAAAAGACTGACAGAGTGTGTAGTTAAGATAGAAATGCTCTGGTTTGATTAATGTGGTACTGCCGTTCTTTTGATGTGCACAACTATTTATTCTTTTTATGTCTTGTTTTCTATTTTTCTATGAAGTAAACATTTTTTTTTTCAATTTCTTAGATCAATTTAAATTTTATTTTTTAAATAAAATCTTCTGTGATACATTTGTTTTTGCCTGTTTTTCATTGAACTTGTAACACACACAAAACGGGAAATGGCTGCTATGCCAAGCTTCAGCATCAAATAAATACAGTACATTAACTGTATCATTGCTTATATTGAATAATTATGTGCCTGCATTATTGTGACAGACATAGCAATGTACAGCTAAGGGTTAAAGATGTGAAAAAAATGTTGCATATTCACAACATATGAAAACAAAGCAAAGTTTCGTACTGAAATGCATTGATAGAGCTCACATTGTTTATGGTCATTGTTTGATGGACTATGTGGTTTTGGTCCAAAATTAATGCTTCTTTTTGCCCTTGCTCACTTTATAAAGAGCCACTGCACCACACAGTAACATGTCCATATCAATATCATGGCATTATTATTAATTCCATAACATCCACAATATTAAGCCAGGGTAAAAGGTAAGGTTAATGTTATTATGATGATTTAATTTTAATTATGAGCCATATCCTGCTTATGTGACTGGGATGTCTTAAACCAACTTTCAAAGCATTTCCCACATGTTCAAATCTAGAATATTTGAGAGGAAAACCATGAGAGGACATACACTGGAGAGAGAGAGAGAGAGAGAGAGAGAGAGAGAGAGAGAGAGAGAGAGAGAGAGAGAGAGAGAGAGAGAGAGAGAGAGAGAGAGAGAGAGAGACTTTCTATTTTTTATATGTGTGAGTACGTATGTGACACCAGAAGATTCAGACAGAGTACAGCAGGCTGCTCCATTTTTGGCTGCTCTCAGGTGTTCTACGGCACCTTGGTCACTTGTGGCTTCACACATAGAGGTTGACATAGAGTGTTAGCGACTATGAGTTTTAGAGCCATTAGCCTATTACAAAAGTACAGCCGGACAAGCTGGGCAGGGGACTATGCTATATTTGCCCCTAGGCAAACAAAATGGCTTGCCTGATTTTGAACATTTTGCTATTATGCTAGAACATTAACTATTTAACATTAACTATTTTGTCCTTCCACTCACCACCTGGCACAATGTCCACAGCTATCACCATCTCACAAAGTGTCATTTATTGACACTTCATTCATCACAATGTACCATCTAAACATAAGGAACTTGATAGGGGCTGGTCAGGAGAATGAACCCTCTCTACTGTGATTGACAGATGTGGAAGGGGTCCAATAGCATTGTTTCTCCAAAGATGAGAAAGTCACCAAGTGTTCATCCTTTTTATGACTTAAATTTAGTTTTGAAATAAATTGTGCATATTTAGCATTTTCATTTTTTAATAAAATCTGTTTTTGGGGATAATGTTTCAACAGTCTCTCTCTTCCTCATAGGTTACCCTCATCATGCCCTTTTGTGGTTTTATTAAGTTACCAATTCCAGATGTGAAATTGTGGCTTGTCCTTTAATAGCATGTCTGTACTGGGATGTCTTGACAATTCTAAGACATCCCAGTCCAAATGCCGGATTATGACTAATATTACGTTTATGAGAAAAACACGGCCTATTATCCTGGCATAACAGGGAAATTTTAGTGATATTTATATTCATGGAATGATATTGATATAATTTCTTTGCACTGTCTCACATTGAACTTGCAAGGACAATCAAAAACTCTAAACTGGGGCTGTAATTGTAGCATTTGGGCCAGGCATGTATCACATCCAGGTTTTCTTAGCACATGGAATAGTGAATATGACACTGAGAAGAGCATAGTATTATTTTGGTGTATTATGTCAATATGCTTCATTTATTTGTTAATATGTGGTGAACATGCACATTTTACCTTAACTGTTGATCACTATGTCTTTAACACCAATGCTCATCCCTATTGTTCAGTATTGATACAGCTGATGTACAATATTTTAATGATGCTGCTACGATATTGTTTTGTGAGTTACAATAAGCAGAAAGAAAAAGGCAAAAATAAAAGTATCATAAAATTTATTAAAAACAGGTAAATAAAAGAATACATTCTAATTCATAAAAATGGAAAACAAGTGTAAAGAATGAATAGTTACAATCATGATAAGAAAATTGAAAAAATATGAAAAGAAATTTCTAGCTTAATTAGACATTCTGTCACAGTACTCTACAGCCTGAGATCCACACTGGATGTTCAACAGGAAGTCAGTGTGTTGCTTGATAGCTTGCTAGGGTGAAAGGCAGGCCCTATGCTTTGGTTTTCATTCATGCTGCTGTGGTTGTAGCGTTCATCGATGAAGGTGCTGCTGTGGTTGACCTTTTGCCCACCGCAGTCACATGACTGTTGACCCAGGCAGTGGAGGGGTCCACACATATGTGCTTCCCACGCTTTGTCACAAACCTGCAATAATCAACACAAACCTCTATTAGCGCTTAGCAGCTGAACTTTAAAAGTATAGAGAGTACTGTAAACACAGAGTAAGAACAGATAATATGACACTGTTGTGAGAGCAGTATCCCTGTATGAGGACTAGGAATGGAGGTATAGATACTCACACAAAGGCTGGTTTGGCACAGCTGCTGCTAGTTCTGTAGAAGGAGACCACCATCGCCAGTGGGACTCTCTTTGTCTCATATCTCATACAGCAGTCCTTGCCTGTTTCAGCGCTCTGAGCTACAGAATAAAACACAACACATCACTAAATATGACTGACACAGTATCACATACATACACACACACACTTAAGCAGGTTTGAGAGACTCACAAGAAGAGACGAGCTCCACAGAGCAGAGCAGAGCCATGATCAGCAGAGTGCTCATGTTCTTCATCTCTGAGTTCATCTTCACAGGAGCCTGCAAGCAGAGAGAGGAGCTGCTGGATGCTGGAGGAGAGAGGAGCTGCTGGATGCTGGAGGAGAGAGGAGCTGCTGGATGCTGGAGGAGAGAGGAGCTGTGCTTGGAGAGATGTCAGACTCGCTCATATTTATACAGCAGACAGCGGGGGACACAAAGGAAGTCTCATGTGCTTCTGAGAATTAATTTCATGGGGAACCCTCTCTTCTCTGTCCTTCCTCTTTTTGCCTCTTCTCAGTAGAACATATTCATGCAATACTGTGAATGTATCTTCTCCAAAACCCAAGCAAAAATGAAACCATAAGCCAATTATGCACAGGGTGTCAAAATTTCATCTGCGATGCTGATAGAGGACATGTTTGATTTGGGCTCAGTGTTGCCACTGGGTTCATTAGATAAGGATTCGGATCAGTGTAATAGAGGCTGGAGCACAAACCATATCGTGAGTCATATGGTCAGCCATATTATGCAACTACAGCTCAAGTCAGGATTATCATTTGGTTTATTTTAAGATAACACCTATAATTTGTATACAGTTGTTCTTCCCATCTACGCACAAACAAGAGATGAGGGCAGATCTCAGAACAGTTTCAGGAGATTGTAACAAATGGTGACAGAGCCCTCTGTGGTGTTCAACAGGTATTCAACAGAAGACAAAGGTACTTTTAGAAAGACTTAATTTTTCCTGTTATGAATATTTATTGCAGAATATCAGATATAAAGGTGAAGGAGAACATATGGAAATACACACATACAGATCATCATTTTCTGTATGATGAAACAATATCCTATTGATTCCTTCAGTGTGGGTTGGGTAATGAGATTGAAAGCCGTTGAATTTTTTTTTTTTTATCTTTTGACTGTGTACAGTGTTTCTTTAATCGTCTATGCTGGCTCTTGTGAACATTTTTCAGGATTCAGGGTGATCAAATTGTTGTCAGGTCTACATTGGAGTCTTTTACAAATGTTGAATTATCTTGGTCAAATAATCTTAGCTATAAACCTTGGCTATAACAACAAATGTTTTTTTCTAGATTGCCGCATACTCTACGGCACTGCTGCCCAGTTATGAGCTGGAGCTGATTGGTGCAAAGAATTCCTCTCACTTTTGATGTTCACAGTAACATGCATACACATCAAAAACCCTATAGTTCATCAGTCCTATATATTTTTATGAAATTGTTTCATAAAAATCTGTGCAAGGAAGAATAGGTATTTCCAAACAGCTGGGCTATGAACATTATTAGATTGAGACAGGTGAACGTCCTGCCCATGTAAAAGTGAATCTCATCTCTCATTCAATGATATTTTAAAAAAGCAGAAGAAAGCGTCTCACAGGAAGTTGCTGTTAGTTTCCAAGAGCTGAGTCGCTAATGTCATATTTTTCTGTGAAAATACTTTTTTCCTCTTATCAGAAATTAAAACCTCTTTCCATCTACTTTTCTCCTAATTGGGTTTCGAGACACAGACAAGCACAGTCAAATTCTCACAGAACCACAAAAATGCGAATACAGACATTCTTAATACTCTAATATCATTTATTTAAATATAATTCTTTGCATTCCAAAACAAGTTCACTACTACAGTTGTATATAACACACACACACACACACACACACACACTGTAATGCTAATTCCAAAGCTGCATGTTTTACATCAGGACCGCTGATAACTGGGCAGCTGCAGTGAGCAAGATTCAGAAAATTTCACGCTGTTCTCCTTTATTGCAGTGCACCAGACAGTACCGTCCCCTTGGCTCTGGTGAGTCTTTGGCAGCTGTTATGACAGACTGTGCGGCGGCTATCTTTACGTCCAACACTCTGGAATGTTTAGCGCCGCAAAGCTTTAATGAGACCAAAATCCTGTTTGTCTTCAAAGGCTACAGAAATATACATATTAGATACCTCTGTAAAGCTCTAAAAATTTCTGTCTCTGTCAAATATCATTAAAATGTATATCAGTGCTATTTCAACAATACCATGTTTTTAAAGGCTATTGTGCTAAGTGCAGATAGGCCATCCCGTCAACAGACTGCAGTACACAAGTAGTTAGCATGTAACAAAAGAAATGGAATGTAGGCCAAACTGGACTGCTTGCGATGAGAGGCCCAGATTTAACCCCCAAAGTTTGGGAGTTCGCCACTTCTCTGTAGTGATCTGTGGTAAAAACCAAAGTCCAATTCAATAGACATGAAAATTACCCGAGATAAAGCTGTGAAACGGGACTAGGATCCCCCAAATCCCAAAACAAATGTTGTGGGCGCGAAACGTTTTTACTCTGGAACAGGTGGCCAGGATCGAGATTGCGGAACAAGTACATCGCGGAAGAGACTAAAAAAATCCTTGAATGCAAAACACTGTGATCTTACTCGCTTAAATATGTATGCAGAAGACATAACATTTCACTTGTTTACGCAAGTTCTGAAACTGGTCATTTTGATGATCCCATTTACCGCCAATATATCATGTCCAAGCAAAGTACCAGTCATTATCCCATGTGAAAATGGAGCCCTCAGACGTTCAGAAAACAATTAAGGCAGGCCAGTACTCCACTCAGAGAAAGACTGGGCCGGACACTTGGAACAGTTCATATGGAGGTCACAATGCATTTTCAGCCCTTGAATTTCAAACCTTATATTATGTTAAAATGTTAAGACACCCTTACCTGCTAAAAAGAAAAGTAACCATTTTCTTTACAGGCCTTATACTACAGTACAAACAGCCGGTGTGCGTGTGTGTGCGTGTGTGTGTCTGTAAACCTTTCATAATGTAGGCTGTTGTAAAAAAATTAATAAGGCAGCTTTCTTAATTGTTACTGTTCTCTTTGAGACACTTGTGGATCCACAGTGGATTTGGGACCATTATGGTAACACCTTGTACTTTGTTTGCAACATTGCCACTGCAAATTCTAAAAAAGTTCAAGGAAAGTGAGACACACTTATTAGCAGATGCATTTGTCTTGTGTTACTATTCACACAACTTGCCATTTAGATGTTGAATATTTTTATTGTTCTTATTCAGAGCTACTTTATGGCTCCCGTTTGAAATTCCAAATTATACTTATGAAGTCTGCTCTTGTTACAATATCACAGTAGGATTTTAGGACCCTTGGTACATCTTGTTATAGCTTTAGTTTTTGTTAATTTTGTTAAGCTTCAGCAGGACTTTGCATGTTTCATGCATACATAATACAGAGGGTTTTGGCATTACTTTGCAGGTCTTGAAAAATCCCCAGACATTTATGGGCTTAGCAAAAACTGTGTTTTATCACGTATTTTTCACAGAAAGAGGTCTTCCACAAAGTCCCTCTTTGCCTAATTCCTTGCAGAATAGGTACAGACTCACCAGCCACTGTTGATGTTTTATTTCTGTAATTCCTCACTCAAATGCAGAAGTAAATCTGTTGAGTCTGCAAAGTGAATGCATGAAAGAAGAAGATGCTCACAGATGTCGTCCACACAAACATGTGACACTTGAAAACATACACACCCACAAACAACTGTACAAAATATATGAATGTATGAACTAATATTTTTTTATTAAACACCAAACATCTAAATTATCTATTCTCTTCAAAGTGCCCCCTCCTGCACAAACATGCATGATCCATTGCTTCTGCCACTACCAAAAGGAGCCCTCTTTGGATTTAATTTTTTAATCATGTCAAATCCCTATCATAGTTTATATTATTTTGGGAAAAGCCAGAATTTATACGATGCCAAACTGAGGGAATAAAACAAGCCACAGCAATGTGGTTTGCATGTAGCGCACAAATAAATGCCCACAAAGTGTGCTTGTTCATTAAGTTTGGCACATGTGTGCGCATGTACACAAATACACACAAGGGTGCTAAAGTACTCAGTGAGAATTATATAGAAAAATAGCATTTTGTGGAGTCCTTTGGCAAACAATGAGAGAATAACAAACCTATAATTTGGAAAATACAGACACAACAACCCAGTGGCTGAAAATGGGAATATGTTTTTAATAGCAGAAGAAACAAGACTTTATATAACAAGTTGTTATAAAAATTAAAAATGAAACCAAGAGCCCTTCCACATCAGCACATGTGGCAAACCAGAGGCTGTGGCTGTCTTCATAAAAATACTAACAAAATCAACAGTAACAGAAATGATTCTAATGACAATAAAAACAGAGGAACACATATGCTGCATTAAAAGAGATGACTTCTCTTACACATAACACCACAGATCCCCTAAATGGTCAGCTCAGTATTCTTGACATTTATAGTTTCATCTCTGTTATTTCTGAAGCTGCAATTACTCAATTTTTAGCCACTTGTGAATATTCATGAAGGGGCGTGGCCAAGAACAACACTGTCTTCCCTAGACAGTCTGTCCTTTGTTTTGCTTGTTCATAAATATTAACACACTACTATCAAGCACCTAAAATTCACTTTTACCAAATGGAGATGTTTAAACCAGGGGTGCATGGCTCCATTTTTGCGTTGGAATGTTTCTGATGGTTTTGGTTCAGACCAGACACTCCATTTTAATGTTCGGCACATGAATTTATTAAATATTACACATCATATAAATGACTGGGCTTAAATAATTAAGAACATCAGTTCAGATATGAATGCCTGACATAAATTCACTGCAGTGTAGCCCTGTCTTGCAGTATGGAAACACAGAGGACAGAAGGAGAGGTGCAAGCTGTCCATCTGTCTACTGCAGGGAATCCATGATAACATGCAGCTAAATCACCTTCTTTAACTGAACTGTGAACTCTGACCCCTGACCGCTGATCTCTCACCCAGGTGGGACTGTGGTAGCTCACTGAGGCCTAGGTGAAACGTGCTTTGCCCAGGTGAGTACGACCCACAGTGGAACACCAGATGAGTGTTACTTTGGGCTGCCAGAGTCATGCTGTATGGACAGCAAAGACACTTTGTGCCATAATCCTCAATGGAAAGCTAACCAGTGGCTTCATACTATCTGTGCTGCCACTTTACTCAAGCTATCTGTACCTGATAACCTCTTTTTCTTCATTCTCTGAGGTACTGGCATTTTTTAAATACCATCCATGGTAACACTGCAACACTGTAAATGATTACAAAAAGCTGTAAACATAACATCAATCCCCCCATAATAATAATAATAATAATAAAAATAATAATAATAATAATAATAATAATAATAATAATAATAATAATAATAATAATAATAATAAAAAAGGCAGAAAGGTCAAAGATGGATAGAACCTGGGGGCATTACTATAATAAACCTGTTGTCAAAGAGTACAGAGTGAATATCTGCAAATGCAAACTTTTGCTTCCATTGCTCCATTGCAGTTTAGGGTAAAATTTTAGTAAATGAGAAACCAGTACTCCTCCTGGAGGCAAGAAAAAATACTGCTCCCAAAGCCAGGAATGGCATTTGGCTGCTAAACAAAACCTAAACAGACACAACAGGAATGTTATACCAAAAATAGACCCCCACAAAAATAGATCCCACTCTCTCCTAACAAAATTCATTGTAAGCTGTCCGCACCCATACAGTCAGACAGTGAGTCCAATGTCTGCAGCATGAACTGTCTCACCTTAGAAATGTAATCAGAAAGAAAAGTTTATCTTCTTCAATTTTCCATTGAAATTGTAACTGGGCCACAACTATAATGCATTTTAGCAATACACCAGTATAATTCAATTCTGAAGCATTAGTAAGGCCAGCATATAAATTCCAAAGAGTTTATCAGGCAACCGTAAAAACTTTAAACCTTTAAAAAGACACTTGTGTCATTGGAGAGACATGTGGAGAGGTAAGAGACTCGATTGCAAGACCAAGGTGGAGCTGAGAAGAGGAAATGCAAGGGATTATGGGAGTCCTCCACAGAAACCTCTTTAGGTCCTCTTCTCTCCCATAGTTATCATGGTAATAAAAGGACCAATTATAACCCAAGGTAGATGATTCCATTTTAAAAGCCCTCTGGTTTCTTAAAAAAAACAAAAGGGAAAGAAAGATGAAAGATGTGCAGCAGAGTTTTTGGGTGGGGAGGATGTCCGTCTGCTTTTTCTCTCTTGGCCACCATTCATTTCTCCCTTGCCTACGACACCTCCACACCCGTGGAGACAGCAAGTCTCATGGAAACAGGCAAGTGGTCAGTCAGTGTTGCCAGCTGTGTGATGAAGCTGTACTCCTCTACAGCCTGTAGAGGGCGACAGAGGAAAGAAAGTGAGAACAGAAAGTTATCCCTACTCATAGCATAGCAACTCATATAGTACACATACACATTCACTACACACCCAAACCACACATATCAAAACCTACAATAATTGGTAATAATTCAGACAGAATAAATCACTATGTATTATGACAAAATGGAGCACACTGGGAAGCATTCCTTTAAATACTATGAAAAAACTTTGACAGACCTTCACATTTTAGGGCTGTGTAAGACATTCAATGTAACCTGCATTTTAATTATTTGTAATTTTAATTGTAGCTATTAAATGCGTACATGTAAACAAGGGTGGACAGTAACGAAGTACATTTACTTGAGTACTGTACTTAAGTAAATTTTTCGAGTATCTGGACTTTACTTGAGTATACATTTTTTCTTCCTTTTTTTTAAACTTATGACTTTTATTCCACTTCATTTGAAAGACAAATATTGAACTTTTGACTCCACTACATTTCTATGAAGGTTCTTGTTACTCATTACGATTGAAGCATAACTTTGAAGTCAATGGATGAATTTACTTTTCTTTTCTAAAATGCGATAGGCCATACACTGTGTTCGTCACAGTAGAGAAAAACCAATCACAGTAAACTACTCCTACGCTGTCAGCTGCATTTTTTGAACAGTTCAAATTGAACTTGGCGGTGGTAATGATGGCTACGGCAGATAAAGATGATGATTCCTCCCCAGAGCACTCGTGGCCATGTCTGAAGTCCATGTTTGAGATGAAGAAAGATTCATTTTGGTTTAAATGTTTGCTCTGTTTCCCGACACAAACTGCCTTCAAAAATTTTATTATTTATGAATCCTATTCACTTCAGGCCGAGGCTTAGGCTAGTGGGCTAAGCTAACTGGGAAAAATATCAAAATATGTTGCGTTGTGCAGCATGCTGACAACAGAAGCAGGTGGGGCTGTCAGGTGAGGAAAATGCCTCAGCGTTTCAATGTCCCAAGAAATGCAAGAGGCATTGCAAAAATATACTGCCGTTTTCTTTCTCAGATGCAGCGTAGTGCGGAGTGACTAGACAAATAAGACCGCTGCCAGACTCGCAAGACATGAGAGGCCACAGTACAGGAGACAAATAACCACCAATCAAAGGTAAAAGCATGTGCTGTAATTCGATCGTATGTATCTATGTTTCAAGAATAGTACTGGTGTCCTTCTCATGCTAGACTTCATGGAACACTCCAACCATTTGTGAATGACATGTTAATACCATTCCAATCAAAGCACATTGGCGAGCTAACTCAGGAGGCTAGCTTGCTGCTTGATCATGGCAGCGTAGTGGCCATGTTGATGAGCAAGTATTTTTGCAAAGATATAACAAAGTTATTCAGCAAACTCACAAGACAGGTAGCTTCCGAGCTAACGTGAAAATTATGACAGAAAAACACATTCCCAAGCAGGCATCAATTATTAGTAAATTAAATCTCTTCAGTTGTGTTTCTATTGGCATTTCTATAGGCTTTGTAGCATATTCTTCAAGCTTTTTATTCTACAGGTTCTACAAGCAAGTCAGTGCATTCAGTAGGTTGCTTCAGAGTCATTAGGTTCTGTAAATGCATTGTGGCAACAATACAACAAGGCGTTGATATTGAAAACAAAATGTACTTTTGAACACTTAAGTATTTTTAAAAGCACGTACTACAGTACTTTAAGTAAAAATTTGACTGAACAACTTTCAATTGTATTGGAGTTATATTTGACCAGGAGTATCTATACTTTGACTCAAGTAATGGAGTTGTGTGCTTTGTCCACCTCTGCATGTAAATGCTATAAAACGGCTTCCAACTCAAAAGTGGCTAGTGCAATTCCCGAGTAGCACACTGCTGTTCTACCTTTGAGCTTGGTACTTACCCCAAAATGCTTCAGAAAATATACAGCAGTATAAATGGATGGTGTATAGATGCCAATATACAGAACGTACCACTTTCCAGCCCGGTGGCTGCACCTCCTCGCTGTAAAGGATGTAGTCAATCCTCCTTCCATTGCCCCTGAGTGGCGTCTTCTGGCCCTTCTTTTTGGAGCACTGTTTCTTTCCAACAGGGTAAACCAAGTACTCCTTCCTCGCCTCCTCATGCTCCATCACCCTACAGGTGAATAACAACATCATATATCACACCCAATATGGAAATATGAGGAAGTGACCCTATGAAATTTCATAAAAATATGAAAAAATATTCAATGAAAAATAACACTTACCATAAAAGACCATGCATTTCAAAAGCTTGTCATGTGATGTTGATAGATAGATAGATAGATAGATAGATAGATAGATAGATAGATAGATAGATAGATGTGACTCACTTCTGCATGTTTTCTGGTGTGCTGACATCCTCGTTGTAGAGTGCACTAATGTTCAGCAGTGTACCTGTTAACACATGCACACAGGTCAAACGTCAGGGGTTAGTTTATGCTGCACATCACTCTCACAGTAAGATCCTCCCCACACGCCCCTTTTTGTGCATATGAGCACTGATCATTGGCCCATTCCAGCTCCGCCCACAGCACAGCCACTCACCTAGGGCCCAGGGCTGGTCTTCTCTCGGGCCCAACCGACACGGATCCTTATAGTGTCTGAATATTCTGTGCTGCTGTTCCAACTTATCATCTGAGAGAAAGAGAGTCACTTGGTGACATGTTTTTTTAATTCACATTTAATTAAATCTACTATTTGAATTGCCCTATATGACAGGGAGTGTCATATAAAAGTGTAAGCTTTTACTTGACTGAACAAGCAGCAAATTGAAATCCTAAATGCTGAATTCTAAAAGAACATCTAACCCATACAGGAAAATACTGCAGACAATGCATGCAAGGTAAAACTGGGCAAATTTCTATGACAAATTTCATTAAAGGGCCACTGAACTGTGGGAACATTTAATTAACCGTAATTACCATTAGAAACCTTCCAAAGCTTAGCAGAAAATAAACGTAACAGTGAACTGTAGTGTATGAAGGACTGTTTTCATTCTAATACCATCTACCATCACACTTGTCTGTTTAATACCTGAGGAGCAATTGTCGGAGTTCAGGTCTCCCATAACAACATCAAATGCGATCTGGTCCCTCTGTCGTTTGGTCGCTTTCCTGAAAATTATTCCACATTCCAGGAGGAGATCCAGCTGTTCAAAACGGACAACTGAGTCTCCTGAGACAGGGAAAGATGGGAGAGAAGAACAAAGAGAGATATTATTTCCCAAACATCTGATGAACAAACTGGTTCCAGTGAAATTATATTTTTTATTTAATTTTAAAAGGATGAACATATTGGTACATCACGTTGAATTTTAAATGCAAAGAACATGCATTTTACCAGTCTTTCTGGAGTTTAAATTTTAAAAAATCAAGAACCAAAAAAACAAAAAAAAAATCCCTGTTCAGAATAGTACCATATGAAAAATCACTTCAAATCTTTGATCATAAATCTTAACCCAGAAAACAAAAAATGAAATAGAAATAAAAAAGAACTCTATATACAACTAAAAACTATCAAATAATTAAATAAAATACTAAAATTCACTTTAGTATCCAAACACAGGAAATTAAAATAAATCCAGGCCCTGCAGTTGAAAGCTTGTGGGCCAGAAAACATCAACAATGAGATGCTAAATTATCAGAGCCCTAATCTACAGGAGGCATTATTGAAGCTTTTTAAACTTTTAATATTATAAGACTGGAGATTCTATAAAATCCAGAATTGAGGAGACACAACAAAGGAGACATATTATCAAAACACAATGAACTGTTTAATCAGTGTGCACACCTGAGGTGATGCTTTAGAATAATGGGTTTGATTGCTATCTCCAAATTGAACCACGTCACTGATAAAAGAATTTTGTGAATATTTTTACCTGAACTAAAAACACTAGGTGGTGTGGATTTTCTATTATCTAACCCTCCACTCTCCACTCTCTCTCTCTGTCTCTCTCTCTCTCTCTCTCTCACACACACACACACACACAATAACGAACTGAGAGGTAGACTATCTCAAAATGTGAATAGGTCGGTTTAACTCTATTTGTGCATGGACACCTGAGCAGGTGAGGAATTTTGGCAGTAATTAGGTCACTAGGCACTCAAGTCGACAGAAGGCTAAATGAAATACGATGAGCAAGAATACCAGGGCAGGGCAATGTGCACAGGGGTCCTTGCAAACACAAACATTCACAAACTATGTACAGGACCTGAATAAAATATGATTAATGAAAAAGAGTCAGGAACAGAATGCACCAAAGGAAACAAAAATTAAATTGATGTTGTCTCTGGCTTCATTCAGAATTATGGCCCTTTGGAGGAGCTGTTGGTTGTGTGGGAGGCTCCTGAAATAGCAGATCTGCCCTCTGAAAAATGAGACCAGGGCGTCAAACAGAGCTGGTTACCATGGCAACAATCGGAGCATGTGCAGTGCCAGTTACAGGCATATTTCACAAGAAGCAGGAAGCAGAGAATCATGGGGGGTGGAAGGGTGGTAGGTGGGGGGGGCTGGCTAGAGGATAAGCAAACCTCAGTGGGAGGAGACAGCCTGGTCATCAAGAGTTTTATGGGCCGCAATGAGAAGCCGTCTCTGCTCCACTGTGACCAGGTTCACAGCAAAAACGAATGTGCAAAAAACATAACTGGCTCAAAAATAGATTCCAGTTCGGCTCAGTTCAACAGTGACAACATTTATCGCCTGCTCAAATCTCCTCATAACTGAATATGTGTACTTGTATGTGTATGTTTGTTTCTGTGTCTACTTGACCTCCACTCCTTCTGATATCATACCTTCAATGGAATGTAGATGAGTACAGGCGATGTATCCCACAATTCTCTGATCGTTGGGGGATTTGCCCAACAACACCTGAAAAGAGAAGAATGGAAGAATGACTCAGACCCCTTTTCTCCCTCTCATACCATAAATGAAAAAAGTTCAACAAATATAACAATTATTTGGATAATATCAATGTCCAAATAAACATAAAATAAAACATAACATTCCCTCCCTCTCCTGCTTCCTGCCTCTCCCTCTCTGTCCTCCTCTTGGAGCTAAAAACTAGAAGAGTTATCTATAAATGAATCTGTGGGCCTTTATGGTACATTAGGTCAGACTCTGCCTGGGGTCTGGAGAAAGCAAATGTGTTTGTGTGTGTGGGTGTTTAAACAGGGGCACACATTTAAAAGTCAGTCAGTACTTTTAATAACAGTAAGAGACAAAGATTCAGGAGATTGTGGAGGAAAACTAAAGGTTTTTCTGGGACACATTTTACAGCAGTTATGAAAGACAGTGAGTGACATGCTCCATATCCTAAAAGTTGCTGTCTTACCCGCCTCCATCGCTACCCCATCACCACACACGTCTCCCTCACTCTTTCTCAAAGATAACGTAGAGGCGGTACAGGGCTGATATCTGAGAAAGGTCTTTAATTGTCTTCCTTAATGAGCAGAAAATCTTTTTTCTTTAATACACCTGATTTTTAATAATATGTATGTATATATAACTGACCATACT
This sequence comes from Albula goreensis, assembly GCA_022829145.1. NCBI lineage: Eukaryota > Metazoa > Chordata > Actinopteri > Albuliformes > Albulidae > Albula > Albula goreensis. The sequence continues at coordinate 28,064,938 of CM040755.1, forward strand.
CATTTATACCCTGTGTGCCTAACAGACAAATTCAGCCACAAAAATGCCTTACTGATTGATTTCTATAACATTTCATGACTGTTTGATTTTATAACTTTTCATTACTTGTGTTTATTTTATAAAACTCGACATTTCTCCTGTACAGTAAATACAAAGATCCACTTTCCTGGAAATGTGCTAAAAGTCTAAAATACAGAACTGGGTTTTGGGATTTCGGATGTAAAAACCAAAAAAAGCTAAGTTTCCACAGGAGCATCTCTGCCTTTGGCACAAATGACACTGAAAACTGCAAATACTGTTTATTTAGGTTTGAAAATGATGGATATTCAATTCAGCAAAACACTCAGACCTGCAATTTTCAATAAAATTTGGTGTAGAACACTGAAATCCATGTTTAAGCTACACAAAAATAGCAGAGCTGTGGGGGTATGTTTACAAAAGCAGATTGTCCCGACATTTGACAACGCAGAAATGCAATTCATGAAAATTAAACTCCTACTGGACAAGCTTTGAGCCAAGTCCTTTACTAAAAACTTTTTTTTTCAGTGGCATTCTTCAATAAATGGTCTTTAGGACCAAGATTAATGCATGTCCAACAAACCAGCCCATAATTGAGTCTGAACTGTAAATAGAGTGAATATTGGGAACTAAATAGACAGTACACTGTGGGAGGATATGGTAACTAATAAGAGACAGAGAAAACCCTTGTCAATGTATAGACTCAGTGAATAAAGACTGGTTATTAAGAAAGTCAGTCACAGACAGTCAAAGAGTGATGGAGACACGGCTCTACTTCCAAACCATTATTGTGGCACAACAGAAGAAAGACTCAGTCGAACCAAAGGTGGAAAAAAACAAGCTGAAGGAACAAGATCTCTAAACGCAAGATCTCTTCAGCTGTTCAAGAAGCATAAAGTTCATCACATGACTACCAATCATCTGTTACATAAACTATTGATTATTTCTTTATGCTCTCTCAAGAAGGAGTCTCACAGACCCCTGACTGACTCCACTGCACCATAAAAGAATAGCAACCCAAATTCATTAAAAAATCAGCTCAATTTTGATAACTTTGGACACTCTTACCTATGATATAGCCAAGAACAGCATGGAAATATGTAGAAGCCTGCCACAGAAAGTATGACTGTACATAATCCCTAATCAGATCATCTGACCATGTCTGCTTACTTCCTCTCCATCTCCAGTCATTTTTGTGAATTATGTTTTGTTTGTTGTTTATTGAATGTGCTTGTTGTGCAACTAAAGGAGCCGTGAATTTGAATTAGAGTGAGGGTCCTACCTTAGCACAGAGAACTCCCTTCGCAGCCAGGGCGTCTTCACCTTGCCCGTTTGGATAACAGTAGTAGTCTGCATCCAGGATCGGGTATCGGCTGGCGAGCAGCAGGCCGCTGTTGAGGCACTTGAATCTCGAGCAGCAGCCTTTCCATGCGTATCTTCCCACATCACTGAGAATGAACGGGAAGTAGCTGTGCAGCTCCCGTCTCAACTTGACCTCTGCCTGCTTGTCAAAAACCTCCTGCAGGCATAGGAAGTCCAAGTTGGCGGGGAAAAAGGCAGAGATCTCGTGGTCGAAACTGCCGTTGAAGCAGCCTGGCTTGTATCCGTTGGCATTCGTGAGCGCTGAGGTGTGGTGGGAGAGGGAGTTGGTGGAGACGCCCCCGTTGCCTGAGTGGACCCGTGTCAGGGACTCCTGAGATGTGACGCAGCTGTCCGGGCTGCCCTCACCACCAGCCACCACTTTCGCCTGCTCGGGGATGCTAATCTGGACACCAGCCACATGCAGGGGGCAGTCAGGCAGGCCCTGCTGCTCTGTGGAGTGTATGGGGCAATCCGGATGGGTGTGTTGCCCTACAGAGTGTATGGGGCAGTCAGGGATGTGCTGCTCTGTGGAATGTAATGGGCATTCAGGAATGTTATGTTGCCCTACAGCATGTAGTGGACAGTCAGGGATGTTGTGCTCCTCTGTTGAATGTATTGGGCAGTCAGGGATAGTGTGTTGCCCTATGGAATGTAGTGGACAGTCAGGGATATGTTGCTCTGTAGAGTGTATGGGGCAGTCAGGGATTTTGTGTTGTCCTGTAGAGTGTAGTGGGCATTCAGGAATGCCGTGTTGCCCTGTAGAGTGTAGTGGGCATTCAGGAATGTCGTGTTGCCCTATAGAGTGAAGTGGGCATTCGGGAATGCCGTGTTGCCCTGTAGAGTGTAGTGGGCATTCAGGAATGTCGTGTTGCCCTATAGAGTGAAGTGGGCATTCAGGAATGTCGTGTTGTCCTGTAGAGTGTAGTGGGCATTCAGGAATGTCGTGTTGCCCTATAGAGTGAAGTGGGCATTCAGGAATGTCGTGTTGTCCTGTAGAGTGTAGTGGACAATCAGGAATGTTGTGTTGCCCTATGGAATGTATTGGGCAGTCATGGGCAGTCTGTTGCCCTGTGAGGGGTACACACTCCTCATTCTGCTGTGCAGGCCCACCCCTACCCTCCTGTTGCTCCACAGGTTTGTAATCCGTAGATGAGACCTGAGAGATTCCCGCTCCCTGCTGGAGACCCAGGCTGCTAAAGGAATTGGCACTCACAGAGGAGTTGGTGGGCGAGTCGATGTAGATCTTGATCTGAGGCCTGGTGGCGCCGTTGCAGATTCTCCTGCCCACCTCACGTGCACGACCCTGGGTGTCTGAAAGGTTGTTGACACGCGACAGCGCGTCCGGCAGCAGACACACGTTGGCACTGCTGAAGCAGTAGCTCCGCCCCTGTGGCTTCCATTCTCTCTGAGGCTCGCGTGCATTCACCCTCCGGTGGGAGTAGAGGTAAGGCCTGCGGACCGTCTGCAGTGGCGCCCACACCAGGAAGCCCAGCAAGGCGAAGGGAAGCCAGAGGACGATCAGCAGCAGGTAGAGAGGGGTGGACAGCAGCACACATGGTGTCAGAGATGCACAGGGGTCCTGAGAACACTGCCGCTTCTCCTGCGTCGTGCTCACGAAGGACGCCACCAAGTGGTCAAGCAGCCAGTAGCAGGGAAAGATGAGCTTCCAGGACAGGTCATTGAGGAACTGCAGGGAGGCGCTGGGGAAAAGGTGCAGGTGGAGGACCATCTTCAGCTCCCGAAAAGTCCAACACAACACAAAAACAAAACGGACAGAGGGACAGACCCCACCCCCCCTTGTCAGAGTAGAGCCTGTCACATGATCCTCCTGCTGCCCCCTGCTGGTGCCGAGCTTCCCAGGACCAGATCTCCGCTTTCCCCTCCTGAAACTTCCTCTTCAATGGAGGTGCTAAGGTCTGCCACTGGAGGTCATCATGGTGAGGTGGAAGCTGGCCCTGACCTGGAGAATGCTGGCTCACAGCACTTACAAGCCTGCAGACAAACAAAGAGTGGAAACATAAACATAGAACATAGTAAAAGAGATCTCAAGATTTTAGAATGTAAAAATTATTAGTCAGTTCATCCACTACAGCAAGTTTATTGTGGTCCCTCCATTGCAGAGGAGAAAATATTCAAAATAAAATGTATTCAGAGGTATGGAGTTTCAGTGACTGAAATGCAAGAGCAGAAATTAATCTCATTTATTCATTTCTTCTTTTCTCCATTAGGGGGAGCTGTCCTTATAGGGATTGTACTCTATGTAGGAATAAAGTGTGAATTAATGAATTATTGACAGTCATCCTTTACACTTTACAGCTTCAAAAGTCCCAATCATGTGACCATGGCTCCAGACTTGTTATTGTTATTGTGCCAGTGAGGTGAATGCAGTGAGGTGTTTGGGTTTTGCTAAAAAAAAATATTAGTACAAGAATATATTAATTGTGAATTCTGAGTAGAACTTTCTTCTTTTCATGTTCCTGGGTGAATGGGCAAGAAAAAAACAATTAACATATCTCCAACCCCCACCACCAACAGTCATGCACACACAACGACACCACACCACCTCAGAGTAAATGGGATTATAAGGATGATTCAGAATTACAAATAATAATCTCAAATCTGAATGAGAGCAGATCAACGCTGATGGAATGATCTGTGTACTCTCACCTGTAAAGCTCTCTTAACACTGACCTACATAAGCACACACACACACACACACACACACACACACACACACGCACACACACACACACACACACGCAGAGAGCTGGTATACCCAGCTGTTGGTAAAATCTCTCAAGATTCAACCTTCAGTTCTGATCCCCACTGATTCTGAATGGCACTTTTTCTCTATGCTGCATGGGTTTTTTTGCCACCTCAGAGACAAGAAGCATAGCTAATATTCCCAGGCGACTGACAATGTAAACATGTTTACAGATTAAGTAATTTAATACTTGTTAGCTAATTAGCTAGGGTACCTAGCGAGATAGGCTACGGGAAGAAACTCAATACTTTACATTAGCTACATTCCCAGTCTTGGAATAAGTGATGTAAAACAGTAACTGGCAAGCTAGCTACTGTTAGCAACAGTAAACTACAAGAATAGGTAGTATTTAAATGCATGTTTTTCGTTACCTGTTCAGTACATCAGAAATAATTCCAGGTCACGATTCATTCAAGGCCTTTCAATTCACACACTTCTCTCCCACATGTGAATTCCACATCAGTGCCTTTGGATGCAGACTGTTTGCTTGTGACATCTGTCATGTCAGTTTAGTTCTGTATACTTCTACAGATAAGGGTTGATTTTAGCAGAGTTTTTTTCTAATATGCTGCTAGTTCCAATATGTCAGTGGGAAGAATTATGGGCCAAATTCAGCTTGATGCCTAAGACTGAAAATACCCTTCAGAGATTATTTTCTGGAATCTCAGTGTACTCTCACAATCTCTGTCAATTTAACACTGATATATTTATTAAGCAAACCTGAACACAGCCCTTTCAAGGCAAATGAGGCTGAAAACCAGGATGGAATATATCCACGACTACTCTGGGAATTAGGGAAAATTATTATAATAATCATAAACTTATGATAGACATTTTCAAATGATAAGCTGTGAGATGTTGTCTTTTAAAATTGGTTAAATACCAGATGACAAGAAACATGGGCATATATCATGTCAATATATAAGAAGGGGGACTGAACCAACCCAAGACATTACAGGCCTTTCACTTTAACTTGTATCTAATTTGAAATTCTGTAATCTATCATTAGGGATAAATTTAAAAGCATTACTTGAAACCTGATAGCCAACATGGCTTTTACATGAGGAGATGAGGCCTAGCAAAGCCTCAGGGTCTTTTTAAGGAAACTATACATTTTAACATGGACCAGGATTAGGACATGGACTTCCAACAAGCATCTGACAAAGTACCACATGAGAGGCTCATCGTCAAGATGAAATCAATAGGAACTGCAGGTCTGATTACAGAGCGGGTATGAAACCGATTGCATGACAGTATACAAATAGTAACGGCAGTGATAATCACATATCTCCAACTGGATGTTAGTAAGTATAGTATAAGACACTGTATAGAAACCAAAGGCGGTCATATACAATTCATACCATGTCTTAGGCTGACCAAATTTAGATCACCGTGTAGTTCTGGGAACCACACTGTAAGAAAGATGTATAGGTCAAGCTCTATCCACAATGGGGAATAGGTGGAAATTACATACAAATAAAATAAAACGGATATCAAGAAGTATTATTTTACTCAAAGAGTTGTAATTTCTTTGTCACCTTTGTAGGTAATGTATTAAAGGCAGAGGGCCTTGGTGTGATCAAGTCCAGGCTGGATGCAGTGCTGGATACTCTTCAGGCTGTATGTAAATGACTAGCCTAAATGGGCTGAATAGGATGTTCTCATTATCATGTGTTGTAGTGATGAGTGAACTAACACCACAAGTAGGGTAAAAAGCAGGTGTACCACATTTACTGCAGCAGTTTCCATGACTGAGACCAAACACAGGTCTGTGGTACACAAAACTGGCATGGGTCCCTCCCTCCCAAGCACAACCATCACACACAGGGAAGGACATCCTACACACACCCAGCACAGAGGAGTGATGGATAATTCAAGGCTATTCATTAAACAAACAGAAAGACATGACACAAAAAAAGCCGACACAGGAGTATCGTTCTGTTCTTATGATGACAGACCTGCAAAAGAAACTATCAAAGATTCAGCCAAAACAGAGTAGGGCCAGGGAGGTTCAAAATATTAACACAAAACACCTCCAAATGTTTCCTGCAGCTCATACTCACATCACTTCCTGCAGCTCCTCCAAACACTCTTCTGCTACAGTATCTCCAAACCAACCATACACCCAAAACCCACTGCAGTTAATGAATAGGGAAATGGCCGAAAATGGATAGGAGCTGAGTATGTGATATATCTATAGCATGTGTGGTGGCAGACAGGATTAGCAACTCCTCAATGCACATAATCACAGGGGGGCCACACTCACATGGCCATGAGCTCAGCTGAGAGACCCTGCCTCTCCAGATTGGTTCCAGATGGACTCAAAGCGATGGGTGGTGCCAGGCCTCGCCCCTTGGTGCCCCCCCGTCTGTAATTAGGCAGCTTACACCTTTAAATCCAGACCACTTCAGAAGGTTCCAGTCCCGCCCAATTATCCCCAGGCCCCTCCCTCCCTCTGGTGTTGCCTGGGCACCCACAGAGGGGAGCACTGTCTAATCACAAACTTTGGATCTTTTTCCTGATCTCTAATTTCAAGAGCACAGAATTATAGGGTCCTATCTGACATTTTTGACAAAAATTAGCGATTAACACTGAAATCTTTCTTTATGTTGTGTCATTTTAATGTTTGACAGATTAGACACTGGAAATGTACTAAAACGACACAATAAAAAGTAACAGCACAACAATGATACTTAGAACTTTAACGTTCTAAAGTACAATATCGCAGAACAGTACTTACTGCAAAGAGAACCCAACAATCCTCAGGTCTCCATTTAGGGCCTGCGTAGGCTGGCTGCTGCTTATACAGAACTTTGTGCTCCTGTTTGAGTGTGTGTGTTGTGCGTGTGTATGTTTGTGTGTTAATTGCATATATGCAACATATTTTGCGTTGTTCAGTGCTTCTTGTGCAAATCTTGACTATTCAAGGCCCTAGTAATACAACTAATGGAGAGTGCACCGCAACATAAGATTAGGTCTCATCTTTAATCATTGGGAAGACAGTGAAATTGCTTTCAGCGAGGGCACCTCTGAAATGTAACCTGCCGTCTAACACAATGGTCCTAACGGGAAAGGTATCATATTGTCACTCATGAGCTGGAAGCTTTCTACAACAATACCGTTTTCCCCGTGAGTCTCATGTTGTTGTTTTTTGTGCCTTTTCTGCTGTCTCACGGCTGTTAAATGTAACTCTCACGGGTTGTCACACTCTCCAAAGTGTGAAGCTTACACTGTAGCACATAAGTGACAGTCATTTTTGTGAAACCAGAGCATCAGCAGTGAAGTAGTGGCGCGCTTATATAGAAACAGAAATGATGAGAGTGGCACTGGTGGCAGCTGTGCTTTCTCAAATGAAAACAGCAGTGGCTGCGTCAGCGGTTCAGAGAGTGCTCAAACTGAATATCCGGAACCGTTTGAGTTGAGGCAATCAAACTATCAGAGTAAACTTTTGGCTTAAGTTAATCCTTTCCTTTCATCAACAAGCTAACAACAGCATGCTGAGAATTCAAATGACAACTAGCTAATTACTCATAAAATAACTCTAGTCTTATCCATCAAGTGTAACTTAAGTAGCTGGCTACGGATCAAAGTGATCGACACTGCAAAAACAATAGTAACACTACAGTTCTTAATGGCTGGGGTATCGTGCTCAGGACTCTCCAAAATTGGATGCTGAGACAACTGTCTGTAATGTGAGGTTGATTTTTCCTTAAAACCAGTGTATTTTTGCTCAGCCACAGTAGAAAAAAAAACATGTAGCCAGCAGCCATTATACCATAAGTTACTCCTACCACCGCGAGCGATTCGCTCTATCTCCAAACGACTTAATTCCTCCCCTAGAAACCATTCCATCATGCTCCGACACCGTTTGATCGCCTAGCAAACAAGTGCCACATTTACTGGCCTCTAGCTGTTACTGTGTCTCTGTCGAAAGGGGATGCTTTGTCGTTAACATAAACACAAAAATCCACACAGTACACTGGTTCTTGAGGTTTTGAACTAATCAGCTGACACTTGGAAATCTCTCTGCCCCTATGCGAGTTAAAGACCACTGACTTTGCGACCACAGGAGGCAGACGCACACACACACAGATTGTGAACCACACCCTGGTAACGCAAAAGAAGGAAGCACTGAGTTACACAACTCGAGAACAATTACTTTACGTTGAAATTATCAAAAAACCGCACATATAAACTAAACGATAGGTCTATTTCTTCGGAGCATCTTTAGACCAACAAACACGCATTTATGCTTATTTCCATGTACATTGGATTGTTTATTTGATAATCATAAATATTATTGAATATCATAGATATCATATGCAAACCGTTAACAGTGCGTGGTCGCTTATTCGAAGAGTACAAAAGGTTTACCAGAATCCAAACTTAATAACACCTCTCTCTTTCTATGTTTGGAAATAGCTACAAAAGTAGTGCTCTTCCATAATCCATGCCGATACGCGAAGGAGAGTGAGAAATACTATTCACCCTAGCTCCCAGGAGACTGAGCGTAGTCTGCTCAACACGTCACCAAAAAAAATCAAGTGAAAAGAAAAATATATACATTTGTACGTAAACACTAGTCTATATCTATATGTACTAACCCATGCACGTTAAAAGGAGAGGTGAGTGATTTTAACCTGCTCTTCATTGAACTTGTCCTCTTTTGATTTCTTAATGGAGGCGGTTCCGATATCAAAGGCTTTTCTAAAATCCAAGCAACCCTTTTTCCTTTCACAATTAGGCTACACTCAGACACTTAAAAATCACGTTGCGAGCACTTCAGTGTACAATGTGAAACAAAGAACATTCAAAGATAAAACAGCAGCATTGCCAATTCCTGTAGCTTTTATGTTTGTGAAAGGCGGTGTCAAGTAGACTGTAACAGGCGTAGCGATTATTTCCTTCAACTACTGTCTTTGGCTAACATTTTCATTTTATCTTTTGTCCCCATTCATTTGGTGCATTCATATTCAATCGAGGCATTGGATGGGAGAAACAGGTTGGTATACTTACGAAGTCACAAAGGTTGGTTGCAAACAGGTGAAACACTTGTGTTGTATTTTCCCTTTTTAGAATGTGTCAACTTCCAGTGCGTTCGAGTTCCCTGCCTTCCGCCGCCGGACTGCTTGAATCTCTTTTCCAGCACCTCCAGACTTTGAACAGCTCCATTGACGTCACACTCCTTCAGCTACGATGCTACGCCCCTTTAACTACCACTACCAATAGCGAAATAGCGAACAAACCCGTCGGTTGACACCCTATTCATCCCAACTCCATCAACAGGAGTCCTTTAATAAAGACAATTTCCAGTTCGACTAAGGACTACATTTGAAACAGCCCCATAGTAATGGATGTGAAAGTGAATCAACATCAAAGGGGATCTTGCACAGACATTAGCCTTAAATTACACAAACACGTGATATTCAGTTTAATGTACAGTTGTACTGATGAAATGTCACGAAGTCATCATTAAAATGTCTCCGGATCGTTCAGTTGTTTGAGCGTCAAAAATGATCCTGATAACTTTCTCAACACGTCCTACCTATGGTATAAGATAGTTGGCCATTGACCACAGTCTGTCGGGTCCACCGGCAAAATTGTGTCCTCCTCAACGACCTAACCTACTTTAAGCAACCGGTCAGAGCTTGGGGAAGTGAAACCTCTCGTACTCGCTAAATTATTTCCGAAACCAAAATGCTGTATTGTAGCCTATTTTTGAACTACATTTCCCAAGTCGCACAGGGGAGCTTGTGCTTGGTTTCCATCGTTACCGTGAATGAAACTTCCCAAGGGTGGAACTGAATGTCGGTGCAGATACTCAGGTATGCTACAGCTCTTCGAATTTCGACAACGTTTGGCAGAATAATAAATTATCCAGTTCTGAACTTAATCATCAAATATAGTTGTGGTTGTGAATAATCCGCCAACGCCAATATACTACATGAACATGGTTTATTTAACTTACTTTCGCAAACTAAGTAACTGGAAGGCACGTTTGTTCTTGCGGTAGACTTTGAGTACATATGTTGCCAATGTGAAATTCCCAACAGATCCAAAAGTTTTAGTCAGCTTGATATAAATAACAGTATTAATATTCCTCGTGCAGTATTACTGCAATATTGCTGATATTATGTAAAGAGAAGCTAGCTATCGGTAGTACACTTCGACCCAATCCGTTTTTAACGTTTGAAGATTTATCTGCTTCCCTATTTCCCCCGAATTTTCAGTAATGGCAATTTTAGCTGAAGCGATATTGCAACTTGTCAGCATAACTACGGCATAGTGACAAAACAAATGGACATAAAATGCTAAGTATACGTGGATATCATCATCATACCATCATGTCTATACGTTGTGTTGTAGTTCTACAGTATTTTACGTTTTTTGTGTTATCAGGCAGAGTGTGATTATGGAGGGTAGTGTGGTGCGCCTTGAAACAGTGGCCTTCAAACCCAGAAGATCTGGTAGCAGGAGTGAATTTACTGCACAAGCAATCAGAGTCAATTTCCACGATGTTCTGCAGCTCAGCGATTCCCCGGCTCTGGTTCCACAGGTAAGCGTTCCCTTACATTCACCGACATAAAAGAGCCACCGCGGCAAGGAACCTCCACACACTCATTCTCTTTAATAAAGAGGAGCACAGTCCTTCCTCTTTCCACGTATCGTACAGTCAGTCTTCAGCTTTGGGCGCAGAGTACCCTGAATTCGTCCACTTTCACAATGATCAAATATGACAGTAATGCACAGCTATGCTGTAGGGTTATGACGACTATAGCGAAGGTTCAGCGAGAGTCGCCTTATACAGTCATACACACACAGTATGCACACACATAGCTCTCATTGTCAGCTAGAGAAAATGAAGAATTGTCTATAAAGTTGTATGTGTGTGAAAAAGACTTAAATGACAATACACTGTGAGAAAAGAAGAAGGAGAGCCTTAGAGAATAGTTGTATAAAACCACACTCTCTTCATACATTCAGAGCATTACTTGTGGGAAGCAAGATTAAAATTCCTCCACTGAACTGGCTTACATTCAACAATATGATGGAAACTAACACAGAATGAACACCAACACAGTTTGGCTGTCTTTTATTTTGGCAGTGAGGGAATGCGTTGATTGACCATCTGATTTCTTTTTATCAAAGTATTTTATTAATTTTACCAGTCAACCTCCATCTGTCTTTTTCCCATGTCCCTATGTGTCTCTCAGTGGAGATGTTTGAGTACCCACAAATAAGGATGAATATAGGCCACATGTCACTGAGATAGTGTATCTGTCCTTCTCAAGTCCCAGCTCTAATCCTCACACGTTAGGCTTCCAAATCACATCACTCTGCTACTCCCGGCCCTCTATCAGCGTTTAGCGCCGGGTCCAAGAAACAGAACAGAACAATCTGTGCTTATGTGTGTATCAAAGTGCATGAATGCCAACTGTGGATCTGTTTTCTGTACTTGTGTGTGTGTGTGTGTGTGTGTGTGTGTGTGTGTGTGTGTGTGTGTGTGTGTGTGTATGTATGTGTGTGTGTGTGTGTGTGTGTGTGTGTGTGTGTGTGTGTGTATGTGTGTATGTATGTATGTGTGTGTGTGTGTGTATGTATGTGTGTGTGTGTGTGTGTGTGTGTGTGTGTGTGTGTGTGTATGTATGTGTGTGTGTGTGTATGTGTGTATGTATGTATGTGTGTGTGTGTGTGTGTGTGTGTGTATGTATGTGTGTGTGTGTGTGTGTGTGTGTGTGTGTGTGTGTGTGTGTGAGTCCAGGTGGAGAACAAGGACATCCTGAGTGTGGTAGTGGCGCTGTTTGATGTGTCGTTTTCTGAGATGGACCCAGAGGAGATATATGACATTGTGAGCAGCCCTGAAGCACAGGCTATTGTCCTCCTGCGCCATCCTACAGGTACGCACCTAAACCCTCATATTCTGTATGGGATCATGGAGACACCAGACCCCATAAAGTGAGATAGGATAGGCAAAAACATGAGGTTTTAGCTCTCAGCCCCACCCCTTATTCATAGCATTATAGATAATCTCATCCGCTAGGCCTTTACCTCTATAAACACAAACTAGTGCATTTTCCAATGATAAACCAGCACACTTTTGAATAGTATTTTGCTATCCCATCACATCAGAGAAGGATGGAAACATGAAATATAAGGAACAGTTTACTTCTGGGTTGCCAAGGTCTATTCCTGGATGGTAAGGTGAAAGTATCTTCAGAAAATGGGCCCAGATTCTCTTGATGGTGCCAGAGACCATAACACTGAAAATATATTAACTGGCAAAAAAAGCGTATACCAGAGGACCTTCTGAGGAAATATAACATTTTCTCACCAAGTGAGATTGTTGTCACATGAACTGGAAGAGTAACATGACTACGGCTCTCCACTTTGAGCTGGCAGAATGGTTGCTGTAGTGAGTCAACTAGTTGGGAAAAAACCCCATGGCTGAATTTGTTGTTTTTACAATGGGAATGAGAGAGCTGGGCAGCTTTTTCACAGTTTGGTAGCACTACATGAATGACAGAATGGGAGTCCAGATTTAAACCCAATAAGGTGAAGCTGGGATTTGGGTAGGCTCAATAGGATATTTCATTATTTTTGAGTGGATTTGAAAGATTTTGTAGAATTTAATTTACTTATCTTATGTGAATCTGGAACCCCCAAGTCCGCCTTATAACCTCAATTGTGAAAAACATAGAGAAATTAGTTTTTTATTATTTAGACTTTTTTCCATTTAGTTTTTTTGTTCAGAATTGATTAATGACAGTATTTTGTGTGCTATTTTCCAATCACATTTTAAAAAAAGGAATTGTCTCTAGATCTCTTGAGATCTGACTCTTTGAGTTCCCAGACTAAGTTAGAGACATCATACACATTAACCTGCCCCCTCTTTGCAGATGTCTTGGAGGAGTACAAAAGCAGAGAGTCCAAAGGTGTACGTCCGAGCCATGCACCACCCCCTGCACAGAGCAAAGACAGCGTGCCAGATGTGGGGCGATTCTCTGAGGTCTTCAGTGACAGCGACTCAGAAGACAGCAGAGATAGCACTGACAGCACAGACGAGGCTGAGGATTCTGCAGAGTCCACAGACAAGAGGTACGGAGCAGAGTTTTATGGAGCGTACCCACATAGATGGTATTTCTGTGCACTGACACTGACCTTATGTCGGTGTGTCTTATATCTCCATCAGTGACTGGAAGCCTCTCAGTGCATCTCAGTATGTATTATTGCTTTTCAGTGTATATCAGTGGTTCTCAGTGCATCTCAGTGTCTTGATGTTTGTCAGTGTACATCATTGTGTCTCAGTGTATCTCAGTGTTTCTTAGAGTGTCACGGTATGTCTCAATGCGTCTCTGGGTGACTTGCAGCTCCTCTGTTTTTCTTTGTATCTTAGTGTATGTATTGTTTTGTTTCGGTTTCCCACCATGCAGGTTAGAGTGGGAGACATTCAGTAGTGACGTGGAAGAATTCCTGTCAAAAGTGCGCGAGCGACGTGCAGTGCGCCACAGTTGGAAGCAGGAGCAGGAGATCCTGCCCACTGCTATGGGGGCGGAGTCACTCATAGTGGGAGCTGCTGTATACAGGCTGAGGAGGCTGTAAGTACCATATAGACTGAGGCTGGTACAGGGACTCAGTAACAGTACAGACCTGAGAGTATGGGCAAAATACTGTGTGACTACAGTTCTGTGTCAGCAGCCAGTGATTTGTCAGCAGCTCTACTGTTTATTCAGCCTGGAACAAATAGTTCTGTGGAACCTTTCAATTAAAGAACAGGTCCCTTACTGACATTACTGCCCCAAGAGCATGGACACAAGCAAACTCATAAGTTGCTATCCCTCTCACACTCTTTTCATGGGCAGAACCCTATCCCCTTCTTTCCACCTTTTTGTTTTTCCCTCCATTTGCTCTCTATTCTCCCTGTCTTTCGGCCCAGCCTTTGCCCCCCTCTCTCTCATGTTCTCTCTGAGGTCTCTAACTCACAGGTTAACTGGCTCTTTCTCTCTGGAGGGTTAGGGTACTGCAATAGCTCCATAAAAAGCACTTCATCTTTCAGCCATGCCAGCAGCCCCAGTTTCCCTGAAACCAGCTGCCAAAAACTCTTTTCTGGGTGGGACAAAGTTTTCCTGGGTTTTTATTTTTAGCTTTGAAATGATACAGAAGCCATCGTACCCCCACCCCCACCCTCGCAACCCCCCCTGTGGGCCCACCCTCTGAGTCCAGGGCCTGTGGCCTGCTTCTATTTGGAGCGCAGGAGTTAAGGCTGTGGGGGCCAACGCCCTTGTGGCCTCAGCCTGTAATTACCTTCGAATGAGAGAGCGGCTGGTAGGCCCTGCCCTTTGGGCCACGGGTCCACGTGGCGCCACCTTCCTCCTGTCTCAGCTCCAGCTGCAGTTCTGTGGTCAGACACGCCTCTGCACTCTGCAGAGCCTCGGCTTTCAAGGGCCCCACAGTCACTCTCTTCTCCAGCTTCTCCAGCTCTGGAGCTTCTGCTCAGCCTCAGTTTTTGCTTGAGCGAAAAGCTATGCACTGTTGGACAAGAGTCAGGCAGTTAAACTCTGACCATGGGAACAACAGTTTTGATGAGGATAAGGGGGTCAGTAACAGCAGTTTAAATTAGTTGAAAAAATATTAAAGTAGGAGGATTAAAGTAGTCAGTAATCTAGTAACAGGCATAACAATGGTCAGCAACATAATTATGGGGATGACTGTTATAGAGTCTGACTGTTATAGCTGTGATAGAAAGATTCTGGTCAGTGTCAGCAGTGATGAGGAATACAGTGACAGTGACTACTCTGTTCTGTAGGGAGACAGCAGAAAAGGTCCTGCAGTTGTCCCTGCTGGCCACCAGGAGGTGTTATCGTAACTGCGGTGTTGGTCGCTACATCGTGGAGGTATGAAGCAGGGCTGTGTCTTGCAAGCTGGTGTGTGAAGGTAGAGGTGTGGGTTCGCAGTGGAGAAATGTTAATGTGACTCTAAAAATATCTTTAAGAACTGTTTTATATTTGTATCTACTGAAAGACACTTGCTGTCTGTGAAACCAGGTCACTTGTCTAGCAGCTGTGAATCAAAGCCCTACAGAGGTCGCCCCCTGATGGTCATTCAGTAGAAGGATGATCTGTAGTTCATCTACACATATGGGCAGAGCCTCAGTGACACACAACACCGTTACCTGAACACCTGTTGACTGAACTGACTTATCATTTGTGAAAAACAACACAAAACCTTATCAAAAACAGACATGTCATAGTTATAGTGCTAAAAATACAGTTTGGGAAAAACAACAGGCTGGCTAGTTATGAAGATTGGCAAACCAAAACAGCAGGTGTATAAATCATTTAAAAAACAGAAGAAAATGAAGCAAGCTAGTTAGCTATGAGAATAAACTGAAAATGTCTTTCTATTGTCAATAACCACTACACAAACAACTCTTAGAGGAGAGAGACTACCCAACAAAATTTCTAAAGCATCAATACGCACTTCATGGACTGCATTTACAAGAAAAGTGGTGTTCTGTCATCTTGCATGTTTGTGTCTGCATTTGCAGGTGTGTTAGTATTTATGTCTGGTATGTGTTTGTTTGTGTGAATGTTTTGTCTGTGTGTCTCCCAAGCTGCTGAAGACTCCTGCATTGTGTGGGCCGTATGAGGTGTTCCTGGCTCACGTTGAGCACACTGCTGTTAACTTCTTTACCAACTGCGGATTAAGCGATGATACCCTGCTAAATGAGAAGTTCCGGTACTAATACATATAATACACACGCACGACTAATATTGATTAATCAATGACACATCTAATTGTGTTATTAATTTGATTAGTAAAGTAATGATTATAATTGCATCTGCCAAGGGTCTCGAGACAATTGTAATTGTTTGGTTATAGTATTTGTATTATTGTCACTGTTCAGGGAGGTGAAAGATGAGTGGACCAACACTACCCTCATGAGCTACCTGCCCCCCTTTAGTACAGGTGAGCTACCCACCTACCCTGTTGCAATGGAGAATGTACCAACTGTTTGAACGCTCACTTTACAACCCACTGACCTCTGTCCGAGGTCATTTTGTCCTGCATTTAATTCAATTGTTTCTTATTGTAAGTGCATTTTTGAAAACTTTGTGAAAGCCTTGTAGGAGAAGTACTTTGCAGATAAATGAATGTTTATTGTGTTTATGTTAATGATGATATTGATGATGATTTTTGTCACTTTATTTTTGAAGAACTTCAATATCACAGCCCCCTGCCTCATGCAGAACTGGACAGCAATAGCCCAGGGTTCTCATTAAATCTGTTGGAAATGGAGCTAGAAGTGAATATGATGTGAGTCACCAAAATCACTCCCTACCTAATACACACATACTGTCTCCACTTTGCTATATTCTTTCACCCATGTTTTCTTCTCTAACATCGTCCGCCAGTGTTCAGGTATCATCCTGAACTTAACTGCGGAGTGTGGTTAAAGTGTAATGCGCTTGCTTGTGATTGGCTGGCCTCTCCTCCTGATTGTCTGTGTTTGGCTATGGTCATTGATAGGAAGAAGAAGGCTCTACTAGCATACCAGCAACAGGCTGTATGTGTGATGCGACTTGTTCAGGAAGTCAACACCCTTAGAGAACAGGTGAGACACGTTATCACAAATTATATATCAGATATTGCTGCAATCAATACTTCATTTTGTTAATGGAGAACATATCAAATGTATCCTCTGTAATTAACGGTTTTATTTTAGAAACAATTAAAAGAAATTTAAAAATCTACGTCATGTAAGCATAAGATGCTTAAAAGATCATTATCATTCAATCATTAATCATTAATCATTAAAATGATTGACTGCGTTTATGTTAGCTCTCACAGCAGATGCGAGAGGTGAAGTCTCTGAAGATTGAGCTGGAGTTGGAGAAAAAACGACGCAACAGGGCAGGTGTGGTCAACATGTCACTTTGACGGAAGACAGACACATTCTGGTTGAGAGATTCTAACTATGTGTACATGTATGTTTATAGAACAACAGATGCTTGAGTACAAACTAACAACGATGGAACAGTTGACAGAGAGACAACTCCATGTCACAGGTCTGTATGTCAATGTGTGTGTACTGCTTGTGTATGAGGGCTCTCTCTGGTGGCCATAGTCAAACACTACATGTGTTTCCCCAGCATGTAAGACTCATGAATGTTCCTTAAGGAGTATAAACAAAATGGATGAGATTAGGATCTGAGGGCAGATGAACTGATCCTGGGGGTAGAGGGACAGAACCCTGTCAATGTTATATTGGATATTGCATATGGACATTGAGATGGCATCCGTGTGCTTCTCCTCTCCATAGATGAGCAGGACTACATGGAGGCTGATGACTCCTGGGTGGAATCTGTGTAGGGGAGGGGCCATGCAAAATAGGGACTGGCCCACCGTCTGAAGGTGCAGGTATGAAGCGCATGTTACAGAAACTGAAGAAATTGGACTGTGTGTTCTACTGTTTGTCAGAGCTTTGCAATACTAAAATTTTATTCTTATTTCAGGTAACACCACAACAGACAAACTGAATGGTAAATACACAGTACAGGAACACACGTACATGGACAGGAATACAGAATGCACACTCGGAGTGACAAAAGGAAGAGCAATCCTGCCCAATTTTTTGTGTGTGTACGTGTGTGTGTTACTTTGAAAAATAAAGTGAATATTTTTACTGATGAAAAACTGTGTCCTGGTCAGTAACAACAAGATTAGCTTGATACTGCTTTGCTTCTGTCATCCAGAATTCATGTGTCAATATTGGAAACGCAGACATTTGAGGAACATTTCGATAGAAACAAAGAGCTGAGCTCTAGAAGAATGTGCTGTAGGCCGTTAGATAGTTGTCGTTGTACATGTACAGCCGGCCGTCAGCTGGGTTGTAATGCAGGTTAGCCACGCCATCAACAACCTTCTCCAGGGGCAGGGCCAGCGTGTTGTCCTCCCGCCCGGTGGCCGTGTCGAAGGCATAGAAGATCTCCTCACGGTAGCGGTTGTCATAGCGCGTGGCGTACAGCACCCCACACACCATGAAGGCGTTGGTGACAGACTTCTTGAAGAGGCGCGTGCTCCAGGTACCAGTGATGTTGAGCGTGTCGCTGTCCAGGAGGCTGAGCACCATGTTGCCATGGCTCTCCTGTGTGGCATAGATAACCCACAGGCCTGTCTCATCGGCAGAGAAGTCGATGTCGGTCCAGTCGCGGCAGCTGTAGTAGCAGTAGGGGAACTGGTTGCTGAAGCCGGCGCTGGGCAGCAGGTGGCGAACGGTGGCCTGCGTTTGCAGGTCATACCGGCACATCTCTGCCGTATTGTGGCACTGGTAGAAGAAGGCCTCGTCATACAGCAGGCTGCCCGGGCCCTGGATGGCATTAGCGACGGCATGTGAGGCAGCCACAGCAACATCCTGGTGGTTTTTGGCACCCATGAAGTCCTCATAGGAGTGGTAGCGGCGCACCACGTTACCATGCCTATTGCCACTGACGAGGGGCTGAACCCAGTAGGACTCAGGGCTTCCAGGGTGGGTCTCACGGCCCCAGGAGCCAGAGGGGTAGGATTTCCCATAGGGGCTGAGTTTAGTCACCAAAGGGGCGCTGACATTCTTCATTAACCCATGGGAACAGGTGTCTGTGGGAACAGGGACAAAAAAAAACAGGACTGGGGTTGAGAAAACAGGGAACTAAGCAGCTTCACTTCCTAAAGTGGCTATTTCACTTCTGGTTTGAACGTCAGTGCCTGGTAATGTCTTGGTCTGTATCGATTTATTTTTATTGAAGAAGGAAAATTGACGGAAAGGGACAGGGCAATAGAGAATGTGGTCATATTTCTGGTCAGCAACCTGCCCCAGCTGTGACTATACTGCTTGACTGACACAGCAGCCTTTTTTCGGGGAAATGCAGTATAGACTATACATCATGCCTGAATACACAGCTTCATGAAATGTGTTTTTCAAATGCTTTCACTGATCAGACAGTCAGGCCAGTTATAAGTCGTGTTCATTTGCTTATTTTAGGACAGAAATAGAATGCTTTCCCATCAAGAGTAAATGTTAATAGAGATAAGGAACAGAACATCAATTCTGTCAGTCTCAGTCACAGCCATTTTCTGGAATACCAACCTTTCAGTTACTTTAAAAACACAACTCGCCCTCCGTTTCCATTAAACACAAAATATGTAAATCCCACTTCCAGAACCCCACAACTGCTATCATACAGTTACTTCACCTACTCAGGAAATTAGGTTGGATGGTCCTGCAGGTCTCCAGGTTGTTTCTGAGGTCACGCAGGGTGTTCCTCACCGCCTCCAGATTGAACACATTGTCCTTGTACATCTTCTTCATTCCTTCACGTATCTTTTCCAGCTGGAACACAGGAAGAACCCCACGGTGGTTGTTAATGGCTATTAAAATAACCAGGCTATATTCTGGAAAGATTTCCTTTGACTCAGCTCTCACTCATAGAAACCTTACAGTTGCCTCTATGTCACCTGCACAGCTGGGACAAAAAGAAACCTTGTGGTTGCCTTTAGAACCCCCTTTGGAACCCTGCAGGGGGTAAGCATGAAAGATAACTACGGGATCTAGGGATCACCTCTTGGGTCAGGGCCTTTGTTTCGGCACTGGGGTTGGTGCGGCGAAGGGTGCTGATGTCTCTGTCCAGTTCCTCCAGCTGCTTGTTCAGCTGGCGCAGTTGTAGGCTGTGGTACTGGCCGCTGGTTTTCACATACTCAAACTCACTCAGGCGGTCTGTTATATTCCCCACCGTGGCCCTGATCTCAGGCATCTTCTTCCCCGTCAGAGACAACTGCATCAATAATCACAGAGAGGACAATAAACCAATCATTGCCAATGTGGTGATAACACAACTGGTGAATTTCAACTCAACTATCACTTAAAAATCAGTTAATCCAGGTTGACAATAATGAGTGGAAAAATCTAACTGGCTGAAACAACTCTGCAGTCACTGGCAAATGTACTAAGAGGACCTTACCTGGGCTTGCATCTTCTCTAGGGAGTCTCTACAGGTGTCCACCTGCTTGGACACTCCGCTAAAGAACTTGGCAGGGAAGTCCCACATCGTGGCATTCACACTACACAAGCAAGCACCTGCTCTCAGCTGGCCATTTACCTGCTGGGTACCCTCACACTCCTGCAAACAAACACACATAAATATACATGACAATATTGTAAAACAATCAACATATAAATCAGCATGATCAATGCTCAGTGCAACTAGTGCATTAGATGTACAACTTTTATAAATAGTCGTGTGCAGTATAAACAGAAAATCCAGAAAATTAATGGGAGGCAATAGGTCCAAACTGTAGCAATGTAAATCAGACGGAATGGATGCCACAATATCTATGTACAGCACAAGTTTTTGTGACTCCTTATGTATGTATATGCAATTGTGTAGATACTTGTTTGTAATGACAGTGGTAACATGAGGGCAAAAATCATTATGTTAATTGTTGTCATTATGCCCTCGGTATCTGTCATTTTCATATACAATTATTATTGAAAAATATTTTAATTTCATTTAAATTTTGAAAATTATTTTTTAATGATTTTTGAACATTTTTAAAACACGACTGTTTTGACTAATATGTTGGTTCTGGGTGCATGCAATAACAGGAAACAGCCTTTAACATGCTTAGAAATACACATTAAATTAGTTTGAAAACACAGATATACTAATTCACATACGCAAACACACATACATATTTACATCAAACCTGGTTAAGTATTTTTACAGAATAACAGAAAAATTCCTTCAGATTTATATAAGTGAGGTTTTAAAACATACCTATTTTTACCAATATTTTATATTCACTGATATTTAGAACAAAAATGTCCTAATGACTGACCAATTTGTTTTACAATGATCCTGAAGGAGTGGCTTCAAATTGTATGAGCATTAAAAAGTTAATGTATTTAAATTGAATATTTTACCCATATTTGTTTCACATATTCACAAATTAATATATTCACATATATGTGATTTGTTTTTCATGTGCCCAGTTGTATATTTACTGTGGTGGCTCAAGATAAATGCATTGAAAAATTTTCCCATAGAAGTCCACTATCTATCTGGCATCCATCTATTAGTCCAAATCCTATACTTCTATTTCAAACTGCCAGCAGGGACCCAGTTATCAAGTAAAATTCGGAATTGATCTTGACCATAGAGTAATTCATTAAGCAAATGTGTCTGAGCAATAGTAAAAAAAAATAAAAATACTGTAAAAAATGAATCAGCAAATTAGAGGTTTTATTGGTCTTTGAGAGCAGTGAGTCTCCAAACATAGTTTTAAGACTTGATTTTACTTTATAGAGAAAACACAGACACATGGAGACAGTCAAATGTGTATGAAAAATATGTAACACAATAAGTTACTCACGTTAAACAGGAGCAGCAGCACAGGCAGAAATTTCAGGAAGTGACCCATCGCAGACATGATGACACTGAACTGGAGAAAGAGAGCAGCACACTGTTTTACAAATTCCCTTTCTGTTTGTCATAAGGGCTGAAACTACACACACACGTGAACATAGTCACAGTAATGGACATGGGGGTGTGGCACTTGTATTAGAGGATGTGAAACGCAATGTGGTTGTTACCCCTGAGAGCGGATGGGGGTCTGTTACAGGACAGTCCATCCCGGAATTTACACAAATTGTTAACGTCCACTATTATGAAATCACTTCCTGTTCAACATGTTCTTCTCCAGCTTCCTCACATGCAAATCATATTTGCCAGACTAAATGTATATGCACACGTACACACACACACACACACTGTGCTTAATCAAAGACATTAATTATGGTGACATGGTAGAGGCACATACAATCTATGGAGCCTAAATTTAAGTATATACACACTGTGAACAGCTGTGTGCACTTTTTGACACAGCCAATTCACATTGAGCTTCGATTCTTTCTGCCTGAACAAGCACATTTCAGACAAACACATTTCCACTTATTAGAAATCAAAGTTCACCTGCAGCAATGATTTTTTTCTTTCATAACGAAACTGAAAAATATATGAATGCTTATCATTAATTAAAAAAATGTTTTTTTGAGTTGTTTGGAGGTTCACGTTTGCAAATTGGATGTATGCATATTATACCCATGCAGATCTATAGTTAATGCGTTATGAAGAATAATACTTAGGACTCCAAGTTGGGGCCTCACCTCTGTTGAAATATCCTGGCTGGAGTTAACACAGGCTGAATACGCAGGGAGGTGAAGCAATTCTGTGATCAAAAAGTGGGCTGAAATTGCTTATGCAAGACAATGAAACAACAGGAAACTGAAATTTGTTTGCTAATTAGATACTGAATGTAAGATATCCAATACCAAATGTATAAGTTTGTGTACCAATGAATATCCAGGCATATGCTATTTTTCATGTTTCAGATAGTGAGATTGGCCTTTATTAATTGAGAATTTCATAAACATTGAGATTTCACTTGAAAATATGTCACAATACAGTATACATACAGACACAAATGCATGTGTACTGCATGTTTTATCTTATTATCAACAAACACTGCATTATAGTAATGCATAAGAGAGACAGTTTCATTCATAGCCTTAATAATATCTGTATGTTTTTATGAGGTTTATGATGGCTCGTGTTTTACTGTTTGCATTTATGAAAGCTATGCTACTGTAATGTGTAGTATGGACTACAGTAACCACTGGCTGCTGTTACTAAATGTATTTATAAAGTTTACAGTAACCAGTGGCAGCTGTTGGTGGAAAAATACAATGAAAATTGCTGTCCAGCTGATTTTTTGCATGGGTACATAAAATAAGACTTGCTGAGTCTTATTTTATGAGTTCCAGATCATAAATCTTAACATTGTATTAAGCTGAGCCCCATTTTAGCATTGTGCTGACATGCCTAATTTTTTTTTTTTTTTGCGGGGGGTTAATTTTTTCTTCCATTTCTGATTACTCAACAATGAAAGTCCCCCTACCCACAACCTGACCACTAACCACAGCTTTCACTTCTTCTTCCTCACCTTTCCTTTCCCCCTTACCTAAGCACTTTCATCACAACCACTTCCTATTGGGCAAGTCACAACTCTGGGATATTTACAATGGGTTTACACCAGCGGAGTCAGTTGCTGTCCCCTCACTCCAACCATGAAGATCTCTCCTGTCTCCGTGGCAATTGTCTCTATGATCCTCCCCATCTTGGCACAGGTAAGGTCTGTGCCAGCTGTGAGAACCCCGTTCTAGAGCAGCAACCAAGAAATAAACGTAGAGTTACGGTCACGCTACCACGACACAGCAGACAGTGCAGTAGTGTAGTAGAGTAGTTGATTTAATAGTGAAATATGGTTCATTTTTCTAGTTGTACATTGGTTTATGAATGTGTATATACGGTAAAAATGTAGGTGATGGTTGTCCACATATATTTTCCTGATTTTCTGCATTGAGATGCTCTCTAAAAAAACTGTAAATAATCTGCAAACTGGAGAGGGTGAAGTGAGGAAATTATGTTATCCTGAGGTTTGTTTTGGCATAGCTCAAGTATAGTCATAAATTATGCATCTATACAGATGTAGCTCAAAGATGGGTGATTCTGTCAGGAATCAGCTAATGTCCCTACCTCATCACTCAGATTTTCTCAGTTTGTGCATTGAGTGAATTCATTGACAGTGAAAGCATATAAAATGTAACGCTCACAGCATAAACCTGTGAACCAATTATTTAGTCCGTGAATTCAACAATGTTTTTTAAACTCTTTGATATCAGACATTATGCTGTTACTTTCTGAGATCTGAAACAATAGTTTGGGCTGTTTATTTAATGTATAAAAATAAAATACATTTTTAAATGAAATTATTTCAGCATGTGAAATCAAAATCAAAAGTTCAAACTTACACATGACTAAACTATGTTTTGCTTATCAAAATCACAAAACATCTCACAGTTCTAAAGATGAATTTTAAATGTAAAATCTACATAAATATACAGTCAAGCCAGAAATTATTCATACCCCTGGCAAATTTTTACTTAAAGTTACTTTTATTCAACCAGCAAGTTTTTTCTTGATTGGAAATGACACAGGCATCTCCCAGAAGATAATAAGATGATGTACAAGAGGCATCATTGTGGAAAAAAAATATTTCTCTGCTTTTATTTACATTTGAACAAAAAGTGGCATGTCCAAAATTATTCATACCCTTTGCAAACGGTCATAGTCTATGGGAAAATCTAAAGTTCTGTACCATTCCAAATAGTCCAAGCTGTTCTAAAGCATCCTAATTACCCTGACTCATTGGGAACAGCTGTTTTAATCAACTGAACAGGTGAAAAACAGCAGCTCTCTGCAGCTGGTTTGTGAACAGTCCCGGCTAAGACAAAGGAGCTCACTGAGGACCTGCGGCTGCGCATTGTGGCTGCTCACAAGTCTGGAAAGGGCTATGAGGCCATTTGCAGAGAAAATGGACAAACTGGAAGTAGTGACGTGGAGCTATTAGTTGAATTCTGATGAAATGACCTACATAGGTCTGTAGGTTTATATAGGCGTAGCTTAGTCTTCTTTTAGATGTTTACACAGGTGGTGTTACAATGTGTTCTGTGGTTGATCTTTTCATGCTGCAGATTTCACAGGTGAATAAATTTGTGAGATACACCTGTGAGATGAATATATGTTTCTTGGACATCCTATCCATTCCATATGCCAAAAGAGAACCCCTGTAAATTGGCTTTTTCAAGCTTCCTGATGAGTAGGCATATATTTGACATGCTCATTAAGGCAGAGAGGACCTCTGCTCGAGGTTGAGTCAGACATAAAAATATAGACCAGAGCAAACAGTTTAATTTGATATGCTTGTCAAATGTACAAAGCCTTTTCCATCGGTCAATATGATTTTCCTGATTTCAGGTGTGAATTGTCAGAGAAAAAACTACACAAAATGTTTCACTATATGCATGATAATTTAGGTTCCATAGATTTAATATTTTGTGATTTGGTCATTATAATTTGGATAAATCTTGTTATTTTGACCAGAAAAGTTGATGGTACAAACATGTGTGCTGTTAAAACTCATGACTTTGGCTTTCACATATGGAGAGGATGGCTGCATATATTGTATAGTTATTAATGTTATGTACAGCTATGCTTCCTGTGGCTGCTCTTCTGATATTGCAGGTTCAGCAGACTGCAGGATGCACCTGTGAGATAGATAACTCCGGACTCACCTTCCCCCAAAGCCGGCTGCTTAATGTCCAATCTGGTGCCAGTGAATGTACCAAAAAGATCACTTCACAGGAGGTATGAACGTGCCCTTTGCCCTCAACCAAAACCATACACAACACAAGCTGAATTACAGCACTGACGTGATTAAAAGATGTGTGGAGCTGCATTGTATTTTCACTGACTCCCAGATTTGAACCAATCAAAGTGTTTTGGTGTGGAGAGAAAAGTCCTTGTATTGGTTCATGTGATTCCATGACTGACAACACACAGTAGCTGTTTACCCATCAGGCAGTAGCTATGTTGTGCATAATCAAGCATAGCTATGTTACATTAAAGACTAATAAACCCCAAAGCCACAGATCTTGCAGGCTTACAAAAGTTTTCTGGTATGTTTTAATATTGAAAGTAGGCTACAAATGCTCATATTGCTCTGCATTTTAAGTAAAGATATTTGAGTGTAGGGCATGTGTGGTGTGCCTAAATCACATATATTGTTGAGTTAATGTAGACAAATCAAAGATCTAAGCTTACATCCGGATTCTGTCACCAACATTATAGATTTTTTAAATGACATTGTTTCTGCACTGACAGTTTCTTGCTTAAATTGAAACTAGGTTTTTTAAGTAATTTATGGGAGTGCGTCGTAACCATGACGTAACTTGAGACCGTCGTAACCTGAAGACCTCCTGTATAAGACCCTGAAGTGTTCTTCAATCTTCTGTTAGATGTCAGACGTGGACATTCTTTTGGACAAGCTGCACTACCGTCTCCAGCAGCTGGAGCTGGACGTGCTGAAGCTGGAGGAGGAAGATGATAGCGACGGCTCCGCACAGCAGGCAGACCTGTACAAGGCAGTGTCCCTGCGGATCATTGAGATCGAGCTGGCTGAGATCCAGGACCTCATTATCAAACTCAACACCACCAACACCAATCACCAGGGATTAAGCAAAGACTTTACAACAAAGGTTAGGAAACTCACACAACGTTAAAAAACGAAAAATTACACTCTAGAAGAACTGAAATGGGTTTGATTAGCACTATCAACAGATTTGTTTACAAAAAAATGCATTGATTCATCTTCTTGGTCGTTGAATTACACAATCTATTCATTGGATCCTACTTTTTAGTTTGCTTTTTTGGTATAGATGTACCACCTTCCAAATTCAAGACCTCCAAATTTTAATGGAATAGGCAAGACGTGAGGCAGGTTGTACCAATCATATTAAGTAGCTGAAATTTCTCAAGTTGAGAGATGAAACACCAGCCATGTTTAATGTAATCTCACCTTCATTACAGCTGCAGAACATGAAAACAGAAATGGAGGCACTGGAGAAGTTTGACCGCACGGGTGTGGTAGAGAAAGAAAAGGTGAACAAGCAACTGCAGAAAGAGCTGGTCCAGTGCCAGGCTGACCTGCAGGTGACCCCAGCCCCGTCCATTGAGCATGTGCCAGGTAAGGGTCACCTACACACATACATGTAAGAAACATCCCTATAAACATGGAGTCAGACCTGGGAGACCCTGCAAAAATAATTTGCTGTTATACAGTTGTAGCTTAAACTATGTAGCCTAGCAGCTATCGGTAGCTGGCCGTGTCACTGCAACTGGATCAATGCCATTCCTGCCAAACACAGTTTTACCACTACACCCCTAATTTGAACCACTGTATGAGTGGTGAAAATTGCCATCACCAAGGCAAAAATATTCATAAAAGGGTGAAAAAAAGACCAACTAAAAAAAAAAAAAAAAATTGGCAGTCCTTCCATGATTTCAGATGGAATTTGCACACATATAATTAATGGTTGCACTTTAATATTTTCATAGTTTCACCCTATACATATTAATAACTGTATACAAAAACTTGGAAAAGTCAGAAAGGGTTTCACTTTCTTGTTGTGTCACCCTCTAGGAAACTGTCCCCACGGTCACCTGCTGAATGTGACCGGTCCCAATACCTATACCGCAACTGAATATGGAACGTCTTATCCATTTGGTGCCTGGGGTCGTGACCCTAAGCCTGCCGCAGGGAAGGAAAATTGGTACTGGCTGGTGGTCCTGACCAGCAGCAGTGTTTACTCCAACTTCATCCGCTGGTACAGCAGTCACAGCACACTGGTGGTGGGCTCAAATGCTGGCGATGTGATCATCGCCTCGGGCAACCCCACCACTAACACAGTGCAGGGTCCCAACGTGGTCATGTATGGAGACGCCCTGTATTATGGCTGCTACAACTCCCCCAACCTCTGCCGCTTCAACATGACCGCCCGCACCATCACCACTGTCGCCCTGCCCAATGTCGGATACAACAACAAGTTTCCCTTCTGCCATCTCGGTGCCTGTTACACGTACACAGACATAGATGTGGCCACTGACGAGTCTGGGGTCTGGGTGGTGTATGCCACTGCAGAGAATTTTGGGAATGTGGTCCTGAGCAAAGTGGAGAGCGGCATCACCCCACTCCTAGGGCGCACGTGGAACACCTCACTGCACAAACGCACTGTCACCAACACCTTTGTGGCCTGCGGCGTCCTGTATGCCACCCGCTTCCTGGACAAAGATACCGAGGAAATCTTCTACTCACTGGACACAGTGACAGGGCAGGAGAGGTACGACTTGAACCTACGCTTCAGGAAGATGTCCACCAACATCCATTCGCTCAACTACAACCCCAATGACCGTCAGCTCTACATGTACAGCGATGCATACGTTCTCTCGTACCAGCTTGTCTTTGGCTGAACAATGAGTGCAGCTCCACTCCCACAGGGCCAAAACCATACTGTACATCAGGGATTTCAAACTCTGGTCCCGGAGAACTGCAGTGTCTGCTACTTTTTGGTTAATTTCCGCACTGAAGTCCTTCATTTCAGTAACAGATTGATTAAAGGGTCCACACACCTCATTTCCAAAGGCCTAATTTTGCCGCTGATCCAAAAGAAACCACAAAACCCATCAGACTGGCCCCCAAAGACTAGAACTTGAAATCCCTGCTGTACATGAACACCACTAACTATGTAATCATCTGTTTATTAACAATGGTGAAATGTCAATCATCATCCATTTGACCCCAGATATTTTAAAAACATGCACATATCAACACTTTTAAACTGTGCCATCAACATAAGTTACATGTAACTTGTTTGGAAATATAATATCACATTTTTCCTTTATGGTAAACCATGAAATTGCATGTGACAATTGTAATGAATAAATGAATAAAATTGACCTGGTGTGATTCAGTTCCTTTCCAACAATTCAAAATCTGATTGAGCACTTATAAACCAGAGCGCGAGCGCAGGGTGTCTCATGGGATTGACTGGCCGGCGACTCTATCAGAGGCAGATCACATATGTCTAATAGCCCTTTCTAACATAGCAAGGAAAAATGTAGATGAAATCTTCACGTACCTTTCCCAAATGGCTGTGAAAGAAATGTTAATGTGACTAAAAATATACAAATATAAGAAGTGTTTCATATCTGCTGAAAGACACTCACTGTCTGTGAAACCAGGTGAGTTATCTAGCAGCATAAATCAATCATCAATCATCATGAATCATAAAGCAGGAATATTCATAACACAAGGCACTGCCATTTATTCAAACGAAAACACACAATGAACGTTCACACCTACTGACGAAACTTCAACCACTGATCACATGAGATTAGCATGTCTGCTACCGTGCTTGTTTGATTACATTGACACTGATTTTAAAATGTAATCAAACAAGCATCAAACAAAAAAAATAAATTGACAGTACCTCCATGATTTCAGATGGAATTTGCACACATATAATTAATGGTTGAACTTAAATATTTTCATAGTTTCACCCTATAGTCAACACCCTTAGAGGACAGGTCTGTATGTCAATGTGTGTGTACCACTTTTGTATGAGGGCTTCCTCTAGTGGCCAAAACCAAGCACTGCAGGAAAAAGGTTACTTCAGCCTGTTGTATCTCCCCAGGCTGTAAGACTCAAAAATGTTCCTTAAGCAAAATGGATGAGATTAGGATCTGAGGGCAGATGAACTGATCCTGGGGGTAGAGGGACAGAACCCTGTCAATGTTATATTGGATATTGCATATGGACATTGAGATGGCATCCGTGTGCTTCTCCTCTCCATAGATGAGCAGGACTACATGGAGGCTGATGACTCCTGGGTGGAATCTGTGTAGGGGAGGGGCCATGCAAAATAGGGACTGGCCCACCGTCTGAAGGTGCAGGTAAGAAGTGCATGTTACAGAAACTGAAGAAATTGAACTGTGTGTTCTACTGTTTGTCAGAGCTTTGCAATACTAAAATTTTATTCTTTCAGGCAACACCACAACAGACAGACAGACAGACAAATAGACAGTGTACACATACAGGGATACAGAAAATACACTCAGAGTGAGAAAAGGAAGAGCACTCCTGCCCAATCTTTTGTGTGTGTATGTGTGTTTGTTACTTTTAGAAATTTTTTTAGTGATGGAAACTTTGTCCTGGTCAATAACACCCCACATAATCAACATTCATGTGATTCTACCTTGCAACTGTTATCAAAAATGGATGTGTCAATATTAGAAATGCAGACATTTGAGGAACTGATAAACTGAACGAAAAGCAGACATTTGATGACATTTGGCGATTTCTGTATTTGAACAGAAACAAAGAGCTGAGCTCTAGAAGAATGTGCTGTAGGCCGTTAGATAGTTGTCGTTGTACATGTACAGCCGGCCGTCAGCTGGGTTGTAATGCAGGTTAGCCACGCCATCAACAACCTTCTCCAGGGGCAGGGCCAGCGTGTTGTCCTCCCGCCCGGCTGTGTCGAAGGCATAGAAGATCTCCTCACGGTAGCGGCTGTCATAGCGCGTGGCGTACAGCATCCCCCACCCATGAAGGCGTTGGTGACAGACTTCTTGAAGAGGCGTGTGCTCCAGGTACCAGTGATGTTGAGCGTGTTGCTGTCCAGGAGGCTGAGCCCCATGTTGCCGTGGCTCTCCTGTGTGGCATAGATGACCCACAGGCCTGTCCCATCTGCAGAAAAGTCAATGTCGGTCCAGTCGTGACAGCTGTAGTAGCAGGAGGGGAATTGGTTGCTGAAGTATGTATGTATATATATATGATACCCATGCAGCTCTATAGTTAATGCTTTAAGAAGAATAATACTTAGGGGCGTCCAAGTTGGGGCCTCACCTCCATTGAAATATCCTGGCTGGAGTTAACACAGGCTGCATACGCAGGGAGGTGAAGCAATTCTGTGATCAAAAAGTGGGCTGAAATTGCCAATGCAAGACAATGAAACAACAGAAAAGAGAAATTCGTTGGTAAAGTCATTACTGCTCATCTCATACTGAATGTAAGATATCAATCAGATACCAAATGTAGAAGTTCACATACTTTTGAACTTTTGCAGAGGATATTCACATATTTATAAATACATTTCCAAGTGCATCCTATTTATTTTAATTAATGAGACTGAACTTTATTAATTGAGAATCTCAGAAACATTAAACTAGATTTCATCTGAAAATATGTCACAATACAGCATACATATGCACACTCAAATATGCATTTATCATATTATCAACAAACACTGCATTGTAGTAATGCATAAAAGAGACAATTTCATTCATAACCTTAACAATATCTATATGTTTTTATGAGGGTTATGGTGGCTAGTGTTTTACTGTTTGCATTTATGAAAGCTATGCTACAGTAATCTGTAGTATGGATTACAGTAACCACTGGCTGCTGTTACTAAATGTATTTATAAAGTTTACAGTAACCAGTGGCAGCTGTTGGTTGAAAATTGCTGTCCAGCTGATTTTTTGCATGGGTACATAAAATAAGACTTGCTGAGTCTCAAATCATAAATCTTAACATTGTATTAATCTGTCTTGGTCCCAGCTGACTCAATTTAGCAATGTTCTGTCCACCTCATTTTTTGGGGAGATTATTTTTATAGCATTTCTGATTTCTCAACAATGAAAGTCCCCCTACCCACAACCTGACCACTAACCACAGATATCACTTCTTCTTCCTCACCTTTCCTTTCCCCCTTACCTAAGCACTTTCATCACAACCACTTCCAATTGGGCAAGTCACAACTCTGGGATATTTACAATGGGTTTCCAACCATGAAGATCTCTCCTGTCTCCATGGCAATTGTCTCTATGATCCTCCCCATCTTGGCACAGGTAAGGTCTGTGCCAGCTGTAAGAACCCCATTCTGGAGCAGAAACCAAAAAATAAATGTAGAGTAATACATAACCTGAAAAATAATCTGCAAACTGGAGAGGGTGAAGTGAGGAAATTATGTTATCCTGAGGTTTGTTTTGGCATAGCTCAAGTATAGTCATAAATTATGCATCTATACAGGTGTAGCTCAAAGATGGGTGATTCTGTCAGGAATCAGCTAATGTCCCTACCTCATCACTCAGATTTTCTCAGTTTGTGTACAGGTAATTCCACATTTATAATGAAGGCATGTAAGATCTAAACGTCATAGCATAAACATATGAACCACTGGCCAGGGGAAACCTTTTACTTTGACACTTATTATGTAGATGAAATCAACTGTGTTTTTTGAACTGTATTTCTTTGATATTAGACATTATGCTGTTAATTTCTGAGATCTGAAACAATGGTTTTGGCATTTTATGATTTCAGATGTGATGTGTGAGAGACAAAATTTCAAAAATGGTGTGGTGTCAATATGCATAATAATTTAGATTTAATATAATGTGATTTGGTCAGTATGATTTGGATAAATCTTGTTATTTTGACCAGAAAAGTTAGTGGTGCAAACATGTGTGCTGTTAAAACTCATGACTTTGGTTTCAGATATGGAGAGGATGGCTGCATATATTGTATAGTTATTAATGTTATGTACAGCTATGTGAACCGTTGTTTAAGTGCTTCCTGTGGCTGCTCTTCTGATATTGCAGGTTCAGCAGACTCAGGCGCCTGCAGGATGCACCTGTGAGATAGATAACTCCGGACTCACCTTCCCCCAAAGCCGGCTGCTTAATGTCCAATCTGGTGCCAGTGAATGTACCAAAAAGATCACTTCACAGGAGGTATGAACGTGCCCTTTGCCCTCAACCAAAACCATACACAACACAAGCTGAATCACAGCACTGACGTGATTGAAGAGGTGTGTTTGTGCAGGTGACTGCAGCACAATGACCCACATGGTCATGGGACAGTGGCCTTCATGAACTACATGAATTACAGCACTGACGTGATTAAAACAATCTGTGGAGCTTCAATGTGTTTTCACTGACTCCCAGATTTGAACCAATCAAAGTGTTTTGGTGTGGAGAGAAAAGTCCTTGTATTGGTTCATGTGAGTCCATGACTGATTACACACAGTAGCTGTTTACCCATCAGGCAGTAGCTACGTTGGGAATAATCAAGCATAGCTATGTTACATTAAAGAATAATAAACCCAAAACCACAGAAGGCTTACAAAAGTTTTGGGGTATGTTTTAATATTGAAAGTAGGCTATAAATATATGTATTGCAAATAAAATTTGCACTGCATTTTAAGTAAAGATATTTGAGTATAGAGGTTCAAGTGGGCTTCATCTAAATCATAGCTATTTTTGACTTCATTTAGGCATGAGAAAGACCTGAGCTTACATCCTGATTATTTCACCAAAGCTATAGACTTTTTAATGACCAGTCATGACAAAAAATCTGTCAAGTTGATCATGCTTTACACATTATTCTGACCTGCGTACAATTCCTATATTGTCTTAAGTATAAATGTAGCTGCCAGAAGCTTCATTTCAAGCTGACAGGGTCTCTTCCAAAACAATACCACTCTTTCCAAGTTGATAAATGACATTGTTTCTGCACTGACAGTTTCTGCATTAAGCACATTTGAGAGCCATGCATTCCACTGTAACTTCATGTTCTTATAACAAGTATAAGAACATATAAGACACTGAAGTGTTCTTTGGTCTTCTGTTAGATCTCAGGCATGGACATTCTTTTGGACAAGCTGCACTACCATCTCCAGCAGCTGGAGCTGGACGTGCTGAAGCTGGAGGAGGAAGATGATAGCGACGGCTCCGCACAGCAGGCAGACCTGT
Organism: Albula goreensis; assembly: GCA_022829145.1. Taxonomy (NCBI): domain Eukaryota; kingdom Metazoa; phylum Chordata; class Actinopteri; order Albuliformes; family Albulidae; genus Albula; species Albula goreensis. The sequence continues at coordinate 28,098,382 of CM040755.1, forward strand.
ACATGGCAGTGTCCCTGCAGTTCATTGAGATCGAGCTGGCTGAGATTCAGGACCTCATTATCAAACTCAACACCACCAACACCAAGGACTTCAGTAAAGACTTTACAACAAAGGTGAGGGAACTCACACATAGGTGAAAAAATTAAACAATACACTCGAGAAGAACTGAAATGGGTTTGATTAGTACTGTAAACAGATTTGTAAAAAAAAAGTATTGTTTCATTTTCTCAGTTGTTGAATTAATCAATCAATCAAGTCATTGGCTCCTACTTTTTGATTCAGCCTTTTACATTTTTAGATATGTAGATATTTCCATGAATTTATCAATGTTTTTAAATCTCCAAATTCCAATGGAACAGGCAATATGTGGGTCAGGTTACACCAATCATATTAAGTAGCTGAAATTTCTCAGTTTGAGAGATGAAACACCAGTCATGTTTAATGTAATCCACCTTCAAGCCAGAACATGAAAACAGAAATGGAGGCACTGGAGAAGTTTGACAGGGTACAAGCAACTACTGGTCCAGTGCCTGACCAACCTCTGCTGGTTCAACATGACCGCCCTGCACCATCACCACAGGAGACTACTAATACACATTAATGACTGTACGAGAAAGTAAGAAAGGGTTAGTAACCCTGCCCAATGTCGGATACAACAACAAGTTTCCCTTCTGCCATCTCTGCCGGTTCAACATGACCGCCCGCACCATCACCACTGCCTGCCCAATTCGGATACACAACAAGTTTCCATTCTGCCATCAGACAGACATAGATGTGGCCACTGACGAGTCTGGGGTCTGGGTGGTGTATGCCACTGCAGAGAATTTTGGGAATGTGGTCCTGAGCAGAGAATTTTGGGAAACACCTCACTGCACAAACGCACTGTCACCAATTCGTGGCCTGCGGCGTCCTGTATGCCACCCGCTTGGACAAAGATAATTCTACTCACTGGACAAAGTGACAGGGCAGGAGAGGTGAAACCTTTCAAAGATGTCCACCAACATCCATTCCTCAACTACAACCCCAATGACCATCAAATGTACAGCGATGCATACGTTCTCTCGTACCAAGAACAATGAGTGCATTGTTTTGAATAAAGTAAATAAAAACATTGAGAAATATATTTGAATTTAAAACCCTACATACACAAAGCTTAAGTACTTTTGAATCATGCCCAGTTTATTTATAAAAATATTCTTCATCAATTTCAGAGTGAATGGTTCCCATTCATACTCAAACCCCATGGTGATATAACTATATTAATATTTCTATAATACTTTTATGGAAAGAATGCATTGCATCCTCAATTTTCAGGCGAAATGTAGCGAGATTATGGAGATGTTAATTATGAAACATATTTCTCAAAGTAGACCTCGGGAAAGGAAAGTATCAGGCAGGTGAATTGTTTTAAACTCCTTATATAGAGCCGGTCAGGGCTATCCTGTTAACTCTTTGAAAATACAAAAACTTTATTTGTAAGAGTGTGTGTGTGTGTGTGTGTGTGTGTGTGTGTGTGTGTGTGTGTGTGTGTGTGTGTGTGTGTGTGTGTGTGTGTGTGTGTGTGTGTGTGTGTGGAAAAAAATATATATATATATACATTTCCATGTATTTCCCTCTTCCCTCATCCTCACACTGGTAATCCGCGTATGCGCACTGAGCGCCTCTATTGTCTAGCGGCGGCAGGGCAGAAAAACGAGCGCGGATATGAGAAAACAGGGGAGCGGCACACACTGACCTGAATCAACGGGCACACGCCGTCGGCAGAGGCAACAACTGACAAACAGATAACCAGCCGCGATCGTTGCCATGGTGTGAGCCTACTGATCTGCACTCCAGGGAAGAAAATCATAAAATAGTGGAGCATATTGCGGATGAACGCGGCTCTCGAAACCGTGGTTTGTCAGCGCGCCTGTCATCCCTGTTGTGATATGAACAAGCTGCCTTGTCATTCGCTAAACGGGAAGAACGTGTTGCGTTTTCCTTACTTGGCAATCTAAGCAAGGGGATTGTGCTGTCTGTTGTATTCGACAGCGGTTGAGAAGATTGTTAATCTGTGCTGTGTTGTTACTTTGTGAGGGTGACTCGGGTCATTCAGCTTGCTCATGTTCCGGTTAGGGGAATACGCTGTTGCGTCTCTTAGACACAGCTGGTTTAGTCAGACTTGACAACCCGGGTTTTTTTAGCTGGCGTTTGTCGCTTGCAAAAGAGGATCTGGGGTTTACAGACTGCTGCAGACAGGCGCAACGGGGGCCGATTCCGCTGACGGTTCTCGATTGACAGCAGACCCCCAGATTTAGCGACCGCCCCTTCCCCCCTTCCTCGAGTGCTGGATGGGGGGCAAGCAGAGTACAGCGGGGCGACCCCGGGGAACCTTTCCTGGTGTTTCAACGGATGATAGCGCAGTGCCTCCCACGGCCCACTTCGGGCACTACCGACCGGGCGGCGCTATGGGTCTACGGAGCCGCTCTGTCAGCTCCGTTGCTGGGATGGGAATAGATCATAGTGCTGCGGTGCCGTTTGGATTTTACACTGGCCGTGGCACAGGGGACTCAGACAGAGCTGTTGGAGGTTCTGGGTTGAACGCAGCTCACGCAAACGGCTACCAGGAACCGGGCGGAGGGCACCAGACGGACGGCATGCTGTATCTAGGATCTCGGGGGTCACTGGCAGATACCTTGCCCCTTCACATAGCGCCCCGGTGGTTCAGCGCTCATAGCGGTAAGTGAAGCTAGCCGACGGCATACACCAAATCCACCTTATATCTATAGAACGATATACGTTTAAAGCGTGCAAAGTTGCACCAGATTCCACTGCCAACCTTGGAAGGACAAGAAATGGATGTGCACTGTCAAAAAGAGGACGGCGATACGCAAATATGATTTACCATTTATAAACCAGAGCAATATTTTCAATGAGTGCAACGCCTTGCTCTCTTAATAATTGCACAGTCGTAATATACATGGTAAGACAATAAGTTGGTGAAGCCGCAGTAAAACCATTTCGTCTTCGAAGAAGCCTTGCGAAAGCTTGCTGCCAAATCTGGCTGATACAATTAGCTGGTGATTAGCGTGTGGCATCTTTATTATCATCCGTTGACCTCAGACCACAGCGCAGGGCGTCTCGAGGCAAATCCCGTATGCCTAATAGCCCTTTCTAACACCCCAAGGAAAATGCGGATGAACTTCTATTTTCATGCGCTTTCTCTCTAAAAGACCTGCCTGGGTTCTTAAAATCAGAGAAACGGAGTTCATACGAAGATAATGCCATAGGTGAAAACTGTTGCATCACACTGTTTCATGAAAACATAATTAAGGAATCTTTAATTTATTAAGGTTACTAATGACATGTAGCATGTAACAAGTTTGGTATAGTGGCATGAATTTGAAGGTAAAAATGACAATACATTTGGGACAAGGTGATCTATCTCAGAACCGATTGTGAAATATTTGAGAGTGGAGAACTGCTATGAGACATAACGTTATGTAACAGGTTTGTGTCCTTTCTGCATAAGTAATTGAAAAAAATACGTACAAGGGCTCTGTTCCCTTGAGTCAATCAGAAGATCTCTAAACGGAGGTAATTGATGTTGTTGCTTCTGGCTGATTGGTCCTTATCCTTGTAGCTGTGAGTGGATAGGTGGCTATGTGCCCTCAGGCACTGATAAGGAGGGACAGGTGTACGTTTGCCAATGTCATGCTTCTGCTCGGTGACAAGTGACTGTACCCTTCCCATGTGGCTGTGAGAGGCTACTCGCTGTCACAGCTCAGACAGCAGTGAAAAGTCTGCATCAACGTAAGAGTGCCCATTCCCTACACCACAGTATTTGTGAGCCTATATTTTCTGGACTTGTTACCCATGCACCTACACTAGTAGCTACCTATAATTTCCTCGTACTTGATGTTCTTGTCTGCTTATACCATGTTGGCAACCTGAAATATTTGTTTCTAATTGCAAAAACAACCATAATGATCAACCTCTGAATGGTCTGACCTACTGGTTAAACACATGCATTCATTCTGATACCCTCCATTGGCTCCTAATTAAAACCATAAAGGCAACATGCCTCACCATGGATTTTTATCTCCAATTAACGCAAGCGTGCGTTTGAGCAATATGCTACACATGTTTATCAATCTTAATTTACAATCCTTTCCTCTTGTTTGTATGCAAATCGCGTTATCAGATGTGGACTGGTACGTGATAAGGGGTTTTAAAAAGGTTGAAAGTGTCCCCAGCACAGTGGATAGTGCCATAGTACTTTCTGTTGTGCCCCGTAGTGTCATATGATGGTGTTGAATAGGCCTAATTCTTAGCATTTTATACATCACGCATGTTCAACTGCTCACATTCAGCTGCTTCCTGTAACTAATTTCTGTCCATTTACATTACGTCTCACCATCGTGTGGGTTTTCTGTAATTTTAGACATGGAGAAATGACAACAAATGTGATTGCCTTTTAGCTGCATGTTGGCAAAGTTAATCACTCCATATGCACGCAAACACTTTGCAGCTGACAGTTCACTCATGTGTGATGTAATCACCCGCTCGGCTGCTGATGACAGTTGTGCATTTTTTAGATCAGCTACCCGTGGCCAGCCCATGCCCCACAATAACAGAATAATGCAAATATTGAACTGGCATGGAGTCACTGACAGTACACACATTAACCAGGAGGGCCAATCGCCTATTTTCATGGAAATGAGTCAATTGGCTATTTTGAGGAAGAGAGGGGAAATTGTTCCCTCGACTTTTAAAACAAGCTTTTTTGACTTTAGACAAGAATTAATATTTTTCCTCGCATGACCGTTATGGAATCTACGTTAACTAGTCCTGAAACAATGGCAGTCCAAATTTGATAGGTCCCAGCACAAGATTTGGCAAGATCCAAGTACAAACAGATAGCAGGTCTACATATATCCCAAAGGAATCTACTGGCTAATACACTCTTGTTCTTTGTAGGAAGTAGGATGTGGTGTACAATAACTCAAAGGTGTTGATATATGGCTTATAATAAAGTTCTAACCAGAAATACATTTAAATATCATGTTATAAAATATTTGTTGCAAAAAATTCAACATAATAAATTTTGGATCACCTTATGCAATTTTTAGTCACTCTGCAATACACCATGAACCAGTTTTTTTTCACCCAAATACATGTTATAGGCTTTTAGGTATGGTGATGTACCATGTCTGACTTTCACAGCACTATTACGTACTGAACTGGTTAAAATCTTACATGGTTTTATGTTGTCATGAAGGATATATATTCTTATCGAAGTGTACAGCTGTAAGTTTTAGCCAGCTTCAGTGGCTTAGAAAGTAATCTTTTTTTTTTTTGGTTATTCATTTTGTTCAGGTGTTTGCATTTCTGGTTTATTACTGTTTGCACAAATGGTTTGTGAATTAAATTATCTAGAAGAGTGATACAGTGTAGACATGAATAATTATTATTGTAACTGACTCTATTGTTAAACAAATTAAATATTCTATTCAAGCATATTTATTTTCTGTCTTATCCCTACATGTACTGATTTCACATTAACTCCCTGCCTGTATTGTCTTGGCAGAGTCTTTTCTGTTGAAAATCCTTGGAGAAAAGCTATAGAACATGCTGTTTCTTATGTTGTACAAAGAGCTAATATAATCTCAAGAGTGAAATGTGCACTTAGGTTAATGCTGAGTTCATCTGAGTATCTCTCAATGGGTTATTACTGGCTGAGGTATAAATTCAAGGGCAGAAATAAATTCAAAGTCACGAAAATCTCAAGCAACTATTCCTGGGTGAACTAACTAACCTTATTATTTCGAAGTACAGGGGAAAAATAAACTAATGGATACAGTAAATGAAAAACAGATTCATATTTTGAACTAAATCACAATGAAAAGTCTACGTATATTATATTAATGAAAATCTGAAATACCTATGTGTCACTTTAACATTTGATTTTCTGAGACAACATGTGAGATCCAATGGACTTTGAAAGAGATCAAAATGTTGGTGCCTAAATTGGGCATGTCAGTCAAAGAAATTTCAACATTATTTAATGTGTCAAAGGGAATGGTGCTGAAGATCACGGAATCATAAACCATACAAGGAAAAACTTCAGCAAGGAAGAGAAACAATGGTTGGAATTCTGTCCTCACTAAGAAGGTCAGATGGAACATAATATATAATACATAATATATAATCTACAATCGCTGTATGCAGAACATCAGCTATGTAAACCTGGTGTAAACTAGTAGTAATGATGCTATGTGTCCTGGCGTTGTCCCTATTAAAATAAACATGAAATAAATCAAATAAATATATAAACAGGAAAGTTGGTAAAATCAATAGCCTGAAAAATGACCACAGAACTGAATCTACATGCCTGTTACCCAGTCTCAACAAAAACTGTACATTATGAGCTTCGCCAATAAGGGCCTCCATTTGATAACCTCTTGTAACCAAGGCCAATGTGCAACATGGAAATGTTTGTAAACATGAATCTATTTAATGTTAGCGCTTTTAAGTCTAGTCATTGTTTTGTTGGTATCCACTGGAAACGTTATGGCTGGTATCAGCTGTCCTTACCATGACCTTGCTGTCCTCCATGTAAACATAGGGAGGTCTGCAGGGACATATAGTTCTACTCATCACACTCAATATGTACCATATTGGAAAGTCAATGCTATCCTAGCTGTCATGTTATCAGCATCTTGTACACTGAGCAGTCAATACATTCTCACTCTGTGTGACAGGCCATACTGTAAGCTAATTCTGCCTGGATCTCTGTGTTGGGAGAGAGCAGGTTTCTCACAGGGAAGAAACTGGGGCAGGTAAGCAAGCATTGCTCCTCTGTTTCAGCATCAGGGAGGCTGCAGTGATAGCACTGTCTCCTCTCATTGTGTAGCCAAGTCCTTGTTTTAAGCAGGTTTCTGTGTTGGATCTTCCGTCACTGCCATCTTTACATCATCATAGTCTGCCTGGGTCTTTTTACTAATCTAATCGAATTTATGATCTGATTTCTCTGGTTTTATTTTCCCCCCACTTTTTTTTAGTAAGGACTAAATTTGTCATTTTAGTTTGTCTTCCCAGAATTTCCTATTTTCTATAATGTAATTTAAAAAGATTCAAAGATTACACAGGGTGAAATGTCTAAACACAGTAGAATTTTTTGTTAAGGGCTTGGTTTTTAATTCTTTTGCATTAAAACACAATGTATGTGTTATTTAATAATATGAGTATTTGACTATAGTCTAATGGAGACGCTGGTCCTGGCATTAAAGTCTATGTAGCGCACTCCCCTGGTCCTTGACATTGTAGTGTCTTCTTTTGTTTGCATCTCCCCCCTCACTGGAGGACCTCCTCATTAATCAGCTACAGAAAGAAAAGAAACATTTTAATTGAGAAGACGGCGAACTGAGAATTGAAAATCAGATACTTCATAGTATTAATATGAAACCTATAAGTATGATAATTATTAAAAGATATAGCCACGGAAAAAAAGGACAAAGGGTGAAATGAAAATGTGAAAAATGATAAACCATTAGTAGTTATTATCTGACATTCTGTCTCACAAGGAGTAAATTCTGCCCCCTTCCCCTTTGCTCACTTTGGTGAGCATGGTCATAGAGGTGCAGCATCTGGTTGGTGGGGTTAGGGACAAGGTACACTTTGGGCTGCAGGAAACAGCCCCTGTTCAGCTGGCTGTTCATGTTGTTGATGATGCACATGGGGCAGCATTGACCTCAGACGCAGCTGTGGTTTCAGCATGGGGGATGTTGGGGTTTGGGGGTTGTGTAAGGTAGCATCATATATCTGGGGTGGGGTCTGTCTGTGGAACTGGGAGTGGTATTTATATGTCTGGGAGGTGGGGTGTGAGCAAGCTGTCAGGAACAGTGAGGATGGCTGTGGGATTGCCTAAGGTGATATTTCATGTTTAGGGAATAGTCTGTCTGAAGGAGGCCTGTGGGAGGGGCCTGTGTGAGGGGAGAGGGAGTGGGAGGGGCCTGAAGGGGGGGACCTGTTTGAGGAGAGTGGGAGGGACCTGTGTGAGGGGAGAGGGGAGGGGCCTGTGTGGGAGGGGCCTGTGTGAGGGGAGAGTGGGAGGGACCTGTGTGAGGGGAGAGTGGGAGGGACCTGTGTGAGGGGAGAGTGGGAGGGACCTGTGTGAAGGGAGAGGAGGGGCCTGTGAGGGGCCTGTGTGAGGGGAGAGTGGGAGGGGCCTGTGTGAGGGGAGAGTGGGAGGGACCTGTGTGAGGGGAGAGTGGGAGGGGCCTGTGTGAGGGGAGAGTGGGAGGGGCCTGTGTGAGGGGAGAGTGGGAGGGACCTGTGTGAGGGGAGAGTGGGAGGGACCTGTGTGAGGGGAGAGGGGCCTGGGAGGGGCCTGTGTGAGGGGAGGGGAGAACTGTGGGGGGAGGGGGAGGGACCTGTGTGAGGGGAGAGGGGGGAGGGGGAGGGGCCTGTGTGAGGGGAGAGTGGGAGGGACCTGTGTGAGGGGAGAGTGGGAGGGGACCTGTGTTTGTTGATGTATGCTGGGCCTCACCTCTCAAGTCATTGTTTCTATCTCTGTCTCTGACTCCCACACCATCTCCCATCTTAAGGAATTTTTAAAGACTCACAGAAAGGAAAAATGAGAAAAAGATGTACAGCCTAAAAGGGAGGATGAGACAAGACTCTCACAGTTTCCCACCAGAGTATTCTCACAGTTCGCCACAGTGAGTGACAGCTTGCAGACTGCACAGGGGAACGCACGACTGCAAACAGCCAGCCAGTCGAGTGCAGAGCCTTTGATTACAGTTTCCATTGGTCCTCGTTTTTAACAGGCTCGTTTCACTTCTAGGGCACAGACAGTTCTCAGCTTAGTCCTCTGAGCCTGACAGCAGAGCTGTCTGTCATTAAGGAGAATGAGGACTGTTTGATCTCATGAGCGAGCTGGCAGTGAGCTCTGAGAACAGCATGCCAGTCACTGCTCCACACTGCTACCCAGAGCTCTGCACTATACCCTGAAACTAAATACTGTATGCTGTAATACAGCCCACTGGGAAGCACTTTGCAAAACCATACAACAACCTGAGGTCTCATTACACCAAACTTTAATCTCTCAATTCCCCAGTACAGGACAATAGGCAGTACTGAAATGACGCCACCCTGATATACCACATTACATGTGTGTATATATACAGTGTGCAGTGCTATGCCTTCTGCCTTCGCCAAGGAATATGTCACAGCTCACAAATCCAACATGAAATTTCCTTTTCCAAAAAAAAAAAAAAAAAAACATATAAGAACTATTTTAAAAGTCTTACTCTCTTTCTCCCATATTGCTGTTTCCATGGGAACTGCTGCTCTTTCCTGTAAAGCTGGGTGTGATGTCATTGTCACACTTTCCTTAAGTGGAGTTCAGGTGTTCCACTCAGGAAGTGGGACAACCAGACCTGAGCCCTTGGTTTTCTGTATGTTGCATGGACAGTGTCCTGTCCAGGAGTGTAGCTTCTGGTCTGCATAAGATCTTCCAGTTAAGCCATTCCCTGATCCTTACACACACACACACACACACACACTTGAATGAGAGCTGATGCTGTTGTTATCAGCCTGATGGAAGATGGACAGTTAGCAGGAATGTCCTTGACTTGTCAACTTCCAATGACTGGATTTAAAACCAGGTCCTTCGACAAGCTTGCAGGCATGTATGAGCAGACAGGCTAACGGAGGGGGCAGGGCTGCTGTCTGTCCTCTTACTTCTGCTTTTGGCATCCAGACACTCATATCCAGGACACACTAATAACCACTATACTAGCACAGCAAGAGCAAAAGCAAAAACTATTGGTAATCATTGCAACATGCCACAATCGCTAAACTGGTGCATCAGCACCAACAACACCTATGGGTTAAGAGAGCCCTGAGCTACACTCAGCCTAAATGCAACAGTGAGGGAAGGCCTGAGTGATGGGTAGCTGTACAAGGGGTCACTGAGATCATGCAAAATGCCGGAGGACTTAGCTCACCAAACACTGAGCTGAGCAGCTAGTGCTGGAGGGAGGTTATGGAAATGAAGGCCGTCAGGGAGAAAACAGTGGTATACCGTGGAGGAGAGGCTTCTGCCTGGTCACGTGTTTGGATGGGAGGGATGCTTCAAGGTTACATATACATGTAGAGTCGATGCAGTTATGTAGCTTGGTCTGGAATAATGTGTGTGGAGTAGTCTGAGTGGGGTTTACATATCTCAATATTTCTATTTGTTTAGTCTGAATGGGAGAATACATAGAAGACTAATACTATAAATGTGCGAATTATTGAAATAATAACAATAAACAAGAATACAGGTGCATGTAACAATTGCAAGAGCCAGTCACAGTGTGGTCTTTGCTCATTGCACATTGACACAGTGAATTTCAGGAGATGATTCCCAAAAGTCAGCCATAAAACTGGAAAATTTGAAAAAAATTGTTGTAGTACAGAATCACATTTGTATTTGATGTTAAGACAATGTTGGTGTATGTCCTGAAATCCACTCTTTCATCCAAGACTCAGAAATGGGAGATGCTCATTGGCTGTAGAGATGGAAGATGCTCATTGGCTGTAGAGATGGTAGATGCTCATTGGCTGTAGAGATGGGATATGCTCATTGGCTGTAGAGATGGGAGATGCTCAATTGGCTGTAGAGATGGGATATTCATTGGCTGTAGAGATGGGAGATGCAATTGGCTGTAAGTTGTGTCGTTCCTTATGTGCCTTGGGGAACTGGGCCAGACTGCAGACATGGTATAAAAAATGCATATAACATAGAAACACAGACAAAGGAGCCTGTTCCTAAAGTGTGCCAGCCATGTGAATAAGCTCACTAAGACCCATTCAGCTGGAGAAATAAATAACTGACAGTATTTCTCCTCCTGGGCACAGCACCAGAGATCTGTGATTGACATGGAAACTTATTTATGTTATGTATTTATGTTAATGTTTGGTGTGTAGATGTGTGGGATAGTGTGTTTTGTTGCTGTAATACCTCTTGAGTCTCATGGAGAACTCAGAGCTTTGTTAGTAATGTACTGTTGGTGATACATTATGGGTGTAGCGGTGTTAGATGTAGTGTTGGTAATACTATGTGGATAATGTACTGTATGTGATGCACTGTGGTTGGTGCATTAATTATGGCCTCAGATCTTATAACTGGGTCAGACTGCCTAGGCCCAGGATACTAGAGTACTATTTCATACTGCCTTATACATAGAGTACTGTAGTGTACTGTCTTATACTCCTCTCACACAGAATACTTTAGGGTGTTGGGTCATACTGGGTCTCTATCTCACACACATGCTCTGGGCATAGCTCCATGGCTGTGGAAATCAAAGCCTCTCGTGTATAACATGTCCTGATAAAGCCCTCTCACCTTCTGCATCTATCCAGCTCTTTTACCCTCATTCCTTAATTTTTCCCCCTTCTTTCTCTCCCTTTCTCTCTCTCTGTCTCCCTGAGGAGCAGCTGGAAATAGCAGCCAGTGGAGAACTGGGTCAGACATCATCGTGGTGGTGGTGGGGGACTTGCAGTGTTCTCTTTCTCCCTTCTCCCTCCCTCACTTTTCTGTCTCTTCTTCTACCTCTTTCTTTTCTGTCCCTCTTGTTCCTCTCCTGCATTTTTCTTTCTCTTTCTTTATCTCCCTCTCTCCCAGTCTCCACCCTCGCCCCTGTAAAAGGAAACATTTTAAATTAGATTTGGAGATGTAAGAGAACTCAGCGCTGGGGAATAGGAAATGGCTCTGTGATAATGCCTTAGTTCATGGGCCACTGTCACTCTGCCCCAAGCTTTCTGACGCCTGCGTCTGTGTGACAGTGCCACCGCACACAGACAAATGTGTTTCTGTTAAATCAAGTATAATAGGGTTAATCAAACTCAACAGTGTTTATATGTGTACCCAGTCTATCAGAGCTAATTTAATCCTGAACATCTTTCTCTGTTTTCACAAACAATAGGGGACATGTTTTTGTGCCATAGGGGACAGAAACAAAACAAGAGAAGAACTCATACAAATTAGACAAATAATCTTGACATCAAAGTGAAAAACACCTGACTAGTCACCCACAGTGACTGGAATAGCCCTGTAAAATGTCTCCATGGACCTTTACAGAAATATATTAGGAGGGAAATAAAATGGCCAATGTGTCTTTAAATTAATTGTAGGCTGCAGTGCCACTGCACTTTGTGGTTTTGTCTGTGGAGAACATTCTCCTTCTAGAACAGTGGAGAGGCAGTGTTCAGCTCTAGCATGTATTTCACTCTAGATGTGATATGTAAAGGAACTATTTCCATATCTGTTTCAAAAACATGCAAAACAGAGATATTTGCTAAAATTGCCGGCTTGTACCTCTCTGCTCCTGGTTAACATATTAATTTGCTTCAGGCAATCTGTCAGACATAGCTATGCCTGTAAACATTCTTTGTACATACCACAGAATGATCTTAATTAAATCAGTATTTGTCCTTAATTTTGACTCCAAATTAAATAAGTTAAAGTTAAAAGTGACCATTTTTATCCTAGTTTGTGAAGCCCAGAAGTCAGTCATATTAACTCACCAAACTGTGTTTGTGAATAAAACAGTGAGACTGGTCAGTGGATTGAATCCTGGCCAGTGGATTGTATAAATTGTAAGTTGTGTGGCTGTGGTTGTGGAGGTTGTAGTTAGGCACAGTGCTTTAGGTGACAATTGTAATTTGTAAATGTGTTATGTTGGAGGATGTTGATTGTAAATATCTAAAAATCATGATTATGTGTTGTTGTACATTGGCCTAGGTTATGAGTGATTTGTGAATGGCAGTCCTACCGTAAGTATCAGCTTTGTGACATATAGCTTTTGCTGAGACTTTGCAATAGCGTAAATTCAGTTATGTGGTCATTTTTGAGACCATTTTCTTGTGATTTCAAGAAACTAGCCCTTTGAAGAATTAATTATGCATCTTTCCTAATCCTTATTCTCATGACAAACATAAACTATCTGGATTTTCAACACTGTTACTCTTGACGCATAAAATATTTTTTTCCATTTCTGTTACTGACACATCTTCCAATATTAGTGACATGCCTCATGTGACTTAAGGAGCTGAATTACTAAAGTGTTCATCGTAGTATTGATATTAATACATGTCAAAGCAATTTAGTTGTCTCAAAATGCTTTGTCATTTCCTATGTATGCGCACACACTTTGTCACTTGCTCAGATCACTTGGTCATTGACAGCATCTCTCCTCTATCCACAGGGTTTAAGTGTCCTCTCTGCTCTAAGTCTGTGGCATCCAATGAAATGGAAGTTCACTTCATCATGTGTCTGAGCAAGCCCCGCCTCTCCTACAATGGTGAGCATCCAAGTGTGCGCATTTTTATGTCTCTGCTAACTGTGATCTTTCAACACATGATGAATGTAACACACACAGTAAACAGACGAGGAGTACCTCTCGCTGTATGTTCAATGTTTTCTGTTTTCAGAGAGGCATCTTGTAGTAGCATTCTCCTGCTATGTGTTTTGTGTTGTGCTTTGTTGTGTTTTCTTGTTATGTAGTATAACACTCTCATTTTCTGTGTTGTTTAGTGGTATATTCATTTTCTTTTTTGTGTTGTGTTACTGTTATGCTAGTTGTGTTGTGTTCTGTTGTTGTATAGTGCTACACTAATGCTGTCTGGGCTGTGTAGAAGTGTTATACTCACAGTCTCACTGTTTTATGCTATATTCACATTCTCACTGCGTTGCATTGTGCTGTACGCACACTTTCACTGTGTCATGCTATGAAGTATTATGCTCATATTCTCACTGTGTTGTGTTGTTGTGTAGTGTTATACTCATACTCTATGCTGTGTACTGTTATACCCACATTCTCACTGTGCTGTGTTGTATGGTGTTATATCCGTATCCTCACTGTGTTGTGTTGTTGTATAGTGTTCACTGATACTCTCTGTGTTGTGTAGTGTTACACTCACTCCCTCTCTGTGTTCTGTCATTGCGTAGTGTTGTACTCACATTCACACTGTGTTGTTGTATAGTGTTATACTCACACTCTCTCTGTTGTGTAGATGACGTGCTGGCGAAGGATGCTGGTGAGTGTGTGATTTGTCTTGAGGACCTTCAGCAGGGAGACACCATTGCCAGACTGCCATGCCTCTGTATCTACCACAAAAGGCAAGACAGCAGCCATTTTCCTTCACACAGCTGCACCCACACATATCTGTAAGATGAAGATGACCCAATATAACACTTCACCATGTAAGCTGGAAGGCATGTAACAGGAATGGTCATTAAGTACTCCATCACACAAGCACTCAAATGAGGGCTCAGTCATAAAAATTGCACTTGAAATTAAATGTATTTAATATTCAGGTTGAAATGGCACGTGCAATTTTTTTATAATCAGAGAATTTGTATTCACCTTTAGAAATGGCTAATGATTGCTGAGAGAAATTTTAAAGAAATTTAATGATAATGTTGTCCGTTTCTTGCTTATTTGAACTCATTTAAGGAAACAAGCGTTAGAAACTCTCACTGTATTCATTCCGTTTTATGTTAGAAAGGTCTGAGATACGTGAGTGATTACATTCAGACAGTCTGTGCATGTGTCACTGCTCTAGACAAAGGTATCTTAGATGAAAACAGCACATGCAATAATAAGTCATTTGCTTCTTCGCTGGTAGTACTAACCACGCACCAGCAAGAAGGACAGTTGGAAGGGAAAATTAAGTAGGTAATTTATGGTCTTGCTTGTAAATGTTTTATTCTATCCTATTTACTGGATTGAAAGGGACTTGTGGGAATGGTGCTGACATGTTAAAATGATGGAGCAACCTTGGCTTTGGGAAAAGAACTCCCAGTAAACTCAAGGAGCTATTATTATAGTCAGCTATGGAGCTGAAGTGTTCCCAGACAGGAGACTTCAGCGATGACTGAGGATCCTTCAGGTTAAGCTTAGGTCCTCCACTTGCCATTGCTGCTTAGCATGTCAACAACAGCAGCCTTATAATCGATCACTTTTTCCTCTTAAAGGATACTTGCTGCCACGCAGTTCAATCCTTCTACCTGTAACTTTTCTTGCTCAATCGCATTAATTTCCTCTGAAATGTGAATGTTTTATTTCCATTTTCCAGAGGTGGAAAGTCTTGGCTTCAGCAAGTAGAAGTATTACCATGTAGTCGTTCCATCTGTGCACAAATTAGCTACCATGCCTGGCTGAATGATTGTGCTAATTAGAATTAGCTGGTTTAGCACATGGGTGGAACAAATATGTGGTACCGCTTCAACTCTCTGAAGTTGGGCTTTACCCCTTTTCTACAATTTGCCATTTCACGTTAAGGTTTTCATGATTTTCATGGAGAGTGAAGGGAAAAATTGTTTCTTTCTTGTAGTTATCATCTACCGGTACATGTATGTATTTAAGGTGTCCTCCTATGTTATTTGTGGAACACCTTCTGCTGGTTTTATTGTTGGTAGCTGCAAAACAGGAGTCAGCAATTTAAAACCAATGTGACAGTTCAGAAGACTTTTGACAGTGGAGGATTGAAATTCTGAATCTGACACGTGTTTTGACATCCGTTATAGAATTACAGAACAGCCAGTTTCCATGGTATCTGAAGTAGTACTGTATGTGAATATGATAGAGTAGTGATGGTGTCTGAGGTAGTACTGTATGTGAATATGATGGGTGTTGTAGAGTGTCCGTGACTGTGTGATTTGTCACTGTAAACCTGAAGATTGTCTGTCCCTGCAGCTGTATAGACTCCTGGTTTGAGATCAATCGGTCCTGTCCTGAACACCCCTCTGACTGAGCCAGTGATAGCTCTCTTCAGGTAAGTAGACACACACAAATCACACATATTTTCCACAGATTTTCACCAGCTGTTTAAATGCTTGCAATAGTCTACCTGGCTTACTGAAACACTCCATGGGTACACCTTTGCCTAATTACGGGGCACCTTAAGGAACTGCTGGCCACAGTGGAAAATTCTGGATTCAATTAATGGCTGTGGGACCCCACTCAGCAGCCCCCACATAATTTAAAGTACTTCTGATCCCTCTCTCTTTCTCTCTCAGTGTGCTTTATGGACCTACCTTGGACATCTGGAAACCAGAATAACCAAAAATCATCCTACCAACCAGTTAACCAATCAATAAAATGGATACAGAGCAAAGTAAACCAAATGAATAAACATCAAAACCCAGCGACGCCTCGGCAGGACCCAGAGCACTGCACCCCCTGGCCCTCTCCCTGCCCCCAAAGACTGCTTTCTGCCCCCAGTCCTTAAGCTGACCCCACATACCCCCCACCCTCCCCAGCACCCAGACTCTGCCCCCGTGGTCCAGGCCTCCCTGCACTTGTAGCCTTCATACAGAAGAAAAAGACAAGAACATTGGGATAGAAGAACTGTCATCCTGGGGCAGAGAGCTGGCAGCATTTCCTGTCTGGAGGCGGGACTTCCTGATTGTGTCAGCACGTCTCATTAGATGGAGTTACTTGTATGTTTTCTTTCATTTTCCAATGGAGTAACTGTTTGTTTCGAGAGGTGTTGGGGGTGGGGGGGGGGGAGTGGGGGACAATTGGGGAAGTGAAAATGGTGGTCCATGCTTGGTCTGTGTGTGTATGTGTGTGTGGTATGTGAGTTTGCCAAATTAGGCCTGTACTGGGAGGGAGGGGGAGGTTTCGTGTTTTCTCTGACCTTGCCCTGACTTTTGTGAATATTAAACGCATGCAATGCTGTGAAGCAGTTAGAGGTCAGAGGTCAGTCTGGGACACTGCTGTCTGGTGGTCTGTCTTTGAAATGTTTACAGATATGTTTTGTCTTTTCCCTGTGTGTGTGTGTGTGTGTGTGAGTTTGAGTTTATGTGTGTGTGCGTGTATGTGTATGTTTGTTTTTGAGTACTTTTTTTTGCGCTGATGTTTACAGTTCATTGAAATTAAAAACAAATTCGACAAGCACTCTTTGTTTTATTTTGACTGGGTCATGTAAGGGTTAAGTGTGAGGCACAGCTCAAATATAAGCCTATGAACCTGTGAGCGCTTGAGAGTTGCCTCTCTGTTTGGGTATTCCAAGGGCACAGCTTTTTTTCTTATCAGTGTCCCATTCTAATGCTTTGTTGACAGTCCCTTCAGGGACAATACTGCCTCCATTCAGCATTGATCGTAAATGCAGGCACTTAGCAACTCATCACTCAGGGAAATATTAACAGTCAGCTGGGAAATATCACAGAAAAGTGATCATTTACACAAATTACCCAGAACCACCTCTGATCTGTCATCCTTTGTCCCTGCAGCTTGGGAGACCCAGCTGTCATTTTTTTACTTTATTAAATTTAATGTCTGCTGTTATTTCTATGTTTATTTCTATTTTTTCACATAAATGAATAGATATCTGGTTTGATGGGGTCGACAAGCCATGTGATCATCCTTATGGGAACCTATGGATTGAATATGATTAATGACACATAAAAATAATTCAAACATGAAATAATTATTGATATTTAAACTCTAAAACACAAGAGAATTGAAGTGTTAAAATGTTTCATATTAAATGCATAAACATATATACATTACTTATGGTTTCCAACTATGTGACAGCTGAAGTTGAATGTGGCTTTCACAAACTGGGATCTTACAATTTGTATCCACAAGAGGGCGCAGTTTTACAATGGAAATAAAGTTAGCGAGAGAGGTAAGAAAAAAAAAACAAACAAGTTATTTTGATTAAAGATTTCACATTATGTTTGACAATGAGTTCAAAGGGATCTTCCTTAACTGAACAAACATCTTCAACGCAATCTCCTTTAGGGTAAACAGCGCCTCTGAGTAGTCGCAAGAGTTCTCCTAACCTAACCTGTTTTCACTCAAATTCTACATGTAAAAAAGGAAAATTAAGTCAGTTTGTGATTTCACTTACCTAACCTGAATGTATCTCTGTCCCCAAAAACCCAAAATTAAATAATGACTCCACACAAGTCATTAGTTTAATTTTTGTTTATTGAATTGCTTCAACCATAGAGCATGTATGTGGTGTATTCATTTATTTATGAGTGCGTGTATATCCACATGTGTTTGTGTTTGTGTGTGTGTATGTGTATAGAGCTAGTGTCCTAATGGACAGAAATAAAATTAATTCCAATTTCTTTTTCAGTAGTTCAGTGCATTGGCAGATATGAACCTGTGTCAAAAGGTATCACATCTGAAAGGCACACTGTACAAACAGCAGAGTTAAGTATAAGCTAACTATTCAACAACATGGTTCAACCAATTATCTTTTAGCTTTAGTCTTTTAGCACGTATGCCAGTCCCTGTGACTGACATTTGCAGTGATGATGTATAATTTCAGCAAGAATCACGCTCGCATAAAAAGCAGTGTTATCTGAACTGTACTGACAGGGTCAGATCATACTAACACAGGATATTTTTAAGTATTAAATTGCATATTCAATGCAGATACAGTTAAAAATGCACTTGCTTGATATTCGTCATATTTATACACCGTTCATGTGCCATATAAGAGCTTCAGTCTATAGAACTGTGAGAAGATAAAACAATAAAACACAATAAATACTCAATATCTCGTCTTATGTACAGGAAGTCCTAATTCCTAATAGTTGCATTTTTCTCCCATTTTGAAGTACCGGCATTCCCAGGAGGTAACCAGACATGTCCACCAAGGGGCGAAGTTGTGTTGGGAGTCCAAATCCCAGAGTCTTGTGTTGCTGTGTTCGGTGGGACTTGGATCTCCCCTCTGGCTCCTTCCTGCACCCATCTTACCCAGGTCTGGCCCAGTTCAGTCCAGGGCAAGCTCCCCGTTTCTAACCACAGCACGATCAATGTTTCTGAGGGAGGAACAGAATGTTAGAGACACCGTAGACTCTACAGAAGCACCAGATACACATCTCCATCATCCCATCCTCATGGTTTCTCAACTACAAGAGGTTTCCAATTGGTAATAGGATTTCCTGGTGCTGTTTTACAATACAGGGCCTCCACAGCGACAGTCCATCTCTTGTTGTGCCCTGTAATTTTCAGGGGATGCATTAAAGGCCATATAAAGGTTTATTTTTTCAATGTAACATATGTCAGATTTCTTAACATATCCAATATGTGTTGCATTTGATGATTCTGATCAAAACACAGGAAACCTGATATGGGTTGGGTTTATCCAAATCAAATATGGATTATATATGCAGGTGGTCTTGGTCAGACTTTTATCAGATATAAATATACAAATTCCAGCATTCATCCTCTCATCTCACTGACATTCTACTTTAAGATAGCACACAGTTGTGAGACAGCTTGGATAGATGCAATCTCAGTCTAAAGAATTGGATGTGGAAAAATTCAGAACAAATTTCCACATTCAAAGAAAATACAGAAATCCAATTTATCAGCTGTACTGGATCTGATTGTGAGAAAGTAGGAAGCGAAAATGTTTCAGTGTTAAGATCTTTTAAATGGTTTTAAAAACCTGTGGTTTTTTCACCTAAAGAAGGGTAGGACCTTTCCTACCTGTTTCTTTGTCTTTTATCTTATTAGTCATCAGACATTACTGAGAGTTGCTTTGCAACACCAGGTATATTTCCAACAGTATGTCTCGTGCACAATGACTCATCTGAATAGTTCATTTTCCAAATATCATTTAATAGGAAGGACATAAGATTTATCATCAATGTGTGTAAACGTAGTGGATACCTTACAAAAATACACAAAGTTATTACTTATTATTCTGTTACTAGCTGGAATAGTGCTGACACTGTGCAGATGCAGACAGGAGCATTCAGTTTTCACAGCATCTTAGTAAAAAAGGTTTCTTCTCAAACATCAAAAGATCAGGAGTGTGCCTATAGCTAGCTGTGACTGGCTCCCAGGCTGACAGTTGATTGGACCAGCTATGTGTCGTGCACACAGACAGCTATCCTCATTGGCTGTTCTCACCTGCTGGTTCAGAGCTTGCAGGGAGTGGAACTCAATCTCCTCCCTCTTTATCCGGATCCAGTCCGGCTCATCCGGGATCGCAAAGGACAGAATCATTTTAATGATGATCAGGACATGCTAGGAGACACACACACACACACATATACACATCCACATCAGACACCTTACTGGTTGTAGACTGCAGACATGTATGTACAGGCTACTGCCATAATACTCTCACACGCACATTCTCATGCTAATGCTTCTCTTACCCCAGTACTCACTCACAATCTTATACCTGTACATCTTTCTCTGTATACTATTCTCATTTCATTATCCTTTATCATTCCTTTAAATAAGTCTGATACCCATCTTCTGAAACCTCAAAACTGTAAGTTCCCATATTCTGTATCTAGAGTACCCCATGCCCTGTTCCCCCTCTACATACCTCTACTAGGATGGCAAAGAGCAAGGCGTTTCTGCTGCTGAACCCGCCCTCCTGGCAGAACTCTTTGACTCGTGGAGACAGCAGCAACAGCCAGCAATTGGATATAACAGAGACGAAGCCCAGAATCTCAAACGCAGCCTAGGAAACACACACACAGACAAAAGCACATACACACAGGCATACATAAACAGCCAGGCATAAGCACAAAAACAGTAAAAGACTTTTTTTCATGATACTTTGCCATCAATGTTTTATGCATTTGATACACACTGCATTATTTAAATCTGACACATCCCAGCCTCTGACAAAAGTGTCAGCTCACCTCATCTCACACGCCTACACCTCCCACACACTCCTCTTTCATCACCCATGCTCACACTACCCTTTTACACACACACACTGCTGCCCCACCCCAACCAATGGCCTCCTGACCTGCCAGACCCCCATGTTGGCGACAGGGGCGGAGAAGGGCTTGCGGAAGAGTCTGCAAATCTTGAAGGCGTCTGTGCGGATTTCAGTCACGTTGTTGAGCAGCAGGAGGACGGCGGTGAGGGGGTATACACACGAGAATAGACTCAGGTATCCATACTGCACCAGGAGCTCAATGTACTCTGAAAATAGGCCCTGAAACACAAACATACGGCTGACAATGACAGAGGCACGACACTAACCAACAAAAGCCACTACACTGAAACACACACAACACCGAACAAAATTTACACACTCCATTGAAACAAATACATATGCCACAGTCAAGTTACTACCAGCCAGCTGTTTTAAGATTCTAGAGGTAGAATAAAGGAAAACTGTTTGAAATGCATCTTATGTTTCCTGTTTGAATACAAACAAGAATTTAGCATCAGGCCCGGGATGTTTATCTTTGTATTTTCTTGTATTTTACCTTCTTCTGCAGTGGAGTCCGAGACGAATGTCATTATTCAACCAAAATGGACAATAAAGCTTTTGAGTTTGAGGGACTCACAGGGAATGTGGGAAGGGCAGACTGGGATCTCAGATGATCAACTTCCGGGTCATCCTCCTGCAGCTTCTTCTCTGAGCTGCTGAAGAAGTGGTCCACCAGGAATGGGACCAGAACCTCAGTGCACTGACTGACCAGCTGGGTCACGATCAGCAGGGAGGCCAGCCTCTACAAACGCAGACAGACAACATGTAAGAACACAGGAAGAAGGATAAGAAAAACACAAGAGTCCTACCTCACAGTTTTGGAAGGTATACAGCTTATCTCACAGAAGCAGTGCTGTCCTTATTTCACAGGTACAAGAACACACCTGTTTTAAACTCACAGGTATAGAGACACACCTGATTTACCTCATGGGTACACACACACACTGCTGTTCTTATCTCACAGGTATATAAACACTACTATTCTAAACTCACAGGTACAGGAACACGTCTGTGCTACCTCACATGTATAGAGAAATGCCCGGTTTATTTCACAGGTACACAATAGTCACTGTTCTTATCTCACAAATACATAATCATAAACATATAAACATATCTATGTTATGTCACAAGTATATAAATAAGTTCTTTTACCACACCTTTCGCAACAGAGGCAGGTCCTGCTTGAAGAAGGCGATATGAAACAACACAGCAAAGCAGTTGAAGAAGCTGAACTGATTGGGAGAGAGGAGAGACCCATAAGGTCACAGTCACACCAGGAGATGCCAGCCCAAAAAAAGAGGAATTACACAAGGAAGAGCAGGAACAGCACCTACCAGCAGGACCTTGGCAGTGTGGTGGTTCTGGAAGGCGGACTCCTCTCTGTGGTTTTCTAAGGGAAACATGTGGAATCAAGTTCCTTTAGTCATTCAAACATTGCACTCAGAATGCAAAAATTGGACTTTAGATTGTGTTTAAATTACTTGTCTTTAGACCTATCTTCCCTGAAATTAATGTGATTTGAAAAAAACGTATTGCTCGGGTTCTGAAAGTCAGGACTTTTAGCTCAAAAATGCACAGACTTCTTCAGGATTTTAGGGGAAAAGTACAAGCTTGGAATGTGAGGCTACTCAAACATGCCTGCTTCAAGACACCCCCTCCACTCACCCCACTCAGTGAGTGACAGCGCCACCTTGCTGTAGATGTTCCCCAGCACGTTGACATATAAGATGTGGATGAGGGAAGGCACGTAGAGCAGGCCAGCTGTCAGGAAGGTCCCATGGCTGGCATGGAGCCCCTGGACCATGGCCTCTCCGGAGTAGAACCCTGTGATGCCGAGGACCACCAGCCCCAGAAAGAGCACCACCACGGGCACCGACACCAGCCCCACCCTCAGCTTCCTCTGCCAGTCGGGGAAGAGAGGCTCCAGCCGGTCCGTGATTGGGCTGTAGCCCACGGTGCCATGGAAACCGGGGCGCGGCTCGGCGAAGCGCTCGGACAGGTGCAGCGTGCCCCACTTATAGGAGAGGGAGGAGCCCCGCCTTTTCCACAGCTCCATCACCACTGTGGACCAGAGCATGCTGAACACGGCCTGCACCATGTGGCCACTCACTGAAGGCCCGTCATCATCATCCTCCTTTGGCACTGCTTCAGCCTCACCCTCAGCCCCGCCCACAGCCCTGGCCCCGCCTCCAGGCAACAGGAAAGTCAGAAGCAGACCCAGGAGGGCGGGGGGCACCAAAGCCCAGGTGTAGAAGTCCAGAAAGCTGAAGTAGAATGCCACTGTCCCACCAAAGTATTCATTAATGGAGTCTGTGCATAGAGAATGACACGGGAGACAAAGAAACACAGAGACAGGCACACAGACATAGAGACATGAATCAGACCACTGATACACTGACACAAAAGAAACCATGTTTTATTTGTATGTAATACCATATAAGATACATGAAATTTGTCATTACAATAATATAACATTAAAAGCAAAAGCCTTGATAATTGTGTTGAACTGAGGTCACAGTCAGCTGGCAAACGATCCATCAATACAATTACTGACCACATTAGTATAGGTTATTCTAATATGTGGCAATGACACCTGTGTTGGAAATAAAATCTCTCTGTGCAAGACATCCTATGCAATGGCAATGCAGTGTATTAGCACAGACTACTGTTGCATGCAGAGACAATGAGACTAAGCAAACGATTCAACAGAATATTATTGCAAAAGTTTTCCATGCCATAAAGGTGTGGTTGAGTTGTTATTACAATTAGTCAAAGCATCTGCTCCACTGTGTAAAGCATTTTGGGCTGGCACTGTGACCTTATCTCCCACTCCCTAGTATAAAACCATTTGCATGAGGTGTGTGGAGTATGCAAATGTTGTTAAATTCCCTGAGCTGATAAAGCTATGCTACAATTACAGATCCTAATTGTTTATAAACCCATGCAAACATGCACATTTTCAGGCATTTAATCAAACACTGATATCCAGAGCAACATTCATAGTTTACATTGTACACCTCATGGGAATTGAACCTGCAACATCTGGGTAATAAAACCAGTTCCTAAACATTGTGCTACACTGCAGCCTCTTAACTTAACACTGCTATGGCAATTCACCCATAATCTAGGTATCTTGGAAAATAATTCAGAAAAACATGAACGCTTGTCTGAAATAGTCTATCGGGTGAAAAAACAATAAACAATAATCAAATCATAATTGAATATGTCCATTTGTTAGCATCATGTCCTATACATACATTTTTTTTTCTATAAAACAGGACATATAGAATGCATGCACAGAGCAAGTAACAGACTGTGCTCTGAGCTGAGTCCAGAGAGTGTGACAGAACTGCTGTCACACCACTGCAGATAATCAGCTTACTGAGCTACAGACCAGACTCCAAAGCAGGGGGAATAATCTAATTTTTGATCCATCTGCGGTGGACACTCATGATTTCACTAACATTACTGGGCTAGGCTCCACAGACCTTGACAAGGCCTTCAAAAATGCATTCTTTTTTATGGATAACTACAGTTAGGTAAGTGGTAAGTGGACAAGGATTAGACAACATGGCTAGTGTGTGTGTGTGTGTTTGTGAGTGTGTGTGTGTGTGCATGTGTGTGTGTGTGTTTGCCTGCATTATTTTGCCTGCAGGATTTTTTTAAAAGCAAAGCAGCTGGTAAGTGTGTTTTATGGAGACAAATGGCAGAGAACATCATGATAAAAAGGACTTCACTTTTCTCTACAGAGCTCCTCACCCTTTCATTCAAACACATCTGATAAATATTTCTCTTTCTTTTAATTGCCCCATAAAATGACCAGGCATGAATTTGCTCATGGGAGTGGAGAGATAGGAAGGCAAAAGATAAAGAGGAAAAGAGGTCAGAGGTGATAGCTCAAATAAATGTACTGCTACAGTAAAGATGCCATAGAGCTAATGAGAAAGAAGGAGCTGTACAATGTTTAAGGTGGGGGAAGAGTGCAAAGGTAAAAACTTGTCCTTCTTACCAAGTGGTTGGCCCCACAGATGCTTTTTGGAGTACCAGCTCTTTGCCAAGGAGTTCAGCCTCGTTTTGTCATGGAGGGGGAAGACAGACTGCACCACCCCCAACTTTTCCAGCTTCTGAACTGCAGCACAGAGGTTGGGTTATCTACACATATAATTCCTTTAGCTGTTGTTGTCCTTTGCCTTTTTCTTACTGAGTCATAAAAGTGATGTAGCTCTGCATAACTCATTACTAGGTGGAGCCATATGGTTCAGCTTCACTCACAGACACGGCACAAATTCAACACTGATCCGTGACATCAGCACCAGTATGTCAGCGTGTCATAGCAGGGGTGTCTGCAGGATTTCATCATATCATATGCACAAAACTAAGCTAATGCTGCTGCTAACGCTAACGCAAACATAATTCGAGGTATTATCCGAGAGGAGTTGTATGGTATGTTAATCTTGTGTCGAAATTACTTTTCCCCCTGTACCTATACTTGGATGTAGCTCCAACCAATGAGGTTTCATGAAACAAAGCGGCTCGCTAATGATCGCTAGCTACACGGCTGCCGGCGTCTCAGTCACGTTACAATCATATTCAACATAAATCATACACATACATTGCCTCTTGCTTTCTCCCACTCAAACACTTACAGATGCTCTCTCTGGCTTGCAGTATCCCCTCAGACTCCGGGATCCCTGGAATGTGCTGCTCTTTCTCCGCACGCAGGGAGTCCAGCTCGTACTTGACAACGTACTGCCGCTCAGCTGATGTCAGGAATTCTTGCATGTTGTCTGCAAGTGACAGACAGCTGTCAATACTGCATTCCCCATTCTCCAGGCTAGGCCATGCTCACCAGTGTTTCACCCCATTCCACAGCTATGTGAGCATCAAGGTCTTTCAGTTACTGCTCCTGTAATTGAAGTGGTTCTCTTAAAGGGTCAATAAAGTTAGGCAATATGCTGTATTCTTAAGTTGAGTGCTTTGCTCTTACTATTGTTGCTGAGTTGTATGGCCCTACAGTTATTTCTGAACATGCTTGCATTGATCTTACTCATGTTCTTGAAGCTGTGTGAAATGTTCTTACCCATTTTGTTGTTGATGTGTTTTAACTGTGGTACTGAAGCTTACCAACGTTCCTGAAGCTGTCACGGTCGTGGTATGAAAAGGCGGCCATGTTGCCGTCTTTGTAGGGTTTGCAGAGGCCCAGGTCTTCTGTGACGCGCAGGAGGGTGCAGCGCGATGCCGAAACAACGATCATGTCCCCATCCACATCCTCCCCTGGGTGGGCCAGCAGCTGCGCCCCTACAGTGGGTCAGATATAAATGCATATTGGCCTATCAAGCATGCGTACACAATCTTGTGCAGAGGAAAACCTGTACCTCCACTCTGTTGCTTCACATTCCTTCTAATGCTTTACATTGCCCTCACCTCCTTCCATCTCTGGGGCTTCAATCCGAGAGATGATCCACTTCTTGGTTGCGGGAAGGACGTCTGGTGCCAGCTGGATCAGAACCAGAGGCTCCACCTGGTCAGAGCGGCAGCAGGGACAGCTAACCTGAGTCCAGGAGTCCATCTTCAGGGCAGTCCAGGAGTCCATCTTCACCTGCTGATGCCAGTCTCTGGAGCTTCAGGCAGACCGACTCATTCTGTTACACACCCTGTCACTCTCACAGACCCAGTTACTAACCCTGTCACTCTCACAGACCCTGTTACTAACCCTGTCACTCTAACAGACCCTGCTTTTAATAGCCCTGTCACTCTCACAGACCCTGTTACTAACCCTGTCACTCTCACAGACCCAGTTACTAACCCTGTCACTCTAACAGACCCTGTTACTAACCCTGTCACTCTAACAGACCCTGCTTTTAATAGCCCTGTCACTCTCACAGACCCTGTTACTAACCCTGTCATCTCACAGACCCAGTTACTAACCCTGTCACTCTCACAGACTCAGTCACTAACCCTGTCACTCTAACAGACCCAGTTACTAACCCTGTCACTCTAACAGACCCAGTTACTAACCCTGTCACTCTCACAGACCCTGTTACTAACCCTGTCACTCTCACACACCAAGTTACTAACCCTGTCACTCTAACAGACCCTGTTACTAACCCTGTCACTCTAACAGACCCTTACTAACCCTGTCAACTAACCCTGTTAGACCTGTCACCCTGTCACTCTCACAGACCCTGTTATTAACCCTGTCACTCTCACACACCCAGTTACTAACCCTGTCACTCTCACAGACCCTGTTACTAACCCTGTCACTCTCACACACCCAGTTACTAACCCTGTCACTCTCACAGACCCTGTTACTAACCCTGTCACTCTCACAGACCCAGTTACTAACCCTGTCACTCTAACAGACCCTGTTACTAACCCTGTCATTTCACTAACCCTGTCACTCTCACACACCCAGTTACTAACCCTGTCACTCTCACACACCATGTTACTAACCCTGTCACTCTCACACACCATGTTACTAACCCTGTCACTCTAACATACCCTATCACTAACCCTGTCACTCTCACACACCATGTTACTAACCCTGTGACTAACCCTGTCACACACCCATGTTACTAACCCTGTCACTCTCACGTACCCCCTATCACTAACCCTGTCACTCTCACACACCATGTTACTAACCCTGTCACTCTCACAGACCCTGTCACTAACCCTGTCACTCTCACAGACCCTGTTACTAACCCTGTCACTCTCACACACCCTGTCACTAACCCTGTCACTCTCACATACCCTGTCACTAACCCTGTCACTCTCACACACCATGTTACTAACCCTGTGACTCTCACACACCCTGTTACTAACCCTGTCACTCTCACATACCCAGTTACTAACCCTGTCACTCTAACAGACCCTGTTACTAACCCTGTCACTCTCACAGACCCTGTTACTAACCCTGTCACTCTCACAGACCCAGTTACTAACCCTGTCACTCTCACAGACCCTGTTACTAACCCTGTCACTCTCACACACCCAGTTACTTACCCTGTCACTCTAACATACCCTTTCACTAACCCTGTCACTCTAACATACCCTATCACTAACCCTGTCACTCTCACACACCATGTTACTAACCCTGTGACTCTCACACACCATGTTACTAACCCTGTCACTCTAACATACCCTATCACTAACCCTGTCACTCTCACACACCATGTTACTAACCCTGTGACTCTCACACACCATGTTACTAACCCTGTCACTCTCACACACCATGTTAATAACCCTGTCACTCTCACATACCCTGTCACTAACCCTGTCACTCTCACATACCCTGTCACTAACCCTGTCACTCTCACACACCATGTTACTAACCCTGTGACTCTCACACACCATGTTACTAGCCCTGTCACTCTCACATACCCTGTCACTAACCCTGTCACTCTCACATACCCTGTCACTAACCCTGTCACTCTCACACACCATGTTACTAACCCTGTCACTCTCACATACCCTGTCACTAACCCTGTCACTCTCACATACCCAGTCACTAACCCTGTCACTCTCACATACCCTTTCATTAACCCTGTCACTCTAACATACCCTGTCAATAACCCTGTCACTCTCACATACCCTGTCACTAACCCTGTCACTCTCACACACCCAGTTACTAACCCTGTGACTCTCACACACCATGTTACTAACCCTGTGACTCTCACACACCATGTTACTAACCCTGTCACTCTCACACACCCAGTTACTAACCCTGTCACTCTCACAGACCCTGTTACTAACCCTGTCACTCTCACACACCCAGTTACTAACCCTGTCACTCTCACAGACCCTGTTACTAACCCTGTCACTCTCACAGACCCTTTCAATAACCCTGTCACTCTAACGTACCCTATCACTAACCCTGTCACTCTCACACACCATGTTACTAACCCTGTCACTCTCACACACCCAGTTACTAACCCTGTCACTCTAACATACCCTTTCACTAACCCTGTCACTCTAACGTACCCTATCACTAACCCTGTCACTCTCACACACCATGTAACTAACCCTGTCACTCTCACACACCCAGTTACTAACCCTGTCACTCTAACATACCCTATCACTATCCCTGTCACTCTAACGTACCCTATCACTAACCCTGTCACTCTCACAGACCCTGTCACTAACCCTGTCACTCTCACACGCCCTGTCACTAACCCTGTCACTCTCACATACCCTGTCACTAACCCTGTCACTCTCACATACCCTGTCACTAACCCTGTCACTCTCACAGACCCTGTCACTAACCCTGTCACTCTCATATACCCTGTTATGCACTCTGTCACTCATCCGACTACTGTCATTCATTGTCTTACTCCCTCTTAATCACTGTGCTATTCATAGCACATACATGTATCTACACACACTGAGCTCATTGTTTTTTTCACATACTTTATATCCTGAGTAGGAAAACAGGAAATCAATCTCTATCTCAGTCTCTTGCAGCAAAGACTGCAGTCATCAGGTATGCCGCCAGATCAGTCTTCTGTAATTTGAATAATTGTTTTTCAATTTTCAGTGTATTTTCTGATCAAGAAATACATTGTTTTGGGATTTCTTTTGGCTCTCTTCAATGACCCTCAGAACCAGTTAGCCCAGATGGTTTTACTGTTTAAAGGTGCTGGTCCACCTGGTTTAAGTGCTAATGGAACTTAGTCTTTCAAACTATGATCTGCAAGCCTTAGTTGGTCCATGTCATTTGTAGGATGCCTTTGTTTAGTTTCAATAGGCTCATTGTTTGTGGGGTTTTGTCACAGTTTTTGGAGTCAGAATCATTAAGGAAAGTGCTTTGAATTCTGAAAGACATGAAGTGCTTTGGTACAGGCTCTTGAGGTTTAGGGCTATTATATTTCAGAATATATCCTCCCAGCTTTCCTGCTCTAAGGGTCTTAAAATGCTTTCTAATTTCCAAAGTTTTGATTGGTCAAGGTGGTTTTGATGCTTTCTTCAGATATATTCAGATATATTTTTATACTTTTCCCATTTGGATTTTTTTCAGTGATTTAAATGATTTTGCAATGAGGATATTCAAAATTGTTATCATTTTAAATTCCCATTTTTTTCTTTTTTTGATTTGGTATCATTTTTCATACAAATCCCAGAAACAAGTCTGGTCCATTGACACCTCTATTTGCTTCTTAATAGTAGGTTGAATTGCAAGTTCTCAACATTATTATTGGAAAGCCTTTGCAGTTTTTCTTTATTCTTTGGTGAATTTTCATTCTTAAAAAACTTTTGATTTGTTTTTACTGGTCAAAATTTGTATCGAAGCCAATATTTCAAACACATAAGGTAGATGGTTTGTATGAGAACGCATTAAATTTCTGTCAGTATCAGGATGAGTTGTTTGAAAGCTTCATGAGAGATTAAACAGATCTGTGGTAGCCATTTTTGTGCACTTCTTTGCTCTTTATTGTCTTTAAATAGCTGGACCTCCAGGGAATCCGGTGAGCATCAGAGCTCTGTACTTCCACAGATGCTGAGAGAGGAGGCAGATGCCACAGTGAGGAGATGGACAGCCAGCACAAAGCAGGCCTGCTCTGTATGGCCAGAGTCACTGGAGCCACACCCACAATGCAGCTCTGCATGTCCTACCAGCTCAGGGAAACAGCCTGTAAACTCAGCTACTCAAACGCACAAGAAAGACACACAGCCAGGGCTAAAGCTACACTAAATCAATACAGAGAAACAACACAAGAGATGTGACTCAGAAAGCCACAACTAATGTACAAATCATGCCTCAGAAAACCACAGTGGACCCCGGGTGTACACACATCAAACTGCAACACATAACAAGCACTCTTTCACCTGTGATTAATGTGTGGTTCCTATCATTGCAGAAGCAGAATGTCTTTCCCTATCTCCCTCTGTTTAACTGATGTGTACACAGAACTGTGCAGAACAGAGTTTTTATGGCTTTGGGGAGGAGTTTGTTTATCAGAATCTTGATGTTCAGCTTCCTGTACGAGAAGCTTCTGTTCACAGAACGTTTCTGCACAAACTGCGGTCACCCAGGAAAAAAAAACCAAAGTTCCTGCTGACTCACCAAAACACCGGACAGGGTGAAGAGGATAGATGGAGGCAGAGAAAGAGAGAGGTAGTGAAAAGTGAGATGGAGAGAGAGAGAGAGAGAGACAGCTAGACAACAGAGAGGAGAAGGAGGGAGAGTGAAAGAAATCAGCACACAAAAGTGAAACCACACAAAAGTCTGTACCTTCCTACTTCTGGGGCTTGCTATTGTTCCGGAGTCCCTCGGCTCTCCATGTGCACCTGTTTTGGTGAGAACGTTGGGGGCGTCCTGGAATGGTGGTGCCCCTGTCACCTCAGACACGTTTCCGTGAACACAGTCGCTCCAGCGCTGCAGGAATGCAGAGACCTCACCCTCAGCCTGGGGTGTGTGAGAGAGAGCGTTTTGTTTTCCCTGCCCTGCTCCCGCCTACCTCAGCCCGACCGGGCTTCTCATCACCCCTGGGTCCCAAAGCCTAGTGTCCTTTCTGTCTGCCTCTGCAAATTTAACTGACTTTGTTAGCATGACTGGGGTGCTATCCAGTGTGGCCAATACATTTCAGACATGAGTCATGCCCATATAAGACCAAGCCTTTTCTCACCCCTCCCTCTCTGCTGCCAGAGTAAAACAAGAGAGTATCATATATACAGTATTAACATGTGACGTTAATACACAAACAGCTGTAACAATGTTTTTATAACATACATCATTCCTTGTTCTTAAAATATATTAACAAGCTTTAATATATATATTTTTTTAGAAATGACAACATACTGTCTCAGAAATTGTGACAGGCTGTTAAACACTTTGCCGCCAGCTCTGCCGTCTCAGCTTCTTTTCCTGTGGAAGTCTGACAGCAGTGGAAATTGTGCAACATGTATTGAGAGTTTAAGGGAAATATGCAACCTTTAACTGGCAATAATTAGAGCAGGACAGAGCGGAACTCCTTTGCTTCAACTTCTACTCATTTATACTGTCCATATTTCTAGTAATGACATTCTCATCTTACTCGTTCTCATCTAAAAATAAAATGTATA
Organism: Albula goreensis; assembly: GCA_022829145.1. NCBI lineage: Eukaryota > Metazoa > Chordata > Actinopteri > Albuliformes > Albulidae > Albula > Albula goreensis. Next base: position 28,130,188 of record CM040755.1, read on the forward strand.
TAATCTATAACCTTTTGAAATGCTAAAACATTTTTTCTTTCCCTTTCTGTGTCTGTATTTGTTTTTCTGAACATTGTTTTCAAAAGCCATCTTTGCGCAAGAAACAATGAGATTTTAACATGAAATTTCAAATCATCATCAATGACAACAATTCAAAGGAAAATTCATTTTTGTTAATTTGTTCTTGTTTACATGTTAACATGGGTGAACATTCACACGCAATAAACCATACTTAGGTCTGATTCCAGACCTAAGCTTGTTTCCTATGTTAACTTATTATTGATTCATTAAGACTCAGAAAAAGCACCTAAATGCAGGTCTGGACTCAACCAATAGCACATTGAATTATATACTATAAACTGCCCAAAACATAGGCCCATTGTTTTATGTAATTTCAAACTATGAACCTACTTTCTCAGGGGGGATGTTAACAGGAGCAGGTAAGTTTAGGAGCCTGTTGGGATGCTACGTGCTTGTACATTACCATACAATATTCTGTGATGGAATAATGCAGTATACATGCTTAAGTGTCGATGTATCGCAATCAATTCATACTGCACAATAATGAGAACATGAGTCAAATATCCTCCTCAGAAATAGACATTTATTTACAAAGATAGCTACAAAAACAAGGCTGTTACAAAATATAGTGTATGAAACGGTTTATAAAAAAAGTGGAAGTTCAGGGCTTATTGTGGCCCGCCTTGTGTGAGGCACTTTTTTCAGTGTGTGAATGGGCCTGCAGTGTGATGCTTAGCTAAACTTAGCATCACTCATATAGGAAGCGGTTCAGTTGGAGAGGATGCCCATGCCTCATCACTCTCAAGTGACTCCCATTGGCCAATCTGCTGCCCACAATCCACCTGTGGACAGCCGTATGAAAATAAGTGGTCAGAGCAGGTTTCATGTTTTTCATGAAAGTCCGCTTGCCCAAATTAACAAGCAGACACTACGGCGATGATGTAGGCTTGTGGATACTACAGGGTCTTCCAAAACTGAGAGCAAAAGTACGACAAGCATTAAAAAATACAAAGCTTAAAAAATACAAATCGTTCTCTAATGTTGGCCAAAACTGACTTAGGGGTCATTTGGTGGAAGCTGAGGTGAGTCACAAGATGACTTGAGAAAAAAAATCACTGTCCACTATACTTTCCATTGACATTCACTCATTTAACATGAACTATTGCAAAAGTCACATTCTACAGTGTATATGCAGTTGTTTGACATTGGTCACACCATAAAGTCATCTTCTGTTGGCAGTGTAGTATGACGATCTGGCTTGTAACTCAAGAGGTTTCATGTTGAATTCATAGGTGCAATACTGCCAGTACTGCCCAGATTGTTTCAGTAAACATCTACTGTATAAATGGGCAGCATGTAGTACAAAAATATTACAATGTACAATCTGGATATGAAGCTCTGTTAAATTAAAATGCACATTCAATTTTAATTCCATGTGTGAACACGTTATTCTACATATTACAAAGCAGCGCTTCACAGGATGTTTTCTTTCTGTAAGTGGGTGGTGGATTCAGGAATATTGGAAACCATTCATTCAGGCAGGCCTTCATCCATGTTTCTACAACATTCTGAATTATTTTTGGTTTTATATCAGGGTAAATCCTGACATTACAGGGCTAGGTATGCATCTTGTTATAAAAGGGAGGGTCCTGAGTTGCTCAATTAGCTTTGGGAACCACAGATTATACCAGTAGGAAGCTGAGCTTGTTGTTCTTGTGGTTCATCCTAACAAAAGCACCAGATGCTGCTCTGATTAGCATTAGCCTTCTCCTGCAGCACAGTGTGGTGCAGTGGAAAATAGACAATAACTTGTTAATGTGTGTATCAGGAGTGTGTATTTGCCTTTAGCTGCATAGGCACTTGACTTTGCTATAGGTCCCACAGCAGTAAATACCTCGAGAAGCACAGTGATTGAAGGTGATTGAAGGCAGTTTGGCTGGCTGCATGCTGGAGTCTATCAGACTGCAGCTTCTCTTGCTGTTCCAGCAGAGGCCAGCAGGGGGAGTCTACCCAAACACTGCTGGGGTCAATACGCCTCAGCATTTCATCAAATTGGGAAGAAAAATTTGCTCCAAAAAAACAAAAAAAAAACTGTACAATGGTTAATAACAAGCAGATGAAGACCAGTCTTTGATTGTGAATAATTTGTTCCTCAATTTCACACTTCATTGAATCTCACTGAGATTCAGAGATTAATATTCAGTGAAATATGTGTCAATGTGTACTGACTCCACCCTCTTTCATTCTTCCTGGTCACTACACAGCAGGAGGGAGGAGCTTATTTCTGATTAAAAGGTTGGTTATGAATGTATTATTTATACAGGAACCTTCAACCCCAGAGGCAGTCATGTATACATAAATGTGAATATGTCCTCTTACAGTATTTTCTCTGTCTAACACGTTTAAATTCACGCATAAATGGACGTCTGTATGTAAGCTCCTCCCCCAGATGGGAAACTCTCTGCTGTCACTGGAGGCGGAACAGGAAGTGGAACCAGGAAGGGGGCGAAGAGTGTTGGGTCACCTCCTCCGTGTGCTCTTCTGGAATCAGAGTGTTGAAAGGATGGTCCCACAATGTGGTAGTGATTCCGAAACCTGCAGAAGACCAGACAGCCATTCACACAGACGCAGCAAAGACGAATGTACTCACAATAGACTGAGAAGAAGATGCAAAAACAGAACTACAGGAAATACAGGAATGACAGGAAATGCAATCAGGACACAGACACAACAACTTTCAATTTTGACAAAGCCAAGTAAGAAATGATTGAATTACCATTCACCTCTACCAGGAAACAATAAGCCCAAAACTTGCCATACTTCCTGTCATCACACAGACTGCACGATTATGACTTTGCAGGTTAGCTACAGACACCTGATTGCTACTGCCTACCAGGAGCTCCATTAGATACAGAGTCATACGTATAACTAGCCACATGTTGCAGTCTCTTACCTGCTCTCTGGTGTTCAAAGTGGTGCTTGACGTGGTAGGCCTTCAGTTTGTACAGGTAGGACCCTTTCTGGGGTGAGCCATAGTGCAGGTAGTAGTGGATCAGGTCATAGATCACGTATCCAAAAAGCCCTCCCACGAAGAGGGACAGACCCAGTCCCTCAGGGAACATCTTGCCAAAGAAAACATAGAAACCTCCAATGACAGGAGAGGCCAACCCAGGAGGGAAGACCAATCTTGAGCCATCATAGGGGGACTGACGGAAGAGTGACAGGCAAACAGACAAATGAGAGAGATGGAGGGGGTGGGAGGGGGCGGGGGAGATTCAGAAATCACATATAAAAAAGACATATGTCATTTTCTTGGAGCACATTGGTAGGACAGTCCTGTATATATTATTTGGCTGTGCAAATCTGTCAATAAATACAATAAGCAAACAGCAAACATATTGGGAGATGTGTTCTTGTAATTTGTTGAGCTGAATCCTCTTACGTTCCTCCTCTCCCTTATTTGTGTTTGCACAGTGTTTCTGAATTTTGCCAGCCAAGCCTCAGGCACATTGTGACATTTTCCTGGTGGCAGTTCTGGCTCAGCGTTTTCAGAGATCACTGGCCTCTTCTGTCTGCTGTCCCCATTTCTCTGTCATATTTCAAAACTAGGGGAACGGAATATCTTCGCCATACTGGCGAAGGAAATTGAGTTTTTGAGGAAATGTCAATCTCAGTATAAGTTCCTAAAGCAAGATTGTGTCTCAATCTTCTCTCCCAATATATAAATATATTAGAGGAACAAAACTGTAATTTTTTAGAAAAATGATGGACCATGATTGGTGATTGACAGGCCTGTTCTCATCAATCTTATACTCTTAACTCACTAGGGTGATGATAACAGCATCTCCTGCCCTGACTGAATGTGCTATAGTTTCTAAATGCCGATCCACCACTATGATAAAGCACTAGAACCTGACACTCTAATGCTTCTATGTTCTTCAGGTTTAATGCTAACCCTTGGTCCTCTGCCTGAAGCAAATGTAGAGTGTGGAGGGTCAGACATGAACAAAATCTCCTTCCCCCTCCCCGTCTTTCCTCACCTTGTGGTGCTGTCCGTGCAGCAGGAAGTGAAGAGTGATGAGGTAATAGTTGTGGGCGGGTGGGCGCATGTGGAACAGGAAGCGATGGATGCAGTACTCCATGAGGGTCCAAAAGAGCATCCCCAGGAGAAAGATGACGGGGAAACAGTACGAGTGGACCATAACAGAGTGTTCTAGAGAGAAAGGGAAATGAGAGACAGAGAGGGAGGGGGGAGAGCATATGGAGTAAGAGTAACATTCATTGGCATTGGTGGTGATAGATGCACCATAGATATGGTGTATCAGCACCACCTCCTCTGATAGACATCTACTACAGTACTGTACATGTGCATCAGAGAGAGTGCATGCATGTGTATGCTTGTGTGTGTGCTGTTGGATCAAGGAAACCTTGTGCATATGTGTGTTACCTGTGGTGAGAAAAAGTCTGGTATTTTCTTGTGCCAGGGTGGTGTAGCTGTACCAGCTGAGGTATAGGACAAGTGGTATCCACACCAAAGGCACCATGTACCTGCAAAACAGTGAAACACAGACACACAGCACAATTAAAAAGCTGTGGAAATACACAGACACAGCACAAACCAAACACAGCAAATCAAATCAATGCACAGAGATAGAAAAATGAAGTGAAACTAACAGGGGAAACACAGAGCTACATCACAATTAAAAATGGACATATATACTTGAAATCATTGGGATGCCCAGTGTAATTGTGGGTAATCAAACTCTCTCAACTTGTGTAACAGGATTCTAAGAGGGCTGTTCTGAGGCTAGAGGGCAGCCTAACTCCATGTTCGTTTCTCTGAATTTGTCTACCCCATATACATACATTTTAAGGCCTAAGTAATAGCCAGCCAAACAGCCAGATTCTCACAGACTCTCACATGTTAAGCAAACAGTATAACACAATTCCCACACCAGAACACAATACTGTAAATATGAATACTTTTAGGTCTCACCAGGAAGTCTTGGTGGTGGCCTCCATCAGCGAGTTCTGGAAGAAGCGCAGGGGCCGGTCCACAGGCTGGTGAACCCAGGCATCGTACTTCTCCCCAAGATGCCCCACCTGCCAGGCCAGCGGCTTCTGCCAGTCCACCAGGTCCTGCAGCCACCAGCAGAGGGCAGCAGAGTGAAGTAAGAGAACGGCTCACACAGGGCAGCGTACCCTCCAGCGATTTCACTGACAGAAACCACCATCTGTGTGAATGCATCTTAGGCTTCACATATGACATCAACTAAAGTAGTCTCCCCGGCTGTCAGCCTCCAGTTTTTCCTGCTATGGCAGCAGCAGCCAGCAGGGGGAGTATTTTCAAACAATGCTGGGTCAATAAGTCAAAGCATTCTGTCAAACCCATCTTGTCAAAACTCCTACACATGAATTTAATCTTTTCGATGCCATCTGCCTGACCTTATCACCGGCTTTCATTCATTATGGAAGGCAGTCAGTGTGCGTAAAGAGAAACCAGCCTAACAGGCAGCAAGCAGCATGGAAGATCCTCGTGAGAAAGAGGCATGCTCACACACTCACATGAGACACAGGACTATTCAGTATAACCTGCTAAAATGTCACATTTATATTAAAGCCACCAATCAAAGCACTCTCAGTGCAGTTCAGAGTGGAGCTGTGGCAGAACTTTATGACCTCCATTGGGCACCGAGAGAGGAGAACTTCACCTGTGACACCAGCTGCACTGAAAACCTATGCACAAAAACTCATGTGCACACATATACACACACACACACACACACACGTTCAAAAACACATATGAATGACCACACTTCATACACTCATAATGTCCACACTCATAATCACAAGCAGGGATACATACAAGGTGTGGCTATTAAATAACGAGACTGGGCTTATGCAAGTTGAACCACAGTGCACATGTGCAAACCACATAGTATACATTGACCAATGGGCAAGCATTAACAACCCCTGAAAGTTTCAATCCACTCACGTCTTCAGTTTGCTGTTATGCATCGCTTGAAGTAGACGTGTTTTTCTTGAGCATTAGACTCATTATTTAATAGCTACACCTCATATATGTATGCAGACACACACACACACACACACACATACACATACACACACACACTCCTGTGAGGTCCTGCTTCTCCAAACCCAGGACTGTGGCCCCCAGTCTTTCCTCTCTCTCTACCGTCTCGGGGTCAACTGTGCTGCAGCGGCTGACATCCGAAGGTTGCTGCTCCTCCTCCTCCTCCTCTGTGTTTTCTGTGCTCTTCCTTCTCTTCCTCAACCGCTGCAATTAAGCAGCAAAGAGAGCGTTACACACAACCGTTAAAGACGGTTATATCTTTGCATCAGCGCCCATGCAGAAACTGACCTGGAAACAGCCACGCGCATTCTCAGGGTATGCCATCACCCTACCAGATGACATAAGGAGTTGTAGTTCTATCAACAGCTTTAGTGTCAAATTGAAAAATTTGCCTAAAGCTTCTCAACTTTGTAAACTCTATATTTCATGTGTGTTGCTGGACTCTGCATTATTTTTGTTATGCTTGGTATTCAAATATCCTTGCTTTTAAGTTGTTTAACATATTCATGGTGCTGACAAGGTGTGTGTGTGTGTGTGTGTGTGTGTGTGTGTGTGTGTGTGTGTGTGTGTATGTGTGTGAGATATATTATTGTATGTGAATTGTATTATGTGCTCTGCTTTGTTTGTCTAGCTCGCTTAATGTTGTTCTGTCCCTGAGTGGAAGTTTTAATTGTGACCTGCTGGGGGACTACAGATGAAAATTAGCCTTAGGCTAACTCTGGTATAATGCATCAAATGGTAATATTTATGTTTAATATTGTAAATGGTCCCTTAAAAATAAAATAAATACATAAAAATTCCTCTACTGTCACAAGCCACATAATGAGCTGCAGGGTCTGTGCAACAGGCCTGCAGCAGAGTGTTTTAACATGCAGCAGCACAAAGCAGGCAGATATTACAGCTACATGCATAGAACAAGGCAAGTTCATAAAGTACAACAAAAGACAGGTTAGGATATACATTTGTGGGGGGTAACGTTTATCTTTTATCGCTTTCTTTTGTGAGACAAGAAAGATGAATCTTCATATAAAATTCAGGTATAAATTGCTATGCCCCTGTCACATTGAGGACAATGCATGAAATTACAAGGACTTTGTGCCCATTCATTCTGACTAGTGAAAACATTTGATGAATGTAGAAATAGTTTAAAAAATTTGTTTATTGTGTACTACTTTTTGTAAGGGGAGTCATGCAGACACAAAAATACCAGTGTTTGAGATTTGGGAGAACAATTCTGGTGTAACTGCATTCCAAAAATCAGAGGACCATTGAAAAAGGAGCATCTGAGAAAACGACTTCCAATAATGTAATCAGAGCAATCTTGACAATGTTCCACATTCCTTTCTGCTGAATGGATAAGGCGCACAAAAATAAGACTCAAGTCAACAGTGTACTCAAACCACCTCAACTCATCCCAAAATGTGCTTTTTCTGTCTGTCTGCTCCACACTCTCCTCACAGTTTCACACATTTCTCCTCTCAGCTCCCTCCACTGATAGCTAGCCACAGTCTGCATTTGTTTTAGAAACCTTGGTACTGGAAAACTATATACTAAAGCTACATACTAAAGTTTTCATGTACTAAAAAGAGAGAGCTATTTAAAAAAAGACAATAAGCAAAGTAAATAATTTTTTTAATCATATAAAATTGTTTACATTGGCATATTTTGGTTTCCCTCATAAAGTCACAAACATTACAAACCCTTATCCAATATCATTCATATATCAGAGATTCTACTCTGCCCAGCTGCCTTCAGAAACACATTGAAACTCACCTATACTTGAAGAAGCATTAAAATGTACGTTTGCATTCAGAAACACTTTACACAACTGAGTGTCGGTGGGATAGCATATCCCACAATGCAAACACGTTAACACCCAGCAGCGCTTAAAGGTATTGTCTAAATTAAGGACAGAGTCAGCTGTCTTCCCCTGGGAGCAGGAGATGGAAACACGTCCTGCACAAACACAGGAAGTTGTAGCATAGGTAACCATAGTGACGGCAGGGACAGAGAATCACTGTGTGCGAAAATTCAGCACTGTGTCAATGTGCCACATTGTCAAATCTCTTACGACTACCATAAAAAGCGCAAAGTGATATTTTCAATTGTCTTAAGAGACAGCTTTTATTTAACACGTTATCCATGCATTCAACTGAACATTTACTAACCAGAGTAAGTTAAGTGTCAAGCCATAAACAACAACTGAATTTCATTACCTGGGATTCATACCTTAAACCCTCTGGTTTCAAGGCCAATACTGTGCTAAGAGAAAGTAGAAGAGAAAGTAGCTGACATTAACCAGTGTGACAACTTACAATGAAAGACTGATTTTTTTTCTGTAGAAATATTTATCACCTGTTACACATAGCAACTGCATACTGCAGAATCTTGTTTCTCTGATAAGAATTATGTTTACAGTGTATGGTAAGAGTGTAGAGTGTTCAATAGTACCACAAGCGCACAAAATATTTCCCTTGTAATTACTTTAAGTATCAATGCACACAAATTCTTCCTGTGATAAGAATGTGAAATCCTCTCTATTTGTCTGACTGTGGCTTTATCTCTCTTTGTATCTGAAGGTACAGGGAGAGACAGAGAGCAGAGGGTGCTCAACACACAGGCACCGTTCTGCAGTACTCTGGTTGTGCTGATGTCATGGCATAAGTTCTCACCCAATACTCGTGTTCCTGTCTGAAACTGAGCACAGCGTTCTCCCTTCCGTGTTTTGCTTTCACATTTTCATGTTTTTTAAAAATAGGAGGCCCATGTTGTGGCGGCTCATGTGTTTCTGACTGATCATTTAGTAAATGAAAACAGACGATGTTTGCATGTCAAGCAAATGAAGCAATGCTAAGGCTTCACCCCTATGTTTTTTAAAATAAACTTCTGCAGTCTCCTATAGCGTAACTAACCAACACCACACCAAGTATGGCAGGTTTGTTCATTTAAATGCATGCAACCAGTCTTGACTGTAAGACATCACATGGTTGTAAATACAGGAAGAGAATCATGTGAAACCACTGGAAGGCGATGTACCCAAACACTGCAGGACTGTTCTCAAAAAGTTTCATGTAGAAACGTTTTACCAGTAGTGTATACTCCTCTACCAGTAGAGGAGCTTAGCTGTGGTAAATATTTTTAATTTGATGAGATTCGATTGAATGAAATGCTGATATTTCCCCCCAAATATTTCTGAGGAAATGCTAGCTGACTCTTTAATCCTGGTTCAAGACAAACCCCCTGGTCTTTTTTTCAGGTCCAGTTAGTTGCCATATTAACCTTTGTGCAAGTGAAAAAAAAGTATGTATTTCCTTTTGTTGAAGAGCTGTAGCACACCCGTGTACACATACTTGGAAACAGTGTATGTACACAGTAAAATTAGTTGATTTTTTTTCCCTATCTTCCAGCTCACCCATGAAAAACAGTTGTATTTGTGTATGAAAATATGAAAAGGTCCTTCATATCTTAAATCGGACACATCCATGCCATGTCAACATTTGTAAACATAATCATTTGTAAAGATAACAGATCATTATCCCAAAACCTTCTTGATTTCATACAGAATGGCCAATATGCAAGTGCAAAGTGTCAGATATTACAATCTGTGCTTTATATATTGTCAGAAAAAATGCAGTACTGTACCAATATGGTTTCAAAGGTTTGTTATAACGGAAATACAAGTGTGTACACTTACTCGTTACATTTTTAAAAAAGCATTAGAATCACACAGACGTGTTATATGTGACATATGTTACTTGTGATCCAACTGCATGTGATACACAGAAGTAATAAAGTGACAGCACATACATAAATCTCTGCAGCAATAACATTACCGATAGTGGTAATTCAGTCTTCTGTTCAACTATAAACGTCTATCTTGCGGGTGTGGATATTACAAAAATGTCTCTCTTGCATAGCCAACTTTTTAAAATGTCTAAACCGTATGCATTTTGAAATGAAAGGATAGAGAACAGCATCGTTAAAGATCATTTCTGCACCACCGACAGGAAGCTGCATGGCAGTAAAAGGTAAAGTAAAAATTGTAAGGGGTACGCTACCTGTTTTTCGCAAGCGCTGGTTCTGTCCATGTCACCGATGTAGTACTGCTCCATCCACCGCCGGGCGTTCTCAGAGTGCCGATGCGGTGGTCCGTCCATCTCCTCGCTTATGTCTGTCGCTGAGCGGCTTAAAATTAGAGCCGTCCCGCCTGGGTGCTTTCGAAGGAATCCAGTCACATCGTAGACTCGGTTTCCTAACAGTACCCAACATGAGTCCTTCGTGCAGTGCTGGGCTACCTCCTTCTGTGAGAACGAGCGACGATACACCGAAGAAGTCATTCAGTCGGTGTGTGGGCAACGTTAACGTATTCTAGAGGACATAAAGTTGAAAAATGTATGATCTGCTCTGTGGTGGTGGACCGACCGTGCACAGCTTCCCCCTTTCTCAGCGCTGAACTGCACACCTGGTCAGCTCATTAGCATGTGTTGGATTATTCAGTAGGCACCTGACAGAGTGTGGGCATGGCCCGGTTCCATTAGCACCTGACTGCCTGCAACTTCAAAAAGACCATGATAATCTCGGAATCGAACCCTAAATAGCCAGGCAGTTCGATGGAACGCATCAGGATAGAAAATATATTACTCGCAGGTCCGTATCACTGCACTCTAGGGAAATACTTTTTTTTTGAATACTCAGTGGATAATTATTAATATCTAATTTCGATACTTTGACATTCAAATTGATTCTGCCGTATGAACTGGTCGATTAATCTTGTTGAACTAAGGACGTGCATCCTGTTAATTGAATAGCCTACAGTTCCGCATCTAACCTCATTCATTTTTGCTCGAGTTTATTCCAGGAAGTTGCTTGTCGTCAGAACAAATCTTAGCTTGTTTTGCGGTTTAGATGAAAGTTATAGGCTACTATTGAGATCAATTAGGGTTAAGAATCATGAATATACTTTCCATTGACTTATTTTGATACATATGTTATCCATTGTGTAAAAAATCTTCTCGGAAATTGGTTTAATGGTGTTGTTTAGAGGAAATCACCGTCCGCCAACATTTTTGCATTGTCTGACTTTCGCATTGTATCATTATGCATGTTAGTAGATAACCTTTTCATAGCTTAAAACACACAATATGCAGCCTATAGGCTATAATGTAGTTGCGTATTCTCTTTTTACAAATGCTGTGTTTTAAGTAGCCTGACAAAAACCTGTTTTGTGATATCAGCATAAGTAGCCTATGTCAGATAGCCTACGTACACGAGACCATGATGTTACATGTAGACTATTCTCTGTTTTGAACTAGTGCATCATTTTATTGGTAATAAAAAAAAAGTTCGGCTACATGATGACCACCTGCAGCCGAAACCGAAAATGACTGGGAGAGGGTAGCGCACACTCTATCAATAGTGCCCCGTTTCTGTAGCCTAACTAGATGTTACAATACAGATCCAATTTATGGACACTGTTTATAATGGCAACAAATAATTGCATAAAACTAGCAGTTTTACTGCAGTTACTTAAGTACGTTGGCCTAGACCTATAATTATATAGCTACTTATTTCATGAAAAAGTGATACTGATGTTTCCAGGCATTGTGAGCGCAGTGGTCGGACAGCCTAGATTTAAAACTATAAGACATTATGTTGTATCTCGCAACGACAATCCGGTTTCTGTCTCAAGTGATACTGGTTTTTTTTTTTTTACTGCCATTGCAAAATGTTAGTCGGGCAACTCAGGTCGTAACACACCTGCCCTCGGGTCTCTGTGTATGGATGGGAGGGTGCGGTTCGGTTATGTGCAGATCGTTGGCAGTGTAAACTTTACTTGGTGGCCTGCAGGTTTTGCGCCTCAGTTTCTAACTCATAGAGACTGTCCAGAGGTGGTCGCATATTTTTCGCCTTGTGCAGTGGCACCACATTCCCAACCAAAATTATGTCACCCAATCGCCAGTTTTAAGCTACAAGGTTAAACGTCACATGGATGTCATTTTTGTTACTCTTGGTCTGGGAGTTATTTGTAATGTCCAAACAAAGGTTGTATAGCCTACGAGCAACCCTAGAGATGATGTCCAAATAAATACCTACAGAGTGAGTAATGACGTTGGCATTTGAAAACTTCACTGTGCCTGGATCAATTTCAGTGTTTTCCCCCACAAGGTAAAATTAGGGAGAGGTTAGCAGATCCTGGACCAGCATCCTTACTAGCGAGGGCGTCTGAATGGCTTCTCTGTAACGGAATGTGTGACCTGTGAATTAATTCATGTTACTGCAGATCCCAGACAAATGCGGCGAGTGTTCGTTGAAAGTCACGCGCCTTAATCGCGTCATTCACCGAGAATGCGGCCCATCCGGTTTGCCCAAGCGCTCCCACCTGTCGCGCCGACCTGCAGGACTGGCTGATCCGTACTTCTGCATCCCCCTCGCCATGACAACCCCATATAAATCCTGTACACCAAGGCTGCCCAAGTTCCCTCATCTAGACCTACTATCCAGAATGTTTCACCTTTTATCAAATCAATTCAGCACGTGATTCCACTCGCTAATTTAATTCACCTTATTAAACAATCTGCCTCGGTTTAAAAGTGGTGCTCCTTGAGAGAGAAATGGAAAACCTCCTAGTAAGTACAACTTAGGCAGCACTACTACTGTATACAGTTCTGCAACAAGACCTCCCCCCACCCTTAAATGAGTTTTATTATGAACTTACAGAAAAAATATTCCCCTGCTACATGGGTATCCTTGTGACATATGTTATCTCCTCAGGTTATCAGGAGGAAACTAGCAAGAGCAGTTTGTTGCAAGAGATACTATCTATTGCTTCCGGGGGTCACACACCTTGCATTAGTTGACAATACATACACAGAGTTTTAGGAGTGATGAAAACTGTGAGTGAAAGGTGCATAGGATCAAGATAGAAATTGCCTTTGAAATAGTAGTTAATGTGACAGAGTAGGTGCTCTGGTGAGGAAATGTCAGGGTGTTTCCCAGGATTAATTATTATTAAGGGTGTGCACTTTTAAAAAGCCCATAACCTGAACAGTTGAATAAAATGGAGTCTCAGGTACAAAAGGTGGCTTTATTTCTCAACTCCATACACAGGCAGTGACTGGTAGGAGGTAGTGGTGGTTTAACATTGTGTTCTGCAGGTAGCAGGTTGTGATTTAGAAGTGAATCAGTTCAGTTCTCGGTCAACATTGTGTAATTTAGATGCCACTTCCATACTGAGTGACTACAGTGTCTATTCAGTTTCTCATTTGAAGCATAAGAGAGCTGCTGTCTTACCACTGTGCTGCTGACTCACTGGACCAACATGGTGCCAGACAGAAGGTCAGTCAACTACTGGGTTTTTTTTCTCATTCCAATTAAATACCACCTGCTAGTGCCACACAGTGGACATTTAGATCACTACATCTAAAGTGACACAAGCTCCCCAAGCACTGAAATTTGTTTTTAACACCCACCCTCCTCCCCCTCTCCTCCCACTGTGGAATGCCCAGAGATATTGTCAAATTATTCTCATTGCCAGAATCTTTGTCGGATTAGGAGGAGGAGGACGTCTTGCAGGAGTAGAAGGACAAGTGGATGATACTCTTCACAATGTGTGTGGAACAACAGTTCCAAGCCAATCCACCGGGCAGAGCTAGAATCTGACTGCCTCCAATTTATTCGCCATCTGCATTTGGATTCTTATAAAATGTGAAATCTTACAGCATCTAATTCTACATGTGGAAGTCCTATAAATGATAATGAATTGGCAATAAAAATTTGTGTCATCTATACTAATGACAAACTGACCAGAGCTGGTCTCCATGTTTGAAGACATTTAAAATGACGACACAGTTGCAAGGGAAATTCAGTACACTGGTGAAAGAAAAGAGGGAGAGTCCCACTCTGGATGAAATTCTCCCAAACTGGTTTGAATGCAAACAGCGTTTTGACCCACAGAGGTGATATTCAGGTTGAGCAGGCTACACCTTATAAAAATCACTGTAAGTCAAAACATCTGGGATGCAAAAGCATCCCAATAAAAAATTTGACTGTCTGCATTAGTTTTGGTGCAGTTAATGTATTGTGTATCAAACTGGTATGGTATAATTTACATGAGCATCTGTACCATCCCCATAGCAGTGAGTGAGTGTGTGTGTGTGTGTGTGTGTGTGCGCGCACATGGAATAAAATAACCACCCTCACTAAGGTAAGTCTCGAGACAAAATAAAACTTTTTAATGCCACAAAAATATCACCAATATCACCACTTCCCGGACACAATGATCCCACACACGTAAATCTAAATAAAATCATTTATTATTAATATGATTATTATTATTATAATACCTATAGCAGAGGTCCACCAAGCCACTTCTGAACTGCGAGTGCAGAGTCGGATTTCAGCACTGCAGGACTCAACAAAGAGAGACTAAGCGGACACCTGTGTCCACACAGTGTGGGCTAGCGGAGACAGCCAAATATGCTAGCGAATTCAAGAGGGACTAGCTAGCTTAAGCCAGTTGGCAACAAAAGAAAAAAATAAAACCGTATCAGCGATTTGTTGAGGTAGAAAACGACATGACCTAACCTTGAAACTACCTGGAATCGGCAAAATCTGTCGAAGAACTGAAAAAAAAAAATAACCCCACAAAACTTGCAGCACATAGTGTACCAACAAGACAAAACGGGTCAAGTAGTGTGCCTGTGGTAAGATTTCTGTGTGACTTTGTAGACATCTTGGATTTCAGCTGCTTCTGTAGTCATGTGATATTGTGACAGGTGTCCCTTTAGTCTTTCCCGAGCTGAACACAGAACAGCAGACTGGGGGGAAGGACGGGGGGCAGGGGGCAGGGGGGGGTTGGGCATTCTCCTCTTCATTCTCCATGCTTGTGAATGCGGGGGGGGGGGGTCAATCAGAGGATGAGTCTGTTCCTAAATTCCTTTTTATTTATGTTTAACCCTAAATTTTTTTTGGGGGGTGGGGGTGGGGGAACCGAGGCGCCAGTAAACTCAGAGATCTCGAACTGGACGTTTGACTGGAGCAAACCAACAGTATATCAACACAGATAGAGAGAGAGAAAAAGAGAGAGACAGAGAAAGAGAGAAATAGAACGAGAGAGAGATTATATAGGTGTGTGTATTTTACTGGTGGACGGTGCCTTGTTCTGGTGTATACTAGAAGAGGTTTCTGGGGTAAAAGCTGAGGTAACACAAGTTTTCCTAGAAAAACAGAGAAAAAGAAAGATTTTCTTTTCAGTATGAGCAAATACTTCTGAGATCTTAACATGTACTGCACACATATTATTAAGGACATATGTTGGTCCTTAATAATCATCAATACAGACTTCTATACTTATCAAAGTGTGAGTATATACAGTTCATATACATATACAGCGTATGAATTGATTTTGTGGAGGGGAAGGGATACCTGCTTTCTCTCTCATCGTGTTGTATTCGAGCCGCTGCCGTCAGTGTGGGTGAGAGACTGTTCTTTCAGAACAGGATCTAAGGAGAAACACAACACATTCACAAACACGAATGGTGGTGGAGGCAGAGACAGGCTCATGGGAGTGTCACAGCCTTCACAGCTGTCCAGAGACAGAGACAGTCATAAGAGCGGATCGAGGGGCAGACAAACAGACACACTCACAGAAGTAGGGGTGCGCCATGGCCTCCGTAGCGGTCAGCCTCTGTTGGTGGTCGTAGCGCAGCAGCTTGTCCAGCAGGTCCAGAGCCTCAGGGCTGACCAGATGCTGGTTCTCTGACTGGACAAACTGCTCCCAGCGTTTCCGGGTCTGCCTGCAGGGGGCGCCAGACAGCACCGTTACACACCTGTCCGCTCTGTCACTTTCCACATAACTGAACACACCATTAGTGTTTTATCACCATACTGTAGTGTATTAGCAGAGTAATAACAGTAGCGGTGCTAGATTTTCCAAAATTGATCTTAGTTCTTTAATAGGTAACTACAGATGACTCTTGGCTCTACTGGTAATCAAACAAGGTTACACAATTATGACATTAGACTATTATATGAGAGGCTAAACTCATGAGGGTGCTCAAAACTATTAGCAATAATAGAAATTAAGTTATTAGCAACCCCCAAATTAACCAGTCAGTCAGCTAGTGACCATGTCACCCTATCCACTCTGTTCTTGTTCTTTCAGTTGCTTCCAGTGTACGCACTGGCCAAGCAGGTCCTTGAAGCTTGGGTCCAGTTCAATGTGGTACTTCTGCAGGTATCCAAAGAGTTCATCCGTCCCCAAGACCTTGGCAATTCGGACCAGCTGGGAGTGGAACAATACCAACATCAGAGAACAGAATATGTGCATGTATCTGATTGTAAACATTTGCAGGTGTGTATAACTCTGTGGTTCTGTGACAATAAATCAAAATCTGTCATCTGCCATAAACCCGTCACTAAGTTTATTTTAATGTTTACCGATCTTATGTGTTTTGCATTTCGTGTCGGCATGTGTTTCGTTATTATACAATTTTGTATTTCCAACAAATATAAGGCTCTTCACAATGAAAACCATTAGGTCGAATTACGAAATGAACTAGCCTATTCGTTGCTCGCTTACAGTTACAATAACTAGGCTTATACAATACAAGCTGAGAACTTGCTTCTAAAAATGAGTAAATGACAGAAAATTATAATGTAACTGTAGCCCTGTGTACACCTCATACATGCAGTTTTGGTTATTTGGTCAGTTACCTGGTCATAGTTGTCTTGGCCATGGAAAAATGGCTCCTTCTGGAAAATCATACTGGCCAACATGCACCCCAGACTCCACATGTCCAGGCTATAGTCGTACATCTATCAACCAACACACCAGAACACCGGTTACTGAAACAGTAATGGTAATGACTACAACTAAAACAGCACATCACATGCAATTTTAACAGAATGGACTTAATGGAACCAAACAGCAGTCCTAAATTCATATGCTGTAATACTCCACCCTGCAGAGCTACTGTGTTTGCAAGTTTTGCTACCACAAAAATCAAGATCAATCAAAACGTGCTTAAGAAATAGCGTCATTGTTTCCCTTAAATTGTAATACAAAGCAATTTTGACTAATTGCACTTTGCTGTCATTTAACTCCTTATTTTCCACAAATGTTTTATTTTCAGCGACAAGGTATGTACATATTGAGCACTTAAGGCCAACCTGATTTTACCTGTAAGTAAAATAACATTACCACTAAAAACAGTTCACAGTGCACTACAATTCTGAGGTTATAATTAGAATGAAACCCGCCATATACAGCAAACGTCTAGGACAGAATTTGAGAATGCTTTCATGTAGCACAGGACAGCTAAAACAAAACACACAGTAACACAAATTCCAACCATCCCTCAGAACAGAGCATAGATGCTCCATTTGTGGACCCTATATTAACACACTTGGTATTACCTCAGCATTCCTGATGTCAAGGTCCTCAGGCTCACCTGGTAATCCACGAGCAGCTCAGGACCTTTGAAGTAGCGTGACGCCACCCTGACGTTGTACTCCTGGGCAGGGTGGTAGAACTCGGCCAGGCCCCAGTCTATGAGACGCAGCTGAAAGGATTTGTTTTCAGCGTTCGTTAAAAGCCAAGAAAACAGGCTGGTTTAAGACAGAACAGTTTGTACTGCAGTTTTCATAGCCATTCAATTACTGGGGTTTGGCGAGAGATGCAAAGTTCTGTTTCACTGGACTCGGCACTAGCTTGTAAGAATCCTGTGGGTGGTGGGAGAAAAACAGCCTCTTTGGATCGCTTTTCTAAACCTTTTCCAGGCAGAAGAACAGTCCTCATTTTATATTGTACGCCTCAGTTATAAATAATTCCTCATTTCTTAAGACTAAAATACAGCATTTTCATTTATGAGTGAGATTTCTGTATTTCCCAAATAAATTACTTTAGAATACTGATCAGCAGATTAAAAAAAAAAAAAAAAACATCTAGGCCTGCTCACTTCCCCCCTTTTGGCATCAAATAACGTCATGAAAATAAACTCCAGGATTGGTAGGACTTGATGTTAAACACTGATGGAAAAAATGAGGGTTCATGAACTCCATTATGTTGGGGCTATGCTCGGCTGTCAATCATAGACCTGCTTAAACCAATCAAAAATCTTTTTCTTTCTACAACAAGCTCGGTCATTGGTCCAAATTATATAGTCACGGATACTATATGGTAGTTCCTCCCAGTTTTGGGGCAATGAAGCTGCCATCGCTAATGTGAGTGGCGCCCCCTACCTTCCTCATCTGGTGGTCGATCATCACATTGTGGGGTTTGACATCGCGGTGCATGATGCCCATACTGTGGCAGTAGTCCAGAGCCTGAGGACATGGAGAACACATCAGGGAGACGTCACAAATTTACAGCACTTTCCTGCAGCGGAAAACACTGATATACTCCTGCCACACTTACCTTCAGTAACTCATACATGTAGAAACGAATATCAAAATCTGTTAACTTCTGGTACAGCTCCTATAACACAGGAAAACATCATAAGTGACACCACAGTGCAAATTCAACTCTCCCTTTAGGCATCCAACGAACAGTATGCACACACTGCTCTGCACCAATCACATGCAACACACAAACTGCTTTACCCAATCAAACACCATCTACAACCCACTCTGCACCAATCCCACATCCTCTCTATTCTGCTCAGCATAGCCATGGTCAGAGTGCCCATCTATGTAAATGACCAATTAGGTGGCACAGTTCTGCTTGTGTGACCAAAAAGACAATAAAACAAATAAGACAATCCATGCTTAGGACCGACTTCAGTTACCAATCCACCCCCCAAACTATATAAAGTTTTAAAAGTGAAGTCTACCTTAAAATCTGTGTTATTGATGTATTCAAAGACGAGAGCTGGTGTTCGGGACTGCAGAGAAAATAGGAAGGAAAAAAAAAAAAAAAAAATCACTTTAATCATCAACAAAAAGCACAAGGCGTCATGCAGAAAGACAAAAATATTACTGGAAACATTAATCTCCATAATTAGATAACACAGGAAACAATCCAAATTGAAGTTCAACCAAAATCAAATTACACCTCTTGCGCTATTGTGGTCAGAACAATTAAGAAAATATAATTACGTTGTAAGAAAGACATATTCAATTGATATGGCTATTTTTGAGATGGCCAATGACGGTGCCAATGTCGAAAAACAGACCTGTTTTGGCAACATCCCATCATAAGGATGCATCACAGCACAGAGCATTCTGCCCTGAATCTAGCCAGACAATTTTTAATTAGAGTATCTAAGAAAAAGTAAGAGTAATGCGTGTGCACTCAGCTACTGTCACAGTCATGACTGTACTGACATATTCATCATATTATAAAGCACTAGAACATATGAATTTGTAAAGACAGACATCAGATATCAAGCCCCAGGTCACTTTTTCAGCCAATGAATACAGAGATGACTCTCATTTCACTTCCTGAGGAATGTCAGGTACCATGTCCTCAAAATCAGTAAACGGGACCTCTGCACTAATTACCAGACAGTGCATACTATATAGGTATCCTGACAAAAAATGTGCAAAGTACAGAAACATGCTGAGTGCCATTATTCTATTCCTCAAAGCATCAACCACTGGGCCTAACCAAACAGATTTAATGAGTCTCTACTTGATGTCAAGGAAGTACGACGTTAGGTTTAAACTAGATTGTAATAAACTAGATTTACCTCGCAGAAGCCCCAGCTCAGTTCATGACATCTTACAGCTGAGAACCTCGACTATCAGAGCCCCTTTTCTGAATCCACATTAGCTGGGAGTGATGGATACCCAAAATTCCCTTAAGGAGGAAGAAACTGCTGGGGAAGGTTAGGAAAGCCAATGTAGCATTACTGGACTGGCAAGACAAGGGTCCATTGGCTAAAGGTAAACGTAAATCATCCTCCAGTTGGGAAAGTAAGATATTTCCCAGTGAGAACACCTGGAGGCTCCAATGGTAGAATCTGTAGTTTATGCCTCCACTACTATATGCTTGTGAAATTGCTCAAACAGCCAATGAGACAGCCTGTCAGACTAATAGCTTTCCCCTAGATCCAGCTCCATAACATGCACCAGCTGGTTACAAGCTCTGATTGAACAGGTTCAATCCAAAGACCAAATCAAATACAAGCACTGGTCCCCTTAAAAATCAAGTGGGAGAATGCATTGCGCCCAATGAACTCATTACCAAATGGTGTCGCACTGATTTTAGCCATGTAGATTGTGCCAGGGTGCAGGGTCACCTTTGTAACATTTACAGAAAAACACATACATGACAGATGAACCAACAAAGCAAGCAGAGCACACTGCTCTGTACTGAGGAGACAGCTAGCAGGAGCATGTTCATTACAGATAATATGAGAGGCGATGTATGAAAGGGATCAAAGGGAAGCTGAGATACGCATTCAAAAGCACACTGAAAACACAAGCCGGATGACATAAAGGCTGACATCTGCACACATGTTGTGTGCCTTTCAGAAAACACACAGCAATAATACAGGTGCTTATTAGGTACAATCAATGCCCACCTGACCAGCCAATTCAGCTGGCAAACACACCTTTGATGTGGGCGTCTTACATTATTCAAAACATCTTGTAAGAATTGGTATAGAATAACTCCAACAGGGCAAGTAACAGGGTCTTTCATTGAGACAACCACAATCTCCTGTCTGATTTTCAGCTACACCATTTCAAGGACATTCACAGGCAAGACAGAAGGTTCAGAGATAGAAAGCGAATCCTGGAGAGGTGGATTACTTTATGTTCCAGGATTCTCCCTAAAGAATGATGTATTGGTACCCCGCCACAATGTTCTCTTTCTAGCACCACAATGCAAAATTAGTCACATCAATTAATTTAGCAACAAAAACACAAAACAGTGAAAACAAACATAAAAAGGTGTGTCAGAACATTTTGTTATTTTTTTATTTTTTATTTTTACAACTGATTTAATGCAGCAGACTTTGGTCATAAAGGCACTGTTTTACAAATCCACTTCCAGGTTTGCAGAATGTGATGCGTCACCTTGTCAAAACATCATGGGGAGAATTCTGTCTTCATTATTTATTAACTGCCAGAGTCAAATTGGATCTTAATGTAAACCGTGCCAGGGAAATTCTGCACAGAAATTCTGAGGGGAAGCCAGGAAGTGGTGCTGCCGTAACAGCAGGCATCTCCCTGTTGGGTGTAAGGTTGAGGATCTGAGCCCACACTGGCAAAATATGTACAGTGCGACTGCAGAGTTGTCCATTTTCGCCAACACATGCCTCCTTTAATTACCTGGAGGAGAAGATGTGGGCCAGAATAATGACTATCAAGGCAGGAATGGTAGGGGAGGCCAAGGAGGACCAGGCAGAAGATGTGAAAATGTATCTCTTGGGTCCAGTGAGGCAAACCAACTGCGCAGGCTTTAGAATGTCGAAGCAATTCATTCTCAGGTGCTTCTTGAGTGCATGCATTTCCAGAATGGAGTGCAGAACACGACACATTTAAGTGCTAGGAAGTAGCAGGAATAAAAACACTGCTGCGTAGGTTTGAGGGCTGTACCACACGGAATGTGGCCCTTACATCAAATGAGCTATTTGCCAAAAACAGGCCAAGAGCCTGCTCTGTTTTCACAAGAGAGAGCTTTCCTCCAGGCCTTCTCTCTGGGGAAGTAGCTGTGGAGGTTGGAGGGTGTCAGAGGACAAAGCAACTGACAAAGATGGAGAGCCACGGGAGCCAGAGGAATGCTTCAAGTGCACCTCCCATGTGGTCAAGTACATGAGCATATTAGCATGTTCATGTGTGCGCATGCATGAATCATCTCTGTGAGTGAATCCTTAGCATGCTGGCTCAGCAGGCCTGACACACCAGGTGCTTCACCTCTTCAGGCAGTTTAGAGCGCTAGCGCTGGTATAGGCAGCAACAAAATATTTAGCAATGCGTCTAACACATTAACTGCGTTTCATGATTTTGTTACACGTGTAAAAAAAAAAACACTTTCTGCCAGGAACCTGCTATGACAGGAATAGATGTTGTTCAAGGCTCATGTGAGCAGCCAAAGGTTGGCACCTTGGATATTCCCTCCAAAAGAGGCCAACACAAATACTAGATCCAGTGCTTGAGTGCCTTAACACATGCACTGAATGGGGTCCATAAGTGAGGCTTACAGCTGAGATATGACACCTTCGCTGCTAAAAGCGCGCACCATATCAGGGGATTGAGTGGCTTAACCCATGTGCTGAGTAGAGTCAGTGGGGAGAGCTCACAACTGAGATATGACACACGCGCAACTCCAAAAGAAGGTCAGTGTCGGCAAGGGACACTTTCGGCTGACCTAAGACGACATAACCACACGCTTATTTTAAAGTTTATACCAGGGACACTGAATGACCTGTAAAGATTCTGTGGTTATGATTAATAAGGCTAATAACACATCAGAGTACAACCAGACATGTAGGTACAGGAAAGAGGCTGAATGATTGGCTTTTGGCTGGGTAGGAAAGGGGGCTTGCAAACAACTGCAGAAATTATGACAGACAGCTGTTTGGCAAATGCAATGATACAGCATGGGATTTCCCAAAATCCTTTGTGGTCCATTCTGAAGTGAATGGGAACCACATACACCAGCTATAATTTTCATTACCCTCCCTGTAGGCTAGATAAAGGCATATTGTAGTTACAGCAGTCAGTATATGTTGATAATAATGATAACCCTGCATGGCCATCTGATTGGTTAGATAATGCCTGTGCCTATGGACTGGTCCACAATAGGAGGGGTGAGGATGTTCGAGTCATACCACGGGGTCTTTCACTGTGTCCACCAGCCGAATAATGTTGGTTCCTCCCCTCAGGTTCTCCAGAATCTTTATTTCCCGCTTGATCTTCTTCTTTTTGACAGGCTGCAGAGGTCAGAGGTGAAAATGACAGAAAATGTCAATACAGAGTCTCCAGACAAATCATATTGTCAGCTCCACGATTTCTTCTCGCTCTTGATAATAAAAGGTTAAGAACAGGAGTGTCTGGTTTTATATGACAAGATTTTAGTACAGACCATCCATGTCCACACCACTATTCTCGCTTGTGGCAGTTAAGAAACATTTGGATCAGAACAGCAAGTTCAAAAGGCATCAAGCAGAACAGGGTGCGATTTCAAGTTAATAACACCCTGTCCAAAAGAGAACAGGATCGGCCACACAGAGCAGCTTGTCTGATTGTGAACTGGATCAGCAGACAATAAAATCAAGGCCTTTTATGTATGATCCTGTCATAGGAATGAGAAAGTAAAGCCTTGGGAAAGAAGTATAACGTGAGCTAGTGTGATAAACAGCTGAGTTTACATAGACTGCCAGATCTGATACACAGAGACTGTGACAACTCCTGCACAATGTCCGTGCACTACTTGCATGGACCTATGTAATGGGGATAGATCTGCTGTGAATTTTGAACTGAGGCACTTCCTGGCCATATTGCACACAAGGCATAGCTTGCCTGCTCAGCTGAGGACCTCAAGAGGACTGAACTGCACTCTTGCTGAAGTTGCAAGGCTGCCCATCAAGTTCTATACTGGACGTTCATTTGCTCATCTGAACTGAATGCAGAAAGAACCAACAAATCGGCTACCCCACGGTTTCAGGCCACAGGTACCAGGTGTGTGACCAGCTCACCTTGAGGATTTTGACCACTACTTTCTCATTGTTGTTGATATTGATGGCTTCAAAGACCTCACTGTATTTTCCCCGACCCAACTTCCGCACCAGTTGGTAGTCTTCCTGGTTACTAGGTTAGGACAGAGAAAGAGAGAGAGAGAGAGAGATTCAGATAATTCCAATATTGAGCCAATTCCATCACTACGGAGTGCTATATTTAAAGACCTATTTTTTAAGTTCTGAAAAGGAAGAAACATTTAGTTTTGTGCACCTGTGTAATATAAATACAACAAAATAAAAAGCGCGCTGGCCTTTAGCCATAAAAACGTGACTCGTTCACCTCTAACAGAATTGTGATGAAACTAAACACTGGAGATGTACATTTGATATCAGATCGGGGTTCTAGTCTATCAATTCTTCGCAACAAACACCAGCTGGATCTGACTGTTTCCATTCGTATAGTATACCATTTTGATCAATACCGCCTACTACAATGCAAAAACACCTATGTGACAGGTATTAGCAAAACACATCTGTATCACGGAGCAACTCACAATCTAGGTACTGTAACCTTATGTTTTGATAAACGCGGGCCACATCATAAACAAAATCAGAACAATTCAGGTAGCCAGCATCCAAAATTATACGTATCTCTACACATTTCTATGCTGCTGGACAGATAAAACTACAAACGAAGCCATCCATACCAAGGGAACTTAGAGATACTATCTCAGGGGGTTAGCATAGTTGTTAGTTACTGATATGCACGTTTAAATAAAAGACATTGGCAACAGATTTCGAAGAACAAAATTAAAAGCAACCAACCATGAAAATAAGTTTAGCCCATTGACAGCCCCTTATTCAGTCCAACTCAGATGCTGTCTGACGCATGCATTACTAATTGCAACATTTAATAGATTGCTAAATATAAAACACAGTCATTTACAACATCTTATATTGTTTGAGTTAATAACTACTAATAACAAATGCCTAGCTAGCCAGTACTGAATATACCACAAATGTTACCGATTTCCAGGTTACCAGTCAGTCCAAGGGACCTCACCTCCAACTGGGCACGTGAGCTTCATAGTCCCAATACTCCCGGCTCTTCAGTGTGTTCACATCGGCGTACACCCGGGATCTGCTACCGGCCGCCGGGCCGGGCATGGCGACCACAGGAGCCCGGGCTGGGTACGACTGGCTTACCACAGGGCTATGCAAATTTAGACCAAGGAGAGTAGAATACCGAATCGCTGTCGCGGTCCAGGGTCTTACGTTGTCCGCGAAGGTCCCGTCACCAGAGAGAGAAGTTTGCAAGCTAATGTTAGGTACCTTATCTCGTGATAGATGACCACGATGAGATGCGGGGAAACGACAGCACACAACCGCTTGCCACTCTGATTGTCAGCTGAGATGACTAGGGTTCCAAGACAGATGAGCCGGGGACGGGATGTGAATGGGCTGCCAGCTTCTGCGAGGCGGCGTGGTGGCGAAGAAAGGATGAGTAGATTACAGCAATGTTAGGGGTTAAATCACAAACACCTAGGTAGCAAGCTAATTCCGTGAAAAAATTAAAACGGGGGCGAGGTAACGATAGCTACAAGGGGTGGGGGCCGGGGGGACTGTGGAGCTGAAACATTGCAGGTTAAGTTTAACCCCCCCATCCCCAGTGGGCCCCAAGTCCCTGATGCGAAAATGCGACCGGGCTAGAGGGAGTCCGGGGGATGCACTCTGGGCTGGCCGGACTGACCTCCCGGCGGGAAGGATGGCCGTGATGATCTGGATGGTAACGAAAAAGCAAAGCGCTACGATAATTTAACCATTTCCCCTCGCTGCAGGAAATACTAAGAACTGCAACCGGTTGGAGGGAGGGGATGCTGGCGAGCTTTAAGCCTCTCAATGATCAGTGTGCAAATCCCACCGTCGTGCAGCAGTGTGTGGCGCGAGCCCTGGCGACAGAGCACCCTTGAGCTCCGGGTTCGGGAGCTCTGGAACCCCCCGGTCCGTACTGCCCACCGCAGGGAACCGGATTGCAGCAGAAACCCCGGAAATTATCGGGGTCACCGGTGACTGATGGATCGGGAGAAACAAAGCGGGTCAGACAGGGTTGGTCCTCACTAAACTCTATTACTTAAATATATAGCGCCATCTAATGCCGTGGAAGCCAACCGTAACACCCAATATAGGCTGTGTCCAAAACAGTTAAATTTAACCCACCAAAGACATATGCACTGTATTTTTTTTTTTTGCAGGCTAAAAGATCAAAACGTTTCAACGTACTGCCTTCAAGGGTGGACTGTCTGGATAATAAATTGATCAATATTAATGAATAAATAAACCAATAAATATATTCATGAAAGTACACAAGGTATCCGTTTACATCTGTTATTTTATCGATTTACATTTATTTCACACTTTTATTTCCATATTTCTATTTATTTCCACAATGAAATGTCACATTAGAATGAAGTGGAGGACGCAGATGTTTTTAGAGATGAGGTCCATTTCCTGCTTTCCAGAAGAGCTCCACAACTCTATTTACTGTTTAAATATTCAGCGATGTATGTTTAATATAGACAAAATTGTGTTTCTGTCATTACGGAGGGGAAATCTGATTTGCTGACTTCTTGTGAATACCATTGAAAGATGTGGTTAAATACAGGTCCCCCCACAACTAATGAAGTATGGAAAAATCTCACAGATAAAATTCAAGTCGGTTCATCAGCACACACAACAGAGACCGAGGAGATTAAGACTTTCTGCATTCACTGCAGAAACATTACTCCAGAGCTAAGTTTGGCCAGTTCCAGAAAGATTTACATCAACTGATTTAATGATTTTGTTTAACCATTCCCTAAGGATAGGGGCTTCTTCTATTTATTTTACTCTGGACAGAGAAGCAATCTCCCCATTGTACTTCCTTTAACCTTAATTCTTCTAGCACAGGCAAAACTTAAAATATTCTACTCCAAGCATACCCCAATAGTGCTATCTGGTTATCTATATAAGGGTTATGCAAAAGAAACACCTTGATACTTAAGATTTGTGTTCCTGTTTTTGTTCATTATATTCATGTTTGGTCTCTTGAAATAGATTCTGAATTGCAAACATTTCATTTATAACATTGTGATATTTTGACCCTCATGTTTTATCATGTTTAATCTCTGTGTGAGAACTTACCACTGCATTAGACAACTTGAAAATTACCTCCAAGAAGAAATAACAGAGGAGCAGTCTGCAAAACCAGACCGGTCACTGTAAGGTCCTTTGGGGAAATTGATGGATGTGCTGTGTACATGTGAGTGTTTGCATCATAACAGGCCAAAAGAAACCCAGACATTTCTCGAGTTTCTTTTCCAGTCTACATTAGGAATATTGTTATATCCCATGAAGATCGAAACTGATATTAATCCCTGTGCTACTTTCCCAACATGTCCAACAAAATTTGTCATGTTTTCAATATTGCCATGTCTGGAATGTGTACAATGGTCTTTAATCACCCACCAAGGGTCTGTTGTGGGATTTGGTGTCTTTATGTCCAATAAATTCCCATCCCTTGTTTTAAACATTTTAATTGGAGCAACAGCCAGAAATCAGGTGGTCAAATAAGACGGACATGACAAGAATATTCCCGCAGTCATTGGTAGCAGCATTCCCCAATCTTCTGATCACCCCTAATGTTGCTAACACTAGTTCATTGACAAATCTCATTTATCATACAATTGTACTTACATGCAAAAAATCCTTACATTTCCATGGCGATGTAAATTCCCTTAAGTTGGGTTATATGGTGCTTTATTTATGGGCCAATAAGTGTGTAAGTTTGGTCAGTCACAGCAAACTTCAACACTAATGAGTTGGCAGTCATATGCATGATCAAGCATTTTCGTAGTCATTTTACATAAAGGTGTGGATAAAACGGATAAATTACAAAGTTGCTATGGAACTGGGCATTCAAACTGTTTATGTTCAAGTCCGTGCATGTTTGAAGGATGATTCCCTAGGTTTTGCCTCTGCCCCCTACAGGTCATGGAGAGGAAAACACTTCATGGCATCCCCTGTCCAAGACGCAGAATAATGCCACTATTCCAGTATTCATGAAAAACGTTTATTTGTTAGTGCTGTGTATTAAATGCTACATACAGATATTTTTAGCTTGAATATCCACATCCATTGCTACACACATGGATTTTACAGACTCTTCCACAAACTACAAATGAAAAGGATATGAGGGACATGTGCTTCCAAATACACAGAGACTAACACTGTGAGCATGCACAGAAAAGGTTAAAAGTCATTTCCACTTCAAATAACCCCTCACTCAGTCTCTTCCCAAATGCCATTCAAACCCCTACTGTGAATATATATGTATATATATATATTTATATATTTGATAAAGTTAATAAAAAAGAAAATATACAACACTTAAACTTGCGCAAATACAAAACATACTTTTTCTCATTTGAACCAAATTATATTTTTGACTCAGTGTTTTCTAAGCTCTTGGGAATTTTTTTTTTTTTAAAAAAAGGAAAAACTGCACACAATCTTTGCTGATCTTAAAGTGGAGGACAACGATTGGGGGTGCCACTCCAGAGGAAACAAAGAAGGATAGGAGTCTGTTCAATCTGAGGCCGACATAGCTTTGCACGGCAAATGAATTCCCACGTTTAAGGCCAAAGAGTCATCAAGAAAACTGATACCCTACACTACAGTTCATCTGCACGTTTTAATGACTCCACTGCCAGGAACTGATAATGATTTAGAGCTTGTTTTGGGTTCAAATCAACATTTTGCACTCACAACAGATCTGAATACCATAAAATTCAGTCTGCACTTGCACCGCTTCAGTACGGGGCCATGAACACCTGGAGGCCGCCATGTACCTGCCAGGTCTGCTGGACCAACAACTAATATCTGCTCTTTAACTCAAATATACTGAAGAGTGATGTGGTCCACTGCAAAATAGCTCAATATGAACGCTAAGACATGATTGATTTTTTTTTTTTGAATCAGGAAACATTGATTTTTCAGACTCCAAATGCTTCAACAACAGGCAGAAAACCAAGGTGCGTCATACGCTCTCACACACACAAAACCTTTCGGCAAGGGTGTAGGAATTGGGGGGATATGTTCCCCCAAATATTTGTATTGGCTATTTTTTGTCCCCCAACCCCCCAATAATAGTAGCCAGTGGTATTTAATTTCTCTAATTGAGTCGTAGCGAGACATGTCCCCCCAACATCCAATTCTCTCCTATGCTCTTGCCTTTCGGACAGCTGATACAGCAGAATGCTCATCAATAAAGTAGTTTTGACCCAAAAGGCATTCAGGGTCTAAAACTCTGTATTTCCTGATTCAGTGTGGAAAAATTCTTTCAAAATACCTTCTATAAACTTGACCAAATCAGGTAACGTTGGGGGTGGAGCAAACTAAATATATCCCTCCTGACAACTTTTGAAAAAATATGTGAAAATAAGCCTACAGTAAACACAGATACACTGAATAAAAAGTTAGAGGAAACAGCAGATCCATTACAAACACACAATGCAATTTCTACTACATGACCAGTTAACATTAGCATACATACTTTTTTATGTACATACAGTAATACCAGGACAGTTTGCAGGAGACAGAATGAATATCTATACATGTGTAAACTGCATATAAAGACATAAATGAGTATATATAAATATTTATATATATGCACATTTATGTGTCATGAATGAAATGTGGAGGGGAGATGGAAGTCCATGTCATTTCAGGTGGTTACTGGTTCCAGACTCATTTGGGATCTGGTACATCATTGGGATTTTGTACATACTGCAACAGCCACAGTGACGGGCACATACGCACATTGGTAATATCATACAACCGGACTCACAACTATTTTTTTCATCCGTTTAAAACATAGCTTTATGGGCTACTACACCTGTCAGGCCAATAAGAAACATATAGACATATGCAGTAAATATATATGCGTAAAGGTTTTCTATGCCAAGGTGGTGCAGGGGCAGTGGATCGGGTGATGTCATGGAATTTTTATTTTTTAAAAGGTCCATTTTTGTTTAAATTCTTCGCATCTTTTGAGTCAAAGTGGCTTTTAAAATCCCTCCAAAGCAGGCCACAGACATGTCCCACCCCACTGTTAGCTGAAGTGGGTGGGGAGGGGAGGAAGAGAAATTTTATGGGTCTGGCATTGGGTATTTTGGCAACAAGAGGGCAGAACCTTTCTTAAACCACAGGAAGACTCTAACTGAAATAAAGGCTGCAACCAGGGAAGAGTGAGGCAGAGAAATGTCACATGACTCAGGTGTTCCATGGCACGGGTGTAGGTAGGTTCTGTGTGTTACACTGCATTACAAAACACAGCTTCTAGAGGGTTGACACACACCAACAGAGCAAGGAGTGTTTTTAATTGTAGTTGCCTGTTTTCTGACTTGTAGCAGAGGAGGACCCATTTTTCCCTTATTGCAAAGTATTCGATACTGTTACAAAAAGGGACAGGGCACTGGTTACTATCTCACATAGAGGGGGTGGGACTCCAGGTACTATATACCAAGGTGTGGGCGGGGCAAAGGTTACTGCATGGATAAAGGGCAGAGCAATGTTTACAGTATGCAGATGATGAGTGTGACGGACTGGTTACACTTTTCTTCAGAGGGGGAAGATTGAATGTTACTGTATGCAGAAAGAGATTCTCGTTGCTGTATGCAGAGGCAGGGCAGAACACTAGTCATTGTTTGCTAAGTTTAGGGGCAGGAGCCAGGAGGCTGAGTGAGGAAGGGGGTGTGGGGAGGGGTCACTGTATGCAGGGGGGTACAGGATAGCCGCCTCCCTCAGCAGTGTGCTGGACGGTATGCTCCTGTAGGGCACCCAGGTCTCCAAAACGTTCTCCGCACCAGACGCATTTAAACTGGGCCTCGCGGGCGTGCACGCTCTGGTGCTTAGCCAGGTGCTCGCGTTGCTTGAAGCCCTTGTCGCACGTGGGGCACTTGAAGGGCTTTTCGCCAGTGTGGACGCGGCGATGGCGCTGCAGGTCCGACGAGTACTTGAAGCGCTTCTCGCAGTCAGGGCACTTGAGCGGCTTCTCTCGGGCCGGGTCGCAGCGGTGCTGCACGAATTCTGAAGAGGAGAGGAAGCGCCGGTCACACAGGGAGCACTTGAGGGGCTTCTCCGAGCAGTGCGCGTTCTGGTGGCGCTGCAGCGTCGACGACTTCTTGTACCCCTTGCCGCAGATGTCGCACTTGTAGGGACGGTCGGCCGAGGCCGAGGACGCCACGCCGCACTTGTGGCGCAGCAGCTCTGCTGAGTGGCTGAAGCCCTTCTGGCAAGAGGCGCACTTGAACAGGCTCTCCATGCCGTGCACGTGCTGGTGGTACAGGAGGTGCGAGGCCTGCAGGAAGCCCTTGTCACACAGGTTGCACTTGAAGGGACGGTCGGCGGAGCTCTTGTGTGTGCGTCGATGCCGCACAAGTGCATACTGCTGCTTGAAGCTCATCTGGCACTCCTCGCACTGGAACGGACGCTCCTCCGAGTGGGTGCGTGCATGCTGCCGCAGGTCTGAGGGCCGCTTGAAGCCCTTCCCGCACGTGGTGCAGCGGAAGGGGCGCTCACCCTGCGGCTGGCACTGGTGGTGCAGCAGCTCTGACGACTCCTTGAAGTGCAGCTCGCACAGGTTGCACTTGAAGAGGTGTTCCCCCGAATGGGCGTACATGTGGCGCACCAGGTGGGAGCGGTGCTTGAAACTCTTCTCGCAGACGGCACACTTGTACGGCCGCTCGGAGCTGTGCGTGCGTTGGTGGTGCGCCAGGTGTGAGGACTGGCTGAAGCTTTTGTCACAGGTTTCGCACTTGTAGGGCTTCTCGCCCGTGTGCACACGCTCATGGCGAGAGAGCTCGGACAGGTGCCGGAAACCTTTCTGGCACACTGAGCATTTGTATGGCCTGTCTGGGGAGGAGGCCACGAAACCCGTGGGGGCTGACATGCCTACCGCCGTCCCACTGGAAGCTGCACCCTCAGCAGACGGCTGTTGGGGGTTGGTTGCTGAGGAGGTGGGCGTGGCATTACCCGAGGAGCCAGGCCGGTAGGTCTTCTCACAGATGGAGCATTTCATAGGGTTACCGCTGCTGTGGGCATTGTGGTGCTGGGCCAGTGAGGTAAGCAGGGAGAAGCCCATCTTGCACACACCACACACAAAGGGCTTCTGCTCCACCTGCACGCACTGGTGCTCCAGCAGGTCAGTGGCCTGGTGGAAGATCTTCAGGCACTGGGTGCACTGAAAGGAGCGGTCCTGGCTCACCATGCACTGGTGCTCGTGCGGGTTTGCCAGGTGCGAGATGTCATGGCCGCAGGCGCCACACTTGTGTCCGCCCTCACCCCCCACCTGGAGGGAGGGCTGCTGGGGCTGGGCGCTGTGCTGCTGTCCACCGTGCTGCTGCTGGAGGGCCGGGTCAGGCTGCAGGACGATGCCATACACAGCACAGCCCAATGGGTTCTCTGCCCCCGGCGGGATGGCGTGCACCACGGGGGGTGGCCCCACCGCGTGTTGCTGTTGCCATGCCTCCGTCATTCTGGCTCTCGCAAATGGATTCAGTTTTCAAACTGCACTGGAGAAGCTATGAATCATCGGGGGAGGAAGTACCCTTCTCTGGCAAAGAGGACACAGTCTGTGGTACAGCTGTGCGAGGGATGCAAGCGGCAAACAAAAAGGGTGTGTGAAGAAGTCAGACCTGCACCAATCTCAGGGCCTTGCGTGCCACTCCATCACTTGCCTTGTGAACAAATGGTTACTCTGTTCATAAGGAGAGTTCCTGAATCCAGTAATGTCTCTTGATGTTTTTGTGAAGATGGTCAGCAAAGTCCACCAAAAAACAGGACTCTCGTATGACTGCCAAATTTCAGAAGCAACACTAAGAAGGGGTGTTCTGCCGGTTGAGATCCTTCTGGGTCACTTCGATACTCCCTGCAAAGACAGGGTGAAATACATTATTGAACAATGCTAAAACAGTTTGCTAACAATAACCATTGACAGATGGATGAAAATAATTGTGCCTTCTGCTTTTATTTGGGTCTCCCTCGAGACCCAGTGCAGGAAACCAGGGCAAAATAAGAACTCCTGACTGGGAGGGTTGGGTGTTCTGTGCTAGCGTAGTTTTAAAGTCAGTGATGTGTGTTGCCTTTGGCAGAAATCCCAGGTCCCCACTCAGTAGTCCCGGCACCAAGCTGGGCCCAGAAAAATGGGCTCTCGAAGCGGAAACCCGGCCCCTGTGGTTCCGGAAGACTTCACGGTAACAGAGCAGACATTGTAGGGGACTGTCTCACATGCATAAGCTGACAGCAACTAACTCATGGTGGGACAGCAACCTCCAGTCACGCAGAACCCTAATGATGCACTCTCCCTCAGGAACAGCCCGCTATGTTGGGCCTTGCAAAATTATAACAGTACGCTTTACACATTATCGCTGGAGTGGTTCATTCAGAACGGTACTGACAATGGTTCTGACAGCATCAATGCTGCTGGTTGACTTCAATGAAAATGTCAACCCCAGCAAGTCACAGCTGTTATACATGTGTCAGATTTGAAAGATAAAGTGAAGAAATTTAAAAAATCTGTTCCACTAATGTGTTCTTTGTTTGCCACCATTCTCCTGCCTCCAAGAAAGAGTATATTAAAAATATCGATCATGTCTTTGTAAGCCACACTTCTCTTAAAATGTACTGAAGAAAACATTGAGGTCTGATCTGATCAGCTCCACTAATACAGTACAAAAGTGTACCAACCATTTAGAGCACCAAGAGCGGTTTCTTCAAGGGCTTTGGCCAGTAAATGTCCTCACCACAACAATAGGATCCTACACTGTGTGTGTCTCACCCTGTGCTATGTCTCTACAGGGAAAACTTTGCAGAACAGATACCCACAAAGCATCAGCTGCCATCACTGGGAATCAGTGACATCAGTGTGCTTCTCCTCCCATTGATTCTAGTTCTTGCACAGAGAGAGGTCACCAGGTTGGCTGTATGCACTTCAGCTGCAATGCTCCTTGTATGGGTGGTCTTTCAAGACAAAACTATGACTTCAGAGATACAGGCAATTCCAAATTGGGATGCAAAAATGGCGCAAACTGATTTGAAGGTCAGATACACTGCTACAATGCAGGCACGAGAAAAGGGAAACTATTCTGCAGAAATTTTGAAAAGATAGTATTAGGAACTGGAGGTGGAATGGTCACAGGATTCTTTGACAGACAATTTAAGGAGTTAGATACCTTCAGTGTCTATCTCCTAGTCTCAGTAATTTATAATTCTCTGTGCATGTAATATTTCAATTTTATGTGGAGACTTTTTTTTTTTTTTTTTTAAAACAATACCTCGATAAATGTATTCTGTTGCAATGCCAGTGATGCAAGGCCTTCACTGTCAGGCTCCTTTTGTTTTATTCATACTCTATTTTCAACACACAGTACACTGTAACTGGAGATTTCTGGGTTCAACTGACAATCACATGCATTCTCTTTAAAAGGCACTCTGCCAGAAAAGGCACAAAACATTGATGTAAACGCAAAGACTCAGTGAATGCAGTCAACATGGCCCAGCCCCTGCGCTGTCTTGAATATGATTGTTTTTTCATGCAAAAAAATAGTGCAATAGTTGGAAAAAACTGTGTCATCCTCTTTGAAATTATTGATA
Source organism: Albula goreensis (assembly GCA_022829145.1). Taxonomy (NCBI): domain Eukaryota; kingdom Metazoa; phylum Chordata; class Actinopteri; order Albuliformes; family Albulidae; genus Albula; species Albula goreensis. The sequence continues at coordinate 28,164,619 of CM040755.1, forward strand.
ACAACGCAAAGTTCCAGTGAATTTATAACTGACAACAAAATTCTAAGTACACGATAATATGGATTCAGAATGATCATGGATTCAACATGTTGCAACAAACGACGACTTCGGTTATTCTCCCCATTGACCAGGATGGCACAACTTGTTACAATCACAATTTACATTTCCACCTTACTAACAAGGACCAAGAGAACTGTCATATCAAGTCAGACATTTTTTTTAATTCAACAGATGTCAAGGGACGGCTATTAGGGTCTGATGTTTTGATTCATTTTTGTTTGTAAATAATTTCATTTTCCATGTAGTGGAAGCACCGAAACGAGACTGATTAACTACACCCGCTCTGGTATGGAAGCTACTCTCATCTCGGCCACAACAGCAAAGCATTGTTTACGGTAGCTAGCTAACTAGTCCAACATGGGCTTCCTGTAATGTTAGCAAGTGGAGTAGCTCATGCTAAATAATGGAGGGAAACCGAACAAACAACATAATCAGCAAGACAGAAGGCGAAATATTTGGCAAAATTACAAACTGGGCAGATTCAGAGGCTGTTGGTGCATTTAACGGTTTAATAAGTTGTATTAGTTTGATATCAGAATTCCCTTCACCGATACTGTACTGTTAGCAAGCAGATAGCAAGCAAGCCATCGTTTTAAGCCATTTGATATCCATCTAACATTAGGTGGCTACCAAGAGAATGCAATGCTAGCAAGAAGATCTTTCCTTTTTCGGGAACCATCCTTTACCATACCTTAAGAATTGCTTCGCTTCCTAGTTAGCAAAAGAATTGCAACGAGCAAGTAACATACTAGGTTTCTTTAAATTGGCTACCCATGTGCGTTCTGACTAATAAGATCTAACTAGCTAGTTAACCAAAGGCCAACATGCAACTACCTTAAACTATCCGGTTAGGTTGGTATCTAGTAGCTGTCTTGCTAACTCGATAATAGCACGACTGCATTGGTTTAGGGCAATATCCCAACACACGTCACGTAGCTAGCTAGCCAGCCAATTATGTTTGGGTTAAAGCTGCAAAAACACATGGACATTGACATTTTATCATCAGCATTCTTGGCTTAATACCTCAGAGGGTGTTCCGTGTACTCCTTCGCGCAACGTAATGCAAATCTTGATTTCTGCGACAATTGTGAGATTATATCGGCAGTCCTGCTCAGGAGAGAATGGAGGCCCAACAATCTCTGGATCCGTAGATTCTCGGCCGGTTGAGCCTGCTCTAGCTTCTCTGCTTTCGACCTCCCCGCTTGAGGCCGGCTCGGGTTGGACTCTGCGTATTATTTCCAACATAAAATATGCATCTAGATAACGTTAAATGTATTTTCGGTTTCTCCAGCGGTCTCTTTGATACCTTCAACCCCTTCCCCCCCGGAGGCCCGTGGCTATTCTTTTCTCTCCCGGTTCAGGGGCCCGACTTTTGCAGGAAAATATTCACAATAGGGCACAGTACACGGGAACCTGAATAGAACCGGAAATCCAGCTAGCTATGGATGTATCAACTAAACCATATCGCTTGCCGACGCTACAATGAAAACATCCCATCAGGGTGTTCAGAAAGCAATGATTATTGATAAATAAATGTGTCTGTTGAATGTTCTATCACGCTAGGTAGTTTGGTGGTTATTTTTTTTTTTAAAAGGTATGTAAGTCCTCCATCCGGCACAGTAGACCATCGTGTGCGATGTAAAAACGCTTTATGCTTCGTGGTGTTGATGAGAGATGCTTGGCTAACGGCTAGTTACAATAAGTTACATGTAGCAAAGCAGTTTTGTGACTGAAGGTGAAATTGATGGTCAGTTTGGAAAGGTACAATTCGTAATTTAGCCACTGTTAACACCATACTGACTGAGGGAATACAATGGCTTGGTTGAAAAAAAGAACCCAATTCATATTCTTGCAAATGGTGATGTGATACAGGTCAAAACGTGTCACTAGTCTACATTTATTTCAGCTGTAGCATAGGATTAAATATAAAATAGTTTATTTTTCATTTATTTATTGCTGCTAACCAAGGTAAATAGTCATCATGGCTAGATGTTTTGCACAATTGAAGTCTGTGTACACACTGATGGTGTTTCATTTGATCAAACTAACGTTTATATCACATTGCTTACTTACAATAACAAAGAGCAAGACCGTTATATCTGGACCACAAGTAGCGAATTGGCCCTATGTTTATACTTATGTAAATCTCTGACGTAAATAGCATACCACATGCAATCCTATGGTAGAGAAAATCACTCCCATTAATACATGTAACTTCTGTGCATTTATTTTGTGTGGACCAATGCAAAGGCCTCTGTAAATGGAGACTGCCATGTATAAGATAGATTTCTTCCCACATAATTTTTAGCAGTATCACTTCATAAGATTGTAAGAGATAGCTAATTAGTTTAGTTAGTTCGTTAGTAACTGAGCTTGCTGAAATAAATTATATTTATAATATATTATAAAAATATATTATGTTTATATACTGGTTATGTTAATATAGTCATAAATCTCCTCCTGGTACTTTTCCCTGAATGAAGTTAGCAATGCCACTTTCTAGATGGTACAATATTTTATTTTTAATATAATAAATAATTCAGTAAAACAACCATATATTCCAGAAATAGGAATATTATCTACATGGAAAACAAAATACATTTTCAGAGGGATGTGACATTTTAGAACTTAATAAATAATGTTTACCTGGGTAAAATGCTTCCTCTTTACATTCCGCACAGAACAGATTATGTCTGGTGATATTCCAGTATCTTGCCCTGTGGTGACATTCAATTATACCATTACAAACCATCTGCATATTACAAGAACACAATATCATACATCCATTTTTCTTAGCTACCACTTGGTAACGCCATTATATTACAATATCATACATCCATTTTTTCTGGAGCATTACCAAGATGCATTACCCTGGTAGGTCATAGGGGCATATTATATATGGTGGGTATTCACACCCACTACATGGTATACACCCATCTCTCTGATGGATCTTTTTCTGTTCAAACTAATCTGACCCTGTGCAAGAACAGAACTGCTACTAGTTTAAAAATGTGAAAATTCTTCAAGCTGTTTTTGCCAAAACAGTGAAGAGCTGCTCATGAATGTCACAGGGGACATAATGTTAATTCCTTCTCTAATAATGATAAAGTATAATACAATTATATTTGCAGTCAATTTTTTTTCCCACAGCAAGATTGATTTGTTCAATAAAACAAGGAAGCATCATGTTTTCAAAGTATCCCTGGGTGCTGTCTCCAGGCTGTGCTACCTTTGAATAAAACAGTGGGGAGCTATGGTTTGTTATCCAGATCCACAACCACTACATGCCACACTGCATAGTATATACCGTACAGGCCAAGTATTTTTATTGGCAAGCACAAAACCATGGTTCCCCTATACATGTGCTTTGACCACTTCACCCAAGACTACTTTGAGGAACAGAGTTTGAAACAGGAAAACTAAATCATTTTCAATGTTAAAAGAAAACCCAATGATCCATTTGCTATGGAAAGCAACTCTTCCACACTCATGCTGAGTTGCACTTCCCAGTCAAGATGCCTGTTCTGCTCCCTGAGTGCAGGAAAGCAGAGTTGTTGGCTATTTTGCTTTATTCAGACGATGCCTTATACTCTCCCCCTTTGTAGGTCTGTCTGGGTAAGACCGTTTGCTAAATGACTGCAGTGCAATAAGATGTAATGGAAAGAACTTCCTTTAGTAAAGCGAAACAATACAAAGTCTCTAACACACAGTAGCTATTATAATACAATAAATGCACGTGGAATCATCTAGCTACATGCACCATTCTGTGAGAATTGTTATTTTCTGCTGTCGTGGATTCACAAAGTACAGTACATTGTTTCTAGTACTTCGAAACTGTTAAAAGGAACTGTTTAATATCTTGCTACTTTGTGACACGCGAAACCGTGAGCTGAATCACGTGGTTATACAGTCTGCGTTTCCATGGGGACAGGGACACCGCAGTAAAACAATCGAGTCCTGCGGAGGCAGAGATAGTCGCCAAAGGATAAACTAAGAGGGATACCTTCGTTAAGTTTGAAATAAATTCATAGTGTCAGCTTGTTAGGTAGCTGTTTATTGTACCTTATTATGTCACTGTAGTAACGATACAACTAATTCAGATGATGTGGACCTAAAGCTACATATCGCTATGTCAAAATAACCTTAGGAACTAATAGCTTAATGAACTTTTGATAGCAAACGTAACCTATCGTCACCTTTTTGCCATAGACGAAGATAGTGATGGGAAACTACTGAAGTCCATGATAAGAAGAAACTAATTATAAGATAATGTATCACTACATCGGCTACTTAGCTACTCTAACATTGGCTTGTTTTGCCTAACTGGTGAGGTGTAACCGACGATTCTGCTTGTGCTAACTCTAACGTCATTTCTAATCATAGTTAGCTAACAGTTAACCTTAAAGCAACCTTAACCTTTAGCACACACTATGTACAGTTGCTTTACTTTAAAACGCATAAAACTGCTCAATCTGAAAATCTGTCAGTTATCCAATGGCGAATCATTACAATGTCGAATCATAATTTGGTTAGAAAACGCCTTAACTGACATTAGGTACCCATCCTACTGGGTAACTCCTACTGATTTCAATGTTTTCCCTCTCTCTTCTCAGATGGAGGAGGTGGATAGTCAGGAGGCGATGAGGAAGGAGGAAGAAGAACAAGAGGAGGATAAGGATAAAGACCTTCAGGAGTTAGAGGACATGACATCAAACATCAACATAACCCCTCCAAATTATTCACAGTGAGATTAGTAACCCGCTTTTTAATAACGTTATACCAACGCCCTCTTAACCACCCGGAGCTCCTTGATCTAATTTTGCCTCAGCAGCACCCAATTAATTGCTATAATGCAATGTGACACTGTTCAGCTGAACCTGAATACAGTCAAAATGAGTTTTATTAGTTAATTAGTTCCACAGCAAATGACCCTCCCAACTCCTTATATCCTCTAGACCAGAACCAGTTACAGAGGAGGAATTCCCCAAATCATACAAGCAGAACTCAACACAGGAGGACCAGCTGCTGCACATGGCTGAGAACTTCCGCTGCCAGTATGTCCACTTGCACCCAGAACGCAAGCCCTTACTGCTCTGTCCACTCAACGAGTGCGGGGCCAAGGTATTCATACATGTGACAACATGCGTTGATTCTACTGCCATCTCAGGGCTTTCGTTCATGACATATCTGAGGTGGAGTGCTGACCCAGGTCCAGTTTTGCATTTTCACTGATAATGTTTAAAGTAATGACGAGAAAGCTTGATCCTAGATTATCACTCCTACTCTGAGACACTCTATGGAATATGTGCCCTGATATAGGATCATGTTTACCTTTTATCTCATAATAAATAAGACTACGATAAAGAGATGTTTAGTATAAAAAGTCCAGGAGGTTGCAAACATGACAAAGTGGACTGAACTTTATTCATGGCCCAATGTCTCAAATGAATAATATTCTCTCTTTCCATGCTCTTTCTTTCTCTGTCTCTATCTGACGGGACAGAAATTTGTGAGTACAACTGTACGACCCACTCTTCTTCCATACCCTGAGATGTACAGTTGGGAAGGATGTGCTAGCTTGGTGTGTGACTACCTCTGTCTGGACCCACTTGACCCTCCCTACAATCTGGTGGGTGTGAGCTTATGTTCAATGTAATAATAATAATGATAATAATAATAATAACAACAATAATAATAATTTCCAGCCCAGACAGCTCCTCTCCCCAACTTGGGTGCTGCAGAATCGGAGAGGGACCAGCTTTGACTTCTCCACCCTGCTCTGCTCCTTCCTGTTGGGTGCTGGATATAACGCCTACTGTGTCAGTGGCTATGCTGTGAAGGACATGTGCCTGCTGGACCAGTCCCGCCAAGAGTGCCCTCTGAAAGTCAGACAGGAGACGGTGTGTGACAACCTGCTCTGATTCAGCACAGTCAGACCCCTCTGTGTGTGTCTGTGTGACCAGTGAATCTGTATGTGTTTGTGTGTCTGTGTGATTCTTGTGTATGTGTGCGTATGTGTTAGTGTGACCAGTGTGTATGTGTGTGTGTGTGTATGTGTTTGTATGTATTTTTCTTGTATGATTTGTACAAATGTGTCTGTTTGTGTTTAATATTACATTGTTTGTGTGGATCAGGAAAAAGTGGAGGAGAAGAAGAAGCAGACTAAGAAATACTCGGTGAAACCGGTGCGGGATCTGCGCAGTGGATTCCAGAAGCAGCAGGAGGCCCAACGGCAGGCCGAACTCGATGCCATCATGGAAAAGAAGAAAGAGGAAGAGGAGAGGCTTAAAGCGGTGGGTGGGAGGTGGGCTCAGCCCATTCTGCACCAGGGTGTCATGCTCCAGTCCTGGGTGGCTGCTGTGACTTCCTGTTTTTGTGCACTTCAGTGACTCATTTCAGTCGTTGATTGGCCTGAACTTCCACACTCCTTGCCTCAAAGACCTAAAATGGCTGCTGATTAAAAGGAAACCATTAAAGATGCAGACAATAGAGCGCTGCAGGACTTGAGTGTGACACCACTACTCCAAGCACTTGTAATTTGGGATGCAGGTTGGGGTGTGTCTGCGTGACGCTGAGCATGTGATCCTTTGTTACAGGAGCGTGAGCGTCCCCCTCCCGACCCCCTGCTCGGCCAGAGGGTGCACTGCTGGGTTCTGATTCTCTCGGGCAGCAGAGACGTTCCAGAGAACTTCTTTGTCGACCCACTGACAGGAAAGAGCTACCCCACTGGTGACCCTGCCTTTTTGGGCATTGAGAGCGTGTGGAACCACCAAAACTACTGGGTCAACATGCAGAGCTGCCACTCTGGCTGTGTGGTTAGTCGATGTGTGTGTGTGTGTGTCTGAGTTTGATGTTTTATATATGCATGATCAGTATATGACTGAGAGGATATGAATCTTAAGTCATAGATTCCAGTATAACTGGTATCGGGTGTATCTGCAGGAGATGACCTTTGACCTGAGTGATGCAAGGCGGTGGGAGGTCCTCCTGCCAGGGGATACTGCACTGGCCATGACTGTCATGAAGATGCAGCAAGAGTCTGAGGATCCAGATGAGGTGAATCTATCTGTCTGTCTCCTTCCTCTTGGATACAATGTAGGTCAAGCCCACATCTGAGCCAGTAAATATGATTTCCCTGAACCCAAATAAGCTAGCAGAGAGTGTCACCAGAGAGTGATGAGGCTGATGAGTTTAACTGCCTTACCCAATTTTTGCCCTAGCCGGCACAGTTGATGTGTAGTTAAACCACATGTGCCTTTACTCTACACGTGGCACTCTTGACCTAAGACTGGCAATGTCCAAGCTAGAACATCTTGGCCTTGTCCCATTACCCACACTTACGGTCTTGCGTGCTTATGTGAGCATGGGGCAAGGTCAAAGTTTCCCTGTGAGCTAACAGGGGTCGTGTTTTTACTGCAGGAGGAGGAGGATGAGCCCAAGGTGTTTGAAATGCCTCAGACCTGGGTGAAGCCAATCATCATCTCACAGAACGGTGACCATCTTGCTCCACCTCACATATTGACTGATACCTGACTCTCCCCGTCGGGTCCTGTCTGACCTTGTGTGCTCATTTAAGGTTGCGGTATTCACTCTTGCCCTTGTAGAGCCCCACAGTGGCTGGTTTATCTTAAAATCAGGAACCAATTCAGATCGAAGAAACCAGGTGAAATGACTTAACTGTGAAATCAACTGCTTAAATCAATTAAGTGCTGTGTAACACAGAAAACCTGTAGCCCCTCTGGCTTTCCAAGGTTAAGAATGAAAATAACTGGTGAAATCTAATCTGTTTATGTTTCTCAGTGTCTGACCCTGTCAAATTGGTTTTATCAAGTTAGCCAGTTTTGTGTTATAGAACAATAGCTGCAGTGGCTTCATAGGCCACCTGCAGAAGTAACTGACTGTTGGTTTATTAGCATAGCGCATCTGCAGAATTTAATCAGACTGTTAGCGTGGTCAGGCTCATAGCCATACAAGTGAGTCTACTTCCAGCCTGACCTGAATTATTGCGGTGACTCTCTGTCCTGTCTTGTCTTTCCCATGCTCAGACATGGAGACTCGTTGCCCTGGAGGGAAGAAGGTGATCATGTACAAGAGGGCCAAGCTTGAGAAGTTTGCTCCCTACCTGATGCCGAATGGAATGATCACATGCCTGACCACCTTCACTGACCTGGAATGTGAGGCAGCGGGAGGCGGGGGGGGTCTCTCACTGCTGTAGCCAGTATGGTTACCATGGGAACAGGTGAATGGCAGCTCCTATAGCATGGCCTGTTCCATACGAACCCTGCAAAAGAGAACACATACCGGTACCAAAAATGTCTAAATGTCACCCATTGACTCAGATCATTCAGAATCGTTTGACCTTTTGACTGTCTCTCTCTTTCATTCTGGCACACTTCCTCTTTGCTCGTGTCTGTGGTTCTTACTTTTTTCATGCCCCCTTTCCACATCTCACATTTTCACTCTCTCCCTCCCTCCCTCCCTCCCTACCTCCCTCCCCCCTTCCTCTCCTGCTGTCCCCCCCCGCCCCATGTTCTCTGTTGCTGCGCCCACTGTGGTGCCCCTCTGGCAGGCACACAAGCTACAGCGGTGCGGCAGTGGTTCCAGAACAGGCAGGACCACCTGCAGGAGCGTGAGCTGGACCTGGTCAGCAACGTGACCCTGGAGCGCTTCCGGCCTGGGAGGAGCCATGCACTGAAGAGTGATTACACACACTTCATATACTTCATATGCTATGGTGTAGGGATGTGGTTTTTACTGTGCAATCACAAAATATTCAGTGTCTCCAGGGCAACTTATTTGGCTTTGCCAGTGAACATTCTTTCCTTTTAATAAGCTGTCAAAGAGTCCAGAAGCTGTTGGTATATGTGTTTCTGACATACTCCCTGCCCTTGATTAATACATTTGTCATCTGAAAATTGGTATTTCCAAATCAGCAAGGGACAATCAGGTAGAATCATAGCCCTACATATGTCACTGGTACAGTAAACCATGCTGCATTTACACAAATAACAGTGTGTGATGCATTTTCATATGCAAAAAGCATATAAAATAAGACCACAGGACAGAGGCTTTCAGTCCAGTATCTCCAAATTGCCACTGACCACCACAATCCAGAGCAATCTAAGCCTGTAAGCTACATTGCCCAAATCGGCAAAGTACACTCAAATACAACAATACGAGTATCACATACATACAGCACAATGGACTATCGTCATGCACGCTTCAGGGATATATTACTTCCAAGGACATGAACGTGATAAATACAGACCTGACCTACGCCCCCTCCCCCCTCCAGGCCACAGGTATTTCACCATGGACCTGGAAACAGAGCGGCAGATGGAGTTCTACAGCCACGCCCGGCCAGACGGGCTGGCCGAGAGGCAAGACTTCACCTCAGAGATGATAGAGAGGTACGAGGAGCGCCCAGACTTCCTGTATTACCGACATGTGCTCTTCCACAAACGCGAGGGGGATCCGCCCAAAGGCCTTGAGGATCACGATCATCGGCACGTAAAGGTAACTGTGTCACCGCTGACTGTATGGATAACAATAGTGCTAATGCCATCTGCCAAGTAGCTAACGCTAACATCGATCCCATTATCAATGCTAGTTAGCGTTTATACAATTTTCCATACCAATACAGGTACAATTACATACCACAACACCTATCCTGTCACTTGTTCAGGTAACACTAAGCTACACTGAATGAACTGTACAATAAGACTGACTGACTCCCTTTGTCTATGTGGTTAACACTCACACTGACTCACTCATCTTGAGAGGTTGACACCAGCGTTAACAGAATCACTTTCAGAGGCAATCCTAACACTGAGAGCTGTCATTTGTAGAATATGGTTGGAAAGGACAGTTTGAAGTCCTGCTGATTTGAGGGGCTAAAGCTCAGATGAGCTCTGTTCCTGTTCGAGCAGAAGATCGTGGAGAGGTTCAACAGGGACCAGTCAAAGCCGGCAAATGAGGATGTGGCCGAACGCATCTTCCTAGTGTCGGAGAACCGTATCCAGCTGACGTACCATCGCGAGGACGACCGGATCGTCGCTGCCTGGCGCAGCTTTGTCAAGCCAAACAACCTGGGAGACCAGCAAAACCAGCAGTCCTTCACGCACGATATGGTCTCCACCTACCAGGTTAATTACACTCCCCAATCTGTCTCTGGTTTGGTTTTTTTGTGGTGTTACATCACAGGTTGTTTGTCACTTCTTAACACATTATTTGCAATGTGCATGTCAGACATTATGGAAACCGAGTGTGACTGTGTGTTTGTGTTTTCATCAGATATGGCAATATAAGAGTAAGTCATTTTTCTTGTCAGGAGTTTTAGCAAGAGTGTTGCAATGTACATGTATATCATCTTATTATTGTGAGAGATAGTTTATATACATCTGGATTCCAACATAGAACAGATACACATATTGCAGAAATGTGATTTAGGTTTATATGAACACTCCTGTGTGTGGTGTGTGTGTGTGTGTGTAGGTGGACCCATTTGAGAAGCCCAGTAAGCACCTGACTATGTATGAGCTGCTGGTCTCTCTGTCAAATGAGGAGGAGACAGTGACCCACCGAGTGATGGAGTCTGAAGCAGAGGTATACACTGGAAGCTCTTCAGACAGACTATATGGATGTACTCCTGTGAGAGGGCCAGTGTGGTGTTTGTTCTGCCAGTTTTATAAAGCCTTTTGCATGTCTTTATGTGTGTTTGTGTAGGTGTGGGAGATCCTCACCATGCGGCTTCAGGAAGAAAACAATATCGAGCTCCTGATCTCCATCTACAATACAGCCAGGAACGATAAAGCACGCCTCCACCGGGAGGCGCTGGTGAGATCTACAGACCATCATTACGCACATTATCTATTTCCCCAGCAAGTCACTTACTACTTACAAAAACAAGTTCATCTTTTTAAACTAATTCAACATTTACTCAGGAACGCATGGCGATAGAGGAGCGTCTGCGTCAGGAGGAGAAAGAGTTGGACTACCTGATCCCGTTCTTGAACCAGCTGGACAGCCCGGAGATTCTGACCCGCGAGCTGGCGCTGCAGCTACGGAACGACTGCATGGCGGCCTTCAAGCAACAGATCATCGACAAGACCACCCTGATCCAGGCCCGCTTCGAGAGGGTGAGTCACAGACCCTGATCCAGACCTGTGTCAAAGAGCGTGAGTCACAGAGCCCAGACCAAACCTGCTTTGATAAAGTGAGTCTCACAGCTATCTGATCTCGTTAAAGCCAGAGAGGGAGGGGTTTTGTTGGTATGGTGATCCTGGTCTCATTGGGCAAGAATAACTCTTGTGTATAAAAGGGCACCTGCAGAGCTGATGGTGGATGTGATGATGACAAATCCCTGTATTATATCTCCTGATTCAGCACTGCCTGTAGCATTTAGAGATAACACAAAGTGTCCTTGAATACACAGTAAAACATGAAGACCATAGCATAGTGATAGAAGTGCTGACCTTCCACTCCATAAAGGAAACTCAGCAGCTAGAGGAGAAGCAGCAGTGGTACCAGAAGAACCAGCTGTCTATGACTGGGCAGGAGGAGGAAGAGTACCTGGCTTTCTGCTCCAGCACAATGTTCCGAATCCATACCCTGAAACTGCGCCTCAACAGGTATTTCTCAGCACATCTGTTTTTCCCTGTTTCACCCACACTGTTGTTCGTAACGATCACTTTTAAAATATCAGGTGCTGGTGATGTGTGTGGATGTGAATGAAGACCAAATATTGGTACATTTCAATGAGGGAGTCCGTATGCCAGAAACATGAAGAATAGTCAACCTTTTTCTTTTTTCAGTCTAGCTTGAAGACCCGGTTATATAGCCCAGTGCTTACTCTCTTTATGTGAGAGTACAGTAGAAGATGAAATCTGTAAAGTTTTGTTATGAACTGAATCAGCTGAATATGGTATGAGTGAAAAATGAACTGATACTATATGCTGCTCTATCATATCAAGTTCCTTATTATTTACAATTGTCATTGCATTTTTCCTTACTGTATCCGTTATGGTTTGACTGAGCACTCATTTGCTGTTATCAATGTCAACTAACCACCTTACCACCTAAACTGAAATATAGTAAAACAAGATACATTGGGAAACTAAATGACACTCAAACAAAAGCTAAATTTCCCTGATGCGATAGCTGCTGTGGTAACCATAATATCAGAGCATAAGGCAGTTTACTTACGCTTTTCACTCCCTCTCCATCCTTTTCTTCTGAGATTTAGTTTTAATTCTTTTGAAAATGACTGCTCCCTGATGCATCATTTGACTGTGGTATCATGTCAAAATCAATAAGATGAACGTGTTCGTCCCCAAATGCGCTCGTTACTAAGAATACATGTATGTTGAGTGCATTATTAGTGATCCCCTGGTAATTTGAGCTGGTGGATTTCAGCTCTGTTTTTTCTGTTCTTTGCCTCACATTATTTCTTATTGTTTATGTGAGAACATTGTTTATGCAGCTCACAGAAATTGGATCCAATGAATAATCCATACTAGGGAATTCTGATTTAGAAAGAACTTTAATGAGTATAATTAAGTACACTGGGGAACCCACCCCCCACTGGAATAACATAACAACTTCTACTTTCAGCCAAATTAGTGGGTAATATTTATTTGTGTGTTTGTTCACCACAATATTTCCATTTTCGGAAAAAGAAATTACTTGACCTAATTGCTGTAGTTATTCATGAGAACTCAATTGGATTTTTGTGATGTCATAATGTACTGAATGATATACAGAGTAATCCCATTCACCAAGCTGTAACTGTGGAATAATTCATAGATCACTGAGATGGCTGTAGTTTGATACTTTTAAGGTCGTCCATCTTCTTTACCCATCCAGTACTAGAGATGGTGAGGGAGGTTAAGTAGGGTCAAATGAGCAGGTGACTGAGGTGGTTCCTTGCCAGAGCACTACAGCTCTGAAGGTCCATGGTTTAGTTCATGGCTTGGTTGTCATTATCAGAGCCATCATTGTGTGTTGCAGGCAAAAGGAAGAAGCTCCATTGAAGTATCTGGCCATGGACCAGAAACTTAGACAAGACCCCAGACTGGCTAAGTTTCTATGAAGGCACCGTAGCTCCACAGCCAAACAACCAGACACAGGGCAACTATCTGCACCACCCCATCACCCAGAATTTTGCAACTACCTGAAGTTCCTACCTGAAGAGAAGTCTGTGCAGGGAGATACACCCACAATCTGACATGCCTTTAACTGATTATCTTCAGTGACCTGAAAAAAATGCTTCCACATCAACATACATCCACAAACTCAAGACTGATAGCAACTCTGATTAAACTCTCATGTCCTACTGGAAAGTGTGGATTTATTTCTTCAACAAATATATCAGTCATTCTTTGCCTTTTGCAAGCAAGAGATGCATTCTGGAAATAGTTGGAGACCAAGAATGAGGATTTAGATACAGACCTGGAATATAATTTAGATTATCTTCTTTTATTGTGGAATAAAAAGAAATAGCAATTCTGGTATGTGGATTCCTAACAACCCATACTTTTGTTTTTGTGTGCACCTAATTAAACATTTTTCCAAGAGGGTGAGCAAATACCTTTAATAATGTGTTACTTTAGTTTCTTTAGTTATACTTTAATGTTCTGACATTAGCTTAATTGTTGTTATGTAGGTATTGAATACAAATTGAGATCCATCAGTGCTATAATATTGAATGGTATAAAATGGTACAAAAATGGTGGACTGCATTTTCTTTTCAAATGTTTTTGCATAAGTGCTATAAATATAAAGCAAAAACAGGTTGCTTTGCAGTTGGTATTAAATGAAGAACAGCTTAAGGTTTTATATTTCATTTGTTAAATAATGCAGCACTCTTATTGAGCAGAACCAATAAAATGAAAAATGACGTCTGTGTTGTACGTCATGATTTGGTGCTAACAGAACATCTAGGTAAATAGGTACATATATCTCAATATTATAACTTACACCTACAGTATTCATTTTAATTTGAACAAATAACATTTTCTCAGCAGTGAAAACCCACACCAAATGTTCCTTATCAATGGATTCTGTCTGTTTATAGCAATTGAAGTTGACACACAGGAATTTTATTAATACTTCGGCACTTGAGCTAATTAACTGCCAAATACTTTAGTGATTACTCAGGAAAATACTGATATGTCCAACCAACAGAAGGGAACATACAGAGATGGTGTCTTGCACTGATTGATTTTCTCCATCATGAGGGTAACAACCTAATTTTCAATTTCTTGGAAATTATTAACAGATATTTAGAAACACACCTTACATACAACAATTGATACTATGAGTTTGTCTTGAGGGTTTCTTGGTCCAGGATGAATTAGGATGTTTTCAGACCACTCCATTACTGGACTAACTGTAATTGCTGTTTCTCATCTCACATTAGAACTGCTTTCAGAAAATTCAGAGGTTTGGCAGGCTGAGGTCGAGTTGTTAAGTTCATTAAAATCAGTCCCACTATTAATTTTATGTTTATAAAATAATTGATTTCGTATCGGTACTCCTTTCACGAGTCTGCATTGCATTTATTGTACGCGCCACCCCTCCCCCTTTCCCCAGACAATATTACCCTGATAGGTATTTGAGAACAAATCTCCAAAATTCATCCTTGCCACAAGGTGGCATAATTTTACCAGGTAACTTTGAAACAACAAGCCCCCTCTTGGTTGCATGTTGTTGTCAGACATGGTTTGTGCACACTACGCAGGCGCGGAAGTGCAATGTTTTGTACTGGAAGAAGCACATGTGGATGAGTTTTATGGTCAGGGGCACTGTAAGTAACTGTAAAGATGGGCAAAAAAAGTAAAAAAGACAAGAAAGTGAAAGGAGCGGAGAAGACCGCTGCTAAGATGGAGAAAAAAGTATCTAAGAGGTCCAAAAGGGAAGAGGTAACTTTACAGATGAGCACAGCTGGCTATGTTAAAAGTTCAGTTATTATTCAGATATATTCGCTTTGAGTCAGATGACTGTGTATCCAAGTATTTGCACCACTCACAACTTTGTTTTTTTATCATTATTATTAATATTAAATGCACAAACGATCTTTTTAATTTTCTTCAGGTTAATTACGACTTGCCATGTGTGTTTTGGATTGTAGTGCTTACATTTAGAATCATATTTGCAATTACAGGAGGACCTTGAGGCGCTAATTGCCGAGTTTCAGTCTTTGGATGCGAAGAAGACACAGGTCGTAGAGACCGTGTGCCCGCCCCCCTCACCCAGGTAACCTATAGCAATGTCACCGTATTTTTTAATTAGAGCATGTTTTCCTGAGGACAGAGTTTAACAGATCTCGTTCAGTGATTGATTTAAATCGAATCGACGCAGAGCTCTGACGTGTAGCTAATTGCAGGTCTGCACATTAGCGTTCATGAAATATCAAAGAATGAGTACTCATCCCTTGGCTGCCTCTCAGTACTCGAAAAATGTATTCCCCTTTCCTCTGCTACCTCCTCCTCCTCCTCCAGTGTTCCAGTATCGGGCCTGCAGGCTGCAGGCTAGCCTGTGACAAAAAGGTTTACGTTCCATCCTGTCTGAATTTCTAGGCTGTGCGGAATTGGCACTGACAGCGATATTACTTAAAGTTGGCTAGGATACAAAACCTCAATACAAATTATATTGCAGACAGTGTTGATAAAATAAATCTCAAATCAGTGTTTAACTTACCTGTCGTCATTTCAATACATGTCTTCCAGCTTTTGGCTGCATCAGTTCCATATTTTGCATGCCAGTGTGGAGAAAGACTTCCGCTCGCTGTCCTCAAACCTTTGTATTTCATACCTAGGGTACACCTAGATGAATAGATGTGACCTGTTGCGTCTGCGTTCCCCCAGGTTAAATGCTTCTCTTTCGGCACACCCAGAGAAGGATGAATTGATCCTTTTTGGGGGCGAGTATTTTAATGGGAAAAAGGTAAGTCCCTTGGTGTCCTATGGCATCCATCCGCTCTGAGTGTGAAGAGATGTGCTCCTCCTCAGAGTAACCATGAGAGCCAGTGAACAAATTGGGTTAAAAAATATTGAGTAAAAAAAATATGGTGTTTTCCAGACCTTCTTGTACAATGACCTGTTCTTCTACAACATCAAGAAGAACACCTGGGTGAAATCAGACATCCCAAACCCACCTCCACGAAGGTGTGCTCATCAGGTAACTCCTCCCCCTCATCTGAGTCACTAACTAACGCTACATCATGTACTGTCCAATCATTTGCCTGAAGCACATTTTATTGAATCAGTTTTATACTCATTCTTTTTTTTTTTTCAAATTGTAGATACTAAATCGTTAATGATAAGAAATGCCTTTCAGCAGGCGCATCTTTTTCTAGTTTTTCTAAACTAAGCTTACAGTTAAAAATGTTGTTGATGTGTCACAGCAACGTGTATTAACTGTAGCTGAAAGAAAAGAAAGAATTAGCAAACTGACTTTTGCACTGAACTGAATTAGATGACTCCATCCGATGAAGAGGCGAACAGTCCTCTGTATTAGTGTGGATGTAGCTTGTTTCTCCAGCTGAAGTGGTAATGCTGGCTGCTGTCTCCACCCACATGCTCCGTGCTCCAGGCAGTGGTGGTTCCTCAGGGTGGAGGACAACTGTGGGTGTTTGGAGGCGAGTTTGCATCACCTGACGGAGAACAGTTCTATCACTACAAAGACCTGTGGGTTCTTCACCTAAATAATCTCACCTGGGAGCAGATCAAGTGAGTACCCTGTGTGTTTGTATCAGGGCTGCATGATTATCGCATAAATAACTGCAATTGTTTTCTTCAATATTGTAATTTTGATTATGAATTTTTTACTTTCTGAACATGAAATTGGGATGATTGGCTCTATAAATATTTTGTGGCAGCTGAGTATGAGTAAAGCTGATATTACTATAATTAAACTAAAATTGTTTAATTGAACTTTTAAACACCACTAAATAAAAATAAAATGGTTACTATTTGGCTGTGGTCCCTCATACATTTGTGTGTCAGCACAGTGGCAATGGTAAGTGAATACAAAGTGTCACTTTGAAACTGTTGCTAGTCAGTAGCACTTGATTTGAATTGGCAACCTTGTTAAATACACAACATTTTAATGAATCCAAATGTTGTTGTCTGTACAGTATTTGTCTCCACAGCAGCAGTTGTGGCAGATGTGAGCTATATATGTTGTTCCTGTATCTTCAGGGTGTCTGGCACCCCCTCTGGCCGTAGTGGGCACCGCATGGTGCTTTGTAAGAGGCAGTTGGTTGTGTTTGGAGGGTTCCATGAGAGCACTAGGTAAGTGCCACAGGGCCCTAATTTAACACAGCACATGCATACACATGTTCTTTAGAAGTGGAAATACATGCATTACCACACACCCTGGGCTCTGTTTTAATTGTTAACACTTGTGGTGCAGTGGTCAAAATAGAGTATATTACCTGGAGTCTTTCCTGGCCGTATTTATTTCAAAACTACATACAACTTCACACTAGTAGTATTTGACAGTTGTGTGGCTGCAATGGTTTCATCCCAGACTGCTTCTAAATTAGCCTCACCCTGACACAAATATCACAAAAAAACTTTTCTTGTGTGGCAACGTAATTAAAATGATACCTAATCCAGAACCGAGAATTCACCCCTGGTGCTGGAAAAAAAAAAGCACTGCAGGGAAGTCTTCATGGTCAGCCCCATGAATTCTCTATGACAACAGGCTGTTTCCAAAATGCCTGTAAATATAAATACGTTCTGAGTCAACAGGAAACTGATTGATGTTTTGCATGGGTAAGTTGTAATAATAATAAAAAAACAGTAAATATGCACAGTATAAGTTTCTCCTTATGTTTATTTCTACAGAAACGCATTCCTTCAAATATGAAACCATTCACATGTGTCTGTGTATTATGTTCACTGGATTGTACATATGTGGTATTTGTTACACATATAAACACAAAAAAATGCTTTGATCTTAATCATATGCATGTTGTTGTAAGATTAATGATATCTGTATCTCCGCTATGTTTAACATTCCACATTATTAGTAAAATATGTTCCAGTTCACAGAGCAGAGCTGTGAGCGAAAAAATACATTATACTGCTGCATACTAGCACGATCAAAGATCCTTAGGAAAGCTTGCGTCTGTCTGAGGTAACAGCTAAGAGAATGAAAAAACTATGGAAAAAAACATCTGTTCTCAGTATGGATACATTTTTAGAAATCTAGTCACAGTTGGGGTGTACTAGTGTGTCATGTTTTGGAATTCTTCATTGATATGGTAATTCTTCATTGAATTAAATTGCGGATTTAGGGATTATATCTACTACAATGACGTGCATGCCTTCAACCTGGACACTTTCACCTGGAGTCGCCTGACTCCCACTGGCACCGGCCCCTCTCCCCGCTCTGCGAGCCAGATGACTCCCACCCCTGATGGCAGCGGCATCATAATCTATGGAGGATACTCCAAAGTGGTATGCGTGTTTGCGTGTGAGCGTACGAATATGCATGTGTGATCAGTAGCTATGGTCCACTTGCTTTGGCTGTCATGACATCTGGTTGACCATAGTGTCAAAGCATAATGTAATATCCCTCAATGAAAAGAGCCACTGGACGTTACATGTTTTGCTGGACTCCATTTTGTGTCAGATTCTACAGCTACCATGCCATATGTTATCTCTTATGCAAGTCATTGACTGAGGATTTAACAGCAAGGCACAAATACATACTGACATGCAGAGCAAAAGGCAAGCTTCCTAATAGGCAGCTGGTGTGAAGATATGAGTGTTGGAGAATAACCAAACCAAGATGTAATGAGATGTGATTTTGTGGCCTTTTTTGATTTACAAACTAAAATAACACAATGCTTTGTGGGTAGTTGCAGGATCGTGTAGTTAACTGGTCTGATCTGTGATGGTTTGTGAAAGTGGTTTTGTACAAGTGTGTCTGGAAGTCAGTTTTGTCTCTGTGGGGTGTTGGGACAGTGGTGACTTGTGTTTTTGTGACCGATGTTTTTCCTTTTCAGAAAGCAAAGAAGGATGTGGACAAGGGCGATCCACTCCGACATGTTTCTACTGAAACGTGAGGGCAAAGATGAACAAGGTGGGTTGCGTGTAGTGTGAGTAAGTGAGGGTGAGGGTGAGGGGTTGGGAATGTGAGAAAATATGTGTCTGTTCAGGTGAGCTGTGTGCATAAGCAGTTTTTTGGCTTTTGGCTTCTTGGTTGACAGCACACTTCTGATAAGGCAGATTAATTTATTTGGTTCCTCTCCTTTCTCTTTGCCCCCATTTATACACATGCCCCCCAGCGAAGTGGGCATGGTCACGTGTGAACCCTGCGGGGGTGAAACCGCCACCTCGGTCAGGCTTCTCTCTAGCCGTTGGGCCGGGAGGGCGTGCCCTGCTGTTCGGAGGGGTGTGTGACGAGGAAGAGGAGGAGAGTCTGGAGGGAGACTTCTTCAACGATCTCTACTTTTATGACACCAACAAGAACCGCTGGTTCCCTGGCCAGCTAAAGGTAGATCAAACCTGAACTGCATTTGTGTGTCTGGATTTACATTGCACAGATATACTTGCATGTACGGTTTTGCACATTTCTTGTGCTGTTGTGTATATGTGTTGTATAGGTGTGTACATGTGTGTCAAAGTGCTTATGAATTCCTCAGTTTGAGTTGGGTGCAATTTGTTCGATCATGACAACTTCATTGTCAGGGTCAAAGGTCAGAGAAGAAGAAACGACGACGGGGCAACAAAGTGGAGATAGGAGCAGAAGGAGCGGGGCAGGAGGAGGAGGCGGAACAGGAGCAGGGCCCAGTAGAGGTTGTGAAGGAGATTGTCACCGAAGACGGGACCGTGATGACCATCAAGGAGATTATGCCAGGAACGGCAAAAAAGGAGGAGGATGAGGAGGAGGAAGAGGAGGAGGAGGAGGAGGAGGGTGCGGCCGCAGTAGCAGGGGTGGAGCCAGGTCCCCGCTCCAACGCCATGACCACAGTGAAACATGGAAAGCTATACCTGTACGGGGGCATGTTTGAGGTGGGGGACCGTCAGATCACACTCAACGACATGTACGCTCTCGACTTGCACAAAATGGACTTATGGGAGGTGCTGGTGGAGATGGACCCGAGTGAGTGACCTGGCTTTTTATGCTTTCATTCATTTGTTCATTCATTTATAGTTTGGGCCCTTCTCAGATCAACAGATATTAAAAGGGAGCCTGTTTTGCAGTGAGATGGAATAGCTTTTTTGTTAGCTGTTATGGCTAATCAATCTTTTTTCATATCTGTTTTTGTTTTAAAAATCTAAATGTCTGACATGTGTTGTGCTAGTAGCTAGGGTTCAAATGTATCATTATTTTGTCTTGCTGTATTGTGTCCAGATGCTCTGATGCAACCTGAAAAAAAGTAAACTGCCAAAAAAATATAAAGAATGGAAGCCCTGTAGCTGACAGGAAGTGAATAACGATCATGTCACCTTTCACCCTCAGAGCTGCAAGAGTGGCTGGAGGAATCGGAGTCGGAGGACGATGATGAGGAGGAAGATGACAAAGCACAAGGTGCTGGCGGTGAAGATCAGGAGGAATCGGAGGAGGATAGCGACGATGATGACGATGATGATGATGAGGGTAATGGCTCTTTAATTTCCGGTGCTTGCTATCATGTGCAGTACTGGCATAGCATCAAGCCCGGCCAGGGGAGTAGCAATCTTCTGGGTCCACTTATGCCTGCAGAATATACAATATGGTACACCAACTACAAACAAACTTAATTGTACTACATTTGCCATATGCAAACATGCATATATCTATAATCATGTAAATAAGTCTCTAACTAATATAGCTGGGCAGGAAGCTTCATGCACCCACTTTTGTTTCACAAAATCCTATATTAAAAAGAACAGTAAAACACTCAAGCTAATTAGCTAACTATAAATGATCAGTGGGTCAGGCTTTTTTATACCCGCACCGCCCAACCTGCAAAAATATGCGTTAATCAACCACCCTGACCCAACCCGCAAACCACCACCTTAGTAGCGCAATAGTCTGTACTGGTGTCATCGGACAGGACAGCCTGCCCGAATCTCTGCCACACCTTACTTTTTTGTTGCACTTTGAATGCTGTTCGCCTGTTTTTAACTTGTCTCTGATTAAGTCGGCTGCAGTGTGTCTGTAAGTTATTAATAACTTATGCAGAGGGCTGCTTTGTCACTTTTTGACCCGACAACCCAAACCTGTGAAATTTTCTCGTAAGCTAACCTGAACCCACCTGACCCATGTGTCAACCCGTGGACCCGCCCATCGCTTCAGGCTAGCAAGCATTTTATTGGTGTTTGCCTTGCAGTGAGCAAGTGTTATTACATTACATTACAAACATTTTAGTCACCTGGTGTTGCGAATAAATGTTATCATCCACAAAACCATGAAATGTTCACAAAAATAGAAATTTAAGGTTTTCTTAACGATGGAAACAAAAAGCAAGAATGCAGTGACTACCAAACATAACCAGTACTTACAGTGTTGGAGGGCTCTTCTCCAGCATGGTGTCAGGACTTTTCTGTGCTTTGTGCCTTTCAGAGGATGAACACCCCCCTGTGAAGCCTGGTGAAGCTTTAGCGGACTTTCAGAGTCGGACCGAGAAGTACTGGGTGGCGCTGGCCCGGGCCAACATGGGCCCGGATGCCAAGGAGAAGAAGGTGGCGAAAGTGGGCCTGGCCATGGCCAAAGTGTTCTACGAGGAGCAGACATGAGGTCGCCAAGTCCCAGTACCCAGAGATTGTGCGTGCGTGAGTGCGTGACTGAGCATGTAAATCAGATGTTTAGTGCCAAAGGTGAAATCCATATCTCTCTCAAATGTACTGAACTCTGAATGAGGAATTTGATGGTTAAGCGGAAGACAGCAGTGATGGGACCCAGAGAGAGGGCAGGGGGTACAAGATCTCATGGCACAAGTATGAAGTTACATTGACCGAGGCTTTGTCATTCACTCCTGTTTCACCCACATGTTTTTATTTAAAAGTACTTATAAAAAAGACTTAAAGAAATAACCAAGGACTGTTTTGATTCATTGTTGATGTCTAAGGAATATATTTTATGAATGGAAGGGTCTCTCTGATGTGCTTTACCTCTCCCTGTGCTTGCGTGCGTGTATGTCCTTCCCGTAGATTAGAGTATGTGTCTTTCCATGCGTGTATGTTCATCTGTTTGGAGTGTAAATCTCTGACCACAGATTTGATCCACGAACAGTCCTTTAGGAAATAATTATATGCATCAGTACAACTCTTAATTTCACCACAATATGATTACCCTGATACAATTCATAATTTTGAATGTGACGTTGCAACACAGCAATGTCCATTACATTACTCACATAAGTGTTGCCTTTTTAAATAGGCTACTCATTAGAATAGGTTATTTTTCAGTACATATCCTTTTCGTTGGCATGTTATCATTGCCGTCTTTTATGAACTGTTCAGCTTTGATCTGGGCCTCCTTTATATCAAACACTGTTTTTCTCACATTATCTCCTGTAGCAGTAGTGCTATGATGGTCCCATTTGTCTGAATTTGATGTTTGAAATGGAAAGTCGTTATTTTTGATAGTAGAGTTGGTAAGGTGCAACTTCATCCAGATTTATAATATATTCTGATTACTGGTTAGCCTGAGACTGAGTTTTGGATCTCTGAAGTTCTACAGTATCTGTATGTGTTATTTGCCATTCTAATGTCATGTAAGAATGAAATACAACCACACGCCTCCAGTTTATGCAGAAAGCCAGCCTTAATGCCATCCATTGTAGTGGACACAGTTCAAACCCTGTAGTAAAAGCCTCTCCTACAGATTGCAATATAGTTTGCCATCTGTCATTATAGTACCCTCATGTAAATTAAATGTTTTTTTTTTTCTTAGAGTGAAGAGGAGGGGGCAGAGAGAAAAGAACAGTGAGATACAGGGAGGAAAGAGGAGTAGAAAGATGAGGACATGCTGAGAGGAGAGGGGGAGGATGAGAAGTGGTTGAGACAGGAGAGAGGAGGGGTGTGTGAAGGTAGGCAGTAGTCTCAGCGACCGGTGGAGAAAGCAGTGGAATAACTACGCAACAGAAGTGTACTTTCAAACACTTTCATTATTTTCTCCACACAACTCAAAACAAACACCCACCCCTTCCCCTCCCCTGAAATAAAGAAATAAAGGAGAGAGGGGGAGGAGCGGGGCATGCTGGGACATGCAGTTATGTCACAGGTGGAGGAGCTTTCCACTGTAAGTGTGGTACAGTACGAAAACTACAGGAGCAGATGAGTCATAGCACTCTTAGATTTACCTCCATATTGGTCAGTCCTCAGCACACGTAAGTGAAAGTTAAGCTTCTGACATGCTTACAGGAATTTAATCCCGTTGCATGGTTAAGATTTTTTTTTACTCCTTGGATGGAAGAAGATGCTTTACATTCCTTATGGTTAGGACGTTTCACTGTTTCCGTGCTGACAATGAATGCAGATATGAAGCCCTTTCAGACAGACCTGTTGTCAGAGTGTTCCGAGTGCTGCCCTGCTTTAGTGTCCTTAGCTTTCACTTCCTGGTACCGTGAGATCTGAAGGGGGCGGGGCCAGCCATGGGTACCGCCCTCTGCTTGGGCTTCTCCGTTTTCACTCGATGGGGTGATGCCAGCAGGGGGCACTGTTGGAGAACTGCAGTCTTCCCCAGGAGCCAAAACACTGTTACCTAGTGATGGGAGACTCCAGCTCAGTTCCAAAACGCACAGTGCATACTGTGTACTCGTAGAAATGGTAGTATGAATTTATGCGTAAGAACCACCAGGTATATAAATGTGCAGAATGAACAAAATCGTTCACATTTGGTGTGCGCTTACACATCATTACCTATGACATGGACATACTTGAGCACAATGCTATCTGAGTATATTTGACAAACCTTTAGCTGAATTTCAGAAAGCATATTTTGTATATCTAGCTACTTTTTCAGGTGAATTTAAAAAATAAAACGCTTATTAGCGGTTTACCACAGTTCTGTTAACACTGCTCTCTTCCTGGTTGGAATTTTAATAATTGGCATCTTGCAGCAAGGCCTTCTGGGAATAACGAGAATGGATAAAGTATCAATGCATAGATTGATTTTTGTCCTCCCGAGTGCATGAGCACACTTGGGGAAAGGCTGTGCTTGGTCATAGACTTGGTCATATATTTTGGATAAGATAGATAAAAGAATAATCCTTTATTAATCCCACAGGACATACTGCAGCCATGAACGTTTGAACTGCTTGGAATTCTTGTTTGTATGCAAATATGCGTTCTGGAACATGGACCATGGCGTCATAAACCCTAAAATGGGTGGAATGTTAACGTTTTAAAATTGATTTTAGCCAGTCATAATATTTGTAAGGAGAGGTACATATCTATATGTTATAATAAATGCCAATGGATGACAGCACACAGTGATCCACCCACTTTAAGGTCAGTGACGCCAAACATTTCCATCAGTGCTGTTCACCCCAGAGTTACACACACAGTCCCATTACCAAAGTACATTTCCACCACCATCAGCACCACCACCAAAAAGGCAAGTCAAGAATACAAAATCAAGAAAATTCATTGTAATATCAATAAATATGTTTTTTTACAGCATATTTTAAAACCAGACTGAAATGAAAATGCAGGTTGAAGTAGAAGGAGCTCAGGAGAAAGCCGAGCTTTGGGTGCGTTCAGTTATTCACCTTCTTTTCCGTTTCAACAATACCGGAAAGAGGTGAATAGTTGCAACAATATATGTATAATATAGATAACCAGCATTACATTGTTTAAATAAAAAAGTGAATAAACAAAATGGCAACTCCAATGTTGAGCAAAATCACCATGACAACCAGAGTACAGCTGTAGCCCTGTGTAGGAGGGAGAGAGAAAGAGAGAGAGAGGGGAAGAGTTAATACACACTTGCACACACCCACTCACATTAAGTCCACGAATTGACCGCCATGTGGAATGATTCGTGTTGCTCCACAGACATCGTTTTTCTCCTTGCCAGCTCTGTCTCACAATCCCTTCGCACTCCCCAGCGATCGACTCACTGAGCCGAAAGACCCATGGCTCTCACACCCAACGCAACACCTACGCGTGACGAACAATTCAGTCATCCATCACCATGCGATATCCCACTGTTCATGAAACCTTACTTTATATCCAAGTGTGTGTATAATTGCATATATACAGGCAAAACATGTACAGTGAAATAGCCATTTGGAATCCACATAGAATCAGTGATGCATGGCCACAAATATCTGACCAAATGCTTGTGCTTAAGAGTACTTAAACCTTCACTATGAGACTTTCCATAAGGAACTCATAACTCATCATGAGGTTTATGCTTTTGCCAGGGAAGCTATGTAATGTACCGGAATAAAATGGTGGAAATAATTATGCTAGCCCTGAGAAAGGCAACTTGGATCTGAAAGACTGAGGAATAAATCAGATATGGAGAATACAGTTCGCAAAATCCTCCGCTTTTATTCTTTCCTGCATGTTCTTTGATCAGTACCTCACCTTTGATCAGTATCTGACATTTGGCCATGATTATGCTGCTAAAATAATTGGTGTTCATTCATGAAAATAATACTAGCTGGCTGGATTCATCAGCACTGAAGATTATGGAAAATTTGTAAAATCGTCACATGAAGATTTTTCCTTTCTCCTCATCAGATAAGGAACACACTTGAAATTTGACAGCATTCTACATTTTCCTACACGTGAAAGTCTTATTCTACAGCTAGGCATGATACCCTGTCATCTCCTGCTAGATATGTTGTTTCGCAGTGCTCTGCTACTTTATGTTGTGTCTGCTCATTATTTAAACATATAACCGTATGCTCTGTGGACAGACTGTAGCCTGCTGTATTATTCAATTCAGATTTTGGGCTACGATTACTGTGGCTCTCATTGCTCTGTCATTATCCTTCTCTACAGCAAAGCAGGAAAATTACAGAGTAAATGCAGCAAATTAAAGGCAATTCCTTATAGAGATATTAATAAAAGCGTGGTTTGCAGTATTTTTTGGTTTATGTGATGGAAGGAAGCTCTGCTGAGTGCTATTCTGTTAAAACCTATCTGTCTCCATTGCTTGCCTCCCTTCTGCAAACAAGCCCCCTCCTCATTCCTCACTTATCAACCGATTGGCTCCTGCTAGAGGGAGACATGAGCTGTTCCCTGGCAACAGAACACTGGGTGGCCAATGGGGAGCTTCGCTGCAGAAGGAGCCACTTTGCCTCTTTTCTTGTTACTAAGGCATTCAGAAAACAGTAGGCCATCACAGGGGCTACACACAGATAGGGTGAGTTTTGGGTTTGGGGGCCAGCAAGAGTTTATAGTGGTATGCGGGAAGAGGTGGGTCTGAATGGACTTGGTTGAGTTCATGTGGCAGATATGCATGTGTGATACTATAGAGTAATCAGAGTATAAACAGATGCGTATACCTCCCCGGTGACCTCAGCGTATTACATGCATTTTCCACATAGTGGTGACTGGAAGGCTGTCTCTCTTACTCCTTTAATTAAATCTGGTTATTACTCCCCCCACTGCACCCCCTGCCCCTTACCTGGCTACTCACCAGGCTTGATTTATGGGTTGACTTGCTGAGTTTTGCCCGTGGGGGGGCAAGGGGGAGGTCCAGTTTCTGCACTGAACCAGCAGTCCCTGGCGGCCACGCCCCAGCCCCTGCCCTGCCATCCTGGCTTCTGGGCCTTCGGCGGGGGCGTGTCCTGGCGTGGGGGTCAGGGTCCGTGGGCGGGGCTGGGGCTGTGGGCGAGGCCTCGCTGCTGCTCAGCTTGTCCTCGTCCTGCTCCAGCAGCCGAGAGTGAGCCAGGCTCTCGCTGTGCGCTCGCTTCGTAGTCCAGTCCCTGGCTCTGTGATTGGACGAGCCATGTTCTCTGGGCTTGTGATTGGAAGAGGTGTGCTCCCGGGGCTTATGGTTGGAGGAGGCATGGTCCCGAGGCCCGTGACTGGAGGGAGCGTGGCCGTAGCCATTGGTGCGTCCAGCCCCTACCTCGTCCTGCAGGGAGGAGGTGCTGGAGAGGCTGCTGGCCCTGCTGTTCCCACCCACGGATTGACGCTTGTCCGACGTGTACCCGCGCCCGCAGCCCTGCCCACGCCGCTCCGTCAGCACCTGGATCTCGCCTGCACCCCTATCGTCATCCACGGCTGTCTGCCGGCGGAAGCGGGCGCTCTTGGTGGAGCGGAGCGTGCTGGGTTGGCTGCGTGGAGGCGTCGAGGGGCTCAGGTCTGGGGTGAGGTCAGAGGTCGCAGCGCTCTCTGTGTACAGCTCAGGGCTGTTGGGTGTGCCACTGGACGTCGCTTCCATGTTGTTCTCGTTTGAGTTCTGATGCTTTGGCCTTTGGCACTCCACTCCTGGGAGACAGAATAAAGGAGAGACAAATTATCAATACTGCAACTGTATGAGAGAATACAGCACTGTCTCCATATAGAGATGATATATCACTCATAAACAGTAAGAGAAACACTTTACCACTTCATACATACTCGACTGTCACTGTAGACAGAATGAAATGAAACAGGACAGAGGACGTGCAGATCCATTGGAATCTAATCTGTCACATTAACGTGTATGTGCGTGCGCGCGTGTGCTTGTTGTAAAGGTCATCATTGGTCTCCTTCCAAGTTCCTCTTAGAGCTGCTGTCATTCACATGCTACACAGTACAGGGGGGTGAGAGCTCCTCATGGGTGGGAGGTGTGTGTGTGTGCGTGCGTGTGTGTGTGTGTACAGTGTACCGCATACAGTACTGCGGCTGGTTGCCATGGCAGCAGTGCACCAACCATTTCTGCAGTGGTGGACGGAGGGGGAGTATTGTTTGGCAGTGACCCTGGCCAGCCGACTCTCCTCCTGGGCCTTCATTGCCACGCCCACGGCTGCCTCCGCCTTCCCTTGGGCATGAGCCATCCTGGGAAGAGAGGAGAGAGGAGGGGGGGGACAGGAAGCCTCAATGCCAGACAGAACATACTGTAACAGAGAGACACGCTCCCAAACCCACACCACATTTCCAACGTTGAGGCAGGCCCACACTACTGCAGCCTCACATTACTGCATATTAATCACATTCTAGCTCGACAAGTGACTGAATATTCACAACCTCTCCTTAGCCATCGCTGTGTATTCACATTGTATTTACACTTTATGGCGGCATATTCACATCAGGGCTGATCCTACATCGGATAGATATGAACACTCATGTCTTATTGTTGGGTAAACATTGGTTGTTGAAAAATCATATCTCCTTTCTGTGGATACGTAACTGTGGGGGTGCTTAACTTTCTGTCTGCCTGATGTGCACTTGTGGTGAACTTGCGTTTAAATGACAGTGTATTGAATTATTTTTCAAGATAAGTGTGTCTTACCTTGTCATTTCTGTGCGATTTATCTCAGCTACTGCTACTCCTTGAAAAAGATTTGATGAAAAGTGTGCCGCAGCCCGTGGTGAACATGAGTAATTTCAGAAGGGTTTGTCCTGGCAGCCCCAACATGCCAATTATCAGGAGCCAAATTACAAAGACGTGCCCGCATACTCCTCTTTTAACATGAGTGGGAGAGGTGCTGGAGTCAGGGATGCCACATGGAGAGGCAAGAGCAACAGAAACCCCCTAAACCAGCAACTGCCATTTTCTGAATTTCACAGGAGTATGCTCTTTTTTCAGCCAGGATTTAGCTACCTGGTCATCTATCCCTTCAGGTATGTTAGAGGAAGCCAGGCGTGTAACCATCCAGCACTACTTAACATCAAGAGCCTGACAGCTCAGTGGCATTTGTTGGTAGGTTTGACTCTGACTGCAGGAGGATACTTAATTGTTCTCTTAATTGCTTTACTATACTCCTACTTTAGATGGGCCTGAATAGTTTTTTCTTGCTACTAATAATTTTATGTTTCTTTTGTCTTCCCTGGAATACCAGTCATCCTATACATGTCAGTCAGTCTCAATCCTGAATGCTCTATCTCTAGAGTGCCTGAAAAGGGAAGCTATGGTTTCCTGCAATTTGATTTGGTTCTAGCATGGCTTAGCCAGTGTATGGGTGGTTAGTGGAGTTGGTTTGTTTTTCCAAGTGGACAGTCTTCTGCATGAGATCATCATTAGATGTCACTGGTCATTGGTTGATCAGTAAAGAACCTCACTGGAAACACAGCAGAGCTAACTCACATCAGAGTGTGTCAACCTAGTCTGGCTAATGGAGTACCATGAGGTTATTGAGTCTGACAAGTAGCAAATGGCCTGCAGGTACGATGCATTTAAGTATTCCATAGAATTTCTGATCCAGAAGGACTTACACAGCTTATACATAATCCTTTTATACAGCTGGATCTATACAGAAGCAAAGTACCATGTCCAAGGGTGAGCCTTACCTGGAGAGAGCAATCTCAGCTTTCTGCTTGGCCACGTTGGCGGCCTCCTCCGCTGCCTCCACGGCGGCATCCACCTTCTCGCGGATCTTGCTGGCACGCAGCGGGATGAGGTTCTTGCGCTTGCCGCTCACCAGCACGTTGAGCTTGTACTTTCCCTCCTCCTTGGTGCCGTCGGGGAAGGTGGTGCAGCCGTATCCATGCCGCTTGTTAGATGCCCACTCGCCCTCATAGCACAGCCCGTCCGAACGTCTGCTCACACCGCAGCCTGCCCGCTTGTCGTTCCGCCATTCTCCGGCATACACCTCAGTGGTGGTGGCGTCCAGGTCGTCCTCAGCGACGGAGAGCTCGCCCTCGGCCTCTCCCAGGCTGGTGGTGGAGTTGGCATCGGATGCAGACGCGCTGGCGGAGGCACCGGCCTCGCTGCGGAAGGAGCTCTGCTTGCTGTGCTGGCTGGTGATGGAGCTCCGCGACTCAGACTTTCGCAGCTTCAGGCTGCTGAGGATGGAGCGGCGGAACAGGCCCCGCCTCTTCCTGCGCAGGAGTTCCGCCTCGCTGTGTGCCATGAGGACGAAGCCACCCCGTGACACTGCCGGGCTACCTCCCGCTGCCGCTGCCCCAACCCCTGCTCCGCCTGCGGTCACAGCCACACCATCCGAATGCAGCAGCGCGGCCCCATTGCTCTGCTCAGAGCGCAGCGAGTTTATGGACGTGCGCAGTGGGGAGCGGATGACGGCCGCCATGCCGTATGGCACGCTCTGGCGCACACCATACCCATGCCTCATCCCACCCACCCACTGACCCTGGTACGTCCCTACAGAGGGAGACAGAGAAAGCGTGTGACAGAGAGAGGAATCAGTACACACCAGCAGTAATTTCATTGATAAACAAAGCATATATGCCAACAGTCTACTCAAGGTCTTACAATCCTCTTTGGAATTAACTGAAAACATCATTGATACTTTTGTGCTTGGCCTTGGATTGATTGTGATTGATTCATAAAAAAGTCAATGACTGAACACTCCATGTAGCACCAAACATCATGGTGCCCATGAACCATGACCCTCTGCCATCACCAGCTGTGGAGGGTGCTCATTATTTCCTGAGTGTCCACTCTGTGTAAAGGCTACAGGCTCAAAGTCGTCCGCGCAGCATTTGCTGTGTCATTGTTAATTAGTTTTGAGGCCTTTTCCTGTGTTCCACAAAGCTTCAGTGGTCTGCAAGTAGGTGCTGGCTTTGTCCTGAGAGCTAAAACTGGGACAAATGGACATTGCGGAGGGGGCAACCTATTTATGAATAGATTAAACTTCTTGAATTATTATGGATATTGGTCAGTACACCACTTTACATGTCTGTGTAACTTTTGTGCTATTTATTTATTTATCCATTATTTTTACAAGAAAAACCCATTGAGATTACATCTCTTTTTCAAGCGGGACCTGCCATATACACATAGAAACAAACATTATGACAAGACTGAACACAAGAAATGTCACAATATATGCAATAGTTTAAATATATAAAAACTTGAATGGTATCGTAATATTGTTTGCTCATTTAATTCTGCCGAAGGTATGAATTTACATTATGTAAGAGGACAAAACCAGCGGCTCAGCAGTAGCTGTTGACAGTTCATTCAATTTATGTTTTTTTTTGTTGCTCCAAGAATCTAATGGGCCCTATTTTAGCAGTCCAAACCCATGGTACAATAAGAAAAAAAGACAATTATATTAAATAATTGGTGCATCATTTATTTGAAAACCTTGAACTGTGGGTCTGTTCTTTTTGTAGCAGTTTGAAATGAAACTGATGTGTTCATATTTTGTGTTAGTTTTGAAACTCATTTTGCCCCATAGATGCAATTACCCAATTGCTGATTGGGCTTGGATCAGTATAATTGTGCCTAATGACTTCTTAGTCAACATAATAGGAGTATATGTGTGTGTATAGACAATGTGGGGATTTAGTCAGATTAAGGATGAGTATTACAGGTGTAGTTTCACCATGCATTTCTCAGGTGTGTCTATATTGGGTTTATGATGGCTTGTGTCATCTCTTACTTGGCTTATCCCTTAGGCCTGGGAGATACATGCGCAGAGAGAATCCTGTGCCAAGATGCAGCCGCGTCACGACACTCGGATTTAATCACACGTCCCCCACCACCACCCCCCAACCCCCCTTGGGCCGAATTAATCATCGCATCTCTAATCATGTGTTTGTTTCTGCTTCTGAATTGAAGGACTGTTTCCTGTGTCGTTATCTTGTTACTGGATTTCCAGGGGCAGACGGTTAAATTCACATAATGATAAGACTGCGAGTTCAGTAACGAGGTTACGTGTCGGGAAGAAATCCTTCATGAAATGAAGAAAGAGTCACTTCATTTTTTAGTAATGTGGATTTGCAACTTTGCGTAAGAGTATGTGTCTATCTTTATACTTGTGGCATGTGAGCCACTCAGAACAGGATATCCTGCAGTTAAGTTGTTGTCATATGTTGTAGTGTAGTGTTACATCTGTCACTAATATAAAGTTAACTTTAGCATCTGAAGCTGATGTTACCCAGACTGTGGAGCCCTATAAAATTCCTTTAGTCCCTTGATTATGATTCTTTGTACAGTCCAATTAGACAAGCCTACACCACTGCTGCAACCTTGTTCTCCCCTCTTCCTGTGTTCTTCACCTCTGCCCTCAACCTCTTCTTGTCATTCACTTTTACAGGAGGTGGTTTAGTACCCTAGATTAATGCCCAAGTGCTTAAACAGCATTAGCTGTGTCAACCAGCCAATCAGGAAGCAGCTCAATGTCACATGCTAATCTGCCACTCATGACTACTTTGTGTTCCTTAACAGTACAGGGGAAAGTTCTGCTGTGACAGAGAAAGAAAAACTTGAAATGCAGAGGGAATTTTTCATTTTCCTCTTTCTAGTAGGCCATAAAATGAATTAATACTTCTCAGTAATAAAGATGAGATACAAAATGCATACATGCAAACACTTAACACTTAAAGAGACAGATATTTATGAATACCTGTACAGGATTACAGGATATACCTATATCTTATCAACGCACACAATCATACACATGTATGAGCATTACAGACATATGCATGTTTTACATTCATAGATCTATCTTATTCAAACTTGAATTCCAAAAATACAAAAAACAAGTAAAACAGTCTAAACACAGCGACACTACAACAAATAAACACATGTACATTTACACTTGTATGCATGTGTGTAGTAAAAGTACACAGACTCAAAAACATTAATGGTTACAACACAACCACACACACAAAATCTAACAGTGATCTTATTCTAACACAACACAGCAAATCACTGTGCACATAATCATTCATTCTGAGTGAGTCTATTAGCTCTGGTATTGAGTCTGGTTTAGATTCAGGTTGAATCTGGCTCAGGTCTGGTCTAAGCACAGGTGGTATCTAGTTCAGGTTTGGTCAGAAGTCAGATTGAATGTGGTTTAGATCTGGCTTGGGCTCAGGTTGTATATGGTTCAGATCTGGTTTGGGTTCAGGTTATATATGGGTCAGATCTGGTTTGGGCTCAGGCTGTGTATGGTTCAGATCTGGTTTTGGCTCAGGTCTGTTTTGAACTCACATGGAGTACAAGCCAGGCTCAATCTAAGCCTAAACCAGATCTGAACTAGAGTCAGAGTGAATCTGAATTATCTGTCTAGGGTTCTGGCTGAGAATTGCTCTGATTCTGTTTGGACTGTGATAGAATATAAATATGGTTCAGGCCAATGCTTGGTAAGGAGTTTCAGGTGACCTGGAATATCTCCCTGGTGAGGTAGACTCTGTGTGGCCTTAATTTGGGCCTCCAGATTTATCTCCTCTGCAGAATGAGCAGGGTAGCAGAATCACACCGAAGAATGGAGTGAGTGTGGTGTGGAGATAGGAAGAGAGAAAGAGAAGAAGGGGGTGGCAGAGGAGGCAATACAGAAAGCACAAAAAGACCCTGCAGGTAGAAATGGTGAGAATGACCTCAGGGGACCCCTACAGTGCTTTCTCTCTTTCTCTCTCTGCCTTCTCATATCTTTCCATCTCTTTTCTCTCTCTGCATTTCACTACCCTTTATCACTCTCCCCTCTCTTTCTCTCCCACTCAAATGAATTGAATTCAAATTCCCTCTCTCCCTCCAAATTCACTTTGGTGTAGTATGCTTTACTGGCTTGATCTACAGAAAGCAAATAGGTAAATTACACACAAAGGTACATCACATATAAGGAATTTTGAAGAAAAGTACTGTATGCATTTACAACTCACTCTCTCACTTGCTTTCTCAGTTTTACCCTTAGCCACACTGCACAGCTGTACAAGGGATTTGGGGAGGACAGCAAAGACAGGGGAGGAAGGAGCAGCGTCTTACCGCCGTCGGAGTAGGTCTCGGTGCCGTATCCGTCCTGCAGGCCGTTGCTCCAGGTGCCCTCGTACCTGGCGCCACTGCCCATGCTCTCGCGCAGTCCGTAGCGGCCCCGGGCCCCATGTGTCCACTCCCCCTTATACACCCATTTCCCCTTGTTTTCCACCCCAATGCCGTGGCGCTTGCCCTGCGCCCAGGTGCCCTGGTAGGTGTTCCCGCTGGGCCAGGTGTACACCCCCAGCAGCTCGAACCCATGGCTCCAGGACCCTGAGTACTCACCCTGGCCCTTGGGCCCAGTACAGATGCCCCGGCCATGGGCCTTCCCGTCCTCCCACTCGCCGCAGTATGACCCCCCATCATCAAAGTCGAACCTGCCTCCAGTGGACATGCATGAAACAGGTTTTGCCAAATTCCCCCCGAAACCTCAAAATCACCCCCCCCAGAATATAGAATCAGGCCTCACTGTTTTGTGGGGGTGGGGGGTGGGGGGGGCAGGAGGAGGGGGTACACCACCCAAAACACAATCCACCAGGAGGGCACCCCCACAGGCGTCCTCAGACCATCCTCCCAAAGCGATCACTCCGTCTTCCCAGATCTCCCTCGGCCTCGGCTCTGGGAAAGGAGGCCTTCTGCAGCCATGCGTACTCCCACCGAACACACGAACACAGCGCCCCAAATAAAAACCCACCACCTTCCTTTCTGCCCTCCCCCTGACAAACACACGCACCGGTGCAGCGTTTTTTTCCCCCCTCAGCCCCCCACACCGGCTAGGCCCCAGTCGGTGGCTCCGCTGGTCCCCGGTGAATCTCCTCAGCAGCAGCTGTGGGATCCACTAGAGAGAGGCAGTGTTACAGACCCATCTGCTACAGGCTCCGCATCTCATCCTCTCCGTGCTGATGGCCGGGCTGCGCTGCCTCGCAGAAGGACAGAATCGCTGCCGGAGTGTACGATGGCTTTTCCCCCCGGTGACAATGATGCTGTCTATCAACGTGCGTACATGTTCACATGCACATACTCCTAAACAACAAAACAACTGATCTGATTTAGATTATCTCCGTTCCTCTCACTCTCTCCCTGTTCTCCCTGTTTGGTATAATGCCGAAGCCCTTGTTAGCTTGCTGCGAAAAAAAATAGCATCTATTTTCCTCTCTTCTCCTCTTTAAGTCTTTGCACTCCTCATTTTAATTTTGTCATATAATATCCTTTTTTGGTGCTCATATTATTTCCCAGGCCTTCATTGCACTGGGGTCTCTCTCTCTCTCTCTCTCTCTCTCTCTCTGTAGTGTCTCCTAGACCTGCTCATTAGAGGAGGACTGTTCCAACACAGCCTGGTCCCCCTTCCCCCTCCAGCTTTTAAAGAGACAGCATCCGCATGGTTGCCAACCTCTCTCTCCCCTTTCTCCTGCTTTTTCTCACTGCCTTGTTTTCTTTATGTTATATCTTTTTTTTCCTCTCCATTTCATTTTTTTAAACTGAGAAATAATTTTTAAGATGACTGAATATGTAGTAAGAATTGCTCCTGCAACTTCATATTTTTAGACAGGTATGTTCTGCAATGATGGACAACAGCATACTTTATTTGAAGAGGATGATTTGTTTGGGATTTTTTATGTATTTAAACATACAAATTTGACAAAATATATATGGAGTGGTATATCTGATACAGAAACTGGTGTCTGATATCTTATTAACATCAGGGCAGGGAAGGTTGCACAGGGCTTGTTCTGGGCTGGGAAATTAGGGTACTGTAATGGGGGTAAAGGTTGAGAGGGTGAAAGCCCCACTTGCGTCTCAACTGTAAAGCCAAACCCTGCTGCCCTCACTGTCCCCTGTCCTGTTTCCGCCAGGACGCTGCACCGCGTGTGTTATCCTGTCAATTAGTGCAGATCAGATCAGACTGAGCTGGGTAAAAATAGCCCCGCACCGCTGAGGGGCCTGGCATTCCCCCTCCCTTTCCCTCACCAGGACAGCCGGAGGGCCTGAATCAGGATGGATCTGTGTGTGGGCGGGGATAGGCAAGAGGGTGGCAGTTATGTGGACAAAGTTGAGGGCTGTTACAACGCTGTGTGTCGCTGCTCTGTATCCTCTGTGCTTGTGATAGCAGATCCAGGCAATTTGGTTTAGCCCGTCGTCAAGTGATTAGCATTAGAGAAAACGAGGGAGCGAAGAGAGGTAGGTAAAGAGTGTAATCAGGGATCAGGACTGGACAGTTGCAGAGGGAGAGAGTGAAGGGGTGGGAGAGAGGAGGGAGGAAGAGGCTTGAGGCGGGCCAGTGGGAGGACTCAAAGCCAGGAGGAGGTGAAAAGGTGAGGAACTTGAGTGGAAGGAGCAACGTGTCTGTGGCCTCCTCCAGCCAGGTGTGGAGCTCAACATGCTAGTGAGTGGTTCCACGTGATATCACTGTATCCGCTGCCATGTTATGCATTTTATACTGTCTAAGCTGTTGACTTGCATATATTCAGGATGTGAGTTAGCCACTAGCTGGCATTAAGATGCCACATGTGGAGAGGTTTGCTGAGCACAACATAAGAATATGGACAACAGTTCTATGGTGTTGCAGTCCCCCTCCAGTTAAAAAAGCAATCTTTGGTCAATAATATGTGTCATTTGTTTTTTTCCACAATTATGACTGAAACTATTTCACCATTACCTTTATGGGAGCCCCACTTTTCCATTTATCAAGGAATTAAAGATTGATGAATATTCAATGGGATAACCAACCCACGCCGCCCCCTTCTGACAGCTGCGTGGCTATCTCTATCGGCTCTCAATTGACAGCCCACGTCACTTCTTTTAGGACATGAATCAGCAGAGGTCTTGAAAAGACAAACAAACAAAAAACATACATGATGTGCTTCATCATCTTTAGACACTTGTCACAACTGCAGCTTAAATAATAGAACTCATATGTAGGCTGTGTTCCTTATTAACTGATTAAGCTAGAGAAATTAAGCAATAAGGCTCAGATACATTAAAATGCTGGAAATCGTCAATGACTTCTTTCATATGAACTTTAATTCTGATTACAACCCAAGTTAGTACACACTATTTCCAGGTATTTCGAATCTTCATTTTACAAATACCACCGTGTTTAGAATAAAAGGGGATCTAACAAAAAATAAGGGAGCGGTAACCAACTAACTCTACACAAAAAATATAAAAATTATCAAGTTCATGAAATGATATTCATTAAATGGGGATATTCACAACACATAATGAATTCAGTGCAAAAGTAGTAGTGTATAGGCTTACCCTAATAGTACCTGCCATTTTTTTGCTTATTTGCAAAAATCTGTGAATAATTCAAATTTTTTATCCAGTGAATATATATCTTATATATTGCTTGCATAAAATACCTATAACTAGCTACATCTATCAAAGAAATGTTGTGGTTGGAGTTTGTTTTCATTTATTGTTGGATATTTTCATTCATTAGTTATTTAGATAGAGGAACTTGGTTACACATTGGTTGGTTACACATATTTACCTGTTCATTTCTATTGCACCTATGGATCATCAAAACAATCCGTTTAATTTTAACAATACACGTTTGTGCTTCT
Organism: Albula goreensis; assembly: GCA_022829145.1. Taxonomy (NCBI): domain Eukaryota; kingdom Metazoa; phylum Chordata; class Actinopteri; order Albuliformes; family Albulidae; genus Albula; species Albula goreensis. Next base: position 28,202,016 of record CM040755.1, read on the forward strand.
AAGTTTTCTGATCAAAATGACAAGATTTATCGTCATCAGGTTGGCTAAATTGTGAGATATTTCATCTCTACAACCTGAATTAATGTACACTTGCTTCAAAATCACTCAGGCTCACTCATTAGAAAGCTGAAATATACTATGAAAGAATTAGTCTTTATCCTCAGTTTGAAAGTTCATATGTAGCCTTGGTTTCTTTTACACTAAAATGACTGCCAAATGTATGAATACTAATGAGAAATAACAACACTTTTTTCATATTTGGAGGTGTGAGGGATGATTGGCTTATGTGTTTTTAAAATGTCTTTTGTAACAGAAACATGCAGTGGGTGTGACATTATTGGCAGCCTAGATGAAGATGAACAAAAAGGCTGTATAAAATAAATTTTACCTATAACGATCTATATTTTATGTGAAAAATATGGGAAAACTGTAGTCTACTATTCTCACAGGTGTATTTTAATGTGGTATTAACTACTACTTCTCAAAAAATAGGTGTGAAAATTATCTTGTGTGAAGTCCTAGGCAAGGACAATGGCATTGAACCTTTTTCTATAATGTTTGATAAGGTGGGAGAATACATTCAGAATAATATTGTACCAAACCGTGTTGTAGAACCTTTTAAGATTCTCAATGTCCTTAGGTCTATACTTATGGACTGCTCTGTAGCACTGCAAAAACGGTGAGTGTACTTTCAGTCAGCCATTTCATTGTAGAAATTGAGGTGGCTGGGGGTCAATGCCTTGCTGGAAAGTCCATCTGTTACCAGGCCTCAGCCTTCTGGCAAAAGCGAACAGGTTTTTGGATAGAATGCCTGGTACTCAGAAGAATTCAAAATGCCATTGATCTTGACAAGGGTCTGGGACAAATGACAACAGAATAGCCTCAAAACAATGATCCATGACCATATCCCATGGTGCAAGATACTTTTCTTTGAGTACATCCCTTTTCTGATGGAAAATGTACCTAATTATGGTGTGCATGGCCAAAGAGTTCAATTTTGGTGTCATCTCTTGCACTCAATAAGGGCTTTCAAATTTGGCAACCCTTCTGTAAGGCCTGTTGGTGAGGCCAAGATGTAACAAAACTCTAACTGTCCATCTGGGACTGTTGGATGTTTTTCACTCCCTCATCATCTTCCTCACATTGAGAGGGGACAACATACACTTATGTCTTGCTTCCAGGAAAGTAGACCATGGTTTGAATAATAAGAGTGGTAGGTGGTATGTTACTTTTTTGCACATTTTTGTACCCATGACCAGAATTCTGAAGGCTAATACTTATGTCTCTTTTGATTTATCAGGTTTTTGCCTTTCCCTATAGTGATACATAACAAAAGAACTTAACATGTAATCTCATTTTTGTTCCCTAGTGAAGCAGAAAGTAATGGAAAACCACAGTACAGTTGATTGAGATGAGCAACCAATAGTTTTATTGCATATTTTGTTCGATTTTATTTAAAATAATTGGTATGCAAACAGCTTGGCTATATATAAAGTAATCTTTTGACTTGTCAATAATTGTAATACTTTTTTCAGAAAAAATAGAATCAATAAAAAAACTAAAACATCTTTTTAGAACTATTACATGAGAATAATATAGTTTTTCAATATGTTGTTTGTATTTGTTTGTATGAGCTGACTGTATTGGTAATTATTAACACTAATATGAAACATGTGTAGACACCATTGAAATTATGATCGAATTACTCTGAAATATCCATTTCCCATCCTTTTTCATTTATTGTTACTATTATTTTGTCTACCCCTGTAGGTGAAAACTGATTCTATCATTGTGGCCATGATGTCAATGGAGTAATGGCTGGACAATGTATTGGGAATAAACCTAATTTTCTGCATCTATGATAGCTTGGAGACCATATCTTGTCCCAGGCCTGCCATCACTAAATTCAGTCTCCAAGATATATATATTACATTAGATTACATAGATGTTACTACTTTCATTGAATAAGAAAATCACTGTTTTTCTTGGTTTTTCTTTCACAGTAGCTCTGTGGTGTGACCTGTAGCCTCTGTCATTGTTTTTCCTGGCTCCCCAGCAAATGATTTTATTTTCCTTTTCTTCCTGGTGGTATGCCCAGGATTTTGAGGTTAAAATGTGTTTTTTCTATCTATTCTGGAGTTTCCATTATGACTTGAAGCATTTTGATCGGTGAGCCACTAACTCAGGTGCTGTTGTTGTCAAACATGGTGCTTAACCCTGCATTACAATGCTAATAGGCTGGCATTGCCTTATAAGGGAAGGTGGGCATTCTAGGTTCCATGTGCTACTGTGCAGTACAGTGTAAAAAGAACTTCATGAAACAAAACACCAAACTGATACTCTAATAGCTTTTTAATAACCAACTTTATAAGAGGCACTTTGTGGTACACTTATACCTTACACAAGGCATTGCAAGTCCCTTTCCTTTTCGCTCTTTATGTTGCATATCTTAAAATAAATCTTTGCACATTATGCATTGCACCAGAAGTCGACTACCTACAATATCATACAATATAAGATACAAATTAACAAGATAATAGAGCACCATTTTTATCTATAAAATATTAATATTTAAACAGCTGAGGGAAACAGAGTACTTATGTGTGTTTTGTTTGTGGTTATATCAGTGCATGGAAGGAGGTCCATTTCAGTAACATGTGAATTGTCCTTGTTAGCACCTGAGTTTGAATACTAAATGATTTCCTTTGTTTAACTCTACAAATGAACACCTTGCTGTAAAAACAGACACTGTTTCTTTTCATACTCCTCTGAAGTAACAGAGTATTAGTGGAAACATCATATGTGACTGTTTGGATGTGACTGCTGCAGGTTAAAGGGATCCTTAGGCTTAAGGGCATCTGTATTCACATTACAATAAAAAAATACAAACATAGCACCAGGTATTGTTTATACAGAGGGTACTCTGATGAATTTCACTTTGATACAGTAAAATAAGAGATACATGACAAAAAGCTATCTGGAGCAAACTGAAAGATGCATGGCCCAGGTATGTATTTGGATAGTCTTGTGGTAAAAAAGCCTTACAAACACTTTACATGAACCTTTCATGAATGTGAAACTAACATGCACTATCTGAAAAAAACAGTTCATTTTCAAGTATTCCTTTTTTCTGTCCTTTTCTTTTTTTCTGAAATTACTGTCACAGAGGAATAGTGTCATGTTAAACCCCAGAGTTTCAGGGGGTCCCATAGACCTGCTCTGCAATTTCAATTTTTTCTGTCAGAAACACTTGTGCCTTTGTTTTCAGCCCTCACATTTGCATGATAAAGGATTGATTTAGAAAAAAAAGATTACAAGATTAAAGTGACAAGAAAACAAGAAATAATAACTCAGAGACATCCATGTACCCTCTTGCACACAGATGACTCTGTTTGGTCCAAGGCCTCGAGGTTCTCCTTAATACAGTTTCTGTCCTGTTTCACATGATCCACACTTAATTGAGAGCCTCAGAAGTGTCTTTCCGTAAAGGAATCTTGAAGCTGGTGAGCTTTTGGCCAAACAGCTGGCTGAGGAGATGGTTCTGAGACTCTGCTGTCCGATAGGAGTGGGACTCCACAGGCCTTACCCCTGACAGGGGTCTGTACTTGTTAAAGGAGTTATTCACCATTGGAACAGTTTTAGAAACCGGGAGATGCAAAGGTCTTCCTGGAACCCCCTTTCTGCCCTTGTTAGCACCAATTACATGACGTGTAGCCTCTACTTTCTTTGGGGGATTGCTGTCGATAGAGTTCTTCTTTGGTTGGAGGTTCAGCCCTCCAGCTTTGTGTTTAGGAAGTATCTTGTTGCTGGCTATGTCATCCCGCACAGAGGACAGCACAGGGTAATCGTTGGCAGTGTCCGCTTTTCTGTAGCCTCCGGTCCAGATGCACTTGCTGGGACTCTGAACTCGAAGCCTCTTCCTGTTCCTTATGTCCACATCCTGGTTCTCTCGAGCTGCTGATGATGACACCTTGGAGCTTTGAGACATCTTCACTTCTTTCCTTTTTTTCTGTTGTCTCTCCTTCTCCTCACTTCTGCCAGAGCCTAGTGCTGTGGGTCTGAAGCAGTTTTTTGCTGACTGTGTTGTAACACTAAATCCTCCCATGGCAGGCCTCAGGCTATCATCAGGGCTGCAGTTGTTGCTGTCCCGTGGTTTAGATAAGGCTTCTTCTTTGGCTTGTTCATCCCTTTGTTGCTCAGCGCCATTGCTAACCTTTCCTTCTTTCTCTTCATGTTCATTTCTTTGAACTTCTCTGGAATGTTCTCTGTTCTCTTCCTCTCCCCCTGGTAGTTCCACAGCTCCTTCTGGTGATTTCTGTTGAGCATCTAGTGGGCAACATGGTTGACTGTCCTCTTTAAGCATACTTTGACCCTCTGAGTTTGTCTCGAGGTTTTCATTAAGGTAAGCATGCGATTCCTCCATTGAGAGAACTGTGTCAGACACGTCCAGCTCCTGCATGTTAGCCTCTGCAATGTTGAGTGAGGCTGTGTCCTCAGCTAAAGGCTGTGCTGCGGTGACCTTGCTACCTGCCTCATCCTCAGGGTCCTGGCACTCATTCAGCACTGGGGGCAGCTCATCATAGGGTTTCAGACATATACTTGAGTGCAGATGGTTTTCTTCTTTAATGTCACAGACCTCTGATAATGGTTTTTCATCCCCCTCATGGACCTCACTGACCTGCTGATCACCATCAGGCCCAGGTGTAGAACAAAGCTCGTTGACTTCAGGAAGGCACAGTGACTCTGAAACCACCTGAAGCTGGGAGTGCTCCAGCTCTGTCAGAATCTCAGAAAAGTCCCCTGAATTGTCTTCGGTTTTGATGCTGGGATCTTTTGAACCAGAAGGGAGGTTGCTTGAAGACTGTGTGAAATCTGGACAGGCAGGAGACATTGGTTTTGGGACCAGTGACTCAGAGCTCTGACCATACTGTGCAGAGGCAATGCTGGTGATACTGTTGCCAGAACTGTTCCCCAGGAGGCTGTCTGCCAAGAGCTTTCTCCTTTTACCAGGTGGCAAATCAAACTCGCCATCTTTTGTGGAAGAGGATGAAGGCTTGGAAGGCCTCATAACCCCTCTGAACTTAAAGATCTTATTTCCCCCGGACAGATGTTTTTCCATGTGTCGATCAAACTGCTCCTTCTTAGAGAAGGTGTAGTTGCAGGTGCTACAGATGAATGATTTCTTGATGACATGCATTACGTCAGCACACAACTCACAGGTGTACAGGGTGGTGTGCTTGGAGTCTGGCTCCTCCATTTCCTCATGCTCGGTCTTGAGATGGTCTTTGAGTTCCTTTGCGTCTTGATAGGAGATGGGACACCTAGAGCACAAGAAAATCTTCTGCAAGCTGTGCACCACTAAGTGTCTCTGGAGCTTAAAAGGCTTTGGAAACTGTTTGCCACAATGGTGACAGTCTCTAGAAGGGTCTTTACAGTTTGGGTGCATCTCCACATTCTTCTGGGGGACATCTGGTTTGGGAGGGATATCTGACAATATAGGGGCACTTCGTTTCCCCACCCCTCCTAACTGAACCTTGGCCTTGACTCCTGTGGTGTCGCCTTCCTCTGAAGTCTTTGGATCTTGCTCCACATTTTCTTTGGCTGTCTTTGCCCCTTCTTTGGAGGGCACTTTTCCCACCTCTCCTCTGCTACATTTGCTTGACTGGTGCTGCATAATGGAGGTGATAAAGTTCTTCACGGCAGTTTCCTGCATGAAGCAGCCAGGCAGGCCCAGAATGGAGCTTTGCGTCTGGCCCTTACGGGCAAACTGTGTGGCGTGCTCTCTGAGGTGCTCATTGTACATCCACACATCGGAGATCTCCTTCAGGCACATGCCGCAGGTCCAGATTCCTGCCTTATTCCTGGCATGCTTCTCCCTTAGATGGTCTCTAAGCTGCTCTCGAGAACTGAATTTGCGCTGGACACACATGTAGCAGGTGGGAGGAGGGGAGGGGTTGTGAGAGAGCTTGTGGAAGTTAAGCTCCCCCAGGGTGAGGAACCAGGTGAAACACACCTTGCACTTGTATTGTTTGTCCTTTGGCTTGGAGCCTCCCTCAACCCTTCTCCTCCCCCTTCGCTCTGCAGGCTTCTTGTTCATCCGTGTGCTTTGGCTGATCGCCATATCATCACTGGCAATAGGCAGTATTACTGGAACATCCTCAGTGGACTCCAAAAATTGTATCTCTGGTAGCTGGAATTTGGTATTGAGATTCTGAATGTCTATGCCATGGAAATGAGAAACATTTTCCTGGGCAGGAGACTCACTGGAATGAAGACCTGGGGGGACCGAGAGCTGTGGAGGGCAGGGCATGACAGGATCTTCAGTTTTGCAGGATATAGGGGTCTCTGAAGGCTGAACCCTCTGTGCAACACTATCTGTCAGGTCTGCAGAGCCGCCCCACTCTGCCGCTGTCTTGCACATAGGATCATCCGTCAGACACAGGAAGTGACCTGCTCCAAGCATTCCATTTTCTACATCTTCTCTGTGGTTGTCTGACATGTGGCTAATTTTCTCACAGTCATTTTTTACAGTGCTTTTGTGACACATATCCAACATGATAGCATCATCAATTGAAATGGTCTCATATTCACAATGGTCTCTCATCTTGGTAAGGAGCATTTGATCCTCTTGGCTCACAGAATGCTGTTCCTTCTTTTCCAAAGGAATCCTGTTATCTGTGCAGACTTGCCCTAAAGGAAAACTGGGGTCTACATTCTGCTTCTTGTTTCTTTTGCCATACACCTTTGTACATTTTTTCCTGATCATTTCTTCGTCTCTTGGGAACAGCTGGGAGAAGGTCCTCTCATCATCCAACAGGGCCTCCAGGTCTGGGTCAGGCCCTGGTGAGCACACTGATTGGGCTTTAAAACTACAGGGTTGTGGCTCCACTGTGTCTGTGACACAAGAAGACTTCTCACATTTAACCTCAAATGCTACTTCAGCTAATGTTTCCCTGCAGATGCTGTCCTCCAAACAAATCGCCTTTTGTTCACATGTTTCTTTTAGTTGATGATAATCCTCTCCAGTCTCCTCAAACTCAGCACAGATTGCATTTCCTGTTGTTCTATCACAGCCAAACATTCTGGGGGCAAAGCTTTTTACTTCCTCAATCTCTGCATCCATTGGACTAACAGCCTGGCTTTGCTTGTGTGCATTATGTTGTTCTGTGCGAGTTATGATTATGTCTTGTTTGCCAGTGTTGTCAATCAATTTAAATGGGAACCTTTCTGGTACTCTCACTTCAAGGCATTCTGTGGTGTTGATTTTGTCTTGTTTTTCAGGCAAACAGCTGGACTCCTGTGACAAGGATGGAAAATCTGGGGTGATCGCCTGTAAAATGTCAGTTTTCAGTATACTGAGCAACTCATCTGAAAAAGGTGATGATTTTCCCATTTTCGACTCAAAACATCCATTTTGGCCATCGCTCTCTCGGTTTTTCTGTGCTTTACAGCCCTTCTTAGCTTTTCCAACAGGTGAGAGAATTCCTTGCCTTTGATTTACTCCTGGAATGACTGTCTTGTTTGCATCACCTGCTCCAGTTCCTCCAAGGATTACATTTAAATCAAGTTCTTTCTGGTTCACTATGAAAGATGGCAAATTTGTTTCAGAGGACAGAGAGTTAGAGCTGTCAGTGCGTAAATAGATCTGTGGATCCAGGAGGGAAGGATTATCTTTATGAATGCTGACACTCCCCTGAAGATTTTCCATTGCTGCGTTCCCATTTTTCTTAGTAAAATGTTTCATGGCCTTGTGTCTTTTCAACCCTGGTACTGTTCGGAAGCACGCAAAACAAATCTCACATAGGATTGTTCCTTGTGGGCTGTTCTTTCTTTGAGCTAGGCCCTTTTTTCTGGAGTCAAAGTTTACCTTTGCATCAATTTGGTTTAATGTACACTGTGCTTCCTCTGCTTTCACAGCTTCAGTTTGACCTGAGGGGGCTCCAGAAGCTGCCTCTGTACACTTGGGAAGGGGCTGTAGAGTTTCCTGTACATTTGACACATTGTGCTGACAGGATAAGTCATTTTTGTCAGGTGAGGATGACTGGAGGTCCAGTTTTTCTGCATTTGCTTTCTTCAGCAGATCAATACTCAGGTCCATGTAATCAATTGTCTCTAAGGGGGGATGACAAATATCCAAACTATGAACATCTTGGGGCATTTTGTGACTTAAGCCCAACATGGCACATGTTCTGCTTTGACTGCCAATATTTTTTAAAGAAGCCTTGTGTGTGTAGAGGCACTCTGGAGTATCTGGATCAAGTGGGATGTCTGAAGAAGATCTATCTTCAAGTGCCGGGCTGATTGCACTTATTGATGACAAAGGTATGAGTTGGCAGTGATCCTGTTTGTCTTTTGGGCTGCTTTTGATGATACCCTGTTCGTCCAGATTTTCAGTTAAAGTTTTGGTTATGTCACTGTAGGCAGGGAGATGATGTGGTAAATCTGAAATCTCATTATAAATCAGTGGGTTTTCTTTCAACTCACACATGGGATTTAGGGTCTCTGTTAATCCTTTTTTAATAGTTTCTGAGCTTTTTATCAGGGAAGTGGATGGTTCACCTGAACCGATCAAAGGAAGATCAGATGTAATGTTGTCAGAATCAGGTCCAGAGATTTTGTTTTCATCATTCCCAATGTCAATGTGCGGAAGAGCAGCCATTATATTTGGCATCCCAGGCATCATAGTCACAGGTGGGTCACAGAGTTCAATTTCATTGGAGTCCAGTTCATCACAGTTCCCTCTTCTGGGAGACTCTTCATGGTGCATGGAAACTGGAGAGAGCCTGTCAAAGTGAGCCCACATGGTCTGAGACTGGCCCTGCTGTACCCCACTGAGATCCTCAGAGTATGGCAGTGAAACACTTAGTGGAGACAGCAGAGGTTGAGGAATAGTTCCTTTGCTGCTCTCCTCAGTCCTCACTGAATTGTTTGTATCCATAGCATGCATTGGAGATACTCTCAGGGCAGAGAGGTCTTGTGTGGACATGGGTGTATTTTCAGGCCCTGCTTCCGTCTCCCTTTCAAGTGACGTCAACACAAGGGGCCCATTTGGCAGGGCGTTGACATGCTCTGACAGGGTCAGTTTTAGCTTTTCACAGCTCATTGCCTCTGATTCTGTAGATAATAAAGTACAGGGCACATCTGTGGTCCCATTCTGGTCAACCAGGCAGTCCACATTCATGGTCTGCTCCTGGTCGATTTGGCAGGGCATATCTGTGGTACCTTCCTGAGCAGCCTGGCAGACTACGTCCACGGTCCTCTTCTGGTCAGCCTGACTCTGAGATTCTCTTCTGGTCAGCCTGGCTGGGCATGTCAATGGTGCTCTTATGGATATCTAGGCAGAGAGCATCTGTGGTCCTCTCCTGGTCAACTTGGCAGATTGTGTCTGATCTCCTCTCATCATTTACTTGAAAGTGTGTTTCTATGTTTTTTTCCTGGTCAGCTGTGCAGGGTGTGTTTATGCTAATTTCATGATCAACTTGAACTGATGAATCTGCAGCTGAATCATCATAATTGTTGCACCCAAGGGATGCAACGTTGTGTATTTCCTCATTAATTGCTGTTGGTGTGACTTCATTGGACTCTATGGATTGATGCACATCCCAGCATGCTATGCTGTTTCCCTTTTTAAAATCTTTGGATCCTCCTTCCTCACATCCATCATTACCCTCAGATCTGTTGTGAGAGTCTGGGTTTTCATGTTTTTCTTCTGTTGAGTGAAAGTCTTCCAGACTGAGTGGAGGAGGGCATTCTTCCTCTACCTCTGATTTTTCAGGAGCTACTGAAGACTGTTCAGCATCCATAATTGTTGGATATGAAGCCATTACTGGCTCTTTGTTGTTTAGGTGAACAGTGCTGGTTAATAAAAGTTCGGGTGGTGGTGAGGGACATTCTTTGTCTCTCAGGACAACTCCACCCTCTTCCTTAGTCTCATTGTCATCATTGTCTGATGTCTCAGGCAGCAGACTGTTGTCATCTTTAATTTTTTCTACAATGAGTTGTGACTTCCTTAGCGGTAAATTTGAATCATGAACTATTATGCTTTCATTAACATCAGTGAGGTTCTCACTGACTGGCACATCTTCACATACTTTACTCCTAGATTCACATGTTATTACACTTGTTTCTGACTCTCTGAGTTTGGGTGAAAGGTCACTCTTAACATCAGATGAACATTCATCTTTCTCACATGGCAAAACCAGTGTGTCATGCCTCTCAGATTTCTGGCACTCGTCTTCCCTGTTGGAAGTCCCCTTTTTACTTTGCCTCTCCTCAGCATCTGGACATTCCTTGCATGGATGGTCCTGGTTTAGAAACTGGGAGATGTTTGATTTCTCCATTTGAGCTGTCAAAGAGCTTTTGTTAAATATTGAATCTGAAATCACCTCCAGGCTTTTCATGAGGTTTTCTGTATACATTTCATTTTCCAGAATTTCCTCAGACTTGAGAGAGTCTGAACCATCCTTAATTTCATCTGTGACCTTATTATTCTCTGGAGGCAGTTCTTTTGGTGCTGGCAATGTGGGTATGGGATCCTCCTTTATGTCTGGATGCTCAGGGGTGCTGTGATCACCATGGACTGGTGTGTGAAGATCCTGCTGTCCCTCCAATAACCCCAACTGGAATGGACTGGACCATAATGGCAAATTTGGATCTGCTGTGGGGCTGGAAGCTGATAAACCCCTGGTGTCATCACTATCACCCAGATGCATACTGCTCTGTTCATTTCCAGAACTGTGGTCTAGTGGCAAAGGAGAGAAGTTTCTGTTTGACTGTTTTGAAAGCTTGTTTGCATGTAAGGGAGAGCTGTTGAGCTTTGCTGTCTGTAGCTGAGTTTCCAGTTCTGTCACGATCCTCTTGATCTCCAGCTCATCCTCCGAGAGCCCACTGATGAAATTAGTGTTGTCCTCCATAATTTTGTCTGGAAGAGCTAAGTGAATGTGGCTTGAGTTAGTGTTCAATTTCTTTGTCACTGTTTTTTCAGAGAGGTCTTTGAAGTGAGAAATCTCCTCTGGCAGGATAGGAGGAACATCAGTCATGAGATCCCAATCCTTCAACCCCAGATGAGGGGAAGAGGATTCAAAAAGCTCCCTTTTGTCATGTCTGGGGCTGAATGTGTTAAAACTCTCTTTTGATATGTCTGTGTAGAGAGTGTTGTCAAACCCTCCGACAGTGAGGTCTCCAAACATGGATGATGTGTCAAATGAGAGCGGTGACTTAATTAGGCTCTGATCTGGTTCTAAGGGGTACCGGACAAGACCTTGCTTGTCCTGTACTGCTGGGCCTTGCATATCCAGAGGACCCAAACACACCTCTTCAACATGTGCAGTACAGTGTGTTGCAGCGTTATGGATTAAATCAGAGTCAACATTGTGCACATCCTCTTTGCTGGTGTAGACAGCGTCATCAACCTTTTCAAAGGCTGGAACCTCTGCACTTGGCTGAAAAACTGCACTGTAATTGGAAAGTTTGCCATGATCACTTCTTTTATATGCTGATTTGTCACGGACTGAGGTGTCACATTTTTTGATCTTAATGGAGGTTTTAGAATCTGTGTAGTTTATATCAGGCATAACCTCAGCAACTAATGATTTGGAATGAGCTCCAGCTGTATGGAAATCAGTGGGAGCGCCTATGAAAGAGTTATTACTCATTCTGTCACTTTTCTTCACAAGTGAAGGCTCTTCCACTCTTTCTGTCATGCTTATGACAGCACTGTGCCGCTCCTCCTTTTCCTTTCCTGCGCAGCGGTCTCCGATGCTTTGGAAACTGCTGACCTTGGGGATCTCAGGTATACGTACATTTCTGTCTCTTGAACTCATAACCTTGGAGCTACTTAAAGGGCCCTTGTCAGTAGACAGAAGAAACTTGGCAGAACCGTATCTCTTGATATTTTTGGAGAATGAGAATGTGGTGGGTGTGGTAGGTGTGGTAGGCTCTTTTGGCATGTCTGGCGATGAACTCTTACAGTTGTCCAGTTCCAAAGAATCAGAGAGTCTCGCATTGTTGGAGCTCATTTTCCTCACTGTGAGTCCTCTCTCACTCTCAGAGTCTGTGCGGTCAGTGGTCTTGGGGCTGGTGATGCTCTCACTGGAGATGCTGGTGGGTTCGCTTAGCTCACTGCTGCTGGAGGATCTGCTGCTCCTCCTCCTCATCCTTTGTGCTGAGCTTTCTTTAGTTGGGGGTGGAGAAACGTCTGCTGCCACCTTTATTTCGCCACTTTCCTTTGACTGGTGTTTCCACAGGACAGACCCCTCTTTGTCAGCCCAGTCTCTACCTTTGTCCTTTGAGTAAGTGAACTTCCCTTTGTACTCCTTTGAGTAAGTGTACTTGCAGCGGTTAGCGTGGCCCAGTCTCCCTCGACTAGCTAACCTCAGGGGCTCAGACTCCTCATCGGAATCAGACACATAGTCATATTCCCCAAACTTGGGGCTCTGTGCTGCAGGGGTGAGCTTCTCTGTCACCAGGGAAAACTGTAGGTTTTTGGTTCCCTTCACATGGAGCTTTTGAGGTTTATTCTTCTGCTGCACTATTTTATGAATAAGTTCTTTGCTCCAGGTGCCCCCTCCAGCCTTCCTCCGCTTTCCCTCTTTCACTGTGGACCTGGGTGCTGCAGCGCTCCAATTAGCAGAGGAGGCTTGGGAAAGGGAAGGCGTGATCAATGATGGACGCTCCTGGAAGCTTTTGAGTTTGCACCTCTCTGAGAACTTTTTGGACAGCAGGAACCTTGAGTCTCTTGTATTTTTCTCCGCAGACTTGTCTGTTGGCTTTATTTCTTCTTTTATCCACTCTTTTTGTTCAGAGGATTTTTCAGGTGTGGGACATTTCGCTTTTTTAAGTGGTGACTCCTCTTTGGAGTTGGCTTTCTCCTTTTGTTTGGAGTTGTGTGTCATTTCAGGGATGTCTGGTGTGTGTTTACTTTCAGAGTGTATGCTATCCCTGTCTGAATCATACAGATGTTTCCCTTGTGTCTGAGATCTCTGGTCAGTGGTGGCTTCGTGCTTGCTCCTACTATTACCCATCACACACTCTTTGGTTTTCAGATTCAGGCTAGTGGTAAGCTCATCATCTACAAAAGCATCTATGAAACTACTGTCAATTTCTGCATTATCTGACTGGTATCCTAGCCCATTTAAGGCCTCTGTGATAAGGCTATCTAGTTTTGCATCATCCATCTCCAAATCAGGGAGATTGACATGAAGAGAGTTAGTCCCACCAAAAAAGTTGAGCTTCAAAGGTTCATCTTTAGGGTCTCCTTTTGTCTCAGAGTCAGGCATTAATTCCCCATTCTTACTCAACCCCAGCAGTGACAGGTGAGGGTCAGACGGGCACCTGGACAGTGGGAAGCCCATCCCAGTTGAAGGTGTCTTTGTGCAGTCTGTCTGGTATTTTCTGGGCTCCTCTATCTTTAAAACACCTTTAGTGTTATTGTTCTGAGTTGACATATGCTGTCCACAGTATTGCTTGTGCTCCAAGAAAGAAGCCAGGTTGTTGAAGTTCTGATCACATTGTTTGCATGTGAGGAGCACATCCAGCTGGTCAAGGTTGGCAGCAGCTAATGAGCTGGCAAGGAGCTGATGAGCTGAGTATGGGGGAGGGGGATGTTCCACACCATAGCTGTTCAAGCAGCTCTTTCCGTTATCCATGTTAGGATTTGAACATTTGTTATTGTGCATGTAGCTCAACATGTCTTCCTTTCCTCTTTCTGTAGGGTTAGGAAAAGTCCTGGAGAGATCAGTGTGGAAATGGTGAAGGTTAGAGTTGAGGTGATCTTGATTCTGATGATATAAGGGAGGGGGTGGCCCAGCCATGAGCACCTGGCCATCCTCAGGGCTGATGTTGACAGGGCTATTTGAGGCAGGGGAAATGGAAGAACAGGGGCTGTTGGAGGCTGGATTCTGGAGAGGAGAAGGCAGCGGGGACTCATAAGGGGCTGCAGTCATCAAGCCCACCTGTGGAACCTGTGAGGGGCCATGGCTGTTTGTTTTTGAATATGGCCCTGGCAGTGACTGGCTCACTCCGAAGTACACAGGCTTGTTCCTGGATTCACACACTGTTGTATTGACAGCCTCCACTCTGTGATCAAATGGGAAAGCAGACAGGTTACTGCCGTGTTCCTTGATGGTCTCTGGCCTCCGGTTGGCGAAAGCCTCATTAGGTCTTTTGTTATGGAAGCTGTTAATACCATTGTTTTTGTGATGTTTCTTACTCTCCTGCCAATCAAAAGCTCCTATGGGAAAAGCAAGCTTCTGATTGCTCAGCTGCCTGGAAAGCTGAATTCTGTTCTGCTTAGGCATTGCTGAGGTTAGCTGTATCTGTTGCCATGCCATCCTGCTGTTGGAGGAAGGCGGTCTTTGCTCAACTCCTGGCTGGCACTGGAACTGACACTTATCATTTACAGTGGAGTAAAGTGCAGAGTTCTGATCAATGGAAGAGAAGGTCTTGTTGGCTCCTTCCCAAGTTTCTAGTAGCCTGCCATGACTTTTACTGTTGCCACCTGGGATGCTTTCCTCCAATGCCACTGATCCAACATGCATGCTGCTGACTGGGGAGCTGCTGTAAGCTTTGCTGGGAGAAAGCATTTGGGAGCTTTGGCTGTGTGCAATGTTCCTGGCATGGTGCGTGTTTCCTTGAGTCAGAATCCTCTGATTAGCAGTGCTTTCAATACTAGGACAGCTCTGTTTGTCCACTGACATTGGGGCTACACCTTCACCGTCCACTTGGTTGAAAGGACCTGGGTTGTCCGGCACAGTGCTCTTGTTCTGGTCTAGTTTGTGCAAGCTAGAGACTGAACTCTCGCTGTTGGTGGGGTGCTTGTTCCTGCCCTTATGGCAATGCAAGGAAGACTGTGCCTCGTGTGGAGGCTGCAGGTACTGTGTGTGCTGAGGAAGCTGAGGGTACGATGATCTCCCTTCAGACTGCTTGCTACTGAACTGACTATCAGTTTGTGCATTCTCCTGCCCTTCTCCCGAGGAGTGAAAGGTAAAGGAACTGTGAGCCACCGGGCCAGTTGCCAAGGAAATGTCTAAATAATCCTGGGGACGGGTGTTCTGATCGCAGGAGAAGGGTTCAGCATCTGTGTCCTGCAATGGAGGATATCCATACTGAAATGGCAAAGGCACAATGCTGGCATTCACTTTATCTCCATCTGGAAAAATAGTTAGCTTCTGTGAGGAAACTCCATAGTTAGCACCACTGAAAGATTTCTCAGGAGATTGCCAAGAAGCAGCCCTGTTTATGGGGAATTCTGGGAAGAGAAGTTGGCCGCCAGGCTGTGTGCTACTGCCGTCCCGTGGGCCGGGCTGCTGCTGTGGGGGAGTTGGGTGCTGGTGCGCAGGGGTGCCTCCTGTGGCGCTGTCTGCCTGTGAGGTATAGTTTGTGGAGGTAAGGTTAGTGGACGCCTCCTGGAAACAGCGGTTGTAGCTGAGCTCCTCCTGCTGCAGCTCAGCCTCGCGCTCTGGAATGCTGGGCACATGGAACCTGTAGCTGCCCGTGATGGGCCCGCGGCCAGTGTCCAGCTTCTTGGGCGGTGTGACTTTCTGCTGTGGGTAAGCAATCCCGATGGTGGGGTTAGCCCGATGGTTGCTTATGCTCAGCCTGTACAGCTGCTGGGGATTATTCCGCTCAGCTTTCCCGGACCTTTTGTTTTTGTCTCGACTTCTGCTCTTTCCATTGGGGGACTGGGGACTTCCTTTGCCGCCTGGCCATGTCCTGTCACTGGAGAACTTGGGCCTGTTCTGCAGGGACTTGAAGTCGATTTTGCCTGCCTGCTGGGGCCGTATCACGGCCTCTCGCTGTGTGTGCTCCTTTGCTTTGCTGGGGTCTCGCGGCTCCAGACTCCCGGCTTTGTAATTTTCAACCGACTCCTGCTTTAGTTTCACGCTGAACCTCTCAGGGAGGGACCCCTTCTCCTGCTGTTTAGAAACAGTGTCTGATTTTTTAATGGCACAAGCATGCTGAGTGTCTCCGGTCATGGTGTGGGCGTGGTGGGAGGGCGTGTCCTTAGCTGTGCTGCCCATGTCCCTGGGGGGCCACAGCAGCACCCAGAGGCATTGCAATCTTGTCACCCAATCAACAAGCTCCCGATAGGTCCTGTGATGTAGAAAGAGCTGATCTCTGTAGGGCTGTCACTGCTCCACACATCACTGCTCTGCTCCTCTTTACCGCGAGCCAGTCCTGAAAAAAAGGAGAGAGAATGTGAGGAATTTGAAGTATAAATAATTTCTTAAACATTTTGAAAAAAATGTGTTACAAATGTTTGTTGCCTATAAACTCACGTCAGTGCTCCAAGGATCAAAATACTCCCTGAAAATATGATTTATGATGAATATAAACAAAACAAATGACTAAAATAAATTCATGCCAAAAGCTGAGAGGGAAAAAAGGATGGCCAGTTATTTTCAACACAGATTATAGGAGGCAGCAAACAGGGGAGTTGACAGCAATCTTAGTACGCAACTCCTTAAACTTCCAGAAGGGGGCAGTGCTGTAACATATATGCTGCATACAACATATATCCCCTCTAATCTGGCTTTGAGGGGAAAACAACTCAGTGGCTGGAATTTGTCAGCTGTCTCAAATTTTCCAGTGAGACATTAGTCCAAATAAATCAAGTACATTTTGAATATGTAGATGAAAAATATTAAGTACTGATCCTGAGTACAAAACTCAATCAAATGAAACAATCTTATTCATTTAAAGTTGATTAATAATACAATAGCAGTACAGGACAGTTGTTGAATATAACTATGCTTTAAAATGTGTTGGCGGTCCCTTATAGCCCTAGTCAACAATTTAAACCACTTGTATGAGTCAAAACACAGTAATTATTCCTGAAGAGATTTAATATAACCTAAAAGTTTAATAAAAGGTACAAGCTTGAGAATGAGGACTTTTTCAAAGATATATGTTTGCTAGGAAAATAATTTATAGTTTTAATGATAATATAAACATAATGCAGTGAGTATTATGAATTTGGAAGTTTATGTATCAGTTTACTTTTTGTTCTGAGGTACTGAAAGTGTTAGCGGTATAACAGCACAATCTGTTAACAGCAGATCTGTGGGGGCCTGCCAAGTCAATATGATGCAACAAGTTACAACCCAAATACAAAAGTATGCAGCATAATATTCAGCAACCTGTGCAAGACTGAATTCCTTACAGTTTAAAATTATCTCCCTGCTGCTAGCTAATATTAGTGTAAGATATCACTGAAGGTCCTAGAAGGTTTTTGTGATGGTCAGAAAAGTTATGGTTTTTGTTTTTTTTTAGTTTTAACGAGTTGACATAAACATGGCACCTGCAGTAAGGTTTAAAGGTGTGGGAGTTAAAACCCGTGGTGTGGGCCAGTTTAACGAGGGAGAGACCATTACAGAAGCCCCGGGAGCGCACATTAACACTTGCACCTGGCAATGCATCTACTGCTCCTTCCCCCTGAAACACACACACACACACACACACACACACACACACACACACACACACACACACACACACACACACACACACACACACACACACACACACACACACACACACACAGTTACATATGTCCCTGCTGTTGGCATGTCAGTAAGCATGACTAAGTTTGTAGTAGGCTCCTGTCCTGGATGGCTGCAGTGTCTGCTGGTGTTCATTGTATTTCACTTGCACTTTATGTACTTTATTTAAGTCACTGAGGTTAGAGTCCAGAATCCATGTGTTCAAGGTCTAAATTGGCCTCTCATTGAAAGCAAACCACAAAACCCTACAGATACTACAGCACTCCAGCACCCTGCTACA
Source organism: Albula goreensis (assembly GCA_022829145.1). Lineage (NCBI taxonomy): Eukaryota > Metazoa > Chordata > Actinopteri > Albuliformes > Albulidae > Albula > Albula goreensis. Next base: position 28,219,797 of record CM040755.1, read on the forward strand.
GTCAGTGTAAGGCAGTCCACAGCAGAATCTTGAGCTGCTCCTTTTCCTTTTCCAAAGTAAAAGCTGACAGTCATGCTCCTACTGTCCTGTATATCCTAAAACATAACAGCATCCCCACCCCAAGCCCTCTTCCTGCAAGTGTAACCAAGGCTCTGATTAAAGTGAACTGACTACATGGGTGTGGCTGAGGAGGGAACTGGACCACTCACAGAGTAAGGCAGAACCAGGGGTGTCACCCACTTCACCAACACTCAATATAATGACTAAATAAGAGCTGTGAATAAGGCAACATTAAATTACTTTCCATCCCTCTATAAAAGCTTAGTCTTATCTCTCATTATGTTAGCCTGTAATAGCTGTGGATTGGGGTTTCCAAATCTAAATTCTTCCTTGTGCATTCAGTATGTGCTGGTGTAGAGAATCATCTGTTCTAATCCATGTCAAACGATGAAGGAGACACTTGGGTCCAACGGCTGGCCGGCTCCCGCTCTCCTGCTGCGCAGGGAGAGAAATGTGAAAGCAAAGCCTGGCTCTCTCGGGTCCACTGCTGAAATCTGTTCAGGCATTGTCAAGAGCCTACTATGATCTGATTGCACCACAAAAGTTTGTTCAGACAGCCTGCTAAGATTGGAGTCCAACACTGAAGACTTTCTCACTTTTACCCCAAACATCATCCTTGGGTCCAGCACTAAAGTTTGTTCAGGCAAAGCCAGACCCAAATATAGATTCAGACCATCGTTCAAGTTTGCTTAGAAACAGCCAGAGCCCACTATGTCTTGGGTCCATTGCTGAGGTTTGCTCAGGCAGAGCCAAAGCCCACCGTGCCTTGGGTTTATCTGTGAAATTTGTTCAGGCAAAGTCACAGCCCACCCTGACAAATTAAGTGCACACAGAGTCTGTGTTTGTTGTGACCAAATGGGCGAGATTTGCCTAAGGATGTATTTCAACAACCTCCAAAAGCTCTTTCATCTCTCACTCACTCACTCAATGATGGACAAGTGGGGTTTGGGAAAGGTAAAAATAAGAGCGTAAAATGAAATACTTTTTACCATTTTAGAGAGGGACAAGGATGAAGAAGGTCAGTTAAGGCCCAGTTAATGTGGATGAACCTAACCCCAACCCTGACCCCCAATTCCCCCGTCCCCGAACTCCCAACGGTATTCGCCAGCCCCCGTCCTGACTTGTCCGTGGTATTTGCAGAGCCCAGCTGCAGGCTGTGAGGGGAAGCTGTGCTACGGCCAGGTTTGGGGCTTTGCTGTGAAAATTCGCATCCTCTCATGAGCTACAGGGCTCTGAAAGCCCGAGTGTCTGAGTTTCCTCCGCACGAGCGGGCCCGCGGCGGGATGTGAGGTGGCCCCGGTCAGGGACCGGCGAGCCGGACGGTCAACAGGCGGGGCCATACATCATGTCCCTGTGTTTGCTGGGACGTCCTGTGGGGAGAGGACACCTCGCCCGCGTCCTCAAACAACAAAGAGACCAGTGCTGGGATCACAGACCCCTCATAGAAGTCACACTGAAGTCCAACCTGTCAGACCGCAAGGCTCGGAGAACCATTCGTCTTTGCTCCATCGTCAGCCGTACTACAAAATATGGCTTTCCCACTCTCCGCCAGTGATCTCAGTCACTGCACTTTAGATGTGCAAGTGCATACAATCGGTTGGTATTGGGGTGGTTTAACACTCCAGTACTGTTGGGTCGGGTGGGGGTTGGTATTGGATGCTGGGATTTTAAGAATATTTATAGATCGTAAAAGTTCAATAATGTTAACGAATCTCTCATCATTTGGATGGAATTCAAATGAAACAATGACTCTTGTCATCAGTATGCAATATGATAAACATCTGTCTTTACCATTCAGTTGTTTTAAAAAATAATGTTTGTATATGTATTGTGATATATATCAGTATTGACAAAAGCCCAGATAGTTGCTGTTGAATAGACTGATGTCATATCGCACTAACAGAATATTAGCACCATGATCACATGGCTTCTACATGGCTCTGAGTGTATGGAGAAAATTAAACAAGAAAAGAGAGTTGAAAACAAAAACAATGTGCAACTGAGAATGTGATCCTCTGAACTGCATACATGAATCTTTGGCTTACATGTGGCGCTTTGGGTTGTATGTAAAATCTTTGAATTACTAATGACACTTTTGATAGTATGGTTTAGATTACATTTGACGCTTTGGATTACATTTGATGCCATGGTTTACATGTGACACTTTGATTACATGTGAAGCTTTGTAATGCTTTGTAATGTATGATTGCTGGATTTGAAATCAAAAGCGCTGAGAGTAATTTACAAAAAAATCTGTCTGTTTGTTTGACAAGTCAACTAAATCAGGGTCAGTGAAAATGAAGCCCCACCCCCAGCCTCACCATTTTAGGATGCTCCCAGCACTTACTCGTCTGTCGCCATAAAACACTCAAAAAAACTGCATCCTGCACTTTCTCTCCAGCTAATTCACATTCCTGAAACCACACACACGTCCCCATGCTGCATAAGTGTGTGTGTGTGTGTGTGTGTGTATTTGTGTGTACATGTTTGGTAGGGGCAGACTGGTGTTTATCAGCCCTGGTTACATTTCTGCACTTCCACACACTGTGACTGTATGTCTTGAGTTATGCACCCAAACTGTGCTTTTCCACAATCACCAGCTGTGGTATTTCAAAACACAGACTAGAATGATTTATATTTAGTCCTTTCAGTGAGAATACACATTTGCACATAAACACACACACAAACACACACACACACACTAAAGAGTACATGCACACACATACACACACACACACACACAATCACACAGGCACACATCCGCACACACTTAAGTAAACAAACATTCATGCATGCCTACATACATATACAAAATCACACGAGGGATGGGCATGACTACTCAAAATAGAAACAGAAGTGCTGGAGCATTATAAATACAGCCTGATTCTTCCAAATCTCCAGCCAAATAAATAGGTCAATAAACAAATAAAAGATGAAAAGATTTGTTTGAACTAAACATTCACTTTCAAGAACTGCTGTTTTTTGTGGATAGACAATACAAGACTTTAATAAGAGGAAGTGCCTCTAAACCCTCTTACATTTTTATAATTTACAGTGATTGAAACTAGTGAGAGTCTGACCACTTTGGCCTGGAACAGTCAAACCAGAAATTCATTGATTGATTCACTGATTGAACTGGCACCAGCTGTGTCTCTAAAAATAACGCTGGTATGGAAGTGATTTGATAAAACAGCTGAAATGGTAGAATTCAAGATTTGCATGCTAAGCTGGCATACCACAAGGACTCCAGCTCCGTGCGCGACACCCGCTGATCTCATTTCAGTGGCGACACCACATGCAATGGAAGCCTGCAGACAGACCATTAAACCTTACAGCGGATGGAGAACATTAAATGTCTATCGCTGATTTTACCCGCACACTCACTGATGCTCAGTCAAAGAACCCCCCAAAGCTCTTCCTCAAACAATTTCTGAGCAAACACTGGCAAAAGGGTCTTGCAGGAGGTGAAATTCATGGATGACTTTGTAACTTTGTAGAGTATCCTGGGCAGGGATTTTAGACTTTAGGTTTTAGATTTTGAGGTTTAGTTTAGAATTATCATAGTAAGGTGTGTTTGAGTTATACTTACAACAGAATCCAAAGTTTGAGCTTTGAGCTTTATAGAATATAAATAGATTGGGCTTTACAGTGTGTAGAGATTGGATAGAGAGTTTACTGAGTGAGCAGCTTTAGTTTACAGATCCTGCAGAATCCTGAGTTGCAGTCTGGAGAGTTGGGGTTAAGAGGAGCAATATTTTGAGTTCAGGAGTTTTGAGATATGAGTTTCGAGAACGTAATTTAATTACAACATGCAGAGTGAGTTTTAACTGTATCAAATGTTTTAGTTTCAAGTTGGTAAAGTATGGAGTGATTAGTTTCTTTAAGTATCTTCTGTCAAGAGTTAAAAATATGGGGTTGACATGGGATTCAGTTCTCATACTTTCCAAAGGTTGGTTTTAGAGTTTGCAGTGTGGCTTTGGTGTGGGGATTTTTCTGCTGAGTGATTTTTTCTTTTTTAATCAAATCTACAAATCTGGTGGACAGACTGTCTTCTGACTTTGGTCAGTTTCTTCATTTCTGCAATTTCATTTGCTAATTTCATACAGCTGAAAAACTTCAAAGGCATTTATTTATTCTTAAGTACCTATGCAGATTATGAGATTAAGAAACACGTTACTCATTTCGCAGAGCACAAACTAGAAGTGCTGAAAGTAACTATAACTCCTTGTTCTGAGCTCTGCTATTCACATTTCTATTTCAAAAACAGACACGTAAAGTTAATTTATTTAACAACATCTTGAGAGCCGTTGCCTTGCACAAGAAAGAATGACCTCACCTGGCTATTTTTGACTTAATTGTTTCATGATTCTTATCATCTTGTGTCCATACTGAGAGACAGTGAATAGACTTATTTTGCTGAGCAGCCAAGTTAATGAGATGATTTTGCCAGGTCTCTTGCTGAGGTACCTCCCCATGACAAAACCACTTCTTCCCCTTATTTATCCATCTATTTTTATCTTATGTACCGGCATGGAAAAAGTTCCTTTTTTCCATTTTTTTTTCGTCTTTTTTTTGGAGATTTGACTCTTCACCGACTTAAGTTTTGGCAGTAGTGTTTTTTTTCCTCAATAAAGCGGAAATTGCTCACTTTTAAAGGTTTCGACATTTCAGATAACACGTACCTATCTGATTGCGCTTAAGGACACAAACAAAATATTCTCCTTCATTGAATGTCTGTGCGGTGCGTGGGGCCCCCGTAACAGGAAGAGAGAGAGACCAATTCTTTGGAAGGCCATTCCTCAAACATCTCTGCTGAATTCAGCAGCATATGAGAAAGCAATTAGGAGCGTGCACTCAGACACAAACTGGGCTCGCATGATCCACTCATGGAGGTCAATATGCTGCCACTGCCAAGGAAGATTCTGAGCGTAGCACTGGGGAGAATGGTGCTATGTGTCTTCCCTCTAATCAACCAACTAACTGGGACCCCCTTTCTTAAAAGCATGCAACAGTGCTTTAACTCTTACCAGTCCAACCTTGTTGGAGAGTTGGTGATTTATTGGTCGTTAGAGGTCATTGTTTTTGAATGCCCCAAATCTGTATAAAGGAGGGACTGGTGTTTTCAAAGCACCACACAGGTCCTCTCAATCAATATGTTGTTTCTTTTCCTATTTTTCTTTCAGAAATGTAATAATTCTCATGTTTGGGTTTATGAGGGCCCAAAACTCCAAAGCAGTTAGTTTCCGAAACACACAGGGTCTTTATCACTGTCCACGCTTAACACAAGGCAGGAATGAGCCCACTAATTCCTGTTGGAATCAGTTTCTGTTCTCTGGGCTGTGCCAAACGGGCAGTCTGAGCCCCCTTGAATTGAGGAAACCATTAAAGATTTAGACAGCGCTGCCGTTTCCCCAAGCGGAGGCTGAAGGCCTGGGGGAAGGGGCTCATCAGGCATGGGAGAGGAGATAAATGTGTTCACACTTCCATTACTGTAAATGAGCCAAGAAATTGTTTTTCACACGTACAAGCACAGGGAGTATTGTGTCAAGCCGGTCGCACCCTGAGATGGGGAAGCCCTCAGTCTTTTCAGACCCTACTGGATTCCTGGAGCCAGAATGGCCTCCATAAATCAGACAGAAGCAGGTGGTGAGGAAGAGGGAGCCCCGCCCCCACTCTCCCAGGATGCCCCTACAGTGAAGCAGCCCAGCAGACGCGGAGCTCTACAGGGAGAAAACAAGGTCAATGTTCTCATAGGTTCATCACAGTCTCAACCCGCCTGTCCAGGTGCAGCAATCAGGAGTCACCGACACAAGCCTGACAACCATATCGGCATGAAATCATAAGGACCGACAAGCAATTACGCCCTACACAACTCGCATCATGCTGCGCACCTGAAAAAATGTGAATTGAATACAGATAAAAGCACTAGCAGTGCACTTTGACTATGGCAAAATGCTAACAAGGCTCACCTGTAAAAAGACAGCACAGTGCTAACATGGAACAGTAAACCTTACACACACAACAACTCTAACACACAACGCTCTCTAATTTTGCAGTGCTCTCCAACACAGCACAACACTGCACATTTCAGACCCTACTGCATCACCACAAACATCCAAAAAACAACCACTAAAGCTTTGCTTCCAGTAGCTCATGGATACAGATCATATGCTATAGGGTAAAAATAAAATGCTTGTGTTGAAATAGAATCAAATGTTACTGTCACACCAAAATACCTTTCTGTACATATTGCATATTCTAACACATTTTGTTTTTTGAAAAGCAGTATAAATTAGTATAAATTAAGATCTTCAGCAAAAGAAATACATGTTAGGAATTTGTTTAAATTAAAATATTTTTCAGCCAGAATTTCAGTTTTCCACAGAATTAACTCCTACTTCCAGACTAACAGTTGTCAGTGAAATGTCTCCGTCCTTCAGTCAGTGTTATCTTTTGTAAAGTATACAGTGTAACGTTCAGTGTAGAAAAATCTCTGGCTCTGGTTTGGGTCAAATTAAAAATTAAATTTAGAAACTTCCAAACAGTTTGCTAGACCTCAGAGTTTTGAGTCACTGGTTTAAAAAAATCCCAAAAAGTCTGAAACTGCAGAAAGCAGTTTGGAAGTTTAATTTCCCCAATTCTTATTTAAGTCCTTCAGCCCTATGATGGGCTGTGGAAGGGGGCTGGGAAGATGTCATATTTCAGGATGTCATTTAGGAGCTCGGCTGGCCGATCCAAATGCAACACTTCGCAACATTGGAGGCTTGTTTTCGCTCTTCTAAAAAATGTGTGGTTAGCATGGCGCAGTGGGAGAGGTAAGAGGAAGGGGGGGTTATAAGTTTGGTGGGGTAGGGGTGGAAGGGGGTTTGGGGCGGAATGGAGAAGGAGGGGGGGTTAGTGTGTAATTCCAGAAGCACCCTAAACCCCCCACCCCTCAAACCCCCCTCTCGCCCAAGTCGTCTTTCATTTTTTTCCTCCAGACGTGTTTTTTTCCTTCCACTGGAGCTCTGACTGTGCTCCCATATTCATAACCACAGCATTCCGCAGCCATGATGGAATCTTGGTTTCCCAGTGTTTGAAATGGACTTTTTTCCTTTTTAACCCAGTTTCTGTGATCTGGAGCATTACTCATGTACAAGGGGAGAGGGGCACAGAGGCCGACGGGACATCAGGAGATGACAGTAAACGAACGTCAGTGCCCGGTAAAGTACTGAGCAGGTCGCAGTTTTGCAATAAAGGGTGTTTAATTCAATTACTCTTTTTTTTTTTTTTTTTTTTTTTTAAATGGAAACCTCACAGGGGCCAACAGTTTCCTTACTCAGAGGAGCTCCTCTACACAGGAATTTTCATTCAGCCAGTGTTTGCATAGAGCTGAGGATAATACAGCGCCCCCCTGAGGGATATCCTGAAATGGCAGTTTATTTAACAGTAAATTCATCAGGTTTGCCGTCATGCCACTCAGAGATCAGAGGCTGCCTCATGCTCACCGGGGCAGTCTGAGGAGGGCAAAAAGCCTCAGAAACCAAAACATTCCCGTGAAGCACAAAACAAAAGCCAGCACTGTTAGTTAGAAATCCACCACTGTTTTAATACTGTATAAATGTATCCCTTTTTCGGGAAAGCACACACTGTGAGCTGCTGTCTACCTTCGATCAGAGACATGAGCGGGCATACAGACCCACACCCTGACTCAAATAAACACACACGCACACTAATGCACACACAGTCGCACGCACACAAGCCGAGTGTGAACTTAATACTGAATACATACACAAACTGAATGTAAGTGCTGTCTTTGTGCTCAGTGCATTTCTTATAGACACTGGAGGGATGACAGGTTGATTCATGCTCAGTTGCATCTGGATTATTGCTAATTACAGAGCAGAGGCTCAGTGAGGGGTTGTTTTTACATAGTCAAAAAGAAATTTATATTCTGGTCCAGCAACATTTATGGATTCTCCAAACTAGAGCAGCAGCTGAGAGGAATGAGAGCTCTAGCATGGAGGTGCCCGGCAGGGCCTGTTTCTACTGGCTCTCTGATACCTGCGGTGGTGAGTGAGCCCCAGCATGCAGCTGCACAGCAGGGACTGTTTCTGCTGGCTCTCTGATACCTGCTGTGGTGGGTGAGTTCCAGCATGGAGCTGCACATCATAGAGTATAGTGGTAGATGAGCCCCAGCATGGAGCTGCAAAGCATAGCCTATAGTGGTGGGTGAGCCCCAGCATGGGGTTGCAGAGCATTGACTATAGCAGTAGATGAGTCCCAGCATGGAGCTGCACATCATAGACTATAGTGGTGGGAGAGCCCCAGCATGGGGTTGCAGAGCATTGACTACAGTGGTAGATGAGTCCCAGCATGGAGCTGCACATCATAGACTATAGTGGTGGGAGAGCCCCAGCATGGGGTTGCAGAGCATTGACTACAGTGGTAGATGAGTCCCAGCATGGAGCTTCACTATAGTGGTGGGAGATGATGCAGAGCATTGACTACAGTGGTAGATGAGTCCCAGCATTTACTATACCGGTAGATGAGCCCCAGCAAGGAGCTGCAGAACATAGACTGCGGTTATAGGTGAGCCTCAGGGCGCAGCAAGGCGTGCCGCTGCTGACACACTGATAGCAAAATTAGATGGTGCCTCAGCAGAGGAGATATTAAACTTCTCTGTTCCTGTGCGGTGGGCCTACACCCCTTCACCAGGGGGCTCATCAGCAGTCCTCTAGCCTCTCCAAATGGCTGGAAAAACACAAGCTGTATTATCCTAGTAGATAATGCAAGTATTTAGAAAATGTACAGAGTCATTTCAGTTTGGCATGGGCTGAAATGTAATGCTCGCTGATATAAATGTCCCTGTTTCCATTGTACTGCGCAGCCATGGAGAGCCGGGAGAATGGGAGCAATAAAACCAAGCAGATGCACTACTCAGTCCCGCAGTGTTTCTCTAACTCCTTCACTTTTTATATCTGCTATAATCACCTTCGCAGACAGGGTAAAGACAGGTCATTCTGACTGCAGAATGAGTCCAAAAAGCTGGATAGGTTCAGCCAAAGATCAGATTTTGCCTGATGGAAACAAAAAACAACAACTCCCTGATACCTGATAATAGTTTTAAAACACATAGTGCCTCATGTGGGATTCATTTGATCTTGTTTCAGTTGAACGTTTCCAGCATGTCCTCCTCAAGAAAACGATAGAAAATAAGCTCAAAGGTGTGGAGGAGAGAGTGCATGTTCTTGATTTCAATAGTGCAACATAATAATATATAATCATTGGAAGAGCAGGCAGATTGTTTGTGGACAGTCAGCAGCACTGACTGACTGGACTTGGGAGAGGAGGGGGATGAGAAAACACTTCATGGCCCCTCTGTCCAGGCTTGACCTCACGACCTCTGAGCCCATGATTAACCTTTCCTTTGACAGGGTACATAGTCGGGAGGCTTAGCAAGCAAGTAGCAACACATCTGCCTTTTTTGTTGTTGAAAGAGAGTGGAGAAAGGAAACCCTGGCTGGTAATTTGGAGTTCTAAAATAACGCAGCTGAAGGCCACGGGAGTGGCCCGTATAAACCCCCATCTGGACATGTGGGGGGTTACGACACATCACCGCTCTGCACAGTCCCATACGCCGCACGCATTTTACCCCCCAGCACAGAGCGGTAATAAGCACGGGGAGACGATGACTGTTGTGGAATAACACATCACCACGGCATGTGCGACCGGGGGAGCAGGTCATAGCCGAGATTACTCTGACCCACTTTGGTCCTTTCAAGGGGCCGCGCCGCAAATTTGGGACAAACATTAGCATGTTTACAGAATTTGGCTGAGTGACGTCCAAGGAGACAGGAGGCCAGATTGATGGGGAGGAAGTCGCACATTTCCTCCAAAGCCTGGCAACGTCTGCGGTGATGAATACTGTAGGAAACGGCTTTAAGGAACCAATTCAGGGTCACCGGCAGGTACAGAGCAGAATAATAACTTAAAGAAAAAGAGAGAAGGAGGGAAAGAGGGGGAGAGGGAGAGGGAGAGGGGTGGGTGGAAAGAATGAAAGAGAGACCACAGCTACACCATTGAACCAGACTGGCACACAAAGTCCTGCCTAACCAGATAATAGGCTTGAATTCACAATGGACTAACAGTTCAAATTAATGGGCTTTTCCTTTTTCCCTATTCTGAATGTTGCCAGATAGGGGACTTGGTGACCAACTGTGAGAAAGTAGAGCTCTGCTATAGAAGGCGGCTGAAATGGTAGAGCCAGCAGCCAAAAATGTAATGGTCTTTCACAAAACAATTCAGGCCACTTTTAATGTGCAATTATTTCTTTTTCTATAATTAAATGTTTTATTTTTATTTGTATTTATAAAAAGGGAGCAGAAGGAAAGGAGCATCAGTTTTTCTTAAAATTGTCATTCCGGTCATAAAAGCTAGTTCAGATCCTTGAATCCATGTGTGTGTGTTTGAGTGTGTATGAAAGAGAGAGAGAGTCTGTGAGAAAGGGAAGCTGTTACGTGTGTGTGAGAAAGTGGGGGGAAAGAGTGTGTGAATGAAGACAGCAGGTGAAAGAGAGTGACTGGGAGAGTCATTGAATCGGTGCACATGTGTGAAAGAAAGTGAGTGTGTGTGAGAGATGGGGGGAGATACACAGTAAGAGTTTATGAGAGAGAAAAGTGTGAGAGGAAAAAAATGAGAGTGTATATGTGTGAGAAAGATTGGAGAGTCTGTGTAGGAGAAAGAGGTAGATGAACTATAGGAAGACAGCTCTGCAATAGCACAATGCACACTTGTGCCACTAAAGCATATCGTAATCTGGGAGGAAGAGAGAGAGAGAAGGCTTCGCTAATATTTACTCTGCGTATTTCATGCCAATAAAGCAGTTCTGAATTAAAGTGGGAGAGAGAGGGAGAGGGGAAAGAGAGTATGATGATTGAGTGGGTGGGATTGAGACAAACTTAGCTATGTTGAAATAAACATTCCAACAGTTCTTGCCACCGCATTATGTAAAACAATCTCAACTGAAACTGATTTTAGAATTACCTGCCCCCCCATCCCTGCAGTGGGAGTGTGCATCAGGAAAAACCCTGTCTCCTTGTGGTTTTCCTTTCACAGATGAAAATGGAATATTTCGCTCCTGTTTTCTAACTCTGCTTTTTTTTGTACTTTCTGAAATAATATTTTCTTTTCCTGAACTGTTTTTGTGCTGTGCTGCTCCTGCTCTGATGTTGGGTTAATGAATAAGACAATCAAGGGTTGATGTGGGGGGGCGGGGCGGGGGATGGGGGGTGTGGTTTCATGCTCAGCTGCAGGTCAGTGGCGTCAGGATCTCCCCACCCAAACCAGCCTCCTAAACTTAAAAAAACACACACACCAATGCAAAAAAGCTTAACACAAGAGCCACTTATTTATTTCTTAAATTCTGTTTCAAATTGTGTTGCATGCCAAAACCAGTAGCCTCCTGGCCAACTGCTAAACGGGAATTCCGGGCACTGTGAATGTATGAGTCACTTTGTACCAGACTTTTCCCAATGTGACCCTGCCTTTAAATAGCCCTAAAGGAAATATCGCAATGACCTAATTACAACTCTGCCCTTTCTAAGTATGTCGACGCGGGCAGACGATGTGGTATTTGAGAAGCTGGCTGCACGAAAAATGTCATGCAAGAAATAAAAGTGATTGTTGTGCTCCCTCTCTTTATTGCAATTACGGTTTTGTTTTGTTGTGCCTAGCCTCTAATTTTGGAAAAAAAAAATGTGAATGTGATTTTCTCTCTCTGCTGTGTTTCACATGCTATTCCTGGACACTCTGACTCCAGGAGTGGACAAAGCCTTCAGTGCCCTACATTCGATGGCCCCTGTGCCAAGGGTGAGCCCTTCTGCCCTCTAAACTGGCACAATGTACGCCCTACATCCTATGGCCCCTGTGCAGGAACTGCTTGAGCCCTACATGCAAGTGTTCCAATGCTGGACTAAATGAACACTAGGATCTGTGCTGAAACTAAGGGCGCTGTGCACTCTGTGGTTTGTGTGCAGATGGTAGAACCCGGTCTCTGACTGCCACTCAGAGAATCAAGCGCACTCTTTTTCCCTCATATTTAAGACATTATCTGTGAGGCTATCCCCATCTATTTATTGCGTAGATGTTGTTTTCTTTCCATTACAATGCTGCATGTTAATGAGCTGGAGAATTAAGAGCAAATGAGGGGAAATGGACGGACTGTTTGGAGTGTTTAACATTCCACCCCAGTACTTTACACTAAGTGCTCTGTAGACGCCGCCTTGGTGAGAGGCAGGGATTTTACTCAAATCTTTAGAGCCCCACAGTAAAACACAGTCGGGAGATAATGGCTTTGGGCTGTCTGCTACTTGGAAATAAACTTAAAGAATGTACAGTCTCGCACCAAGATAAATTACAACACCTTCAATCCTGAGGGTCTTAGAGGAAGGAGAGGAGGAGAAATTGGCACAGTGGTGAAGGTAAAGACCCTGTGTCTCTCTCCCTCTCTCTCATTGTCAGGCTGTGCTGAAGACCATAAATCCCATTACACTTAATTTTTAGTCACAGCAGATAGAAGTGCATTACACATTCCCCTGTGCTTTAAACCTCTTTAATAGAAACTTCTTTACCCATAATCATCTCTTATTCTCTTGTACATAAAGCCCTTTATACACTGACTCTTCACCACTAATTCTCTCTCATTTTTCTTTACACTGGATCCACTCCAAAAAAACTTCTTTACCTCAAATCCTCTCTCATTCTCTGGTTTACCCCAATGTCCATTGAAAAGGAAATAAAGTCCACAGGCTGGCATTATCCATAATGCTAATGCTAACACCATCGAAAACAATAGGAGGGGACGCTTTCTTGAACTTTCCAGAAAATTCCTACATAAATGCAAAACACTACACATCAGTTTTTAAGACTGTTTGAGCACATAACATTCATTAGTTCCTGAAATATGTATAGAGCTATGCTCTCTCAATGACACACATTCATGGTGAAGCCAGTCTGCCTGACAACCCATACGTGGTTGATTGGTCAACCTCTTGAGCTAGCACTTCCTTAGCTGTCATGCTGTTCTCAGTTGATGATGTGCTTCTGATCCATATCCTCAATATAAAGAATTTCTGATCACACCCACTCCATACAGATGTATCTACCCAGAATCCTCTTGCATTCTATTCACATTAAACATCATTCAACTTCAGGACAGCAAAAATACGCTCCTGCAGATCTTGTGGATTTAGCCCAGAGACCTCTCCCATTATATGCTACAATACACTTACTTATAGCATGGGCAGGTTAAATTCTTGTTTCTGATTGGCTGGAATGGGCACATTCATTTTCAATGCAGGACATCATTGCAGTGGCTCCAACAAAAAATGTTTAATCACCATTCCAAATTAATACAGCAGCTATGTTAGCTGCTACTATGGGTAACCATCGGGTCAGGTTCATAAGAGTAAATTTAATATGGTAAACAAACATTTTATTCAAAATTTCTTATTTGTTATGCTGTTTATTATCCTTTAAAACTGTTCATTTCAACTTCTCTGTGCATGCTTGATACAATGTTACCTAGCTTTGGCAATATCTTGCGTGGTTGGGAAACACTTCGCACATCATATAAACTTTACAAAAGCAGTAAAACTGTGTGTAGAAGAATAATTATCTCTTAAAAGTTTTATCTGGCGCATATCACAAGTTTAATCTAGCAAAGCAGTTTTGTGGTTAGGGGTGCAGTAATTTATCATTTTAGAAATATTGATGTTCTAATTTAGCTAGCATTAGATGGGAGCAGGCTAATTGCTGTTTGGCCTGTTTACTGGAATGATTTATACATTCAGTTCTATTGCACCATGGGTTTGAAAGGAATCAGTTCATCTTTGGTGAATGGCTATGACTGCAGTGGGATAACAAACCCCAGAGTGTCCTGTGATAGGAAATTATTTTCACAGTGGGATCATTACCTTGGACTTTTCTTCACTTCAGTGTCATACGGTAATTTCACACAATAGCACATGTCATTGTCACCCAGAACAGACACAAGTTGTTGCTTATACTCTCTCACAGGTGAGCGGAGTAAAGGACTCATTATGAATGGGGATGGCGCATGCAGGCCTTGAAGGCACGTGTCTCTGAAAGCCTGAAGGAATGATAAAGGCTCTTTAATCATCACCAAACTGTGACCAAAGTCCTCCGATTAAAGCGGCAGCCTCCTCCACATGACGGTGTCCCCAGTGAGCTCTGGGCCGCGGGCCCTCCATGTTTACGCTACCGTCGGCTGCCTGGCGTGTCGCTGCGCACAGCCGGGGGGGTGGGGTGGGGTGGTGCTGGGGGATGGCCATGCTGAAAAGGCGCTCTGTACTGCGGGCCCAGATCACCTTACGGGACCACTTCCTGATCTTCCAGCTTCTCACAGGCGGCCCTGTGTCCACCACCCCCAAAAAAAGTGGAGGGAACGGAGCTTCGCCCTGACCCAAAGCACAGGCCCCCATTCATCTGCCCCCTTTCCCCTTTTTCAGGGGAGCTTCATTTCAGTGCAGAAATATTCACCTCGCGATCCTGCACGTCTGTGGGTAAATACACATACACACCCCCATACACACCCCCAGCTTCACAATTACCCACATCTATGGGCTGTGATCAGTGCCCAGATGGGCCATGACAGAGGATACTCTGTTTAGCACTATGATTGTGATTGAGGATTTTACTTTGGCATTACAGTGGTATTTGAAGTGTGATGTCTCACCATTATGGCCACATTTTGGGGGTGCAGTGTATTTGCATGGGGGTTGTATTTAGTTAGCAGTATTTTAGTGTGCGAGTATATGTTTAGGGTGGATCCATGCCGGCTGTATTCAGAGGAGGAGTATTTTGGGATGCTGCTTGTGTTTGGGGTTACGGCGTTTCAGTACTGTGGTTATCATCGAACCTGCACCTTCGGCATTATATTTGGGGGTACAGTGCGGTCAGAGCGTGTGTGTGGGGTTCAGGGGGGATGGTTTGCACGGCCGAGCAGGTTAGCGCGCTATTCATAAAATGCCAATGCTTTCATATGAGCCTCACCACATTAGCTGAGGTGACAGTCCCAACAGTGAGCCCTTTTTCACAGGCCTATTTTTGTAGAGGCCCAGGTCTTCTGCTCCAGGGAGCCGGGTGGTTTGGGATTCTTGGGGAAATGGCAAACAGGACCGATACCTTTAATACAAACAAACCCCAGTTCACCACTGGCCCGAGGCAGGAATAGATGTTTTCCTTCTCTCGCCTGCCTATCTGAAGGACACAGGGCAGAAAAAAAGGGGGTGGGGGTGGGGGTGCTGCAAACGTTTTCCCAACGTTTTTCATTCCTGTCCTTGTCATTCCTTCAGTCATTTGAGACGGTGTTTTTTTCCTTTGAACACATTAAAACAGCACCTGATACGGCTGGGGAAAGAAACACCGCCCCTGTGGCTCTGACCCCTGGTGTCACTCACAGAGGCATTACTGACCAACCCCCATTCATAAAAGTACTGACCAGGGCCCCGAATGACAGACACAATCCTAACCGAGCCCCTACTCCTCAACATCAGCACTGAACCCCATTCATAAAGTTGGTACTGACCAGTGCCCAAGCGAACAGATTCAGCACTAACCAAGTCTCTCTTCACAGGAACAGTAATCATTAAGTTCTTCCTCACAGATTCAGTATTGAATCAGCTTCGACACAGAGCCAGTACTGACTCATGTGCTCAATAACAACATCAGCACTGACACAGCTCTTGCCCACAAATTCAGTACTGACCAGTCCTGACTTATAGACACAGCACTGACACAGTACTCCCTAACAGATTCAGTACTGATCCAGTCTCTTCTCACAGAATTAGTACTCAACAAGTTCTTCCTCATAAAATCAGTATTGAAGCGGCCAAGTTTTACAGAGCCCGTACTGACACACTACTCACTGACAGCCTCAGTACCTACCCAGTTCTCCCTCACAGATCCAGCACTGCCTCGGCCCTGACTCATAGACACAGTACTGACCGGGTTTTTCCTCAAAGACTCAGTTCTGACCCAGTCTCCCAGAGCCTGCACTGACCCACTTCAGCAGCATTCCCAGAGAAAACAAAGAGAGCTAAAATAATCATACTGTATATCTAAGCAGCAGATGCTTGCAGCTTCCTGATAAATACAACTGAGTGCTTTGCCTGGCCCTCTGGTGCTCCTTCCACCCACGCTCCCGCCGTGAATTTGGCATGAAAGAGACGCCCCCTCAGTGCAGCGGTACGGCAGGTCACGCAGACTCACACCCCATCCTTAAGAGGGGGACCGTCTGGGTCTGCTTCCTCCTGAGGGCCTGGGGTGACGTCACGACCCGTCCTCACAGTCCAAACTGGCTCGGGGAGCGACGAGAGGCAGATCGCTTTGATAGCGTGCCCTCGAGACGACTTAAAAAGCTCTTTTTAACATGACAAAGACAAAAAACCAAGCTAGTAACAATAAATAGACACGTCTCAAGGAGTCCCAATGAAAATGTTTTTATAAATGTGTCTTCCTGTGGCGATCCTTAATGAGGCTTCTCACACAAACACACGCACACACACGCACACACACACACACACACACACACACACACACACACACACACACACACACACACACGCAACCTATGATGTATTTAAAAACACTTATTTTGTGTTTTCAGTTCTTTCCCATGACATCAGCACTGTCGGGGGCAGGGATTGCGGTGTAGATTGTTGTTATCTTAAATATAAACATATAAGTTTTGAAATGATGAGAGCCGCTTGGACACCGACAGGCCAATAATGAGAGAGCCCCTGTCTCGCAGAGCCTCCCCCTCACTGAGGGCAGTAGTGACCCCCCCCAGCGCCTCACTGACAGCTCATGGTCCCCTCTCCAGCACCAGCTCCCTGTAATCCTGTCCTCCTTCTCATGAGTCATTTTTTCCTTGCATTTTCCTATTTTTACAGCTGGAGACAACCTGATCTATCTCTCCTTCTCTCTCTCTGTTTCACACACACACACACACACACACACACACACACACACACACACACACACTCGTGCACTCATGCACAGATGCACACACAAGCGCATGCACACACAGGGATACACTTCAAGATTCAGTCACACTTCGTCTGCACAAGCCGTCCTAATGGAGAGAGATCATTTAGGGGAAGGCCATGTGCATGTGAACTATATGGTGAAGTGAGTCTGACACAGAAACAAGACAATAATCTACAGCTTACAGCTGCTGAACTTGACGACAGCATTGTGATCTGGATTCGAACCTGCAACCCCCTAGCCCAGCTCACCGATCTCTACCTTTGGCTCATCATGTGTGCTGGAATCTAAAAAAAACACACAACGGGCCTCTCACAGCTCAGATATACTGGGCCTCACTCTCTTACTCATTACCCCGACCTTTCTACACTTCCTGAACGGGAAAATCTGAGACAAAAATAAAACCTAATCTGCTATTTAGGCAAAACCAAAAACAAATGAGGAATGTTGACAATAATTTATGTGTCACTTCAGCTGAGACAATCTGCTACTCAGACCCAGAGCTGCACTGTTCAGCTACTTAAACCAGGAGCTCAAAGAAACAAACCATGGGTCCGCAATTACTTGCCTTTTCACCACTGCACTGTGTACCTAACTACTACACACTATACCTCACCACTGCACACTGCACCCCACCACTGAACACTACACCACACCACTGCACTCTGTATCTCACTACTGTACTGTACCACACCAGTGCACACTGTACCTCACTCCTGACATAATGCACCTCTGTACCTCACCAGTGCACACTGTACCTCACTACTGACATACTGTACCTCACCATTGCACACTGCACCTCTGTACCGCATTGCTGCACTTTGTACCTCACCACTGCACACTGTACCTCACTACTGTCATACTGTACCTCTGTACCTCACCACTGCACTCTGTACCGCACTGCTGCACTCTGCACCTCACCACTGCACACTGCACCTCACTGCTGACATACTGTACCTCACTGCACTCTGTACCTCACTGCTGACATACTGTACCTCACCACTGCACACTGTACCTCTGTACCACACCGCTTCACTCTGCACTTCACCACTGCACACTGTACCTCACCACTCCACTCTGTACCTCACCACTGCACTCTGTACCTCACCACTCCACTCTGTACCTCACCACTCCACTCTGTACCTCACCACTCCACTCTGTACCTCACCACTGCACTCTGTACCTCACCACTGCATACTGTACCTCACCACTGCACTCTGTACCTCACTGCTGCATACTGTACCTCACCACTGCACTCTGTACCTCACCACTGCATTCTGTACCTCACCACTGCATACTGTACCTCACCACTCCACTCTGTACCTCACCACTGCACTCTGTACCTCACCACTGCATTCTGTACCTCACCACTCCACACTGTACCTCACCACTGCATACTGTACCTCACCACTGCACTCTGTACCTTGCCACTGAAATACTGTAATTCAAACTGAAAACAGCTACTTGAGAATTGATTAACATATGAATTAACATGGTTGGTAAGCCTCCTACTAATATGTGAAATGAGGGCCTTCTAAACAATTTCAGTCCTGTGCTCTTACTCTAGCTCAAAAGCACATCTTTCATTAATAAAATGACAGGACACACTCATTTTCTCTGGTCAGAACAGCTGGGGACAGCCTTACATGTCTATATAGCAACCATTTTCAGATGTCTGAAACTGAGCAGTCCCGTTTCTTTGTAGGGGAGCAGGTTTACCTGTCCATGGATGATCTCAGATAGATCATAACCCTTGAAGCAGAATCTCCCACTGACAATGTGGTGTGGGAAGGTAGAGCACCCTTTAACTCACTCTGTCAGGGTGCTGTGACAGCAGCTTTAAATCCATTAAAAAAAGAAGAAAAAAAATTGTATGCGGGGGGGCCCTTTTACAACATGTGCTCTTGTGAGAATGGCTCACGTGTTCCAAAATTCCATGCAAAATAAATAATGCACTCAACTGCAGGGGAAGGGAAACTTTGGATTTATGGAGAAGTAATCCTTGAAATTGTTCCAGCCAAAAAACAAAAAAAAAAAAAAAAACACTGAAAAAGTTCTCTTCCTCTTCACAATTTATCTTTGGTTAGCATCTTCAGCACATCATACAGAATGTTCTACAATCTCTCGCGTCCTCTTTTTGCAGTTTTCCTGCAGGTTCTGCAGTTTGAGAAAGGGTGATAATTAACATGAAATATAAGCTCATAAACTCTTGAGAGGCTTTGAACCACCTCTGAGGAGGTAAAATGACATATCCCTCATGGGTTTTAAAAGGTCAATGAAATGTTACTGTAGAAAGAAAAATGTGTTGTAGAGGACATTTTATCTTGGAAAAAACAAAAACCTCCACAGACGGGACAAAGTCATCTTACTCAGACTGGAAAAACAAACGAAGCAACCGTTTTGCCAGTTTGGTTGAATATACTTCCTCTGAGCGAAGGAGAACAACACACACTGCAGTCCATACAGTGGCAACACACTGCGAGTATGAGAGAATGCAGTCTAAACTGTTAAGAGAGGAGACATACAGTTCTCTGCACTGTGTGCGAAAGAACACTGTGCTCTCTAGACTGTAAGTGAAGGGGAACCCTGTATTTTACTATACTATCGGTGAGGGCTACCACTCTGCACTTGATATAAATAGTGGCGGTGCAGTAGGATGACAGTGTGGCTGGCAGAACGTGCAGCTGGTGGTCCAGGGGACTGAGGCCCTGAGGTAGTTCATCAGGTCTGCTCCACAGTGACTGCATGCTTAGAAAAGGCTACGCTGATGTACCATTGGGCACCTTCTGTGCAACACTGCAGCAAACCCACAGTGCCAATGAAAGAATGCATACATACACACCCACTCATTAAACATTAAAATATAAGAATCACACATAAATACGTTCACACACACACACATGCTCCTTCACACTGGCACACACTCATATACGCACATTGACAGACGCACACTGACTCACGTGCACCGAGACAAGTGCAGACTCATGCTCTCCCTCTCTCTCACACACACACTCCTACGCATACACAGTCACACAAAGACACATCACTCCCCCCTCTTTTGCGCACGCACTCAAACAGACACACTCCACCTACACTTGCCACAACTAGGGATGCAATTTACAGGAGAACAACCACAAAAAAGAGTCTGCTTTTAAATTATGTCTGAAATCCCTCGTCTGTCTGCAGTGAGGCACAGAGTCTGTGCTCCTAATGTGAGGTACAAGGCTGACAAAACGGGGGCATCAAACTTGACTAAAGGTCACTGTACTGTATTATTGGTCCTCATAAATGTCACTGTACTATACTCCTGAGAGCAATAAAGGTAACTAAACTCTTGTCACAAGGCAGTAAAGGTGTCTGTAGTATACCAGGCATGATGACTGTACTATAATTCCAAAGGAGTAGTCTATACATCTGATGCAGTAATGATGACCAATCTATTCTCTTAAGGGGATAATGGTGATTTTACTCCACAGTTGAATTTGTAAATGTTACTGTATTATAATGTTTACAGGAGTACAGGTGACTGTACTATACTCAATACAGGAGTAATGCTTACCCCACGATACCTCTTTTGCTCTTGCTAGCTGTTAGACATGACCTATTGTTCTGCCCATGTTACTTTGGTATCAGTAACTGCTAGTATTTACTAGCACATGAGACACAGGAGTACTGGCACTAACAATTCATTTAATAGCAAGACTACAGGGACCTGATTTTACAGCAAGCTTGAGAAACAAAGAAAGCCTATCCAGTAGTTTTCCCTGGTTCCTGCATCAGCTAAGGCTAATGAAATGTCATTGTTACAAAGCTGGTTAAATACATCTCAGAGGGAAAGAATGAAAAATATATTTTAGCAATTAAGTACAGCACTATTAAGTCTCTGAAACACATATTAACAATGGTGAATTAAGGCCACTTCAATGTATCACTCTGAGGCAAGCTGAAAGGGTATACCACTGCAATAAACTCAGTGAACAAGAACTATTGGTCACAGTTAAACCAAATAAAATAGTCTTGTTAAATATGCGAAAACTATATATGGAAATGTTTGTATGTGTATGTGCAGGTGCGTATGTGTTTATATGTATGAGAGTGAGTGTGTCTGCGTAAGTGTATCCATATGTATATGTTTGTATACATATGTGCGGTACACAATGTTTGGGTGTGTCAGTGTGTGTGTGTGTATTCATAGGACTAATGGTGAGATTCACAATGTGTGTGTGTGTGTGTGTGTGTACGTGATTAGTTTCTCCACAGTGCAGTATTTTCTTTGGTGCCCAGCGGTAGGTGTGGAGAGATGACGTTCCTGCTGTCCTCACTGAAAGGAGCTGCTGTTTTGAGAACGGAACAAACTGACAGTCTGGGACTGTGAGCTAGGAAGCAGACGCCGCTGTCTGTGGCTCAGCTCTATGCGCCATCCTCTCTCTCTCTTTCTCTCTTTTTCTCTCCCTGGCTGACAATCGCCCGTTTCGGGACTCCACACAGCTCAAGGTGGAAGTTATCCTCTTCATCCATACATGATAGAACACAGTGTCTTCCTCTGCTAGCAGAGATACAGGTTCATCTGGACAAAGGGTGTCAAACTCAAGGCCACAGCATCAGCTGGATTTTGTGGATCTCTTTCAATCAGCGAGCTAATTTCAGCCTTGGACATAAAGTGTGTGAAGTATTTATCCAGTCATTACTTAAGAGCTAACCGGCAGATGTTGCAGCCTTTCTGGACTGGTGCCTAACACCCATACCCTGGACACTCAGTATCCAACCCCACACCCCCACAAACTCCCCCTTACTTCCCCCACCCACGCAACCCCTCACCCCCCCAGATTTTGCCGTCAGGCTGCGTGTGCGTTCTGTGTCTGTAAACACGCGGCGCGGCCCTACTCCAGGCTGTCAGGAGACGAGCCCACAGGAACGCGACGCTAATTCATAATTACATCCCTGCAGCTCTCAGACATGACATTCTCTGCTGTATAACTACCCGGCTCCCTCACCCAAACAGGCCGCTGTTACACAAGTGTGTTAAAAAAGCAATAAATCAAGTAGCCTTGCTGCGTTTGTGTGAGTGTGTCTGTGTGTGAGTGCGTGTGTGTGTGTGTGTGTGTGTGTGTGTGTGTGTGTGTGTGTGTGTGTGTGTGTAAAATGGTACAAACTGCTTGGCTCGTCTGCATGAGCTTGAGCCAGGCCTGTACAGCTCAGCATCTTAGTAATCAAACCCTCTCTGCCCCCGCCCCACACCGCCCCCCCGCAGCTCTTTTTTACAACATACTTCATCATCGGAACTCCTTCAACAATTCCCCACCGCTTACGCAACGTACCTCCTGACTGTGTCCAGACGGCCCCCCCTCCCCCCATTCCTCGCCCACTGCAGGAGAGAGACGGACACGCGGCGGTGTGGATTTTACTAGGCTGGCTGTAACTGACCCTGACGTGCACCTCAGATCAGTGGCCATAGACACTCGCTCATGGTGGACACAGTCATTCACCCAGGATCCCACAGCAGAGGTGAATTCATTCATCTGCAACAGGACAGCACGGACGTGTCCATTCACCCGCTGCATTAAACCGTTAGGCGCACTCCTTCACCCACAATACTAACACAGACAGACATGTCCACTGACCTACAACAGTACAGACACGTTCACTCTCACGCAGACGGCAACATTAAATATACATTCACAGGCAACACAACAACAGACATTTGTTCGCCAACAGAAATTTCGGCCAAGAAAATCATTCACACACGATACTGAAGCATAGACACATTCATTCACCTAAGAAGAGAGAAGTCAATCACCCTCAGCTTTAGAACAGATATAGTCATTCACCAGTAGCACTACAGCATAGCAACAACCATTTATTCACATAGAAAATGACAGCAAAGAACCTCATTTATCTACTAACATTACAGTAGTTTCATAACCATTTACTTGCAACAGTCCATCATCAACTCATATATTTGCCAGCAATATTGTAAGAGGCAATCATTTACCCACAACAGTACTGCATACACACATTCACTCACTTTCAATATTACAGTAACAAAGGGACATTGATTCAGTAATAAGGCCATATTTCCATTCCTGAATTAAACATGGTTCCCCCCAAGCAGGAGCAAACCCATCTGGAGCTAAATGCCCCACAGGTCAGCTGTCCAGGCAGGTTTCAGCCCCATGGTATTAACGAATGAGGAGCAGACACTACCACAGGTATGCTTCCCTGGGACCGATCAGAGCGGAATAGCTGACAGGAAGCAGAGAAGCCCTCCCTGCTAAGGATGAAGGCGCGCGTGCGAGAGTCTGACAGCCTGCCAGCACGCATTACCAGGGACTGCAGAATTTCTGCGGAATCACTCCCTAATTTTTACAGTCGTTTAACGCCTGGCTCGGTCACGGCATTAAGTAACAACGCTGCTCTGATGTTAGCCTGAAGGCAGCAATGTTAAAGCTCTTGTTTACAGAGAAAGCACAGGGACCAATTTATTAAGGAAAAATACTAAAAATAAAAAAAAAAAAAAAAAAAAAAAAAACGGGGCTGTATTTCCTTTATTTTGTTATTTTATTTAATTTAGTTAAAGGTGGTTATTTTCAATCACGGAATGGGTATTTTCAAGTGTCATCACCTTGTGATGTATGTCTGTGGAGTGGAGACCTATCTGGTTTTTGGAATCTTAGACAGCCACTCACTATTCTTGGATTGCGGAAACTGATGCAGAGGTGCACGAAGAAGGGAATAGGAGCTGTGCCGTTCTGTTCCCAATGCAGTGTGATTTATACTTTGAGAAGTAATTTCCAAGCAGTTCAGAATATGACTGTGTCACATAAAATACATTTGAAAGAAATAAGCAAGCAGGAATTCGTCAAAATAATGGGCTTTTTTTCTGACCATTGTGCCATCATGTTGAACCATGAAAACACAGGAATTTACTCAATACTAAAAATAAAAGCATACACTTAAAAGACTCTGAATTGGCTCTGTCAGAAAATGCTCCCTACCCAAGCCCAGGTGTAGCTCTGTAGGTCTGAATTTGCTAGATCAAGAATGGATAATGACATCACCCAACTGTGACCGGGAGCTCATAATAATGGGGCCCAATTTGATTCATCTCAGCAAGGTGGAATGAGCATAATTTGGCTGGGGTCTTCAGGTCAAGGCTGTGTATGCGCTCCTAACTCCTTTGTTGTTGCATTCTGGGAAGGGTTTGCTTGCTGGCTCGTTGGTGACTATATTCCAGGTTGGCACTGCATTGCCGGAGCGTCACATAGCTCAGTCCCAAAATGTAAGACAAAGAGTGGAAAACAAAGACAAGGCACGAGGAGACTTAGACCCACATGGTTTAACAATCAGGATGTGTGCTGAAGCCTCAGGGGGAAGTTTGCACTCACTTGTGGGCCTGAAAGTATATAGCAGTGTGTTTGGTCTCTGTGCCCATGGACACAAAATATCTGCTTTGAGCTTCCAAACTGGGAAGAGACAGAAGGGAGGGAGTGAGTGAGAGAAAGAATCAAAGAAAGGAAGGGAATGAGAGAGACGGACAGAGACAGAGGTGAGGCCCAGTGTGACAGCACCTGAGAACTGGACACGTTCCAGGATTTCACCTCAAACCACAGAGTGTAGGTACGCATCAGCTGTGAATTATAGCAGATTAACTACAACACACTTTCCTGAGGAATTTAGACACCCGCTCTACACCAATCCCACAGGAAGCTAAAATACTGTCTGTGCTGGTCCCAGAACAGCCTGGATTCTAAAATACTGCTCTAGAACAGCTGGGAATCTAAAATACTGCTTGAAGATCCCCCAACTGCAGAGACTCTAAAATACTGCTCGTACTGGTTCCAGAACACCCCGGCATCTGCAACACCTTTCTCGTCCCGCTGAGAGGCCACTCAAGAGACATCTCAGCTGAACACAATGGACTGAAGTAACTCTGTCATCGCTCCTGAGGATAAAGCAACATATGCTAAGAATGCACTGACCCGGAAACAATTCTCAAATAAGTTGGAAAAAAAAAAACAAAGTCTGATGAACAGATGGCAGGGGTCAGCCACATGACATGTACTGATGTTGCCTGAAAATTCCCACCAACAGGAAGAATATTTGCTGTCCGTCCTGCTCTGGGTGAGGTGAGGAAGTAAACCCAGGTGGACACAGCAGGCAAAGGAAGGGCTCCTTTGTGGAGAAGCCACCAGCAGGCCACAGGAGGCCGTCCGCTTCACTCACACCGAAAGGAAACATGAGAAACCCGGATGTGCTGTATGCTAATTAGCCGCTTTAGCTTTGCCACCTAACCCCTCTGTTCTGGCTGATGGCCTAAAACCCCTCGCTATTAAATCACAAGTGCGAACAGGGAGCATAACACTGCTGAACTGATCCTGGAGCAGGTTAGATCAGGTTCCGCCCCACTCCTCCTGTATCCAGGTGTAATGCCCTGGCTGCTTCAGCGCTAAGCTCCTGAAAAACTTTAAGCCCTGAATGAAAGTGTCATGTTCCGAGGGGTGTTTAAGGGCCAGGAGACGATCTTCTCTTCAGGCTTCCTTTGTTGGGTGAAAGGCAGACTGAAAGCCGCTGACACGGATGACTTGGGTTTATTTTTCCAGGGTTTCAGCAGGAAAATCCATCTTGCTCCAGGGGCCTGGATCACTCCCGTTGTTCTACCTGCAAGCTCCTGCTTCTCAAAAGGAAAAGGCGCTTTTTTTAAATTCAGGTTCACGGCCCTGCAAGTGAGCTGGAGTCGCCTTTTTCCATTAATCAACTAGTTTAACACGTCTGTACACTCACATCATCGCTTGTTTGTCATTGTGGCTCAATGCCCACCCCCCACTCCCCAAGGACTACATGCTATAAGTAAGCCATTGTTTCTCACACTTCTGAATAAAATGACTAAATGATCAAGTTTTAAGTTAAAAACAGAAATTCTAACACATACATACATTATATTTTGCTGTCACAGAGTGAGCAACTCCAGTACAGTGTATAAATATAATTTATTCTCTAATTTATTGTAATTCATCTTCACACTGTAACCGCCAGAGTACCCATGGGCTTTTCCTTATTGAAAAATACAGTCAGCCAGTCAATAAGTAATGATTATGTGCATAAACTCATTATGAGGTGTAATGTGATGATGTTGTAAATATATGCAGTGGCGTTATGTAATGCAGGGGGAATCAGTGGGATCTGGACCATTCTGAATTCCAGGCTTCCAGGATCAACAATCTTATGATAATGCTGCTGACAAGAGATGATTTAATACTGTGCTAACATGTAGCGGGACACCGTTTTCAGGGCTATAGAAACACTGCACAACCTAAAACAACACTTCGGGAAGGAACACCTGCAGCGTACGGTGAGGAGTATGACTGCATTCATTCTGCCAGGCTGCAGGACTCCCAGTGGCAACGGTGGCTGCTTGCAGTTAAAACCCAGGTAAAATCATCCCAGCAACATATCTATGCCTCCACGACACTGTGGCTACAGAGACAGACAGACTGAGCCTACAGAAAGAAACACTAAGCATAGAGTGAGAGGCATACTGGGACAAGACAGACACATGTTGGAACTGAGGTGGGACACATCGATAAAAGAGACAGACATGAAAAAGATGAACCTAGATGAACAAGGCAATGGGGACAAACTGAGCCAACAGAGAGAGACACAAAGAATAAAGCAAGAGGCACACTGTGACAAGACAGAAGCCTACTGGAACTGGAGAGGGACACATAGACAAAAGAGACTGACAGGACACAGATTTTTTACATTAAAGGCATTTGTTAGATGCTCTTTTCCAGAGCGACTTACAAGGCAAAGTGCATATGAGTGGTGGTGCAAAGATAACCCTAGAGAGTGGTAAAGTTCCAAGTGCCAAAGGTGACAGAATAGATCAGGACTCCCCCAAAGACTATCTAAGGAGAAAACTAACAACCACAACCAAGGTTGAAAACAAATCACATAGAGACACACTGAGATAACAGTGAGATACACTGAGACAACAGATACACAGTGATGCTAAACTACTACTACTGATACTAAAAAGACCATGTTAAACCATTGTTAACTGCACCTCCAGTCATTTTTCATTTTTATTGGGGCCATCGGCGGTGACAACGATCCTAATCTTGAAGAGAATTTTTCAGCGATTGGACTGACGAATTCTCTTCGATTGGCTGTATCACCATTGTTATCGATGGTGATACAGCCGATAACAATGCAGAGAGAGAGCTCTCTCCAGTTCCTTTTGTGGTGCTGCAGCTCCAGAAAACTGGATTCTGTTTAGGGCTCCAAACCAGCAGGCACAATGTCAACCCCTCAGCAAACGGCCTCGTTTGAACCACAAACAGCAAACAGAGCCCCGGCAAACATCATTGTTGGAACCCCCACAGTCTGTCAATAGCGCCACAGCAACAGCTGCTGCCGGGGATCACCTGAGCAGACTGAGGAGGGCGAATCAGGTCACACAACGCCTGCCATCTTCCTGAAAAGCAACGTTTTTTTAACATCAGCTTTGACTGTTTTTCAAATGGTCACAGTCCGTGGAATTCCTCTGGATGACAGCGTAAATATGCAAACGCTTTGCAATCTGTTGAGTTAGAATGAAACAGAGTGCAGATAAACACACAGAAGCAGCAGAGAGCAGAAGCACCACAGTCTCTTCCTGTGTACACCAGTCCGTCCTCTCACAGTTTACCCCATTCTTCCAGAGGAACCCCCAATCTCACTTCGTTGCCCCCAGCCTTTCTGAGGCACCCACATTTTCACTCAGTCTCTCCAAGTTTCCCCCAGTCTTTTCCTCCCTCCATCTTTCAGAGGCACCCCCAGTCTCACTCAGTGCCTCCGAGTCTCTCTAATTCACCCATAATCTCTCCTCTCTAGTCTCTCTGCTCCTTTTCAGTCTCCTCTAGCCTATCCTTTTCCAAACCCTTTCCACCAGTCTCGTCCACTTTTTCCCAGTCTTTCCGCTCTCTGCCTCGACCAGTCTCACCCTGTGTGCCCCCCTGCTGTTTCCCTCCACAGGAAGGAGCAGGGATGGGGGGCACATCTTTCACTAAGGATCCCCTGGAGCTCCAAACCAAAACAGTTCCCTCAACCCCCTGCCAGACGAGCTCCCATACAGCATCCCACTGGTCACAGATAATCCGTCAGTCTCACCTCTGTGTGGCAGACGGCTATGAGTGAATCCATTGTGTCCTGAATTTGTGTTCTGTGTGTGTTCTGACCACTGTGTGTCTTCTGAGTGTGGTCTAATTTACGTGGGTGTTTTGAGTGTGTCATCTGACCATACCGTGCTTATTCCCTGTGTGTCCTGAGCACGCTCGCAGTGTTGTGTTGCGTTCTCTTAAAGACAAAAAAAAAAAAAAGAGATTTAAAGAATTAAGTGCAAGGGGTTTCTTTTCCTGTGTGTCATGTGTTTCACATTAGCAGTGAGCTGAACCTGCTCTCTGTCAAGGGGAACCACAGCCCCTAAATACCATTTATTACACTTCCAAAGATACACAGTCCTTCTGAGACACCAGGAAATGCCCCTGCTCTGTGTGTGTGTGTGTGTGTGTGTGTGTGTGTGTGTGTGTGTGTGTGTGTGTGTGTGTGTGTGTGTGTGTGTGTGTGCGTGTGTGTGTGTGTGTGCGCGTGTCTGTAGGAGGGGCGGTGATACAGAAGGAGGGTTGGCATAGTAGCCAAGAAATTGGGTGATACAACCAGAGGGTTGTATGTTCAAAGCCCAGTCTGTTGCTACTGCTACTCCATGCAAGGTACTTAATCTGAATTTCTTAAACAAATATCCAGCGGTATAAATGTAAACTGACCATTTTAACTTGGATAAACACATCTGGTAAGCCAATAAAAGTAATAAGATGTGTGGGGGACTCCTCAGATAAATTCTGAAAGGTCTTGCAACTAAACACACTTCAACACCTTACACACTTTACTGACAGTCTCTTACACATAATCAACACCTACTGTTCTACACACAGCACAAATGCAGTATAATTTGATAAAAACTACATTGCGGTATTCACATATATTCTTTTCCTCTTACTCTTTCAGTCCTGCTCCATTCAGTATGCTCTGCTAAGTTCATTCCTGCAGTGCTGGGGGAAGGGGGGTGCTCTTTGCTGGGGCAGAGAAGGTTTGTGTTTTTTGAATTAGCTCAGGCTACTGTACGCCATGCAGCAGAGCATTTGGGAAAGCGTAATTCTCAGGGCTCGGCAGTAGCTAATGGAAAGTCACTTAGGGCTCTGAAAGGCACATATACCTATATTTCCAGGCAGGGTTTTGGAAAAGCCCATTATGCAAAAGTCTGGCTGCTTGTTTGCATGGGTTAGAGGGAAAGAAAAACAGATTTAAATAATAAGAAACAAGAGTCGCTGTTGACCTTAGAGTACTTCCAGAGAGCGTGAATCTGGGCAGTATGGCTGTGAGACAGCATGGGGGGGAGAGAGGGAAGGGGGACACAGAATAACAGTGTGGGTTAAAAGATTCCATTGGATTCTGTTAATAAGTGGGCTGGTCTAGTAGCTGAGGAGTTTTGACTCAGCCAGGTCAGGGACAGCAAACTCCTTTTTAAACTCATGTCATTTAAATTCACTGTGGAGCAAAGCAGCCCTGTGCCCAATCCATGTTTATAAAGGACACTCCTGTTCCTAATCTGTGTTTATAGATGAGAGAACTGTCCCCAGACCATGCTTAAAAAGGACACTTCTGTCCCAAATTTTTGTTTACAAAAGACACAACTGTCCCCAGTCCATGTTTATTAAAGGATAACTTTGTCCCAAATCTGTGTTTATAAACGTCAGAACTGTTCTCAGTCCATGTTTATAAAGGACACCTCTGTCCCTAATTTCTGTTTATAAAAGACAAAAATGTCCCCTGTCCATGTTTATAAAGGACACTTCCATCTCTAATCTGTGTTTATAAAGGACAGCCCCGTCCCTAATCTATACTTATAAAGGACAGTGTTGTCTTCAATCAGTGTTAGTAAAGGACAGCCCTGTCTCTAGTACATATTTATTCAGAGAAACCCTGCCCTACTCAGTGTTAATAAAGAACAGGCCTGTCCCTAATCCAAGATTATAAAGGACAGCTCTATCCTCAGTCCAACCGATGTTGTCACTACAACTGACCCCCCTCTGACCCCCAGAGAAACCCACCATTATGACTCCCACTCTCACAAACTCAGCTGCTTCCTCTCTCAGGCAGATATGCAAATGCGTATATTCATAAGCGGTATCCACAATAATTCCAGATGGGAAACACACACACTCAGACACACACACACACACACACCTCACCTCCAAAAAGTGTGAATTGTCCAAATACCTCTCAGATTAAAACCACAGCACACAAGCATGCACACACATACACATACACACGCACGCCCATCCCCAGTCCCTGAGCAGATCACAAGCTCACAAACACATCTCATAACTGCCCACATTAACTCTCAGAGTCCCTCAAACAGCAGCTGAAGTAAATGCCAGCCTCCTGTCACAGCTTTGATAAAAAAATATTGCCAGTATTTGGAACTGTTAGACCTGGGAATTAAGGAAGAGAGAGTATAGTCAAGGGGTGGGGTGAGCAGGGTGGGGGGGTGGTTGGGTTGGGGGGTTGTGTATGCAGGGGGTTGGGGGATATGGGGGGGCAACAACAAGGGACAGCAAACAAAGAAAGAAGACAATACGGCAGAAAGAGAGAAGAGGAGATGGAGAAGTCAGGCCCTTACCTCAGGAGAAGCAGCTGACGGCCAACGTGAGGGGAAAGCCTCATATCTGACTGTGTTTATCTGTGAGGAATGTGGCGTGGTGGAGAGCACTGCAGCTGCAGCCAGGCCGTACGCTCAGCGTCTCTAAACTGGGGATGAAAAGAGAAGTCTTCATTACCAGCCCAGGACACGCCCCCTTCCACACACCCAGCCAGTAGCGCGCTCCCATTTAGATTGGCAGGCACAGACAGCCCCGGCCAAGGAGAAAGTGATTTATCTGCCAAAGAAAACCTCCAGCCCTACAGCATGCCAACAGTGTGCAACGTGGAGGAGGAAGCTGGAACTGCAGACAGAGAGAGAGGGAGAGGGAGAGACAGAGAGGGGGGGGAGGGAGAGTGAGAGAGAGGGAGAGAGAGGGGGAGAGGGAGAGTGAGAGAGAGAGGGAGACAGAGAGAGATAAGAAGGAGAGGAGAGGGTGAGCAAGAGAGAGAGGAAGAAAAGGAGAGAGTGAGAGAAGGAGATGGGGAGGAAGGGGGGGGAAAGAAGGAGAGGTAGTGCAAAAGTGAGACAGAGAGGGAGGCAGAGCCTGTGACAGAGTGGGAGAAGTCAAAAAAAAGAGAAGAAAATGAGGACGGGACAAAAGAGGAGATAGGACATGCAGAAGTGGAGAGTAGCAGAACTGTGGAACGGCAGCTGGAGTGTTTGTGGAAACTGTTTACCTGCTGCCATGTCAATTACCATGTGGAGAGAAACAGAGCAGGAAGGGGGGAGGGGGTGCAGAGAGGGAAGGAAGAAGGGACAGTGAGAAAGAGAAGGAAAGAAAGAGTTAAGGAAAGTGAGAAAAAAGATAAAGAATGGAGAGAAGGAGGGGAGAGAGAGATGGGAGTGGAATATCATTGTGAGGATGGAAGAGGATCCTAATAAAAGGAAAAAGGGATGGAGAAAAGGAGGAAAAATCTCTTTTTTATCAGGCTGTTCGG
The DNA here is from genome assembly GCA_022829145.1 of Albula goreensis. Lineage (NCBI taxonomy): Eukaryota > Metazoa > Chordata > Actinopteri > Albuliformes > Albulidae > Albula > Albula goreensis. The sequence goes on from CM040755.1 coordinate 28,251,582, forward strand.
AAGGCAGCACAGAAACTGCAGATGGGACAAGCTGTCCTGGGGCTGGAGTGGAAAAGCAGTGTCCATTTTGCATTCCTCCAGCCACCCATCGTCTTCTCCTATCCTCTACTGACCAGCCCCTGGTGGGCTGTGCTAAACCTGTCCAGCACGTTACCCCTCTCCCTCCATCCATTAGACTGCAGGGGAGAGGGCACAGTACCCAGCTGGGGGTGAGCGTACCCCGGCCATCTCAAGCTCCCTCCTACTCGGAGGGGCACCAATGCCTACAGGTTTTTTTGTGGTTTCCTTTCAATCAGCAGCTAATTTAGGCCTTGAAAACGAGATGTGTCAAGTCCTAAGATGATCAATGGGTTTAATTAAGCACTGAAACAAACCAAACCAAAACCCAGCATACACATTGAGGGCTTGAAGGACCACAGTTCAAGAGATGCCATAGGGTACAGCAAATGGGGGGTGGGGGTGCTATTTGGTAATATATGATGTGGGGTTCCATGATTCATGTGACCAACTTCAGACCTTTTCAAAGCTGAAGTGATGAGTAATCCCTAAGAATCGTTGACAGCAAAACAAAATACAGAATAACAATCTCTGAAGTCCTTCGCAGCACAACAGTAAAGAGCTTGCAGACCGGCACTCAAACTTTATCGCCTGGGTCCTTTGGAACATACGCAGCTTTACAGCTGTGCTCAATGGAAATGAAACATCATATGAGAAGCAAGCCTCCTGTATTTAGAGATGCCTAACTTCACAAGGCCTCAGTGTCATCCCAGCCATTTTATCTTGAAATCTAAACAAGGAAACAAAACTTTAATGCGTGAGCTGCTGCAATAAATTTGTGTTATGTTTATAGCGCATGAACCAAAGTGATAGGAATGCAGCAAATTCACAAGATAACACAGTCTGAAAAATAAGAAGCTGTCTCTGTTTTTGTCAACTTAGCATCCAACAAAAACATACAGGAAGAAGGATGCTGCCACTGCAGTACTGCTGTCCACCACTGGGGGTCCTCAGCATCAATCTGCATCATTCCAACAGAACTGCTGCATGCACTTGGATAAATTCTAGATGCTAGCAGTTTGCCACCTCCACTTAAGTGTAAAGGTTTTTCTTCATTTTACTCCCAGAACAGGTCTCATCCAGGAAATAGTTTACGCCAAACAATGATTTTAAGTGGAAACCGGTCTAAACATGTTCAACTGGTTGAGTCCAAAATATGTTCCACAATAAAAATTACTGAATGAAATATCAGTTATCATACTCTGATACTCTGCATGAATTGATTGACTTCCACTGTTTACACTTAATTAGTCTTAATAATGACCAATTTATACAGTTGTTTTTCTTGAAATACAAGTTTCAGTTTCACTTGCATGAAAAGTAACTGAATTAGAATCTCAACCTAAAATCCTTGTCACCGTATTTGAATCAGGACTGGCACACGAGACAGCCATGACAGTTATACCAGGTCAGGCACTATGGAAATTAAAATAGGATTCTGTCTTTGCACTTATGAACACTAAAGAAATTCACCTGCAAAATCTTGCAATATATAATTATGAAGGCACATGTACATGGACGCACAGACAGACTCACCCAGCGGTAACAGTGACAGAAAGTGTACCAACTGTCAGGATCAGGTCAGTCCAGGTCATGTTGCTTCTGGCACTCACTAAAGGGCAGTATAAGGCACAACCCCCCCTTAACTGTGTAGCAGAAGAAGCGGTCCCCCTCCACGGAGCAGCAGTATAAAATGTCCCCTGTCACTGTGTGGTAGTACAGAGCATCATCCAAACCAGCCCTTAAACCTCACGACAGTTCCTAACATTTACATGTGCAGGTTCACCTACAACCCCCGCCAAATTCAGGAATGCTCCTGACCTAAGGGATCAAATGTTTTAGAGTGCTTAGGGGCTAGTTATACCCTTGAATACCCAGTTCAACGGAGTGAAACTCTGCAAACTTGGGAGTGAAATGGTTACCCAAGGTGTTTGACAGTGGCTGCATGAAATGAAAGTTCTGATTTATCTTAGTCTCACACACCTCAGAGCTGCTCTGCTATAATGTGTGATCAGGAAGAATATGGCAGAGGTGAACATAAGGTGTTTTCTTATTAAATGAAAAACACTCACGTTTGATAATGCATTTTCTCATTTTGATCCCCAAGTCACTCCTAAAGTCTAGGGTAGGGTCTAGGGGGCTGGTAACTGTAAAAAGCTTTTTCCATCACTGTATGGCAGTATAAAGCTGACAACCACAACAACCATTTACGTCAAACACACAAATATTATAGGCTGAGCCAACCATGGCCTGGATCTATTAGAAAATCTGATCAATTCTCCATGACTGTTGATCTCGAACAGGCATACCCTAGAGCCATATACCCAACTCTACATGTTGCTCCTTGGTTGGCCACTGGCAACCAGCCACTGAATCAATCAGAATGCATGAAGGTGTGACTTGAGAACCATTTGAGCTTCTGTGAAAAGTAAACATTGTAGGAAAAGGTACAGGCAGTGCTTTCAGTATTCACTGTCTAAGAATGAGGGAAAGCAAACTGTAAAGAATGGTAATTAGTCTCCAAGTTTCACCATCCCTGGCTAGTCCAGGGCTTTTGGTTTGAACTGTAGACAACTTGACACCATCACACACACACACACACACACACACACACACACACACACACACACACACACACACACACACACACACACACACACACACACACACACACACACACACACGTTACACTGTCTCACTCACACACACATACATACATAAACCATAAAACACTCACACTCATTGGAGGATGGACCTTTAAGAACTGTTGTGAAAAGCTGCACAAACTTGAGTGACTGGGCAGCGCAGATAAAGTGACAGCCACACAAACTTGAGTGACTGGGCTGCGCAAATTTGGGCAACAGATCAGCAAGGATGGGCCTGACTGCAGCCTGGTTCACAGAGAGACTCAGGAGAGGGGAAGGGACGCTGCTCCGCACTGTGCTCTGTCCCCCGGAATTTCACACCGGCCCAAGCGGCCTGGCAGAGCATTGCCACGGGGCCTCGCACCTTGGTGTGCCGCTCCCTCCCCCCGCCCCTCCCTTGCACCCACAAACAGATGGTCTCAGCAGTGCAAACGCAGGGTGCTCCGGGGGCTGTGGACTTAGCGGTATGGCGATGTGTACTCGCCCCGTCCCGCGGACCCGTGACTGTGGACATTCCCAGGGCAACATGGGTCAGTTGGCCACGGGGAGAAAGCAGGATGACCTCAGTCATGGGGTCAACAAGGGCCCATGTACCCCCTTCCCAAGCTCTACCTGTAGCCAGGTATCTTCCTCACAATAAGGTCTCTCAGGTACAACTCCACTCCCACTCAGGCAGTAGTTTATCACCAGCTCCCCCCAAGGTAAAGATCTCCACTCTCTAACTACATGTAGAGGGGATCACTCTCTCCTTAATCCTCAAATTAAACCTCTCCCCTTAAAAACTACCTATTGCCAGGTGTCACATCCTCTCTTCAAGGTATAGATCCCCTCCAAACCCCACCTGCAGCCATGCATAACCTTCTCCTTAAGATATAGCTCCCCTCTCCAGCTACGTGCTGCGCGGGGTCATCCTGACCCTAAAAAGTGCTCCCCCTCCAAAATCTACCTGTGACTGCTGCTGAGAGATACAGCAGTGTAAGAGTCTGTATGTCTGCAGTAAGAAGCACAGTGTATCACATAGGAGCACGTCTGCTGTGCTGTGTGTGATACTGCTGCTCTGAATAAGTATTGTACATGGCAAGTTTAGTGAGTTGCACTTGGTCTTTGTCTCCGTCTTCCTATAACACGCGCACACACACACACACACACACACACACACACACAAACACACACACAAACACTTTTACTCTCATATACACATAGACATTCTCGCTAATTCTCTCTCTCTCACACACACACAGATTTTTACCAGGGGGAATCCTCATAATGAAAGGAAAACAGCAGAGTGGGAAGGGGCGTGGTCTCCCAGTAAGGCCCACCCCCCTCTTCATGAATAAGGCCATTCAATGTGTGTTGCAGCTCAAAGAAGAACACAGAACTGAGAATTCTACGACTCTACACATATATACACACACACACACACACACACACATAAACTCATACCTCTGTGTCTCATCTATGTCTCACTCAGACACACACACTTACATAAAAAGATCTCAGCTGACTGTGTGTTTATTTACTCTTGAAACCCCAGGCCTTTTCCCTTTACTGCTGCTGTACAGGGTTCATTTGGTTCGGTGTGAGCCTGTTCTGAATTAGCCCTGCTCACACACATTCCCCTGCCGCAGTCTCTAATTACTGCCTGCGTGTCGTAAACCTATTATGACGTTCATTTGATTTATGGACACTGTAGGGGGCCAAAACGGGTGCTCGTCTCAAGCTTAAGCTTAAGTGTAGCCATCTCACTTTCCCTGTGACCTAGACTACAATCAACTCGTGGTGGGCTCTTCTACCCCTCACACTCTACAGACAGTACACACACAACAGGAGACACGCTATCACACCTTCAACAGGAAATACCCTGTATAATCAAGCTGTGACAGTCAGTTATACCATGTAAAAGAAGTTATAACCTGTCACACCCTCAAAAGGAAATACCCTCTGTAAACAAGTCATGACAGAAAATATTCTGGATACATCACAAGAGCGGAAAAATATCTGATTTCTTCTACTATCACCTCTCCTTCATTGCCCAGAAAATGAAATGATCTTTCGGTTGCCATACTGCCTGATGTCCAAATAGTTGGAGGAGGCGAGAGAAACTATATTTCCCACAGTATTCTGCACAGGAAGATACTGAGGTGCACATTTTAAAGGAAGTGCTTTCACATTTCTGAGATACAACACTGTGCTCATGCTCAGGCTGAGTAAGAGACTATCCCTCAGAAGCTGACTTTAAAACATTTGAAAGTATGGAGAATTTGTACATGGACCACAAATATAAGTGCCAATACAAAATATGTATAGTAGCTTGCTAACTGAGACATTACAGGGAAGCATTCATGCTAACAGTGGTCAATTCATCACCAAATAATAAATAGCTACTGCATTCAATTCTCAACTATCCCCATAGACTTATCATTTTGAAAATTAGCAAACAGTTACCAAAGTAGGCAGTTAGCTAGCTCAATCCAATAGCGATATTACTAGCTAGGTGGCTAGCTCGGTAACTCAATCAATTTTCAATCTTAAAGTGAACTGCATCAAAATAATTGTAGTTAGGCAGGTAGCAACAAAATAGTTACCAGTCTTAAACTATTTTAAACGTTTTCTTTTTTTAGCTAACTAGATGAATAGTTATATTGAAAGGTTGCTAATATTTACTGCAACAAACTAATATATTTTTTTAACTGTCTGTAGGTATTTTTTGAGGAGACAATTTCTCACAGAAGGAACAGGCAAGGCTGAAAAACTTGTGTTCCGGCAGCATGGCAGTTTTAACACATTACCATCGTGTTTCAATGAAATGGACATTCCATATTATTATTACAGAATGCCGGTCCTTTGCACTCCTTTCACCCTGAACTGGAGTCCTGCTGGAGAGGCTTAACCTAGTTACTGCACAGAGATGTGCCAAGGTGGAAAAAGGGAACTTATTGGCAGATTGAGATATTCAAAATGTTAAAATCATGTTTTCATGAAAAATTAGTCATGTCAAGAGGTGGTTGGTTTGAGCACACTCTCATGTGGATGACACCCACACTGATCCTTAACTTGGTCCCTGGTTACACTCTTAACAGGAATTACACCCACCCACATTTCAACAGGAAATACAGTATGCCACCCTCCCTGTTGGATACAACCTTCCGAGCTTTCTTTTAGTGCCATGTGTTTACTTTTAACTTCACTAATATTAGCTACATGGATATGCATGCGTCTCATAAGTGTAGCCTTAATGTAGCGTTGGCAGAGAAGGCTGCCATATTGAAAGACCACAAACAGGAGATTTACAAAATTAGAGACAGAGGAAATTTATTACGCTTATTCTTGGTTGCTACAGATGCACCAAATACACGGATATTTGGGTCTTGGTAAAAACCTTGTCACGGGTTGAAAGAGTCATAACTTTAAATCAGACTTAATGGTGCCACAGTACTCAGCTATCCACATATCTGAGGGAACAAACCCTCTTTAGTGAGCTTATGATTGGGAACTCCATACTTGGACATGAAAAACACAGTGCTCGGCAAACACAGGAAGCTACATTTCCAAAATGACTGACACTGACCTAACTCAAAATCACTGGTTGAAGGTAAATGGCAAACTGTTATTCATGCCGGGGCGTTAACAACGTCCGATTGAGGCAATCGGAAGTCCTTAAGAGCAACATTGTTTTTGGTTTGTGAGGCTGCCAACAAGCTTGAGTCAGTCCGTAATTTTATCTGGCCTTTCTCCAATGTTCAGAGGCAACCAGACAGCAGACTCCTGTCCTTAAATCACTGGCTGATGGACTGGTGTGCATCACTCCATGTGGGCTTCACAGAAATCTTTACTACATTTTTTTGGGGAGAGGCCTGGTTTAAAAGGGCCCCACCTTAACTGCAGGTGTTCTCTGTACCTCTGACAGCAGGCATTGCCTGAGTCTTAGATGAAAACTAGACCACAGGTCAGGTGGCAGGCAGATGGTACTACAGTTCTATGGTCCCATTTATCATCTTTTCTCTTGGTTGTGCTATTTTAGGTTGAGTCCATTGATGTTGCTGTGCCATAATTTGTCTTAAGTGCTATCACTGGCTTCTTGATCAGTAGTAAATAACTGAATAACTATTGGGAATTGGTTTGATATGAATCATTGATGTTATCAATGTGAGGTGATGACCTCAATTCACTTTTTTTTTCCCAAATGGTTCTACAGTTTTATGTGTCAAGCTTCTCAAAGCTCAGAACTAGGTACCCCATTGAAACGGTGTCCTTTACTTGTGAAGTCAATGAAACCTCCACACATACAATGGTAATGAAAAACCAAAGTGGAAACAGCAAGTAAGAAAACATAGGTATCTGCCAAGTATCTTACTTCAAATAATATTTTTGCATTATTACTAAAAATACAAAATACATGTTCAACCTATATGAAACATGACTGAGGGCCGGAGGAAAATATAATATACACAGAGACCAGCCACAATGGAAAAACCATCAGTCAACAAGGTCACATACAGGGTCATGGAGGTGCTGCTAATATGATTTTTGAGGTTGGTTTTTGCTTGGCCAAGGAACTTGGACTTACTTTCTCTGCCTTTGAAGTGCTGATTGTAAACTGTCCACAAGAAGTCATCTGCCAACAAACTACAGCCGTAAATTTTTGTAAATGTTGATGGATGGCCGGGTCCCTCCTAAGGTTACTTACACAAGGTTTTACAGAATTCCTCTTAAATGTAGGACTGATTGCAGAAAAAGTTTTGGTTGTAGGAGACTTTGATGTACTTGTAGATATTGCATCTGACCATTAAAAAAGGGCCACTCCCATTTGAATTTTCATGGTCACATTTTCATAATCAGAGAGCGGGGTCCTATGATATTTCTCAGGATAGAATTGCTGGGGCCATTGGGTAGCTCATGGAGTAAAAGTGCCTGTTCGTGGAGCTGCTGTGGGTCATGTAGCTGTAGATTGGAGATCCAGCTGCACCATTACTGGATATGGCTGGAGGTCCACATTGTTGAGGCAACAGTTGGCTCAGCCTTGAATCCTTGAGCCAAGGCGACAGTTGAGGCAATAATTGGCTCAGCTTTGTAGAATAAGAACAAAGACAGTTCAAATGCTCAATTTCATCACTCTCTGTCAGCCCCACCTAACTGGCCAGGTCCCCTGAAAAAGACATGAATTGATCATATGTTGACTTTGTGTTCCTCCTCTGGAAAAGGCCATATGTGATTGGCATTGCATCTGCATTGTGGAAAACAAGCAATGGCTTTTTTTCCCCAGGAATTAGAAAAGTCACGTGTATGCGGCTTCCTCCTCTCGAGTCTGTGGGAGATGGTTGTTTGGTGGGACTTAAGAGCGGTATGTTAATAAAAGATCTGTCTGTACAATCCATCATTATCTGACCATGTTCATATAACCGTTGAAATACAGCCTGCACTTCCCACAAACCCTCAGCATTCACTCGGTTGCTCTCTCAGCATTCTCCAATGCCATCACATGTATTATTTATTAATGAGCCTATGGAATTTTTACCAAAGGAAAAAATACATCAACCTAATCTCACTAGATTATACGTTAGTGAGATGTCCTCAGCAATACATTGTGTCATACTTTCTATTAGATTTCAACTCTAAAGAGGAAAAAAGCCAGTCACAAAATACTTTCACCATGGTATACCAACTATACCCTGTCCAAACCTGCCATAAAATGGAACACAAACGGCAATCAACTAAATTACAGGTTTGGAAGGACAGTATTTTAAACTACAAACAGACCCTCTTATCTGCCTAACTTTTTGAACAGCAATTAATTTGTTAATAGTGGAAAATAACTGTAATTGTAGATTTCTTATTGCCACTGTTGTAAAAATAATAGTCACTCTATACCTTAACTTCCCCTAAGACTGCAATAGAGGGTATCTGATGAAATCTTTCAGCAGAACGATTGGTGAATCCCACTACTCTCCTAAGACTAACACTTGTATAACTGTGACCCCTCAAATTCCAAGTCAATATCTTTGATGTCCTATGGAGGCAAGTTAAGTTGAAAAACTGATTATGTCATCTATATAAAACTATTTACTTGATTCAATACAAACCAAACTCATAAAGGGTCTCCACCCTGTCCTACAGTCACCAATAACAAATATTGCCAAACAAACTGTTAACGTCAGGTTACATATGTACAATTCATAGTAATGAAGGCTCCAAATATCAACTCCTTGTCTAAAGTTCAATAAACATTTATCTATACAGTTTGACATGGTTAAATTCTAACAATTACAGAGAGAGATTTCATTTGACTTTTTTTGGCTATAACTCTGAGGAAATTGTGTGCTTGTAACAATCCCATCTGGCAGGAAGTAGCAATGCCTGCACTGAATAAGAAGCTAATTTCAGCTGCAGTGTCAGTCCCTACACCATCAGAACTACCAATGACATGTGATTGACAGTGCCTTAACTCTATGTGTGACATGTTTGTGTCTCTCCTCTCTGTTCCTCTTCCCACATCTCTGTTGTGCTGAACCTCCCTGCCTCTTTGTATGTTTGTAGAAGTGGTGAATAAGAATTTCCTCTCATGAGGACAATAAACTATAAAGTCTAACCAAGGTGGTTAGTCAGTGACTTCAATCCTCAAAGATCCCGATGGGTTGCAATTGACCAAGACATTTGCTTTGACATTGATGTAAAACATGTTGCCAGTAGAACTGATTTTCATCTTGGAAATATTGTCAAAATCAGTCACTTAATTTCCCTTAAAGATGTAGTAATACTCGTCCAGACTTTTATTGCATAGAGTAGAAGACAGTTACTGCTGCTAGGATCCCGACAAAAACAAAACAAATATTGAACACAGGACACTGCTTTTAAAACGTTGCTTTCTGGGTACCAATAAAGCACTAGGCAGATTTGACTGCTGCTCTTAACCTATAAGGCTTTAAATGGGCGAGTGACTACTTATTTATGATATCTCGTAATCCCTTAAAATCTCCCTAGATAGCTGTGTACAGAAGGCTGGCTGTTTGGTTTTTCTCTCAGAGTCTTTCTACTGTGAAACAATCTACCTAAATTAAAATTCAGATTAAGTTACAGTTTTGAAGTCTTGCATAAAAGCACAAATACATAAACTTAGGTAGACTGTCCCATAGTAGAAGGGCTATTAGTGGGAGGGGGGAAAAAAAAAACACGAACAGCCTTCTTCTTTGAAAAGCTTTCCACGGAGATTTTTAAATTTTAGTTGTCACAACAACAGGGTAACAACTAAACAGTAGGACTTAAAAAAATAACCCTAGTTTTTTTTTTGGTAAGACCTATTTCATGTACTCTCCATTGTTATTTTAATGCAATACATACAGGTTTTCATTTAAGTTTGGGTTTTTTAACTTTTTGGCAATGTAAAGTTTATATGGGAACTTGTCATTCCTGTAACAAAGTTAAACTTGATATTGAAATCGAAGGTGCCAAATGTTGTCCCTTCAGTCACCATCAAGGGTGAGGCTGCCACCTGGTTGAGTTCAAGCCCACTCTTCATATGAAAAGATATTTTTGGGCCTTCTTCATGCCGACATTGTCCAGAATAATTTCGTATTGGTAACTTCCTCAGTCTTGCCATGGCAACACAGTGCCATGCTATCCATTACTCACTGTGCCCAGTTGCTCCTTCTATTCCTCCTCCTCGCTTTGTCAATTCAGTATATTAACAGTATGTCAAAGACAGACTTGGAGTATGCTAACATAACAAAGAGTTACAGCACAAATTACAAAAACATAATCACAAAGAGAGGTTTAGAGCTTTCTACACCAAGCGACATTTAAATTAAATTTGCCCATGAAGCATAAATGGCCTTTGTTTTTGTGTTTCTTACTGTCATTCAAGTTTGTGGCAAGTGGCAGCATACCCTTCTGCTAAAGTCACACATTCCCTCCCCTCTCCCTCAGCCTCTCTCTCTGCCTATATCCTCTGCCTCTCTTTTCCTCCTCTGCTACGTTCCATCTGCAGAACACTTGCATCTGAGGTCCTACAGCACCATACGCACAGGGTAGGACACCTAGGCCACCGTTAGATAGAGGGACCCTAGATTCACTTAACATGGTGATAATTAAAACCTTGGCTAATGTCTCTCTCAGATTATGCATTACTTTGCCCAGCTTCCAGGGATGTGCTTGGCTGCTGCTTTATGACACATCCCAAAACAGATCGGTTTGTTTCAATGATAAACCACCTAAGCCAACCCAAAAATATGCTGGCATCAATCAAATTGCAGGAACCTGAGGCCATAAAAACTGGAAAAGTTATCTCATGCTCTATCGGAGAGGAGAGTCAGGACGAGGGGGACCCCAAGACCCCTCCCCCCAGGCACCACAGGATAGGAAGCCCCCATCCACAGCCCACTGTCTCCCACTGACAGCCTATGCCTCCAGGCACCTAATAGTCCCTGGATTTATGCAGCCAACTGGAGGATATTTTCATTTACAAGTCTTCATTTGTTTCCATTCTGCTATGTGTTTTCTTTTCCACCATTTCCAGGAGTGTCTCCTGACCACCTTTTCCTGGGGTCAGGGAGTAATTTTCCATTTTTTCCTTCCTCCAATTGGTATAGGCTTTTTTTCTCTCAAGTTCTAGTATTCCCTCCAGAAAACACTCTCCATTCCCCCTGTCAAAAGCTTGGGGGTGATGTACTTGTTAAAAAAAAATTTCTCAGTAACAGGTAACAAATCAGTTCTGACTGATTGATTGGTTTATTGGTTTACAGTGAAAGAGCCTTGAATTGTGGGAAATTCTGTAATTGTATGATCACAGCGCTGGTGCCTGAAGCCCTCAGTGCTCATCAAACCTGCCCACCCCCCCGTTCCAAATAAGGGGCCATGTGGTTTCTCTAGCCTCAAACAGAAGAGCTTTCTGGAAACCCTGGGCTCAGGTGAGCCCTGCAGATGATAACCGTAAATCAATCCCCATCCAGCCCTGCAAAGTGCTGTGAGCCCAGCGGTGGAGAGGGAGCCACACGTGCAGGAACTCTCTTTCATGTGTGAAATATGTTCCACCTCATGACAGCAACATGCATGTGCCAGGGCATGTGACTGGAGTCTGGCTCGGCATATGGGGCCTCTTTGGGTCTCTCGCTCATCCCGTTCCCTTCTGCCATTGGAGAAAATAGCATTGCTTTGTCTAACATTACCACTGCTGCGAACTACAATATATATGCATTGTATTTGTAAGCTGTGCGTCAGCAACATGTAATATTGCCAAGATCTTCGATACACCACATTCAAACACATAGGAAAAACTGAGGGAAGGAAAAAGCAAGGTGGTTCAGAAAGAACATTCATTTCAAAGGCCTTTGACATGTGAGTTTTGTTTCATTCACCATGACTGTCACTGCTAACATAAACCTGTGATCTGCACCGACTCCAGCATATACTATGAATCTGTGAATTCAGGTAGTAAAAACAAATTCATCCTGTGGACTCAGTCTAACTCGTACTGCATTTACTCATTTGTGAAATGACAATGACACCGACTGCTAATATATAATCTGTGAATTTACAGTGACTCTTACTTCACCAAGACTCCATTATCCATTATATATTGAGCTTGCCTGACTACTAACATTAAGAAAAAATGTGAGTCCACTGCTAATATAAATACCTTATCAGAACTTGAAGGCCCCCAGAACGTAGCCCCTTCTCTCTGCCTGACACAAGTGGAACCAGTATCCAATGAACACTGAACTCTTTTGAAGCACACCCCAAGCCCCCCCTCTACCCACCCCCCGAAATACTGCTCTCTCTCAAACCCCTCAATCTCATCCCATTAACAGTACCCCCCAAAAGGCCTCACTCTCGTGCCTTCAACAGTGCGCTCTGTTGAATGCCCTCCATCCTCCCCCCTACACACACAGGTGAAAGGGAACCTCTGTGTCCCCTTCCCCCTATCCAGAAGAGGTACAGAGCATTTAAAGGGGCCAGTGTATTCTTAACAGGAATCGAAAGGCAGAGGGGGCTTCATTTACATTTTTCTTCCTAAAATAAGCTCCACAGAGGAAGCCGTGCTGGGCCCCTACAATAAAAGAGCTATTTCAGCTAATCCCACTGTAGTGTCTTTGTGCATCTGGGTCATGGAGCTGCTAACATTCATTTTTCTCTCTAGATTATCTGCGAAGGACCCTCATTCTTGGCTGGAAAGAGAGCTGCTCTTCCCATTCTTGGTAGTTGACTGTTAAAAGCCGAGTCAAAAGGTCTGTGGGATTATCTCTCAAAATGACTGAATCTATCATGGTCCTCTTCATGTAGGACAGCATTCTTTGCAGATGAGTGAAAAGGTGTTGCTGTATGTGAGAGAGAAGGTGTGACTGTGATTGAGCAGGTGTACCTGCGTATGTGCGTGTATGTGAGAGGGAGAGAGAGAAAGATCAGATGTGATAAAAGGTGTAGTTGTGTGAGCAAGGAGGTGTGACTGGTCCGAGTGGGAGGAGAATATCTTATGCTAGAATGGGAAGATGTCACAGTGTGATAGTGCATGAGGCAGTGTATCTGTATACATGAATGTGAGAGAAAAGGTACATACAGTGCATGTTTGACTTGAAAGCGTATGTGTGAGCAGCTGTACCTGTGCATAACTAGGTCCTCCCAGGAAGAGTTAGCCAGATCCAGGTGCCCGGTGAAACCCACCAGGCATTAGGTGTCGTCTGTAGGAACCAAGGACACTCAGAGCCTCCAGTTACACATGAAACAGTCTGGGGCAAATTTCCCAAGAGGCCCTTCAACACAAGCTTTAGACTGCTGATCCTGTGTGAAGTTTAGGAGCAGCCCTTCACCAGATTCGCTACATAAACATTTAATGCAGCAGCTTTAAAGCACGGCCAGCCAACTAACTCACTGCGCCCTGTAATTGACCTTAAAAATACTTTCTGGAGAGGTCGGCAGGCATGTCGTTGGCTCTTGGCCCTGACGGCAGCCACACGGCCTGACCCCAGAGGAGCCTGGGATAGCCACCATATATTTACGCCTGCATGGTGTCCTTTGACTGGGACCGGAGACACAGATAATGCCTGCCTTTGGAAAAACCAGCTGCGCCGGGTAGATCTCTCTCCCACGGGCATCACAGCGGAGCTGGGACAAAGCTGTCGCATCCAAGATCCGGAACTGAGGTCTAGAGTCACTCTTTGCTCCGTGAGATTCTAGCATTTTATGAAAAGGCTTTATGAAATCAAACAGCCCGTTTTCATTTAAATGCAAAATAAATAAATAAAAAAAAACTTCGGCTTGCGGTTCATCCACCCAACAATTCCAGTCAGACCACTGTACTTTATTTCCATAAAGGCTAGTGTTTCAAGAAGCATCTATGGTTTTTTTGGGACATTTTATGAATATAAGCAAGACAGAAAAGCATTTGTAACACTTCAAAGGATCAGCTGTCTTGTGTTAACCTTGGCCTTTCAAAGTTAAAACGACTTGTTAAAAAACAAAGATAAGAAAAACAGAGATAAGCAAAAGCTTGGTTCCCTTTAAATACCCTCAGCCCATCACATATAACTAGTGGTAACTTCTGGAGCAAAGTTTCCACAAATGTTTCCACCAATTTAAATGGTTACTGTGAAGAAAAAAAAAAAAACCTAAATGCATCCAAGAGAAATCACAGTGAATTTAAAATGCATGCTATTGTGTTTGAGATGTACTGTTTCAGAGCTTCTTTTTGAAATGTAATAACAGGTCACAGTCGTTCTTATTTAGTTTTCCTCTCGACTGCCCAAAAGTGCAATTCATGTCATAATCTCACCCTGCAGTCAGATGGAAGCTTGCCACCTGACAACAACTCAATGATTGGCTGTACGTTTGCCCAACAGCAAAAGCTTAAGAGTCTGATTGGTCCTCTGTCTACATGACATCAGATATTTAAATCCGCGAATGATGTGAGAATGAGGTTGCAGCACCTCGAAAGAACGAGGGGAATAAACAAAGATGGAAAATGAGCCAAAGTTTTCAAAAATGTACTTTGGAATCCTCTAGAACCTCTCCCCAACACACACACACACACACACACACACACACACACACACACCCAAAACAGCATCACTTCCCTTTCCAGAGCACTGCCACCATTCCCAAAGGGAAGAGTAAAACCTTTCTTTCCCCTGGTCAGGGGAGGTCTAGTAAAACTGTCCCCTTGATTTGCAGCTGACCTCCAGGGGTTACGGGGCTTGGTCCAGTCCTGGGAGTCACGGTGACAGATCCATCAGGTCAGCAGCCTGATCTTGCCCATCTGGGCTGACAGTGGCTCGGTGCCCAGGCACACAGACAGAGAGCTCAGGCCTCTAATTAAGTTCAGATGAGGTAAAGCAATATCTTCACATTAATGCAAGCCATATTCTCCAGGAACTATCCCGGCTTTATTCTTCCCTCTTTCCCTTTTTTCTTCTAAAGCATCCAAAGGCTTCTTTTGGCTCAGGATGAAAGGAAAGGCGAGAGTGAGATGAAGATTTAGCATTAAATGACATGAAGTGTGCGCTTTTTCTTAAACCGCGATTCCTGTCACTTCAGCTAAAAGTTAGGAATCTTTTTTTATATTTTTTGTTTCTTCAGTCTCATCATCATGGGATGCTAAGCCAAATGAATCTTTTCTTAATCGCAATGAAATTCGCATGAAAAAATTAATCTTGTTTTACACCATATTTGATAAAGTCTGGAAAATATTCGTCCAAAAAATGAAATCCTCACGGTGTGACTTCATTCCTCATTAGATTTGTTTGCCGCACACATTTTTCTAATTTCTGCCACTGAGGACATGACCCTGTGCTGCTTGGAGAGGCACTGGGTCACTACAATCAATCAAACCTTGTTAATTATGAGTGAATGGAGGTTGAAAGCCAGTCTACTGACATGAAGCCAAGACTGGGAACACCCCCAAACTCCCTGAAAAACCCACGCCGTCTTCACCCCCATCTTGATGGATTGCCCTAGCAACATCGCCCAAGCAAAATCTCATATTCATGAGGCCTATCGTTTATAATATCAATAAAGTAATGCAGATAATTTCCCCCATCTTATAGCACATGCCATAGTCTAAAGCCATACTTACTGCATATATGTATGAAATCAGGGACTGTATGTTTTTGAGTGACCAGGATATGACACATCATAAATCACTAAACTGAGCTCATAATCTCCAGATGCATTTTCATCTGACAATAAAGACAGAACCCCGTCTCTGAACGTGCTCTCAACTCTTTCAACAGGACGGACTGCCCCGGCCAGGCACCAGTGTATCACCACATAAGACACATTTATTCCTTTTCACCACCAGCTGTGATTTTTGCATGTTCTGGAACATTTTTCCTTATCCATCAACTGCATTATAAGGACATGATGTCACTTTTGGGCTTCGCTATTGGCCAGCACAGTTTAGCCACAGCCCACACATTGGCTGCCCTTGAATGTTACCATCAGGGGACAAAAAATACAAATCATGCTATTCTAAATATAGGGGGACTTGAAATTAGTGGTAAATCATTTGCGAAGACTAGGTCGTCATTATCATTTCTTCAGAAAAGTCTTTGGATTCAATATAAAATTCCATGAAATTCTCTGCTAAACCTGAAACCCGGACCCAACATGATAAGTTTGGAGTTTCGAGCGCCATGGTGTGATCTTCTCTTCTCCACATGAAAAAAGGTTGTCGCTTTGAAAGAAGTTGGATTCTGGTATATGTCAACAGAAAGCCATGCATTAAGATCTGCACCCCCAACTCCCCATTAAAAAAAGTTGCATGTAAATAAATAGGTAGAATACATGTGAAAAACATCATGAACCGCTGATGCAAGTATTGAGGCTTAAATTGGTGGACAACACTAACGGTTGGCAAAGCTGGCGAGCATTAGCAGGCAGTATAACATTACTAAGTTAACAGTGTTTTTACACAACCTTGAATAACACATGAAAACAGTGTGTGCATGAGATGAATGTGTGAACTTAAGGACTCAGCAGGGACTTCACCTGGATCCTAACCTCAGTGACCTTTGGTTAGAGACTGTATCACTATGGAAAAGCAAGCCTCAAGATAATGCTGTTTAACTGTGGCCCTGGCCACCAGAGAGGTCCTGGTATGATGACTTCAGCAGGGGAACGTGAGAGGGAAAGGGCATGAGAGGAAGGCCTGTGGCCCACCAGTTTCCACATGAGCTCTCACCTCTAGAGCAGCAGGCAAGGAGAAAGCTGGTGAGAGGAAGCATGAGCTGACCCTTGCTGCAGGCAAAACTGTAGAATTTCAAGAGAGAATTGGTGTGGAAACTTGGTGTGGAAACTCGGGGTGGAAACAACCCCCTGGAGACACACTCCTAGTGCTCACACACACACACACATACATCCACGTATAATGTTCACACACACCGACACACCTGCATGGGCATGCGCACGCACGCACGCACGCACACACACACACACACACACACGGCCATAAAATCCACATACCTTTGTCCCATCCCAGGACATGACCTTCGTCCTTTTCCACCAAACCTCAACATGGTGGGCTAGCATCCAAGAGAAGTGGGAGTTTAAGAGCGTGACTGACAGGAGTCAGAGTCAGAGAGGGGTATGAGCACATCCCCAGATGGCACAGTTTCACTCAAGAGAAGGAACATGTGCCAAGCACACTGACTGAGTCTGTAATGAGGGGGTTCAAATGCATGGGGGGCAGCCCAGCACTGGTTTAAAAACCCGAGGACATTAACCTCCATCAATGCGTAAGACATTCTGAGAGCTCCCTGTGTATTCATCATACCAGCAGACAGCATCACACATGAAGGAAAGAGTGCGAAAGGAAAGAGAGAAAGACAACATGAGAAAGAGATGAATGTATGTGCACAAGGTCAGAAATGTCTTCATGAATTCCATTATTCAAGCACTATAAAAACAAACAGCTGTAAATGACTGACAGAGAACATAAAGATCAAAGAGACGCCTTAAGATCTGAAACCGAGGATGCCATCGCGCACACGTTACCCTGACAGGTGCTGGCTTGTGTCACTGGGATTACATACTGACGTCTGTAGGGCTAGGGGAGTATCGCTCGAATCTGTTACCGCCCCCTGCTGGATGAGGGCAGTTAGGGTGGACGGAATGTCATGTCATGACAGCAGGGAACCTGAATCGCATTACTTTTGGAGAAAAAGAAAAAACACAGCAAGACCCTCTCCCAGACATATGAACACTGCCAGGCAGTCACCATTCAAAAAAACAACTGAAACAACCAACAAAACTCCTGAAAGGTTCCAACAAACCTCTGCCTCATGAAGGCAATTGCCAGGAGGTACAGTCTGGACCTGTTAGCCTTGCTATCACTTGTGTCAGGTGGTGTCATAAAATGACCCTGACCAGGACAATACCAGGCTCTTCCCAGTGTGACTAAGCCAGTCTGGAGTCCTATGGTTACTGCTGCAAGGCACCCTCTCTCTTTTCACCGAGTGCTGCTGGTTTCCATTTGTAACCATAGAAACATGCCTCTCCTCGGGACAGCTCTAGGTGTCTTGCTAACGTTGTGTGGCTTGTGGAGTAGAAAACAGTCACTGACTCGCAAGCAAGTGTCACAGAGGCGCACGTATGATTGTGGTGCAGGACCCTGACCATGCACGGGGAGGCATATGTGGTGAGAAAAGAACATAGTACAACAGCACAAAAAAGAACAGGGCTGGAATTAAAATATGTGCCAAAACCAGATTGTCATGGAACTCTGGAGATCACTTATAGCAACTTCCCAACTCATAGCAACCTGGTACATTGGGGGCAGAACATGTCCATGGGTCAAACTCAGACTTCTGGACCGTCTATATCCATAAACATATATCTCTGTGTATGTGTGTGATTGAATGTATGCATGTGTGTGTGACTATATGTGTGTGTATATTTGTTAGGGTTGTCCAAGTTATTATATTAACTCATGTTAATTAAGTAATCACAGACAATCTCTCAAATAATTTCAAACAATGTTAAAATAAATATAATCATTTGACAGCCATAACATTTGTATTCATGTATGCATTCCTGGTCAGACTTCAATCAGTGTGGTTGTCCATATGTTTGTCTGTCTCCTTTACATTATACAATTACTCTCCATCCTCCATCTCATCTAAAGAGCACTTTCACTGGAGGAGAAAACAATCTTCCTTTCATTTCCTGTATTTGGCTTCTGTTTCCTGTAGCTGGGCGTCTGGAGAGAGAGACTTCCTGGCCACTGATCGCTCACCCCTCCACCCCCACCCCCTGTGGCTGAGGGCTGCTCTAAGAGGACCTGCCGATCATGAAGAAAGCAGACCAGAGGCCAACTGCACAGGCAGGGCATGGAGAGTTATGAGGGGGTGGGTGTGTTACTCGACCTTAATCAAAACAAAAACCAAAAGGTGCTTTTGACAACTCTACTTCCAACTGTATATTACACGCCACCCTAAAGGTGTAGTCAACTTTTCCACCCTGGGCCAGGTGACAGCTGGTGCCACAAGGGATTGTGTTCCTAAAGGGCAAGGTTCATCCAAACCACCACAAAAATACATGTTTGGAAAGCCGTGTCAAGACTCTTGCTTTATTGTTCACCATGGCCCCGTCTGGACTCTGCATTTGTTTATGGCCATTTTATCTCCTGAGCCCTTGTCCTTTTTTCTCAACATTCCTTCAATTCCTCTTTCTGTCATCATTCGTTTTGTCATCCTTTCTGTCTGGCATGACAGAGAGAGAGGGAGAAGGAGAGAGACACATTTCTGCAGGGATGGCCATCGTGGGTTTAGCCAGACAGAACGTGGCGCAGCATTGTTGAATGTGTTAGTGATTTATACGGCTGCTTTAGGGTTGCATGTGGCAAACAGATGGCAGAGCAAGGCCACACCCCCCACCTCCATCTTCAAATGGTGAGCTATTCACCCTGTTTGTCAAGCCTACAAAAGAGGCCAACTGCAACTTACCTGCAACCCTCACTGCATTCCCCACCTACTTGTTCGGATTCTTATCAGTACTCTGACCCATCCCTCCTCCTGCCTTACTCCTTCATAAACCATTTTAGATTTGTGGGGCCTTGCAGTTACACAAGGAATGGCTGTTCATTTTAATTTACAGCCATCCATCTCTGCGTAAGCCAGTCAAGGTAGTGGCTCTTACTACTGGCTCCTCTGGTCCCAGTCGTAAGGTGCTGAAGGGCAGGCATCAGTCTCTTCAACCCCCCCACCCAGTCGTCGTCTCAGGAGCATTCCTTTCACGCCCCACAGGCCGGCTCTGTCCCAGCCTGCCTGCTGAGGTCACCCAAGGGCTCCTGTCAGGTTACCAAATGATGACATAACTGCCGGCCAATCACAGACCCCCAACCACAGCTTACCGGAGGATCATTCCTCCACATGAGAAAGCACAGACTGGACCCACACATACTCTCGTATATACTGAATATGCATCCAATGAACACCAATATGCACTGACTGACTGTACACAGTGAATAGACTCAGATTCAATGAATTCTGTATATAGTCATATATAATGAATGGACTGATAATGAATATACTGTTAATACTGCACAGACCCATAACCAATACCTGCTTAAGTACACCCATACACACAGATACCTATATACTTGGTACACTAAATGGAGTCATATACACTGAATAACTTCCTAACTGCATTCACTATACATTACTGTGAATGCAGATACATGTAGTCACTCATATCTGAGTATTCATAGTGACCATTCATAGTAACCAGGCCATTTCACACCTGCTCTCCTCAGCCTCTGTGCAAAATGAATCGCAGATTTCTGCCCTAATTGTTATAAATCAACCAAACACAATGGCATTGTAAAATTGTTTGTGAGTTTTGGGGGAGGAGGGGGGTGTGCAAGCGAGTGGGTGGGTGAGAGTTTGGGGGCTTCGCTAATCACATGAGGGGACACCTGCAACTGTGCAACCCACTGTGTCCTGATAGATTTTCTGACTGCAGTGCCTTTTGATCTAAGCAGGAAAGTATCTGAAATCTGGCATGGATCGTGATAGAGGATCTGTTTTGATGTTCAGCATGCTTTTGGGTGGGTCTCATATATTTTTACAGCAGTAATAACAAACATGCAATTAATATAAGCACTGGGTTGGAGGTTGAGACCTGATTCATAAAAATGTCAAGTATCTATAAAACCAGGACAGAGACCCTCCTCCTCCTTCTGCCGCTCCTCCCATCCAGTCCTGCAAAACAGCTTTTTGTCCCCATCTACCCCCCCATTCTCCCTCCCACCAAGAAAAAACCCCAAACCCCTAGGCAAATCCCCACCCTCTTTCTTTCCCTCCCCATAATCACCTAGATGGGAGGGAGGAGCGGGGTGTGTTTGCCTGAGTCAAAGGTCAATACGGATGATTTACGAGATCCACCAGACTAGTGTGAAAGTGTCAAATGACAACCATACATTCATTACAGAACACACACAACTCTCTTACATAATACCAATCTCTGCAAAAGGCAGTATATACAAACCCTTAGGCCAACTGTGCCACAAAAGGTAACATATAGAACCTCATGGATTGACAGCAACATGGTGGGTGAAATACTTCACTTAAATATGCTTGTGTTTATGACAGTTATCCTGGTCTTAAAAACACACCAGCCCTGCACCACAGGCTAAGGCATGTCCACAATACCTTACCTGAACAAAATATTACCAGAAACAGCAAAGGGATAGGGGACCATTCATCCCGTGAGAGGATTACAGACAGCAATCTTTCACATAAATGCAACAAACCTCAACATGTGCATGCATAAGATAACATATCATAACTGCACTCTCTACTATACACTGTGCATACACACAAACACACAATAACCACACCACCCACCAAAACACTTAATAAACCACAACAATGTACACCAACACAAACCTCACATGAACATACATACTGAAATAGAGCTGCAAGCAGCGATGAGGGGGTCAAGCCATCCAGCAGGGCAGAGTTGCCATGGCAACTTGATCTGATCATGTTAAAATTGTGGCTGTAGGCACTGATAAGAAATTTTATGTCAGTTGACCAAAGATTGGGTGTAACTGAGATATGAGCTCATGTCCTGTTGGGATCGTTTGCCTTTGATTTGGCCAATTTGGTGCCCACATCAATTAGGTTGACATGACAGGCAGTCATATTTAAACTCGCGAATGATGTGAGAGTGAGGTTGCAACACATCAAAAGTCATGGCAGACCTTGGGATCTCCTAAGGCATCACCACACATAAGAATCACTTTTATAAAGCAAAAACATCAACAGTTATTAGCCAAAATGCATTTTGCTTATTGCAGCACCCCCCAGAGGTCAAATGACACAACAATCTTTGGACATCCTCAGAATAGGGTTCTGAGTCCATATACCAAGTTTGGTGTCAATGCATCAAAGAGTTGCTGAGATATGACCTCAGTTCCTGTTTGGCAGCTGCACTGTCGATTTCAATTGGCTAAAGTGGACAAATGGTTTTGAAATCAAAACATCTGATAACTTTTGTGAGGCTTGGTCTGAAGATCATATGTGCCAATTCTGGGGGAGACTGGACAAAATTTGTGGCTTGTACATTTTTTTTTACTTTTTCATAAAATCCAATATGGCGGAAAATCCAATAAGGCAGTCATTGAAGTTAAACTTGGCTTGACCCATTGGTGACGCTAGTGACTGAGTGCTTGGGGTGCAGACATGAAATGTGGTGAAAAGAATCATGGTACTGTCCCCAATCAGTGTGCCAAATTTCAAAACTTTTTCCATATGGTTCAAGGGGCTGCCATAGACTTCAATGGCAGAAGAAGATGATTATGCGTAATAATAAGAAAAGGTAGAAACTCAATGGGTGCCTATGCAGCTTCGCTGCTAGGCCACCAAAAATCCTCTTGCACACAAACATCAACATACAAATGTTTACAGCCAAAGCACTGACATACACACATATACATGCAGTGCACATGGACATGTTAGCAAATAGCAGTGGCACCCACAAGTACATACAGAACGGAAGGCGAACTTAGGTATCTGGCAAGCATATCTCAGTTCTGCCTAACAGAAATCTGGAAATCCAACCTCTGCTTTTACTAACACGCTTATCCGACATTCCCATTTCAACACTAACCCAAGCATATCTGGCAACCCTACATAAGTGCTATTGCTTATCTGACACACCCATTTCAACACTAAACCAGACACAGATCTGGCAACCCTACATAAGTACTCATGCAGATCTGAGAGTTTTTCAGTGCTCACTTTCTGGCATGCACACCTCAGCCCCCCTTCCTTTCTCCCTGAATCCTGTTGTTTTGTGGAGAAGCTTGTGACAGATGAATGAGCATCATTAGAATGATTCTGGTTGTTGCTTGGTTGATGTGGTTTGGCTCCAGGACACTGGGAAACAGCAGAAAGACTCATTTTGCTGGTAAAGCAGCTTTCACAACCAGAATGATTGAGAGAATGCAAGGACAGTGCCCAAATAAAGACAACACTGACTTCTAAAACAGCAGCACATTTTCATCCGCCACTACTCAACATAACACGGTACAGATCTTAGCTTGAGTTATCCTGGTAATTATTCTGTATCTGCTAAATTTTCACTCCTGCTTCAGACTGCAGTGTCTATATGAGAAGCAGGCATGTGCAGTTTTGGAAAATAATGGCTGTGGAGCAGCCCTGGGGTGTTGAGTTCTGGGTAAAATTTAAATATTTTTACAGACCAAACTGTTAACTGGAGTCCCTCACTGAGCAGCTAATATATGTGTGTGCACTTGCGTGCATGTGTGTGCGTATGTGTGTGTGACCGGGATTGAACATTCTCAGAACTTCTCAGTGTTTGTCTGCACTTTGATTGGCCAGTACTGTTTTCAATTCACTTCAATTAAATTTTATTTGTATGGCGCTTTCTATAAACAGCTTAAAATAGAGCCCAGGCCTGAGACCCCCTCCCCCAGAGTAAGTCTAGGGTGACAGTGGCAAGGAAAAACTTCCGAGCTAAAAGGAAGAGACCTTGAACAGAACCCAGCTCAGAGGGGAGCCAATTTGCTTCTGGCTGGCACTGGCCCATGTTATTGAGTGCATCAGTATGGTATAGTAGCACAGGCTGGTGAGTATAGGCTGGCAGGGAGGTCGAGCTTCTGGCACGAACAAGCAGAAGTGCAGAATCTGGATGAGATGCTCAGTCAGAAAGTGCAGCTACCGCTCTACACTTGAACTCAGGGAGGGACAGTCACAGCAACATAGTTAAAGGAAGACAGAGACCATAGGTTTAAGGGACAGTGGTAGGAGATGGAAAGGAGAGAATGAGGAGCTGTAAAGAAGGTTAAAGAGTAGATCAAAAAGAGACAGGAAGGTGCCTATGTGAATAAGGAGCCTCCTAGCAGAATAAGACCATAGCAGCATAACTAAAGGATGGGAGACAAAGGGTCAGTGTAGACTTGAGGCCAACCCTGGGTCTGTCAACACCATACCATGGCTGGATCAGCTCAACACAAAGATGTCATGTCATGATGTAGAGACAGCACTGCCCCGCCACCAGACACTCTATCAAGTCAACCCCAGGTTCTGTCCCTTAACAACTGGATTTCCAAACAGGTTTTAAGCCAAGGATTAAAGGCAGACACAGAGGAAATCACCTCCAGGATTTTAAGTTGGCAGGTTGTTCCACAGGAGACAATACCCATGTTAAAGTGCTCCTTCACCTTTTCCGACTTTTGGAATAATAAGTGTGCCTGCACCCTGGGAACAAATTACTCATGGGGTAAAGGTGAGGAAAGAGCCTTAAGATTGGGATGAGCAAGCCCATTAAGAGCCTTATATGTAAGGAGAACTACCTTGCAGTCAATGTAATGGGTAGCTAATAAAGACAATATAGTGCTGGCTTGATGTGGTAAATATCACTGTGATCTCATTAGAATACAAACAGCTGCAGTTTGAACCAGCCAGCGAGTTTCTCCAAGATATGCATGCACATTTAGACAAAAAGGCATTTCAATAATCTAACCCTGAGGCATCAAAATTATGAACTAGCTCTTCTGCATTGTGTATTGATTGGATGTTTCCAGTTTTGGCTATGCTCCTCAAGTGTCAAAAAGAAATGTTTTTTACATGTGTTTGAACAGAGAACTCAGGAGGATGATGACGCTGGAGGACGATGCAGTCAGTGTACCCTCAGTTTGTGCCGCCACAGCCACCCAGCATGACCAGAGTGGACACTATAGTGATGAGACAAACGACTTACCCTGTGAGCCACCCAGACGCCCAAGTCCTTTATATCTTTGAGGCTTGCTCCCATGTTTGACAGTTACACAACTACATTGGGCTTTAATGATATTTACAACTGTGTGTCATCTGCATGGCAGTGAAAGCTAACACCATATGAATACCATCGCTGAAAGGTAACACATAAAAGGAGAGTAGAGATCCAAGCAAAGATCTCTGCAACTTACTCTTGAGAGACTTGAGGATTCAAGTTGACATTGCTCTGAAAAGTGGGATTTATTTAAGAGGGAGTCTGTCTGCTTAAGCCAGCAATATTTTCACGTCTGTCAATGAGAATTTGATAGTATCTAAGGTTGCACTTAAATCTTGGAGCGCGAGTATAGGGAAATACTTATTGTCAGCCGAGAGTTTCAGATCAGCACTGTTTACTGGCATAGAACCTTGATCAAAGTTCACGCTTGGCATTGCCAGGGCCTTTTTCCAAAGTTTGCCACACTGCATGCCAGGGAAAGATCTACTAGGTAAACAAACACAAGGCATCACATCTCATTAACCCCACTGACTGCTGTTCATTAGACACACCCATCTGTATAATCTGCCCAGAACTCGGCCCTCTGCTACAGCACAGTAGTTAGTCCAGGTTTTTATATCCACCTTCATCTTCAAGAGTCCTGGACCATTCACTTATAACTAATAGGGAAAACTATGTTTGTGACACATTACCATCAGATACTCCATCCTGGTGATTGCTATACTGATTTTAATAGACTTTACATTGCCTTTTGTAGATTTAAAAGCACTTTCCACTGAAGTGGAGGAGGAGGGCTCATCTCACAAGGTTCCAGTGTGTTCCATGACCTGATGCGCACAAACCATTCTGTGTCAGAATGTTGGACACAAAATAAAGGGTGTATTGGGTTGTCAGGGGTGTATTGGATTGCCAGACATGGTCAGAGTGGAAAATTTTCCAGATTGCAAACTGCAAACCCCCTACGTAAGCCTACAAGTACTGCAGATCCTTGATAACTGCAATAATTCATAGACTTGAATTTGTGCCATCTCCTACCACATAGACTATGGTCACAGGTGCTATTCTTTTCAATTTCATTCTGCTATTTTCTTTTTAAGTTGACAGCTAGCAATCCATGCCATTTTTAACATCTTTAAAAAGATTAAAACTGCCTCCTGTCTGAATCTTTACGTTTTCTTGTCACACTTACCAGCTACCATGTCTTTAGCTACAGTTACAAGAGGTGTTTAAGTTTACTCAAATTTTGATTTTTATCAATAGAAAATGTGATAACATTTTGGTACAAAACCTTTGATATTATAAAGGAGAATGCAGTTTCTGGGTTTATACCAGTGTGTAACTCAGATTTTTCTGATTTTTAATATCTCTGAGGATCAGTTGTACAGGTTGAGTAACCCTTTTCCAAAATGCCTGGGACCAGAAGTGTTTCGGATTTTGGATTTTGGAATATTAGCATATACAGCCATTCTACAACATACGTCCGAGTTCCGTTCTGATCCACCGGTTGTATCTCGAAATGAATGTAAGTCAGATGTATGCTAGCATGGCATGTAGAAGTACACGTAGCATGTAGAAGATGTACACAATGCTGGGATATCGTCTGTCGGTCACTATCGTACACACGCAGCTGTTGCTGGTGGATGTACGACGAAGCATAATTTTTGTGTTTACATATATTTTTCTTAATTTATTAATTAAATTAAGAAAAATATACGTAAAATTTAAACGTAAAAATATACGTAAAAATTCATATTTTTTTGTTTGTATGTACAGATAGTCATAAGACGCATAGGTCAGGTGTGGAATTTTCCACTTGTGGCGTCATATCGGCACGCAAAAAGTTTTGCATTTTGGAGCATTTCGGATTTTTGATTTGGGATGCACAACCTGTATTACTATGTATCATATACTTTGCTTATTTATTGGTTTCCTATATGCTTATTTTATTCATGTCAAATTGTGTCCACTTATAACAAACTATAAAATCATACATTTATGATACATGTAAATATCCACTAATTTAGAGAGACATTCAACTGAGTTATTTTCACTTATATTTTCTGGATCATTCAAATAACAAATGGGCTGCGATGTGTTGCCTTGTGCTTTCTCTCACAAGACGCACACACTGTAAAAATACAGCATGCGTCTGCAATTGTAATCATCATCAATCCAGAGTGGCTGATTGCTTTGCCTCCTTTCCACTACGAGATAATTCTGCGTAGGATGTAGACCGTGTTGCTTTACTCAAATAACTCTTTTACCGTAAAATATTGCCACACGGGGCTGTTTTTTCCTTTAAAGCTATTTTTCCATTTTTTTCCCCATAACATAATTCACTGAGGCAGACAACAACAAAAATATAACCACCGATGGGACTCGCATTAGCTTGTGCAAATCCTAAACCTCCATAAAAATCAGGCACATAATGTTGCGGCTCAGCTCACCAAATCCAAAGCATTAAGCAGAACCTGAATCCCTCCAAAAACAGGGGCTCTAGGCCGAGCCCAGAACCGAATACTGTGTTCAGTGTTCCAGTCTCCCATCCGCACGGGCAGTATCAGTGCCATATGCTAGTTTCCTTAAGAATGTGGAAGGACAATCTTCAATACACATGCACTGCTGTCATGGTATACATTAAATCACTACCGAACAACAGAGCAATTTCCCATCTTCCCATCCCAACTGATCTCAAGAAAAAGCTGAGTGAATGCTTAAACCAACTGTTTTGTATTCTTTTCCACTGTACAGTTGTGTAAAGCTTTGATTTTAGCTATCTTTATTGTATTGTCTGAGTTTGTTGGCCTTTTTTAACATCACTTTTGTCATTCCAGGTCTCTCGTTAGAATTGTTAAACAATGTTATTGTCAGCTAGACTTTTCTGTTTAAACAAACAAACAAATAAATAATTATAAGTCGATTAATCGCTTAGTTGACTGAAAGAAAATTAACTGCCAACTATTTTGATAATTGATTAATTGTTTAAGTCATTTTTGAAGCAAAAATGCCAAACTTTTGATGGTTCTATGTTCTCAAATGTGAGAATTTGCTGCTTTTCTTAGGTTTACAGTAAATTGAATATTTTGGGGGTTTGGACTTTTGGTCAGACAAAATGACATTTAACGACATCACCTTGCGCTCTCGGAAACTGTAATGGGCATTTTCACTGTTTTCTGATGTTTTATACACCACACGATTAATCAATTAATCAAGAAAATAATTAAAATAGTTATTAGTTGCAGCCCTATTGCACTGACAAGCAGTGAATTAATTAACTGAGTAGCCTATCTATTGGTTCTCAGATTAGTTGTTGACTGTTGTAGTCTAAATAGTGTATGTGTGAGTGGTGAATACAATTTTCGGCCATAGGAATTCAAAAGGAGGGAGGGTTTACCCTGCCTCATTGCACAACAGTGCCACCTCTGGTCAAATGGATAATTGTAATCTGGCTGAATGGTCCCCTAGCATGTGTTAGCACAAGCCCTTTCAAACTGAATAACGATAGTTTAGCAATGGCGATTTGGCTTTCAATGTGAGGGTGACAAGACTGAGAGGAATACACATTTAAAACACAACAGAGCAATAAATGACAACTGCAGAGGAAAACTTAATGTACTGTAGGTGGGAGTGTGGGCATGAGGGGCAGGATTTGAAGTTTCTTTTCTGTTTGAAGTTGATGAACAGAGGAGTTAGGGATTTTCCCCTAACTTTAGAGTTCTGTGAACCATTTGGGGGAAGTTTCTTTTCTATGCGCGCACACACACACACACACACACACACACATATGGAGTGGTCATCTGCTTCTTCAACACATGTGGTGCAGCACAAGACATTCCCTATACTGCTTAAGTCAGTCCTGGAGGAGGGGCTCTGTGCCAGGGGAGGGGCATTCACTGTTAATCTGAATGCAGTTGCAAAGCAAGTTACTGTGGTACTGAGTATATAATTATAGAGCTGGGCATTGTGACACACATTGAGTGGAGCTGCAGAGTTAAAGCGCTGAGAAAGGTATGGGATACAGCTGCAGAGACACTCAGAGTGATTCTTACATATAAAATACAGTCACATGATTCTTGGCACAGACAACCACATCAAAGACATGGTTACTATGGTAGAGCAGATTGGCATTGGCTGCTTTCTTCACAGATATGGCTACAGAGAGTTTTTGTATTGCTGGGTACAGAATGCAGGTCCCCAGCTTGCCCTATCTATATAAAGCCTTTTATTGGATAGAGCTCATCGCACATGACTGACACTGCCATTCCAATGCAATAAAAATCATAAATCTTCTCTTTGAGAGGTATTGCATTTTTATACATAACCCAGAAGAAAGTGATGTACATTTCTCCAAATACGACCCAGAGTGTAAAGAAAAAAAAAATGAGGTGGAGGGAGGCGGGGCAGCTCTGGGGAAGGGGGCGCACAGACGGTTGGGCTTAATTATCTGGCATTCAGCTTCCAAATTTAATCAGTCCTAATTCAAAATCAAATTCAGATATCATTGCCATGAATGCGTTCTGCTGGCGTGAAAGGTTTTCACAGCTGCCAAAGTATGAAGTAAATCCCATCAAGAGCTCAACTGAATAAAACATAAATACTGGAGGATGAAGATGCTGGTGATGATATCTGTAATGATGATGTTTATAATAATGAAAAAATCAATAACGCACTTACAGGAAGGAAAAAGGCATTTATGCATAAACTGTAGACACACATCTCTGCATTACTTTCTTGCTCTCTCTCTCTCTCTCTCTCTCTCTCTCCCCCTCCTCTCGTTCTCTGTCTCTTGCAGCTGCAGCATTATTGTAAAGTAATGCCACGAGAGCATGACACTGCATCCAGCACCACCCAGCCCCCCAGCCCCTAAGACTCAAACACTGACATCCTCAAGCCGACTCCAGTCAGAGTCACTCGTATACAATCATTTCCCCCCTCCTTTCTACAGCGGCAGGCATTTACTTACAGCTGCACTGCTATGACACTCACACAGTTTGATTCTGACAGCACGGCGCACACACACACACAACACACACACACTTGGAGATAGATGCAAGCACACACTTTCTGGTTGTAACAGTATCAGAAAACACACATGCACACACAACCTCTCTCTCTCTCTCTCACACACGCACACACACACACACACACACACACACACACATTCTACATTCTCTCTCTCTCTCACACACACACAAGCACACTCACATACTTGGAGATAGATGCAAGCACACACTTTCTGGTTGTGACAGTATCAGAAAACACACATGCACACACAACCTCTCTCTCTGTCTCTCTCTCTTACACACACACACATGCTCTCAGTTTTTGACAGTGTGACAAGAGAGAAACATAGGGGTAACCAAACCTCCTCTTACCTTTAAAGCTGCTCTCTATCTCCTGACTCCAGAGTGTCTGTCTGAATCTCTCTCTCTCTCATCCTGTCCTCATGGAGCAGCTCTTCTCATGCACCGCTCCAGAGAGAGGGGATGACGGAGGGGAGCAGTCCAGCACAGACTCACAAAAACACCCTCAGGAGAGGCAGGGCTGGAGCTTCTGACTCTTTCCCCCACAATCTGTCTTTCTCTCTCTCTCCCCAGCTTCCTTTCTCCCCCTTTCCTCTCTCAATCCCTCTCACTCTCTCTCGGTCTCCCTCCCTCTCAATCTGTCCCTCCCCTATTCTCTGTCTCTCCCTCCTGCCCTCTCCTCTCTCTTCCTCCCATTCTCTCCCTCTCTCCTTCCCTCCCCCTTTTTTTTCCCTCTTCTTCTCTTTCACCTCTCTCCCCACCTCACTCCTCCTCCCTCTCCCTGTCTCTTTATCCCCTTTCTCTTTCTCTCTTCCTCTGTTTAGAAAGGATGGTGAGCAGCTGGGTAGAGAACACACCTGCCTGATTCTTATTAAGGCGGGACGGCTCCTAGTCAAATGGAATTCCCCTCCCCCCCCACTCCCTTGTTTCCTGATGTCATCATCACATCAACATGATCCTCCTTTCAGGTTAACCCTTCAGAGAGTGATCACTCACTCTAATCTGCATACTGACTGTTGATGTCCCTTCTAATGTCACGGCACCCTGCACCCAAACCTGATCCAGTCTCATCACTGCCCTTAACAGTGCCATAGTTGTGCTACCAGGCCAGCTTCACTTTAATGTTAGCATCAGCATCATTCATTTTTAATCCTATATATGCGGATGGAAAAGCAAACTCACTCAGTTGGCAAGTCATTAAAATAATTTGTTAATATATCGAATGATATGGTCAGATTGTCTCAAAACACAATGGATCGTCATTTCTCTCTTACATTTTCCCTCACACACACAAACACACACACTATCTCTGTCTCTCACACTCCCTCTCTTTGTAGTTCCCTTTCTAAACAGCCAATTTACTCTCCATTCCTCCACATGACCTCTGTTTCTACACTACAGAGCCTCTCACAGCTGTGGAACCGAGGTCATCCGAGGGATGTTACAAGTTTGTCAGTTGCATCCCAAAATGCATGGAATGCAGGCGCTTGATTGGCCAATTACCGTGTCAATCATCAAGCCGCAAGCAGAGAACCTCCTCAAGGGGCAATACACTGGATTTCAGTGTCACTGATGGGCCAACATTTCCCTAACATATATTTTTGCACATGTGGAAAAAAAAAAACCTATTACAGGTATGTGTGCAGAACGCAAAGTCGCATAATGTCGATAAGCTTCCATCTCAACAGCTGACCTGCAGTCACTGACACAGAGCACACTGCTTCTGCCGAATTTCAGAAAATGTGTCAAAGACCACAATTCCAAAGAATATAGGTCCAGCTGTTCTGTGGTTACAGTTTCATTTAAGCGATGGAGGTGGGCCTGGACGCTGTGGAAAAGCTGGGCATCCCGGACAGAGCTGTGGGAATCACAGGCCTGACTCATAGGACAAGCCTCATTCATTCCCCCCTCACTCACGAAGATAAGCCCTTCGATGAGTCACTGCCGTTGTCTGGGAATGAGCCCTGCTTAAACATGGGGTCCTGGTATGTTAGTGCTGAGGAGAAAGCATGATGCAAATTCCCATAAATGACTGGCTGAGCTAGGGCTCAAATTAGGGGTGAAAAATCCATGTTTGCTTATGAAAGACGAGGTGCGATCAGGACACTACAGGCTTTAGATGAGTAGGCCTTGCTGGGACTGAGCTACAGATGAAGGAGTGTACAAAGTTTGGTTTTGCCTGGAGGCAAAATAACATGGTTTATAAACTAGGTCATTGCAATTACCATTATTACAAAGATTGCTCTTATTAAATATGCATTTAATGTTTATTCTCTATATAAATATAATTCCTTAGTTCACAATTACTTTGTTTTGTTTTCCATCCCATTTGTATTTTTCTATTAAACCACACTGTGGAATGGCCAATTATAAAATCCCCTTTCTCTGTCAGGAGTGGAAAATGCAGGCTATCAAGTGTCTCCGGTATAGCTTTGTGAGTTTAGAGCGTAGATGATAAAACAGTGGCAAGGTATAGCATAGACTTGCTGTCTCTAGAGTGTAAACGAACAGATTTCTTTCTTTCCTCTCTGTTGTCCCTTTTTCCATCAGTTTTTATTGCTCCCATTTGTAACTACTGGAGCTGTGTCCTGTCAGCTCGGGACGAGAACCCCCTCAAAAGTGTGCCCCCTGCCAGCCGTTGCTTCCCTTCGCCCCGTGATCATTCAGCTTGGTCAGGCATGGTTGTCGCTCAGTCACCAGGGTGGATTGCATGAGCAGCTGGTGCAGGCAAAGGCAGACTGCACGCAGACCGAGGGCCCGCCCTCCAGCCCGATGACTCACGTGTGAGCGATGAGACGGGGACAACCCAGCTGACAAAGGGCAACGCTGCTGCCAATTCCCAGCTGCCTGGGGGACTTCCTGCCACAGCCAGCCCTGGCAAAGTTTGGTTTTTATTCCAGGCCATGGGGCATGCAACTGGACTGGCTCCTCAGAGGGACCCGCTACCTGGGAGGCCAGGACCGCTCACTTTGATATACACCGCGCAAAACATCTGCTTTCATTTGAATATTTAGACGTTCCGTTTCATGTTGCCCTCTTGATCTTTAAAGACGCATTTCTTACTGTTATGTCTCAATTTGCATAAATTGGATTAATTAGTCTTTACCGCCAACTTTTCAACCCCATCAAAACGACTTGTGAGTCGCACGCTGAATGCTGACTCACAAACGCATGCGTACACATTCGCCCACAGCACAGATGGACATGCAGACAGAAAAGACAGAAAAACACACGCACACACAGACACAACCACATCCTTGTTGTGGCAAATACAAGCCTTCTGAAAAGCAGATGGTCAGTAATTTTTACCATATCATAAATCCATAATGAATCGTTATCCAGCTGCAGAAGTGCAGCCGCATAAACGGGACGAAATGTAGCTGGAAATTGACAAATACTTGGCAGAGGAGCCTCACATGAGACACAGGAAAAAAGGTTCCTCCACCGGTCACACCTGCTGCCATCTTCCATTGCCCCAGGGGACAGAGGGCGAGATCCAGCATGCAGGCAGGGTGTCGGTCCAGACCTGCACACACTCACAACAAACATGCGCTCAAAACAGTGACAGGCATCCAGCAGGCCCATAAACACACAGCCACTGTGAACACTGGGTTGTCCGCACGGTCTCCTTGTATGTTCACAAACGTCACTGTCAGTGTATGTGAATATAAATACGCAACTGGTTTCCACTGAGCTCCTCCCAACACCACACCAAGCACCCAGAGATTAGCAGTTGTCATCAGGGATAGCCCTCTCCCCAGATCAGCGCTAGCTCCCCATTAGCACTCTGAGGCCTGTAGGGTATAATGCAGACAGCTGAGTGACGACATCAGTCCTGGCCTTTGAGCTGCAGTGTCCATTATATGGGTTCGGGTGACACAAAGTGGCAGAGGTAATTCAAAAGGTATAACTGGAGAGTCTAAATTAAGGGTTGATAAAACGTTAGAAAAATGTCTAATAGCCAGAGTTAATTCTGCTCTCCTGCAGGTGGAAATGGCTCTGGGAGCAGAGATATGACTGAGGGTAGTTTGAGGAGACATGAGGCTGCAGTGGGTATGAGCTCAGCTGCACAGGGCTAGTGTAGGACGGGATTTTCTCTGGGGCACAAAACAAGAGCAGAATGAGGTGGGCGTGAAATGAATGGGTGGGTAAGAAGCCCTGGCCCCAAGGTTCATATGGCATCCAGACTTACACATGACAGTCTGAAGTCTGAAACCTCTAAGTGTCAGAACACTGCAGATCATGAACAATAGAAGAGTGCAAGAGAAATATATGTTTTGATTTAAAACCTTATGGCTTTTTTCAACACTTGAGAGAGGTAAACCAGAGTCCCATATGACTGACCACTTTCTTCATTGTTTTAACTGAAACATTAAACTGTCATCGTTTCTGTTGGGGTGACACAGCCACGGTAGTTGGATATGGGCTGGAAAAAAAGGATGGGCGGGAGTCACACTCGGAGGTGTCAGAGTCGAAGATAGGTGGGGGCGATTCACTGACAAAGATAGAGATGGGAGTGACAGTCGACAATCTACAAGGGAGTCACTTGAGTTATAAGAAAGTTACTTATGGGAGTCAGAGACAGAGAGATGTTCATTTGAGTCATAAAAGAATCACAAAGAGAGTCAGTTAGAGACAGACATGGAAGTCATTTGAGTCATAAAAGAGTCATACAGAGGAGTCAGAGAGACAGACAGGGAAGTGATTTGAGTTACATATGAGGGTCAGACAGAAATGAATACAAGTCACTCACACATAGATGAGGAAATCTGGAGTAAAGCCAGCCTACATTAGTTCAGTGTTTGAGTCGAGTCGGTTGATAAGGACACCTGCCTGGCCTTGGTGTGAATGACTCATCTGTTCTCTCTGAAGAGATCATTATTGTTATGAAAGCATATCTGAAATAATATTATTGAATCAATCAAAACATACTTGAAAGTGTAACATATGGCAACTTGTGTATTAATGATCATTAAGCACTGTGAGTGCAATAAAATAAGCCGGAGTTACAGCCGAGCTACACTTGTCAGCCAAATGTTTGATCGTATTTGATGCATAACTCAGATTTTGTACCTGTGCTTTTGCTCTTGTTGGTTTTTCTTGCACCTCAGTATATCCTTCCTGCCATAATGGCCTTGAAAGTCATTCAACTCTGCCAAATAAATAAATGAATAAGAAAACTAATATGATAGTAAAACTGAAATATGTGTTAAAAGCAGGGAAGGTTGGTCTGTTGTTTAAATGGAAAAATGCATGATGCAGAAATTCAGCCAATCTTTTGCTTGTCATTTCTTGAAATATATTTTCAACATGTGGTTCTTCCAATATCCAAGATAAAAAAAAAAAAAGAAAGAAAGAAAACACTGGCACAACTTCAAAACTTAGTGAACTACAGTAGTTATATAATGCACAAAAAGACTTTTTATGTAACAAAACTACCACATGTGTTCAAACAGAGGCCAGAAATACGCTATTCAGAACGGCGTTTGGGTCCAGGCCGGTTGAATCCCAAATCCACAGGCCAGCGGGGCTCGGTCCGATACTTGCAGGCCGAGCCAGAACTCTGCAGGGCTGCCTCCAGAGAGGAGGCAGGCAGCAGAGGGACAGGATTGGCTGGCTGGGACACATTGGACTAAATCTGGATCCTGGAGAAGGGGACCACAGACCACAGCACCATACAATTATCCCAAACAGGACCTGCTGGCCAGCCTCTCCCCTATAAAGCACAGCCACACACAACAATACCCAGCAGTGCGCAACAACATATGACCACACAACAACACTCGACAGCACGTAAATAACACTGCAACACACAGCATGGCAAATACAATAGTAAAAGAGAGCAAAAAAAAAAAAAAAATGCAGGGCCACACATAACACTCAGCAATACACAAAAACACTACACAACAGTGAATAAATACAACACCCATGTGCAATACAACACAAGAGACCACAAATACTAAAAAAGTAACACACAGTGAAAACACAACTGAAAATATCAACTCCCAACTATTCAAAACAATACGCAACTAAACACGTCACAAAAAATACTCAAAATAAAGCCAACAAAAATACACAAATTAAAGTAAATATAATAAAATGAAATGAAGTAAATATATAAATAAATAACCATAAACGCACCGCACACAACAATGCACAACATGCAACTTCATATGGCATGTTACTGTAAGCCCTGTTACTGGAACGTGGACAAATAGAGCTGATCACTCCTGTCCCATCTCCCTGATGATCCGTTTCACCATGCTCGCGTCACAAGGCCATGGTCCGTCAGCCTCAGAGGACTCACATGTTTGTGTTTGCCATGCTTACGAAGCTGGGCCAGGCCCGGACTGGCAGCACCACCACTCCAAAATAGTGTCTAATATCTCTGTCATTGGGAGCCTCAAGCACAATGAGTCCCTCTTCAGCTATTTTGGAAAACATCAAAGCCACAGAATGGAGCACAGCTCGTGCATATTGTACCATAGAACACGGCCAGATTGTCAGACTTATTCCTCACAGATTGTACACAGCAGAAACCGAACCAAGAAAACTCATCCATTCTTGAGGCACATGTTCAACTCCATGGCTGTCTGGCAGAAAGACAAACAGAGAGAGCAGTTCAGAACAGCAGTGAATTATGGGGCGTCTGCATGTGTCCTGTTTATACCAAGCACTGGAATTCCTGACCTGACATAGGGCATACCTGAAGTGTACTCACCTTTCAGAGTGGGAGAAGCGAGTTTTATCTGTATGGCCTATTGTGCGCATCGAAGCAGCGCGTTACCTGAATATAGTTCAATTCATCTTCGTGTTGGCAGAATCCCAAAAATAGCTGTCTTGGTGTGTCAAATGTATAAAGAGGGCCTACACATGACCTGCAGCAGAAGCAAATGTGCTCAATCCTCCTCCATTACTCAACACTCAATGGATATAAAAGAGACAAGATTCAAAAAGGAATCAAAAGACATTTGCCCTACAGTTCTACATACCAAACGTTTCTTACATACAATAACTTTCTACATCTGGATGTTCACTGAAGCTTTTCAGGGGAAGTGCCTTACTCAAGAGTACAACAGCAGTGCCTCGCCCAGCCTGCTATCTGTGAGTTACAAACCCAGTTCCCATGGCGCTGCACACTGAACTTTTCTTTTTTGTGTTGGGGTACTCCCCAACAGTGCTACGAAGCATATCCAGACCTCAATCTGTGTTACAGAAGTACTTCATACAGCTACATGCCTAACATTGCCTGTGTTAGGGGACTCCTCAATTAAAACGTTGGAAAAAGGGGTAGTTAGAGAGAGTTAGGGGTTTGTCTGTCATCTCCAGAGAGAGGAGGGGGAGGAGTAGGGAGGCAATCTGCCTCCCACTCATAAATCTCTGTAAACCTAAACTACTGTTATGACTATATCACAACCTACCTCAATCCTACAGTATAACCAAACCCAAATTCAAAATGGCAGCCTAACCCCAAATCATACAACACAACCTGATTTAAGTTCAATAGCTAACCTCAAAACACATGCTGTAACCTGAAGGAACTGCAATGAGGCAACCAAACCCTAAAGCCTACAATACAATCTGATTCAAGAAAACCAAGGAGGGGAGGAAAACCAACCTTACATCCAATATAGCAGTCAAACTACCTTCATTCCAATAATGGAAACTAACCACAAAACCTACTGACAACACTGAACCAAAATCCAGTATGGTTACCTAACCCTAACCCTAAAGTACAACTTAACTCAAAACCTACATCACAACCTCTCTGTAATTTACTTCGACAGTGATAATTAGCACCATTATTCTGACACTTACCTGTTCATGAACACAAAATTTCCATCCCTGCCTCGATGGAAGCTCTCCTCTTTTTCACTTGCTATACATACATTAAAAAGATGAATGTAACAACAGCTGAAATCTCATTGACCATTGGCCATGAGGCTGATCTCATTTCATCCCCTTGCTTTTCATTGGTCACACTGCGATTCACCTCACCACCTTGCCAGTCATTGGCAGCAAGACTCACTTCAGCCTGCAATGGATCCATTGTTTCAAACGTTGGCAAAAATGTAATTTTCCTTTCGTAAACCAAAACAATAGGTCCATATGTATGACACTACAATAGCAGACTGAGGGCCAAAATGAAAAAGGGAATAGAAGATGGCAGGGCTTCTCATGGGACAATCAACCCTACATCAAAACTAAATAGCAGAGGAGACAAGGATAAAATTTATTGGCGGTCTAACACAGGATTGATAAAACATTAAAAACAGCCGCTCTGAAAGAGCCCTAAAGTCCTTTATATGGCCCATGTATTAAATTTCTTCAAGCAGCCAAGGAAATGGTTAATAGGGAGCTGGAATAAAATAAGATAGATGCATATATGACCTCTTGTCAATATGATTCAAACATAATCAACATTTTCATACTTATATTACTGAACTGTGTACAGGACTTCATTCTACTTTCACCCTCTCTCTAAAGTTGGAAACACTGAGAAAGGTACATTTCACAATATTTTAGATCTCCAAGACCGTACCTCTCTCGTCTTTTTTGTCTTTTTTCCTCCCTTCCTCTCATTCCACCACATACTTCCCTATCTCTGATGGATATCAGAAGGTGACAGGTGAGCTGAAGGATGATTGGGCCTGTATTTATGAGGTATGTCAGCTGCCCGTGTAGCGAGTGCTGCATGGGATACTGCACAAAGCAGAGCGCAAATGTGCCTGTTCTCATGACAGCATCCATTAACTCTCCAGAGTGTCAGCAGGAATGGAGTATACCTTCAGGTAATGTTTGCATTGGTTCATGGAATCTACATCATTTTTCATTTTCTCTGCAAGTCTCAGCCTTCATCTTGGATTTTGAAACAGACACAGTAAATCTAATAAAAACAGGGAGTTTGAATGAGTTTGAATTAGGTATGTCAGTAAAAACAAACAGAAATGTCACAGATGCTACAAACACATCCTGCAGTGGGCGGTCCATTTACTAGCCCTCACATAGAGAGTGTGCTGATTCAGTATGTTTTTTGTGACACATTCAGTACCATTCGCCTGACCCACCATATAGCTGGGTGCAGGACGAATATTGCTTTAAATTCCTGCCTCCAGGGTGTGTACCATGTTCCGAATTTCTGAATTTTTCTGCTTGCTTTTCAAACAGGTGAGAGGATTCCTGACTGCCCCCCATCCCGCCTCCCCCTAAAGGCAGGGTCAGAGTGAAGGTTAGGGCAACCCTGTCGAGACAGCGTTTGTGTTTTAGCCAGAAAAAAAACTGAAAAGCTGGTGATGGGAAATGGTTAATCACGGCACGGCTTTCTGGTGATCAATCAGATGCGTCAGTGTCTGAGAAAAACAAAACTCGCACCAAAATCGACTGCCAGATCCACCCCAAAATCAGCTGCCAAATAAACACCAAACTCAACTGCCAGTTCCAAAGGCAGAATGCACTGTAAAGTGTATGAAATGCAAACAGTTATTTTTGTTAAGAGTTTATCAGAACAGTGATATCTACTGTAACATATCACTGTCACACAATCAGTACTGTCACTATACTGTCTGCCAGCAGCTCACTACTCCTGTTACCAGCTGCAGTAAATCCGGTTCAAAAGGAAAGACACACATTTTCATGTATCCTCATGAGGCAGTCTTATACCGCTCTGCTTTGAACCTGGAGAGAGTGGCACAGTAAAATATTGGTTATATCCCTGCTCACATTCGGGATATAATGAATATTTTCCAACCAATCACTTCTGCCCTTTGAAGAATGGTCAGAGGTCAGAGCTTTATGAGTGAGGACAAAATTTAAACCAAAAAACTGTTCCACAAACTGCCCTCTCAGAGCCAGACCAAAGTTCAGGCTTCCATGACCCTGGAATGGCAATTACTACTCAAGTTAGAGTTGTTCCTAGACAAAAAAATGAGTGCCCATTTTGTTGTGACCATCTCGGCCATTCAGCCCGATCCCAACTAAATCTGTAAAAACAGAAGAATTTGACGGTTGCTACCCGGCCTGGCACTTCAAACTTGTGCCTCACTGACAACAACAACAGAAAAACCTAACAGGATATCACCTGAGGTGTGCAGAGTGAAACCAGAGATTACAGAGCTTGGGAGACTTTGCCAGAAGTTAGAATAAGTGAAGGAGTGGAAGCGGCGTCTGTGCAGAGTCGACACTGCCGCCACAATGGCTTCCATTATTAAATGTCAGAGTTAATATGTAAGAGCCCGATGAAGACACGATGGGGCCGGAGGCGATATAAACGCAGGTGTCTCCTACAATCACTGACCTCAGTGTGTTTTAGCAGAGGCTGTTTGTGTGCAGGGAAGCGTGCAGTCAGTCATTTTGGCTCCAGCTCAGACCTACTTTTCATTACCTGTGCTTCTCCGGGAGGGTAGGGCCACAGAAGCATGTGAATTCTGCCCTGCTGCTCAAACAGCTAAGTAATGTGATTCCAATGAAGGCTATATAAGCTGGTGCTCATTGACTTTTCCGTCATTTTTTAAAATTGATATGACTCCAATGCAAACATACAGTCAGAGAGGGTGGCAAAGATGATAAGTTATTTACATTCCATTTTATATTTTAGGTATTTGCAGATATTCTTATTCAGGATGACGAATACAGTTTCCATTTCACATGCAAGTCATTTGTACAGCTGGTTATTCTTCACGAAAACAAATTAGGTTAATTACATTGCATGAGGTACAATGACTGTGCCACATCTGGGAACCAAACCTGCAAACCACACCAGCCCCAGCTCCCTAACCATTACACTAAACTGCCTCATTGTGGAAGTCCAGAAGGAAAAGAGCTGAAGACCAAGCTGCAGGTTTGAGAAAGGGAGACAGGAAGACTAAACTATGTAGGTGCGAGACAAAGGCGTGGAGACCAAAGTCTGAAGGTGAAAGGATTTTCCTTCCATGGAAAACGTGAGGATTGCCAGGCTAAATGCTCTTTCTTAAGACCGCAATCTGCATTCCCTGACTCAGTGACTGTACAGATGTCTCATCACGGTAGTGCAAAAAGTATAATGTGTTCTAAAACAAGAACATTTTAAATGACTGGAATCTGAATGACTAAAATGTCCAGACAAAGCGATTGGAAAGATTTGGTTTTCTTTGGTGAAATTCTCTTACGAGAAGACTGTGAGTCATCTCATTCTGATTAATGAGCTGTACTCAGAGGCAAACAATGTCACAGCCGCACTGCTCTCTCTACACGATGCATCCAGCTGCTTCTGCCGCTGCTGATGTGGGAGAACGTGGTGCTCCATGCTCTTCTCTCTGTCACATGTGCTCGCTCAGTTACTGCTGTCCATGTACTGAATTATGGTTACACACACCCATATATGGGTAAACACACACACACACACACACACACACACACACACACACACACACACACACACACACACACACACACACACACACACACACACACACACACACACACACACAGCTGTATACACTCACAACACACTCACATAAAGTCATACACACACACATTAATAATTTGGATGGGCCATCGCACTTCACTCCTCTGTAAAATGTCATACATATACTGAATTATGGTACACACACTCCCACATTTGGACAATCACACACCCACACACACACACACGCTTAATACCATACAGATACAGACTTTTGGACACTCACTCCGACATATGGAGACACCCATGTGAGTGCACGCTCGCTTGCATGCACA
Organism: Albula goreensis; assembly: GCA_022829145.1. NCBI lineage: Eukaryota > Metazoa > Chordata > Actinopteri > Albuliformes > Albulidae > Albula > Albula goreensis. Next base: position 28,293,244 of record CM040755.1, read on the forward strand.
CATGCACATGTATGTATGCACATGTTCTCATTCACATACATACTGCCATACATGCATATAAATACGCACACACATTTTTATACACATTCGTGAACAAACGCATATTAAAAACCATCAATTAAAACTGCCAGCATTTGTGTTTTGTTAGAAGATGTTGCCAGGTTTTGTTTTTAATTATTATCTCACTCTTACATTAACTTAATCATCCATTGTTTTTGATCTACACTTTTTCCATTAAGTGTTCCATGGTTCCATATTGCCCAAGCCCATTACTCTTAGCCGTTGAGGCCTACCTTACCTTTAGCCTACTGAAGCAGAATCAGAGGTGAGTGCTCACAGTGCCACTTTTTAGGAGCTGATTACAGCAGTTTTAACTGTATTCACTTTAAACCTGTTTCTACCAGCTGCAGTATGACGAGAATACCAGAGGGTAGTCTCAGAGGAAATGAAAAAGAACACAGACAGGGGTCTCCCCAGAAGAGTGGTGTGATGGCCCTTCTACATTATGAATGCATGTGTGTGTGCATGTGTGTGGGAGGCTACACCATGACCAATGTGAGAATTGTGAGAATGTTTTCAGCATCATTAATCATGCCAAGAAAGTTGAACAAATTGAAATATATTTTTAGAGGGAAATGCTATTCTAAAAAGTTAATGAGTTTTGAGTATGGTTGATAAAACTGTCTACTTCAGTTTAACAATGGCTGAATATAGACATAGTTATCTGCTTTGGGTATACATAATACACTTGTGTTTTATGCTCCATTTTTCCTTTTTCTTACCTCTCTTATTTCCTGCCTCAGAGTTGACTTTGTGGGTCCCACTGCTGTAAGTTTACCTGTCAATCTGAGTGATTTCTGTCAAACCTTGTGCTGCCACCCACTGCTTCTTATCACTCTCTCTGCGGTCCACCAGCTGCGCAGCCGCAGTCAGTGCACCAGAGGGATGCGCTTCATGCGCAGCTGGTGCAGTCAGGCCCCACAGGCCCTCTATCCACCAAAGGAGTTGTTAGTGTGCAATGAGGCAGGCGGGGGGGATCCCTGTCGAATGAATAACCTCCCGCTCCAGGGGCAATACTAAGGCTGGTTTCCCACTGCTCTACTGGAGTCCTGGCTACAGCCATCATTGACATGGTCAGAATTCAACCCAGGGACCACAGGGCATGTCACTGCACCAACGGCAGATTCAGCTGGATACGCTACCTATGAGAGCTTGTAAAGCTGCATTAAAAATAACAGCTAGATTTAGCCAAGATTTTACTGGTATCGGTTCCTTTCCTGGTAAGTCCACCCCAGCTAAATCTATTCAACATGTTTTCTTGTCCAAACTTTTTAGCGTACACTATACTGGAATATGTGAGTGTCTTTTTTTGTGCTGGAACAGTTTTATAAAATAATATGCATAAGTGTATTTAAGCCAAGAATTCCAGTAAAGATTATTCATGAAAATCACACAAAGGGCAACTGAATCACTTTCATTGACCACTTGCCTCATTCCGTACATTCTCAGTGAATGAGCCACCAACCAGTATGGTTTGATATTGTTTGAGTGATTGTGTAGATGAAGCAAATTACAGAGCGTTATGGCGCTAGAGAGCCGTTGCTGCGCTGTCAGTGGTGTGCCCTTGAGGAAGGGCGGCAGACCCCTGTGTTGAGACACTGCGTACTCTAAGGAAAGGGTGTGTCACCTGCACCGCCCCACCCCCCCACGGGGCCGCCACACAGGAGGCAGACACAGAGACAAAGATAATTACATTGTCTGTGAAACTGTGCCGAAGGGGGACCTTGCTTTTCCACTCAGTTACCCTGTCTCAGCAATTTTGGCAGTACAACCTAGCCAGTCTCATTCTTACTACTTCTTACTGAGCTTGGCTCTGAACCAAAAGTGCTGAGTGCTGGGCCGTGACAGTTAATACCTAATGGGGAAAAACATCTTTCAAGCACCACCAATAATTAATGGATGTGGACCACTTCAGAGTGGATATAGAGTACTTTAGTAGTTAAAGCTGGAGTAGATGTGGAGTACTTTAGTAATTAAAGCTTGAGTAGATGTGGAGTACTTTAGTTATTAAAGCTTGAGTAGATGTGGAGTACTTTAGTAATTAAAGCTTGAGTAGATGTGGAGTACTTTAGTAATTAAAGCTTGAGTAGATGTGGAGTACTTTAGTAGTGAAAGCTTGAGTAGATGTGGAGTACTTTAGTTATTAAAGCTTGAGTAGATGTGGAGTACTTTAGTAATTAAAGCTTGAGTAGATGTGGAGTACTTTAGTAGTGAAAGCTTGAGTAGATGTGGAGTACTTTAGTCATAAAAGCTTGAGTAGATGTGGAGTACTTTAGTCATAAAAGCTTGAGTAGATGTGGAGTACTTTAGTAATTAAAGCTTGAGTAGATGTGGAGTACTTTAGTCATAAAAGCTTGAGTAGATGTGGAGTACTTTAGTAATTAAAGCTTGAGTAGATGTGGAGTACTTTAGTCATAAAAGCTTGAGTAGATGTGGAGTACTTTAGTCATATAAGCCTGAGTAGATGTGGAGTACTTTAGTCATAAAAGCTTGAGTAGATGTGGAGTACTTTAGTAATTAAAGCTTGAGTAGATGTGGAGTACTTTAGTAGTGAAAGCTTGAGTAGATGTGGAGTACTTTAGTCATAAAAGCTTGAGTAGATGTGGAGTACTTTAGTAATTAAAGCTTGAGTAGATGTGGAGTACTTTAGTAGTGAAAGCTTGAGTAGATGTGGAGTACTTTAGTAATTAAAGCTTGAGTAGATGTGGAGTACTTTAGTCATAAACGCTTGAGTAGATGTGGAGTACTTTAGTAATTAAAGCTTGAGTAGATGTGGAGTACTTTAGTAGTGAAAGCTTGAGTAGATGTGGAGTACTTTAGTAATTAAAGTTTGAGTAGATGTGGAGTTCTTTAGTCATAAAAGCCTGAGTAGATGTGGAGTACTTTAGTAATTAAAGCTTGAGTAGATGTGGAGTACTTTAGTAGTTAAAGCTTGGGTAGATGTGGAGTACTTTAGTCATAAAAGCTTGAGTAGATGTGGAGTACTTTAGTCATAAAAGCTTGAGTAGATGTGGAGTACTTTAGTAATTAAAGCTTAAGTAGATGTGGAGTACTTTAGTAGTTAAAGCTTAAGTAGATGTGGAGTACTTTAGTTATTAAAGCTTGAGTAGATGTGGAGTACTTTCGTAGGTAAAGCTTGAGTAGATGTGGAGTACTTTAGTAATTAAAGCTTGAGTAGATGTGGAGTACTTCAGTAGTTAAAGCTTGAGTAGATGTGGAGTACTTGCATTGGAAAGAGAGCTCTTAGATTGCAAAGCGTAAGTGCGTTTTCAACTGCACTTAAGTAGTTAAAGCTTGAATATTTGGAGTACCTCAGGAGATAAAACTTGAGTGGATGTGAAGAACTATTGCAGATTATACTATACTATACAGATTAAGTGGATGTGGGGCACTTTGGCAGCTAAAGCTTACGTGCATTTGGAGTGTTTTAGCAGGTAATATTTGAGTGGATATTAGACACTTTAACAGCTGTAGCTTGAATAGAGTTTGGGCTCTTACATTGTGAAGACTGAGTAGAAGTGGACTGCATATTATACACCTTTCCTCTCATGACCTTAAAGCATTTTACAGTGAGAAGGGAACATGCTTACCTCAACTACCACAAGTATTTAGTTAAAGACGAACAGCCCTAGGACTGAAGTATGGGTGGGTGTGTTGTCATCTGATTATAAATCTTGGTTTGTCAATTTTAGGTAAATTTTGGCATTTGAGTCATCCGGGGTGCATGGATGCAGCTACATCAAAACCAGAAATAACACAGAAATATGGAAATTTACAAATAGTGTTCCATCAGGTGCTTTTTGAATCAGTTGTGCAATTCAGATGAATACGTTCCAATGGTATTTTATTTCTCCATTTCTTCTGGTATAACTCCCCTATGTAGCAGTGGACCAACTGTAACTTATTATAACATAACACGCTAACCTGTCATAACCTGCAGAGCACAACCAAAACCATTTCCAACAGACATATTTACTATAAATGTTTGGCACTATTTAGCTTGTTATCATGTTTTCATTTGGCTCACTTTGTATTTCACTCAATGTTTATTCTGTAGCAGAAAACTGATAGCGGTGAAGTAGTGCTGAGGTGTCAGGAACACTGTCTTCAGCCTTATGACTTGGCAGGGCATAAGCTCTATCTCCACAGTATTGACCGTTCAGCACTTCATGGAACTGACCTCTGGACTGTGGCCCTTAAAAACATTTACTTTGGTGCAATCTAATTGGAGCCAAAATTTGCGCACCAATTAACAAAGTCACAGAATAAATCCCAAAATAAATGCCAATTTGGCACAGTTTTTCTTCTGTCCTCTACTTCAAGTTTTTCTTCCAAGTATTGAACAGTTATAGTTGTGTTTCCCAAAGATTACATCCAATCTGCTCAAGGCTAGTTCATATTAAAGTCATCAAAGTAGAAGCAATACATTCAATGACATTGATGTTGTAGGTGTTTGAGGTTACAGGTATTTTAATTCTGGCTTTTGTTACAAACTCTAATAGAAGTTATAAAATAAGTTTGGAATTCTCTTATGTCACACATCACTCATAAACCTGAATCCAACCAATGCATCCCTCTTATGAACCACCAGACACCGTTGTTCAAACACCTGGGAAGTCACACAAAAAAGGTAGTTTGTTTATGCATTATGTTGCTAGGCTACCAGGTGTTCCCTGAAGGGCTGTCAAGCCAGGCAATGAATAGATAAATGTGATCGCCATACCTTGCCATCCTACCGCTCAGCCCAAAGGATAATATGAACACACAAAATGTATAGGCTACATAAGTAACCCTGGTTCCCTATGGTATACAGAGCATGTTACCATACAACTGTATGAGATCAATCATGATTGTACATAATAAACAATATCCATAATACCAGTACTTGGAATGATAGAACACCAATAGGAGAGGTAATCTGTAACAGGTCAGTGTGAAGAACTTTGTGTATATTCTGTACATGGCTGTGCACAAATGGAGAAGCATCAAACACTGAATCATGTTCTGTTGCAATTTAGACACCCCAAGCAAATAAGCAGGCCGAGACATCAAACAAGCAGCTAAATGACTTGCCCAACTCACCACAGCATAGGTGCCTTTGAGCCCATAAGGAGGCACACTTTTAAATGCACTAAGCGCACAGCCCCTCTAAGGTTTCCAATGCCAACAAACCAATTCCACTTTGATTGGTAAAGCTAGCAGTAGATTGTGAAGTGCTTGACTTGCTGGCAAAGAACTATCTTGCAAGCCCTGAGACTAAGACAAAAAACTCACAGAAACTCACTAATGCTCAAAAAGTAGAGTCTCATCAGCTGAAACGAGCACTTAGGATGCTGAGTAGTGAGAAAATTCACTATACATGATACAGATTAAATCTATCGATAAAATCTACATCAACACAAGCATCATCGGTCTAAGTGCAAACATGGTGAAGAGTAAGTGACAAGGTCAGCCATGATAGAGGATTGAAGGTGGATCCCAATTGGTGGCTGTTTATCTTGTCAGCTGACATAATTTCAGAGTGACTTTGTGATTAGTCCGGCCTGAGTGGAGCATTTCCATGTATGGTGATGTTGTGTTAACAACTGAAAGGGGACCGTTTTTCCAGTTACTGTCCAAAAAAGGGTTAATGCATTTCACATGGAAAATAGTATGACTGTAGAGGACCTTTAATTTCCTACTCTATAGATCACTAAAAATTCTCCAGCACACCAACTATTCCCTCAGTTGTTTTTTTCTTTTAACCTTGTGTGAATTTGTCAATGTCACATAGAACTTATTTTTTCCAAAAACAGTGTCACTGATCTGTGGCATACTGAAGTAGTTAGCTAACAGTTAATATTCATCTGCATACCATTACATATGCTAAGTTTACTGCCAAAATGATTTCTAACAACATGTTAAAGCAGTTTATATTGCCAGTTTAAGATCCAAGACAGTACCAAATTTTTTTGCGTGTATTCATACATGTCCACATCTATATTATTACTTAACTGCTGGGTCTGAAAAGTTTTTGTGCTCAACCATTTTAGGCCATTATAGCTCTGCCGGTCATTGATAAGGCTGTTAAAGAGTGTTTAACTCCCCAAATCCAAGAGGGATTATCCATTTTCAAACAGAGGTGAAATCCGCTCTTTCAGCCTTTAAGTTTAAAACAGATGTGCAAAGATCAAAAGCATTTCAGCGACTGCAGTAACATTGGGAAAAAATCCACACTCAATGTTTTAGTGAAGATGAGGCAGAAGATATAAATATTTGAGCACACAGCCTTTAATATTAAAAGAGAATTACATGCCGATGCAACCTTAACATACAAAACCATAGAATGACAGCACACCAGTTAATTAGAGAGGTAATTTTATATACTTATGTCCTTTTTGGATTAGCTACCACAAGTCATGTACTGGTTAATACCCATTCTGGAAATAGAAGCTCTCACTGGCAGTTTGTATTTTCCTCCAGAAATGGTCCCTTGCTGAGGAGCGCTATAGCCAATAGTAGACCATCGCAAAGGACTTCAAGCTACAGTCAACCATAGCATGGTCAGCTCTAAATTTGGGAAATCTGGGGTGTGTCGCTGAATCAAAGAGGGTAAGAATTAATTTTAACGTTTTGGAGTAGGCTTGGTAGGAAGACCATTTTAAATAAATGTGCACTTACAGATGTATGAGGGAGAATATGCAATGTGTAACTTTGTAAACTAAACGTTTTAAATTGATATCTTTTTTTTAACATATAATATTCATATTTGTCCACTTACTGGCTGAAAGGCTGATGCTCTCACTGACACTGGCCTCTCTGTATTGAGGCCCATGTTTGTGCTGTCATCACTGTAATGCATTCTTTTGTTGTGTTGTATTAGTTGCGTTTAGTTGCGTGATATCACCACAGTTTGTTAGGTTTGGATACACTTTTGGTGTTGTGATTATTGTGACATTTTGAATCTAATTGGGATGGCATTACTCATACCAGCCTGTAAGTGACCACATGCAGCATAATGATGACATCATTAGCACAAGCCTCACTCGCTTCTTCCTTACTGCTCTGAGGTCACACCGCTCATGCTGTGCTCATGCATGCACTGCAAGGAGAGGTCATTACCCAGAAGTCCCTTGGAGGGGGAAACCTAGGGTCTCTCCACAGCTGTTTAGAGTGAATATTTATTATTAAATTAGATTTAGTCAAAGACAAACTCATAAAACCTTAATATACTGCAAGCAAATAAATTCACAACACTTCCCAATATATATACAAAAATTCTTATGCTTTATAAATGTATTTATCCATATATTTCCCAAAAAGTCCATTGTTTACAGTATATTGTGGTATATTCCATTTCAGTGAGGGGATCCTGAACTCTGAACTGAATGGGCTTTTCTGAATTCCACACCACACAAATACAGAGCCAAATGAAAAGACCTATATGGAAAACAACTATGAGCTAGAGCACATATGTATATAAGCATAACCTCATGATTCATTCATAAAAGAGCCTGTTAACCACTCGTACAGGGACCCCGGTCTGAACCGCTATGGGTGGCTCAATCAGGAAACCCTAAAGAAGTGGATTTATTGACCTGAAACAGGAAATGTCCCACTAATAAAAGCTGGGAAACTGCGCCATAACCATGGGGAGAACATTCTGGCCATAGCTGCACCATAGCCGTGGGTAAGAGAGTACGAGCGCCCAATAACCAAGAGAAACATGCTAAAAGTGAATGAAGAAAGCAAGCCGTTTCATCATTAATCACTTGCCATTTTGCAGTTTTGAGCAGTTCTTTCAATAAGTTAAGCCTGGTTCTCTACTTTGAAAATAAGAATTCGGTTTCTAGGCACCTGCACATTTCTGCACTCTAATAAAATACCTTTTTAATTCAATAACTCATGTTATTACTTCACCCTTGAGGTTTGCATCCTTTCCAAACTGAACTATTTTGGTGTGGTCTTCAGCAACGTCATTAATAAAAATCACTTGGTTACTTTGCACACAACTCTTCTTAGTACAGTACTGTAAGTCTGACCATAACATGGCTTATGTAAAAAGGGTTCTGGTCACTCCAGTGATGTGGGAAAATGGGAAGAGGCAATGTGTGTGCTTGTCTTATTTTCCATGTCCAAACAAAGATTCGATACAACAGAATGATTCATTCACCATCAAAGTCTATGAATTGCCATGTCACATAATTTGGCAGTTCAACACCACAGGAGAAGAGCTTTTTGAGCTAACTCTCAAGGAGTGATGGCAGCTCAATTTTACGACAGGAAATATGCTAATTGGAATGTTGATCAAAAAAATTTGTTAAAATAAAGTCTGTCAGGGATCTTTGGGGGAAAAAAATACCCTTAATGGGTTAACATTAAATTTGGTTTCCCTAAAGTGACCAGTTACTTCTAAACAACAGTAAGATGGACAATACAGCTAAAGGGGGTGGTGGGGTTGCTGATGTGATAACAATGATTACAATGCACAAAGATGAGGGGTTATAGCCTAGACATCTCTACATCTCTGCTGCGATATTAATCACAAAATGTCCACAGGAGCAGGACACACTGAACCTCCTCCCACCAGCGGCAGGCCAGGCTCAATCAACGCCTCCTAACAACTCAGCAGGTGTCTAAAGGTTCCCATTAGTTATCAATGTCAAAAATACCTTCCTTCTTATCACTAGGTCTGCCTTGGTACACTGTGTGGCCTCTGGCATGGAGATAGAGAACAGGCCTGTGAACGGGTGTATCAGAACAGTGACTGCACTCCAGCTGCAGTGTTATTGGCATACCTGCATGTAACAAAGGCACAACATCAGTGCAAACAGTGACCCCAAATAAGGGAAAGTAAAAGAGAGGAAATGAAATGCAACATTAGCAATGTGGCTTTGGAAGGAGGAGTGTGTTTTTCCTCAGCAGCTTTTAGAGTCCTTGTGCTCCAATGGAACTTGGATGTGCTGATGCTCTAATATATCACACTCGTCTAACTGATGATGTCATGTCAGAGAACAAATTGGTCACTAGCATGTCTCCCTCTCTCCCATTTAAATTGATTTCCCAGAATCAGTCTTTATCAGCAGTCCCCTTTTACCAATTTTAATGTGAGAACAAGAGAGCTGACAACTGCAGGGAATTAGCGCATCGGACTCTAGAAGAGAAACTGTGTTCTGTCCTGTTTTCATCGAGTTGACAATGTAGTGCATCAAATGGCATTGCGGGTATTTTAATAATTGCTTATATTAGTGACATGGAAATAATGATAAATATTATCATAACTGTTAATGTAAATAGGATTGCATCCTGTTTAATTAAAGGGAATACACAATGATCATATGGTGCACGTCTGTAGTATTTGCTATAGTTACAGTGACCATGAAGAGAGGGAATAAATCCATTTACAGTTATGTCACAGGGTCAGGTCGCTGCCAGAGGTCCCCATAATTCAGGTGGAAATAAGAACGGTCTCAACATCAAACATTTCTCCCCTCATTTGTCCTCATTATCTATCCCATATCTGACATTCTCCTCTCGGAGCGACCGCATTCCTTCATGAGGTACGATGAGAGGATACAGCTGAACAACCCACAGATGTTTGTGTGTGTGTATGATCTGATCTCTGTGAGGTACAGTTAAGGAGGGAAGGAGGACCAAAAATCAATCACACACAATTAGGTCAGTGTCCATGAATACGGACACGCCTGAAAGCTGCGTTGGAGCACCCTCGCTCAGCTGGACTTTCGCTCGGCACCGCTTTGACTCTCCCCTCAAAGTTCATCTGGCAGATGCTCCGATCCAGAGTGACTTAGTCCTTCATGGCATGACGAATCGAATAAGCGGCACAGAGTTCAGTAACAGTTCTACTTTCTGCTTCCACAATAACTCGCTGTATTTACTTACAATGCATTCTGCAGCATTTTGCTAGTGTTTTGTTTGTTTTTATTTCAAAGCGGGGATTCTGAAAGTTCCTTGCAGTTTCTCCCAACACTTGTATATGTACTGTAATTGTACAGTACTTGTCTTTTTCTGTCTTTACATCTGCACAAAACCTAAACTAAACCAAATAAAAACTAAACAGGCACAGAGACAACCTAGTAACATAATAAAAGGGCATCAATCCTGAAATTGTGATATTAGAAGCACAAACTAGTAAGGAACTTTTATAGTATGGAACTTGTGCAATGGAGTGCAAAACTTTTCATCTCAATGCTCTTTAAAATGACCACCATCTGGTTGAGGACCCCCACCTTTAACCTGATGGATGGTTAATTGGAGTCAAAATGCAATGAAGGAGATGTGAAATTGTAAATGAAATTTTGTCCCTTAAGCTGTGCATCTCTGTTCCATATTTTGTTTTATGCTGTGGTATACACTATCATGTATCTCCATAACATTTCAACAAACAATACTTAATCATGGCGAATCTGCAGGTGGCGTAAAATCAATATGGCTGTATATCATAACTGATTACGGCTTCCGTAGATTTCTCACTGGCCAGCTCCAGGGCGACTTGGCTGTTGTCAGTCCCATATGATTCATTCTGATGTCTCTTGTCTATGTTTGTTGGAGAGCTGGGATGACAGCAGCACAATTTACACCAGTCTCTTAGCAATGCTATATTTTATTTAAAGTTTTTGTTCTGAGCTTCATAATGCATCAGCCCCTCAATTAGCTCCCATTCTTGCGCGCAGCTATCTGTTATTGATTTTCATACAGAAACCCTTAACTTTATTTTGTCTTTTTGCTCTGGATGCCTGGTGTGGTGATGTAACCTTGCTCTGTGGTCGTACTGATCGAGGATGCCTGCCAAATAAACAATAACGTAATGTAAGAAATGCTGCTCTGTTCCTTTTTCATCAGATTAGGGAACAGCAGTATTAAATAAAATAACTGATTGTGGTTTATGCTTCAAATCACCTACACAAAGCCGAAGGAAAATAACTTAATTAGACGGTCGGAACTCCGTAACCCAAAGTGGATGAGGGAAAGGCAGAAGAAGCCACCCCCCCCCAAGCAATAGATAGCCTTCTCTGCCACATACGCTAAGTCGGCGATACGCTTGGCTGTTCTTCCCACAAGAAGAGGCGCTGGTGAGGTTAATAATTCTGCCCAGCTATCAGAGAAGTAGCTGCCAGAGAGGGATGGCAAGTGGAGGGTTACATGTGAGATTTATTTCTGCACTTGGAGCTGCTTCGTGCTAGTGATGTTTCTCTCCTCTTTTCTCCGGAACAGTTGCTCTGCGCTGGTGACGTTTCTCTCGTCTTTTCTTGCGGCTGCAGAGCCTGTGTGTCTCTGGCCTGCGCGGGCACTGTTTATGCAAGGACAAATCTCAGCCCCACCTAAATTTGTAAGCTCCCATTAAATCCAATTCCAAATTTCTTTCCCAAAATCTGTATGTCTTCCAGACCATATCTGAAAGGTTTGCATCTAAAATTACTGCACGTTTGGTTAGGAAGCAGTGGGCAAGAAGCACACAGTGCCACAGAGCACAGCACACAGAGCACGGCACACAGAAAACAGACCACACAACACAGCTGAAAGGACAAACATGAGAAAGAGCACAACACAAACACCAGGTGAGGGGGTCTAGTATGTGTTTGTGGGGTAGAGAGATAAGGTGTCTTGGGTGTAGTGTACAGAGGTGAGAGGTTTAGGGTGAAGTGGAAAGTGGAAAGGGGTGTAGTGCATGGGTATATAGGTACTGACCTGCAAAGACAAGTTGTATCAGTGCACAATCCAGCTCAGCTGGCCACTCAATAACAATTTACTTCATCAAGGGAGTCTTCAAACAACACATTGCACCAATCCCAAGAGTGAGTAAGACTATATTATCAGCAACCACATCCACACACATCTCTCTGTCTCTCTCCCCCCTCTCTCTCTCTCTCACACACACACGCACGCACGCACGCACGCACGCACGCACGCACACATCTATCCTCTCGCACACACACACTCTCCCTGGCTCTCCCCCTCACACCATACTGTACACACACCCACAGACTTCCTCTCTTCCACTCACAATGTACCGTACACATACACAAACCCACACACACTTCCTCTCTCTTTCCCTCACAATGTACTGCACGCACACGCACACACACACACACACACACACACACACACACACACACACACACACACACACACACACACACACACACACACACACACACACACACACACACACACTCTCTCACCATACTGTACACATACACAGGGAGATGGTTTTGTTTTTCAGGGGCCACAGATCGTTCACATCTGCAGCACACATTGAAGAGGCTAATGCCACAAATTCCTAAGATGAATTATTGCACTTTAAAAGGCAGAATTTTAAACAAAACTATTCAATAATGATTATATATACATGACACATTTACTATTCAATAACACAATGCATTAGCCTATTGTATTAAATTGTAGATTAAAGCATTAACACAAACAAATGCATTCCTCCTGCAGTGAAGTTAGAGTTCAGTGTTAATTTATTTAATGAATAAATATTGTAGAAGGTACCAAAACCACAGCAAACTTTCAGTAGCAGTGTCGTCACGCTGCCTCACACACGCATGCATGCACGTACACACAATTTCCAATCATGCACACACACTCATACACACACTCATGCCAAAAAGACACAATCAGCATTCAAAATGTATTTTGGTTTACGCTCTTTCAAAACACACCTCTTGCCACTCTTTTGTCATTTCATTGCCATGATAAATTTTCTTTTTAATGAACATTGTCCGTATTTGAGTACAGAATGTACCCAATACATAAAATCCCCCTCCCCACTGCTCCTAGGTTAACATATGCCATGCAGACCTATGAACAAAAATACACTGCACAACATAACACAACCAACCAAACAGGACAGTACTAAAGACTTTTTTTTTTTTAAAGTTTATGGTAAATTATTTTTACTTCATACCTTGTTTGTTTTCAGGGTTTGCCTTCTTGCTGACATAATACACATAATAATCCTGATAAGCACACAAGTCGATGGCACTGGCACTTAATTATATGTGTTCTAATTTGAAATGTTTTTTGAATAATACTTACATTATTAAGGGAAGAAGGGCATTTTGGGGGCAGCTGACAGCCCATATACACAAAAAGTCACACCCTAAATCACAAACTCACAACTCCACACTTGCAGGCACACACTCTCAAAATTATGCACCATGCCTAAATTCACACATGCATTCAAATACCCACATCCCACATATATGTCCAAACACACACAGAAAAAAATACCTCCATCCACAGCCATCCCCACGTGCACACACACACGCACACACACATGCTCGCTCGCTCTCTTACATTCGCCAAATCAAAACCACCACACACTGCTTCCACTGTTTATCCCTGATCCCTTTCAGACTCCCTATAATCTAATCTGTGTGTTTACACCCGCAATGTGAGGACGAGAATGAACTGAGGGGATTCAGGAGCCACAAGTACTTTGATAATCATACACTTCCGCTCGAATATATAATTACAATTTACACCTTCTGTAACTAAAAACTGCCCATTCACTTTGCTATATTTTCATTTTACCGCCTTGCTTCTGCATATGTTGTACTGTACACGAGATACTATACCATATTTGGTGGTCTATATAAGCTGATATTGTCTGTCACCATTCAGAGCTATAGATATGGCTTATGTGAATACAGTAGATGCACAGCCTACACTTTATGCTGCAGTATACACATTTTACAACCTTTGCTGCAGAATCGCATTCCTCTCTGTGCTGTAGGTATCCACTGTTTATGCTCTGCTGTAGATATACTGTTAAGATCATCTGTATCCAGGTCAGTTCATGGTGAATCACAGCAGTTCATTGCTTTTGGAGTGGAAATAAAGGCTCCAGCTCAAACTCCCACCGTTCCAAGTGTGTGGACCGTTCCAGAGGAACAGATCTCTGTACTCCGGGCCAAATCATTTCCATGGGAACGGTGGTGCACATGCCTTAGCACAGGATCACAGTGGATAGAAATGACTTTGGAAAATGGCTCCCTTACATCCGATACTCCATGGTTTAACCTTGACTACTACTCCAAATTAATATTTAACACTCTCCCACCCCTGCCATCACCAAGTATAACTACATCCCCTTTTCTCTAACTCCCCTCTAACCTGCATTATTCTGAAAGGGATGACATTCTTATATATGGAATTAATCAACTCAACAATGTGGAGTTCTCTCCATGTCAGCCCAGCCAAGAATATGGTTCACATTTGGAGATCACAAAAGGCCATTCAGCCTTTGCAGGCTCATCAGTTTGCTTATATGGTGTCTGTTACAGGTAATTCATTCTGTTTATAGGTTTGCTTACAGTCTATGGTGCCTGTAACAGGTAGTTCATTCTGTTTATCGGTTTGCTTACAGTCTATGGTGCCTGGAACAGGTCATTCATTCTGTTTATCGGTTTGCTTACAGTCTATGGTGCCTGTAACAGGTAGTTCATTCTGTTTATTGGTTTGCTTACAGTCTATGGTGTCTGTAACAGGGAATGTATTCTCTTTATGCTATAAACCTGATAATCTATGGCATGTATTAGCAGCTCCGCCCTCTTAACACCACACAGAATGAAACCACTTGGGCTCATTTTCACCAATATCATCTTATTCTGCTAAGAGAGCACCACCTGAGCATTGTGTAATGTAATGAACATTGGTCTGATCCGCTTTTGGAGATAACTTAAACTTTCCTGCATGATGAATGATTCGATTCAAGTTTTTTTGACCACCCACTCTTGGTTTTTTTTTTTAGCACAGAAATTTTGCAATATGCAATTTTTTCCTAATCTGAACCGATTCTTGAAAATGACTCCCTCTGTTTAAAACTGTTACGTCAAATCTTTTACCTGTAAATAACTTCCATGTTCTTTTCTACAGTTATTCATAGATGCATAGTAAAGTTTTATAGTCCATGTTGTTTCCATGTTCTTTCATACCGTTCCCAGTGAGTCAATAACATTAGCACTGGAAATTCTGATATGTTTATGACTGAGTAACACATAAGAAGTGCCTCAAGAAGGGGAGGCAACAAATATAAAAATATAATTTACAAGAATCCGGGAAATCCAGGAAGAATGTGCAAACATCCTGCTTTAATTTTCTGTGTCCTTTTTTGAGTTTTGAATCAATTTTTTGGATTTAACAAAGATACTGTTTAAAGATAAAGTTTATATTCTATTAATCTCTGTCATCCAGAAAAATAAGAATACATATATTTTCATACAATACGTTACTGTTGCCATCTTATCCTTGTGGCTTAAAGTGTATTTCTGTTTTTCCTTTCATCCTCGTTTTGATTGAAAGAGATAGTTTGCGTTACTTCCAGAAAATCTGGGTTTGCTTTAACACAAGTAACCCCTTTTCATCTTACATTTGATTCTATCCCTGGGAAATTTTTACCCAACTACATAGCACTTGTGCTTCCCCTTATTCTGTATGCATAAAGGATTCGATTTGTTCTTTAGTCTCACTTTAAAATATAAGTAGGGGGAGTAGGTTGATGGGAGTGCGGGAATCGATTGGAATAACATGTATATTTACATGTTTATGTATTTTTTGTACATATTTATAATGAATCATGCTAAAGTAAAGCTCTCCGACCGAGAGAAAAACACATTCACTCTTTCAAGTCAAAGTTAAAAACACATGTTGATCAAGTCCAGGCCACTTAGTGACTCCTAACACAATTCTACTCTAATTTGTCTTTATTTCAGCCGTCTTCACTGTGTTTCTCTTTCTCTGACCCTACTTAAGCACTTTGACCTGCAGGTCCCCCGTTCAAATGCTTGACACACGCAGGATTTTCAGGTCACACCGTGGGGTTCCTGCCTTCACCCACGTTTTTAGGCCTCAGACTGAGAAACTGTCTTAACCATGATGGACAGTCCTGTGGCCACGGCTTCACTATGTAAAAGACCTTTACAGATAAGGTCCAACATCAACTCAAAGTTTGAATGAGTGGAAATACGAAATAATCAATACTGACTGCTAATCTTTATCAATTAATCATTATTACCACAAAACCAGTCTTATTCCCATATGAAGCACAATTTTCCATAGTACATATGCTACAATGTGTTCTATAATGTAGACAAAGGTAATGGAACTAATGGAAAATGTTCTCCTTAGCTTTTACCCTGTTACTCCTTCTCCCTGCCTTCCATCTCTCTTTATCTGACCCACCCCTGCCTTTCTCACTCCTCCTTCCTCTCTGCCTGGTCCCCCTCTCTCTGGGTTTACTCGGTGTTGATTTACCATTGCCCTGATAGTGCTGTCACTGTCAGGCCCATGGTGTGTGGGAGTCTCTAATGTGCAGGTCCTCAGCCCAGGCAGGGCTCAGTTTAGTCTGTCTGTTCAGGAGCGATTCCCTCCTGATTCATTACATAGGAACCTGACACCTCCCTAAACATCTGTTATCACCACATCCTGTGGCCCGGCTCAGTCACAGGGCCGCCGTGATCCAGACCTCTGTCCATACAGGTCAAAGGGACGAGGCAAGTCGCACATCAAGCCCTGCGTCCTATGGGGTCCAAATGAGCCAAGGGGGGTTGACACACATAAACCGACTGACTCCTCTATTGTGCTTGCTCCATATGGATTCCTAATTTAGCCCTGTGTACCACAGGGTCGGAATGGGTCAAGGGGGTGGCAAACAATTACTGACTCCACTGTTGCGTTTGGTCCATGTGGATCTGTAATTTGTGTGTTCTGAATGCAACCAGTAGATGACACACAGTGACTCACCATGGCTACTGTTCTGTCAGTCCATACTTAACAAGTGGACAAGACATTAACTGACTAAGACTGAACCCTGTGTTTAAGTGAGCAGTGTCCCTTTCTATATGAAATGCAGCGGAGTTTAGAATCAGACACAGCAGACAGTGACACAGGTGACAAACAGAAGGAGGGGAAACTGGACTGGGACTGCAGCCCAAGCTGTGGCATGGCTCAAAACAGAATTACCAGCAACCCGCCCCCCCTCCCCAAACACTGCTCCCAAATTTGGGATAAATGAACATGGCCCTTGGGGTTTGGAACACACAGAGTTCTCATTAAAACATACGCTTTCGGGATTTCAAACAGTTGTGCCACTTGCATTTACTTTTATTTATGACAATTTGAAAACTGTTGACTCGCAACAGCATTAAAACTGTAAATGATTTATAGCTGGGTTTAATTTAAAAGACCCGGGACAAAGACATTATGCTATTATTTAGTTTTGACAGGGATGACAAACATCTAAATAGCATTTTTACTCTCTCTGGGGAAAAAAAACAACAAGACTGAAAAACTTTCCCAAAGCATCTGATTTCACAAAGACACTTTATACTTTAACTGCGGGCGCGCTTGTCTGGAGAACTATTTATACTGCCCTGTGAACACTTGATAGCGAACACTCAGATATTCAGTGGCGCTAGAAACTAGTTTAAAAAGAAACAGGGATGAAAATATTTCTTCAATGTACTCCTGTAACAATTTCAAGATCACCTGTCAGGAAGGAACTTGGATTTGGGAGGGGCTGGCTGGCTCCAGTACCCACATTTCAGGAGCTTATCACTCCTCAGAATGCCTTTGGAAGCAATGCAAACACACATTGCAGGTACATGTTGATTTGAGGTGCAAGAACACTGCCCAGGGAAGCTAGTGTAGGTGCCTGTGAGCCATAGTCCCTGTACAAACTAAAAAATCACACATATGAATCAATTACCTTTTTCAATGCCTTATTCTTTTGTTCTGCCACTAAAGGCAAACTGTACAGCTTTATATTAAGGTTTAAATCTTCATTTCTGAGTTCACCTGCACATCCACAACACCAAGATTTCAGTCTCTATGCACAAACTAGTGGTTTATACTGTTTTATCTGTTGTTTTCATTTTCTTTTATCTCATGCCCAGTGGTTTAATAACATGAGTTCTGGAAATTCTAAAATAGTAAGCAAGAAAAAAAATCACACATATGAATTGCCTCTGGTAGAGGAGGAAGAGAAATACCGTAAAAACCCAATAATTCCAATAATTTACAGGAATCCACGAAATGGAAGAATGCACAAACATCCTGCTTTAATTTTCTGTGTCCATTTTTGTGTTTGCTCAACCAATGGTAAAATTTACAGCTTTATTTTAAGGTTTAAACCTTCAGAAAACACACGTTAATAACTGAAAAGAACCAGTCACCGAGCAGGAGGAACCTCCGCATACAACAGCCACATTTCAGAGCCTAAATCCTACTGATGTCAGATTACAGTCTCTACACTGACATGACCCTTACCTCAGTGTTTCTACAACCAGGTTACTATAACCTTCAGTGTGTCTCCACACCTGCAGCTTGATCAGGCTCAATTTAATTAGAGGCCTTGGGGTGGCTCTGGTTCCAGAAGCAGATGTGAGTCCTGCAACTGCCACGCCATTAGCAGCTATAGCTGGCCATTAGCACTTGCCAAGCAAAAACTGGTCCAGCCTAGCTGGAGAATTAGGGCTGAGCCAGTTTACTCTGTCGCTATCATCACCTTCTAAAGCCCACAACTGGTTGTCTACAAATATGTGAGCTGACCATATGCTGAATGCACATACTGCATCTGACGACAGAGGCAATGTGGGACTGCCTGTGAATCTGCGGTGTGAAAAAGAAGTGTAGGCTTGTCTCTGGACATGAATAGTAGAAATCACATTATGGGATCGGCCTCCTCCTCCTGCTGCTGAGTAAATGGGTGAGGGTTTCTGCTTTGGGTGGGGAATGTACTGGGAAAAACTGGAGTAAAAAAATAATATAAAGAAGAAATATATAAAGAAGTATAAAAAAATATTTACAATCCAGTGCACACCACCAGGGCAAAGATGGCTTCCTCAGTAGCATGCAGGCCAGCACCGCCCACGTCTACTGGAGTGTGAAACCATACTTTATGAGGCTACGGGAGGGCAGTAATACAGTATATGGCTTCTCACTTCTTCACCCAGCGCTGTGGGATACGCTCTGATATTTGGTGTTTAATAAGAGAGTGGCTCCGAGAGAAGGCAGCTCTGTTTGTGATTCCCACTAATAAAACTCCACGAGGAGCTTTCCTGTTATGTCTTTTCCGAGCAGCGTGGACAGAGCCTCACCATCGGCAATAATTCAGCCCTAAAGCCCTCCCCCGTAAGTGTTTACTTTGCCCCGGTAATAAAGGAGAGACATGGACCTTCAGCGCATGAATATGACTTTGTGCTCTCCCAGGACTACAATTACACCTTTCGATCAGGGCGTGAAATATGAGCCGTGAGCCAGACCCCCCCACACGCCCGATCCCTTAGCTCACTTAGTTTATGGAGTTATGACATGGGAGGGTAACAGAGTGCAGAGAACACTTTGAAAAGTCTCTCGAAATACAGTGTTTTTACATGATGGTGGCCAGCGGCCCCACAGGCTGATGGATAGGTGGCCATGGTGATGCCCAGGGTGGAGGGTTTCGGTCGCCAGAATATGCCCTGCCTCAGAAAGCAGCGCCCTCTCTGGCCAAGTGAGCACACTCTGTGCCAGCTGCTGGTGCTCCAGCACAGCACCTACAGAGCCCAGCTGGTAGCTTTGAAAGTGAGACTGTGTGAGTTTCAAAGGAAGATTATGCTATGCTAATGCATGCCCTCCTGAAATGCAGCAATGGGAAATGCTTATTTCCAGTCAAAGGAGAAAATGAAAATATGGGCTAGAAAGGTGTTGAAAAACACATGTTGTTTAACTTCCTTTCTGCATTTGAATGGCTTTTTTTCCTAACTCTCATCTCCCAACAACTCATACACCCACAATTCACACATATGGCAATAACTGTCATACTCACCAACCTTTCATATCTAATTCACACTCCCTCATCAAACTGAAATGTGCCATTCAGTTTGTCAGTAAGTTGTCTACAACTTACAAACTCACAAATGAATCACACACAGCTGACACTCACCTGGAAAATAGACGTTTTACATCCACACATTCAAAGCACTCCATTCCCAGCATGAATCCATTCCTAAGCCTGAAAATGTTATTTTCACACAAAAATTGTGACCCCCATCTCCTTCATTTCACTTTCCATTCTCTAAACCCTTCAGAGACCTTTCAACCTACGTTTGACATCATGTATTGTTCTTTCTGTGGTTAATTAGACAAAACCTAAAACAGTATCATAATCTTAGCTATCAATAACCACTTTCTATATTCTTTTCTGACTGTGTTTTGAGTTATCTACTTCAGCAGTGGGTCAGAGCAGTTGTGTAATTTTGATGGACAGTTTGAGTTACAACTCAGACTTTTAAATATAATTCCTTAAGTATTTACATGAAAGAGCATGACAACAAAAAGTTCCTAAATGTCTGTCTAGAATGCTGGAGGAGATATGCCGATTGATTCTTTTTTGAAATATTGAAAGAATATATGAATTTTACAATTGTTTGTTCAGTCAGTGGCTAAAAAACTCAAAATCAAAACCCCACACGCACAATCATAGGTGGTGTTTCATTGCTACTAAAATAGATTGGTAAACTACCACATTGCAGAGTGATTCTAAGTAAACCCTCCAACTATGGATCTCTGAAGTAATGTGAGATAAAGGGGTCAGAAATTCCCTTAATGAGGAAGGATAAAAGGACTACATAATCCATGTTTGCCAAGGTGCACCAACAGAGAATAGGCACAAAGCTAGACCACACCACCTCAATGGCAATGGGACTAGACTGCACCTACTAAGAAGGGTGGGCCAAGGAGGCAAAGGATTGGAGCAGAATATAGACCACATCCACAGAGAATGGGGAGGGGAGGGGTCAAGGTGGACAGCCAGGGTGGTCGTCATCTTATTTTCTAAAGTAAATTTTACAGGGAGCAGGAAAACTTTTTGACTAATTTCTTGTCAGGTCAGGTTATGGTAACTGTTTGCAAGGATATCCTTCTTTACAAGATTTACTACTTTTTCACAATTTACTACCTTGTGATTTAAAATGATTCCTGTACCCAGTACTGAGTTATGGTCTAAAGTAGTAAATTCCCTGTCACACTGATCAAATCCAAACAGTGCCCTTATCAGCACCTGCTAAGCACTTCCAACCTTACATGTATAGTTATTGTACTGCATGGTGCAAGATAAGGTAGTAGGGCTGCCCCCAACTAAATATTTTCGAGTCGATTAGTAGTCGTTAGTTCAAGCCATTAGTCAACTAGTCGTCACACATTTAAGATATTAATTTAATTATATAAATATATATTTTTGGGGAATTATAAAATGGTTCAAGTTCCACGGCTGAGAAAGAATGTTATTAGTAACATTGTTAATTCTGTGCTACATTACAAAGAAATACAAAACCGTAATAATGAGTCCTTAAAATATAATTTTTTCAAGCGTATGCATGAAATGAGCCACCTGTCAATGACAATGTTACCAGCAGAAGCGGTAATGATTCTCAACGTGTTGGAACAACCAGCAAGGAGACTAATTTATTTCAAGTATAACATAAACATATAAAATTTCACAGTATAACATCACAACTTATGAACTTGTAACACCAACATAATAACTTATAAAACAAATGGTAAATAAAAAAACAGCCTTTTGTTAAAACTAAAAAAAAAAAAAACCTGCTCTGGCAAGCTTAGGATAGCACTCAGCATGTTTTTCTCCACCATGTCAGTGGCCCTGAATCAACCTTTGTTCAGTCCTCCAAGTATATCTTAACTTCATTGTTCTCTCCTTCTGTCTGCTGCTCTTCATCAGTAGCCATCAGCATGGATATCTCCTACACGGGTCCTGTTTTGCAGACCCACCCCCGCCTCATATCTGCGTTAACACCACAACTAACCCGCTACCTGACATTAGCACTAATTTAATGCTGTGCCTGACCAACCGGTTTAACTTAAAAACTGTGACCTGACCCAAACCAGTATTAAAATAACGCAACCACATCAGGTTCACCGAAAAACTTTATTTGCTCACTCAAGCAATGTTTACTAAATGACACAACAACTGGGACTGGGCTTCTCTGAATAGCCTGCATTTTTAGCACATTGTTGGTGACAATCAGAAGAAAAAAAGAATGTCCATGGTTTTTTCCAAATAAAAAACAGCCAGATCCATTTCACCTGCAACCCATCCATGCACAACAAATCCCCAACTGCACCCGTAAATATCAAAGTTAATATTTTTTCACCCATTCTGGATGATTTCCTGCCTGACATAGTCTAATAACTTTTTAATGAAAGGTGCAGCTCCCGGATGGAGTTTGATGGAGTTTTTTTTTCTGCAACTAACTGACCAGTGAAAACTTGGTCAACTAAGACTCTTCTCATCGAGTAACAGTTTGGTCAAATAATAGGAAGCAGCCCTATAAGGTAGATTTTTCAGTTCCAATTATCCTTTATTTTAATAAGAAAGACCCATTGAGAAAAGTATCTCTATGGCCAAGCATCAATGTGTGAGATATGGCAACAGGACACTTTTATTTGCATCTCCTGTAAAACATACTCAAACAGGACGAGTTGAGTCGCAATTTGCTGTTGTTGGCCGGCACATGGACGCTTCATTACATACCTACATATCCAGACACACCCACATTCTGTCATTAAGTCTCTGGTTTCCCATGCCTTTCACACAATACCTGCAGCTGCTTTTGTGGGATTTTTCCATTTTATTTGACAGTTACAGATAGGGGATGCAGGGGAGAGAGGGAGGGAAGGACATGCAGCGAAGGGCCCAGGCTGGATTCGAACCTGGGTCGCTGTGGTAAGGCCTTGGCCTTACGTGGCATGCGCTGTACCGGATGAGCTACCGGGGCGTGCCTGCAGATGCTTTTTTGGACACCTAGCCAGATAACCCAGCCAGGCGCCCACCCATCCACCAGCTGAGACTGTGCCCAATCAGAGTCGAGCTCAGTGGGAACATCCTGCCCTGACAAAGCAAGCCTCAGTGCTCCAGTGTGTCCATGGAGACAGGGATACAAGAGCAGCCCATTGTTGTGGCGCATGCAGGAGTTAAACAGGGCAGCCTCTGGATGGCAGATCACGGTGGATGTTTCCCCCCAAACACTGAGTAGATCCTTACACTGTGGAGGGCCTAAGAAATCCCCCAGGAGCTGATGGATTAGCAGAAAGATGAGGGAAGGGTGGAAAAGAAAACAGAACTGCCTGTTTGGAGACTTTTATCAGATAATGGGGTATCAGAGAGTAGAGTTTGAGAGAGAAAGATAACATAGATGAAATTATAAGGCATTATAAAACATTATACGACTGATAAGAGAGGAAGAGATTACATAGAAAGCAGTAAGGAGTCGTATAACAAGGAGAGATAAAACGGGGAGCCCAGTACTAGGGGATGAAGCAGATACAAGAAAAAGATACCACAAATACATAAGGCATTAAGAGCCTGATAACAGGTAATGGGATGAGTAAGGAGATACGAGAAAGTGAGAGATAGCAGGGTATTTAGAGGAAGAGTGGACGAGATAACAGAAAAGGCAGGCATTAGGGATTAGATTTCTTAAAGATAGGAGGAGAGAGGGATAGATAAAGCAAGGTGCTGAGCACTGAGTACCATTAAGATGCAGAGAGAGAGATAACAATCAGAACTGCACTGTAATAAGAGATAATAGTGGGTACCATTTGAAGACAGATAAGAGATAACATAGTGCAGCATTGAAAGACAGATAGGAGATAACACAACGTAGCATAGGAAGACAGATAAGAGATATTACAGTGGTATTAGGAGATAAGATAAGAATTAGAGAACAAGGGAACAATATCACATATAGCAGGGTATAAGAAGACAGGACAGAGACAGCGATAACCTAGATAGCCATCAAGACATCGAGAGACAGATAAGAGGTAATACAGGGTGCATGTGGTCACAGGAGATGAGAGAGCGATAGCACAGGGCATGAAGGTATTAGGAGACAAATGAGCACCTGTGCCATCGGGTGCATATCAGGAGAAGCAGAGGTAACATACATACATATCCGCATTCTTCCCATTTATACTGTACAAACAGCCGCAGCTCTAAGGACAGCGGCAGGAAAATGGGATCCCAGAACCCACAAGTTCTAACAAAACCAGCAGCTCTACTTATCCCAAAGTCTAGAATTTCACAACTACAATGTCCCTCCAGGTGAAGAGCAGTAGGCAGGAGTCACATTAGGTCTGAGAAAACACAGACAGCACTGGGTAAGGGGGAAGGTACTGAAGGGTGGGGTGGCAAATGGAAGGTATTGGGCAGGCCAAGAGTGAAGCTTTGTGTTTGTGTGCATGTAACGTGCTTGGTCCTGCCACGCTTATGTAGACAGAACAGCAAAACTAAAAATGATTTCAAAATATATTCATTTTGTTATATAGCATATTTGTGGGATGCCTGTGGTTGGTCTCAGCTGCCTCCTAGCAAGGCCAAGAGCACATCACCTTCACAACCCGCATAAGCAACTGTAAAAGTCAGCAAAGCACCAGAAATCCAGCTCTGTGGTTGTAATTCCCTCATGCAGGGCAGCGGGAGCGCCAGCACAGGGCCCGGACCAGGTGCGCGTGCGTAATCACGTATGCGAGCAGCGTGTTCGTGACACAGCTGACTGTCATCATAGCTGACTGGTCGCATTTCATGCACGGTTCATGAATTCACTCATGTTGACTCCCGGGCAAACTTCCCTTTTGTTTGTAATCAAGCAACTTACGCCTGTGTTCCTGAGGAAAATGGCAAAAATTTTAAAATGTTTGGGAAGGTTTATGCTTGCGGGTGTTGCGAACACATTGCAAGAGACGTTTGGCCCTGAAAAGATTTATGTATTTACGATTCTGTTGCATTGTGGTGTATTTTTCTGAAATCAACACTGGGAATAGGGCTATTGGTTTTTAATAAGAAAACGTATAAACATGTTGTAAATTATGTTTTTGTAAATTGGTTTTTTGCTCATTGCAGCTTGATTTACAGGACATTAAACTTTTGGATCATATTACCCTGAATGTTTTTAGTGGTTACACTTATCTAGGGGATGTACAGCTATGAGTCCAGTCCACCCATTTGAATTGAAAGAGAGCAGAGCATTGCGATGGGAGGGAGGAGGTAGCCAGTCATTGACATTGCTGCTCAAAGTAAACATAATCAGCAGTACTGTTTATGGCCTTGATGGCTGACTCACTGCTTTCACTCGCCATTGGCTCTTCAGGAGTTGACGACCTCATCTGTGATCCTGCCCTCCTCTGTCTTTTTGCAGGCAGATTTTTTCTTTTTTTTTTGAACAGACCACATTTCATTGAATGGTAGCCCAAGGCTTCTGCTATGCACTTGTGGGTTTTCATCATTCCTCCAAGTTCAGATCGGAGCAGGAAACAGAGACCTGTCTTTTTTTAGCATCAAATGCAGCGTGCGCGTGCTGAAAACCATAGGCTTGCTGATTAAAGAAACATGTCTGATTGGAGATGAAAAACAATTGTTCTGGTTTTCAGATACGAATTGCTTAGATTGATATCAGCCTCTATCCAGTCAGCAGTTGTGTAGGGAGATTCAGCATAAAGTTGGTCATATGCAATGCATTTCAGCACAATACATGGTCACATACATGGAAAGTCAGCAAAAACAAGGCATAAAGCAATGGAGACCTGCCATACCCCTTGTATTCTGTATGCTCCCAGTTTAGATAAATTAATCCTCTGTAGCTCCAGCAACTAATTTAAGTTATACATCCCAGAGGAACTACATACATTAGAAATTACACATGCATTCAGTGCAGAAAGGCATTAACCTTAGATCATACTTAATGACTAGGAAAGCCCTTTATTAGAGTGCTTTTTATTTGTATTTTTAACCCTTAAAAGTCATGATGACCACATCCCATTTGAACACTACACCATCAGCATAAGCACAAATAACCCCCACAATTCCATGGGCTATCTTTTACACAGAAAGTAAAACAGTTCCCTAAGGGAGAGCTAGCACTGGTATGACCAACTGGTAACCTGCAGGCAAATGCATATTAGCAGGAAGCGCTAGCACTGTGGTAACCCTAAGGACACTTACAGCAGGGGCCTCCAGTCTAAACTGAAAAGGGCTTTTATTTTATCACAGCTCTAAAACACTCAATCCAGCTAATGCAAAGTCTGAGATGAAAAACTGTGATGTAAAAGAAGAGAGTTAGCACTGGGTGATAAGCAGGCCTTTAGCCACACGGTTTCTTCTAGGATCACATTAGGATCCCAGTAAGCAAAACAGTGCTTCATCTGAGTATTGCAGCATTATTTTAAGGTTACCAAGAGATCCACACCCCTCTGGGTACTGTGGGCTCCTATTCACTGCGGGCCTATGACTTCTCCTAAACCTTGGCTAAACCTATTGTTAGCCTTTTTGGTTATATGTTGGCAAAATCTGCACTGCTATGAGCCTTTTTTGGCTACATATTGGCTAAATCTGCACTGCTGGTAGCATTCTGGGCTAAATATTGGCTAAATCTGCACTGCTGATAGCATTCTGGGCTAAATATTGGCTAAATCTGCACTGCTGATAGCATTCTGGGCTAAATATTGGCTAAATCTGCAATGCTGTTAGCATTCTGGGCTATATATTGGTTAAATCTGCAATGCTGTTAGCATTTTGGGCTATATATTGGTTAAATCTGCAATGCTGTTAGCATTTTGGGCTATATATTGGTTAAATCTGCACTGTGCACTGCTGTTAGGCTTTTTGGCTGCATTGCAGCTCTCCGCTTTGATCGAGACGTGAATGTCTTCCACATTTAAACACTGGGAAAATGTTAGAGAGCAGTAAATATTTAAACAATGACACAAGATTTTCTTGTTAAATTAACACTATCAACAGACCGCTGCAGGTTCTGATATAGTTATTTGTCAGACAGGAACTTGCTGAGTTTTTTCCACTGGGCCCTTTACATGGGGCGTCTGGCCTGAGCTGCTGGAGGCCTCAGTAAAAATTCTCCGGGTCTTTAGCACCGGCTTGCCCTGCTGGGCTCTGAACCCCAGTCCAACCGCAGACGTTAAAGAGCTTTAAAGGTTCTGACTGGTACCGATACAAGGCCTTTAAATTATACAGCCCCTCCATCATTTTTACACACATTAAAAACTGCGAGGATGGAAAATCAGAAATGCTTCAGATGTTAAAGAGGGTAAAGGGGGGAACAGAAAAAATTTAAAAGGAGGGGGAGAGAGGAAAAAGGGAAGGACAGGGGATAGAGGGTGCGATAGAGACCACTAGCTGGGTTCATTTAGTGAGTAACAGAGTGGAGTCTTACTGAGTGCCTCCTGCTCTCACAGCAAGAGCCTCTCTGCCTAAAATCACAAGACAACATGTCCACGCCTCAATTATCTGTTAATACTAATGTTTAAATAAAGGATAAAAGTATACAGTACCCAGTATGACACAACTTGTACAAACCACCCTCTCACACATGAATGCTTGCATTTATTAAAACATGAATTTGAGTCGAATTTGACAGGCTTGATATGCACATACAGTAATCAGCCAAATACGTGCTGAGGCACATGCCTTAGAAAACAAGACGGCCCATAAACTCCAGTACCTTTACACAGAACATATCTATTTGTCTATCTCTATATTTTGCTTTATACAAATGTTTGGAAAAACCCCATAAATCATTCTGTTAATCTCTGAAGCTGAGAGAGAGAGAGAAGAAAGAGAAAGAGAGAGTGAGAGAGAGATGGAGAATGCACAGATGCTGGGCTTTTGCTAGCACATAGATTACTTCAAGATGTGGGAAAGCTTTGGGCTGCAGTTCATCAGCTGGGGAAAGCACTGCACTTTCCCTGCTGCTGTCTCTTCATCGTAATTACAGGTAATTAGGGCAAAGGTATCATCACCCAGCTCCTCATTTGGTCTTCTTTAGCATTTACGGTCCCTACGGCCCCTGAAAACCCCCACGAGACGGAAGATCCTGCACCCAAGTGACAGCGGCGAAATTATGTTATTTATTAATTATGGGGGCATTTATTGCTCCATGCTCCTTGTCTGGCAAGTATTAGGCCTGTATGTTCCCCTGGTGCTGCTCTGCTTTTACTGGGTTATTGCTGCAGGCAGGCAGGCAGTCAGTGTTCTGAACTTGGCCTCTGTTTTACCCCTGGACCTGCACTGCCAATGAACTAAGGGTCCTGAAGTCAGTAATGCCACCTTTTCTCCCTACTTCTCTCTGTCAGTCCCTCTCACACACACAAATATACACACTGTCTCTCTTGGTCTTTAGCTCTCTCCTCTAGTGTAAGGGGGCTTGGAAGGTGTCTCCGCATCCCATGTCTGCCTAGGCCAAGGTCTTGTCTCCACACGTGCAAAATGTGATTTATCATTTTTAAAAGCTTTGGCTGCTGCAGGAGTCTGGCCATCCCACCAACAGGGCAACACCACTATTTACTCTGAAAATTTAACACTGCTGCTCACCCACAAAATGACTGTGCCAGTATTAACACTGAGCAAAACATGTAACACTGACACTCACCAAAAGGGTGGAACTATTAAATACTCCGTATGCATACTTGGTATGCATACACCTACACACACACTTCACTAACTCTGTATACAATGAACATTTTTATCAAAGAGATTTTCCCCCCACAGACACACACAAATTATTAAGTGAACATAAACAGTGAAAACTGGTGCCATGCAATGACAAGTCTGAGAGTAAAACATTAATTGGCTCTTATTGCCACCATCAAAGCCCTCACCATGCATGGCTGGAAAGAGAGAGGCAGCTCAGGATTATCTTTCACCATAGAGATTTCGCTACATTTTTTCAGCACTTTGAACGCGCCACCAGCAATAAAATGGATGTTTGGCTTTGGCAGGGGCTATCTGCAAAAAAGGACCAGTTTCCAAGTCTACTTTTTTCCCTTGCTTATAAAGCTAGGTCTAAGTTTAACTTGTCTCATTCCACCGACTCAGTCCTAAGCTAACACTTGTTTTTTGATTTATTAAATGCCTTTTTTCCTGATACCATCAGCAGAAACATAAAACCCTACATCACCACTGCCTACATTAAAAAAAAAAACATGATACATGAACTTGTAGAAATTACATATCTATGAACAAGAAAGTGAGATTCATCTGTCACAAATATACTGCCTTCATGTTGCCAGGCAACAAGTGAACTGTTAAATTTTGACAGCACCTCTGCCACAGAATCTCCATTTATGGACTATTTTGTAACCATTTTCCCACCAGGCCCATTGGGATGTACAGCTGTTTGATATTATACCGAACATTATATTAAATAAAACAGCTTATACATTCTATACAACAAAAGCAATTATCCAACTTTCATCTATAAAAGATTTTAAGTTTATGATGATTGCTGCAGTATGATTTATATCTGTCTTATCTGGGATTGTTTCTCTTCATTCTGGGATGGGTATATTGCATGCTGGGAGATTGTGGTAGAATAGTTTTGGCACTCACTGTGCCGAATGAATAATCCTGTAGTAATCAGGTGCTACTTGTATCCTAATTCAGACACATGTTGTGTGCAGAGATTTATAAAGATGCAGACATTTTCATTGGAGTCTCAATCACACATTTTAGTAACTGCACAGCCCCCCAGAATAATATTGCCAGCATCCAAATTCAACATCTGTTGCACCCACCCAAACCTACATCCACAAACATGTTCATGAATAAAGGACATAAAAAAGAACAGAAAAATAAAAGGCTGGAGAGGCCTGGCTAGTCCTTGTGTTTGTGTGGTTGTCACTAACCAAACACGAGAGATCATGTGAGTTCTGGACACAGAGCACACTTGGGTAATGACACGATCCTCATATTTAAATGTTTAACAGCAATTATGACTGTAAAATAATCAAAGCGATTATCTTCATACTACAGCTAGGGAATGGAACATAGGGTCTTAATTTCTGAGTTTTGAGCGGCCAAGATTTGCACCAGCTTTAGTATTAACAAGTACTCTGATTGTCTGTGGCAGTTGAACATTCACTCCTTTCTTTTTTAAATGTTGTTTGCCTTTTTGAGCACCTCTGGGTTTTTAGTTTCTGGCCTGGATTGAACATTTGTCCTTAAGTTCACCTCAAAATGAAATGTGATTGTTTTTTTTGTTGTTTTTTTTTTTCATAAACACAATTTGGTGAATTTCGCCACATTCAAATTAACCAGCCAAACTCTGTACGCAAACTGAGGTTAGCAACGAATTTTGATTGATTTAGTCCAGGCCTGTGATTTCTAATGGAGATCATTATATAAAAAAGGCTGAATGTAAATTATTAACATTATTTAACAGAAAACACAAAGCATTCCCTGGGTTCTGCATATTTCCATAACGAAACGCAGTGCAGACTGGAATGAAAGCATGCAGCTATAGTAAATGAGTTATGAAAATTAAATTGATAAGATGCCTAATGTTTTCACTTCTAAAAGGGTAAAATTATCATAAGTTCATTTGAACTGATTCTTGACCTGGTAGACGTTACTCAGTTTTATTCATTTATTTTATTTGGTTTCATTTTGTTTTATTTTGAAAAATAAGATTTAACATGCAATTATCTGCAATCAAATGGAGGTTTGTACGGTTATTTCATTTGCTGGTACTTGCGTATCAGAATTATGATTTCACTTCGTAACTTTTTCCATGTTACAAAGTTTCCTATTTTTATTTGCTTACTGTTCATCTCTATCAGATGTTTTCTGGAAAACATAGAGGTATGAGACAGAGGACACACGCACAGAGCAAACTGTGCTCTTGCCTGTCCTGTATGCTCTTGGTTGCTTCCATCATCACAGTAAAACAGTACAATGTGCATGTAGGATTTTTGAAAGTGTACGGTGTATATCTGACAATGATACTGTCCTGTTGGAAGCATTTCACTGGCAACATCTGGAGAGAAGGAGATGCTTGAAGCAACAGCAAACACATCCCAACTGAACACGTCACCTCTGCAGTTTGGATCCCCTTGTTGAGAAGTTTGTTTTCCAAGTGAAATTGAACGTGTTTTCCTTCGCGCAGCACAGTTTTTTGGAGGGGCCAATAATGCAAATGTAACAAGCTTACTTTCAAAATGCTCCAGGACCACCTCTGTGTCAAGGTTTGATTGTTTTAATTCACACATTAGTGCAATTATGACGCTATCAGAACTTTCACACAAAGTTCCAAGTGACTCAAGTTATTCTATCGTCATTTGGTCAAATAAACTAGGTGTGAAAGTACCCGTAAATACCTGTCACGTTGACTGTACTTGGAAGCTTAATGAGGAAATGATTACACGTTAATTTGCACTCCTGCTTTTCCAAATGCTGTGAGTGTTGCAATTTATTGTCACAGTTGAAATGGAAAAAGCACAGGCAACTGTGTATCCTTGATAATGTCAGAGTAATTGTGCAGCCCCTCAAACTGCTGTGAAATCAAGGCTATGACTTGTTCTGATGATAAATGGTCTATCACTCACCTTCACTCCTCCTTCTGACTGCCGTGATTGGACAGGGCCAACGTGATCTAAGGAGCAATGACAAAAGCTGTGGTTAACCAATCAAGCTATACACCGACCAATCAGGTTCTCAAATGGTATGGCTTACCTCGCCAAGCAGCATTAATACAGTACCCTTCAGAGCTCTGGAGCAGCAGATCCTGAGCTTACACTGCTACTTTTAACCTCATCACATCTTATAACATTGAAACGGTCTGCATCTGACACGTCGTGCAAATCATTTTAACTGCGGGATGTAGCCAGGGCAGATGAGGTAAACTTCCACGCTCGCAGGCAAAAAGAGTCCACACTACTCCAGAGAAATCCATAAAATGCACACAAAAAATCCATAAAGTCTAAACACGTTCCACTGAACAAGGACAGTTGCGGCACGGGTTCAAGTGAAGAGCTCCGGGCCAAAGCTGCACGCCTCTCTCTGGCAGCCACAGCCGGGACCAGACAGGAGGCATGGCCCAGGAGTGCGCCACGCGCAGGGCTAGGGGAGATTCTGGGGACTGCAGCCCAGCTTTAATCACAACTTTATGACTTTTAGGACCATTACCTCATGTCTTTGGCAGATCTTAGACATATGAAATTAAAAAATATATAAAATAAATAGACCTACACTTCCAAAATGGCTTTGAGAGAGACTGTTATTACACCTCATCGCTGCCCAACACATGGAAGTTATCTTCCGAGAGAGGGGACCGAAGGCAACCGACTGAGCGTAAATTGCAAAAAAAAAAAAAAAAGTTAATGTTAGTGTCAATTGGGTAATTTGTCTCAATCGTTGAGTCAGGGCCTGAGCATTCTCTTTGGTAATGTAAACAAACTGGCGTAAAAAGCTGAACTTTCGCTCAGACTCTCCGACACCAGCCAGCTGATTAGGGCTTCGCATAAAGACAAAAACACACGCTCATTTAGTGCTATAAAAAATAAATTAACTTAGCACAGTGTGTACTCATGCTATTAAAATATAAATAATGATTAATTCTGATGCACTGGCAGGAATGACCAACCCCCCATCCCTGCCCTACCCCCCGCCCTGCCCAGGCCCCTTAAGATGGATATAGCTGGTGTGAGAACCTCCATGTGTTTGAAATTAGCCTTTAGGCCATGGCAGCAGGTTATAACAGTGGTGCCTACTGCTCCATGGACCATGGGTACGCCCAATTTACACAAATCCCACCTCCCTGTACAAACCCACAGCCACTGTATCTACATCACATACTTAAAGTATAGAGCCATTGTCTTGACTGTATCCTCAATACAACCAGTGTTTTTATATACAATACAGCAAGAGGACTCTATTTTGGCAGTCCAAACTTGTTGTATGCTAACGGAAAAAAAAGAACGTATTAAACTGAAAAACTGGTGCCTCAATTTTTTGATAACCCAGATTTGTCTTAAAATAAGTACACAAATCAGAAAAAAAGTGCAAGAAGGTAATAAACTCCATTTTGACCGCTGTTCAATGTTGAACTGATGCATTCCATGCTATGACATCAATGGCCATTGGCACAGATTAAAACTCAATCAGTCAATGAACCAAATATACGTGCAAGGAGGGGCCAAGCAGTCGAGCAGGGCAGAGTCGCCATGGCAACATGGTCTGATCATGAAAAAAGTGTGGCTGATAGTAAGTAAGTAAGTAGCACCGATAGTAAGTTTTATGCCAGTGGACCAAAGACAGGGTGTAACTGAGATATGGACTCACATCCTTTTTGGGCCATTTACCTTTGATTTGGCCAATTTGGCATCTGCATCAATGAGGTTGACATGACAGGTTGTCATGTCTCAGCCTTGGGATCTCACAAGATAGCAAGAGACACAGGAATTACTTTTCAAAGCAAAAACATCAAGTTATTAGCCAAAATGAATTTTGCTTATTGCAGCACCTCCCAGGGATCAAATGACACAAACTTTTTTGCACTTCCCCAGAATAGGTTTCTGAGTCCACATAGAGTTGCTGAGATATGACCTCACTTCCTTTTTGGCGGCTTTACCACCAATTTTGATTGGCTATAACAGACAAACAGTTTCGGAAATCAAAAATCCATCTGATAACTTTTGTGTGGCTTGGTCTGAAGATCACCTATCCCAATTTTGGGGAAGAATGGACAGAATTTGTGGACTGTGAAGAATTTTTTAAAAGTTATTTATAAAATCCAATATGGCAGATTTTGACATCATGGGGTGCATTGAATACGGCTTGATCCAATTTTAATTTTTGAAAATTGGGCATACGGTTCAAAAGTTACGTGCATAAAAGCACCTCCAACTATGACCCATTGGTGGCGCTAGAGTGCTCCAGACACAGACAAGAACCTTGGTGAAAAGAATAAGGGACTGTCCTCAATCAGTGTGCTAAATTTCAAAACTTTTTACCATATGGCTCTAGGGGCTGCTATAGACTTCAATAGCATATAACGATGATTATGCATAATAAGAAAAGGTTCCTACGCAGCTTCGCTGCTTGGCCCCAATAAATCAATCCATCATTTGATCAATCTATTTTATGCTTGTATATCACTTCATATCAAGGACTCCTAAGCACTGACTGGTTGAAAGTAGTTGGCAAAGTAAGTGATTTTGGAATATGACTCCCCTCTTACCTTGACATGGATCATGCTCTCTTCATCTACTCAAATTCCTTGTACACAGTTCTATAGACAAGTGGGTCATGGTGGGTCTTGGGAGGGGTGGAGGTGAGTCACAAGATACACATGAAATTTTTTTTGGATAGGATACCTTCCATTGACAATAACACTTGTCAAAACATTGCACTAGACACTGTACAGTATACGTGCACTTGTTTTGACATACGTTTAAGACATTTCATTTCCATGTATGAGCATACGAGGAAAATACAAAAGAAAATGAATACACTCACAAACTAGGTCACAAGCTCAGAAAGTTGAAGGAAAAGTAATGAGAAAAATTGCTTTGTCTTTTCATATTTAACAACATTCAACAGCTATAATCTACATCCAAATGCTTCAGTTACTTCAGCATGTCAGTGCCTTTGTCAAGGGTGAGTTCAGAAATGTGGTGATAAAACACTCTGATCACAAACTCTGTCAGCTGCAGGTGTGTATCCCATTCCAATAAACATCCACACATTCACATCTACATCCTTCAGGCCATGTATGAAGGGGGAACCAATCTTTTAAGATTTTAATCAGGATTCGGCCTCTTCTGTGAAATTGTCTACAGGAGAATCAGTGCTTCAGGTAAAGGGTAGAGCTTGGGCGTGGTGCGGGGTGTTGGGGGGGTGAACACCTGAGCTATTACCTGAGCGGATCACCTGGGGGACTGGCTCTCTCTTGTATCATCTTTGCAGGCAGGTGAAAGATGATGAACTCAAGATGATGAACTCATTTTCCATTAGCATTTTATTATCCCCCCTGGAACAAGCAGCAGGAATGTCGGGGCTGTCTCTACAGCCAAGCAGAGCGGAGCGAGAGGAGAGCAAAGCAGAGTGGAGAGGAGAGGCACTAGCTGAGTCCTCAAACAGAAGGAATGTGGGGCAGCTGAGGGGATGTGCTTTAAACATCAGCCGCGACAGGAGCCCGTCTCTCTCTCTCCATCCCTGCGACAATGAGGTCTTTTCATCTTTCCCCGTCGCTCTCTGCCCCAACTGACACCGGAGGTCGCGACCCCTCTCCTCAATGTCAACTGTCTGCAGTGCTCGTTATTACACACGGCTCTCCACCCTCAGAGGG
Source organism: Albula goreensis (assembly GCA_022829145.1). Classification (NCBI taxonomy): domain Eukaryota; kingdom Metazoa; phylum Chordata; class Actinopteri; order Albuliformes; family Albulidae; genus Albula; species Albula goreensis. The sequence goes on from CM040755.1 coordinate 28,328,448, forward strand.
TGGCGAGGCGGGGTGGGGGAAGGGAGGGTTGGATGTAACCTTCCTGGTCGCGACTCCCCTCTTCGGTCCAGCTGGGGTCTCTGGAGGCAGAGCCTCCCTCTTACCTTTGAGTGTAAATGAGGCCATAACTCAGAGGCTCAAAGACATCCACGGCTATCAGCCGTCAAGCTACGCACTTCGTCATGAAGCACAGCCGTTCATTTCCAAAACAATAATGCACTGTACTCCTTTTTTGTAATCCTGATCGATGTTCACAGAAGACCATTTATCTCATTTCAAAGAACCCATGGTAAGGACTGCCCACAGTCAAGGGGTGGACAGTTTTTGTGACATACTGTAAAAATAAACAGAGCTTTCATGGTGACGCAGAGGTCAAGTCAGTCAAGGCAGAGCCAACACTGTGATCACAGCACAAAATACAGTCACAGTTGATAATTAAGGCATATTTCCTGCCTTATTCTCAAGGTGCATAGCAATAGTTCTTGAACTGGTTTATGTAGCAAAGGTTCCTGGATTGGTATGTGTAGCAATTGTTGCTGGCCCCATGCATACAATAATGGCTCAGTAAGCATACAGAATAGGGGTCGATATGCAAAATAGTGGTTCCTGGGTCAGTGTCAAGAATTAGAACAATGAACCCTGGACTGTGCGTATAACACTGGGCTCTCGTTGTGTGTGTAATGTCAGTATAATAGTTCCTGAGTCAGTGGATAGTTAGTATTATGGCTCCTAGATAAGTGTGTGGTGTGTTCTTGATCTGTGTGTCACGTTAGAAAAATGGTTCCTGGATCAGTATGTAAAGTTATGACAATGATAACTAATTCAATGTGTTGAAGTAGAATAATTGTTCTTGGATTGGGGTGTAGAAGTGGTTCCTTGTTTTGTGTCAACTTTAAATAATGGTTACTGGACTGGTTGTGAACTACAAGTGTGTTCCTCTTCAGAGTGTGTAGTTTTACTGGCTGTGGACTTGAGAAGCTCACAGTTCACCGTCCCGGCTCTTCTGAAGGTCAGTTAAACTATGTGTGAATGATTCCACTGTGTTACGCTCCTGCTTGGACACACCCAAAGCTGTGGCTGCTCGGGCCGTTAGCATCTGCTGGGCGTGTGCGTGTATATGTGTGTATGAACAGGACAAGTGTTCTAGCTCAGGAGAAGCATCGTTAAGCTTCTCAATCCTGTTTAAATCAACACTGACTGTAGTCTCTCTCTCTCCTTCATTTCTCCAGCCAAATACATGCTACCCACCTTTATTCTTTCTGACGACACCAATGCTAATCACTCAGGATGTGTGTAGGTAAGGAACACTAAACTGTCCCTGCATTGACCAGACCAGCACAAACTGGCCAAAGTGGCCCTCATTTTCCTCCTCAGACTACTACAATGTGTAAGTGCTTACATAGGAGTAGCATGGAAGAGGAAGAGATCGAGTTAGGTGGATAGAGAGTTAAGAGGTGAGAGTTGTATTACAGTACATTACTCTCTTCAGCATATACCATGGTTTATTCACACTTCACACACATACACAGACAGACAGACAAACTCAGCACACTCAGCGTGGAAGACAAAGGCATGCACCTAATGGGTTTTAGAAAAGGCGTTCAGAAATAAAAATGTCTTCATTTTCAGACAGGGGCTTCCCTCCAGACACACCGTGACCTGAGTGGATTTCTCCCACCTCACACAACGAGAACAAGGGCGAAAGTTCAGAATAACAACAATGAGTACTCTGCGTTGAGACAGTGAGGACGTGGGAACACCGGGACCTTACTGGATGACTTCCACAGGGTAGGAAAAAAACCCCTGGAAATCCTTTCAATTCTATTTTTTTTTTTTTTTTTTTAAAGTCACTTTGGTCAGAAACCCCACTGGGGCTCCAAAAAAACCTTTCAAAGAAGGAATTACCGAAATTTGAGAAACTGGAAGTCAGAAGAGATTTTAAGCTTAGACCTTGATCATTAATATTTATTCAGTAATAATATTTTCCGCAAGAGTCAACTGCAGCTTACTGAAAGCATGCTTCATTGAATGAAGTTTGCTGTGTTTGCAGAAAATGGCTTTAATCAGAAGAAAGGCAATATGTTGTTAGAACAGGCCACATTGAATAGGCTTTAGTGTTATCAAAAAGTCTGATCGTGGCTCAGTTGGTAAAAGCACTAACCACAAGAACAGGCTGAAACCAACAGCCGAGATGGCTCCAGTTAGATTCAGGGATGTGCCACTAGCTATGACCAGGGGGTCCACAGTGGGACACATTATTTTGCAGGGGTGTGGGTAATCATAGTTTAGCTATTATCCCTTTGGCCACTGAAGAATCAGCATCCCCTAGACACTCCCAATACTACCCCCCAGCATGGAAGTGGGTGGCACAGCCGTGATGTGAGAGTATTGTACAATCAGGGGATTAGAAATCGGATCAAAGCTTTCTTATTGTGGTAGTGGAATTCCCACAAATCTTAGAACAGACATGCATATTGACAAAAAAACCTTATGATGACTTTTAATCTTTTGAACTGCAGATTTTGAATTTGGCCCAGTCTGAATGTGTAAATATTTATAAAGACATTCAGCCCTTGCTCTTACTGGAATTTAAACAATACATCCCATCATGCACTTGACTCAGATAAAACCACGCTCATAGGGGACCTGAGGGTTCATGTTGGTATAGGAAGTGACCCACATTAGAAGAATTCTTACTCCCTACTTTTGATAGTCTTTGCCCAGTATTTTACAGAGACCACGCACACCCAGAACCACAGACCTGACCTTGTTATTTCACATGGCCTAGATATTCAAAATATTTCCAACCCTCCCTTATAATCGGGTGCTTTCTCATTACTTTTGATCTGCTGGGATGCAACCATTAGTGGGACTGTCCTTGAGAGATGCCTTACATGAGCAATGAACTCCTCCAGTGAGCATGCTCCTCCTTCCTTAGAACCTTATCCGATCTACAGGGAAGAGACAGATCCAAGAAACTCAACAGACCATTACTCAGGAGATTTTCCGCTGAATAAATTAAATGGCATCCGAGAAAAAAAAACAGAAACAACGCTGTAGCACCTTTTAAAAATCTAACCAAAAATAGCTTTAGTATAAAGAACATGAATAAACTAAACCAGACATCCCAATGTCTTGGACACAAACTGAGAGCTACTAATCTTCAAGTTTTTTTTTCTGGTTCAATGAATTGATGGGAAGCTTTACAAAATATAAAAATGTTGATCCCAACAGAAGGAGCAAGGTCAAATGGCTTTTCAGACCTCATTGAGTTCATGAAAACAATCCTAGATTTATCTTTGGAAAAGTTGTAAAACTGATCTAAACAAACCCAGACTCAATGTAATATATTCCTGGGTAAACTGAATGTCTACAGTTCTGTCACCTATCATGATATTATTTTATGGTCTTTAAAAACAAAGTTATTGAAATTAGATAAACAGCCAGGAAGCTATAGTCTTACCATAAAAGTGAAAATCATTGAGGTGCATAATTTAAAACATGTTCTAAAATCATTCTTTAATATCTGTCAGGCTTGTAATCATTAGAAGAGTATCTAAATCCTCCAAATCCATACTATTTCCTATTTATTCCAAGCTTTCAAAGAGGTTTCTTCCTGTTCACAGAGTGGCTTGAAATTCATTGATTTGTCTCTTGCTATGACACAAGGTCATTTAGAATAGCTGTTATGAAGCAATTGTCTTAAAAATACAAACTTCAAATCCAAATATCTTTATAACAACAAGCAGCTTTAAAACCCCCAAAAGAAGGACCTGAACTTGAATAACACCAGTGAAAAATAGGTTTTTATACGCCAATACAGCACTTTATTAAAATTTTGATAGAATCATACACTTTGTTCCTCTGAACACATATTTATCTGTCGAGGCTTATTGTTCTTGGTGCTACTTTCCTCACAACTGACCAACAAATTAATCTAAATCACTGAGCTGATATATAGACACTGCACTCACTGTCCATTCTATCAAAGGGACACTCATTTGTTTGGATACATGGCACATCATCAAGAAAAATTAAGGATGCAAGGCTCTTTTGTCTTGGTATTTTCCGTTATACAAACTTACCCAAGGGAGTAGTTTAAAAACAATGGTCATTCACATTCTTGTGCTGATAACACTCAACCTTTGGAAACTACAAGACAGTGTCTTTTGTTTCTTGGACCCTCTGAACTTCTTGGTAACTGACATTTGCCTAAATATTTATAAATTCCCCAAAACTGGAGATGGGACCTCTTGAATGACTGACCAAAGTTTCACCTTTGAGCACCAAGTTTACAAGTACATGAAGGCCTAATTTGTTTTTGCCAAATCTCAAAATATTTTTGCCAATATTTTTTTTCTGTATTGCATAGATACAACAATGCTTAATAATGCTTCTTTTTGTAAGTATTTATACACGGGGTGTCTAAGATAAGCTGTAAAACTGTAAAAATATGGTTCCGAGTGTAAAATGCGTTATTGCAATATAGCAAAAAAAGTTGTGGAATAAAACTAGTCGCTACTCCATCAGCAAAAGTACAGTTGGATAAAACAGTCAAATACTGTTGTTTTTACAGTAAATATTGTAATGTATAACAGTGTTTCAGTACACAAATTGCAGTAAAACAATTTGTTGTTGTTATAACAGGAAAGAAATTCGATTTTTAAAAATATTACCATAAATAAATACACTTGCCTCTGGCATTTACAGTACAAGCTATTCTAATAATATTGGATGTTTTTTCATTTTATGGTCAATAACTGTCCCTATTTAACAGTTTTTAACCATCATTACTACAGACAGATTTTTTTTTTTTTTTTTTTAGAGTCCACATTCTGGACAACTTTCAAATTGTTAAAAATAATTTGATAAGGTAACACTCACCCTTGGTCCTCTTCAGTAGCTCTTAATTGAATCCCGGCTTGAAGCCCATATGGTATTTTCCCTAACAGTAACTTAGGGAGTCATGGAGGGCTGCTTTTTTTTTGCTGATTTTTTAATACATTTCAGTACATACATGATTAATTCATTTCACGTATTGGCTAAGGAGTCTACACCATGGCCTTAACTGGCTGCTGTTTGTAAGGAAACCACAAGAGCTTAAAAGGCAGCTACTTCCTTTCAGGACTCCAGTTAACACACCTAATCAAAACATTCATTTGGTTTGAGTATCACTGGGTGAGTTTATTTCTTTATACCACTCAAACAAGCCATAATGATGGCAGGAAGATGGCTAGATCAGCATACACACTGGGAGTTACCAGTCCCACCCCACCGATCCTGATTGTTAGATTATATCCTACCCTTTGCCTCAGACCTCAGTCAAACCCTCCTTCCTGTTTCTGATATGTCCACCCCTATCCTTTCTACTTTACTGTTCAGGTATTTTATGGAACATTGCACATCCAAATAGGGTCTTACAGTTCCAATTACAATTCCTGGTGGGGGGGGGGTGTCACTTAATGAATTTCACAGCAGAACAGAGAGCCAGGGGATAGAGGAAGAGCTAGCCACTTTTCCCCTCACCAATGAGGAGGACCTTCCCTGGATGGACATGACCCACTTTTCATCAGTTATGAGTCTGGGTGCAGAAGATGGATTGTGAGCACCTGACAAAGTCAGTCATTAATGAGGAGTGATGGTGCCGGCTCTCGGCTTCTGCTCCTGCATGTTGAGCAGGTGTGAAGTTCAGCCACACCCTCGAGAGTGCATTTATCACAAAAGCATGCTCTCAGAGCTCCTGAAAGAACAGGCTACCCTGCACAGCACCTCTAGTAGTCAGTGACGCACTAACGTTTTCCAGAAAGATGACCTTACCGTCAATGGACATTGAAGCAGGAAGTTAAATTAGTTCAACATTGACTTAAAAGCTATACTGTTTGCTTATACAGTGTGCATTTTATGGCTTAGGTCATATAGCCATTATGCCACTTTGTATTTCCCCTCCAAAAACATACTGCCAATAAAAACGACATATTTCTACATAAATACAAATCATATGAAAGATGATACCAGTCTGGCTCAGCTTAACTCCGTGTAAATATATATATTGGTCCGTGTACGTGCCTATTTGTGTGTGCATGTTTAGAAACAGTGACCAGTAAACAATAAATGACAATCACTGTCAGTCAGCACTGCCACTGACAAGACAGCGGCCAGCCTTTCGATAAATATAGAAGTAGTACAGAGCTGGCTGTCCCCTGTAATAACAGTGTGTGATGTTGGGATTATCATATTGTACTGTGGGCAAGGTTGCTTTGGCCTCATTGTGACAGGAGGGGAGGCACTGACGCCCACACTTGTGAGGCAGAGCTATGATCCCCAGGTGAACTTTTATTCAATCATTCACACCACATTCAGCACCCAGCCTCTCTCAGTAGCCTGTAACAAACCACTGCAAAACACTTTATCACCTTCGCAATGATGCGTCCTGACTTCTCTGAGAACAGGCTTTTTGGCTCGGAGGCCTTTCTTCCGTCCTGAGGACGGCATGATGTTCGATGATTGAGATCTTTTCCCTACTTGAAGTGGAGAAACAAGGCTGGGATTGTGGAAGCGTTTTTGATGGAGGACATGCTGAGAGTGATTTGGCTTTTCAAAAGGAGTCTCTGGACTTCTTTTTTTTTTCGGGTGCAGTGTGGTTACTGGCAGAGCTCGACTCCACCATTCAGCACTTGGCAGGGCTTGAACGCCTGCAGTCCGTTCTGTCCCTTAGAAACAGGGTGCAGAGAGAGGCTCCAGCCCTCTAAAACCCCTCCACATTATTCATACTGAGCTGCCTGTCTGCTTAAAGTAACTGCTTATTTGTGCTGGGCCCTTTTGCTGGAAATTTTCTGGCATTATTTACTCATTCAGTCCCGCTGGTGATGCCAGACCTGCCTGCAACAGCTGATTCCAGATCAGTAACACTTGTGTTACAATCTGTACAAAACCTGCATCAGAATTCTAAGCCAGCACTGTGCAATGATTTGTGTGCAGAAGAGAAATATAATGCAACAGAACAGATGTGACACATGCACTGCTCCTTACCCTCCCATTCAGTTACAGCAGAACCCAAGATATGAAACTCCAATATGATTGGTCAGGTGAAAGGGATACAAACCCAGGAGTCACACTTTAATTACGCCATATACCGGATTAGTCTTTCGCTTACATTCTAGAGAGTATCCATCACTACAGCCATCTGGATTTAAATACTACAAGGGCCTCTCCCTCTAAAACATGACTTGGCAACCTGTTCTGAGTTTCTATTGAACCCTTAACTAATTTACACCTATGCCTGTTTAATATGCTGATGGAATTCAACTTGAAGAAAAATTTTCTCTTTGTAATTCACCTTGTTAAACCCTTTTATGAATATCAAAAGAACCTCAGATACACCCCATCATGCCCCTCATATCCTTTTGCTAATCCTCAGTAGTGTAAGTGTCCTAAGTATTTCCTATAACTCTTAAATTTCATGCAAGGAACCATTTTAGTTGCCCTTCTGTGCACTTTTTCCAGACATCCTTATCTCATTTCTTATAGTGCAAGTACTGTACTTATAATCCAAGTCAGGCTTTGCATAACATAACATGCCTCTAATTTGTTCTTTTCTCTTCATCCATTCATAATCCTCACCTTCTACATCATACATTATTTCTCATCCTCTCACTCAGAGTGTTTCACTCATCAGGTTCTTACTAAGCTTTTTCCTGCATGACAATAAAGCATTCACAAATAAATTAAGGAATGGATTTGCTTTCTGCAATGATAGAATGTGACAGAGCTTGCACAGATGAAATCCAGCTCAAAAAGCACAAACTCAAAAAAAAAAAAGAACTCCAGCTTTCTCTCCCATCTGGGAACAAGGAGCTTATCGTCATATTTAGTCCTGTGGTCCCAAAATATTTCACTCCTTGGCCCCTGTTAAAGCAATGTTTTTTCCAAATGTCAAATACAATTTCAAGTGGACAGTTCATTCTTTCCTATATGTTTCTCCTGAATTTAACTGCCAGTTAACTTCCACCTGTCCTCTTTCCTAATATTCTATGCCCAAAAGCATTGTTTTTAATCGAAGTCATCCATCAGAAAGATGTGTAGCGTTCAGGACTCGGTTTTGGCAGCTTGCTATACTCATGTCACACTGTGTTGATCCCGGGCCTCAGTCACGGTAAATAAACACTGCTATTGTTTTTGTTACCATCAGGAACTGCGACGTTCGCCAATGTTTGTGTTACCACCAGGAAACACAGCAATTGCCAAAACACAACAAAAAAGCCCCTCCATGCAGCACCGATGCTCCTTCCATCAGATGGGTTGTGTTTCCTCCAAAAAAAAATTTGTCAAACAAAATGTCATTTTCAACAAGCAATATTTCGGCTGCCTTGAGGAATAAATCTGCAAACCAATACTTACAGCTCATTCGTTTTTACCAAATTGACCACTTCAGTGCACTGACCAGTTGGGCCTACTGACATCATAAACAGAGGCTGTGCCTTGACTGGAATATAAAATCAATGATGTGAGTCATTCCCACATTGTCTTAACATCCAATTTCCTTAATAAATGAACATTGGCCATGTAGGGATCTGTCTTTCAACAGTAAACAACACCTGAACCAACCTTGCCAACGTGTGGTATCTTGGGAGGTGTTTACCATGAGAGGCATACAAATGAGGACAGAAGATGATTTGAAAAATGCAAACACAGTACAAAGAGGAATAAATAAACTTTTGTGTTGGTCTCAGATGCTACTCGTTTTAAAAGAAATAAAAATGCTCACAAATTTAAGGGGGGAAACAAGCTCCATGGGAGGGACACCATTTTCTGTGAAATTGTGTACAAAAGTCTCCATAAGAGGAGCTGGCTTAGCTTCTACTGAAAAGCTGCCTCAAAGGCCTCTTAAAACAGCAGCAGGGTGTTACACACCAGTCTCGAAGGAGAAAAGAGAGATAGAAAGATATTGAGACAGATCGAGAGCATGAAATCAACTAAGTTCATATTAGTTCATTCAAAAAAAAACTGCCAATTTTCTTTTTTCAAACCTTCAAAATGTTGAATATACATCAATCAGACAAACGAAACAAAGAGTACACAATGACATCAAATGACAGGAAGAGGTACTGTGTTCCTGCACATATGAAATTTAATTATACAGGTATAACAGGAATTATTGCGTTAAAATTAGATGAGACCAGAAACTTAAACTGCATGGCCTTGGACCACAAGATCAAGGCCTCGTGTGAGTTCACCTTCTTAGTAAATGAGATGTGAGGTTTAGAGCAGACATTTCACTTCATGTCACTGTAGATCTTGGTCATCGGGCACACTGACCATTCATAGCCCAGATAGCAGGATTATGCTGAATGGCAGTTTTGAGCTTGTGCTCCTGGTGGTGAAGAAAAAAAAACGGTGAGATAAAGATCTCTCAGGGTCAGCGGTCCCTCAGGTGGATATATATCAGCGCTTTGGTCATGCATCCCCCGCATTATATAAATCCAGTATTGTTGGTTCTGCTCTGGCCTTGCGGAAAGATAAATACTTTGGCTTCCTCTGGGACGCGCGCGATGTGGCACTGACTTAGTTTTATGTTCCGTCCTCCAAATATTCTAAACACGTGAAACGAACCCGGGGCGCTCACCAGCTGAAAGCCTTTTTTCAATGGACAGCATTGTCGCTGTGTCCTGTTTTGCCCCGGCTGGACTTGGATCGTTGTTTGGAGCTGGGGTTGGGTTTGGGGGGTACTCTGGGTGCTGAGGATCCTCTAGGACTCGGGACGTGACCCCGTGACCCCCCGAGTCCTTAGGGCTACACCTCACATGGTGCCATGGAGGAAGAGGCCAACAGCTTCCAAAACCCCAAGAGTGCATTTCTGTTATTTGCACGAACGGCTGCCTCCACTGCATCTCTCCCTACGATGCAATGGTTCCATCTGCAAAAACCTGTTGTTTTTGGTTTAAATCAATTGAAAGTGTGTTCAAATGGGGGGTCATTTGTACTTTCATTTGGCACCTCTTAATCAACATTAAACAAGAAACTAGATAAAACAAACAAAGTGATTACACATTTTTATCTTTTTCATTTTGGAAGCTCCTTAGTAAAAAAATCTGTCATCAGAAATTCAACAAAAAAAAATCCACAGAATGAGGAATAAATAAAATCAGTTTGTCAATAAACTTGTAAACACACATGACAACATTAAAGGGGATGAAAACCTTGAATGAAAGCACCATTATTAGGAAGAAAAAGTAAAAGTATTTACACAGATCAACAACATGTGGTGAGGAATTTGCACATTCGTTTTGCATCTCTGAAAGCAGATGGCTAACTGACTTTTGATGAGTAAGTAAGCTGTGTGACTAATGTCAAATGTGAGTAAATGCTGTTAGAAGAGGTGCCAAGTAACCTGGTCTCACTCATGTAATTACAGCCTGTGAGTTAATACATCGCTGGCCACATCTCTGCCCATCACGAGTGCTCCAGGCATAGAGCATGCGGGAGGACGTGTGTGTGTATATCTGAGAGACCATCTGTGTGTGTGTGTGTATCTGAGAGACCATCGGTGTGTGTGTGTGTGTGCGGGTGTGTGTGTGTATGTGTATGCAATTGTGCATGTGCATGCATATGGATGAGTGTGTGTGTGTGTGTGCGCGGGTTTTCATGTGTGTGCATGTGCAAACATGCGCACAAGCGTATGTGTGTGTTTCATCAGCTCATAAAATTATTGAACAGCACATTCCTTATAAGCCAATAATACAAACCAGACAGAAGACCCAAAAATGTGCACCTTGAATGAAATTAAAATAAACCACATTCCACAATGGATACCTCTGTTAACATCCTCGCAGTAAACGTGATGAAAATAATTTACTGTTTGAAATATTTGAAGTTACAGTACCTCTGGCTGCATATAATAACACAGTATGGAATGAAGAGCTGCTTCAATAATAAGTTACCAGGGGATGGTATTACTGATGGAAGGCTCCAGCTCTGCTGAGACACTGGGACCAGTTTTAAAAACAAACAGCATCCCAACATGCCACTGCCCCCCCAGGGAGGATCTGTATCTCTGTGTCCCGTTTGCTGAAATGGGGACTTCAAGGTAGAGTTGCAGACCAGCAAAACTTTCAACTATCACAGCAGAACTCCTGTCTAAACTACTGCGTAAGTTAAATATGTTCAAATATGTGTACCCTAATTGACCTAGCCAAAAGCATCAATTAAAAATGTGAGTCCAAACATTTCCTGCTGCACAGAAAAACGTTTACTTCAACAAATCAGTGCGGCTGTGGTTCTGTCTTCCACATTTATTTATCTCCGTGCTGATTCCCACATTCCCTGGGTTTGTACCATCTAAACGAAAAAATGAGAAGAATTCACCTACGGCTTTCTCCTGAATTGTTCAAAATTGCATGCTAATGAATGATTCTTTGACTAACATTCCTTTGTATTCATTAATGCCTGGGGTAAAGTTGTCCCTCTACTTGCCGTTTCAAGATAATGGATATTGATTTGTTAATGTAACAGGCTGCAGCCTCCCTAAAAATAGTTACATCCTTTGAAAAATGCTTTTGGGTTTTTACTATAACCTGTATCGGGTAATGAGTGCACAACTTGGATTGGGTATCAGTTATTCTACATTTTTTGTTGTGTCTTTTGCCCCACCCCTTGCTACTTGCCCTTTTTCTCAGAAATATGAAACAAATTATCACAAGAACAAATGTTTGTGGGATGGACACAACATGGATGCAGTGAGAGGAAGTTTTCATTGATCTGCAGGCAACTTTCCAAACGCTCTTACTTCAGTTTATATAACCGGTGATTAAATATGTACTTTAAATAAGAGTTTATATTAAGGGCTATTATCGTTAACAGGCAGTCATTAAAACGGCCCAAAAGGATTAACCGTAAACCATCTCTTATTCAGGTCTGCTTCATAGCGGTAATGCTTATTTGTAATTATATTAATTTTGGCCCATATGGAGAAGTGGCCCTCCTCTCTGTCTAAGCTCTACTGCTTTTACACAGTGAAATATGGCCCTGTGATTCACTGCACAGTACAGAGTACTGAGGCTGTTGGTGGTCTGAGAGAATCCGAACTAAGCTTTTATGCTCTTTCACAGAGCACTGCCAAAGACATTCTACACTACCAAGATAACACACTTTGCAAGCTTCTCACGGAAAACTTTGTCCCTTCCATTTTTTTTTTTTATAAGCGAATATTCCGTCATCCAAAGTCTTCAACGCTGATGAAACTGGAATGGCAAATGGAACTACCTATCCAAACCAGGAAGGAATGCAGAGAGCGTCATCTCCCCGGGATGAGCAGTCTCGTATTCTTCGGTTCTACAGCTCCTCAGAGCTTCCTGCAGTGACATCACTGTGTGGCGGGGAGAGAGGCTGAACACCACGTAGCACCTCCAACCAATCAAACACCCTCTTCAAAAGGTGTGAAGTTGACATCACTCTGTCTACAGAAATGCACATGTAACTGCATGAGCACAGACACACATGCATGCTCATTCATGCACAAACACACATGCATGCACATACACATACTCACAGAAACTCAAGCATATACTGCAAGCACACATGCATTCACACGTGTTTTATCATACGCCAATATGCATGCAAGTGTATTTGCATATATGTACATGCCTGCAGTTCACAATTTAAAAAAAAAAAAAAAAAACTTCCAGAAAAACCAAGATGCCTTGATTTTTCTGCAAAACTCACTGCTTTCAACCACAGCATGTTATCATAAATTTACCACACTGATGTCACCCCTTAATAACAAGCTTTAGTACATTTTAAAACTTTTTTCCAGTTTTAAATCTAAAGTAAATTTAAAGCTAGAGTACATTTTGTCAAATCGGGACAGCTAGCTATCCATTTTCCACATGTAAAAGTCTCTGAAAGATATAAACAGATAAACAGTCACACAATACCCTACAATTATCGTCCCATAATTACAATCTCATCATTGCCATGCCTTAACAACAAATTGCTCCAAACAAACTCATTTCCCTCACTGAAAGACCAGAGTAAAAATAAGCAAACAAGCAAATGCATAAAGTGAATCCCAACACAACCCCCTACTCACTCTCTCTCTCTCACACACACACACACCAAGACATTAATGAGGCCACCGTGTGGTAGCAGTTAGGAGGCCGTGGTGTGTTAAGAGAAACGAGGGCACCGTGTGGTAACAGTAACTGGGCTACAGTATGTCAGCATAAGTCGTTAGTTTTTTTTTTGTCAAACAGACTCAAGGGGAGTAAGACAAAGGTTACAAAAAGGTCACAACCATCCACTTGGATTGAAACCAGAAAGTGTTAAAACGCAAGACCAGGTGGGAAGTGTACATGCATGCATGATAATTACCTCCTGGCCTTAGCATCTTTAGGCAAGGGAGAGCTACCTCCTGGCTTTTTGGTGTCTCAAAGCAGGGGGGAAGAACTAACACTAGTGATGTTATATTGCTGACCCTTCTCTGGGCCACATAATTTCGCATTCCTCCAACTGACTGCAATGGAAGCAAACATTCTAATCGCCATGGTAATTAAGGGACAGAGACGCTGGAGCTAATATTTATCCACCCCCGCTTGAAAAAGAGCTCAGTGGAGATTTAAACGGCGGTGTCGCCGTGGATACCCCTGTGAGGCATCAAACCTGTCAGCAGCTGTGACCCCCTCACAACGCTCCTCTGTGCTGCAGGGGGGGAGACACCTCCCTTTGGTGGGATCCCAGTCCAGCCCCGAAAAAGGAGCTGCTGGGGGGGGGGGGAAGCTCACATACCGCGCTGCACCGGAGCGCCGAGATATCCGTCGAAACCGGGACAGTGGCATCATTATCCGGCCGGGGCCCCCAAACATAAAACCCACCTTCTTTCTACATGAGAGGGAGAGCCAAATGGACCTGCTCACTCAGAGAGCCTCAGACTGAGCTCCAGGGGCAGGTACACAGGAAACCTACACAAATAAATAAACAAACACCGCTGTTATAGTTGGCTGGCCTGAGGGGGGTTTTGAGCAGTAGCTCTGTGTATTTGGGTTATGGTGAGAAGCTCCCCGAGCTAAAAGATACATTTCAGATCCGTGCAAATATACACTCCTTTCACAGGGCTACCGCAGGCTGGCCGAGGCTGGAATTAATGCGTTTTGATGCTCTGATGGCAATTAAAAGTGTCTGCACTTAAGAGGCTGAAGATTCTCATTACAAAACATACACAGGTTTTGGACTATAACATGAATTCCCTGAATTATTCAGAACTTAACCTATGTTTTCATCTAGCAGCCAGGGCCTCCAAGGGTCTATCAGAATACTTTTTATTAAGGTTTTCAGCTTAATAAAATTATTAAAAAATGGTATGTTTAGATGATCTCTCAACATTTATTTTAAATATTTTGCTCTGATAAACACAGGTATAATGTATTAAATTACATTGCTTTAATCTTATTTTTGTTGTATCAACTGGTGTTCATGGAGCAATATTAATAAGTATAACTCAACAGCCTCCTTTCTTCTCCCCAACCTGAAAACTATAAATATATTTTTTTGTCATTTTTCATGAGCAGTTAAGCTCAGAGGTCAGAATGGAATTTGTGAAGTGCAATGGCATTAACTGGAGGAGAACTGTAAAAGAATCCTCGGCCATAAAACGTACTGGAAGCCACTGTGACCTTGCATTTGACATATTTAATATTTTAAAAATAAAGAAAATGGATCGCACTCGAGAGCATGCTTTAAAGTTCTTTTTTTCTTTTCTTTTTTTTCCCTTTTCCTACTCTATCTGGTGACTTGGCAACACTGTGACCTGGAAACTGACCGGAGAGTGTCTGTTTTACTGTGGGCCATGCTGCCTTCAAAACTCAGTCACTCTGCTGAAAAACTGTGCCAAGCTTTCTGCTGCCTCACTGTCTGGACACCACAGTATCAATCTTCTTGACACTCTGCGTAGCCGTGCGCTAACGCTATGCATTCAGTCCCATGGAAAGGTATACAGTACTTTCTCTGAGTCAGTACTGTCAACAGTATGTCCTTCCTTCAGTTTGTACTATGTGCATTCAGTCTTTACAGCATGTCTTTAATCTGTACTCTCTGTTCGTAGTCTTTACAGCTTGTCTTTAGTCTGTACTCTCTGTTCTTAGTCTTTACAGCTTGTCTTTAGTCTGTACTCTCTGTTCTTAGTCTTTATTGCATGTCTTTAGTCTGTACTAGCTGTCCTTAATCATTACTACCTGTCTTAAGTCAGACACTTTTCTTAAGTCTATGCATTCTGTACTGTGTCTATACTGCTTGTCCTGCCACTGTCAGTTGTATATCTGTCTGTCAGTACATAGTCTGTACTGAATACATACTGCCTGTCTGGGTTCTCAACTTTTTGTAGTCTGGAGTACCTGTTTTGAGTCAATACACTGCCCTGAGGCTACTGGCCTGTTTTGAATCTCCACTACCTGAATATATACAGACAGTTTTTGGGTCTGGAAGCTTGTTAAAAGTGTGTGTGGTCTAATCTGGGTCAATACAAGACTATAAAGATTTCCCCGATCTCTGGAATTACACTGAAACATGTGACCTGGGATGTATTGACCTTTGACCCAGGACAGAGTGTGACTTCAGATGCAGCTCTTGTTTAATATGTTTTCATGACAAACCAGCACTGGAAATTAAATATTTTTTCTTCCCTTAAAATATTTTTTAAAGGTGGGAATTATTAGTCCTTGAAACTTGCAGCTGAATGAGAACAAGCCTTGACACCCTGACAGGAAAGTAGTCTGTGGAAAAAAAGGGGGAAACAGTGTGAAATTAATCTGTTTAAGACACTTCTCCTCAGCACGCCTGGAGCCCTGAATTAAACCTGCACATATTCAGGGCTGAATGCATCGCCACTGGCTCCACTCCAAATGGCGAAGCAGAACAGGAACAATTTATACACCTAGCTGCAGAGCGCTGGACACTGGCCAGTCACAGGAACCCGTCAACTGAGCTCCACCAGCCTGTCATCAGCGACCAATCACCCACAGTGCCAATGACCTATCAAAATGGAACCAGTGTATGAAATTATACCCCCACCTTGTACTGAACCAGAGGTGTAAAATACATCATATGGGAACACAAGAACATTTTAAAGCTGCCATCAGCAAAGTTACAAATAAATTTGTACATTCATTGGGTCTTGTTAAATAATTAAAAGCTGAAGTTGGTATGAAATCCCTGCAGATATGGCCCAATTTCTCCACCCTTGTAATAGACTCCACCAATGCAGCATCCACCAAATTTGAACCATCAACTCATTTACCAAACCATCAGAAAACATCTGCTGACCAGCAACAAATCATCTGCAATTAATGTACCAAGAATTTATTAACCAGACAATGCAGAAAAATTACCTACTAACCTGCATCCAAAACTCCATACGATAATCAACAACTCCTGTCCAAGATGCGGACAATCACGTACTATGAATAATATTGCTTTCATTTTAGGCAACTTGATTGTCCTGGTATAACTACATCGTTAAATTGATTTCCGATGCAGGTGGGGATTGAGTCATGGTCTCCCATTCAGCAGATTTGCCTCATAGCATTTGAGCACTGATCAAAGATATGTTCTGCACATATAATTGCCCACCGTGATCTATCCCCTTCTGACAGGATACTGCTTGAGACCTGATTCACTGTCCTACTGCAAATGCAAGTTTGATCCAAGCACATGCAAGTCTCAAACAGCCCCTGTAGCCCAAAGCATATGGCTTTATCTCATTATTAGGGAGCCATAACCACCCCCACCCCCCTCCTCACACACATACACATAAAATACATACCTACACACACCTCAATGAAAGACCTGTGATGTAAACCATTTTGTTAGGTGATCCTGATTGTTTGTATTTGTAGAAGAATGGAGATTCTCACATTTTTATTCCCACTCCCCCCTAACACTCACACACACACACACACACACACACACACTTCAAGTGATTGACACCCGTCTGGTGCAGAGAAAATCCAGATCATCTATGTTTATTTTCTTAAACCTCATTTTACCCCTTCAACAAATACTACAGTTGAGGGACGTGGCTATAGAGCTCTGTCAATTCAGCTATCAGCTCTGTCATTTAATTAAGACATGCTATCTGTCCTCCTATGCTGATTTAGGCATGCTATGGTGTTGACAGCCTCAGGGTTGGCCTCAAGTCTGTGCTGGCCCTTTGCCTTCCATCCTTTAGTTACACTGCCATGGTCTTATTCTGCCAGGAGACTCCTTATTCATACAAGCATCTCTCTCTTCTTTACAGCTCCTCATCATTTTCTCTGTCTCCTATTCCTGTTTTTTTCATCCGTTGCCTCTATCTTCCAGTAATCGTGTTACTTTCATCTCCCCTTTCTCCTGGCTTCCACCTGGAGCCGTTGCTGTAAACTCTGGTGGAGCCAAGATGGCTTACTGGTGCAGCTCCTCTGCCTGTCAGTGCCAGAAACATGACCTCCCAGCTGGCCTATACTGACCAGACAGTCTGTGCAGATACACTCTTCTGTAAAATTCATTAAACTACCAGGTACCGGCCAAAAAACAGCTGGGCCCTACTGGGCTGAGCTGTGCTCAGGGTTTCTTGCTTTCAGCTAGGGAGGTTTTCACTGCCACTGTCGCCTTTGGGCTGCCTGGGGGGCAGGGAGGAGGCCCAGAATCTATATAAAGCTGCTTTGTGACAATAATCTATTAAAAAGTGCTATACAAATAAAACTGAATTAGAGTGAATAAAAGACAGTTTGGCAGTACTTCTAATAACAGACACGGGCACCGTTCACAACAACAGACGGAGTGCGGCACTTCCAGCAATAACCAAAACAATGTGGCACTGCTTTCAATAACAGACGATCAGAACAGCAATATCTTTAATGCAGACACAGAGCTGCAATGCTGGCAGCGACAGACACAATGCGCCCGGTCCTGGCAATAACAGACGCGGAGTAGCCGTGCCCGAGTTTCAAAGCTTCCAGTTGAATTGCACGGTCAGACTGAGTAATGAGGTCTGAGAAGCTCCCATTTTCCAAACCCGCGAGAACAATCCTCTCTACAGCAAGGATTAATAGTGAACACATGTTGGTAGGAGGGTTAGTGTCTTCCAGTGGCTGCAGGATTAGTGGAACAATTTCAGCTAATTTCCCCTTTTCACCCACCCCCCCCCCCACACACCCCCCTGTTTTTGCTCGGAATCACCTGCAGACTTTTGGGGCTGTATTCTCTTTCAGTAAAGGCTCAAGTGTTCACCGCATAGCAGCCAGGATGAGTAATAACAGGCAAGGAGGACGAGAGGGTAAGGTGAATCTGCTAGCCCCACAAGGAGGCCCTGACATAGGAGTAACTATTAGCACTGAGACCTGTCTTTCTAATGGAAACATTACAAAAACAGACCAAGACCAGGCCTAAAGACAATCTCCTCACTGGTGAAGACCAGCGATGAGGTCTATTTTCCTCACAGAAAGTCTACTACAGTTGTAAACCAGTAGTGAGGTCTCCCTCACAGAAAGTCTACAGGGAAAAATCTGACAGTGATGCATGTCTAACTCAGTGTCCTATCCTCAGGGGAACTGCCAAAAGTTAGACCTACCCCCTGCACATTGAGCCCTACTGAAGGGAGCAGTTACCAGTGAGACCTACCTCCAGCACATGGAACCCAAACCTAGGGCAACAGCCAGCCCTGAGGTTTAACTCTGTTACACGAAGCCCTACCACAGGGGTAAAACTGGCAAGGAGAAACTCAAAATCTTCCAGGAAAATGATGTTATTTCAGCTTTTTGCACCCCCCCACCCCAGCACCCTCACCTCCAATTGGACAGTACATGAGGAACACTCTGACCATCGTGGCGCTACAGGAGCCTCACTATGCTAAAGACACATGGGAACAGAGAAAACCAAAACAAATTGGTCATAGCAGCGTCCCACAGAAAACGACAGTCAGAGACACACTGTGCAGAATGCAAATCCATCTCACGCCAATGCACTCTGCTGCCACAAGTCTGGGCCAAAAGAGTAGAGTTTGGAGGTTTGGGCTTGGGGTGGAAGCATTTAGCCAGAATTCCTTTTTTTTTTAATAAGAGAACAGCTTATTCCAAGCAGAGAGCTCAAGCTATTTTGTTTCTTTTATATTTTGCTGGGACTCATGTCCTTCTCAGCTGTTATGCCAGATTCACAGTAAAGCAATTCATCCAAACGGGACACAGTGCTGAGGAAGCTTTGATGTGGTATGTTATGTAGAAGCTTTATGGATTACAAAATATGAATAATACACTGACTTTCACTCAGTCCATCAACGACAGATGAAAATAAGGGACCATTTCACACCCAGTGTGATAGCATTCGCTCAGACGTACGCATGTCTGACATAGAAATGTTACATTTCTGGTCCATTCACACATCGATCCAACAACTCTGTCGCAGCCAATCAAGTGCATTGGCATTTCTTTCTAAAATCACCCCCTTTATTTTAACAACTGCAAACGATTAAACAGCTTAACTCTAAAATGATCAATGATAACTGGTACATATGAGAAAAAGAAACAATTATAGGTTGCGGTTAATCTGTGAACCATCTGCCAAAATGTGCTCAAGTACAGTTCAGACAATCAATGAACCAATAAATTAATTAATCACTTAGTCAATCCGTCAGTTACAGTAATTTCATTGGAGTAGCTCCTAGCAGCTGAAACAAGTAAGGCTGGTTTTCTCAATGTCAAATTTGGGAAAGTATGCTAAATCAACATCAAAAGATTATTGTCCCTACTGTTTCTGATAATGGAAAAACATAGAGCAGAACAACAATAAAAACTATAATAAAACCATATGGCCTTCAGAGGAGCTGTGAGAAAAACATTGAGATTTAAGCACGGTCTCTTCTTATTCTGTTATTGCTGACTTCACCCTAAACTCATTTCAGCACACAAATGTTCCAATCCCGTGGACTTTTGGAAAAAATATCAAATAATGATGTAGTTTGGAAAAATCAAGAAAATGCCTTAAATATGACCACAGTAACTGGAGAGGCTCAAGATCACCACCAGAGAAAAATGAGGGTTTTTAGCTGTGATCATCTGAACCACCACGGAGGACTGAAGAGGAATCTACATGAAGAATCGTTTCTTTCACATTCTAGAACACTGAGTGACTTTGCTTATGTGAGTGGTAAGCCAATACACATTCATCCCAAAGGCAGGGCTAGTGCCCCCTGGTGGCAGATAGTGTCTGATCAAGTCAATTTGTGGGTGTGTGTGTGTGTGTGTGTGTGTGTACGTGCTTGTTGAAGAGTGATCAAGAATGCTTCAGTGTATGGGAGAAATTTGTAAGGGTATTTTGTGATATGGAATGTGGGTAGAGGAAGTGTAATTAATATATGTTGTTTTGCATGATTATTTCAGAATCTGAAAAAACAAAACGCCAAAGTAACTGATGCATACTCTATGTGTTTGTAAGAGGAAGAATATATAGGTGGAGACATATCAGAGAAAATGTGCGTGTGTGTGCGCGTGAGAGAGAGAGAGAGAGATATTTGAATGAGGGACTATATACGTGAGAAGGGAAGTGTGTGTGACAGGGAATGTGTGTGAGGCAATATGACTGAGAAGAAGCATGTGTAAAAGAGAGCGTGCATGAGAGACGTGCGAGTGTGAGACAGGTAGGGTGCATGAGCGAATGCATGTGAGAGGGAGCAAGTGAGAGAACTTGTGTGTGAGAGAGAAAGAGAGCGTTGTGTGATAGAGACAGCGCGTGCGTTGAGGGAACGCGTGTCGATTTGAAACAAAACCCTAAGAGCTCTCATCAAACTCAGCTGTAAGGTTTTAGCCCCCGTGCCAGATACGCGAAGCCCACTAAAGCCTCTGCATTTGTTATAGCTGACAGATCCAACAATGATTCTGGAGGAAATTGTGCCATGGCAAAGGAGACAGAGGGCAGAACTACCAATATGAAATAATGGTATAATTTCAAATGAGTCAGATGCTTTCCTGATGTTAGAACAGACTCCTCTCTGTACCACATCCTGCTGATAACTTACAGCGTTACTCCTGCTTCTGTGCTTCTCACAGCCTGCCAGATAAAACTTCCATCTATGTCTGGAAGCAACACACCTGGATGATAAATGCAAAAGGAAAGTGGGCATTGGAGGAATTTCAATTTGTATTCGCTAGTGTAGAACAAGATAGCTCAATCCTCTGCTAACAATACCCTTCTGCTAGAGAGAGAGGTCATGTCCATTAAAATGTTCCAGTGACCCGAGAATACAGGAGTCCACACAGGGTGACATTATATATATACATTTATATATATGCCAATCTCATGCATACAGGGTTGTATTGTATCTTTGTAAAATATCCATATTGTGTACAAAAGGAGAATTCTGTGCAGTGTGTATTTCTGTACATAGATATATACAGATGCATAGCTGCATAAGTATAGATTGTGTATTGTAAGTAGACCTCTCTCTTTACATACCATGATACTTGAAATCAATTGCTAGTCTCAAATACATTTCTATTATAAAAGTGTATAATAGCAGCCTGGGAACACACATTTATATTTTCACAAATAAACACCTGGCTCCTATCAATGTCTGGAATAGATCATGCAATAGATAAAATGGCATGCACAGACATTGAAATATGCATTACATAGCCATGATATTATCACTGGTGGCTGTTGATAGGAGGTATTTTATTGCTTTATATGGAATTTGGACATTTTGTGGAGGCATTAGCAGAATATTTTATGTATTTACATACTTGTGTTAAGACGATCCAACTTTCAGTAGCATTAAATAGAAGCATGTCTCCAGCAATAGGGAGTCTGTATTAAATGACCAGAGAATTTTACTGTAAAAACAAATACATTTTTGGCCAATTACTGTCAGTACTGGGGTGTACAGGCATTTTTGTTTTAGGCAAATTTATTTTTAAAAATTCTGTGTTATAAGTAGGCATCTCTGTATAAATGTGGATTTCTGCATTGCATGTTGCAGGTATCTTTGTACAGACTTGGGTCAGTGTATCTGTGTACATTCAGTTGTACTGTGGTAATGAGATTGCAGGAATTCCAGTTCCTGCTTTGTCCACAGATACAAATCTGCATGGACAGCCACTGTCATCACATCACTGGGGCCGGCCTGTCAGGGTGGGGCCCCGGTAGGACAGCAGGGCCCGCTCTCATTAAAACCTCAATGTAATCCTTCACAACAGGCTTAAGCCTTGAAATTCACTTTCACCCCCCAAAAATTGCTGTTGGGTGCATTCATATTGGCTCTGTCAGTTACTGAAAACAATGACCCAGGACAAGCTCTTAGACCAGAGACAAAACTGAACTTCTGTAGGTATAAGGAGAACAATGCAATTTGTATGAATGTGGAAAATGATACGCAAAACAAAAAGCCATGTCCAACATACATTGACAAAACATGCTCTTACTCCATATATTTTTAATATCAAAAGTGTGCCCACTCTAATTTATTCCACCACTTTATACAACATGACATGTCATTCCTCACTACAGTATACCATTATATCAGGTTAATTCACACTGATGTTCAGGACAGCAGAATCATCAAGCCATCTTCTAACACAGGCTTAAGGACTCATCTCTTCAAACTGCATTTGTTTTCATATTTAAGTCATGGCATGCTTTGCTGTTTGTCTTGTCATGTATATTTTCACTAGTGTATTGTTTGATTCATGACTTGTATGTTAACTTGGGAGTAGCATAGTCAGCTTCAATTGTAGCTTTAGTGATTATGCATATGCATACACATACTTTATGACGTGGGAATGAGGTTAGCCAGGTCTGGCGCTATTGCTCTCATTCATCAGATGGATGCACTTATGTTCTGTCACTTTATAAGTCACTTACATGTAATGTCAGCTATATAATTTATGATGATGCTATACCATACAGTACCATAACTGTAATTTAAATAAAATTATAGCATAGCAAGGCCCACCGTACTACATCATATCACACCATACTAAAACATCACTTTACATTACATCATAACCAAAAACACATGATTTTGTAGCACATTGTAGAAAACCTTATGATTACAGCACATATATAATGTCCTAGCATATAGCCTCATGTGCCATTCCACCTCTCCAATGAAGTGCATAATTAACAATGACAAAATACAAACATTTCGGTCAAGTAACCCACATTCTAACAGAGAATCTCATGATTTCGGTGAGGTGGGTTTACAGGCGGAAGTGGCAACTCAACACAGAAATTCAAGAAGGTACATTTCTCTGTAAAACCAGAATTTATGACACAGCCGAAAGGGTCTGACAGGAGAGCTATTTGTCATTCGTGTTGCAATCTTCTCAAATGGTATCAACCACAGTAATTCAACTTTTTATGGTGCAACAATCAAAATAGCGCATTTTATCTTGCTGCATCTATTTTCAAAAATGCGTCATCAATGTCACACAAGCAAAACGAATGGTACAGTTACATGGCATTGTTACATTTCAAGCTGCTATAAAATGGAACATAGCCCTGAAACAGATATCATTGCACCATGAGTTTGGATTGTCAAAGCGAAGCACTGGATTCCAATGGGTAGCTTGGGAAATATTCTGGAGCTGTGCTAGTCCGCCAGGGAACAATGATGCTCTCGGAACATAAATTGTGAGGGCAGCACACGTGTCAAATGTTAGCCTTATGAAACACGCCCTCTGAAAACCTGACCAATGACCGTCTCCCAAGCGTAACGACTGCTGCTGCCGAAAGTTTTCTTCCCATTACACTTGGTTGAGAGTTTCTTGGGAACTAACTTCCTGGGGTCAGGGAGTGTATAGAATTTCATTTGACATAATAAGCACACCACATTACAACCTAAAATGCCATATCATACAACGGATACCATCCACGTCAACTGTACCCCACTGTTTCATATGATAGAATACATACCTGAGTAAGTATGGGTGTGTATTGTGGGGAGGCAGGCAACTAACGACAAAAACTCCCATAGAGAGCCTGTACGCAAACTACAATGGACTGAAATCTATTCAGGCCTGCTTTTACTGTGCTTTTTATTGTTGTTGGCTGCTGCAATATGTCATGCTCATTATTTTCATATACACTGTATATTGCTGGCTCTGCTTAGTACAATGTAGAGTGAGTCCAACACCCAGTCAGGGAAACTCCCTGCATTCTGTTAACTGGTGAGTTTATCTACAGAAACACAAAGGAATCAACTTAATATATAGCCTGGCTGAACTCTATGTATGTTTTCAATTGCTTATATAATAATTATATATGTTCATATTTTTCTAATAACTCCTGAAGGCTTATTTCCACCCCCCAGTCTTTGCTACATATCAAATGCAAAAGTGATCTCAACATCAATCTGAGTATAAAAATCAATGATGGTGTACACCTGGAAATGAACCAAACTTCTGTATTTTCTTTTCAAAACAGAATTGATGCCATTGATTTTGCTTTTGACTCCATTTCCATTCTTCTCTTCAAAGTACTGTTTCAGTCCACCAGGGAGGTGTCCCAGGTACTGATACAATGTCAATGACAATAGCTTCTCAGCTTTAATACCTTCACCCCCTTTGTGAAGAGTAAAAGACCCTCATGGCTCACACCAGTGTCGGCTGAGCTCTGCGGCTGTTTCACAGTAGTTGTATAAGACATATTTATTACATAACTTTGGTATATTATATAACTGGGGTTATTACATAGCCCTCAACTCTAACCCTGCTGAGGGCTGACAGGCATATTGTATTGATCTTGGTTTTGATCCAGCAGTGGACCCAGTCCATACCATGACTGACAGCATTGACATATTATAGTAGGGAACTGATCCTGTGTGTGTTGGAGTGTGTATGTCTCAATGCACTTCTGTGCATGTATATGTGCTTGCATCCAGTATCAACCTACATGCAAATGTACAGTAACATACATAGTTACGTAAGTAACAAGTTTGCATGTGTGTGTTTGTGCATATCTACATGCATGCATGTGTACAATATGTAAATGGAAAGTCTGTGTGTCCATGCATGTATGTGTGTGTGTGTGTGTGTGTGTAGCAGGAGTAGCAGGAATTTTATTTTCTTTCCACAGAAATGGAGATGATGAATGTAGCAGAATGCCTTTCTTTCATCTCCAGTGGCCCCTCGCTCTTAAAGAGCCACTGTGGCGTGAAGTCTGGGCACCACTGCTGAGGAGAGCCAGCGCAGCTCCGGAGTGTGAACCGTGCAGAGGGGCCGCCACTCTCCCAGCACAAAGCATGCGCAACTCTTTCCACAGCTCTCTCCCAGTCATTGATCAGCGGCTCACCTCAGCCTCGGTAACAGGAGGGAGCCTGGGCGGAGGACCCAGCGCGGCACACGTGTGTCTCAGCGTGTGCTGATACATGGGGCTGCCCTGAAGACAAAACACCTGGAAACTACATTACCCATAAACACTATTGTCTAAAAGCAGGAACTAAAACAAGGTCAGGACAACAAAGGAGGTCTCAGAGTGGAGTGGCACTTGGCACTTACTGCATTTGGAATGGCATGAAATTGCAAGGAGGAATGATTAAATAAATATGTGCACTGATGAATGAATGACCAGGGAGTTGAGTAAATGAGTGAACAAATGGACAAATGAATAAGTGCATTTATGAACAAAACAACTGAAGTTTGTGCCCTATGATTTAAGGTCTAAGTTACAGTAACTGTTTACTCACATGGTAGATACGAGTTCCAATTTTTAATGGAGTTTTGCATGTGATTTCAATCATGTTACATTTCACAGTGCCGCACTACTCTGAATGACTCTCACAACATTAAAAAGCAATAAATACTGAGATACAAACAACAATTCAGTCAGTGCTGTCATCTTTATCCAGGAGCTATCAGGACTGTCTGCAGGATAATCAATCATGACTGAATAAATGGTAATAAATTACTATACAATGGTAGCTGACCCCAGATCAGCCTTGGGTCTCTTAAGGCAGGGTTTTTGAGAAGCACAAAACACAGGAGCAAAGACAAATTGTGACAAGGAGACCAACAGGTAACTATGACAACAGAACTGGGCAGTGACTGTGACAGATGAGAGACCCACCAAGCTTTTAAATATTTGCAATTTCCTGCTGGCACATTTATCTATTTAATAAATATTAAAATAATAATTTATTTTACAAACAAGTTATTAAAGTTAAAAATGTGTGACTGAAGGCTTATAAAAAGTGTTATACATGTTCATATTTGTAAAAGTTATACAGGTGTATGCCTGTAAAATATAATACTGTGTGTATGTGTTTGCATACTTGTATGTGCAGGACTGCAGAATATTCATATTCTTCTACACAAACCAACCATCACACACACAAACACATGCTGCTCATAAACACACACAAGGACAAACAGTCCTCAAATGTAAAAATTATAGCAGTGTAAGACTGAACTCAAGTGAAAGATGGGTTTTTAAGAAGCCCCCTCTGCCAGAAGGTTGGAAACATACACATACACACACTCTTTCTTACAAACGCTCTCACACACTCACTTGGAACGCACACATGGAACATGTTACTGAATGACAAATGGCTTCAGATTCAATCAAGACACTTTTCTGGCGTTCTAATAAAGGCAGGAGGTTGGGAGTTCGTCTTTGTTTCTTTTATTTTGCCTGCAGCACTTTTATTAGGTTTTGAATCTCAGTATTTGCTCTTTATGCAAGCTTGCCAGTGCACGCGTAATGTCATGACCCTACATTGTTAAAAAAATACAACAGAGGGAAAATTAAAGTGAAATCAAATAAAAAGTGGAAAAAGTATGTCCAAGAACACATCAGCAGCACACTCTCTGGCTTTTAACATGACTCTGTACTGTGTGTGTGTGAGTGTGTAGGTGTGAGACCACTATGTCCAGTTATGTATGAGTGAGTGTGTCATCTGTATGTGAGCATGTGCATGTGTGTATTGTGTATTTATGTGTGCTTTTCTTTGTGAGTGTATGTGTGTATGCGTGTGTTTTGTGTGTGTGTGCACGTGTATGGTCTTAGCTTTCGTAACAGGAGAAACTGCTTTGCTTTCTGCATTTTCCAGTCAAACTAATGAGATGTCCTTTTCAAAGATTCTGATTTTAAAAAGTCAGTAATCTGTTCTATATAATACATTTCCGCATCTTTAATGTTTTTATAATGTCTTCTCTCGATTTTGGTCTCTCCCTACTTTTTCCCATGGACCAGCCAGGAGAGTTCAGGCAAGGATAGGGGCAAAAAAGTGGTGGAAGAGAGAGAGAGAGAGAGAAAATATGGTGAAAGAGAGAGAGGGAAAGAAAGAAAGAGAGACAGGTGTCCCACCACAAGTAGCACATTACCGTATTTTTTCTCCAGGAGGAGTGGAACGCGATCGCAAGACCCGCTCACTCATTAACTATATTATCTGTGGGTTAAAGTGACACGCTTGCTGAAAAGACGACGCGCGGTAAGCCAGCGGAGGTTTCATGGAGCACTGCCCTTGTGCTTTTCCTGGAAAGTCCCCTATCGACACTTCCCCTGCTTCTGATACACTGGCATACACTGAGGGAAGCCCGGTAGCACAAGGAAACACAACAGCCTCTTTGTCTTCCTTATTTGTTCAAGTTGGAAGGGCTCTGCCTTCTGGAACAGAACAGAGCTCCACTGTCTGTGCCCCGATGCAGGGCAGAACGGCCCAAACGGAGCTGTCTCTGAGTGGCCTGGAGAGAACTACTCAGGATGAGGAGCTCTGGCACCAAACCACTAACATCACAATGAAGGGACAGCAGCATCAGGGCCCAAATTCACCCCTCTCCACGTTTCTCTTCCCCTGTCTGCACTGATTCAAATTCTTATTCATATTATTGGCATGACAAATATAAACTTAAGTTGCCACAACACATTCTGGAACAGCAGTAAATAGATGGAAGGGAATATATCTTGAAAACGGCAATGGAACATAGATGAACTAGGCCTTCTTTATTAATTCATCACTATTAAATTTGAATCATTTACTATCCCAGAGGGATACTAAATGCCAACATGCTGACTCTGCCAACATGCTGACTGCACTGCCAATGTCACACATTCTCCCTCTCTCTTAAATTCAAATTCAAAATCAAGTTGCTTTATTGGCAGGAAATACATTGGTAAATGGTGCCAAAGTATACACCAATCATTGGCTCTTTCTTTCTCTCTCTCCTTCCCCCCTCCCGCCTATCTCATTAACCTTCACAGGCCATGTATACAAGAAGATGAGTTGCCCTATAGGTTTATATCCTACCTGATTTAAAGTGCGGTCTCCTCTCTCCGTTCCTCAGTCCACTCAGCACAGGAAGCAATATTCTGGACCTTTTCTTGGATCTGTTCTCAGGCAGTTTAATTTAAAGGTTCAATTCTGCATGGAAGTGCTCTGTTAAAAAGCAGTTCTTCTTGTAAATGAATACCTTACCCTCCTTAATGCTACTCCCCATTAAAACTGCATTCAATTCTGCTGTGGATGTAAGTGCACTGACGTGTAGAGTTGGCATTCACTCACTATAACAATATATTTTTGGCAATTTGCTTTTTTCCCAACCTGTCCATCAACCCTGGTACAAAAGGTACTGTATAAATAAATTTCGCTATAATGTTCTGGCCCCTGGCCCAGAGCCACTCGGTTTACGATATTGTGTGCATGAGGTTATATGGATTTGGAGAGGATACTGAATAGTGGAAAATGATATAAGAAGTTAAACACAAATGGTTGTTAACAGTTAGTGTGAGACTTGATGTCCCAGTGAAAAAAAAATAGGTTTTGTATTGGTTGTTTTGTGTATTTCATTTAAACTCAGAGGTTCACTGGACCACAGCTGAGGTGGAACTCAAATTAGATGAAATGATAATCAACTGACTGATAATGGAGCTGAAATGAATGCATTTAAAGGTCTATTTATGGTTTTTGTTGTTGTTATGAAGTGTTCTCATTAGAAGCAAAATGGTAATCTTCATTTGGCATAACATAGTGTTACCTTACCTTTGGCAAGAGCTACTAGTGCTACTGTCTGGCTGGCCGTAAGAAGAGCTGAGGGTTGGTTGGGAGGGACTTTGTTTGGGGGATTGATGGGGTGGAGATGAAAGACGGGACATCACAGAACAGAAAGCCATTGAGAGGAGAGCCGGAGAGGGAGCTCACAAAAAGCTCCGGTCCCCCATCATCACCTTACCTCATTAACACAAGGGGGCCTCCCCAAAATATTCCTCTACGGACTACTGGGAGTTTATTATTCTTGCATGTGGTTGAAGTACATACGTTTATTCTTCAGTCTCCCATGTTTCCACACTGTCCCATTCCTCTTTTCTTCTTTCCCCCCCAATACATCCCACCAAGAACCCCAGGCCCAGAATCTGGTGTTTGAGTGACAGGCCGACATATACATCTGTCATTGATAGGGGTGAAAAGTACAAGAGCATATTTACTGTAGTGTAAATGTCTGGGATGGGGCTAACTGCAATATGTATACAGGTAAACTAGCACTGTTACTGTTATCATTAGTAGAAGTAGTAGCAGCACTCGTAGTAGTTGTATTAAGTAGTCATATTAGTAACTTAAGTTGCAGCAGCAGCACTATTTATATGGGCAGAGCTTATGGACTGTGGTGTGAGAGTTTGTATGGGTAGGGATTGAGTGTATTGGTTGTAATTTGAGTGTGTGATATATGGGGGCAGACTGTACCCTATGTGGTATGTCACTGGTTCATGCCCTGCGCCCCGAGGGCAGTTTGTCACTCCCCTGTGCCCCTGGCGTAGTGTACAGTAGCAGGAAGTGAGCAGGATATAAGAACCTAATGAGAGTAAATTTGATTTAAATGTGATTTCAAGCTCCGGTCCCAGGCCACCAAGGTTTAGTCCCTAAATGGGGCAAAGGCGCACGTGGATCTGTGGGGACTGAGGGGTAAAATACGAGGGGAGAGGACCTGTGCGTTGAACTGCCTCAGGAGCTGTGAACAATAACCTCAGACGTGTCAGAGGTCACCACGGGGTCACCCGACTTCCCCTCTTACCGTCTCATTCTGGCACACACATGGTGTGGATAAGAAAAATAACACCCCCTTGACTCTCTGCTAACGCAAACCATGGCTGTGCTAAATTAAAAACTCCCCCACACCTTTCATGTACTCCCAATTTAAACTGTCAGCAAGCGTTTCCGAATTCCTGTCTTAATGTAAAAACCTGTATCCAGTTTGGAGCAGCCTGCCATTCTGAAATACGGCTGATATTTGAAAAGACGTTTGTCTAACTGTAAAAGCCTGGGAGATGGACGGCTGGTATGTGGGAAGGAGACTCAGTCAATCATGACTACGGGAGGTAGCCGAATAAAGCACAAGGAAGAATTCCCTTCAATATTCTTCCTTGAAAATGAGAAGATGACCGTGGACTCCAGAATTAAAATTTCCTGTTCTGTGCATATTCTCTCGAGAGGGGCAATTATCAGAGGGCACACTGAGAATATCTATGGTCAGAAAAATATCAGTCCTCGGTTGTGTCAGCCCAAAACTGAAACATATTCTACCATGGGCACTATCATTGCTAACCATATTGAAAAAAACATTCCCTAAGCCATAAACAGAGTATTTCTAGCATAACAAAGTCTAAATTGGACGCAGCAGTTGGCTTAGCTGCTCCTTTTTTCCAAAACTTCAAAAACAAAAAAGCACACCACTTTCCATTACAAATAACAGAGGTTCAAATAAAACTGCAAGAAGTTAATCTTTCTTGTATGCGCAGTGCATAAAACAGCAGCAGGACAGTGCTGCTGAAACAGGACCGGACAGGGCCCGTGTTGTTTTCTTGGACACAGGTTGAGAGGAGGTTGTGAGAGCGTAGGAATGCGGCTTTCGTTCTGCGCACTTCCAGCATCCTGCTGGAGTACCTCCATCCAGCGCATAAATCACTCCTCGCCTCTGGCGGGACACGCCTTCCAGGTAGGAGTGAGGTGAAGATGAGGCAACCGGCAGCGACGCTTGAGCCATGTTTGACGCGAGGCTCTGGAGATCCGTCTGCAGGAATGTGGACCCTCAGATAAGGGAGCCTTTGATACGCCACCCTCAAGAGCCCGGGGGTCAGTGCAGTGATTTACTCTTGACAGTGAGACGCTGATCACTGAAATTAATCTCCCTGAGTGAAAGTGCCGTCAGAGCCTCCATTTTATTTGCTGCGTGCAAGCATGTATGGCTGTCCCTCCAAGGCCCCTCTGATCATACTGCAGGTATGGCTGCCTCATGGATAATAACGACACAATGAGGTAGACTGCATAACAGGTGCGATCACACCACAGGTACAGTTGTGATGTGGGTATGAACATTCGAAAGGTATAACAGCAATAAAGTTAACAGATAGGAACATACGACAGATATGAATACTCTACCAGTATAACTGCTCTACAGGTAAAACTAAAATACAGGTATGAGTGTGCTACAGATGACTTTGTAAATTCCATAGGGTTTCCCCCCCAGCAGATGTGGCTGGGAGGGTCTCTTCAGCAGTGGCAGCTGTCTGTCAGCTCTGAACCATCAGTCTTACAGGGCATGTTATCCTCAGTACATGCTTTGCAGAGGTGGTTAGTTTGCTAGTTAGTTATGCCTTTGAGCGTAACTTTGAAGAAACTACAAATGAGCGCAGATGTGGTCTTTCACAACCTGCTCCTAAAAGATGAGGTTAGTTGTAAACCCCGGCTTGTAATGATTAGCAATGACAAATACTATGTGGACAACTAATTACAGTTGGTTTCATGTGAGTAGACAACACTTCACACAGAGATTAAGAGAAGGATATAACGATCTGTCTCCCTTGCCCAAGCCCCTCTTCCTGTAGCCAGAATCCATTCAAAAGGGGGAATGGTTGCCAGTAAGTCGATGCTGCCAAGTAAACAAATGAACATATGAGCAGCAGCCACTTAAGATGGTTTCTGGTGAAGCTTAAGTCTTGCACGATTAGCATGGCCAATAACCTCGTGCCGGAGCTCAGACCCAGAATAAGTGAATCCATCCCACCTCGCAGGTCATAGCCACATCCACCCAGACCTTAATGAAGGG
This sequence comes from Albula goreensis, assembly GCA_022829145.1. Lineage (NCBI taxonomy): Eukaryota > Metazoa > Chordata > Actinopteri > Albuliformes > Albulidae > Albula > Albula goreensis. The sequence goes on from CM040755.1 coordinate 28,360,493, forward strand.
GCTGAGTTGTCAGTGGGGGTACCTGGGGCTATCCCCCTCTTCCGCCCCACAGCAAGTTTCGCAGTAACAGTTCTAGGGATTGTGGTAGATTCTGTCACCATGACAGCCAGCTGTCTCCACCGCAAGTGCACCAAGTGTGGTATCGTGTATCAGTGCTCAGACTGAACGTCTCACAGTTCTGTAGAACAGACTGCTTTACCTGTGACTAATACAGTAGAGGTTCCTCCTAGCACTGTGTGCTCATCCCATCAGGGATTGCCAAAAAAAAACTGTCCAGACATTATCTTGAAGCTCTCAACCCCTGGTCAGACCCCATGTTAATGAGAACAGAAGCATCCATGGGGAGGGGAGGTTTTTTCTTGTTGCATCATCACCACCACTGCTTCCAAGTAGGGCTGGGGCGTGGTGTGCAGCAGAAGCTCTTGAGGCGCCGCTGATCTGCAGGAGCCCTGCAGCGGTTCACAGCCTCAGGACTGTAACCGTAGGCACTGAGGCTACTCATGCCAGATGTTGGCTTTTATGTCTGTCATTTACTTGTTTTGAAAGATTCTTCATTGCACATTTAATCGAAGTACTATTTACTTACACTCATGCTCAAAAACACCACCTGATGGTCAGGAAAATACAGAAAATAGGACATCTAGCCAGTTATAAACAAGGCCATTATGCTTTAGCATGGCAGCTTATCCAAGCTGTGGTCTGGCATTACACTGTCTTTGCTGTGTCTACATGACCACACTACAACAACCTACAAGTACAAACGCAATACAGGTATGAGTGCACCATTAGTAAGACTACAGGTACACCTGCAACAACATGCACGGACGTGTACAAGATGCATCTCAGACAATTTAGGAAGGAATAACAAGTGTAATTAACAGACTGCATGCAGGAGCCACGTTATTAAAACATTTGCAGTTAATTTTTGTCAGCTAAGACGAAGCTAAAGGCCTAATCATAATACTAATGTAGAATACTGAATAAAAGCAAGAAATACACCAGAGTGAATGAGTGGTTAACACGAAGGAGCAGCCTATCTATTAATTAAGCAAGCAGGATCCAGACGTGCATAGTTTTCATGTATAAATATGCTGAACAGGCCTGGATGCCTTTAATTATAGTTTGCATTCCTGATAAAGGAGACCTTAGTGGTTTTGAAGGAGGGGTCATTGTTGGGGCATGTTTGATGGAAACTTCAGCGAATGAGACAAATGAAATGATCAATGTTTGAAGAGTAACCGTTTCTAAGGTGATGTCAATATGAAATTCTGAAGTAAAGACCTCATCAACAAAGGGCAACGGTGGGCAGAAGAGCACCCTTCAGGATAGTGATGTCCTTTCATTAAAATGCAAGTGCATGGTTCTAAACAAATAACATATGCAGAAATTAAATGTTGATTTTATGCCATATAATCGTATCCAAATGTGCGCTGTAGTGTTTTGGTTAAAGTGAAGCAGAGGGTCTGTGTAAGAATGAAGAACTTACAGTTGTTGTGCAAATTTGCACAGATTACTGATATCCATATTGACTGAAAATAACTGTGAGGCAAACACAGATCCGCACCATGATGTTCCCTCCCGAACATGCCAAAGCCAACACCAAAGTAAGAACAGAAATAACATTCAGTGTGTACACTGAGGAAGGTAATGGCAAATGCTAAAACTAAAAGCATCAGAGCAGTGCGTTCAAAATGCTAACTTAAGAACAAGCTGAACAAGTACAGTGCTTATAAAAAGTATTCACCCCCCTTGGCATTTTTCCTATTTTGTTGCATTACAGCATGTAATTTACATGGATTTTTATTTGGATTTTATTTAATGGACCTACACAAAATAGTCAAAATTGGTGAAGTGAAATGAACAAAAAAAGCTGTTTTAAAAAATTCTAAAAAATAAAAACTGAAAAGTGGTGCGTGCATACAGTGTGAGATAAAAAATTAGAGCTAAAATTGGCTTAGGGCCAAAGGTTTTTAGAACAATGTAATATGTAAATATAATATGTTGCTTGGATTCAATATGGGCCAAACAGAGCAGTTTCCCTTACAAAAGTGTTTTATCTCTTATGTTGTTCCATGCACAAAGTGATACCAGGTCTTTTGAATGCAGCTCAATGGGTTTTCAGGTGTGGAACGGATTCTGCTCCAAAAAATGTGGGTACGTTTTGGAACAAAAGGTTTACTCAATGACTGATTCAAACCCAAAGCCATGAGCTAACAAAGCAGTCCAAAACCATCATTCTTCCTCCACTATGTTATCACGCCCTCCACTACCACAACCACACCACCACTACGCATGGACCAACATAGGAGATAAAACAATACACACACATGTAGAGTGCACACGGATGCAAGAACACCATATTTGATGCGTACACTGAAGCAACCTCAGCACTTTAAAAGTACTCATTACACTGAAGTAGGAAGACACGTGTCCGCTACACTGTGAGCAATCATCAAAATGCACTAGGGGGCCCATTCACCATTTCTACAGTAATCTAGGAAAACCCTTGAGAAAGGGCTCTGGCTTAATAAAAAAGAACAGGCCTGTTTTTTTTTTTCTCTCTCTCTTTCTCACTGTCAACCGGCCAAACCACAGGAACCGATTTGTTTTCAACAACTTCCAGGAGCTGGCTTGTTATAGACAGGCTTCTGGCACAAAGTGAGGAAACCTGTCAGTGCTTCAGGACCTGAGAGTGTTTGGAGCACCTGTAGGTGCCAATGTCTTACTGGAAAGAAGACTGAGACTCACCTGTGGGTGTCAATGTCTGATTTGTGTAAAAAGTGAGGCTACCTGTGGAAGTTTAAGAGGAGGATTGATGCCTCCATCATGGTAGACAAGTGGCTGGATGAATCTTTAATAAAACCCCTTATGGGATCTGCATAATGAATGATCATGTTTAAACATGTTCAAAGTGTGTTTAGCAATGCAAGAAATTGTACACAGCAGTGTGCAGTTAGCTCCTCTGGTCACTTAAAGATGTTCTGCTGAAGACAGAAACCTTGACAAGAACACCTTTACTCCTTAATATAAGCCACTATACTGGTCACTATTAGTGATACAGTGGGCTACATTAGTATTACAATGTGACATGAGAGTGGAAAACAATGGAGCATCTATTATAGCTGATTAAATATAGCTAATGTGCCACCACCTGTACTCACCCATGCAAATTGGGGTAATGTTAAACAGCACAAGGAGAGTGAAGCACAGAGCATTTCTCCCACACCATAAGGGATGCTGGCATTGTTCGCTTGGCATGGTTGCGAACGTTACCTCATTTATTGTCAGTAATGTCACTCTCAATTTCGCCAGACGGATCGCCAAGATTGGTGGTAATATGTCGGTCCCCCCTCCCCCACTCCAAAACATTCTGGAGAGAAACTGGGGGATTCATTTTACGCATCGCTCATTTTGAAAGTGACAGGAAATAATGAGTTTGACAGTTACTGTGCATGCAGAATACGACTCACCGCACCGCAGTGCTATATTTTGTCCTGATCTGTGACACCACACGTGTGTATAGCAGGGAAGAGTGGAAATGCAGAAAAGACTCTGATGGAGTATTAAAGTCTAAGATGGCTTATAAAACTAAAATAGGATATTTAAGATAAACCTCGTTAGGAAACAGTAAAGCTGAGAATATGTCACAAGCTATAAATCTAAGAAACAAACCAAATTGCTTTCAACAGAAAATGAACTGGAGTATATGAATGCCTGAAATTTTCATAAAAGGATTTCACCAATTATAGGTAACAGAATGTAATTAAAGATGCATGCTGTTTGCCTTCAGATGATGTAGTTTCAGAGAATGAAGGTCAGGCACTAAAGCCTATAATCATTAAAAGCACAGTGGCCTTCTCTCCTGAAACATTTAAGAGCTTTGTAAAGGTAGTTCAGAGAAGAAAATTAAATTCCCAAATGTGTTTCCCAACTGAACTAGCTTCACTTATTCAGCGACAAACAATTATGATTCATAGACCTGTTTACTGATATGGAAGTGTCATAACCAAAAATTTGGCAAAAGGCTTTGATTTCAGGATTATTGCTTTAAGTAGGCACAGCAATCACATTACAAATGAAATGATATGCAGGGAGAAATAATCTTTAATCCCCAAATGACAGACAGCTAGATAGAGCCAAGCAGGTGAGGGATTTGGTGGTTGTGGCAAGGCAGAGGACCAAAAGGCAAATAGCATTATGACATAGCGGTAGAAAAATTTGTACAGCGATCGTAGGTGTGCTTGAACTGGCATTTAAACAGACTGCTTTCTTAATCGCCATAGGGAGTATCTCCTCTATCTGACAAGTGTTCACTCTGCTGAAGCCAGCAGAGCACATTAGCAGACTCAGTCGGCTATCAGCTGATATGGACTCTGTCTTCCTTTGATCCCATCTAATTTAGCTTCACTTATTTTAGCCAGCCAAGAAAAATAATGTATTTTGGTGTACTAGTCAATCAATGATTACATCTGAAAGTATTGACATGTGTAATACCATTAATTTTGGAGGAAAACTCTGATGGCACATGAATTAAATGACGAAATTAAGCAATATTTGCAAGCAGGGAGCAAATATTAGTAAAATCCCACAATAATAGCAGAACCACCATTAGGAAGAAACATTAAGATTTTATTATTTAAATTACAACCTGAGCTTGTAATTGCTTTTAATGTATAACTAAAAATAATCTACAACTTATGAATGATTTATAATGTATGACTAATGTGGAACTAAAAAAAGGTATACTTGTCACATCGTGATCAGAAATTCACAAATCTCTATCAATTATCAAGTAAAATTGTACGTGGTACTGAGTTAATGTACAAAGGTGCTGAATAAATAAAAAGGAGCATACTCTGGAGCTCAGTTGGTGAACAGCAGAATGAAATTACGATCTGGCAAATAAGCTGACAGAGGAAGTAGAATGGATACATTTAAAAACCAAACATTCCAAAAGAGAAGAAAAAGAAAACATATGCTTTCATTTAATAAAAAACTGTCTGGTAACTGACATATGAAATCATCTTATTTGACTTGTGTCAAAAGACAAAAAATACAATGACAAATAATAAACGAAAATATGTTTCAAAACTGTTTTTCTGACCTAACTCAAAGTGTCCTCACATGTGTTTTGCTGTGTGTACAAGACCAATCCAAACCATAGAGCAGAGGTCTCCAATAGGGTCACTGCATGAGGTCCATAAATTACTGCCACTATCATGTCCCTTCAGGCAGACTGTCAAAAACAAAACAGAAATGCAGTGGAATGTTCAGCTGCCATGTGAGCTGCAAAGGGAGCCAATAAGAAGTTATATGCCCCTTACTGGAATATAATCCTAACAATTCCAGGGCCGACTGCACAATACGCACAAGTAGACAGGATTTCTGTTCCCATCTCATTACTCCAGAGTAACTCCTCTGGCCAATCAGGTGCCAGCATTCTGCATGCTTTAGCTAACTGTAAATAATGGGTTGTCCAGCAATTTATAGTGGACAGATCTTTTTCTTCATGTCTGCTCAGCCATGATAATAGTGAACCATACAAGCAAATGGTAAGTTCTGAAAAACGGTCGGAAAAATGGTTAATATCTGATGAGATTCTGAAACGGCAGCTCTAACAGCTTTCTGCCAAAGTTAATTCCTTTGTATCATCATTCTGTCTTAGCAGTCCATACCAAAGTCACCATCCAGGAAAAATCCGACAGCAGCTTCACTCTGTGTTTATTTCACTGTCAATGTTACTTCTATTTTTGAGAAGTGCTGACATATTCAACTGATGATATGCACATGTCTAATTTTCGCAAAAAGGCATAGAAAATTTCCCTTATGAAGTATAATGAACCTTTGGAATTATCCAGCAAGTTGTTTGCCTAAATGCTTGAACACTAATTCTACTTGACAGGCAGAGGTGTCAGTACAGTGAGCAAGAGAAACAAAATACATAAGCTTCTGTAAATGGATGGGGGAAACATTCCTATTCCCATGAAGCAATGCATTTAAAAATCATTCCCATGAATAAGCCAAACCATGGATACTATCGACTATAACCAACCTAATGTAGTCAAACTGCAGGTGGACTGACAGCAATTGGCCTGCTCCTAGCTAATGCTCGTGATATGTTTATGTAATTACTCCAACACTGAATAAATGCTGCACCTCTAAAATGCGAAATACATCCTTAAGGTGGCCCAGACCCCCTTCTGTAATTAGGGCAGTGGGCAGAGCAATACCCCTGAGGTTAATCCCTTGTGCCCTGACAGGGTCATGTAGGAATACATCTGTGGGCATCAGGCTCAGCAGCTGTTTTTTCGAAAGTGTACGAGGTCACGCCCAGACAAGCAGAGGCTGTCACATTGGCTTGTGGAGGCCATCTCCTGAGTGCATGTGAGTTCTGGCCACACACTACCTCCTGGGCTCTTCTCTGAGGTCTTGCTCTAGACCAGGTGTGTGTGAGGGGGTGGGGGTTAAGTTGGTGCATATGTTTTCCAAGGTTTTAAAATTGTGGATGTGGGTGGCTCTGCCCAGGTACACAGCAGTGCTTGGCACAGCCAGGTCCACCTAACCTCCGAGGAGGATTGTGGTGCTTCCCTCACTGCTCTGCTATGGCCTCCCATGGAGTTGCTTTGCCTTTTCAGCCATGACTGCTTCCCATGGGTGCGGTCAGCAGGAGTGATGGTATTGGGTTTCCCAAACAAAACACAGTTTCAGTTAACTGGCACCGTCTCCCTGGCACCTATAATGGCATCTTCATGGCATGGTGTTCCGCCCTTTCGGCCATGAATGCTTCCCATGGGCACAGTTGGCAGGTGTAATTGCATCAATGGTTTTCAAAATCCAATGGCTGCATTGTGTCTAAACCCAGACAAGGAAAGCTCATAGAAAACTAGTGCAGTCAAAATTAGATTTTTGACATTTCAAGAAGGCTTTTATGAATGTAGGTGGTCTTCACATCACACTTCAACAAAGCATTTTTTTCTGCGATTCATTTGGAGTTCTCAGACACGATAAACATTTCCCGCTCGAATTCGGCCAGCCTACACAAGGCCACAGCGTAAAGTCACACCCAGCGGTCTCACTTCAAACTACTCCACACCTCTCAAGTCAGAGTCCGTGCCAATTCTAGCAAACACAAGTTACTCGTCAGAGAGAGAGGTGGAGGAAATGAAAAGAATGAAGGAAGTCGCACAGAAGCTTTCCTCTGACTGTTGCAGGTTCTCCGTGACTTAACGACCCCATCAGAGTTAATTAGGTGTGATCGCTCAGGAAAGGCTCACCTCCAATCACCTCACAATGGCCCAATGTTTATAAAGTCCAAGCGGCTGTGCCGCCACTTAGGGGAAGGGGTCTGTTTCCCAGGGCAACGGCGAGTTTATACGTTTCCCAGAGCGATGGTGGTTTGTTGAGTGTAATCGTGGCCCTTCTGGTAAATGGGACCCGATACTATCTCGCGTTTCACAGAAACATGCCTCCCCACTGGGTTTAATCACCTCCATCTGCAGAACCCCAGCTAAAAAACACAACATTCATAACTATGTGGGAAAATATATGTTATTATGTTTCTGGTCATAATACTTCAAAGCGTTTTGACTTCATGTCTACAACAAATCTCGCAAAGGGTAAACCTCTCCCTTTTCATCTTTCTCCTTCCCATTACATGCTGAATGCTAAATGAAGTTAGAGCAACACAAAAATAAACAATCATAACAAAAATATTAATACCAATTTAAGATTAGTCTACCATCATATCCTGTTGACAAATATTATTAAAAAGCTGAAAGTATAATTGCATGGAATACTCCACAGAATAAGTAACCTGAAGTGAACTTAACTCCAAATTCTCAGCATTATTTAAACTGTATTTAAATATTTAAATTCAAGCATATAAATACATTACATTTTAAATGTACATCAGTATTGCACAGTTAGACAGACATGGGGACTGTACTGTACTATACGCATGAACACCTGCTAAAAGACGTTGGGGAAAAAGACCTACTGCTACGCTAAAGGAATACAACACCTACTTGGTTACCTGCCATGGAGTCAGTGTCCTCTTACCCAACCACAATCCAGTGGGAGTGATCGTCTCACAGCCAAAAAAATAAATCCACAGGTCAATCACTTGTACTAAGAATTGCGGATTCTGCACATGCCCCACTCCTTGATTGAGGGACATTTTCTTATTGGGGCAGCTATGGGGACAGGCTGCGAGGAGATCACACAGACCGCAGGGAAACCTTGACCTTACAGGCAGAATGGATGTGATGCTCCAGCTGCCCTGTAAGTGCTGATTTTCAAAGAGCACAGGGGAACAGCCAAGCAAACAGCAGCCATCTGCTGTAGGGGGAAGCACGCTGATTATCTAAACCTCTGGGGCGCAAAAAGCAATGCATCTCCAACACGTCTACGTTTCTCCAACACTTCTGTGTATCCGGACACATCTGCCATGTGTGAGACGCGTCTCAGGAAGGGCCCCGAGAAGATGATGATCCATCTCAGACACATCTTCAACATGTCTCCTACACCGCCTGCCCAAAGACAACACTTCTTCAACACCGGCCCCGCTAAGACAACACATCTCCTGCAGAGACCTGGACTGAGGGAACACGTCTCCCGGACAGCGCAATACAGGTCAGGCAGAGTTACACGATTTTAAAGCTTCCATCATTACATAGCAGCTCAATTTCCATGATGTCCGTACCCATTTGTCATGTTTTTATGCTGACACCATATAGCCGCAGAGGAGCCTGGCCACCTTACCGTTCCTGTATACTGTAAGCTCTGTGGCACCCTTCCAGCAAGAGGTCCTTCTCCGTTCTCAGCTCTTATTCATGATGTCATCATCATCGTCACCTGTGCAATCTCCGAGGAGGTCTGGGATGAAAGGACCATTAATCACTAAAGCAGGTAAAAAATAGAAATCCCTCTTTGGGATATGACAGCGAGGATGAAAATAATGTAAGATACAGTCATAATCACAATCACATGGTCCCATAATATTGGAGCTGCTCCACTTCCACCAGGCTGTTTGATGTGGTCATCGGTTCAGTGACTGTGACCATTTGTAATGTTTGTGATTTGAGTCTCTCCCTTCCTTCCCCCTTCCACTATAATGTATCAAATGGACTATAATAGCCAACAGAAGAGAACGTAATGCTTACAAGTTAGTGATATATTACTTAATGAATTTTTCTGGCATGGAATCATCTCAGCAGCGTGTATATATATACACATATATATATATGCACACACTGCCTTAGTGTGGGGAAAGAGGAAAAAGTGTAAGGACTATCATCTTGTCTTCATCGTTCTACTCTATTATTTCTTAAAAATACAACTTAATCCAACATAATACATAAAACATGCTCTGGCTGGCTAACACAGATTAGCAAATGGCACCAAAATTGTTTCATTTTGTTTTTGCAACATGAAATAATCACAATCATTACTGTCACTTTTTTTAGTCAATGCAGCAAAATTACAGCACCATACAATGCAAATAAATTTTGATGATGACTATTTTTGTCATAGTTTTTAACTAGGAACCCACTGTGAAGAAGCAAGACAGTGCTTTTTCCACTAAGAAAGGGTGTCATGCCCATGCACTAAGAAATCAGGTGTTTCAGCACAACAGAGGAGCAGCTAACTGACAGGAATTATGACAGCAGTGTGGTGAGATTTGAATTACTTCAAACTTATTAAAAAAAAAATTAACTGCCATTCTTTCAGCCCCACTCAGTAACAGTCACCCATAAACTCAGGAGTAGGAAGCATACACACACTTCTCTAATTCAGCGGACGACTAGCCCCTCAATTCTTTCCACATTGCAGATACAACACTGGTAAGAAGCTAGGCTGCCCTTCTGTTTCTAGGATGACATTGGACCATTTTTCAAGAAAGAAAGGCTCCAGTTGCTTGAGGCTTGAATTATGTAGAAATCTACATTACATTAGAGGCATTTAGCAGCAGCCCTTATCCAGAAAGACTTTCATCTCAAAGCAGGGAATCTACTCGGCACTCTGCATTCCAGATTATGCATGAAGGTTTGCTGACGCTTTAACATGGTGATCCAGGAAGTCATGGAAGGTGTTTTATTACATCTTCATGTGTGGTGTTCATAAAAACCACACTTTTACAAGTGAATAAAAAGTTGTTATCCCAGAATACATGTAGACAACACAATATTTGCACCATAGGACTAGGCATAGGTCTACCTTCATGCACATTTGTTTTTATTTTGATTAATCTCTCAGGTAAAGGGATCTTTGATATCTGTCCGAAACCAAAGCTACACAATGATCCACTCAAATCTAATCTCACACATCATCACGACACCAAAAACCCCATGCTTTCAACTTCACCATCATCGTACCTTCAATACACTGACACAAAGACACACACACACAGCTTTCCTATGTCGTTCTCTGAAGTGAGACCACACAGAGCAGTTTGAAAGCTCCTGTCCCACTGCAGATATCCACTCAGACTGTGATAACAAGAGACCTTAGAAAGCAAACAGAGGGACATGGCACTGATTGCATGTGTGTGTGCACACTGTACAGTAATGCATGTGCAGACCCCACACTTTGACTCACCCATCTGTGCAAGCTGACAGTTGTCGCCAGTAACCACAACTCATGAGGTCTTCCCTGCTCCCCTAGTGGTCTAAGACGGTATGGCAGAAGAGTCACAACACCCCAAAAACAACCAGCTGCTTCCTGTTCCTCTCCATAAGCTAGCGGTGACAGCCTAAACTTAAACAGTGGAACAAAATTACACACACCAAAAAGCAAATGGCCACATGTGGGCCAAATGGGTGGAGTCTGCTATTAGGCCATTATAAATGCATGATAATTAAATAATTAATCTATTACTAGTACTGCCACTATAACTTCCTACCATTACTTCTACGTCTTTAGTTAATAGGACTATTAATTACCATCTAGAGTCGCTATCAAATATGTACCAGCGCCTGGGGTTTCATCTCCAGCTTATGAAATTGACTGTAGAGGGATTATGCATTCCAAAAGGAAAATGTATATGATGGAAAAAGAAGATCCAAAATCTGGTCCAGATGGCATTTAGATTGACAGCTGGATCGTTTGCCTTATGCCAGGCCAATCTGTTAGGTTTGTATGTTGTTTTTTCTTCGTGAGCACTGTGGGTGGTATAAGAGACCAGTGCTTGAACTGAGGCTTATTTATTGCTCTCCTACAGTGCTGCCCCTCAGATGTTTGCCTTGTGGTTCCTTCAAGCTCTTCAGTGAACCCATCACAGGCCTGAATGTGAAATAAGTACTGTTCACCCAAACTCTCCCAGCATTAAACGAATTAAGTATACTAGTGTGAGTTTTTATGACAAGCAAGGCAAGTGAATGGGAGAGGAGGTGATATATGGAAAATGGATTTTTTTGGGTGCCGAAATCCCATTCTGTTTCATAAGACATGATCATTCTCAGACGGCTGTTAACTGTTAAGAGGTGTTTCAGAAAATTCTGCTGAATGCAAATACATTTACTCCTGCCTCAGGATTTCATCAGACCACCTTCCTCTAGAAACTGTGCTGGGGAGGAGATCAATTAAAAAAGGGTTCATATTGTTCACCTGCAAATCTGGTCTTTTTTTATGTCACTTGTCCATAATAGCTCCTTACATTTGGGAGCAGAAATAAAGTTCAATAAAAATTGAGTGCTGTGCTTCTCTTAGATGGTCAATATTTATGCTACTACCAGTCAGCACCAACACCTACGTAAGTTTTTCAGTCAAACATTTTGAACATTTCCCATAACAGCATAACCTCTGTGTTTTCCCTAAATGTTTAGTCTATGTACATGTTTATTCAGAATAAAATGTTTATGCCATAATATAGGTTTTCTATACTGTTTTGATAGGGACATTTTTAAAGTGAACTGACCCAAAAAAAAAAAAAAAAAAACATTCAAAAAATGAAAGGTGAAGGACTGAACATAGTGAAACTGCTAAGATTTCAAGCTCAATAAGCACTGGAGGAACAAAATTTGATTTCTCTCTGAACTGCTAAAAATGTATTCCCTGTTGTAGTTAACCTGCACGTCACAATCTTTGTCAAATGAGCCTCTCCATCTCTCACCTTGCCACCTGATCATCTCTCAGTCCAGTTCATTAATGACTTCCTCCCTCTCCACATCAGCTGAAAAGCAGTGAGTATTCTGTCTCAGAATGCCTGCCTTCATCATCCAGGTGAATGTCACATGGTATTGGCAGCTGAGGAGATTTCTCCACTTTATTGTAAAGATCTCCTTGAATGGCATCATATAAATGCAATTTCTCTTATTCCTATTATCCATTACTCATTTTGTGGATATTGTGTTTTCTGTAGGTGGAGTTAATGAGGCAAAATTAGCGAGCAGTGCAGTCCATTTTCCCTCCTAACAGGAAAAACCTTGAAACTGCCATTCATACATAAGCCTCCATTTTGTCTCACTTCCAGGGTATACAATTCACAGCAACACAGCAAAACCACAGCACAGAAAAACACTCACCACAACACAGACAGTGTGTTTTGTAGGGCCACACAGGCACTTGTGCGGCCCTACAAAACACAAAGCAGAAGCATTACTGTCATAACATCATTATATTATATTATTCTTCTGCTTAGCAGACAGCCTTATCCCAGGCAGCTTAAGTTGATTAACATTGCACACAGCAGCATAGTGACTCAGAAAAATATCAGGGCCAAAACTGAGGCTCAAATCTAAAAATGTCTGCCATGAAAAACAACACAAAGAGATTCAAGCTCTCTCTATAATGACTCACCCCCTTCTCTCTACACTGCCTCATCCACTCTCCTTGTAGTGACTCACTCTGTATCCCTAGTTATTCGTCTGCTCTCTCAACAGTGACTCACCCCCTTGCCATGTAGTGACACACACCTCTCTCTGCAGTGACTCAATCCCTCTTTCTACAGTGACTCACCCCCTCTCTTTTGCAGTGACTCACCCCCTCTCTCTGCAGTGACTCACCCCTTCTCTCTCTGCTGTGACTAACCCCCTCTCTATGCAGTGACTAACCCCCTCTCTCTGCAGTGACAAACCCCTCTCTCTTTGCAGTGACTAACTCCATCTCTCTGCAGTGACTCACCCCCTCTCTCTTTGCTGTGACTCACCCCTCTCTCTTTGCTGTGACTAACCCCCTCTCTTTGCAGTGACTCACCCACTCTCTCTGCAGTGACTAACCCCTCCTCTCTGCAGTGACTAACCCCCTCTCTCTGCAGTGACAAACCCCTCTCTCTTTGCAGTGACTAACTCCATCTCTCTGCAGTGACTCACCCCCTGTCTCTGCAGTGGCTTACCCCCTCTCTCTTTGCTGTGACTCACCCCTCTCTCTTTGCTGTGACTAACCCCCTCTCTCTGCAGTGACTCAACCCACTCTCTCTGCAGTGACTAACCCCTCCTCTCTGCAGTGACTCGCCCCCTCTCTCTTTGCTGTGACTAACCCCCTTGCTCTGCAGTGAATACCCCTCCTCTCTGCAGTGAATAAACACCTCTATCTGCAGTGACTCACCCCTCTCTCTTTGCAGTGACTCATTTCAGCCTACAACAGGAGGGTAACTGCTTATATGAGCAGAAAGCTGTAGGCACAAAAGAGTTCTCTCTCACTTGAGATGATAAAGGCATCCCATGTGTCATTCTGCCCAGTTGTACTGTAACAGCAATTTCTCAACTTTGCTATAAAGGTTGTTTTTGCTAGCTGAGTATTCAAACAGCTCCTTCAAACAACAGCTCTAGATGAGGAACACAGATGGACCATTTGAGTGAATTATCCATAGCTGGGGTCCAGGTCCATAAAGTATCTTATCAAAGTAACCTCCATCAATGGAGGTGAAATATTTTCAAGAAAAGGTGGAGAGTTCAACAAGCTGACAACAGAAAGAGGTAACACGAAAAAAGGAATGAACAATCTGCAACTATTTTTAGCATTTCAAATAATCTAGATGTACTACTTCACTAAAAGGAGAGTGCATATCACATTGACTGAAGCCAGATTGTGACCACTTAAAAGGTTCCTCTTATTGTGAGACCTGGTAAGCTATTCCATGCATTAATAACTCTTAAATGGAAAAAATGTGGAATGAATTTTACCTTCAACTAATTTCCTCCTAATCCCTCTTACCCACTTTATTGAGGCCTTAAAATCTCTTTTTAAAACCCCAATAAAATCCTAACAATCTCCCTTTTTTAAGTCTTAAGTGATTACGGTCTTAAATCTTCTTTCATAACCTGAAGTTATGATACCCACAATCCATCTAGTTGTCCTTTTCTGTACTTTTTCAGAAAGATTTAGTCTTTTTTTTTTTTTTTTTTTAAATAGTTTTTCACCCAAAAAATGTTCCACAGTATTAATATGACCGTCCTCAGTACAGCCTGCAGCCCTTACCAAATTCTGAGGTTCCCAAATAAGCTGTAGGCCTAATATGCAATACCTGGTTGTTTTAAAAGAGGGGAGCAACTTAAAATAGGCACACAGAATGGCATAACAGACAACAGAACACAGAAACTGAACATATTACCGAGTATGAGATCTGGGTAAACATGTTTTAAAGGTAACATATAAAAAAAGAAGCTTCAAGAAGCCCTCCAGGATTAAATGATTTGTAGGACTAGGATTGAGAAGGTCTAAAAAAAACAGACCATCACACCCTACAGCTCTACAGTACTCCAAAAACCCTGCAGTCAAAATGTAACCATCATAAAGAAAAGCCTCATTATTTTTTTCTCAGTGTACATGTTTGTTTTCATACAGTGGCGCACAAAAAGAACAATAAGATTTCCAGTCAGCACAAATGACGCAGATGGTACTGCATCACAGAGGTTTGAGCTGACTAAAACATCTGCAAAGGTCACACCAATAATTCCTGAAGCTGTATTTGGGGTGAGCTTGTGGCATGTTCCAAAAAAGTCTCACAGTGGAGAACTACATTTTTTTGCAAAAATGAAATAGGGGTCCTACCTGATTCTTATGGATACTTTGTATAATTATGGTAAGCCTCAAACTAACCAGAAGCAGACAAGACTGAAAAACATATGTTAATATCACTATGCAGTCGACAGTCATTGTAAAAAAAAAAAAAAAATTTGCCTACAGCATGGCAGACCCCTTAGATAAATCAACAATGCATAAGGCCTGCCCCCTAGTGGCTGCCAAAGCTATTTCTGGTTAGTTACCAAAGTATCTGAAGTAGTGCGGGAGTGAAAGGCAGCCAAGAAACCAAGACAGACACATGCATACCTAAAAATGTGCAAGAATGCTATGGTATGCACACATAAACTCATTGGCTCGCATGAAATTCACACATGTAGGCACATGTGTGTTTGAGCACATGTGTATATTTGTGTGGTCCTGTGTGTGTGCAGTTCACACATCCAGTGACAGCACAGCTAATGGTATCACATGTACTAACCTATTCCCATCTTAAATCATCCAGAGTTATGAACATGTTACCATGTTTCACAATGTCTCACTGGGTCTGGCTATGCTGCATGACTCTACGCCATTGTTACTGTGAACGGTTTCCCTTCACACCTAGAAAAGTATTTACTGAAAAAAAAACTTAAGGCACAAGAGATCTAAGGACCATACACTGATCTTGCATTGTGTGTACTTGGGAGAGGTGATTTAAGGGAAGGAATGATGTGGATAAGTGTGACTGGAAGAAAGGGGGGGGTGTGATTGGGAGAGAAAAGGTGTGATTATATGATGTCTCTACACCACCCTTATCATGTTATGCTATGAAACAATTTCCCCTTACATCATGAGAAATCATTACTGAATATTACTTTAAAGCCCTGCGGCATTAACTAGGGGAGTCTGTCATGTAAGAATTTGTACAAAATTTTGTACAATTTGTTACATTTCTTGCCTGACAGACTGCTCTAGTTAAGGTTTTTAGGTATATATTATCAGAGGCTGATCTATATTAGTGAAAAGTACCAAGAAAACATGACTGTCCGTTTTAGAATTTGACACTTCTGAATACTGATTTGTAAAGATATTCTCACAACTGTACAGATAAGGCAAGCTAATTAATACTAGCATGCTAGTTGATAAATAAGATGATTGGGTGAAATACATGTTAGTGATAAGACAAGCTGTTTAGTGGAGACACTCTATCCTGTTGTTGATAAGTATACATGCAATGCAGTATGGGTAGAGCGTGTGTGTGTGTGTGTGTGTGTGTGTGTGTGTGTGTGTGTTTGTGAGAACCAGTACACGTGTGTATATGTGGGCATGTGTGTGTTTGCATACATGTCTGTGTGTGTGAGCAGGACCAGCTGTTCTCTCATTTCCTCTCCAGACATAACATCCAGAACAAACAGAGACTTCCCTCACCCTCCTTTATTCTGCTGATCTTTCTTCCTCTCATCCTTCTTTCTGCCAAGTCTTCCTTTCCTGTATCTATAATCTCACGCACGGTTGGCTCTTTTGATTTTCGACTGGGCTTCCCCCAAGCAGTAAGAGTCGCTGACACTGGGAGGTGACCGCTGAGATGCTAAAAAGACCAGCACTGAGAGAATAACACGAACAGTGATAAAAAAAACACGCAGAATTAACACTCACACCCAGGGTGAAATTACTGAGTGGGATTACCATATCTGAACTTTGAAAAACGAGGGCACTGTCCAGAAAGATGGGGGTGGACTCAGCATGGCAGTATCCATCAATATGATGATACTATGCAAGCATCAATGTATATTATGGGAGGTTACTGTCAAGCAAGACAGAGGTTTCTACCTACAGACACATTTACAAACTCACAAAGCAAGGCAAATCTGTATTTTTTCTGATTTACTATAGCATTTATAGTATACACTGAACTGTTTTGTTTGAGCAGAAGTACGAACAGAACACGTGATTGTCTGAGATTGTTTGCTCCAATTACAAATCATCTCACTGAAATTGTATGTGCAAAAGGCTTTGATAAATCTGGCCCTAACTTTTCAGGAAATATTAAAAATTTATAATTTAAAATCTCTATTTCTTGGCTTTCGATATGTTTTCTGCATTAACAATCTGTTTAAAGATGTAACTGAGCATACAAAACGCTCCCTAAAATTCACAAGGCCACAGGATGCTTTTTCCCCTTTTGCCTTGAGCCTCTGCCAACACATACAGCGCTGCAGCATTTCCCATTGACATCTCAAACAAACAAAACTTTGCCCTGCCATCCAACACTGCCTGCATAGGCAGGTATATGGAGCGGTGAACGCAGCGATTGCGTAGGCGGGCAGCTCTCCCAGCACTGCCATTAGCTGAGCAGAAATAGGCCTGTCCTGGCCCTTTCCCCAGCTTCCAGTTGGCACAGTGTATGAACAGCACTGTTTATAACCGTGTTTACACAGGAGCCTCTCCTGGCATCGTACCTGGACGCTAGACAGGTGAGAATCTCTCTGACACGCAAGTGACAGTGAGGCTAATCACCCACCCCTCATTTCCCCCTCCCCAAGGAAACAGACAGTTAGCAAAGTATGCCTCGCACTCTGCATCTTGAGGGATAACAGGCAGCCTTGGCCTTCAACAGCACCCATTATACACACACAGACATGAATGGAGCCCCAGAAATAAACACTCAGCCACACCCAGAAACACATGGCTGGGGCAAAAGGAAAGACCAGCAAATACCCAATGAATGCTAGGTACAAGATGACCCAAAGAATCAAAGTGACATTGCTACGGCTATGTTGTGCCTGGCAAGGAAACTGGCAATGAAGAACACTCTGACAGAAGAAAACTCTTCCCCCAGAGTGGTGGTATTCAGTCCTACCCTTGAGGAACTACAGGGTGGTTTGTTTTTCACCTTTAACTGCTTTAAATCAGCAATTAGTTGCAGAGTAACAGTGAACACCTGCACACCCTGCTGCTCTCCGTGAGCTAGAGTGAAGAGTAATACAAGGAGGACACAACACCAACAATTGGTGGGGCAATCAGAAACTCATTGTTTTAAACCAGTTATTGTTTTTTTCTTTTTTGTAAAGAGCAAGTTATTTTGATGGGTTGA
This sequence comes from Albula goreensis, assembly GCA_022829145.1. Classification (NCBI taxonomy): domain Eukaryota; kingdom Metazoa; phylum Chordata; class Actinopteri; order Albuliformes; family Albulidae; genus Albula; species Albula goreensis. Next base: position 28,378,527 of record CM040755.1, read on the forward strand.
TGCAAGTTAGGCATTCACAACTAATCTTGATCCATTTTAGCATCATGATATGACATTCAACCATCACTGATGAATACCACTTCTCTACAGAACCACAGATATTTCAGTCAAGAGAATTTGAGCTGACACAATCTGTGACCTCACTCAGTAACAAGATGGATGGCACAGACAGAATCTTCCACCACACACAGAAATGGCAAAAAGTGACACAAGCACATGAGCGATGTACACATTACTGCACTTTTCCATTAACCAAGCCTCATTTTAGCAAATTCCTTCCATTGCTTTCTTCTAAAAACGCTCCTGGAAATGTTAATCAGACAAATACAGATGGAGCTGTGGCGAGAGAGTTTCTTTTTACCCCGAAGTCCAGTACCAAACAACATAACACACATCTTTCCAGAAATGGAGCCATATCTTCATTTAAAAAAAAAAAATCATTTAAAATTTTGTGATTGGTTGCAGTGGCATTGGGGGCGGGAACTTACGGTCCAATGAGACTGAACAGATGACAATCATTTCAGAGACAGTGGAGCAGGAGCCTCTTCTAGGCCAAAGCTGTAGCAGTAGCTATACAGCTAAGGATGGCTTCAAAAACGCACAGTGATGTGTGGAAACACTTTGATATAACTGAACAAAACACAGTGCAAGTTGTGCAGCGCAATGCTGTCATATAACTCTACTCCTGGTACAGTGTGCCATCTCCACGCACTTAAACACAAAATGTCGAGCGATAACGAAGACTCCAGCCAGACAAAAATAACAACTTTTTCTACAGTCAGATGTACATGCGATGCTAGCAGAGTTGAGAGAACAAGACAGCTAATAGCCAAAATGTTACCCAAAGATTTGCTGCCTCTAAGTTTTGTTGAGGGGGGAGCATTTAGAGAATTAATGAATTACCTTGAGCTCCAATATAATGCGCCTTCTCGCAAGGCAATCACCACAAGAATAGATGCTCTATAGGAAAGGAGTGCTTCTTTACTTTTCCTTTTTGATTTAGCTGAAATAAAATATCCAATTATCCAAAGCATTTCTTTATTTTTAGTCCAAAGTATATTGTGTTTATTGGTGATTACACTCATTGGGAGATCAATCTCCTCCCCAAGAATATGAGTACTCGAATATTTGCTCATTTTCAAGCTGTCGAGTTGTCAATATGACCAAAATGCACATACCTAATTCAGACCCGACTAAAATGCAAACACAGATTATGACTCCACCGGATTGCAGAAACAGAACTCTGACCCAAATAAAATGCAAAAACAGATTCTGACCTTATTGAAATGTAGAAATAAGATTCAGACCCCACTGGATTGCAGAAATAGAATTCTGACCCTACTAAAATTCAAAAACAGATGCTGCATTTCAGTGTGGTCAGTCAGCATCTGTATCTGTGTTTGACTGAACGTCAGAGTCTTCACTAGAGCAGTGCCAGAACCTGTCTGCATGAGGTCAGCATCCACAGCAATGCCTTAGCAGGATCTGCGCATGTCAGTGCCTGTCATTTAATGGCTATGGCTGCTAGCCCAATCACAGACTCCAATCAATATTTTAACACCAATAAAGATATATTACATTTTAATATGGTTACAAAACCAAATCCCTGGACTCAGTACTGAAGGTACAAAGAGGGAAGTGTAGATGTGGGTGTGCTCCAAGAAGGATGCAGATTCCATTCCCAGGTGGAGAAAATGGTTCAACCCCTGAGCAATAAAAGTACTTCACCTGAACCTCTTCAGTAAACATCAAGCTCTATTGACTGATATTTGGCTGTGTGTGCATTTTCTGTGTTATATGTCATCATGGAGAGTCTCAGCTGAGCAAAGTTAAGTCTTTCTTACAAGCCAGAGACAATATAATGCTCCATGCTCCATCTCCCACACGTGAATCACCCCCTTCGGCCGGGACAGAACATGACTCAAAATCAAAATCACGCATTCCACATCTATATAGCTCAAACTCACTCTTATAATTGACTGCCCTAATGTGGAATATAGATCTTGAAGAGAAATCTGGGTTAAACTTGAGAATAAAGCTATGCTGTATGTCCCATACAATTCACTTCCCAAACTAGCCATTGATATCTAAACCCTCCCTTCTGCTTTTCAACCCAAGGAAAGATTGAACCTCCCTCTGATCTTTACTCCTTCTGTTTCCTAAAGATTTGAGAGAAATATTTACATACAACCCTTTTCGCCATTTCATCCAATTTGCTAAACCAGTTTTGTGACAGGCAAAAATTGATACATACCTGAAAGTACACCTCCCCTTTACCGACAGTTTTCATCTGATCACACCTGTTTCCTTCTCTCTTTAATCCTCATTGAAGTCAAAATGGGGGGGGTGGGTCCACAACCTAAGACCAGGTGTGATTCTACATCTGGACTCCACACCCAAGATCAAATGCATCTAAGCCACTTACGCAATACTCAGCACCAGTCTCAATAAATCCCCTTATAAATGAATTTTTACAGAAATCTATTGTACTGAATTGTCAATATATCAATTTTTCTGCCAAAAAAATTCCGCCAGAATTATATTCCATTTGGACCGGCAATTTCATTTTTAATTTAAATAACATAATACAGATTATTATACTTCAGATCCAGACCAACTATTGGCTCAAGGCATCAATGAGGTAACATGAGTGTTTCTTTCAAAGACACTTTGTCTGATGCAGTTCAAAAACAGTTCCTACAACACTAATGGATACCATACAGGCCACGCTGCCAACAATGTCTGCCATTGTCTGCTTCTTGAATGGGCTTTTTTTCAACAGTGCGTATCTGTTTAGAGATTTAGAGAACTGTATGTTAAAACACAGTGGAAAAAATGAATTGAGTAACACAACAGATGAGGTCTTAGCATAATGAAGTCAGCATGGTCCCAATACTCAGTGGTGTAAGTAATGGTGTAAGCTATGCACTGTATATACACTCTGGCCGCACTCCTCCAAACATCGGTGGAAACCTGAGACTGGGAGCTGTATGCTGCTGTAGCATCTGGGCTCTATCTCATCCTGTTTTTTCTGGGGGTTGGGGGGGTATTGGGAGGTCCTGACACGTGCACAGCTGGCTGAGACCGAAATACCAGAACCTCCAGCTCCAGTCAGCTTTACGATTGGGGTGAAGCAGGGCCACTGTACCTACACAGCTCTTCTCTACAGGGGATGAGGCTGCATTTGTGGAGTCCTATAATTTAGAGGGAGCAGAGACTGTAACCAGAAGCTGCAGGTTAATTCCCAGGTGGGGTCCACCCGTGTGCCACTGTACCTGTTGCACTCAACCTGTATTGCTTTAGTAAAATATCTGGATGTAGGGATGGATTACATGTAGGGAAAGCAATTTGTATACATTTCTACAGATGAGATGCTACTTCAATATGATCTTATAAGTATGTGACAAACAATACTACAACCAGCTGTAAGTGGAGAGTGAGACCGGGGCTCCAAACCAAAAAGGAGGACAAAGTAAAAAAACCAATGTAGGTGAACACACTGCCAAAGACAAATCTGTGGATTTACTTGAAAATGGCTGATGTAATGGGTTATCCATATAAAGTGTAATGTGTTTCAACATGCTTAATTGACTGATGAAAACATTCCAAAATGTGCTACCGTTTATGCAAATAATCAATTATATGGTCTGTAGTACCCACGGTTTTATATCCATGGATTATCAATTTTTTAGAGTATATAATTTTATAAAAATTCAGTGCATTTATTTTCATCACTTGCAAGTTTTGATTTGGGTACCAGACCAATTATTGTAATTATTTTGACAGTATTTAAGCCTATTTTATGAATGGTATCCCTCAAAAGTTTTCAGACCATCTCATTTCTTACAGTACGCGGCATGCAATATTTTCCCACAATAAAGTTAACAGGGTTAGTTTTAACATAAAAACTCTTTGTCTCTCAAAAAACTCAAACACTCCTGTGCATGAGCAGAGTCTAAGGTCAGCACTACCATTGGCCCACTGCTTTCACATTCTGTTCCCATTTTAAAACTTCCTTACTAAATATGGAATATACAGCAGTAAATTTTAGATCTCCAAAAAAAAAAAAAAAAAAAAGTACGACATAAAAAACCAAGTTATGGAGTAATCCATAAATTATTGAGACAATGAGTTTTGTAGATGGAAAACGTGTAATTTTTCTATTTTGGTGCAGTGAAATGTGGTGGGACAGCGTCTCAGGCGAAAACACAGGATGTTTCAAATACATGATACATTTTTACATTGGCTTGGTGCCATAAAATATTTAGCAGAAATCATGAGAAAGAAAACTTGAATATTCCCTTCACAGTTTAATGTATTGCTTATCAATATAGATAAATGCAGATGACTAAATACTTTGAATGAAAAATACACAGATGTACTGTATGCTAAGAGGGGAGGAAATGATGGCAATTCATTGAAAATGTAATCAAATATTATATAATTATAAAGTATTTCAATACATTTCCACAAGCACACAATATACCTCCACAACACAGTTTCAGAATTACACAAAGTTCATATTTTCTTGCAATGAAAACTGGCCAAATTTCATAAACGTACATTCAAAAAAACTGGCTGCACTGTATTGAAATATGGCTTGCTAAGTTTTTTAGTTATTTCACCTACTATTGAAGTAACTATAGGAGAAAGCTAGACTTCCTACTATTCAGTCATAACAAAGCATGTTGCAAGCTTCATAACCTCTCAGGGTGGGGAGCAGGCAGTGATAAATATACATATAGGCAATGGTCGATTTGTTTAAAAAAAAAAAATCAAGGGGGAAGGTCAGGATGGTGGTATTTGCCCAATTTTTTTTTAAATATTCATGCATAATCATAAGAAAAAAAATTCCAGGGGATGGGATGGGATGGGAGAAGACAATTTTACAAGGGGATGGATGTGGTCAAGATTTTTTCCAAGGAGGAATGCATCCCCCCACAACTCAAGCCCTGCATATAGGCTACATATATAAATGCCATGAAAAGCTAGCTATTTAACCAGGCAGCTATGAACAATCCAGGAACACCCCTTTATGTACTGCCAGCCTGTCTGAGTTTGTCCCTGTACGGTGTACTGAACTAATCTGCGCAAGGTGTGTTGGATTGTGAGGCCTTCAGCTTCCCACTTCTTGTGAGTTTGCATCAGGTACTGGCTTAACTGTAAGGGAGCAAAATAACTGCCAATAACTCTGTGCTTTATAGAGAGGAACAGCTCAGATATCCGGTGATACTTCAGGTTTAATTTTATTGACCATGTAAATGCCAAGCCAAAAACACAGTGGATCCTTGATCTTGATCAAAACAATGTGAGCAGTACAAATGCTGCCATATTTTCCATCACCGTTACTACTTTATAGATTAACTCTTAAACTTGCTCAGCTGTGTTATTTTCATCTTGCTGACTAATAAGGATAAAAACAGACTTTGCTGGCAGACCTTAGCTGATTTTGTTTATTTTTTAGGTAGCTAAATGACATTGAAATTTATTGATAGAGCACACAAATTGAACAGCTGAAGGTCAACGCGTATCTTCTTACAGAGAAATAACACAGACATACGGGAAGGATGAAAGTGTGTGTCCCAAGACAACTTTCTGAGCCACACCCCAGACTCTCTCCCCCTACAGTTCGCTTCCCCAGCTGGCTCACTTGGTGATGTCAGCAAAACAGCTTGTGGAGACAGCCTTGCATGAGGGAGACAGGGGACAGGAGGCAGGTCATAAAGCGGCCTCGACAGTCTTATTCCAAGCAAGCTGCCGGATGGAAGTTGGCAAGCTAGCTATCAATTATGTTAAAGATAATGCTGTGCAGATAGGTAGGTCAACAGCTGTAGGAACAAAAAGACACTTCATGACTGGCTGCAACCATACCTTTTTTTTTTTTTTTTTTTTAACTTGACTTACAGTGCAAATGTAACCCATAATGCATGGTTCACATATGAAACCTTAAGGTGTACATTTCAGAAATACATTTTTGCTGACACTTGCAATATGATTATTTTTTGTTTAGTCAAAAATTTGTCAAAAAGAATGCTGGCTTCGTAAGTTATTCTAAATGTATTTACATGAATTACATGGTTGTATATTCCATAGGGAAACAGTCTTTGTTCCACCCAAATACTCTCATTGTTCCTATTTTAATATGCTAACATTTTGTTCCTGCTTTCAAATTCTTACACTCTGTTCCAGTTTTATTAGTCTTGCTTTGGAGTACTTGTATTGAATTCACACAAGAGAAGTTTTATATATTTGAAAAGAACTAGTCACTGGGGTGCAGTACGTGTAGGTGCATGGGGGCATATGCACCCACCCCCAACCCAGTGCATATAGAGAAAAAGACAGGTACACGGACTATACCTCTTACACAGTGGCCCTGAAGCTCCCCAGAGAATATGCATGAGATCAAGACGCCTATCTGAGCTCAACAGATGAACAGCTGTAAGAAATGAAATCAAAGCTTTTTTTGTCTATCACTGATTGTTGATGCAATTAAAAGCGATCCATCCCCTCCTCATTCCCATCAGGCCTCTGCCAGGGCCAAGCCCACCAGATCTTACATAAACACTGATTCAAACAGACTACATGACACTCCATTAGGCCAGGCAGTCAGACTGATGACCGGCCAAGACCGCTTCTTCAAAGAGCAATTAACATTGTAATGTTTCATTGGATTTATTTAACTGCGACTTAACTTCCTTCTGCTCTCCATCTCTCTCTCTCTTCCTTAATACTCTGTGTACCATGGGGTTCATTGGTTATGCGTGCAGAATGCTATGAGATACTGCAGAAATAATGGAGTCCCAGAGGAGTGATGAACGGGACACTGGCTTTGACCATGCAGCCCTGCAATCAGGCACTGGAGCAGTCCTCTCTCACTGGGACTTTATAATGAGATTCCTTTCCATATGCCGCTAAGCAGCTCTGCTCCTTCGCTCCCATCCATTTGTGGTCAGGCCCTTGATTAAGCTCCTTCCCATTTAAACTAATCTCAAAGCTCTGGACTTACTCCAGGCTATCCTTCCCCTGTCCAATAACTTCAGCTTCTACCTGCGATTGGAGCACTTTTAATATCCCAACAATTTCTAGGAATTTTATGCAATCTTCAAAGAAGTGGGCAGAGAATTTGTCCAGATTTCCCTTTTTGCTGTTCCGCTAGAAAATAGTACATGTGATGCACTGTGGTACAACCTGATTTCAATGCAACTATATAACATAAACACTGATTAATTCATCATAGTCTCAGAATACAGTAACTGTATTTACAAAACAATGCTAATTGTCAGTGAGATACTCAGGTTGGATCAGTACTTCTCTCATTCATCTCATTCTGGTGCCATTTGATCTGGATTAGAATGTGGTTTATCAGTTTACATCTCCCAGACACACTGGTTCTCTCGCACGCACGCACGCACGCACAAACAAATACACAAAATCATATACAAACACACATGCAAACACCCAGACAGCAGAATTTCAACACTTATGCATTTCTGGAATAGGAATCCTGGCACCACTAGGCTGCAGGAAAACATTTTATTTGGACTGACAGAATTATCAAACATTTTTGGCTCCAAGTGAAGCAAGGCACTCATTCCATGTCTGGAATAATCATTTTTGTAACCATAACAGAGATATGTAGAATAAAACAACAGAAAAGCTCTCCCAAACCCATTGAACCTTTTCAACTAAATATGAAATGCTTTCATCATATTTTGTTATCAAACTAATTATTTCTCCCATGGAGGGCAGATTGTCCTTTTCCTCAACAGCACATACCACCTGAATTGTACAGTGAATTTATAGCCAAAAGTATGACTTTGTAAAAATTATGGTTAACAGTTGATATAAAACTGATATTTTCTGTTTACATTGTGTGGTGGTTTTTCAGTTATACTTAATCTGATGTGCATCGCTATTAAATGTCTAACACAGTGGAATTCAACAGTGAATCTCACAGATATCACTGCTGACAACAAGGCATGTTCTTATTTGAATATGTGATGGAAGAAATGTTGCCCGCAAGAAATGGTGAGATAATGTCAGCCACACATGAATGCTAAAACTCACGTTTACATGAAATGTTACCTGTATCTGTGCAAGCAGACCTTACACTTGCACTCAGTGCAAGCCACAGATTTGTTTGTTTTCCTGTCGTGTTTCCTTATGCATCATAAAACCAGTAAAAGTCAACATGTACGTTTCCATTAAGGTCTGTAGTCCTTTGTGCTGTTGCTCAAACTGGCAAAATGACACCACATGTTTGTGATTTGATCACTTAAAAATGCCCTCAAACTATTCTATTCTTTTAGGAAAAGTAAACATCTTGCAAAAATATTTTGCTCAACTAATGCATCATGTATGATTGCACAATTTGATATGCTAATTGTTACATCCCTGCTTTACTAAAACACAAGCGCACAGTAGATTAAGGGGTAGACTGATGCCACCAGAAATATATCCATAACTCTACAGAGGGCTTCACTTAAAGACAGATTAGGCTCATTCTTTGTGCTATTTGCCACCAATTGTTAGCAATAGTGTTCAGATGGTGTTAGGACTTCAGGCAGAATCACTGCAAAACCTTTCCTCTACCTTTCTTCAGTGTTTCTCTAGAGGAAAACACTGACCCCTTGAAGGGAAACACCTTCAACCAGTTTAGCTGGGGGTTTTTCTTATTATTTTTGATTGATTTGGGTTTTGTTCAGAATCAAATAAAACAAAATCACATATCACTTTCATATAGTTCACCTTATGCATGTCAAGGAGAGGACACAGAGCTGTTACTTCACAGATGACATCCACCTAAAAATGCAGTCTGCCACTGAGCCATTTCCACTACAGTCTAGTGGGAAATACCTGGTCCCAGTTCTGTCCAGTGAGACAGTGAATTTAGCTCACTTAAAAGCAAGTTTCCATTATATTTGTTACTACAAGGACAGTAGTTAAGCATTCATATTTATTCTGGCTATCAAGAACAAACTGCATGGGGAGCACAGTAGTGATGCAACATCATTGCATAAGTGATAAATTGCAAATGAATCAGAAAAAAGAATTTAATGAGAAATTACTACTGCTTTGAATGAACTAAATTTCAATTAACAATGGGTTAACACATGTGTTTTGGATAAATGTCAGTACTGCTGACCAATATGCTTCTTCTGTAAAGGATGCTTCAAAATCATGACTAAAATGTAGTGAAACTAACATCACACAGATTTTAAGAGAGAATAAATAGCCAGTGTCGGAATTGCATTTGGATAAAGTCACATACACACCCCTTTGTGTCACATAGTTTATGGTATAATGACATAATCCTTCCATAATTATGTATGTCAGATCTGGGAAAAAATACTTGGGAAAACATATTTATAATTTATGTAGTCTATGTATATACAGGCAGGAATTAAGACAGATAACACAGTCAAGAAAAAATGTAAACACTGCCCATGGGTACCACAACAAGTATTCATGATAGTATGGAATCTAACAGTGACTGCAATTCTGCAGGAAGTTTATGACACCACTTAAGAGAAAGATAAACAACTCATGCTTAGCTGCTGTAAGTGGAAAATGCTCAACAGCATTCTTCCAGAATATTTTCTAAATGTCTGATTGCATTCAGATCTGGTGTCTAAGAAAGCCATGACATAAGAATAACGTCAGTGCCGTGCTGCTTAAACAACTGGTTGACTATTCTTTCCCTGTGAATGTGGGCACTGTCATTCTGAAAGACATCTCTCTAAACAGGAAAGAGATGTTTTAACATGGATTGAAGATGATCAGCCAGTACCATTCATTACTGACATTAGGCAGGCCTAATAAGTGTATGAGTGTACCAAAACCCATTCCAGTACACGTCAAACTTTACATCACACTAATCTGAAACCATGAGAACCCTTCAATGATGGAATGTAGGATTGACAATGACAAATGTTGCCAGATCCTTTGGTGAGCACTAGTCACTCAGCATCATACTATTCAGTGACATACTGATTTTGGTTCAACGGCTGAACAAAAAAATAAATGAAAATAAAAACAGGGCATACATCACCAGCCTTACCCAACACTGTAACATCTACCACAGCATCTCTGGGTGGCACATTTTCCTGCACCTGAGACTGCCATAGAAACACCAGGATAACACCTTGCCAGAGCCAGCTCTGGAAACAAAGGGTATCCACCTACACCAGAAATACATATGGGTATAAAGGTTTTAGATGTCCAAAGAATGGATTTACAGACAAACTAAAACTTAACGGTAAGCTTTCTTTTTACAAAATACATATCTGCCTACTACCATCAACATAATAGTTTCCGCTAGACATCACCCTGTTACATCATCATCTTTGACAGGATACACCGCTATTATGCGTCTCTCTTTGCTAATTCTGGTTTTTATGGGGCTGAGATGGTTATCCTTGGGCTTGTTTGCACAATAAACCATACTGAAGACTGACACGGCACAAAGTTGCAGCTAACATCCGTTTTACAATTAAATGCTGGCGTGCGCTTTTAGTGCCCAAATTGCTTCAGTACATTATTTAGCTGTATAAATGACTAGTGTGAAGAAATGTAAACTGTGTAAATCACTCTGAACAAGAGAGCAAGAGTGCTAAATGCATCTTGTTTCAGATTAAACATTGATTTTAAAAATAAACAGACTTCTTTGTGGTTGGGAATACTGTCACAACAATAAAATCTGTATGTAATATCATGTAATTTAGTACCTTACAATCAAGTTACACAAGCAAATAAGACTTCATTGTGACTTGACAGACATTTTTCCATAAAACCAACCACTTTGTGTCCCTGTTACTCTCTTGATTCTGTTCTATTCCCGTAAGACTTCTGGAATTCTGGTCAGTTTCTCTACACATTGGGTGCGCTTTAAATACACGTAGCTGTGTTTGTGATTAGATACCAAAATGAAAAGCTTTATGAACACCTGCACGCACACTATCACTAATGTAATGTAAGTGCCAGGTACAGGGGGTAATGTAATTGATTTAAATATCAGAGGGAAATGTGTTACAAATAGTTAATTGTTTCATGTCAAGATCTGCCTCAGCCTGTGCTCCATAACCTTAAATTTGTGGGACAATGGCCTGTTTTTGGCATGACAGAAAAATGAGGGCATAGGGCAATATCACACACCTTGCCTTGCCACAAAAGCATTCCAACAGGAAGCTATCAGCACTGATCAGCACAAGCCTGTACACATACGCCAGTGACAATATATACTGGTGCGATGACTGAGGATACTGGCTAGATTACATCATGGATGAAGATCACCTAATATTTCAATGGGTCATACACATTAATGCATGGCAACAAATTACCCCATCTGCACACATCTGTCAAGCTCTCTGGCAGTACAAACTTGTTCAATGGAGCAGCTGCTCTGTTACCTGACATGAACCAAATGCAGCATGTCTAAAATGCTCTGATTCCTAACAGGATGTTAACAGAAACTTACTGTGAATACAGTCTGTATATGTAAATAACCCATCCCTTTAAACAAGTAAAATGTATGCCTCACTGTTTAGAATGTGTGAAACATCCACAACTGATGCTAGAGTTCCTTTTATGAGAATTCACTGCAAACATACGTGGTCAATGTACTAACTGGACCACAATAAAATTCATTCATTTTGATGTTCACCTGACACTCAGCACCAAAATATCTCTAACACATGTACCAAAACACATAGACAAACCACATAGGTTATAAAATTTTCTGATACAAATTATTGTACAGCTACTGGTCTTGTGTTCAAGTTTTCACAGATTTTGGTTTCCATGATAATCGTAGAGTACGGTAATTCCAGCTGTAGTGTATGTAAAGCTGAATGGGTGCATTCAGAGGTTTTTCTGTTAACAGTCACAATAAACCTGCACAAAAGTAGGCTTTAGTAGTACCCAAGTGATTCACACACATTTTGCCATAAAATGTAATTCTATGTTAAATACAGCAATTTGTGCAGTGCTTTCTATGTATAAGACCACTGGTGGAATACAGGTGCCACAATAAAGTGTATTTGTTCAAGTGAAATGGTCCTCTTGATGGATTTGCCAGATACTTATGAGCACCTGTAGCACATCAGGGGCTGTTTATAAAACACTATAATTGGTATTTTTAGGCTTTAAGAGAAAGCATTTTGACAAGAGACACAAATACATAAAATACAGTTAACTTTTATGTCTAAAGGTATGTAAAAAAAAAAAAAAAAAAAAAAACCCTCCTGCATGGACAACTGCACATGATAAACTTAATGTAGCACACAGTTGTAAGCCATCACTACTTGTGGCACTGTAGCATGAGCGTGCTATCTGCCTAATTTAAGAAAAGCAACCCTCACCCACCCAAAGAAAACACACAAAGTAATTATTTGCAGCATGTTGGCTTTTATCAAAATAAAAATCATACTCCCCAATTGAAAAGTTTCAAATTTCACACATCACATAATTACAACATGATATGCATCCCAGTAATCATTCCGCACTCTTACTGACAGTTCCCTTTACAATATCTCTCAGTGTACCTGACATCCAGGATGAAGGAAACCAGGGGGTGTCCATCCAGAGATGGGGCGATGTAGGAGGAATGATCAGGTGACCAATTACATACACCACCAGCCTTCTGAAAAATACCAGAACAAAAATAAAGTATACAAAACACTACCGGCACAAAAGCATACAGCATAATTATTTCTAGCAAACTTCTGTACTCAATGTACATTTTTTTCTTTCTTGATAGTACATAATTTCCTTCAAAGACTACAATAGGATTTCAGCACAATTCAAGAAAATGAAGTCACTTTTGAACAAAAAAAAATACTCATCCACATTCATACACACATTATTACTTGTCTTGTATTCAAAATGTAATTATTTACAGTTGTGTCCCAGTAGCTTCATATAACTGTAAAACAAGAGTATACTATGCTGGCTTAGCTTGACAGCTAAATAACATTTTACTGAACACACACCATAGTTCAAACTAGTAATATATACTGCTGTAAAATGACTTTATACAGCTTACAACGACAAGCACAAACCCCCAGTTTAGCTGGCAAACTAAATACAATTTCACCACACACATACATTAACTCAAATTCAAAATGTTAATACAAATTTCATTACTGTAGTGTACATGAATACCTTTTGACGCTTGAAGCTACCAAATGACGCCACCAGGTCAGCTCACAGCTTGCTGAAGGCTTCCGTATGAGTGCAGGTAGCGCGCCATTTTGAATCTACTGGAGCATTCAAATTCACTACGATACTAATACGTTAAGTATCCTGCAAACATTTCAACACACGTTACTGAAAACTGTTGCGTTTTGTGCAAGAAATTTACTCAACACACATTTCTCCAACCGCATGCATACGCAGCTAGCCTATAGTTGTGACCTAGAACAAACGAACTGCTAAGCGTTATGACCATAGACTATGGGGACTTAGCGTACAAATTCTCTTACAGTTCGCCTGTGAAATAAAATTACACAGTATTTGGGTAAACTATCATAGTACTCTGGGATTACCTCTGGTTTATTTTAATATCATTAATTCAACCAAAGAATACCAAATACTTCTGGCTCAACGAGCTAGTAATGGGACTCGTATCGCTATCTTACCTACTTCACGTTAGCAACCAGGTAATTGCGGCAACTTACCGATATTATCGTGCGACTATAGCAAGCTTTTTCCCGACAAAATAGATGGAAACTTGAATGCTGTTTAGCAAGTGCTTATTACACTGATCACATTTTATCCTAGATATCAACAGTCAAACGTATGATACTTGCATATCTTTATTTTCTTTATTCCAGTCTTAAGTGATCGACACTGTCTGTTCTGCGGTTAGAACTGTAATGACCACAATTACAAAATGGCCGACGAAAAATACAAAGACGCTACGCCATCTAGGGGTCGTCAATAACTACAACTTTTCTTTTCTAAGTGTTTAAAGATCGAAATCGGGGTCATCTAATGTCTATCACCGATAACCTTGATCTACATTGAACAGTTATCAACTAAAACAGCTTTTTGGAAGTGCACTTTAACAGACACGTGAATTATGGTGTGATCTTTACACAGTTCTTTCACACAAGGTGCCCTACTTTCAAAATGAAACAAGAACATTCATCATCTAAGATTCCAAATGTATGTTAAACCATATTTGTGCAAACAGTGAAGAATGATAATGCATGTACATGCAAGGAGGATTAAACACAAATGCACAGTCATGCACACACATACTTTTTAACTATCATAAATTAATTGACAATACCAATAGTTTCACATTGCCTTTGTGACATACTTGCCTGTTTTGACAGAGAGCCATATATGCTATGAATGTTACTATACACTATATCACCTGTAACATACAGTTTGCTATCAAGCAGGGGTACAATATGTTATACACGTTACAGTTTATCATAGTAATGATTTAAATAACATTAAAAAGGCTGTTATCTTACCAATGAGTTGTTAAAACTGTTTATGCCCGTGTTTATAGCGCATTGTAAGGCAGTATAAATGCAGTTGTCAGACATTGTATGTGTTTGCTTCATAGAAAGCGTTACTGAAAAAGTTCTCACAAAGCTGAAAAAGTTCACACTATTAGAACTTTTTTAAACTTTCTATTTAGGCCCCTTGAACACCTTACACTGTATCATACTAAAATGAAAATACACGCTTTTAGTGAAGCTAAATTTAAGGTTGTTCATATGGTAAGCGTCATTGCTTAAATGTAGAACAACTTCCAGTGAGATCAAGCACTATGTGCGCATAAATAATCAGATTAATTCAATCTCAGCTTCTCAGAGCTTTTATTTTGAAACAGGAACTCAAAGAAGAGCGGGGTGCATGGAAAACGCGTCAAAACTTGTTGCATTTCGTAGAGAATTCAGTTTTCAAAACAAAAATATTAATGTTATGTTGTCAATGCCATAAAGTATATTCAAAAAACCTCTATATCCAGCTAACAGGGGATGAAAGCCCCGCCTTCAGAGAGTAAAAGTATTCCTATCACATATTAATTCCACACATGCACAAAAATGGCTCATATTAATTCAACTGTCAGCCAGGCACACAAAGTAATTTGAGAGGTCACCTGTTCTGAATGTTTTCCACCTCTGCCTCCAAGCCATTTAAAGCAACATTCATTAAAAATCAATACATAATGTGATGTCATCGTTGTAATATGACATTATTTTGTCCACGTATAAATTCTTTTCATTTTAGTAGTTACCGGAATGTATTTTACTGTGAATCATGTTTCATGACAGTCATTAATAACAATGTATTGTTATAAAAATTTTATTTGCTATTGCACGCAATTGCGTAGCATAATGTGCAGATTTCACGTCAGAATACCAAATAACCCCGCTATCTACATGATCTCAAACTTTAAATGTGAGGCTAAAATCTAATAACTTAACTCTGATCTAACGTAGTTACTCTTATTCTTACTAACTTAACTCTTTGTAACGCACATATGACTACTGCGGATTTTCAGTTTGAAAATATTTGGTAGACCGCCAGGTGGGCGCGAAACATCTCTTATTCAAAGGCTGTACGTACAGCACATCATATTCAGCTATAGTGATAATCATACCACCGTTGCGTCCTCATTTTCTCAAGTTCAATGTAAGAGCGCCGACTCCCCCGGCACTTAATCAACCGGAATTCCAGCACAGGACGTACTTTCATGTGTACAGTGCAGAGAAAGACTCACCCGTGCAGAAGCAAGTATGATCAAGACGTAGTGAGTGCCGCTGACAATAAACGTTGAGGAAAAATGATCTTTTCAGATGCTTCACACAAGCTACTATGCCTCTTCTTTTATCTCCCCGTCTCGTCCAGTTTCCCAAGTTTACTGCGAAGGATTCCATTCCCACCAAATATGAGTAGTTAACTACTGCGCTCCCGCCTTACTCCCGAATGAACTCCTTTTTATTTTTCTGATTTGATTTATTTGTATAAATTTCAATCAAACATGATTCACATTTGTATCACAATGGACTGCAAATTTTATGAACAGTTCAGAGCTACTCTTGTCAAAAGTGTGACTCAACTTTAAATTTAGTCTCAACAGATGCAATCCAACGTCATTAAATCATACAGTCCTTACTTAAATCATGATCTTATACTACGTCTAAGACTAAACTCATTCAAAACAATTTTCTGCACCAAAGAAACGAAATGGAATGTACATTTGAGCCCTTAAATAAGAGATACTGACAAGTATGGACTTATATATTGACATGGGGTCGTTAGTTGACCGGTTGGACTGTAGCCTACAGCTGAATATAAATAATTAACAGATATAACTTAAAGGTATGTTAAGTAAGCAGTCGGTTGACAACGAATTTACAACAGGAAAAATACAGGGAATGAAAATGATAAAACTCAGTTTTGAGTTCAATGCTTAATCAATCTGGAATGAGCCGAACACATGGCGAGGAAGTCAAGGCCAGTTTATTGATATGCTGCCCAAAGGAGCAGTAGTTATTCAGGTTTGCATCATTTAGGCTGATCTGTCAGATTCAATTGGACCAGATACTTTAGCAGCCAAATGCATTCATACCCATGATGTTTTCAAAATGAGCTTCATTAAAATTTTCAGGGCCAGATTTACTAACAGATTGTGACTGCTTTTAAGACGTAAAAGCAGATGCTAAAACATCTTGGTATTTACGTGTAAATTAGGCTGTCGCAATGGGTGAAAGTCATTATTAATTGGAATTTGCGGCTTTCCTCTTGATCCATAGTAAGATCTTCTTCTTCTTTTTTTTTTTTTTTTTTTACTATGTATACCTGGGGTGAAGGTGCTAAAACAGCAAATGAGGCCAGTTAAGTATTCCGTGTAATTGAATAAACCTCACAGTAACTGTGACTCCCGTCTTTGCATGGGGATTTTTTTTTAAACTTCTGAAAGCAGACAGACATTTTGCGCCATCCAAGAGTTACCCTCTTTCAGTTAGCCTAACAGCAAATACTGATGTGGTATTATCCAGGTTTCACAGTCACAGCATAATCACACTGCTGGAGGAGCTTGAGCCAAGCACCCAAAGATCAAATATTCTGTCGGCTGAGGTGATGCTGTTAACTTTGCAAGTCCTTTGTTAACTTTGAAATGATCTTCTGAAAGAACAGTCGCATGGCGTACAGTAGCGTTGTTCCTACAAAGAATAAGTGACTAGAAATAGAAAACAGACATATTCCAATTTATGTAGGGTACAGGTTGTGTGTGATGCAAAACAAATAATCACAAACGTTGTAGCAAGGTACGGCGGTTCACGTCACGGCAGCTTTATTCTCAGGGGTAGCTCTATCGACAGAAAGTGAGAGGGTGGATCAAGCGGAATGTATTACCTGCGCTGTAACAACCTTCAATCGGTGTTAATAGTCTTTCTGCTGTTAGACAGCTAGCAGTGTTTTGCCCTTATTATGTTGCAGGAGAGCTTTGTGTATGCCGCCTAACACCATGATATTTGTTTACATCCTATACTCGTTTTGCTAGCCTATACCTAATAAATTAACTGTGAACATGATGTCAATCTAAAACATACTTGTCTAGGTTGGTGTTTAATTTATATACTGTACTGTAATACGGCATTACGAAGGTGCACCATGCTGGCCATTGTACCTATTACCTGATCTCTAAATGTAAGTTATATTTTTATGTTTACTCAACCTAAAGAATAATTTAAATGTCCAGGCCTAGGTTTATATGCCACTGTTCTCCAAAACATAGAAAGAGGAGTTGCAGTATGTAAGATTATATGCTTGTTTCAGACCTATCAGATCCATAAAAATCTGTGAGCTTATATTTACAGACTAATGACTATTATTCCTAAATAGATGCTCTAAAACAATAGATTGAGGTGGGTGTGAGCCATGCAAATGCTGGATGGAAAGTATTACCAAATCTTCAGTGAGTTAAATCTTATATTAAACTGCATTTTCTTGATGACCACAATTATCCATTTTTTAAAAATATGTTCATAATTGTTCATGAATAGTGTGGAAACTATGCAAGTAAGTCACTTGATTTATTACCATGCTCAAACCTTCCTTTGTACACCCTGTTTTCAATCAAGACGTTTCTGAAAACCAATCACTCAAATTGCTCATTTTAGCAATGAGCCCCTCATGTTCCACTACAGCTCAGATGTTTAAGCGTCAGCCTTAAGCTACAGATATCATGAGTTCGATATCCCCACTTCACCATTCTTTGACATTATTGGCATACCTTACTAAATCACGCGGCTAACACAGGTTTTAAGGGATACCTGAAACAGTTGTGTTTGATACATCACACATCTTTGTCCATCTTCATGCTCCCCAAATCTTCCAGCTCTCCAGCTTATAAGTACCCAAATCTCAAGTCTCCATGTCTCATAATCTGATTTACCTCCCTCTTACCTTCCAAACCTTCCAAGTTTCAAGCCTCCAGACCTCCAATCCCTTAACCCTCCAAGTCCCTAAAACTTTAAGTCACAAATCTGCCAAACATTCAGGCATCCAAACCTTTAAGTCTCCAATCTACCAAACCCTGAAATCTCAAATCTCACAAGTGTCCAGTCCTGAACATCCAAAGGTTCCAGAATCAAAACATCCAAGCTTTTAAGCCTTCAAGTCTCCAATCTCCTAAGAATCAAACTCTTCAGGCCATAAAGATTCCAAATCTCCAAGCTAACAAGCATCCAGGCCTGCAAGCTTTGAAAGCCTTCGTGTTAACTAACCTCCAGGCTTCCTGACATCAAGCCTCCCTACTCCTATTCCCCTCCTACTCTCCAAACCGGCTTGGACCCATCCCATGTTTTTTCATATTTAATACTTAGACCTGCAAAGAATTCACAGTAAAGCACCTTAACCTGCGTTCTATATAACACATGCAATATCGTGCAAGCTAATGTATCTAATGTTCTCAGATTAATTTGGGGACCAACACACAACCTGTACAGGTAAATAATGCTGCATTTCCAAACACACAATGAGAAATGTTTGCAGACACATACTAACACATATACTCTTTCTGACACAATGGTATGAAACGTTTTTCATTTGAAATTCAACAGTCCATTTGTTTCTCCCGCTCTGCAGTAAAATTTCACATTTTTTAAGTGTAAAACAAACAAAGAAACTCATTTGCTGCCTTATTGAACCATTGTTCATGTGATCTGTCTTTGTGCTCATGCAAACTGAAGACAAATGTTGCTTTTGATAGCTTTGTTTAGAGAAGATTAACAAGTAATGATGTATTAATCTGGAAGACAACCACAATTTCATTTATTTTAGAATTTTTGGATGGTTTTGTCCAAAAACTTTCCCTCCACTTAATGTGTCCTTGGATGACCTAAGGACTGTAGTCATATTATTGAAACACCAAGAATAGAGTTTCAAGCACAGTTCCGATAGACAGAGAGACAGACTGACAGATAGATGGATAGATGTGATTAAGTTACTGATATCTCAGAGTTAAAAATGATATCTGATCCTGATGCATTTTTATGTAAGAGGCTCTACTGTATTTATTAAACATTAGCTATATCATTATTAATACCAGATTCTACATGATCCAATTGTCTTCAGTCTTGAAAAGTGCAAAAGTGATGCTTATCTAGAGTCAATGAAAGTTCCTGTGGCTGTGGGAAGAAATGACAACCTGAATGTGAATATACACGCAGTACGTGAGTATCACATGCAGTGCAACAAATTGAGACATCGTTTTTTAAGCGTACTCCTCGATGTAAAGGAGTCCAAAATACTGCGCTTCAGCGTGATAGACAGTGCATTAAAATGTTACAAAGTCAGTGTTTAAGAGTGTCACATACAGTATGTTACACACACAGTATATTACTCTCTATCACTGTCTCTTACTGTAAGTATTTTCAGATACCATTAATCAGAGTGTGCCATACACACTGTTAAACACACCGTTTAAGACTGTAAGCACAGTGCATAAGCACATGGACCACAGCGTATTGTGTATTGTGCAAATCTTCTGATGCGTTGGGATTGCAGATGGGGCGGGCGAAGAAGAGCAGGCCGGACATCACACTGACTTGCAAGTGTGGGACATTAAGCTCTCCAAAGCTTTTCCTTTGGTCTTTCAACCTGCATCACCACCAGTCATCGGGAAACAGCCACTAACTGCTGTAAGTCTGAAGCTCAGGGCCTGGCTGGGACCCGGGCCAGGAATGAGTGAAAGTTCTGACTGCAGCTCTCTGGGCCGTCTCCTCTAATTCAGGCACAAAGACACGGAGACACCCTGAGGGCTTGGACAAGGAGGTACTGTACACCCAGGCCGGATATAGCTTGTCAGTGAGAGAAGGGGACGGAAAGAGGGAGAGAGAGAATGGTGGGGAGAGAAAGAGAGAGACAGAGACAGTGAGAAGTAAACACAGGAAACAGTGGAGCTGTTCTTATCAAGTTTTTACTCTGTGCTTTGTGGAGCTGCTCCAGGATACACAATTATACAAAGGCCCTGGTGGGAAATCTCCCTATGAGCTTAGGATGTCTGTCCCAGAGCATCCCATTTAGCTGTCTTCTCTTCCTCAATCATTCACTCTGTGACAAAATTCACCATGGTGCCACTTTCCCTAAATCTTTCATCACATGATTTTATATTTTATTTTTTATATATTTTCCTTATATTATCCCACAGCCACACAACACACTCCTGTACTACACCCTTCATATACCACACTCCTGTACTATACCCTTCATATACCACACTCCTCTACTACACCCTTCATATAGTACACACCTCTGCCACACCCTACATACACTACACTCCTCTACTATACCCTTCATATACCACACCCCTGTACAACACCCTACATATAGCACACTCCTCTACTACACCCTTCATATAACACACTTCTCTACGACACCCTTCATACACTACACTCCTCTACCACACCCTACATATACCACACACCACTACTACACACTACATATACCACACACCACTACTTAACCCTATATATACCTTACACTACATATACCACACACACCACTTAACCTTAACTATACCACACACCACTAGTACACACTACATATACCACACACCACTACTTAACCCTAACACCACTATAACCCTACATATACCACACACCACTACGTAACCCCACATATACCACACTCCACAACTACATCCTACATATCCCACACATCTCAACTACACTACCCACATAAAACACACCTCATCCCATGGCCGATTTCAGAGGACACAGAACATGCCCAACAGAAGATACATCTCCAAGTATAGAAAATGTCCAGAAGAATAAAACATGCCTATCAAAATAGGATATGCTTATCTGAAAAGGAAGTGCCCACCATGGTAGAACACACACCCCTTAACAGGGCACAACAGTTATGTTATATTGACATGACTAGTGTTGGCACTCAGATCCAAACTGCTGGAGCATTTCCTGTCCTAACCGCAAATTTCAAGGGACCAAATCGGATTTGTGTGTTCAGACAAGGTACTGGCTTGTGAACATTCACTGAAATTGCACCTCCTTATTCTTGTTCTTATTCTTGGCATGCTTGGCATGGAAGGATGATGTAAGTAAACTCTGCATCGTGTGGGGAATCATGAAAAAAAAACCATGCAGGCACAAAATTTGATTTGCCCATTCAGGCAGAAGTCACATAGTGGGGTATCAGATTTGATTTGGAAATTCTGTTTAAATTTCATATTAAAAGATCAGATTCCATGTGGTTTTTGCCTGCTGAGACCAGAGGAAAAGACCCTATTGGAATCTGGTTTGTGCGATAAATCCGATTTGAGTCACTTCAAACTGCCAATGCGAGCAAACCGTTTGAAGAGGACACTCCAATGAAAAGAGGCCATTGTCATCAGAAGACTGCAATAAGAATATCTGCAGTTTAATCCTATCCTGCCAGATTGGTACTAGGCCTTTAAAGAGTGATTTAAGCCCAATAAGGTAATCCTGCCGCTTCCCACCACATGGACACCTATAACACTGACAGCCATGGCCTCCTCTCCTGACGTGCACTCACGCACTCTGATACGGTGTCAGGCTTTTCTCAAGCCTCTCTCAGACCTAAACCAACTGTTAGACCAGCACAAGTATATCAACACTGTGAACACTCATGAGCCTTGCAAAGTCAATCACCCTGAGTAATTGAGAAATATAATGCGGGCCTGTTTTCCTCTTTTTGATCCAACATTTTATGGAAACTATTAAATAAACACAAAAAAGGGTCCAGATAAATAAATAAAAACCATGAGTAATTTTTCAAGTTCTTGTATAAGTAGTGCCACATGTTTCTAGATGAGATTCATTCTCCTGATTCAACAAATTTCACACAGAAAAACAAAACCAAAAAAAAAAAAAAAACAGGCTACTATGAACTCTTGACCCCTCCCATTAACCCTCAGGCTCCCTCTGCTGGCTTTGTCTCTGTCATTATGACAGCCCTCAAGCATCACAGTTGTATCCGTGGCGATCATGCAATGCCTCTGAAACATGCATGCAGAAATTACCGGGGCCTCTTAATGACGATTGAAGACGATGTTTGATGATGAATCATTTTGTGATTGGTTGTCTTAGTATGGCGGTCTACAGAATGCTCTGCACACAATCAACCCTTTGAACAAATAATTTCATGTTAAAGCAGAATCAAACAATGCGACACAACGTAAACAGAGATGATTGCTGCAACACTAGAATGAAAAACCTGCCAGGCAAATGCAAAGCACTCGACCATAATCAAACAAAATGCGCTTGGCCAGGGATCAGGTTGTCTGCCTCTTTTCCCCTCCAGAAAGCAAGCAGCGTTTGACATAAATATTCACTAAAACACATGAGAAACCAGCATGGGCTGGAAGGATGTGACAGCAAAACAAAAGACTGGAGTGAGGATGCCATGTATCTGTCATTTACATCCAAAATCGGGGGGAACATAATCCCTTACAGGCTAGGGATTCGGACAAAGGAACTAGGACAACATGCTCTGTGGAGGGCCCAGCCAAACCCACACTCGCACTTACTGCAATGACCCGCTCCAGTCCCATTTCCCCCTAACACATTCATTCCCACTCAACCGAGCCAGCTGCCTCTAAATCACTCCAAAGAAACAACCTAGCTTCCTTGACGGTACGGATAACAAACTCCCATTCTTAGGCATATATTCTATAATGTCACAGTTTCCTGATATGTTTGTCTGCTGGCTAACTTGCTACATGTATACAGTCAGGGCCAAGCTAATCTGACATCTGTTGTGTAGATAGCAGGTTAGCAAGTCTAAGTCCTTATAAAATGGCCCATTCAGAATATTTCTACATGTAAAGAAGAAGAGTAGAGGGAGAGCTAGTCCTCCCTTCTCATGGTTATAGAAGCGGGCCTAGACCCAATGGCAATAAGCCAATAATCACCTATTACACAGCTCTGTTGGATCAAACTCTGCATAGGTGAGCTCTTAATTCAGCAAATTCAAGTTTTATTGCAAACCCTGAGAGGGAAGCAATTGCTTTGCATGCAAACCAGAGGGGCTAATATACTGCATTCTACAAATTGTTCAGGACCACAGTTAATTACAGACATTGACACTGTATATTTACAGAGTATAAGAATATGACCTGGTTCCCATGAAATCAACTCAATTCATAACAAATGTCTGTTGCCACAAACAAAATAATTTTTAAATTAAGCACTTTATCTTCCTATAGTTTAAGTAAACGTGTTTACTCACAGTAGGCATAAAACGCAATTGGAAATAATTGTACACAAACATAAATGAGAAATATGCCATTTCACATTGTTTTGTGCGAAAACAGCGAAAAGCACCCACATGACCACTTTAGAGAGGCAGGCTAGCCACCCCGTCCCACACATGGCTCTCATTCTCAGAGCTCTGCTTCCAAGGGACTCACAAGTATGTTGGTAATAGTTACTTTCCTCTTTAAATGGTTTCCATTTTGTGTCCCAGGGTATTTGTTTTTGTATTTCTTTTTTTCAGTTTTAAATGTTAATTTTCATTCTAAAACTAGTACACAGTGTACAGAACATAGGGCAGAGGGTATTGAACCCAGCACATGCATTCTCTCGAACACTCTTCACACACACACACACACACACACACTCACACACACACACACACACACACACACACACACACATCTCTCTCTCTCTCATACAATATACACACAGATATACATATTCATACACACACATGCAGTGGCCTTTAGCACACATTCAAAACTGTAGCATTGTGCTACTGTCACTCCAAGAAGGTAACTATCACATCTTACTGACCTTCAGGTACCTATCTTCAGCAACACTGCAGGCAGGGGAAACACCTTCACCTGATCATCAATCATGAAAACAGACATATTTCTGTCACTTTTAAAACTAATAAAAAGGTAAACATTTTTCATTGCATCTCTGCTGAGCAACCATACCAAAAAGCAACCACTTGCATGCTCTATCATATTCCCTCCACAAAAAAACTCACAAGATTTCAACATCACGCAATTACCACCAGCTTTCATCTTACCAAACAATGCTACAACATTTCACCATATCAGACCATATCATGCTGTGGGCCATCCCCATACTCAGCAAAAGCAACAGCCTTAACTTTGCACATGACAACGCCATCCCAACACCAGCTACTTTTGCTAGACGCCAGCATTACCGGTATTCAGCCCAAGACTTCATCTGCTCTATTGCTGAATGGTTCTGACAATTTTGTTTCAAAGAGGATGTTCATTTTATTTCACTCCGCAAGGTAATGCATTATCAAATTAAACAAAGGATAGCTCATTTTCTATATGTAAAGTGTGCAGTTGGGAACCATAATGGGAATCACAACTTCATTCATTAGATGACTTTTCTAATGAGTATGGTACTTTTCCTTTTCCGTAATAAAACAATGCACATGTAACATAATTCTAATGCAATGAATTAAAGTGAAAAAATTCTCATGTATTTCATAACAACTGTTTGGTATATAAAATGAGCTAGAGTTCTGCATTTTTGGGCTCCAAAAATCATTCTAAGGAAATTACAGAGAAATCACATGAATTCAGGTTGATACTGGCAGATGGGCCCATTCTTTTGGAACATGGTCATACAAAATAAATGATATGTATTCAATGCTTTCAACCGGGAGCAAAGCACTTTGTTTTCTGCTTCATTGAGGTGGAGCATATTTTCTCAAGTCTACTGTATTTTCTTTTTCATGAAGTTCTTAAGAATTTAATAGATATATTGTATTTATTTCTTGTCATAATATTTAAGCCTTGGGCTTCAGGGTGAGATATCCAGCAGAGGCACTTGTTCTTTGTGCAGTAATGTTTCTCACAGTCCTGATACAATCCTGACAGTGCCAGTGCTGACTGTGGCCAGGAGCCGCAAGGGGCGATACATAGTTGGACATAGTTTGATTGGAAGGGTTTCATTTGGCAGGGTATTCCTGGTCTCATTGCACACCCAGTTAACACAAAACATCTCCAGAACATTTGGGAAGATTCTGGCCAGATTCCCGTTTGGTTTTCAGATAACATTTTGATGAGAACATATCCCAATCACTAGTAGAACATTTATTTTCCAATCGGGTTCTTTACAAGTCACAACAAAAAAAAAACATACCGGGCAAATAAAATTTAAGAGCCGTCCAGGAAACTGGTAAAAATATATGTGTTGGAAATGTTTACTCAGACTCTCTGCGAATGTTCTGGGAGCCATAAATCGTTAGATAAGCAACAGCGAACCACCTGATCGATTAAGTGTCAACAATTGAAATAGTTCTCCCAGTTGTGTCGTCTTTTTTAACTAGAAGAAAAATTAACTAGAAGAAACCTGATACCGTCGTGCTCAACAGCTTAATAAGGATAGAATGGTGCATAAAATCCAATGACTATAAATAGATAGAAAAAAATGGTTCACAAACAGAAAATGCATTCTGCAAATAATGCTTATATACTTATTTTTTAATCTGAGAGCAGCAGGGGAACAAAGTTCGCAAACATTTCGGCAAGTGGTCTTCATCAGTGTGTGATGGAGATGATACCAGGGGTACAGCAATAACATACTAAATAACAACACAAGTTAGGCAGGGAGCAGAACTTCTGAATCCCCCTTATGACAGAACTACCAACAAGGTGAGGCTAAAGTATGTGTACAGTGGAGCACCCACTGCTTCCTGAGATACTGAGGATGACCATTCCGATATCCCACTTCTCAGTAGATTGGGAAAGCCACAAAATGCAGTACTGTGCATCTCTGGATCAGACGATGGTCATTCTACAAATATGTGAGCAACCTGACTATGTGCCTGGCACCACCGTGGAACCGTATGGCTGTCCCTCATGTTAACGCACCGCCTGGTTCCCTCACATCTGTATTTGAAGGCAGGGCCTTACTGTTGGTCTGGTCACCTGGCACAGATCCTCTAGAGAGTAGGCACATGCTGCACTCTCTTGTGCACGTCGCAACCTGTACAGATGGACAGAGGCAAGATGCCATCTTGGTCATGAGAGACATTCTACCTAGTGCAAAAGAAAAACTATGTGTATAGTGGAGCACCCACTGCTTCCTGGATGACCAGGATATCCAGAGTCACAACACTGGTTGCTAACAGCCTTTAGCGCATGTCTGCTATTGCCAATGCTGATTATCATACTACAATAAATATGGCCCAGTCAACCACCCACTAGATGCAACATATTTATTTGAAAAAAGGGCAGATAGCAGAATCAAGAAAGATAACGTTACATGCAGTAACTGTGAAAACAAAACAATTAGTATGTACTTATACATTTTTGGGCTTGAATAATGTCCACGGGATTAAATCAAATGTAATTTTCATGAGCTTTGGATGACAACCAGCCCAACATCTTAATGGTTGATCCAGGGATGATTTTTGCAGCTGTCGTAGCTGCGTCGATACGGAAGGAATGGGCTGTGTAGAGGTCTGGCGACAGCCCACAATGCTGGCAGAGAATGTGGAGATGTATAGCAAACCAGGACCTTGTCATCCATTTCCTAGCAGCAGTGATGAACAGAGGCTGGAGAGGTGTTTGCACTGTTCGGTGTTGTAGATAATGTGACATGGAAGAGAGGGGACAAAACTGGGAGATAGTTTGAGCAATAACTGTAGTAGTTGCTTTTGTCATTTTATCAGTTTTTGAATGTTTCAGGGTAACAATGTACATGTGAGTGACTATGGTGATGTCAGATAGGGTAAGATCATGCAAGGGGTTGAAAGATAAGGATTGTGTTGTAAATTCACCACACTGCATGAATCCATAGAACATACTGGTTTCATTAGTGAATCATCATAAAACCCAAAACACCCTTTCCTCAGGGTAGACACCATTTCATGAAACAAGGTGATTGTAACAGGGAGGCTTTCATCATTGCTTTTTGCACTTTCGTTCTTAAGACCATTGAAGAGGAGGTGAACTGATGGATTTCCCAAAATATTGCACACTGAAGGGTCAAAATGCCGAAGATGAAACTGAATTCCTGCTGTCAATACTTTAATGGAACTGGGTTGCAGATTGTGTGATTTATAACAGTGAACAATGAAGGCACAAATAAGTGGCATGTTGACAGGCAGAGTGTTCATGGAAATTGCATTGCAGAAAGAAATGAAATAAGTCCATACTGAGTCATATGCCTTTAATGTAGATTTAGCCAACCCCAAACCCATGTAATGAGAAGCAGTGCTCAAATAAGTTAGAAGAGTTGTGGTTAATTGAGGGCTGTTTGGTAAAAAAAAAAGCTTGAAAAGCTGGGCTTGTCTGACTGGTTGGCAGTGCATCTGGGCACAGAGCTCGAAACTCCTAGTAGCTGAAATGGGACAGTGCATCAGCAGTTTTATTTTGTAAACCAGGAAGCCCTTTATATGAAATGTTCGATAATGGATGTCCACATGAAACGCCGTAGCAATCTGTTGATGAAAGAAACTGAGGAACAACCCTTGTTGATACTATAAGCAGCAGCTTCATTGTCACAGAATACCAAAATCTGCTTTTTGCTTCATTGCTTGCCCCAGAGTATACATGCGATCACAATGGGATTTAATTCAAACAGCACTGTAGGCTTAATTTCTGGAGGGAGTGATGACAGTTCTACTGGCCAAGCTTCCGAAAAACCGCTAATTTTAAAAAAACCCCAAAACCAACAGAAGGAGCAGAGTCAGTGAAAAACTCGAGAGAGGTGGAAGTTTCAACAAAATTGTAGAAAAACGAGATACCTTTCCTATGATCACACAAGAGTGACCAAAAATATAAATCCGATTGGCACCCTTTATCTAAAATAATAGTGTTATGCAAATTAGTTTTGCAAATTAGAAGCCTAGTTTACCCTGGGTGATGATATGCATTGCAAAATTTAAATGACCCAGAAGGGATAGCATATCACGTTTAGTACCACTGGCAACCTCAGTAAAATGGATCATTTCTTGATGGATGTGCTGTAATTTAGCTTGGGGGAGAGAAGCCTGCAAATTGCTATCCAACATGATGCCAAGGAATTCCAAAAAAGATACGGGACTCAACGTTTTTTCCTCAGAAAAAGGCACACCAAGAAAGGGTCTTTAATGACAGAAATACAGCGATCTGGTGGCAAATTAGGAAAATTGCCCTTGACTGACCTCGGGTGGCTGTTGGCACAAAGGCTGCAAATGTGCAAAAATGTACAATTAGGATGTATACATACACTCTCATTACATGCTTAGACCTGGAAACTCCTTGAGCTTCGTTGCTCAAGAGACCAAAAGGTTTGAATACAGTTTTTGGACACAGGTTAACATAATGAGAAAAGGAACTGCAGACGGAATAAGCTAAGGTTCGATGCCAAATAAAGTGCCAACTAATGAGTCCTAGATCGACTACTGACCAGTCCAATTTTGTATTAAACTGTTGAACATATATAGTGGCTTTAGCTGAGAGTGATTTATGATATTCATAAAACAAAGTTCCCCCATAAGAAAGAGCCAAATCAGAAATGATAGCAAAGTAAGTATGCAATTCTGGATAAACTTCACACATGGTGTCACTATAGACACCAAAAGCAGCATTAAATTTGACCAAAGTCAAATTGTCTCACATGCGTGGGCCACTGTCCTTCAAAATCACAGCCACTTCTCCACAGTCACAAGGCAGTTATCCACAATGTCAGAAGCATTTAACAATGTGGTGGTTGCATCTTTAGCCTCTGGATAGACCATGTTGCCCACATCATTACCTGCTTCTGGCTCTTTTCTTTGTTTTGCTGATGGATTTGATGATTCGATTCTTTATGTCCGATGCCTGTGGGGACAGTAATTTCATGGCTAAAAAGGGTGTCTTGTGGACAGACCAATAATTGATGGAGGGTTTGCTATGGGTCAGGAGCTGTGAGCTGCAGCGATGAACAGATGCCCACCCAGGACCATCATCTGACAGTAGTTGCTGATGGTTGGAAATGGAGGATCTGGTTAGGGTGTCATCACAAAATCCCCCAAGAGACAGTTAACATCTGTCCCAGAAAAAACTCTTCACATGACCAGGACAGAAACAAGCAAAACCAAAGAGAATCTAGCATTGCACATGAGTTGGCAGCAAATTAACAGTGGATGTGAGTGAGCTTGACTGTTCTTTAAATAGACCGCCATATTATTGTATGTGGTGTTGTCACTCTCTGAGTGGTTTAGTCTTGCTGATGCTGATGTAGCCGGTAGCAGACTCAGTTGCTGTCAGCTGATGTAGACTCTAACTTGAGTTTCCTGCCTGAAGTAGCTTCAGTTATTTGCCCTGTCTTTTTTGCATTTGCTATGCAGCTTAGCTAGTAAACTCCAGGGTGAGAGGGCGTGTCTGTAAGCTGGAAGTTGTTTGGAGGATGTCTGTGCCTTTTGGAATTGACAGCAGGCACTGGAACAAAGGAGAAACATGACTATTACTAAAGTTGGGTGTTTCAAATGAGAGACAAGAAGAGCATGACCATAAAAGATGTCCTTATCTCCCGAATCTCTCTCCACCCGTTACGAGGTTCATGAAACCTCACTCTTCCATCTCTACCGTTTTCTGTGGTCTTTGAGTGTCATGTCAACTTGTAATTGAGGCGATCAGTAATCCCTGCAAATCATAGCCAATCTTCCTGTTTTGTTTCCTTTTTTTCCACCATTTATTATTCTCAGATGTGGAGGAGGAAATTTTGTTGGATAGCGGTTGTCATTTTTCCAGTGATAACCAGTTTACATCTAGAATCCTGAATCCTCAGACTAAAAGCCAGGGTCATGTGAAACCATAGAACGTGTTGTTCATGTGTTTGTGATTAACACACAATGTTTCCTCAGTGGTGGAATAAAACACCACGACGTCCCAAATGCATATAAGACTGTTGTGATCAATGATCCCTTAAATTATGCCGGTCTTGCTGTCAGCGACCTGTTTTGGTGGCTATTGACCGTCGTTTCCATCAGTAATTGAAGAGAGCAGTGACCTCGACATCCTCGGGCAATGTTTCTCTTCATGCACTTGAGTTTTTTTCCCATCATTGACAAAAACTTGCTTGTTCATCAGAAATGTATGAATAGCAAATTATACGGCATCGTATGACTCCAGCTTTGAAAGAAGTTTCCTTGGATAGTAGTTTGAGATTTAGATTTTTTCCAGTGATAACAGTTTTTACGGCCTGTATCCTGTCCCCAGACACTGTAGACAAGGCTGATTGGTCACAGATGGGACTGCTGGGTGTAGCCTGGTTTCAGTGCTGAAGCCCCCATTGAGAAGCCATGTATACAGTGCTAGGAGAACATAAATACAGGGTACTATGAATGCATACCATATTGAGTGGAAATTGGTTGATTGATTGGAATGACAGGTAGCCCATACCATCCAAACAACTTACAGGCTGGCAGATTAACCTCATAGTTATATGCACCTTATATGACATAGAGAGTTTGCAACTTCTCAAGGTTTCCCATTCCCTACATTAACTACATTAAGTTCTTCTGTACCCTATGATTTCATGCAAACAATATTAGAATTCATGTACAATTTCACACAGCCACAAAACGAAGCCCCAAAAGTTGCTTGCTTATCATAGTTTCTTCCTCTCCCTCTTTCCCTTGTGATTACATCATTAAAATGATCCTATCCAAAAACAATTGCTTCTTCCCATTTGTCAGTATCCAGTTTCCATTGTCCATGTACTAATGTTATCTATTAGGAGCTGATAAGAATAACTGATCCCAGGTCAGCACTCTGGGACACTTTCCCCATCCGTACACTCAATGGGTGTGGTGGACCAACACAAGAAGGATGGCTTGCTACAACAGTGAAACAGAACTCACTCTGAAGACTATTTATGCACCAAATGATGACTTTAACATGCAGTGTTGACAAATCTGACTGGTGATGAATATAGTTTACAGTGGCAGAAGTTATAAAAAGTTGATCAAGTTATGATAACTTAAATAGTGACTTTATAGGTTGTCACCAAAAAGGTGGAAACTTTAATATGAAGTCACTTACTATGGTGTTATACCACCAACTGTCACCAGAACAGCTGTGTGCATCATGCCATAGAAACTAGCAGCACCTCGAATTCAGCAGCAAGGGCGCAGCAGCATTCTTTCAGAAAGTCAATCATCTCACGCCTTACTGATGAAAGAGGAAGACGCTGTTTCTGAAGCTCATGTAACTGATGGAGCTCACATCCTTTGACAAACTGACATTGTCCCAGAGCATTGTCAGGAGAGCCCTCCACCGCCTATGCACACCGGTCCTCATGTCCTACTGCATGTGTATTTGACAGCATCCTAACATACTGCATCAAACAAAGAGAACACAAATAGATTTTGTGTTTCTCATTATTATAAAAGGGCAGTGTATGGGGCAGTCCTAGCAGAGGCCTTTGTTTGAGCCAATGGTGGAAAACCCCAACTTCAGAAAAAAAGTACTATTATGTATTTGTTCCATCTATGCACTAAACCAGCTGTTTCCAATTAGCAAAAGTCTTAAGCCAGGTAGATGAGCTAGATACTGAAATCCCCTGTTTATATGCAAGGGTAGAAAAAGCATCGTAATACTTCTACCTTCTGAAGCCAGAGTTTCCTACCTCTGGTTTTAACACTAGTATACAGCATAAATACAGAGAATGTATGCTTTGTACATGTGGCTTACATGACTCTGTTTTTCATTGAAAAGGTTTTGTTTAGATTGACCTTTCTTGAGTGACCATCAATTGTGAATGTTACTGAGGTAATGACTGAAAGTCTAAAATTAGCCTAGCAGCTGTGCGTAGGTAGAGGCTTTGAGATGTGTGTAGGCCGCTGCAGTGCAGTGCATAAGGACAACCGCAATGGGAAATACAGTACCCTGAAGGCAGACCTCTGTGATAAAGGGCTGTGTGGGAACAGTAGTACTTTGTGATTTATGAGGACTGATGACGGTGGTACTGGGTTTTGACACAAAGTATAAAGATTGAACAGATAGCATAGCTCTGTATTCTTAACACTGAGAGTTCTGCCACTCTACCATTCCTACCTGATACAACTTCTGAAAATTCATTAAAGTGGCATGGCCAAGAATGGTACCGTGATAATGGATGTCCTGTTTTGTAGCATCGCACCACATCAGCGGATGAAAAGCAGAGGTGATGGAGGAGCACAGGAACTGAGTATCGAGTGAGTGTGAAGTTTCTGAGGCTTCATGCCAATGGCAGTAGATTCTGCCTTTACACACATGTCCTCCTTCCTCACTGTGCTACTTTTCGGGGGAGAGAGGAAAAGATACCATCACTCACAACAACAATCAGATATTTTAACTTTATTGTGCAAATTCTCCATGGAGACACAAACACAGTGAACTTCCTCCCCAATCCACAGTGATGAACAACATCTGTAGTTAAGGAGACCAGAGCCAGGCCAGATGTGCAGATGGGGGGTAGAGGGGGTGTGTTTGGAGGTGGGGGTTTGTTTCTTTCTCTGGTGAGGTTGCAAAAAAGGCATTAAGAGGACAGTAATTATGGACACATGAGATCGGTTATGTTTAAATTTATGACATGATAATGACTATTAGTCTAAGGAAGTCTTGGCTGGGAGTCCATTCCCTACCGTCAATAGAAATACTGTTACAATTATATTTGTCGTAAAGGTAAACGAGATCTGAAGCACTGCACATGGTCAGGTTTGATTTATGATCCAATGCCTATCCCAATTTTGCTACACAATGAAATTATTTATAAAAATAGAATTCATCTTATATATATTGACATGTTGGATATGACGTTTTTGTATCGAGTCCAAATTCTGGGAGGCAGTAAAATGACCCTTGGTGACCCCACCCGGGATCAATCTGAGCTCTCAAATATCAATCCCATAATGCAACACTCACCACTCAATTTTCACTTTTCACTTGAAAGGCATCAAACAGTTGTAAAAAAGTCTTCCACATTGCATCATTTAATGTTTTATTGCCTATTTCTGTCATCCTTGTTGCTTTTCCAGTTAGAACATACATAAAATACAGACCATTTCAAATTAAAACCTCTGAGTATCAACCCTCCTCATTTTCATCTTTTTCATGAGAAAAGCGATGCCTTTTTCCTGTTGGCTTCCCTTCCTTGCCTGTCTGCCAATCATTTTCTACTTTCTCTGGTCTGTCTCATTGTCCATCACCTATTTTTCTTTTCTGTATCCATCCATCATTTGGAGCTCTGTTCTGTCTCTCTCTCTTTATCCCTTACTGTTCTGTTCAGTTTCTGTCTGTCACTTTTTGTTCTGCTTTATCTCTCTATCCATCATTTAATGCCTTGTTCTGTCTTTCAATCAATCCGTTTTAGCCCTGCTCTGTTTCTCTGTCACTTAGTGTTCTGTTCTACCACCTCTTCCATTACCTCATGTTCTATTATGTCTCCTGAGGAAGAATCACTTGTTGAGATAAAAGATGAACAGATTCCAGATCTGAAAATATTAGCATCAGAAGGTTATTCCAAGGCTAACTGTACAAGAGGGACTCGGGTCTCATCATCTCGGTCCTCCACCACAAACAGAGCTCAGGTGGCAGACTATAGAGTGACAATAAGTGGCATCTGGTAGAATGTATGTTGGAGAAAGAGCACTCTTGTCTTTGCTCTTAGCATGTGAACATAACCTACAGAAAATGATGTCTGATGACTACAGAGCAAAAGTAAGTGGCAACTGGCTGGATGCATGTTGGATGATGAGCATTATAGTTTTTGTTCTTAGCATGCAAACTTTAGCTGCACCCAATAAGAATGCAGTTTTAGCCTCTTCCTGTATAATGATACTATCAATTCCTTTGGTTAGCCTCCTTGATCTTGCTGATTGCACCTCTTGCAGTGCCTGATGATTGGTCAAGACCAGCAGACCAATTGATCTATCAGGATGGGAATTAAGACGATCATTTTTGTTTTAAACCAAGGCAAAAGATTAATATCTGGCAAAAAACAACCAAGTACACCAGTGGTAGCAAATAGCAGCATATGCAAGTTAGGGCCCCCTAATGTTAAATTTGTGATGGGACATAAGTTTGAAAACAGGACGGATGAACAAAACAAAACACAAAGTATGCCCCTTAACCACATTGAATGCAATAGAAAACGATGAACTGGCGCCACGTTTCAAAACTTGCAAAAGCTCAAACTCACGATAGTCAGCTGGTTCATCTTTTATGTGGGTTTGGCCATGAATCCATTCTTCATTTGATCCAGCCAATTTTAATCCAGCCAACGTTAATTTTAAGATGCACAGTGCGGGCCAATGCATGTTGAACTCAATACAGACAGAGAAGAAGAAATCAATCAGAGAAATACAATCGCAGATTTGAATACATTCCCATAACAATGTGAACTTTTTGGAAAACACAGATAATGATAGCCGTAAGAGTTCTGATAAGATTGTAAAATGTATATTCGTACACCTATACCATACATCCTTAATTTCAATGTTTTGTGTATTAATTGTTCAATGTATAACCTTTGATTCTTTAACTACTATGACCTAAAAGATTACATACATTTAACACATACAATGCTAGACACACACACACACATCTAGTCAACACAACCCAAGTTCCTTAACTGTTTAATCACACTGTTCCGATAAAATATGCACAAAGTGTGTAACCACTTCTGTATTTTCCTTGTAAAGCTACTCCCTAAGGTCTCTCTCAAAAAGATATTTATTTTATGTCAATGGACAGGTTAAATAAAGGTTAAATAAAAAATGAGTACACACATGCTCGATCTCTGATATGCATCACACACACCCACACACACAGACACACACACAAGCTCTCTATTTCTGATATTCTTTGCGCATGTAATCTTCTCCCTTCCCCCAGCCTGGTATTCTAAAAGCACTCCCTGTTCTTTTGGGTCAAAATGTGGACACAGAGTTCCTATATGGAGCGTTGTTAGGGAGTACAATGAAACATAGTGAGGAATAAAAGGCTCTACAACATTTAATGCTTGATACCGATTGGTGTAGCCAATCCCCCACCACCCCCCCCACCCCAACTCAGACACTCCCGTTCCCACACCACTCAGACACTTAGTGTGCTGGGTTCTGTCTGTCAGACATTGTGCAATCATGCAGACCCCAAACCTCGTCAGAGCCAGGAAACTCTCAGAACAGGAGAGAGAGTGAGAGAGACAGCAATAAAATGCCACATCACTCCCATCTGAATGCTGACAGATAAGACTGCTTTGAGGGTTTGGACGATTACAGCGCTGAGATCCTGGAATTAAACGTGTCAGGGAATGGAGTTCAATGCATAGCATGTGATTTACCATCGCAATATGGCATTCTCTCTCTCTCTCTCTCTCTCTCTCTCTCTCACACACACACACACACTCACACACATCTGTAAGCAATGTCTGAAACAGACGGCGTTGCTAGACTGCATTCACACACAAACACACACCACACACACATCTGTGAGGCCTGTGTGAAAAAGCACTACATAGCTAGACCGTATTCACACGCACGCATCTGTGAACAATGTCTGAACCAGACTGTATCGCTAGACTGCACTCACTCACGCATCTGTAAACAATGTGTTAAGCAGACTACGCCACAACACTAAACAGACCATGTAAACAGATCATGTGAATCTGGTTTCTTTACACTCCGCACACCGTTAACATGGAGTTCAGCTCCATGCGAGTGTTTCAGGTGGGTCACACTACAGGTGCGTTTATGTTATTGAAACATGATATTCTTCTGGTTTGTGTAAGCATATACATTAACAGGTGCATGAGGGTATGTGGTCTTGCGTGTGTGTATGTGTGTGTATTTGTATTGTATTGTATTGTGTCCTTGTTTGTATGTATCTGCATGTTTGTGTGTATATGTGATGTGTGACATCATGTTGTATGGACCCCATACACCTGCCGATACACCTGATCCCAGAGGTATTTCATAATCTCTGCCTCCACACTGTTCTTTGGCGTTACCTAAGAGACCCGGATCCTGTGTGGCCAATGGGCTGCAGGAATAGATACAGCATATCAGAGTAACAGCTCATCCAGCACAGAGGTGACACTGGAATGGCTGGCAATGATCCACATGCCTGAAGCCCATTGGCCATATCACACTCTTTATGGCCAATTACAGCCTGGCATTTTCATTGAGCAGGATGTTTTCTCTTACTGCCAGAAAAATCTTGGTCAATGAAAACACTAGAAAACCCTGAGAATTTATAGCTGAAGACAGAAACTGGTGGTGCTATGACTGCATCAGACTGCATCAGAGGCGCCATTCACCTGGAGGACAACGTTTCCCTGAGGAGAGTAGAAAGACGAGAGCGGTGAAGGGCCCTCACCACAAGGACAGACACAACTCAGGTCCAACTCAGGTGAGGAGTTTTTTACTAAAGGTATGCACAATCACATACAGCGGCAATCACGCAATGACTGCAATGTCCCCAGTAATGTGGGAGCCGTGAAGCCATCATAAAAAACGATGGTCATAAGCAAGTAAATATGTGTCTATATCTACATATACGTATGAGTCTGAGTGTGGTGTACGGTCCATTTGAGAATCTAAATAGGTGTGTGTTCCCATACACTGCACATATAACCATCTTTCATCACACATACGTCTCCTTTTCTCTGCTGACCTGAGCTCTGACCTCAGTGACATCACTGTGAGGTGTGCCTTCACCAGGGGCCTGTTGCATCAGCTAAATATATGTCCGGTGTGATTCTACATCCTACACAGAGTCCAGTAGTAATACATAACATTAACACCTGGACCCATGCCCACTTTTGTTAGACCCTTGGCAGAACTCTTATGCAACACAGTGAGACAGACAGGTACTTAGCTAAGGCCGTTCCCCATGGTAACACAAACTGAAATATGCACCCGCTGGTGCGGATATCAGTTCCGGAACTGCAACATGCACGACTGTAACAGATCGACTCCAGAAGCAGCAATCTGCTTGTTATTTCCTTTGATGCTGGCCCTAACCAGACACAAGACTTCAGCTGAGGGACAATTGATTTATCTGATTAGCTGTTTACAGTGGTGCATGTTGCAAATGATCAGGGAATAACATCAGAGTGCCACTGAGTGCACGCAGATATTTGACTTGGCATGTTCGTGATAGGCTAAACCCTACAGACCATTTCAGAGTCATATTTGTTGGCTTGAAGACATGCACCATTTTTCAGACATGTTTTACCCTTGGATTCCACAGGATGTCATGCATGGCTATCTTTTTAATTCTGGATGTGTTCATGACACATAAGTTAGTGCAGTGTTCACAGGTCAGTTTGATGCATGGAGGGATATTCCTATTTCACATCTGAGATGGAATGGAAATGTATGAAACAAATAAATTACAGGCATGTTTACAGCAAGTGCATGCTGGGTATCCCTTTAAAACATTCCCATTTTAGAAATATGGAAGACTAAGCAATTTCTTTGTTTTTGGATCTTTTTGTCCAGCGTGTACCCAGCTGAAGCCTTGCATGGTCAGTGCTCCACAGATGGTGTTCGTGACCTGCAGATGTGGTTTGTGCGAAAGCATTTCAAAACATTTGCACACAAACCTGTTCCAGAACAAAGGGATTTATTCATGAACCCACCATATTTTACCATCCATATCCGATTGGTCGATACATTCACATTCTGTATTCAACAACAAGCAATATCATTTAGATACTTTTTATAAAAAAATATGAACCACAAAGTTCACTGACAGTCATTTGCAATTACTAGAAAGTAATTGGCAGTCACATTGCCCAGCAACTGTTGTCATGTTTTTATGTACACAAATGAGCATTACGCGCAGCAGACAGAGCTATGAGTAAGCGGGTTTTCAGCTGACAGATTGTATCGCAGACCGCCAAAGTCTGAGTAAGCGTTTAGGACCAGCTCTCTCTACGCCCAGCTGGTGTGGCCAGTCCAGGTGCGTGGCATGTGTAGGGGTGTGCGGAACATTTTCTGCTCTCTGCCAATGTGGCTGATGATCCCAGACTACACATGTGCCCAGTACAAACTCCACAGTGCCTACCCCTGCCCTTCCCATCATGCAGCATCTACATCCCATTCCCTCACCAGACCACACCTGTGTCCAGTCCATCTAGGCCCACTCTCTCAGTATTACTTACTCTCCCTCTGTGTGTGTGCATACACATCCCATCTTACCCCTTCTGGTTTTCTGCATACATGATGAGGCCATTGAAAATATAAAGGTCCAAAC
The DNA here is from genome assembly GCA_022829145.1 of Albula goreensis. Lineage (NCBI taxonomy): Eukaryota > Metazoa > Chordata > Actinopteri > Albuliformes > Albulidae > Albula > Albula goreensis. The sequence goes on from CM040755.1 coordinate 28,417,240, forward strand.
ATATAAAATATGAAGGTCTAGTAATTGAAAATATAAAGGTCCAACCATAAACATCTTTTCTGACTCTGGATGACAATTTTTACTGTCTTTACTTTTACTACTTACTTTTACGAAATACTGATACTCTAGTTCAAGTTCTTTTGCACAATGTTACACAACTAGTCTCCCCCCACCCCCCAATATTTAACATCACTCAGCAGTTACCTCATTACTACCTTCTCACAGCTTACACACCCTCATTCCTTAATACTCACTATATACCCTTAACCCGGTTATACCCACTATATACCCTCATCCCTTTATAGCCACTATATACCCTCATCCTTTCATATCGACTATATACCCTCATCCTTTTATACCCACTATATACCCTCATCCCTTTATACCCACTATATACCCTCATCCCTTTATACCCACTATATATCCTCATCCCTTTATATCCACTATATACCCTCATCCTTTTATACCGACTATATACCCTCATCCCTTTATACCCACACTATACATATCCTCATCCTTTTATACCCACTATATACCCTCATCCATTTATACCGACTATATATCCTCATCCCTTTATACCCACTATATACCCTCATCCTTTTATACCGACTATATACCCTCATCCCTGTATACTCACTATATACCCTCATCCCTTTATACCCACTATATACCCTCATCCTTTTATACCGACTATATACCCTCATCCCTTATACTCACTATATATCCTCATCCCTTTATACCCACTATATACCCTCATCCCTTTATACTCACTATATATCCTCATCCCTTTATACCTACTATATATCCTCATCCCTTTATACCCACTATATACCCTCATCCTTTTATACCCACTATATACCCTCATCCCTGTATACTCACTATATACCCTCATCCCTTTATACCCACTATATACCCTCATCCCTTTATACCCACTATATACCCTCATCCTTTTATACCGACTATATACCCTCATCCCTGTATACCCACTATATACCCTCATCCCTTTATACCCACTATATACCCTCATCCTTTTATACCGACTATATACCCTCATCCCTGTATACTCACTATATACCCTCATCCCTTTATACCCACTATATACCCTCATCCCTTTATACCCACTATATACCCTCATCCCTTTATACCCACTATATACCCTCATCCCTTTATACCCACTATATACCCTCATCCTTTTATACCCACTATATACCCTCATCCCTTTATACCCACTATATACATCCCTTTATACCCACTATATATCCTCATCCCTTTATACCACTATATATCCTCATCCCTTTATACCTACTATATATCCTCATCCCTTTATACCCACTATATACCTCATCCTTTATACCCACTATATACCCTCATCCCTTTATACCCATCCCCTTTATACCCACTATATACCCTCATCCCTTTATACCCACTATATACCCTCATCCCTTTATACCCACTATATATCCTCATCCCTTTATACTCACTATATACCCTCATCCCTTTATACCCACTATATATCCTCATCCCTTTATACTCACTATATATCCTCATCCCTTTATACCCACTATATACCCTCATCCTTTTATACCGACTATATACCCTCATCCCTTTATACTCACTATATATCCTCATCCCTTTATACCCACTATATATCCTCATCCCTTTATACCCACTATATATCCTCATCCCTTTATACTCACTATATATCCTCATCCCTTTATACCTACTATATATCCTCATCCCTTTATACCCACTATATACCCTCATCCTTTTATACCCACTATATACCCTCATCCCTGTATACTCACTATATACCCTCATCCCTTTATACCCACTATATACCCTCATCCCTTTATACCCACTATATATCCTCATCCCTTTATACCCACTATATACCCTCATCCCTTTATACCCACTATATACCCTCATCCCTTTATACCCACTATATATCCTCATCCCTTTATACTCACTATATATCCTCATCCCTTTATACCCACTATATACCCTCATCCCTTTATACCCACTATATACCCTCATCCCTTTATACTCACTATATATCCTCATCCATTTATATCCACTATGTACCCTCATCCTTTTATACCGACTATATACCCTCATCCATTTATACCGACTATATATCCTCATCCCTTTATACCCACTATATATCCTCATCCCTTTATACTCACTATATACCCTCATCCTCTTTAGCATTTACCCCCAGCAGGTCAGGATTCCAGCAGTAGAGAAAAACACTTCATTCCTGAGAGGCACACACTCACACCCTTTGAGTTTACTCATACTAATCTCTATGAAAACAAACCAAAGTTGAGCAATCATGGCTAATAACAAAACAATTTATAAATCTTTTAAGGGTCAGAATTCTACAAAACATTATTTCTCCTGATTTTTTGAAGCAGCAGTACAAAATCAGGTCAGCTTGACAGGGATTTACTCAAGAACTCCCGTCTCCAAGTGGAGTTGTGTCTTCAGTGAGCTGGAATGTGAGACGTTCCTGTCTTTATTAGGCAATGGGACTGAGACGTCTTCCAAGTCCCTCTCTGTTGTTTACTAAGTTCAGGTCCACTGGAAGACTCATGAATGGGTGCAGTGTGAATGTTTGTAATCTGTGAATGCATGTATGTTCGCCATTTGTTTACTGTTTGTATTACGAGTGTACACTTGACTGTTCTAGGCATGTTTATTTGATTTGTGTATATATAAGGTCCCTATTTGTAGTGCACATGTTTTTAATGGGTGTATTGTGAGTATAAGTTGTTTATATGTGCACATTTTCATGGGTGTTCTGTGTTTGTATGCAGTTTATGTGTGGAGTGTACTATATGTATTTCATGCATCGAATATACATATACACACACACGTATATATGTATGTTGACAGTCCAACTGATTGTTGTGTGCTTGTATGTGATGCACTTGTCAGTAGTGCATGTGTACTGTGCTTTATCAGGGTCCATTTCAGCCGCTTGGTGTCACCTCTCTCCTCTTCTTGCTGAAACAGCCGTTAAATCACCTACTGTCTGGATTTGCTGGCCCCGGTTCAATGCAAATCCGAGTCATTCAAAGTTCACTTTTGGGTTGGGTGGGGGGCGGGTGACAGGCCTCCTGGCATGGGCCTCTCTCTCAAATCACACACTGGGCAGGCTGATTCTGTCAGCCCCAACATATCTCCGAAAACAGGAAAGTGTGTGGGCTCGAGAGACCATACGCAAACTAGAAGACAGACTAGCATAATTTATCCAGATTTAGCATCGGAATAGGATATGCATCAGAAGTAACAGGTTAGAGGCACATTGACAAGAGGTAACACTATAATCCACAAAATACCCTCATCCACACAACCTAAACATCCACAAATTCAATACCAATAATCCACCCACTAACACACCCGAATCCACACCACAAAAACCATACAATCACCCACAAAAGCCACACACACCCTTATCTACAAAACCAATGCATACCCTCATCCTCAAAACCAAAACATCATCATCTGCAACAGTAATACAAACCCTTACCCACAAAACCAATATGCTCTCATTCTACAAAACCAATTCACAACCTCATCTACGGCATCAATACATACCCTCAACCACAAAACCTACATAAACCCTCATCCACAACACCAAAACAGCCCCCCAACACACACACATACAAACACACAAACACAGCAACAGAAGCACACACAAACATGCACACACAGCACCAGCAGCACACACACACACACACACACAGCACCAGCAGCGCACACACACACACACACACACACACACACACGGCACCAGCAGCGCACACACACACACACAGCACCAGCAGCACATACACACACACACATGCACTCACACACACATAGCACCAGCAGCACACACACACACACACAGCACCAGCAGCACACACACTGTGCCTGAGTAGAGCGGGCAAAAGTGTGGCCAAGCAATCAGAGCTCCCAGGAGCCGACCCAAACAACTCCACATGCTTTTTAAGTTATTGACGATGGATCCTCATATCTGCGGATTCTGTCCTTGCATGGATATGTCTATTTTGGATGCACTGAGCAGAAAAAAACCCAACAAAACCATTTCAGCAGAGGTGCATTTCTAATGGTGTTCGTGACAGGAAAGGAAGATGCTGTTTGTTGTGTCTGCCGCTGTACTACTGGGGCAGACCTGGAACATTAGGTTAGAAAGGATGAAGTGACTCTGTTTGCTCTGGCTGCTTAGTTTCATTTAAGAGACAAAATGAAAATAAAACAAAAAAAGAAAAGCCAGGCAGAAAAGGCCAAATCCGACTGTGTTCTCATGGCCTGCCAGTGGGAACAGGAGCCTTGTTAAAAGTAAGTTGCTTTAAACTATGTGAATCTGGCAATGCTATATCTCAACGGTACATTAGCATTCACTGTCTGAGAGTCACAAAGTCTGGCAATTTCTTATTGAGAATAGCTGTCAGTGAAGCTGTTGATTGCACACTACCTGCTCCAAGTGTGCACTACCCACTCTGAGAGCAGTGAGGGCAAACCCCTCTGCTTAGAGTATGCACTTCACTTCAAGGAGTGAATGTCATGCTCAGCAGAGTTTACACTAAACCACTAACAGACTACATTAAATCAATCTGAAAAACATACACGCTTACACACACACACACTTATAAACACACAAATTCACTGTTGTGAAAACATTTTCTCTACCACTGATTAGGTAGTCCATGTCAGCATACACAGATATGACTCAATATTCAAACTAGCCTTGTCGAAAAATGGGCTGAATTAATAAATAGAGACAAACAAACCATTTTCTACGAACAGCAAATAAGAATGGCCTGCGTTCACTTTGATCCTAATGAGGTCATGAGCCTGTCTTTGATCTAAGAGAACAGAACACAGAGAAACAGGAAGTATTCTAGCCATGACCAACACAGAGAGAGAGAGAGAAAGACATTAAGAAAGACAAAAAAGAAAGAAAAAGAGTAATATTGGAAGTAACACTGATGTCTCCCATAGGACACTAACAGTAATGCGGCCCTGTTCTTTGCAACAAAAAAAAAAAAAACCATGTCACTGAACAAACTCAGAGCCTCATCCTCTGACCTCTGACTGACCCAGTCGTCAAACATTGAAAAGACATGGGAAATTCAGCCTTTCTCTCCACTGTAGTTCAAATGCTTTTTTGAATGAACCTTTCATCATATTCAAGGCGCCTCTGCGTGCCATCTTCCTATTACGCTATCTCCAAATGTAGCATGGATGTGTTTCTGGTGACATCATGGTGGTGTCATACACTTGCACGGAGAGGGCATGATTTGTAGAAGATGCGTAACAATAACGGCAAGTGTTTTCATTTATTTCACTTCATTATCAAGCATGTCAATCACCTGAATCCCATGTGCTCCCAATGTTTTCTCTTAATTCTCTGATGTAAATACACAGCACATGATGTGCAGTCAGATTTTAAGAGAGATTTCTCTTTGCGTTATTGTTGGAACCAAGTTGCTGAGGTGTGAAAGTGTCTCATTTCCTCCAACTGTGGCATGGAGCAGTTTCATAGCTTTTCATGCTACAAAAAATGTCTTGTACACTGCACTTCTCATTGACTCCATGACAGTTTTTTCCCCCATTGTGCAACAGCAGTATCCAATCATCCAAACCCCTGAAAGGAGAACTATGATGATAATTAAAACTTGATGTATTTTTGTCATTTGTAAGATTTCACATGTGTGATCTTACATATGTGCATTGTAAGCCATAACTTGTAAGATTAGAACTGTCTGACACTTTGAACCGCTACTTACAGCCAAAAAGCCAAGTTTTTATGATGTCCTGCATGCAAAGTTTTGTGCATTTTGCTTGTAGTCAAGTGTACAAATAAAATACTGTGAACAGTGCATGGATTTCTGTGTCCAACTTTATGAAGATTGTATGTTTAATTTTAAGATAGTTCCATGCTTCACTTCCATGCACAAGAGTTAATTTAAATCTAGTAGACTGTCAAATGTTTCAAGCCATATTCTTGGAGGAAGTTTGATTTTGTTTTTGTATGTAAATGCACTTGCTGTTTTTAGTGATGGATTATTTTTCCCTGTTATTGTCTCTTGTGTTGCACACCTCAGTGTGTAAAAGTGTGTGCTGTAGGATTATGAAGGTATTGCTATCTGCAGTTCCCTGGGGGGCCAGGCAGAATAGAACAGGGTAATAGCCCCCCACACAGAGCCATGAGTCTGACTCATCACTTCCTGTCTGCTCCTCCATCCAGGGCACAGCCAGCTGTTACGCATCACTTCCTGTGTGTCCCTCCTGACTGTCAGCCAGGCTGTATCAAAGACATCCGATCGGAGCAGCTGTGTGAGGTCACGCCACAACCCCCCCCCCCCCCCACTCCCCATCCACTGGTGCAGGGCAGGAGGGGTTCTAAAACACAGACACGACTCAAGGTTTCAAGTGCTTTCATTTCCTCTGGAAGGAAACATACATCAGGGGGAAAAGCTAAGCTAAAGTGAGTGTGAGTGTATTAGTGTGTGTGTTTGCGAGTGTGGCTAGTGTGGATGTTTATGTGATGAAGTAAGTGTATATAAAAGTTTTGAGAAAATGTGTTTGTGCAAGTGACAGAATGAGTGTCATTATTTGTGTGAGAGGATTTTTTGTGTGCATGTATGTGCAACAGAGAATGAGTATGTGAAGTCTACCAGCTTTTTTGAATATGTTTCACTGAGCAAATGGGATACATTATTTTGTCTGTGTCTACATATGAGTGCAACTGAGATTTTATGAGTGTATGGGTTTATTTGTGATAGTTAGCCAATGCACAAGGGGAAAACAAAATAATAGACACCAAATGATGAATTACTTATATTTTGAAGTATCTAAATCAGACATCTCTACACCTGTGTTTCATGTCAAGTTCATATTAATGTCAATGCAAAGGGTAAATATTTGGAATTTCTGCACAATTTTACAAGCAGTTTGGAATTCGCTCCAGTTGTGATGTCACAAGTGGACTGCATTTGCATACAACTTTCTCTATTGACATGACTGTGTCAGCTCTCTTTTGCATATAAGCCTTTTTTTTCCTCATTTGCACTGTTAGAGTTAACATTATTTATTACCTAAAACTGAACATACAATTTTCTAGCTGTCTTATGAGATGAAGAATTTGCTGTGAATTCCTTTTCTGCTTTATTGGAGAGTTCACAACAGGTAGAGTGGTACATAAGCCCAAATACTCTGTCATGTCGAGCAGAATGACATGTTTGTCCCAACTAAGGACAAGCTTCCTTCTCCTTTTAGATTCACAATTGTTGTTTCTGGTGTTGATGGTCAATCATTACTGAAATCAAAACCAAAAAATTGTTTTCCAAAATTAAAAAAAGGAAATATAAGGGATCATATTTGCATCTGTTTATGGCTCATTATTTGTACATATCTGAATATGGTGTTCAGGTTCAAGCACATTGCTAGAGCACCAGTTTACATTTTGAGGGGCTGGGCAATCACCAGCACAGGCAGCCAGTTAGGGTTTTGGTTCATTAATATGAATATACAAATGTTTCACACCCTATCAAGCCACCTCTTCATTTTAAGGGGAAAACTAATGGAGGGAAATAAATAATTAAAAATATATATGTTTTGATATGTTTTTCATTTAAACAGACTTTCAAATACTTCAATTGTGTAAGTGCTCAGGAATTATTTTACACTGAAACTAAAACAACCATATCTAGACTTTAACGGGATAATTGCTTAAGAACACAAAACACATGTAAAACTGTGCATCATGAGCTGCACAATGCTGATGGCAGAGCTGCCATTTACACAAAACCTGGACTTCTACGCAGTGCAAGAATGTAGAATGGTGTTTTACTCTGTCCCTTATATCTGTTTTGGAAAACATTGTTGTGGATCTATTTTGGAATGAGCAGGCATCTTTTGGGAGTCATTGATTATTAATTATTAATCTTCATGATATACTGCATGATAGTTGAAGCCAAAGAATATGATGATGCAGGTGCACCCTATGATTCAAATATTGTTCCTTCAAAATGTTCCCCAAAGTGATAACACCCCCATGCACACTACTAGACAGATAAAATGGTTGTTTCATGAATACCAGGACAAAGTCAAACACTTTCCATCGCTTAACCAAACACCAGTTCTAAACATCTTTAAACCTTTCTTGAAACTTCTGCAACATCTTCATCTTTCAAAGAACTGGAGGTTCTCTCTTTTGTAAGTACAGTCCTATATACCACTAAATGCAATAAAAAAAAATTATAACAGAATTTCCAAATGACAAAAGCTGTTCAAAGGCATAAGGTGACCCAAGTCCTTGTTAGTTAATACATATTCATACATTGTTTGGTCATTTTCTAAAGAGAAACAGTCATATTGGTGTTTTTACTATGTCAGACTACACTTGTGATAGAAAATCACCATGATTACCTTCCTGCTTTGTCCCATGAATTGGAGCTCTAATGTTGGATTCCCTGTGTAGAGCTCTCTGTGGATATGCAGCTATGCCATACTGCCCCCTTCAGGATGAACCAGAGCACATACATTGGTCTGCTCAAAAAGGGCTTGAACATGGAAGTTCCAAAGCAGTTTTGACTTTCATCTAGTCAATCAAAATCCACTCACATTTTGCCAATAGCAACACATAAATTTGACATGTCAAAATTAAAAGATGAATAAAATGAAAAGAGATAAAAAGATAAAAAGAGATATAACTGGGGTGACAGACTGGGAAATGAAGACCTTCATTTCTTTATATATAAAAATTAACCACACTTTACACAGATTCCTAAGAAAGAACCACTGCAGAAATTAAAACAAATAAATACATGAAAAAGTAGGTAAAGGCAACCCCACCTCCCAAAAAAACCCTTCAGCAAAAATGATCTGTTAACAACAGAACAATAGGTACCCCATAAAAACCACACAACAGGCCCACACAACCACAGAGAGCCAAAACACGATGTTAAGGCATCAGCTGAAACCATCTTCATTGCACACACAATTCCCCAAACACGCCATAACTAGCTTAAATGTCAAGGCTGTGAAACAGCTCTGCACACTTGAACTCAATTCCTGAGCGTGCAGACACAAAACCCTACAACATTTGCACAGCATCAATCGACACTGCAGCCCCAAATCAAGATTTCTGTTCATCAGCCAAATGGCTAACCTTGCCAAAAAAAATGTAATCAAACAAAGCTTAAATCGATGTCTGTATATGTTCCCTGGACCAAAAACAAACACCACAAACTTGAAAACATGAGCAAAGATGTTGAATGTGACTTGTAGCAGCATAAACAGTGAGGTCAGTCTAGCATTGAGGATAAATAGGAGTCTTAGTTTCCTACTCTGGACACCCACCACCTGACGTTTGATTAAATTTGGTAAGGTGTTCATTGGTGGTAATGACCTCAAGTATTCATGGGTCATACCATGGGAGACTCACTTTAGCAATGGTAGCTTGAGGGACATCTTTCACTGCTGACCTGGCCTGGCTTTACCTCCAGACTCCAGACTCATGCCAAGTTCTGCATGACACCTAAAGGAGGGAAACACTCATCGGCATCATTAATGACAGAGTCCAGTTAGGCCTTCCAGCTCTTTCCAAACCCACCTCTGAGCAGAGCACCAGTAGCCTTTGTGTCACTCCCATCTAGAGGAAACAAGTCCTCCATACCACCGCCTCTGGCAATTTTACATCAGCCAGCCTGCAGCTTTCCGCCCATGCAAAACAAGCTTGCAATGTGCATACACCTGCCACAACTTTCCCAGGTTTCTCCCTGATCTTGATACCTTTCCCAGCTTTCTCACTTTTGGGTATTTCTCACATTAAACTCCCATTTTTAAATAATGCTGTTAATTTAATTGAAATCAAGTTGAACAGTAGCTGATGAAATCTGGATGTCTGACCTGGTGTTGCTGAGTAATTTCTGTCACACACTACGCACAGTCTGTTCCACACAATCTGGCAATCGAGACATGTTGGAACAGAACCTTTTTCTGGCCTGCCCTGCCTACAGTCTCACTTTCCTGCACTGGTGGTACAAAGGAACTAGCTAGCAGCAATGTGTGACAATGAGTCAGCTAAAGGTAGAAAGAAAGCAAGATATCACTATATGTTTTAGAAAACCCACGCTCACAACTCTGAAAAATAAAAAATCTGAAACAATGCCAAAAAAGAAAAATCAGATCCACTATGATTCATTTTCACGAGGTTAAATTTGTGAAGCAAAATAGAAGCAACCAAACTGTTAATTAGAATCACCCTAGCCTTGTACAACACTTGTGATGAAAGTTGATAAAAAAACACTTCTACGATGCTCGCTTACCACATACTTATGTGGGTAGGAGAGGAAAACCTAGAGAAGTTATGTGGTGGAGAATTAAAATTTCTTAATGTGAAAAGATGAGGAGCTAAAGAAATTTCTGAAGTGTAAGATGACAGAATGACCGTACACTTGAAAGGAAGAGATTGGGAGTATCTAAGAAAAGGAAAGCTTTATCACCCAATGTGTATTCCCCCATTGGTTTTGAATGCTCATTGTTCAGACAGAGTGATACACAGATAGGTAATTGAGTTTTTGTATTTGTATACTGTGAATGTTCTGGACCTCTCACATCAGTGTACCATTCTCCCCATCTGTAGTCTTTCCATAAAAGGAAGACATAGAGCTCCCCCTAGTGGTTCAAACAGTGGCATCTGGAACTAAACCTCATCCGTTCCACATAAAGCTATCTGCATAAAGTTGTCGTGAAAGCAGCATGGCCCCCTACTGCATTGATGGGCACAGTCCGCTAGGAGGCAGTATAAGTTTAGCAGTATCTTAATGGTTTTTAGCAGAGCCCATAAATTTAGCCAGAGATAGTTCCGAGAAACGTACTACTTTTCCATCAACTAAATCGAGTAAAATGTAAATCACAGAAGATAGCCGACTGTTAAAAGTGATGGGAAAACCGGTTCAAAGTTTTGTTATCATATATTAAGTAAAAGGGAAGGCTGTGACAGTTCTTCGGTAAACTGTTTTCAGATTAACTAATATATATGAGTATTACACTGCTTCGGTGATTCATGCAAATTGCAACAAACATTTCCATTTTGCCTGAGAAAAAATTTTCGAGCCAGCCAGGAGTCGAACCTAGAATCTTCTGATCCGTAGTCAGACGCGTTATCCATTGCGCCACTGGCCCGAACTGAAAACTGCTGGGACTGAATAACATTATTCTAGGAGTGCTGACATTCAATTTAACAGCACCTAAATGTTTTACTATTATGTATCACTTCGCTTTACAGATGCAATCGTTCATTACACCGATGCGAACTTAATTCGCATTTGCCGACTGCGCAAATATGGACACGTTTCCGTGTTTGATACAAAAAAGAACCTAGCTAGCCTAGCCCGTCCATGTATGCTAAAAAGTAGCTTGCTAGCCGGTAGTGGGCTATGATTGAAAGTAGCTTGCTTGCCTACCGTATAGCCTTTACGTGTATGATAAAAAGCAGGTAGATTGCTAGTTAACCAACTTGCAGTCAAGAAACTGTTCGAGTTGCATGACAACATGTGTCAATGCAAACCTGAAGGAACTATTTTTGTCGGCGGAGCCGAATAAACGACAAAAACCATAATTTGTTATCTCAAGTTATCGTTACTTGATAAACAGCCTTGTTTGTAGAACTGTTGTATAAAAGAAACAGCACACACGAGGTCGTGCAGTTACACTGAATAAAAGCGCGATTGTGATGCAGACGATATGTCGAGCAACGGCCCCAGCAATCTTGGTAGTGAATAGCCAATCACGATTCGATCCACTACCAAGAATTACCAAGAATTGGCCAATAACAGTGCCTGCCTTCTACCAAGAATTGCTGTTGACGTCACCAGCTACCAAGAATGGGCCAACGTTAACGTCGTTCTCGGCATTCTGAGCGGTGTTTTTAAACCAGCGCATCTTCAGGTGATTTATTTTTTACCTCAGACATCGACAAAAGACTTTTACTTCGATTACCTGGACGACTCGTCGTATTTCTTTCTCCAGAAGAATTTGTGCTCAACTTCATTGGTAAGTTTGTTTTCATTTCAGCTTTTAAAACGTTAACGTTTCTAATAACAAGGTGATTTTATATTGTACGATCATTAATGACTAAAGAGATTTATCTTGGTCAGTGAGGTGATGAGAAGCTAAAATAGTGAGTTTTATTGACTGGGGGGTTTTCCAGATTTATTTTTCGACGGTTATCCATGTCGAAAGCAAACCTTGGTCCTAACAAAGTCCTTGCTCCTAAAAATTTTCACTAACTATCATATGATTGTCGATCTTTGCTGTACTATATTGAATGGCAAATTATACATTTTTGATAATTGGGTAAGGTATTGTCAACTAACATTGATGACTATAGTAGTGAAGACGTTTTATTAACGTTTTCTGTGCAATTTTTAATCTGTCGTTTTTGTTGGATTTAAGTATTGTGTGAATTAAGTATCCATCCAACCATAGAGGGTTAACATTGTGTTATTGTTCGAGTCTATTGAGTGGGCATTTAATTTTAAACAAAAACATGTAAACAATCTGTATCAATAGGCGAATTGTTTTTTCATTGGAGCCAAGCGACATGGATGACAGTGAGCTCGTAGCGGCAGCAGAGCATGCAGAGGCCCAAGCAACACGTAAGATATTTTAAATGATTTCTTTTTATTTAAATGATTTATTTTTGTATAGTCTGTTTAGTCTGTTCTGATTTACACAGCTCCACGTCAGGATCAAGAGACCAGGCATCTGCTTCTACATCTTCTGGCCTTGATGTAAGATTTCACTCTCTAAATTACTCTGATTTTAAAGAACAACTCAAATATATTGTGCTTTGCTCTAAGTCCCTAACTTCAATTTCTATACACTGTGTTCGTTTAGGACTCTGTTGGGCCTGACAGTGTTGCAGGGTATGGGGCTGTGCAGGCGTTGGCCGCCTGCCTCTTCAACCTAAAGGACCACAGTCTTGCGCTGACGCAGGAGGAGTCCCGTGCCTCTCCCTACAGTGCCAGTCTTCCTCCTCCCCGGACCACGTCCAGAGGGTCCCTCCAGTCAACCTGCACCTAGGCTGATCCTTCCTGCCAGGCCATCCACTGCCACTGCTGGATCTGCACAGGAGGTCGCAGTCCCGCACAGCCAGGGGACAGGGGTGCCATACACCACTGAGCGCTACAGGAAGAGGAAGTTGGAGAAGGAGAAAGCTGGCATACACTCATGCAGATATGTGAGGAAAAAGTGAAACAGTGACAGCCACTGTACCACTAGCTGAATGGAGAGAGAGCCTGGCAGCCAAAGGCTATGTGAAAAAGAATAAATAAAATTGAACAATTCCAAATGTAATTTATATATATATATTTTTTACAGTTTATTATTTGGTTTAATTGTATTTTAATTTCTCCAATAAAACAATACATTGCTTTAAATACTGTTCTCCAGTGTTGATTTAAATTCCCATTATCACCGACAATAAGTACTATATCAACAGTACACTTAATGTAATAGTGTTTGCAATACTCACTTTCATTCAGTTTAACTTTGGCATCATGTTTTCTTCACTGAGATTAGTTTAGAAAAGGTCTCTAACACATTCTGAGATGATAATGGTTAAGTCGTTCACAGGAATGTGTACTGTTTGTCTTATGGCATTAAAAGTCTTGAGTCATTGATGATCCATTTGCTTCTGAAAAGATAAATTTGTATGGGACAAAGGTGAGTGTGAATAGATTACCATAAAAAAGCAGACCCATAAAGGTCCTTTAAATGGCCATTCTCTGAATGAAGGGGTCCATCATGAATTGGCTGTTTGAAGGTGAGTGACCTATTTGAAGGCCCAGTGTAAAACATTCATTGTATGACTATTCATTCGAATAGCCGACAAAATTACAGCACATTCTTAAGGGCGACGTAATTCTATACGTTCTTGCCACTCAAGACATTCGTCTTTCCATATCAATGCAGCGAAAGATTTTATGTCCAATTTTAATTAATTCAATACCGAAACAAGAACTGCTGCAGGCCTATTCTATGAACGTTAAGTGAAAGGTTGCATTGCACTGAAAAAAGGTGCGATAATTTAAGAAATGTCTCAGGGATTTTCACTGGTAACAATTGAATGGTAAGAAGAATTAATGTAAAATGTAACTTATCCTTATTCGCACAGAAATTGTATGAGCGGATGGCATGGCATTTTGTAATAAGTGCGTATTTTATCATTATAATAATCACGTCAGCCTCTTCTGCGCGATTTAAATTCTAAATATTTAAGCCGAAGACGGGATTCGAAACGAGTCGGAACGTGCATTTTTGGTGCACTTCTTGGTGCTCAACCTCGACATACAGGCGCAGGCCTCCAAAAATGCACGTTCCGACTCGTTTCGAATCCCGTCTTCTGCAATTTCTGTGCGAATAAGGATCAGATCAGAAGATCAGAAAGGGAGGATCTTTTTTTCCTTGGCTAAAGAATTATTTTGTTACATTTCTGCTGTATGTGTTGTGCCTTTTACCTGTTTATGTCAAGCCCATTTGAAATAAATAGGTAAAATGTATTTCACTGCATATCACATTCACTGAAATAACAACAATAATAATTTAAATAAAGAAAACACATATACACATGCATACATACAAACATAGCTACTAGGAGTGTTTTAGAGTTTTGTAAGTTAAAAAATTATTACATACATTTCTTTTACATAGATGTTGCCTTCATTTTAAACAGATTGCTCTTATTTTGTACCTATTAGCAAGCTGATGGTTGTTTCTTGTAATGCATTAGACAAATTAAAATATGTTTCATGATAGTGTGTTTATTGATATTCCAAAACTCTGCTTTTGCCTTTAGGAAGATCCAATTTACTGTTACAGCTCAATGTTTCTGCAAAGAACTATATATCAGGGCTGAGGAATTGGAGTATAGAGTAAACTGGGTAATTGTTGGTCCGAATATGTCAGTTATAATGACAATAAAGCATTTAGAGCAAGAAGTGTGAGAGAAGTGTAACGTTTATGTCTTTGAATATTATTTTGAGTATTTACAATCAAGTATTTACTGAAATTCTATTGGTACCTATGTTGATTGGTTAGGATAGTCACGTGATACCAGACAGTATTCTTCGAGTTCAAGTCTGCTGAAGAAGGCCCCCACATGTTGTAATGGAGTTTAGCCTACGTTAATAAATGTTATATTGATAAAGCATGTTGTCATCCTTAATTCTTGTACATCGAGTACAAATCAAGACATGATGTCAGAATAAAAGATTTAAAGATAAGAGATGGATGTCACTGGAGTTCCTTCACCCCGGATGGATTGGGATGGTAGCAACCTGCCCAAAGCTTGGTACAAGTTTAAGCTACATGTGGAATTGATGTTTTGAAGTCCGTTCAAGACAAAGAGGGAAGACAAAAAATGCGTTTACCTACTCCTTTGGGTCGGAGAAAAAGGCAGAGACATGTACAACACGTGGACACTCGCTGAAGATGAGACTACTTAGTCTACTTAAGGTAGTGAACTCATACTATGATAGGTTTGAAATGTAAGTATTGCCCAAGACAAACATGATATTTGCCAGATACAAGTTTCATGAGAAAGGGCAGGGGCCTAGTGAACCTTATGAACAGTTTGTTAAGAAGCTGAGGCTGTTATTGAAGGACTGTGGTTATGTTAACAGTGAAGAGATGATAAGAGCACGTGTTGTCTTTGGAATTCATTCATTGAGAGTGAGACAGAAACTCCGGAGAGTTGGATCTGAACATGCACAAGTAGATGGTACATGTAATTGGGAGGCAGGCTTCAAGGACCACTGTACTGAAAACCCACTAATTCAGGACAAAGAGAAACGTAGACAATCTCAACACCAAGGCAGAGCGTGATAGAGAGTGCCCAAGAGGATGCGGCTACTGTGGAAATAGAGGGCATGGTGTCAAAGAAACCTGTAAACGGACACCTGTTGGAACGACATACTTTTGCAAAATGGTTCCCTTAGATACAACACTGTAAACGTATAAAATCTGTGGCAAAGGAAACCATTTTGCAAAATAATGTTGTTCCAACAAAGGAAATGGATTGCACGCTGTTAGTGAAGGCAACACAGCCACAGATACAAACATTAATTGATTATTGACTCAGTGATATGGCAAGGTGGCAACGCTGTCATAGAGCAGGCATTTGCAGACATCCAGGTGGGTCCCAACAGAACTAATGTTAGTTTTAAATTGGACCCCGGTTCTTCAGCTAATGCTATTCCTACACGTTCAATAAGCTAGGAATATGGTGTGTGCTACAAGCCACATCTTGTCCCTTGTACAGCTATGGTGCACAACATCTGATAGAGGCAAATGCAACCTGAAGTTCAAGTACAAAGGCACAAAGTTAATGCAGAAATTGTACATTGTTGACACATAGGCACCTCCAGTGCTAGTGAAACTGAAATTATGGATGAATTTGCAGATGTACTCAAAGGGAGAGGACTATTTCCTGGAGAATGCACAATTCACCTTTACCCACATGCGAAACCTGTGGTCCACCCTCCAAGATGCATACCTCTTGCCCTACGCAGCCATCTCAAAGAGGAACTGCAGAACATGGAAAAACAGCAGATCATCACAAAAGTTACCGTACCAACCGAATGGGTCAATTCAATGGTGGCAGCAGAAAAACCACACACAGGTAAACTCAGAGTTTGCCTTGACCCAAGAGACCTAAACAAGGCTATAAAGTGCCCCCACTATCCATTACCAACTTTTGATGGTGTTACACTGAAGCTGGCTGGAGCTCACTTCTTCAGTGTCATGGATGCCAGATCTGGCTCCCGGGCTATAAAGCTCACAGAAGAATCTTCCAAATTGACCACATTCAATATTGTGTTTGCATGTTACAGATGCTTTTGCTTACCTTTTGGATTGATTTCAGCCCAAGACCAGTTCCAATGGAAAATTGATGAGACTTATGAAGGTCTTCCAGGTGTTATGGCCATAATCAATGATATCCTCAGAACAAGAGAGGAACACAACAAAAACCCATGAACAATGCTACAGCGCTCCAGAGAGCGAGGAGTTAATCTGAACCCTCACAACATACTACAATTCTGGAATCACAGAGATGAACTGTTACAAATGAACAGAAATATCTTTAAAGGTGAGACAATAATCATTTCCAGCTCACTCTATGCTGAGATATTGTTGTGGATACAAACAAGCCACATGGGCATAGAAAAGTGTAAGCAGAGAGCCTGTGACATCCTGTTTTGGCCAGGGATGAGCAAGCAAATAGAGGAAACCGTCAGGAAGTGCACCACCTGTCTTGAGCATTGTGCCTCTAACACAAAACAGCCCATGATAAGCCACAAAATTCCAGATAGGCCATGGCAAGTAGTTGCAACTGACTTGTTCACTTGGAAGAAAGAGGACTATCTTATCTTGAGTCAGACAAACTTCACAGCACAAACTCTGAAGCTGCGATACAAAAACTTAAAGCAGCTTTCGCCTGGAATGGCATACCAGAGACTGTTATATCAGATAATGACCCACAATACAAATCATAAGAGTTTGAAACATTCACCAAAACATGGGAGTTCACACACACACTACCACACGTCCACATTACCCACAGAGTAATGGCCTTGCAGAGAAATCAGTACAGACTGCTAAGTACCTTGTGGAGAAGGCCAAAGCGGACCATAGAGATCTCTACCTCAGTCTCTTAAAAGTATCGCAACACCCCAGTAGACAACTTTGAGTCACTAGTGCAGCTAATGATGAGCCGCCGCCTGCGCTCCATCTTCCCAAACACCAAACAGTTGTCAGCCACAAGGAAGTGTATGTAAGGAGGAATAACAGCAGCAGCATCAGAAGAGATATTATGACAGGTCAGTGAAGACTTTGTCCCAGTTACAGCAAGGACAAACCAGGGATAAATTCAGGTTCAGGAATATGGCTACGAAACCAGCCATTTTTACCCAATCTGCTGACTCTGCCAGATCATATCATGTCTGTACAGCAGAAGGACAGGAGTACAGAAGAAACAGACAGAGAAATAACATACAATGAAGACACTAACTTATATGTGAACCTTGAACAAACACAACAGGACCCATCCAGTCTTAAAACCAGACAAGTCCCAGTGAGCCAGCCATTCACATTGCCCCATACCAGATTAGATCAGGGTGTTAGGTTAAACCCAGAATTATCATGGACTTGTGACTGAGATAAGAATGTAAAAGGGTGTGGGCAAATCGCTGTCCTTGAAGAAAAAAAAATCTGTACATTCTTAACATATGCTGTGAGACATTATATATGATTTTGCACACAGTAGCTGAAAAATCACAATTTTAATGCTGGTAACAAGCTACATAGCCATAGTAAGAAATATATGTTGTTACACATATACAGTATGTTATGAATTCAGTGAGTTACCTTTTCAGTTGTAAGCAATCCATGCACGAAAGCATTGAGGATTTACTTGTGACCACAAAATCAGCTGTGTCATTTTTTTTTAAAGAAAGGGGATATAATAACGAAAAGTGTAACGTTCATGTCTTTGCATATTATTTTGAGTACTTACAGTCAAGTATTTACTGAAATTATATTGGTACCCATGTTAATTGGTTAAAGATAGTCATGTGATACCAGGCATTCTCTGAGTTCACATGACTGGCGAGGTAGACCCCCCATGCCTGTAATGGAGTTTAGCCTATGTTAATAAATGTTATATTGATAAAGCATATCATCATCCTGAATTCTTGTACATCGAGTGCAAAACAAGACAAGAAGTAATAAAGTAATTGGTCTAAGAATGGGTCTAAAGTTCATTCTTACACATCAGAACTACATCATCATCTATGTTGCCAGGTCCCATCAAAATCAGATTTAATTTTAATCGTATATTTAAAGCTGTTTTCACAGATTCTTGCATTCACTTAGAGTAATAACAATAACAGACACCTCCAATTTTCCTGATTTTTGATAATACAGTTACTCCAGTCAGGATATTTCCTCTTTAAAACTGATCGTCAAAACTGGTCGTTAATCACACTGTGAGTATGCTTAATTGCTGGGTAGTTCTTGTGACACACTAATGGAAGTGGCAGCTTCCAGTTAATCCCCCAAGCAGGCAAACTTGCACAGCTATTTGCCATCTGGTTAGCTGACCTATGCAAACACCACAACTTCATCAGTTTCATACTTCGCTGTATAAAAATAAATATGTCAAAATTTTAACATTTAGGCATGAATTTACATTAACACCAGTAATATATAAATTTAGTGCTTAGCAAGCTTTCACTACAGTTGATATATAATAATGTTGGTATTAATAACTGACATCTATTTGAACCCAAAAGAGCTTCTTTATTCAGAAAGGCATAGTGAAACACTGTTTTTAAAGCTAAAATTCTTGTAAATAACTTGACCTGCTGACTGTGCAATAAGATTGACAGATATTACAACAAACGGGCTACCTGGACAACTAAATCAATGACAGTTTTTGACTATAGAGAGGATTAATAACATATTTAAATATATGTTTATCTCCTCAACAAACTATTTTAAAGGATTTGTTGTGGGCAGTTAATTTTGATAAATACTACATTTAAAAACAACGTCTGGCTTGCACTCCCAATGTCTGGCTTACACTCCTTTTTCCCACTGACTTGAAAATCCCCTAAAAATAGGAGGATTTTCAATTAACTTGGCAACACTGACTGTAGTCGGTTACATAAACCAGACTGAGGAGTGTTCTGTGCACTGTTCTTCAGCTCGGGTGACCTAGTGACTATGAACCACCACGCAACATTTTCTGTCTGCTTTACAATTGTACTATATTTGCACAATTGTTTTGCTGATACCAAAGGCAAGTATCATCATACCTTTATTAAACAAAAAACAACTTAATCCTATGTATGTGCATAATGTATTCATGAACATAAGCAAATGGTACAACTGAATCTACTGTGCATATGTACAAAAAACTTTAAAAGACTTTGCTTAATTCTACTGGCGTATGATTCTGTCATTGATTTCCATAACTGGACAGTTAGTGCTGTCTAATGACTGGCACATTATGTTTGGGGGCCAAGCAGTGAACCTGTGTAGGCATGCATTGAGTTTCTACCTTTTCTTATTATTATGCATAATCATTTTCTTCTGCTACTGCCATTGAAGTCTATGGCAGCCCCTAGAACCGTATGGTAAAAAATTTTGAAATTTGGTCCACTTATTTGGGACAGTCCCTTCATTCATTTAACCAAGTTTAATGTATGCGGCTCGAGCACTCTAGCACCACCAATAGGTCAAAATTGGAGGTCCGTTTACACACATAACTTTTGAACCGTATGCCTGATTTTCAAAATGAAGTACCATTGAATTTCTTGGATCAAACTGAGTTCAAAATTGGCACAGATGATCTTCAGACCAAGCCTCACAAAAGTTATCAGATGGATTTTTATTTTTGAAATCAATCAAAATCAGCTGCGAAGCCACCAAACAGGAAGTGAGGTCATATTTTAGCAACTCTTTGATGCGTTGACACTAAATTTGGGTGCTGCAATAGGCAAAAATGTGTTTTGTCTAATAACTGTTGATTTATTTGCTTTAAAAAGTAATCCTGTGTCTCGTGATATCTTGTGAGATCCCAAGGCTGAGACATGGCAATCTGTCATGTCAACCTAATTTATGCGGCTGCCATATTGGATTTTTTCGAAAGGCATGTACATTTTTCACAGGCCACAAATTCTGTCCAATGTGCATCAGATTTGGCACAGACCAAGCCTGCTGAATGCTGCAATAAGCAAAAACACATTCTCCATAATAACTGTTGATGTGTTCGCCTTATAAAAGTGATTCTTTTATTATGTGTTGTGATGCCTTAAAAGATCCCAAGGCCTGCCATCAATTAGGTTGACATGACAACCAAATCAAAGGCAAACGACCCAAACAGGATGTGAGCTCATATCTCAGTTACACCCAATCTTTGGTCAACTGACATAAAGCTTCCGATCAGTGCTTACAGCCACAATTTTAACATGATCAGATCAAGTTGCCATGGAGACTCTCCCCTGCTGGACTGCTTGGCCCCCTCATCACTGCTTGCAGCTATATTTATACACTGTCATTATTATCTTATGTTATACTTAATAAAGCACCAGCTTATTATCTGGAAATTTTAAAACCTCACAAACTTATATGCAGGTTGCAAAGACTAAGATTATACTTAGTCATTTGTAAGGCAGCTAACAATGGAGGAGTAATTTACACCGTCGCATACTTCAGTCTAGCAGTATAACAGAAGCTACAAGCGTGTCACGGTGGTGATACATCCAACATTTCCTAAAGCATTTTACTCACACGCTTGTATTCGTTTTAAAATTTGGAAGAACCATTCAAACCCCAGAAATGTGTATAAAATCTATATTCCTCACTTGCAAATATAAATTTATGTTTTTGTTAGTTTTACTTCAATTACATATGAAATCAATTAACACAACATGATACTGCGCATATTAGAATGAATGTTGTTTTCAGTGCCAGTTCCATTTGGGAATTCTAAACTTAAAGCATACTGTAAATTTGACCAGTCTCTCAAAAGGGTTTACTGGTTTTACGAGTATATTTTCTTCCAGTAGCCCATGAAGACTTAATCGTGTTAAGCACTCCATTTGTAATAATGTAATAAATGAGGAGGAGGAAGAGGAAATCTGAAACATTCTTTTGTTTAATAAAAAAATTTAACAGAGTTGTTTTATGTTGCACTAACTCTGGCATTTACAACTTGTGCTACCCAACCCCAGCTAACAATTGCTTACGATTTACTTATGAAAATGTTAGGTCCGGTGGTGACACTCAGGTCTGGCAGTCTGAGAGGAACTTATGTGAATGTGAAGGGGAAGCAGAATGGGGCAAACGCCTACCTGGGTGTACCCTTTGCCAAACCACCGGTGGGGTCTCTGAGGCTGGCGCCACCTGTACCCGCAGAGCCCTGGGAGGGGGAGCGGGATGCAACACAGCAGCCGAAAATGTAAGACCAGCCACGTCACACTCACGCACATAGGATAAAACCAGTTTTATCACATTTATTGCTTTTGTCATAATCACACACTCATTGCTGACATCATGGTCACAGTCAGTGCTCACATCATACTCTCATGCTTATTACTCGCACCATACTCAATCATTACTCACATCACAGTCACATCATACTCAGACTCCTTACTCATGTCAGTATCAATAATCATTACTTATGCCATACTTACAGTCTTAGCATTATTATTTGCCTAACACTTCCTATCATACTCAGAGTAACACAGTCTTTATCTTGCCATACTCTCACAATCATTACTCACAGTACAGTCTGTCACATACAGTCATTACTTTTAGCCTCACGATCATTACTCAGATCATACTGTACATATCACAGTAACTACTTTGTACAGTCACATGGTCATTATCTCACAATTATGACATGAGTATTATCATTGCAGAGGCACAGTCATTACACCCCTTCAATACACATTATGAACCAGTCTTACACATCTAAAATCTGACTCTCTTACCTTGGCATGTGCCAACAAAGTCATGGATGGGGCTCAGTATTTAAGGATTTGTATTCTGGAAGTCATCAGCTGCATCAGAAGACAGTATTGGCAGTGGTCACTAAAGGCTTTGGTTTCTAGGTGTCTACAAGATACAAAAATGGTTGAGGATTTACTTAAACTTGTGTCAATGCAAATGGATGTCCCTGACATTTCTGAAGATTGCCTCTACCTGAACATATATGTCCCTGCAGCAGCTAAAGAAAACTCAAAGCTACCCGTGAGTCCAAATTTCAGTGAAACTAATTTAACAGTAATTTTCAATCGTGAATTATGTACAATGCCTTTGTTAGATAAGTCTGGTACTACACCACAAGGACTGCATGAGACAGTGTATGTGGGAGTAGGGGTAGGTGTGTATGCATATCTGGGTGCTATGGGAGCAGTGGCTGTTCAAGTGTGTATGTATGTGTCTGGGAGGGAGGGAGGTATGTAAATGTGTGTGTGTTATACAGAGAGTGAGTGTATGTGCTTATATGTGTGTGAGTGACTCTGAACTGTTCCCCAGGTTATGGTATGGATTCATGGAGGAGGTCTTGTTCTGGGCGCAGCGTCAATGTACGATGGTTCTGTGCTAGCAGCCTATCAGAATGTAGTGGTGGTTGGGATCCAATACCGACTCGGAATCCTGGGGTTCTTCAGGTGAGCACCAAACTCCCCCTCTGTCTAACAGGGAGTTTAGGGGTAAATGAGGTTCTGGGTTCTGTAGAGTGTACTAACAGGAGTCACTTCAGTGTATATGAATGGATATGTATTCACTGTGATCACTGTTGTTTGACCGATAGAGGGTCTTTAGGCACTCATGTCTGTGTGATTCCTACCCAGCACAGGGGATGAACATTCTCCCGGGAACTATGGACTGCTGGATCAAGTGGCCGCCTTGCAGTGGGTCCAGGAGAACATCCACTACTTCGGAGGGGATCCAGGTTTAGTCACAATCTTTGGAGAGTCAGCTGGGGGAGTCAGTGTGTCCCTGCAGGTTTGAATCTTAAATACATGAACCAATACAAACAACCAAATTCATGACAGAAATATAAACAGAAAGAGGGGCAGGTCATGGTGGAGGCAGCCATTCAAACCTGTGATTCGTGGGGGGGGTGTAAAGAAAAAAAAACACTGCGAAAGTGCCCTGCTTGGTGCCCCATACGTGAGAGAAAACATGATGAAGTGCTCTCCTCATGGTGTGCTGGAGGTACCCTTTTTTATATTTTTGCCCCTGCCCCTCAGACAGCCTTAGTGCACCACTATTCAAAAATATACAACACTTTTAGAAAAAAAAAATCAGTCTAGCACACTTATGGCATCCTCATTCATCTCCCTGAAGAGCTGTCAAAGATTCTTTGTAAATACTAGTATTTAGAAAGGGTTCTTTGTAGATCCTTATTTGGAGTGTTCTACACAGAAGTCTGTAGAGATATCAGCATCTAAAGAACCTTTAAAGGCTCCCTAAAGAAACAATAGAGGAACCTGAGAAAAAATCTATGACTGGAGTTTTTCATAGAAAACAGGTGAAAAAACAAGTCCCCTTAAAAAATCAGTCGAACTGTAACAAATAGCAATCCAAATTTCTGGGAGAAAGTCATACTGTAATTTTAAACACAGACGATGCTTTTCAATGTAGGTTTTGTTGCTATAAAGCTGATTGAAAGCATTTTGAGAGAGGATTTGTGCAAACCTTGAAAGGATCAAACTGTGGCGACATTGTGTTGCATCTTATTCCATAAATTTCACAACAAGAAAATAGTTTTGGTTCATCGTGCATTTTAATGCACAGAGTTGGATGAAAATCTGTTGAAACTGAATCGCCCTTCTGCATTCTGCAGCTTCTCTCTCCCTTGGCTTCCGGACTGTTCCATCATGCCATCGCAGAGAGTGGGACTGCAGTGATGGACGCGGTCCTCAGCCCCGACCCTCTGCCAATTGCACAGGTATTGTGCACTTTTGTGACCATTTTCAGAAAGGCCCACAGATTCTGAACATCACTGGACCCTTTCAGAATATGTCATAGGTATTGCACACGCCCATCCCCCTTTCAAAAAATGTACAAGTATAACACACACACACACACACACACACACACACACACACACACACACACACACACACACACACACTCACACACACACACACACACACACACACACACACACACACACACACACACACACACACACACACACACACACACATACCTATAGCCCAGTCAGAGGATTGCACAGGTATTTTTCCCAGCTCTGCTGTTGAGAAAGGTGAACAGGTGTTGTACACAGGACAGGGTGAGTCTGACATCAACATGAATTGTAATCCTTTATATCAAAATATTTTTAAATAGGCCACTCTTGTTTTGTAGGTAACAACAATCTGCAGGAGCTTCTCCCAATCTAACATGGGGAAATGTCTTAAATAGACATGATCCTGCTGGCTGATCACTGCAAAATGCAACAAATAATACTGTTTGTTCTCAGAAATTAAAAAGTTTGGCCATGGCCAGAGGTCCCATTGGCAAGGCAACAATTGGCCAGCCTCGCCGGGGTTCGATACAGGCTGGGTCGGCCTCATCACAGTAGCACTCTCCTTGTCAAGCTTGGGCGCCTGCGGCGGCACGAACCGAGTGTACGCTGACTACGTCCTCCTCCAACGTCATAGGCAGCGTGCGATTGGTGGTGCAGCCGCAAAGTGAAAAAAAAGCGAGAGCATCGTCACATGAATTGGAGTCACGTGCACGACTTCTCCTCCCACAGCTGTCAGGGCAAGTGCTGCGGTGCGGTCAACAAGTTCGGTTGAACATTCGGATTGGGAAAAAAGGGGGAAAATCGGGGTAAAAATTTAAAAAAAAAAATGAAAATAGTTAATTACAGCAACTTGAAATGGTGTGTAATGTGTGTAAATTTAGCCTGCAAAAAAAGTTACATTTTTGTTTGAGGATAAATATAGATGATAAACATGCTATTATGTAATAACATATCTAATAAAGCATATCCCTGGGTACTCATTATTCAAACAATTTGTTAAGTAAGCTAAATGGAAAATTAAATAGTCTGGAGCCTATGATCTATTTAAAGATAAGATTACTGAAGGCCCAGTTGTACATGACTGTTAGCTATAGGACTGTTCATCACAATGAATGCTAGTTAAGTTAGCTGCACACCGAAAACCAAATACTACTGAATTAAGTTAGAAAATACAGGTAGATGGAGTTGATACCCAAAAGTATGTTCAAGTAGCCTACAAGACAAGAGTCTGTGTAGTGGTAGAAACTTGAACACAATATTGCGAGTGAGAAAGTAACTTTGTCTCTCTCTTTTTCTAGATTGTGGGTAACATGTCAGGCTGTGACATCACCAGCCCCAAGACGATTGTGGACTGCATTATGCAACTCCCAGCAGAGGATATCATAAACAACTCAGAAAAGGTGACATATTCTTTGCATGTATTGACAGAGACTGAATTATGAGATCAAATATTGAACTCAAAACATGTTTCAAGCCTTACATAGAGGCCTGAAAATTAATGTGGATGCCAACATCAAAGAAAAATTCAAACCAGATATATTATGTTAAGAGAAGTCATGTAATGTTCTACTCTCCTTTGTTTCTCTCTGAAGCTAAAGATGGTTCAGTTTGGGGCATCAACTGATGGAGTGTTCCTTCCAAAGTCACCGGAACAATTAATGAAGAATCGTGAGTTCACCAAGGTGCCATTCATGACAGGCATAACTGACCTGGAGTGCTGTTGGCTGTTGAGCAGTGTAAGCTATCAATAATCTGAGCCACACCTAAACAGTGTGGGTGTAACATCAAAGAACTGTTTAACGACTAGTTCTTTATAGGAATAATTGTACTCTTAAATGATGTCAGTATTTTTTTATGGTGATGTTAGATTAATGTACAAACCAGGTCAAGAATAGTAATTGCTGACAAATTAGTATTAGCTGCACACAGATAATTTTAATGTTTTTTCTACACTTGATCAAATTTAGTGTTACTTGTACAATTGAGCAAAAGTCCTATATTTTGCATATATTGGCAAGGATAATTTTAATTGTACTGATGATGTTAGAGTTAGGTTTACAGTGGCAAGGTTAGTGTTAGCATTACATTTACACATTACAATGTTGTACACTTGGATAATGTTAATTTTTCCATTAAAGGCAGGAATGAAACTGCAGTGACTACATCTATGATTACAAAGCTGCAATTTTCTATAAAAAAATCATTTTTCTAGTGCCATCAAATACAATTTTTCTATGAAATAGTAAGTAAGGGTTTAGGATAAGGAAGTCATTGAGATGTTTAATTTTTTCCACAGTTCCTTGCTCCTCCAGGCTGGGTGGATGGAATGGACCGAGAGGAAGTCTTGTCCATACTGTCAATATTCAGGCCTAAGGTGAGGGTTTAATTGCCATGGCTAAGAGATTTCAAACATTGCATACCTGGAGATCATTTCAGACAGTGATTATTTTAGTCAGTGCAACTGGTGTCAGTAGAAACTCAGGGCCAGATTTACAAAAGGATTTTGACTGTTTTTCCGGTGTAAAAGCAGCTGCTAAAACGCCTCAGTAGTAAGGTGCAAATTACTAAACAGTCGCAATGGGTGAAGATCGCTGTTAAAATGGGATTTGTGGTGACTTGGTCACTTTGCAACTTCCCTTTTGATACATAGTAAAATCTGTTCATGCATATGTATACCTGGGGTGAAGGCGCTAAAATAGGGAGGAGATTTTGCAAATGAGGCAAATTAAGTATTCTGTCTAATTTACTAAACCTTGCAATAACTTCAACTTCCGTCTTTGCATGGGCATTTTTACAACTTCTGAAACCAGGCGGTAAATTCTGTGCTGTCCAAGAGTTACCCTCTTTCAGTTAACGTAACAGCAAATACTGACGTGATATTACACAGATTACACAGTCAGGGCAGAATCGCACTACTGGAGGAACCTAAAGAAAATGCTGTGTCGGGTGTGGTGATGCTGTTAACTGTTAACTACATGTCCTCACGTTCGAGTCTTTCAGTAGAGTTGCAAGGCTTACAGGTGGGTTGTTCCATCATACTTTGAACGAATGTTCATAAAAAGAGAACACACATATCCCAAGAATGTGCAGGTTGTGTTGAAAAACAAATAACCACAGATGTTGTAGCAAGGTACAGCGGTTCATGTCACGGCAGCTTTATTTTCGGGAGTAGCTCTGTCTACAGAAAGTGAGAGGATAGGACAAGCGGAATGCATTAGCCGCGCTGTAATAACCTTATTCCAAATGGTGCTAAGGTCAGTTATTCTGTTGTTGGATCACCAGGTGTGTTTTTGCCCTTATCACATTGTTAGGAAGCTTTTTGTATTCCACCTAACATAATGTCATATTTTCTTTACTTCCTGTACTGTTCTTTTTGTTACTCTATACCTAGTAACCTCATTCTGAACATGATGTCATTCCAAAACGTACGCCTCTCAGTTGGAATTTAATTTATATGCTGTAAAACAGCATTATGAATCTGTGTCGTGTTAGCCATTATATCTATTACCTGATCAGTAAATAAGTTGTATTTTTCCTGTGGTTCCCTCTCAACTTGTGCCGTATCAATCTTGGAGCACCTAGTCATATGGATGTGTAAAGATGCCATACATGGCCTTTTTATGGGGGCCTCCTACTGTAAAAATCACGACATGAGGGTGTTTTTCTTTGCGTAATTACAACAAGTGTTGGTAAATTGGTCATGAATATTTCAGTGTTTGCGACCGCAGAAGTGTCGCTGTATAGTGAATATTTTTGCACTGCGTCTATTCCTTACAAAATCTGGCCCTCAGTCTTCATCAGATTGAGTTTCTGCTGAAGAGTGAGTCACAATTTTATATTTTGATCACACAAATCATCTTCAATAGACCACCTTGTTTTGAGTTGGCTGTATAAAATCAGGGCAAGATTGCATGTCTGTTGTGGTGAGGAGAGAAGTATAGGCAAGAGAAGTAAGGCATTTGGTGGTTTGATAGAGTGTATGGTTTCCTCCTCCTCCGTCTGTGTTAGATAGGCTCTCAATGGGGCTGATAGAAGAGCAGTTCAGGTGGGGTAGGAAAATAAATGTGAAATTCGAAAGGAAGTGTATAGTTACAAGTGCTTGAAGTATATTTTGTATTTGAGTAGCTTGACTTTGTAAATACATTGCTTGTTGTAATATATATTATATTATGATCTTGTGGTGGTTTGATGAAAATCTGGTTGGTTAAACTTTAAGACATAAAGCCAAACAGATTAAAGAAATAGTCTGCTTAGATTGATGGACAGATGAAAAGATCGGTAAGCTGATATATACTGCTGACAGGATCTGTGCATCCTTTGTTTCAGGATACAGATCCGAGGATTACTGAACTGATTTTGGATGAGTACCTGGGCACCTCGGGAGATCGAATCGCTAATCGGGATGGGTACATAGAGCTGATGGGGGACTTAATTTTCAACATCCCTGCCATCCAGACTGCTAACTATCACAGAGGTAAATATCTTTGGGGGTCATAGGTCAGAGGTCATAGGCCAGTGCACTTATGAAGAATCACTGAGAAGGCCTGATGGCCACAGAGTTTGTCTCATATATCACTAATGAACTGTACAGATATAGCACCTGTACAGAGGTGTCTTGTT
Source organism: Albula goreensis (assembly GCA_022829145.1). NCBI lineage: Eukaryota > Metazoa > Chordata > Actinopteri > Albuliformes > Albulidae > Albula > Albula goreensis. The sequence goes on from CM040755.1 coordinate 28,446,491, forward strand.
CTTTGGTGCTATGCATTATTGGCATAAATTCCAGCCGTCAGTCTTTCTTACTTCATGGATTGTTTTGGTGCTCCATGACTATGGAACCACTAAAAATGGAGACTGTTTTTTTCTGTTGTCTGCAATGATACATCCATGATTAAGTCCTATGTATTCCTGTTCTAAACATGGCTGGAACATCCACAGTGGCACATAATTGGTTGCATCATTGTCCAATAGAAGTGGTTATCTGACACCATGTGCTTCCTCACCTTTCTTACACAGTTTTCATTTCTAAAGGCTACACATTTACACAGCTGTATATGAGCTGAAGTAACTTGCTCGAGCCAAAAACTGCTGTGCCTTTCCTTAGGGTTGCAAGCCCAGCTCCCAAACCATTATACTTTGCTGCTGTCTACACTTTACGTGTGCCCAAAAACCTGGATAATGTATTACTGATTCCAACTCCTCCTTCAGATGCAGGTGTGCCTGTGTACCTGTACGAGTTCCAGCATGCTCCCAGCATTCTCCGGAAGAAGCGGCCCAGTTTCACCAAGTCAGACCATGGGGACGACGTCCCCTTTGTCTTTGGCATGTGCTTCAGTGATGGGCACATCAAACTACAGAGTGAAGAAGGTAAAGAAAATCTCTCTTTCATATGCAATATGCCAGTACCAGCCAATTAGTCTGATTGATGCTTTTGTGGTTTGGTTTGGAACTTCTATGCAGAATAGTTTAGCTGAGCAAGCTTCCTCACAACCCCTCTCCTGTCTGGCAGTGATATGCACAGAGGAAGAGAAACAGCTGGCATTGACGGTGATGGAGTACTGGGGAAACTTTGCTCGTACCGGGTAAGGCCTATGTAAACGAAGATGGTAAAAACGTTAACAGCATCTATCTGTGGATTGTGTTCATCTATATAAAAGCTAGTTGAATTTGTATGTATCAGCCTGTAAGCAACAGGAGATCATGTAAAGTCAAATACAACATGAGACATACCATGCCATAGTGAAATCCTCTCCAGTGAAGTTTTGAACCATTTCAGTATTGAACTGACATTAGAAAAAACCTGTAGGAAACAAAATGTATGAAGTACAGTAAGAAGTTCTATTTTTAATTTAATAATTGAGTGTGGAATTGAAAACTTATATGCACATTTTAAACAGAGATGGGTTAAACTCTTATTTCAGCCCTTTAATTAAAATAATTAAAATAATTCAGAAACTTAATTCACAAGATTCACATTTTTCATTTTGTAGGAAGGTGAAGATTGCATTTTTGCATGCAGCTTTCATTGGTGAAATTGTATTACACTGATTGAAACCTTCATTTTGTGGCTGTGTCTCACCTGAATGTTCCACTGGGGTGATCCCTTGTCCCGCAGATCTCCAAATGGAGCTGGCTTGGTGGAATGGCCGCTGTATGGAGAGAAGGAGGAGTACTTGGGCCTGGGGCTGCAGCAGAGGCCAGGTCGAAAGCTGAAGGCAAAGCATTTCACCTTCATGACACAGACCTTGCCAGAGAAAATCCAAGCTCTGCAGGAGGAAAAGGAGCACAGCGAGTTGTGAGGGGCAAGCCTCAAACAGTAACACAAAACCATAGAACTCAGGCTTTGATGCAGGAACTGTTCTGACTTCAGGAACTTGTATTTGCAAACTGTAATGTGTGTGTGTGTGTGTGTGTGTGTGTGTGTGTGTGTGTGTGTATCTGAGTTTTTATAATGGCTCCCCTGCACTGATCAGTAAAGTTACAGTAACTGTGTTTTTAAATAAAATAGATTTTCAATAATGTCCACTAAACTGTGATGCAACATCCTGGAGAACAAGTCTTAAAGAAATAAACGAACAATGAAAAAAAATCCCTGTGGTGTTGACTCAAATAGTGACCAGACAACATATTAAAAATGTTGTCAGACTTACAGTATGTCAAAACTTTTTCCCTGATCATGTAGGTATTGGCTGACAACAAATATCTATTTCACAGTATATATCCTATCACATTATCAGGAAAATAGGAATCAATCAATGAAAATAGAAATATCATTTTCATCATTGCTGAATACATGTCTGTTCAGCTGGTGATGTAATGACTGGTTAATGAACCTGGAAATGAAAACTGTTCTGAAAATGTTTGTATTAAAAAGTTATTATGTTATGAGGACTGTTGTCAGTCTGCCATTGCCAACTTGCTACTTGCCCTGCTTCATGGGGAATAATCTGGACCTACCCAGGCACAGTGAAGGGAATGGCAGGACAGATGGACTCAGTGAGGAACAAGGTCATGATCAGAGCTGGTTCTGGAGCTGGGAATGGGACTTAGTTCCTGTATGATGGAGGAAAAGATAAACATGGACCCCTGTGTGGGAAAATGATTGTCTCACACACCAGAGTTGAAAGTGACATGTGACTTTATTAAAGTAGTAGGAAAAAAATAAAAAACATCCATTTCCAAAGGTCAGTTATTTTCTGACCTATCTCTTTGCCAGAGAGAGTGAACACCCCGACAGACTTAAATTCCTCTTTACTCTTTGAAAAGGTGTCATGGGATCTCTCAGGTTTTCTGAGGTCATTTCTTTAGGTATGTAGTGTACAAAAAATAAACCTTTTATTATTCAGCTACAATTCCCCAACTCATTGGCCCTCCAGGCTGAGAGCTGCTTTTCTCTCCACAACATGGTCAATACCCAGGCACATCCTTCCAATCCGAGGAAGTAAAATGGCATTAAATAAAAGATTACATTTATAAGCAATAAGTGTGTGACACAATGGATGATATGCAGTTTTTACTACACAATTATATGTAAACTAAGCACACTCCACAGGGTCCATATCATGAATGTAAGCCTATTTCAGAGAAGAGGGAGAAATTTACACCTTCAACCTTCTATTCATAAAAGTAAGAATTAATTGGGTGTTTATATTGCATCAGTGCTGACATCACAATCTTTGTTATATTATGAAAGTTTTTAAATTTGTGTACTACACATCTCTAACAGCTTTATTGCACTTTTAATAACAGAAACTTAATACACAATATATTAATATAAACAAATAATTTAGTTGCTTGGGGTTCCATGTTAACTCAGATCAGTTTTTTAGCTTAATTTCTTCCTCTTTGTGGTTTTTAAAGTGCCAAGTAATTTATTGGGGGCCAAGCGGTGAAGCTGCACAGGCACCCACTGAGTTTCTACCTTTTCTTCTTATTATTAGTATGCATAATCATCTTCTTCTTGGAGGTCCATTTTGCTTATTGCAGGGCCCCCCAGTTGTTATTTATTGTACATCCTCAGAATAGGGTTCTGAGTCCATATACCAAGTTGGTGTCAATGCAAGAGTTGCTGAGATATGACCTCACTTCCTGTTTGTTGGGTTCACCATCGATTTCGATTGGGTGTAACAGACAAATGGTTTCAAAAATCTATCTGCTAACTTTTGTGAGGCTTGGTCTGATGATCATCTGTGCCTATTTTTTGGAAAATTGGACACAATTTGTGGCCTGTGAAGAATTCGTAAAATTTTCATTAAATCCATTACGGCGGAAAATCCAATATGGCAGAGATTGAGTTGCATTTCCAACTTTGACCCATTGGTGGCCTTAGAGTGCTTGAGGTGCAGACATGAAACTTGGTGAAAAGAATCAGGGAACTGTCCCCAATCAATGTGCCAAATTTCAAAACTTTTTACTGTATGGTTCTAGGTGCTGCCATAGACTTCAATGGCAGCAGAAGAAGATGATTATGCATAATAATAAGAAAAGGTAGAAACTCAAAGGGCTACCTGGACAACAAAACCAATGACGGATGATTATTTTGACTATACAGAGGATTTATAAAATATTTAAATGTAAGTGTTTAGTTCCTCAAGAAAATATTTTAAACTCTTTGTTGAGAGCAATTCATTTTGACAAATGCCATGTTTCCAACGTATGGTTTACTCCTTTTCCCGATGACGTGAAAACCTCAATAACTAGGGGGTTTTTAATCAACTTGGCAACACTGACTGTCGTCTATGGTGTCTTAAACTGGACTGTCGAGTGTTCTGTGCAATATTCTGCAACTCGGGTGACCTAGGGACTATGAACCACCACGCAAAGTTTTCTGTCTGCTTAACAATTGTACTATATTTGCACAATTGTTTTGCTGATACCAAAGGCAAGTATCGCCATACCTTTTTTTTAAATAACAAAAACAATGTAATTTAATCTTACGTATGTGCATAACGTATTTATGAACAGAAGATAATGGCACAACTGAGTCTACTGTGCATATGTACATCGAGATAATATATCTTGGAAAAAAACTTTGCTTAATTCTGCTGGCATAAGATTTTATCGTTGTTTTCCATAACTGGGCAGTAAGTGCTCTCTAATTTGTTGTTATTTTATACTTCGTAAAGCACCCGTTTATTATTCGGAAATTTTAGGACACTTGTCAGGCAGCTAATAGCGGATAAGGCGGAACACAGTCGCATTCTTCACTCTGGCAGTATATCAGATGCCACAGGTGTGTCACGGTGGTGTTACACCCAACGTTTTCTGCTTTTTCCTTTTTACTCGCACGCTTGTATTCGTTAAAAAATCCGGTTTTAAAATTTGTGAGAACCGCTCGAACACCAATAACGTGCATAAAATATATATATTCCTCACTTGCAAATATGTATTTATTTGTTTGTTTGACTTCAATTGCATATAAAAACAATTTTCACAAGGTGATATTGCACTTATTAAAATGAACGTTGTTTCAGTGCTAGTACTATTTGAACTCAAATACGGTAAATGTTTATGTTGCACTAACTCAACTGTAGCATTTACCACGAGTGCTACCCAACCCCAGCTAACAATTGCTCATGATTTATTTATGAAAATGTTAGGTCCGGTGGTGACACTCAGGTCTGGCAGTCTGAGAGGAACTTATGTGAATGTGAAGGGGAAGCAGAATGGGGCAAACGCCTACCTGGGTGTACCCTTTGCCAAACCACCGGTGGGGTCTCTGAGGCTGGCGCCACCTGTGCCTGCAGAGCCCTGGGTGGGGGGGGGCTATGCAACACAGCAGCCGAAAATGTAAGACTAGCCATGTCACACTCACACACATAGATAAGACCAGTTTTATCACATTTATTGCTCTTGTCATAATCACACAGTCATTGCTGACATCATGGTCACAGTCAGTGCTCACATCATACTCAGACTCATGTCAGCATCAATAATCATTACTTATGTCATACTTACAGTCTTAGCATTATTATTTGCCTAACACTTCCTATCATACTCAGTCTTTATCTTGCCATACTCTCACAATCACAGTCTGTCACATACAGTCATTACTTGTTGCCTCACAACCATTACTCAGATCATACTGTACATATCACAGTAACTGTCATTACTAATGTTACAGTCACATGGTCATTATCTCACAATTATGGTGTGAGTATTATCATTGCAGAGGCACAGTCATTACACCCCTTTAATACACATTATGAACCGGTCTTACACATCTAAAATCTGACTCTCTTACCTTGGCATGTGCCAACAAAGTCATGGATGGGGCTCAGTATTTAAGGATTTGTATTCTGGAAGTCATCAGCTGCATCAGAAGACAGTATTGGCAGTGGTTACTAACAGGCTTTGATTTCTAGGTGTCTACAAGATGCAAAAATGATTGAGGATTTACTTAAACTCATGTCAATGCAAATGGACATCCCTGACGTTTCTGAAGATTGCCTCTACCTGAACATATACGTCCCTGCAGCAGCTAAAGAAAACTCAAAGCTACCCGTGAGTCCAAATTTCAGTGAAACTAATTTAACAGTAATTTTCAATCATGAATTATGTACAATGCCTTTGTTAGTTAAGTCTGGTACTACACCACAAGGACTGCATGAGACAGTGTATGTGGGAGTAGGGGTAGGTGTGTATGCATATATGGGTGCTATGGGAGCAGTGGCTGTTCAAGTGTGTATGTATGTGTGTGGGAGGGAGGGAGGTATGTAAATGTGTGTGTGTTATACAGAGAAGTGAGTGTATGTGTTTATATGTGTGTGTGTCACTCTGAGCTGTTCCCCAGGTTATGGTATGGATTCATGGAGGAGGTCTTGTTCTGGGCGCAGCGTCAATGTACGATGGTTCTGTGCTAGCAGCCTATCAGAATGTAGTGGTGGTTGGGATCCAATACCGAGTCGGAATCCTGGGGTTCTTCAGGTGAGCGCCAAACTCCCCCTCTGTCTAACAGGGAGTTTAGGGGTAAATGAGGTTCTGGGTTCTGTAGAGTGTACTAACAGGAGTCACTTCAGTGTATATGAATGGATATGTATTCACTGTGATCACTGTTGTTTGACCGATAGAGGGTCTTTAGGCACTCATGTCTGTGTGACTCCTACCCAGCACAGGGGATGAACATTCTCCCGGGAACTATGGACTGCTGGATCAAGTGGCCGCCTTGCAGTGGGTCCAGGAGAACATCCACTACTTCGGAGGGGATCCAGGTTTAGTCACAATCTTTGGAGAGTCAGCTGGGGGAGTCAGTGTGTCCCTGCAGGTTTGAATCTTAAATACATGAACCAATACAAACAACCAAATTCATGACAGAAATATAAACAGAAAGAGGGGCGGGTCATGGTGGAGGCAGCCATTCAAACCTGTGATTGGGGGCTTTAAAAAAAAAAACAGCAAAAGTGCCCTCCTGGGTGGCCCTACGTGCAAGAAAGCATGATGAAGTGCTCTCCTCATAGTGTGCTGGAGGTACCCATTTTTATATTTTGCCCCTGCCCCTCAGACAGCCTGAGTGCACCTGTATACAAAAATATACACTTTTAGAAAAAAAATTTCAGTCTAGCACACTTATGGCATCCTCATTCATCTCCCTGAAGAGCTGTGAAAGATTCTTTGTAAATACTAGTATTTAGAAAGGGTTCTTTGTAGATCCTTATTTGGAGTGTTCTACACAGAAGTCTGTAGAGATATCAGCATCTAAAGAACCTTTAAAGGCTCCCTAAAGAAACAATAGAGGAACCTGAGAAAAAATCTATGACTGGAGTTTTTCATAGAAAACAGGTGAAAAAACAAGTCCCCTTAAAAAATCAGTCAAACTGTAACAAATAGCAATCCAAATTTCTGGGAGAAAGTCATACTGTAATTTTAAACACAGATGATGCTTTTCAATGTAGGTTTTGTTGCTATAAAGCTGATTCAAAGCATTTTGAGAGAGGATTTGTGCAAACCTTGAAGGATCAAACTGTGGCTACATTGTGTTGCATCTTATTCCATAAATTTCACAACAAGAAAATATATTTGGTTCATAGTGCATGAGTTGGATGAAAATCTGTTTAAACTGAATCGCCCTTCTGCATTCTGCAGCTTCTCTCTCCCTTGGCTTCCGGACTGTTCCATCATGCCATCGCAGAGAGTGGGACTGCAGCGATGGACGCGATACTCAGCCCTGACCCTCTGCCAATTGCACAGGTATTGCACACTTTTGTGACCATTCTCAAAAGCATATAGATTCTGAACATCAGTGGACCCTTTCAGAATAAGCCTGCAAAATGTTTAATTTTTGTTTGAGGATAAATATAGATGATAAACATGCTATTATGGAATAACATATCTAATAAAGCATATCCCTGGGTACTCATTATTCAAACAATTTGTTAAGTAAGCTAAATGGAAAATTAAATTGTGTGGAGCCTATGATCTATTTAAAGATAAGATCACTGAAGGCTCAGTTGTACATGACTGTTAGCTATAGGACTGTTCATCACAGTGAATGCTAGTTAAGTTAGCTGCATACTGAAAACCAAATACTACTGAATTAAGTGAGAAAATATAGGTAGATGGAGTTGATACCCAAAAGTATGTTCAAATAGCCTACAAGACAAGAGTCTGTGTAGTGGTAGAAACTTGAACACAATATTGCGAGTGAGAAAGTAACTTTGTCTCTCTCTTTGTCTAGATTGTGGGTAACATGTCAGGCTGTGACATCACCAGCCCCAAGACGATTGTGGACTGCATCATGCAACTACCGGCAGAGGATATCATAAACAACTCCGAAAAGGTGACATATTCTTTGCATGTATTGACAGGGACTGACTTATGAGATCCAACATTGAACTCAAAACATGTTTCAAGCCTTACATAGAGGCCTGTAAAGAAATGTGGATGCCAACATCAAAGAAAATGTAAAAAAATTCAAACTGGATGTATTACGTAAAGAGAAATCCTGCAATGTTCTGCTCTCCTTTGTTTCTCTCTAAAGCTGAAGATGTTTCAGTTTGGGGTGTCAACCGATGGAGTGTTCCTTCCAAAGTCACCAGAACAATTAATGAAGAATCATGAGTTCACCAAGGTGCCATTCATGACAGGCATAACTGACCTGGAGTGCTGTTGGCTGATGGGCAGTGTAAGCTATCAATATTCCGAGCCATACTGAAATAGTGTGGGTGTAACATCAAAGAAGAACTGTTTCATGATTATTTCTTTATTGGAATAATTGTACTCTTAAATGATGTTGGTATTTTTATGGTGATGTTAGATTAATGAACAAACAAGGTCAAGAATAGTAATTATTGAAAAATTAGTGTTAGCTGCACACAGACAATTTTAGTGTTTTTTTCTACACTTGATGAAATTTAGTGTTACTTGTACAATTGAGCAAAAGTCCTATTATTTGCACATATTGGCAAGGATAATTTTAATTGTACTGATGATTTTGAGTTTACAGTGACAAGGTTAGTGTTAGCATTACATTTACACATTACAATGTTGTACACTTGGATAATGTTAATTTTTCCATTGAAGGCAGGAATGACACTGCAGTGACTACATCTGTGATTACAAAGCTGCGATTTTCTATAACAACATTCCTTTGGTAAGGGTTTAGGATAAGAAAGTCATTGAGATGTTTAATTTTTTCCACAGTTCCTTGCTCCTCCAGGCTGGGTGGATGGAATGGACCGAGAGGAAGTCTTGTCCATACTGTCAATGTTCAGGCCTAAGGTGAGGGTTTAATTGCCATGGCGAAGAGATTTCAAACATTGCATACCTTGGAGATCATTTCAGACAGTGATTATTTTAGACAGTGCAACTGGTGTCAGTAGAAACTCAGGGCCAGATTTACAAAAGGATTTTGACTGTTTTTCCGGTGTAAAAGCAGCTGCTAAAACGCCTCAGTAGTAAGGTGCAAATTACTAAACAGTCTCAATGGGTGAAAATCGCTGTTAAAATGGGATTTGTGGTGACTTGGTCACTTTGCAACTTCCCTTTTGATACATAGTAAAATCTGTTCATGCATTTGTATACCTGGGGTGAAGGCGCTAAAATAGGGAGGAGATTTTGCAAATGAGGCAAATTAAGTATTCTGTCTAATTTACTAAACCTTGCAATAACTTCAACTTCCGTCTTTGCATGGGCATTTTTACAACTTCTGAAACCAGGCGGTAAATTCTGCGCTGTCCAAGAGTTACCCTCTTTCAGTTAACGTAACAGCAAATACTGACGTGATATTACACAGATTACACAGTCAGGGCAGAATCGCACTACTGGAGGAATGCATTAGCCGCGCTGTAATAACCTTATTCCAAATGGTGCTAAGGTCGAGTTATTCTGTTGTTGGACCACCAGGTGTGTTTTTGCCCTGATTACATTGTAGGAAAGCTTTTTGTATGTCACCTTACATAATGTCATATTTTCTTTACTTCCTGTACTGTTCTTTTCGTTACTCTATACCTAGTAAACTCATTCTGAACATGATGTCATTCCAAAACGTACGCCTCTCAGTTGGGATTTAATTCATATACTGTCATACAGCATTATGAATCTGTGTCGTGTTAGCCATTATATCTATTACCTGATCAGTAAATAAGTTGTATTTTTCCTGTGGTTCCCTCTCAACTTGTGCCGTATCAATCTTGGAGTGCCTAGTCATATGGGTGTGTAAACATGCCATACATGGCCTTTTTATGGGGGCCTCCTACTGTAAAAATCACGACCTGAGGGTGTTTTTCATTGCGTAATTACAACAAGTGTTGGTAAATTGGTCATTAATATTTCAGTGTTTGCGACCGCAGAAGTGTCACTGTATAGTGAATATTTTTGCACTGCGTCTATTCCTTTTGTTTTTGAGTAGCTTGACTTTGTAAATACATTGCTTGTTGTAATATATATTATATTATGATCTTGTGGTGGTTTGATGAAAATCTACTGGTTAGCTTTAAGACATAAAGCCAAACAGATTAAAGAAATAGTCTGCTTAGATTGATGGACAGATGAAAAGATCGGTAAGCTGATATATACTGCTGACAGCATCGGTGCATCCTTTGTTTCAGGATACAGATCCGAGGATTACTGAACTGATTTTGGACGAGTACCTGGGCACCTCAGGAGATCGAATCGCTAATCGGGATGGGTGCATAGAGCTGATGGGGGACTTAATTTTCAACATCCCTGCCATCCGGACTGCTAACTATCACAGAGGTAAATATCTTGGGGGCCATAGGTCAGAGGTCATAGGCCAGTGCACTTATAAAGAATCACTGAGAAGGCCTGATGGCCACAGAGTTTGTCTCATATATCACTAATGAACTGCACAGATATAGCACCTGTACAGAGGTGTCTTGTTCTCTGGTGCTATGCATTATTGACATAAATTCCAGCCGTCAGTATTTCTTACTTCATGGATTGCTTTGGAGCTCCATGACTATGGAGACCACTAAAAATGGAGACTGTTTTTTTCTGTTGTCTGCAATGATACATCCTTGATGAAGTCCTATGTATTCCTGTTCTAAACATGGCTGGAACATCCACAGTGGCACATTTGCACCAATGCATCATTGTCCAATAGAAGTGGTTATCTGACACCATGTGCTTCCTCACCTTTCTTACACGGTTTTCATTTCTAAAGGCTACACATTTGCACAGCTGTATATGAACTGAAGTAACTTGCTCGAGCCAAAAACTGCTGTGCCCTTCTTTAGGGTTGCAAGCCCAGCTTCCAAACCATTATACTTTGCTGCTGTCTACACTTTACGTGCGTCCAAACACGTAATGGGTAATGTATCACTGATTCCAACTCCTCCTTCAGATGCAGGTGTGCCTGTGTACCTGTACGAGTTCCAGCATGCTCCCAGCATTCTCCAGAAGAAGCGGCCCAGTTTCACCAAGTCAGACCATGGGGACGACATCCCCTTTGTCTTCGGCTTGTGCTTCAGTGATGGGCACATCAAACTACAGAGTGAAGACGGTAAAGAAAATCTCTCTCTCATATGCAATATGCCAGTACCAGCCAGTTAGTCTGATTGATGCTTTTGTGGTTTGGTTTGGAACTTCTATGCAGAATAGTTTAGCTGAGCAAGCTTCCTAACAACCCCTCTCCTGCCTGGCAGTGATATGCACAGAGGAAGAGAAACAGCTGGCATTGACGGTGATGGAGTACTGGGGAAACTTTGCTCGTACCGGGTAAGGCCTATGTAAACGAAGATGGTAAAAACGTTAATAGCATGTATCTGTGGATTGTGTTCATCTATATAGAAGCTAGTTGAATTTGTATGTATCAGCCTGTAAGCAACAGAAGATCATGTAAAGTCAAATACAACATGAGACATACCATGCCATAGTGAAATCCTCTCCAGTGAAGTTTTGAACCATTTCAGTATTGAACTGACATTAGAAAAAACCTGTAGGAAACAAAATGTATGAAGTACAGTAAGAAGTATTTTTAATTTAATAATTGAGTGTGGAATTGAAAACTTATATGCACATTTTAAACAGAGATGGGTTAAACTCTTATTTCAGCCCTAAAATAATTAAAGTAATTCAGAAACTTAATTCACAAGATTCACATTTTTCATTTTGTAGGAAGGTGAAAATTGCATTTTTGCATGCAGCTTTCATTAGTGAAATTGTATTACACTGATTGAAACCTTCATTTTGTGGCTGTGTCTCACCTGAATGTTCCACTGGGGTGATCCCCTGTCCCGCAGATCTCCAAATGGAGCTGGCTTGGTGGAATGGCCGCTGTATGGAGAGAAGGAGGAGTACTTGGGCCTGGGGCTGCAGCAGAGGCCAGGTCGAAAGCTGAAGGCAAAGCATTTCACCTTCATGACACAGACCTTGCCGGAGAAAATCCAAGCTCTGCAGGAGGAGGAGCACAGCGAGTTGTGAGGGGCAAGCCTCAAACAGTAACACAAAACCATAGAACTCAGGCTTTGATGCACTGTTCAGTAGGAACTTATGGGAATTTGTTGACTTAATTATGGCAATATGTAGGTTTGTGTGTGTGTGTGTGTGTGTGTGTGTGTGTGTGTGTGTGTGTGTATCTGAGTTTTTATAATGGCTCCTCTGCACTGATCAGTACAGTTGCAGTAACTGTGTTTTTAAATAAAATAGATTTTCAATAATGTCCACTAAACTGTGATGCAACATCCTGGAGAACAAGTCTTACAGAAATAAATGAACAATGGAAAAAAAATCTCCTGTGGTGTTGACTCAAATAGTTACCAGACAACATATTAAAAATGTTGTCAGACTAATGTCAAAACTTTTTCCTGATCATGTAGGGATTGGCTGACAAAAATTCATATTTATTTCACAGTATATATGGGATCACATTATCAGGAAAATAGGAATCAATTGATGAAAATAGAAATATCATTTTCATCATTGCTGAATACATGTCTGTTCAGCTGGTAATGTAAAGACTGGTTAATGAACCTGGAAATGAATGTTCTGAAAATGTCATAAAACTCTTTGCATTAATTTTTGTATTATGGAAAAGTTGTTATGTTATGAGGACTGTTGTCAGTCTGCCATTACATTGAGTTGCCAATTTGCTACTTGCCTTGCTTCATGGGGAATAATCTGGACCTACCCAGGCACAGGGAATGGGAGGACAGATGGACTCAGTGAGGAACAAGGTCATGATCAGAGCTGGTTCTGGAGCTGGGAATGGGACTTAGTTCCTGTATGATGGAGGAAAAGATAAACATGGACCCCTGTGTGGGAAAATGATTGTCTCACACACCAGAGTTGAAAGTGACATGTGACTTTATTAAAGTAGTAGGAAAAAAATAAAAACATCCATTTCCAAATGTCAGTTATTTTCTGACCTATCGCTTTGCCAGAGAGAGTGAACACCCCGACAGACTTAAAATCCTCTTTACTCTTTGAAAAGGTGTCATGGGATCTCTCAGGTTTTCTGAGGTCATTTCTTTAGGTATGTAGTGTACAAAAAATAAACCTTTTATTATTCAGCTACAATTCCCCAACTCATTGGCCCTCCAGGCTGAGAGCTGCTTTTCTCTCCACAACATGGTCAATACCCAGGCACATCCTTCCAATCCGAGGAAGTAAAATGGCATTAAATAAAAGATGTCATTAGTACTTAGTTATAAGCAATACATACGTGACACAATGGATGATGTGCAGTTTTCACTAAACAATCATATGTAAACTAAGCACACTTTACATGGTCCATTTCAAGAATGTAAGCCTATTTCATCATTTCTGAAAGAAATTACCACCTTCAGCCTTGTATTTGTACAAGTAAGTATTCGTTGGGGGTGTATATGACATCAGTGCTGACATCACAATCTTTGTTATATGAATAAAGTATGTGTATTACTCATGTCAAACAACTGTATTTCAGTTTGAATAACAGAAGCCTAATACATCATACATTAAAGTAAATAAAATATTTAGTTGCTTGGGGTCCCCAATTAAATTAGTTTACTGATGTATTCCTCTTTGTGCTTTTTAAAGTGCCACGTATTTAATTATTTTAGTATGTTTGACATTGCATTTACAATTTCTTAAGCTCTTCCATTAGGAAAAATAAAATGTTATTCCTGTTTAACAAATGATATACTGATCAATGTTATTACTGTTACATCATGTAGTTACTGGAACACTTACTGTGTACCCACAATTACAATACTATTACCGACCTTTAACAATAATATACAGCTACTTTTCCTAATTTCATTTTAGCCAAAAATATGTAATTAGGTTCGCCTCAAGTAGTGAATTGATCATTGCTACGTTTGACTTTGAACAATAAGAATGGTTTATTAAATATAAACACAAAAATGAACATCAATAATTTATAAATAAAACTGTATAATAGTCCGTTTAAAAATTAGATATGCCTGAGCTCAGCTTTACACGCTGGAAATCTCAATCTTTGTTGTATCTTTTCTGCATCTCATAGGAGGACAGGCGATAGAATGAAAGAAGTTACTGGATGTATCGGCAGCTCTCGCTAGAATCACGGATCACTGGCTCGCTGTTTCAATCACAACCAAAAAGTATTGCTACTAAAAAAACAATCTGCCAATAGCTGAGCAAAAGAAAAAAAAAGTTAAGCCCGTGGATAGCTTACAAAGTAACGTTAAACATTCTAAAACACACTCAGTTCAACTTCAGTAAAGAGAGCAACATTGTGTCTAACATTGTATCCTTAAGAGGAATAAAATCATAAATTACACTTACATCTCCGATTGGATTACAAGGGACATAACTACCTTAACAAAACTACTTTTAAAACTCATACGACTATCTCCGATTTATTTATTCAGTTAGAAACCGTTGCTAACATGGCTACAGATACACTCACCGGAGATTCTCAACTTTGTTTCAAAAGGGAGAAATAAAACTCGAAAAACAAAACGGCCGCTTCTGATCCTCCAAAACAGCTAACATTAAATTAAACTTAACACTTCACTAAATTACAAACCTTGGAAGTTTGACTGTTAAATTTATAATAAAAATCACCTCAGCTTTACTTTCGTTAATCTTTCCTCTGACAGATTCTCGGCTGACTAGTACCAATGCGCGCGCTGACTCGCGGGCGTCATCTAGGGGATGGAGACTTGATTACAACCCAGCTCACTTTAGATGAGTTACACCTGGAAAATAATTGATGAGGGAATTTTGATCTTTAGGCAGACAAACATGATCTGAAAAACATTTTGTGTATAAGTACATGACAATAATGGTCAGACATGTCAATTTCATCTTCACAAATTACACAGTTGTGATTGCTCTATTCCATCGTCACTCAAAGTGCAGTTGTTATATTCAATTCGAAATACCAGATTCAAATGGTCACTGGAGGGTGCATTACATACTCAGAAAGAGACAGAAAGCCAAGTAAGCGCTTGCTTAGGGCCCCCTTGGCCACCAGAGGGCCCCCAAGAGCGCATGAAATGTCCCACAAGGTGGTGGGGGGCCCCAAATCAAATTCTGCTTAGGGCCCCATAAAGGCTTGTGCCAGCCCTGCATACCAGTGCAGCATACAGTAACTGGTTCAGTGTTGTCAGTCTTACTGTTTAAAGCAGTATGTGATATATTACTAGTCTTTATTTATCAACCACAAGACATGAAATATCTACCAGAAAAGGTTACATTTTTTCTTGGCCACAACTATTTCACTTCAACTAATATGATGGACAGCAAAACAGTACATATGGCCATTTTAATTTTACATACCGTATGTTATTTATTTTCAGAGTAATTAAGGAGTTAGAAGGCTAATTAATCTTGGGCTACTCATTTATCTACTCCCACTTCAAGTAAGACAAATATATTAACAACAAGCATAGTTTCGTTTTGCCTAACCCAAAACTATTTCAGCTGTCTTAAGTGAGTAGCACAGCTTGATTTGCTGGGGTGGCTAACAGTTGCTTGTAGTTTGAGTTCCACCTTCATGAGATCATGATGAATTGTATGTGGTGAATGACCATTAGCTTAGCAGCAAAGAATATCCCTGACAGTAAAGCGACTCCTTGCCACTGTGAAGACTGCTGTTTGTCAGACTGGTGCATAGGTAGGTCACTCTTGTCAAGTACATTGGATACTACTCGTCCTTTTTCCACTGCCATTAATCTTAATATTATTGCACTGATACTACACATAATAATAATAATAATAATAATAACCTCTCTGATCTATTCTGTCGTAATAGACACCTTCAATGGACAAATTTTAATTGGACAAGGGCTTTTCCCCTCCCCATTAACTCCAGGTGAAAAATAAGGGAAAAGCTTTCCAGTAAACTTGTGCTTGAAGGTGTAAATTTTCTTCATGTCAACGGCGTTCAGAAAAACCACCTTCCCTTTATTATAGTTCACCTCCACTTTGACCTTCTGGGGTCTCTTTTTTATGTCTAGCCGGGTTCGGGGGTCGGTCTGGGCCCAGAAAGTGTCACCGTTACAGAGGGCAATGACCCAGAACCCTCCTCTGGGTTGAGGAAGATGCTCTTCTTCCTTGGGGCCGACTCCTTGGCTACCCCGATGCACCAGTCTTTGTTCTCTCCCACATCCACCTCCCAGCTGTGCTTGTCAGAGGAGAAGCCCTGGGCCGCCATCACGGACAAACGACTGATGCATCGCTCTGGGTTGTCGGGCACCTTCTGCTTGCTGTTATATTTCACGCCGGTCAGCTCCAGGCCGATGGTTAAATTGGGATGTGCCGTGTTGGGGTCCAGAGAGATAGGAGCTATAAGGACAATCCACTTCAGATATAAATCTACTGCAGCAGCCATCTTGCACAAGCTTATGCATTTATTCAATAACTAGGGAAGTGAGATTGGTATAGACGGATCACAACTGGAGTGTCAAGCAGACCGATCACTTTATATCACTTAACAATGATCAATGATTCACTGCACATTCATGACATTTTCTACATAATAAAACCATAGTTTTTAATAATACTGTCAAATTTGTTTTAAATTTACTGACACACTTTCTTGTATTAAATGCAATGCTTCCAATATACAAATACTAATCAATTAGGCAAGGTGTGCCTTTACTTCACATTTTACAATAAAGTAAACAGACAGTACTTACAGTATTGGATCACTTCTACCATTTTCTTCCAAACATGGAACTTAAGTGAACCCAGGTGAGCTGAAACATCTATCAGAGCTCCCGAAATTTCATCTGGCTGCTGTATTTTGTTTTGTGCCCTGCAATATTAATGAGAGAGAAATTAATTTGATGGTGATTCAATGCAAAGATGTAAAGAAGGTAGAACTTATGCATTGCTTTCCTACCTTGTCTTCATCTGCTTATAGTCCTGTGAGAGAAAAAAACATCTTTGCATGATTAGGTATAAACAGACAAGCATCACTGGATATTTGCAGCAATACACACAAAAAAGGCATTGATAGTCAACTGATAGTCAACTCCAAAATATTAGGCTCCCCTAGTGACAATGAACAAAAATGCTATGCAAAACATATGATATAAACACTGGTATAAACTGTGCATTTCCAACATTTGGGACTTTTTATACTTTATTAAAGGTTAATTGTAACCAAAATAACACATTCTTCATTACAATAACAACATTTATTTATACCATGTATTATTTTAAAAAGTTCCCAAGTATTGGCAACCCAGTTTGTAGTACGTGGTGCAGCCTCTCCATTTATGGTCTTTGTATCTATTGCCAAGACAAAAGGTCAATAGCCATTTGTCTCTTTTGATTGGTCAGTTGGTTTTCTCTTTCCATGGTGACAGGTGTCAACATGGTCTCATGTATGTGTTACAACTCTCTATAACCTTGTGAAACAGGCCACTATACAATTCTTTAATACCGAGATGAACTGAAAGACATATGATGTTATTGTTGGTTCAGATTTAAATTTTATTTGACTGAAAATAGCTAGAATTACTTTAGAAAAAAATGTATTATTATAAAAACAATTTTCTCATGTGTTAGAGCATAAAATGTAGCTGATTATGTGTGCTAATTATTTTATACAGCCTTTAAGTTCATCTTTATCAAGTGTGCCAATAATTTTGTAGTGATTCATAGTAATTATGAAAAAATTAACAGAATTAACCTGCAGGAATGGCACATCATCCACAGCCATATCCTTCTGTAATTCACTGATAGTGTATGATAGGAGTGCAATCTTTTTCGTAATGCTCTCAATCTTTTCTTTCACAATTTGGATCTTCTTTTCTTCCTCTTCTCTCAGGGCTTTCACCCTGGCCATCTCCTCATCGCGCAGAAACGTATGTAGCTTCATAAACTCCCGCTTTATGTGTCTTTCAGTTTGTTCAGCCTGGACCTGGAGTAGAACGTTTGGATCACACATAAAAATAGATACATCTATTAGAAATGTGTTCTGGGGCTTGGTGTGTACGTAAATGATAATCTGCATGCCAGGAAGCTATTTAACGTCACCTGTAGGTACCTCTCAGTTTCACTACAGCCTTCCTTCATTGTGTTCAGGGCTTTCAGTTGTTTTTCTAACATGGTCAGATGGTTTGAGATTTCATTCTGAAGCAGACAATATCAAACAATGTATCAGGTGTTGCTATGTCTGTTTTTCTCAATAATGTTTAACTGATTCGACCTTTTTGTCATGTGACCACTAAATGAGACTTTGTTTACGTGCACATACGTTTCAGTCCTAACATAACTTGTACAGATTCGAGAGTGATTAAATACACGCGATTGCAGAATATTATAGTAAGGTCTTGATGACAACCTTTAGTAATAATTACTGTAATAGTATAATAGTGTTATGAAAAGGTAAAACACAACACCAAAGTTTTCATTGTAAATAAGGTCTCCATTTTATAATCATTAGTGCCAAGACCAGAATTTCCCAAGTCTGTCATGCAAATAAATTTGAAATTCAAAGAGACTTCGAGGTTAAAAGTTAAATGAAATAAAATAAAAGGTAATTTCTTGTATGACACAACGAAACTCAAAAAAAAGTTGACTATACCCAATCCCTATGAAAGCGGACAACAAAAAAATCACACCCAGTAAGTCTTCATTCCACAGTATACTCTTGTACATAGTACAGGCTGCTTTTGGCAAATGTTAATAAACACTATTATTTAATCTAAAGATGACACATACTTTCATATCCTGACATTCCCACTGTTTTCATTTATCCATAAATTAATCTAAAAAGGCAACTTTGAATAAGTTCAAATTTTTGATAATGTCCTGTAAGTACTAATAAATAAATAAGACAAGTGATGCAGTCAATACGAAATAATGAGAGCGTATCTAGACTATATAATTTGTGTATAAAAAGTAATTAATAAAATAAACAAACTAGACAATCATTCTTTCCATCTGCTGTAATGCAAAGTTTATTTGTAGCAGTGTATGCTTGAATGATCACAAAAGGTGAGAACGATTAAGTAGATCAGATAAGAAGGAGTAGCCCTAACCTTCAAAAGCTCTGTAAACAAACCAACAAAACCAAAAAAAAACTCAGTCATGGAATGTACTTCTTATTATGCTTAGAAGACCAAGTGACCGAGGAGGAGAGACGGGTACTAAATGGGTAAAAGGGAATGGAATAATGGTGCAGAACTCACAGTAGTTAAAAGCCAAGATTACATGGATTAACAATCTACATAAACATTTTTTTAGTTCTGATCACCCTTCTTTACTGTCAGTTCAATTGAATTTCACAATAGAGAAGTAAATTCTGCCTTGTTTTATTTTGATGCAAACTGAATCAACAGTAAAACTGAAAACTTCCCTCTGTCTGATTTTGCAATATTTTTTTTTGCAGTAAGGATATTTAACCTGGTCACTCAGAGAGTAATAAACCACTCGCCTACCTTTCGCTCCAAAGCTGCTTCCTCCACTGGACAGCAAATATGGAGCCTGTGTTTTTTTGATGTCTGACAAATAATGCAGATTGGCTCTTGATCGATCACACAGAAGAGCTTCAGCTGCTCGTGGTGAAGACCGCACTGGGCATCCGGACTCAGCGTCACCCTCTCCAGCTTCTGCTGCTTGAGCTCATCAGCGGCTATCTTCAGCTCCAGGTCAATCGGAGGCCTGTCCGAGGACGACTCTCGCCGACACACCGGACACTCTCGAGATCCCCTCCATTCCCAGAATGTCTGCACACAAACTTTGCAGGTGTTGTGGCCGCATTTCAGTGTGACAGGAAAGCTGAAAATCTTGTGGCACACGGGACAGAGAAGGTCCTCTTCTGAAATAGACACGCTTGAAGCCATCCGATTATGAAAGACGTCCTCCTCCACAGCTGTCTCTTATGCTACTAAGCTTCCGATGCCGGGGATTTCAAACATGTGCACATAGGAATTCTACAAAACTGGTCTCATGTCTTTCCGTGAAGGCCTGCAGAACTGGTTCTATGGTTCTAGTATGCATACAGGAATTTGCAACATTTATTAATAGAAATATTTCCTGGTTCAAAACCGTTCAGACATTGCAACTAATTAAGCCTTTGAGAAAATGTCATTCTGATTTGTGTCTTAAGTATTTTTATTTAATCTAGTTTTGAAATTATTTTGAATAGATAAAATTTAGTATAATTCTTGGCATGCTGATTGTAGCTCAGCATTTGTCAGTCATGTCAGTTTTTAAACTGGGCCAGGGGCCCATACTCAAAAAAAGGATGTCAGAGTAGGAATGCTAATCTAGGATCAGGATCAGGTTTTCACTGTTCATATTGTCTCATTACAAGGTAAAATGCTACACTGGTCCTAGATCAGTGCAGGGCTGTTACTTTATGATTCCAGCTCCAGATCTCCCACTCCCAGCTCACACACTATTCTGAAACCATTAATGATGGAAGACTCTAAGTCAAGGCCAGTAATTTCAGATCAGACCAAAGACCTAAATGGAAGATTTTCAGGCATATTTTCTATTTTCAGTTGTTTCTTCTACTGTCTTATCAAGTTAAATGGGGTCTTAAAGTGGAAACTTTTTATTCAAACATTGTACACTGCTCTTATATATTCAATTAAATTATTTCATTAAATAACACCACATTTGTCATTTTATCGTTACTGAGACCATGGTTACTCATCTATACTGACAAAATGTACCTCTACCTGTGAAGTGTTCCTGTACCTGTAAAATGTACCTGTCTCCATGTCTTTCAGGATGTGACCGAAGAATGTTACACTTTTGCTTCTCTCTTATCCTCTTCGCAAAGGAGGACCCCATAGGCACCTCACATCATTTGACTGCAATAGCCCAATCAAATAGTGCCACCCTCTAAAGCGGCACATGAAAGCATGATAATGAATTTCAATTAAAACTAACATGTCACAGCCACAAAGATGTTTGAGTGTCCATTTAACTCCAAAACAAAATACAGCATCCAGAGTGCACACAAATTTCTGCTTTCTTTCTCGGATGATCGCTCTGTAACACTTCCTCCGAAGAATGCATGATGGTCTTTGTGCTTCTGTGTTTATATCCATGTGTTTATATTTGCTTTGACCTCAGATTTTCCCCCTGTGAGGAAATATTCTGCAGGGCTTTGCATGTACAAACCTGTCATTTTGGGCTTTATATAAGTATGATATAAGCAACAACATATAACCGGCATCAAGCTGATGTATGCATTTGCATGATTCAAACTCACAATTAATGTAGTAATGTTCACAGAGACCTGATTTAATATTTGCCCGAAGATGGGTAAAATATTAATTCTGTCATTATGAATGAAACTTGCAGATGGATTTAATTTATGCCTGAGGAGCAGTGACTTCATGATGAAACTCGTCCACAGCAGACATAATTCGTTCTCAATTATACAACGCTTTGCTACACGCATGTATGAGAACTCTGAACGCGATGCATGCAGGCTAACATTATGTTCATCCCAAAACATTTCATTTACTAAATGCTTAAATACGATTCCCATTAATTTTATCCTCAGCAAGAATCCAGGCAAGGTGAAGTGCTAGCTTAGCTGAAGATTGGGAGGTGTGTGACTTGAAGCGGCTCTCCCATTCGGTACAAGCAAAGCAGCGTTTTCCGTTTAACTCCGCCTCCACACAGGCGCGCTTCCGTCCTCTCCGAACGCGTTCACGTTTTCTCGTGGGTTCCAAATTGTTCCTCTATTCACGCGCTTTGGTATAAAAGGGCCCCCTGTTCTTCTGCCGCTATGTCAGTGTCAGTCTCTCCGGATAAAAGGCGAAAGATGGAGTCGGCGTTGGACCAGCTGAAAAAGTACACTGTGGTTGTGGCAGACACCGGTGACTTCAATGGTAAAGACAGAGGGACCGTATCGACTTGTGACAACTATTAGCTAATATTAGCTAGCTGTGCCACCAATTATTGCTGGTTTCAATCGAGTTAGTGTTGTTGATTGTCATTTAACTAAATTCAAGTGTACATCGTTCAGATATCTGTTTTGAACAAGCACTTGTAGCTGAGCTTGGATAGCTAGCTGTCCACTGTAGTCGTTGGACAAGCTATTACGCTGTAGGCCTCTCGTGTGTTGGTTGTAAAACTGTAGTTTGCACAGTTCTCTGACCCTTTGCTCTGTAATCGGATTGTTAACTGACAGGTTGCTGCAGTATATACTGGGGGTCTTGCCTGAGTGCTAACATTAGTTCTGTAAGCCCCTGTGCAAGCATGTTTCAGTTGCAACTCGGTTAGCTACCTTGTTAGCTTCCTTATAACAAGATCCAATACAGATTAATAGCTATAGCTAACTGTGTTGCGTTAGCCGTCTTAGAGCAGTGTCAACAAAGGTAGAAGTCAGTGCGTTGGATGCTGTACCAAGCGCACCTACTTATGTTAAATATGTAACCCTACAGTGAGGGTACTCCAAAGTACAGTAACTTGGTGTATGCTCATGTAAAGTATCATCATGGTTTCGCTAGCGAGCTATGCTGTTCTCCAGCATGCTTTTCTGAGAGTGAGCTAGTTTGACAACGAGGAGCAAATTCAGCAGTGGTACAGTCGTGTGGATTCAGATTAACTTGGAGAATTAGCTCGCAACATTCATTTTGTTCATGTTCAGCGGATACTTCAGATACCAAATGTGTCATGCGAATTTGGTGCTGGACTGTCGGTACTTATTATATAGAACTGTTCACAAGTCTTAATTTTTAAAGGTACCGATATACTGCTAACTGTGATTCTTTATATTTTTATTGTATTTCGAACTGCGTGTGCTCCGTTGAGGAAATTTGATCTTGATCAGGAAGTCTGAGGATGGTGTAATCTTGTATGTGAAGTGTGGCAGGACCAGCTTCATTTCCTCATCCTAACCCTTTCAGCAAGTCAGGATGACAATACAAAAATGCTCAGCTGGTTGCCCCATCTATACGTTTCCAAACAGTTTGGTACCCCACGAAACATGATGCATCCACCTACTATAAAAACCCTCAAGTCTAAAATGAATGGAAACATGTCATTTTTTTAATGCATTGGGAGGAACGTTCTTATTATTGTATATTTGTCAAGTAGGTGGTTTGACGTGGGATTGCATCTCAAATGTTCTCTGCTAGTAATGTGTGAATGGAGCGTAGGAATTTGTAGTTCGGCACTCACGAGACTCGCAGAAGCTTTCAGATTACAGCATCTGCCTGCAGTATGTAATTTAGCATGCTGTGGATGTCATTTGCCATGTCAGGTTTAAGCGTTAGTGACTTCTGTATCATGTGATTGAACGGCTTTTGAACCGGCTCTGTGAATAGGCAGCTTTTATTGTGGTAACTCTGTTACACAGAGGGGAATTTCAGGAACCCTGCAATATTGTATCTAAACCGTGCATGTTGGCGGGTGTTCGCGCGTCCCTTGGTGGAAAGGCCTGCAGTTTTCCAGCGGCTCCGTTATTTTTAATTCGCGGAAAGGACGCTAAACACGCTGATATTGTATCCACACAGTGCTCTGAGCACTGGATAATTCCAAACATTCATGTTGACAATGTGTTTGTTTACAGTCAGTTTCATTTTTTAAATTAAATTAATGCGATGTTGAAACACCCTCTGACTTGTTTGAGTTTGCAAGCTTTTTGTTCCAGTCTAAACTTTTGTCCATTTGTTTTACCCCCAGTCTTTGTTGAGCAGTTGTGTGAATTGTGGTCTGTGTATTTCTTTCAGCGAAGACCAAAAAGAAGGGGTGTGTCCTGTCCTCTAATTTGCACAAAAGCAATTTAGATGGGTGTTTGAGCCACGCTCTTAATTGACTCATTTTTTTGTGAATTCTTAAGGCATGGTGGGGGACATGCACCTGACATGTAATGAGTCGGCCTGCTCAGACACGAACGTTGGCACACGGCTGAGATTGTGCAGTGAACCGCTGGAGGCCTGCCTCTCAGGCTAACGTATTAACGAGTTGCATACATTCTTGACTCCTGTTGCTTTCCTCCTATGAGTGCACTTTTGTGGATATTATTTTTTCTAAAATAATGAAGTTAAGTAACATGAATGGAAAATGCAGCATTAGAAAAATATGGGGGAAGAGACCTTTTGCAAGCAGCCATTGTGTGAAGTTTCACAGTGGCAGAGAACATTGTGGCCAAGGGTGGAGACTGATCAGCTGACAGTGGGCTGAGCACTGTGTGGTGTCACTAGCAGATGCTATTGGCATTTCTCTCTCTTTTGGCATTGCCTTTGTCCTGGACGTTTCCTAAGGACCGTGTCTGTTACAGCGTAGGAGATTGGGCTGGGTTCATGCTTATCTGTGTGAGACATGGAGATTGAGTAATAGTACCTTGATTATATTGGTGATTGCAAGGGCTGATTATATGAAGGCACTGCAAACAAGGAACTAACTGTCATTGTCTTTGTTACCACAAAACAAAAGGTTGTGATTTGAATTGAAGCTCCAGTAGTCATTGTTATTAACCTAGGGCCTATATCAGGTGGATAGGAAAGAGTGGTTTGTGTAAAATTAAAAATTCACATTCTCTTTGTTCTTTAGAACAAAGAGACACTTTATACATTTGATAAAGTGTCCCATCTCTAAGGCCTCAGGTCCTGTATATCTGTTTTTTTGTGGCAGCATGAATTAGGCTCTCGGTAAAGAAGGCTGTCAATAATACAATGTAGCAATGTTTTATTGGAAGCTAACTAGCTGGTGTTGAAATTTCCTGGCACACAAGCAATGTCTCCAGTGCCCAGGAAGCTAGAATGCCTTTGAAATTTTTATAACCTTTGGAGGCAAAGTGGGGTGTGCCATTATGGGAAATGGACCCAGGAAGTAACTCTACTCTTGTCATTTTCCCATAGAAACCTTTTCTAATATGACTGCTATGTTATGTAACTGCAGCTGTATGTTGAGGTACTCTTGGCTAATATGATGTTGCATTGGAGCATGACAGTTTTTGTCATGGTTGATGAAGTTCTCACTTTTTCTGTCTCTGTTTGTCTCTCTCTCTGCATGACCTTGCAGCCATTGACGAATACAAGCCCCAGGATGCCACCACTAATCCCTCCCTGATTTTGGCAGCAGCCAAGATGCCAGCCTACCAGCACTTACTGGACCAGGCTATCAAGTATGGCATCGCCAATGGCGGGTAAGAACATTTCCATTATTGGTTACTGTATCCAGTTCCTCCTTTTCTCTTGACTTACCCCCCTTCCTGTGGTGTTGTTGGGCATGCGCTCTTTCTTGCTGTATTTGCTGGTTCCCTGGACCTTGTTGATGTCCATGCTGGTTGTGCCAACAGAAGTGAGGAGGAGCAGGTGACCAATGTTATGGACAAGCTGTTTGTGAGCTTCGGCCTGGAGATTCTGAAGAAAATCCCCGGGAGGGTTTCTACAGAGGTTGATGCCAGGTACTGTCCTAGGACTGCCAGCCCCACACCATATACCTTCTGATCCCATCCTAGACCTCAGCCATCCTTTAAGTTATTTATCAGCTTGCCAGTTATTTATAAGCAAGGACATTTTCAACAGTTTCAGGTGCAGCCATTCCATTTTACATTGCTTGATTGTGACAAGCCAAAACTCGAATGGATAATAAAGAAGGAAGACTTTAATTTTATTTATTGGTAATGCAATTTAATACTTTTTGCCTGACAAACTGAAATCTCCCTGGACTCCCCAGTTTACGAGCACAATTTTTTTTTCCTAGTGCAGAATCTGAAGTACTGTCCATTTGTAATGCATGATGAGGGAGTGGTTTAATTTATTTGAAGTATGTGTTTGTTTCGGGTTGTCTCTGAACCTAGTCAGTCTGATCTTAAGATATGGAGGTGCTCTTGCTTTACCCCTGGGAACAGCACTCAGACATTTGTCCCATTCTCAGAGTGTATTTGACACCTATCTATTTGATACCACTATTTAGCTGTTTCCTTGTGTCTCATTGTTTGAATATCTGCCATGTCCCCCATTCTGCCCGTGTGCCTTCAGTGAGTTTACATTTGCCTTGAAAATATCGATCATATCCCTGGATTGGTTGGGTGGGCTTATAGTGCTGATAAATGATTTTCTCTGAACCGATGGGTGTAATCCTGGCACATGAGGCTCATCTTCCAGTTGTATATGTTTTGGGGTTTCTTACTCCCAATGTTGTATCCTCCATTCTCTTCTGCCCCGTTTCCCAGGCTGTCGTTCGATAAGGAAGCAATGGTGGCCCGCGCCCGCAGGTTGATCTCCCTGTACGAGGAGGCTGGCATAAGCAAGGAGCGCGTGCTGATCAAGCTCTCCTCCACCTGGGAGGGGATTCAGGCTGGCCGGTGAGTCCACCCTCTCCACCAGTCAACTGCCTCTCCAACCCCCCCACTGCAGTGGGTCCCCCTCTCACCCTGTCCGCATCTGTGTGCTTGTTTCCTGCAGGGAGCTGGAGGCAAAGTATGGGATCCACTGCAACATGACCCTGCTGTTCTCCTTCGCCCAGGCAGTGGCCTGCGCGGAGGCCCAGGTTACCCTCATCTCGCCTTTTGTCGGCCGCATCCTGGACTGGTACAAGGAGAACACTGACCGCAAGAGCTTCGAGCCACAGGAGGATCCAGGTACCTGTCATTCCACAGTCACAGTGGCCTCTTTTGGCTGATTTTACACTGTTACAGCATCTGGCCATTTTCAGTTGAAGATGATTTTGTAGGCTGCAACAGTCAGGGAGATGGGCCTGTGGCTCAAAGGTTGCTCTTTCAACTCCCAGTTGCTAGTGTGCCAGTGCCAAGCTACTTCACCTGAATTACTACAGTAAAAACAACCAGCTTTATGAATATGCCGTGCAAAAATGCTGTTTAAATCACTCTGGGGTGTCTGATAAATTCCTTAGTGTAAATGGGATGTGAAAAATATTGTATCAACATTAATCTCAAAATGCCTTGCTCAATGCAATGCAAACATTTGAGAATGTTACAATTTTTGAATGTGCTTAATCTATTTTGACCTGAAAAAATGAAGTGTGACCGTATGAGGAACCAGAAAGGCAGCTATTCCTCGTATTTATTTAGGCCTTCCTGGTGTAGGGTGAGAATGTAACTACTGTATTGTCTGGGAAAGTGGTAGAATTGTGTCATTTCAGTAGCTTTTCTAGATGAACTTTTAGAAGAATTTGCAAGACTGCCAAGACACAATGGCCCTGAATGTCTGTGACATTGCATCAGACTGGCTGTACCAGTTTTTTTTTTTTTTTTTTTTTTTTTGAGCACCAGAATAGGCCAAGGTAGTTGAGCATTTTAAACAATAAATGTTATTCATCAAAGCTTCAGTAGTAACTTTCAAGTTGTATTCCACTCTATTGGAATTGAAAAGTATTTAATTTTTTGTATGCAACTAAAAATTAGGCTGGTGAAACTGTTGTGCCTGATGATTTGGAAGGGGAGAAAAAGAATTAATCACATGTGGTTTTTCCAGAAGACTGACATTTCAGATTTTACGGGTAAACAACAGGATGAAAAAACAAGGGAAGCCCCACTATTTCAGACTGAAGTTGTGGGAACAGAAGGAATTCTGTTCAGTTCACCACAACCCCACACTCCTGAAGGGCAGCAATTATTGAAATACTATCCTTGGCTGATCCTACCTGTCATTTTCACTGTCGTCAAAATGATATTTATTATTCTTGTACTAGCTGTTGAATCTTTGAGTGTAAGTGGACATCCTACTGTGTGCACTGTTGAAGCAATCTGGGCAAGTCAAACCTCACATGGAACGTTGTGGAGCAAATGGAGAAAGTGTTATGTCATGTTATTATTGTCACAACATATAATTATAACTGCATTTGAGCAGTGCTGACAGGCTCCAGTCCTGGAATGCTGAGATGTCCGCTGATTTTGGAATGTTTCAGCTCCTCAGTCGAAGTCATTGTTTGGCTGAAGACAGGGTCCCACATGCTAATTTAAAAGAAATTAATAAGACCTGCAGACTAGGGGTGTAATGGTTTGTGTATTCATCCCGAACCATCACTGTATGTATGATACGGTTTGGTGCCTGTAGTCTTACGGAGAATTGATGAATGTAATGCGGAACCAAATTTCACAACCGCGAGTTCCACCTGGAAATCTTAAGCTGTAAGCCGTTAGCAAGTTAGCAACATGCCATGCTAAGCTTAGCTGAAACTGATTGGCGTCTGACTGAGTCAGTCCCTATGGTGAGTGCAAATGACACACAGGAGCTTTTCAAACTATAAAAAAAAAATGGGGGGGGGGTTGACAAAAAAACTAACCTCATGCATTTGGGGGTTTTTGTTTTTCTTCCTGTTTTACTGAACCGTGATGTCCAAACCGTGGTGTGAATCGAACCATGACTTCTATGCAGCCCCCCAGGGTATGAATTTTTCACAGCAGCAGTGTCTCTTGTGTGATCTGTATTTATTTTGCATTCCCATCCTTGCGTCTTCTCAGGAGTAGTGAGCGTGACCAAGATCTACAACTACTACAAGAAGTTCGGCTACAGCACAGTCGTGATGGGCGCCTCATTCCGCAACACGGGGGAGGTGAAGGCTCTGGCTGGCTGCGACCTGCTGACCATTTCCCCGGGCCTGCTGGCCGAGCTTACCCAGGACCACAGTGCGGTGACTCCTACGCTCACGACACAGGGGGGTAAGAGTGAGACCCACACACTAACCTCGCTAACCAAAATCACACTACAGATTTGAGGCACTTTGTATCAATCTGTGTAGCCTCTTTATGAGAACCACAGCTGCAGTATTCCCTCTTTCCTCCCTGGATCTAACCTCCAGGGTGTTCCTGTCGGAGGCAGGAGTTTCCAGCGTCATGGGACCATGCGAATTGTCCATTAACACAGTACTCTATGTACTTATGCTGCTCAATGCATTTCAAAGATGCGTCAGATTTAATGTGAGGAATAGGAGCTGAATAAATCCAATGTACCATGTCAGTCTAAGGGGAAATGTATGTTTGAGTAAGTAAGTTTGTAAGTTTGGGTGTATTGCAAGCCTCATTTTGTAGTGTAGTATTCTGCCTTGTGTTTTGCGAATTGTTGAATTGAGCTGAGGGTAAGTTGACGGCCTGTGGTGGGGTTTTGTTTTTATTTTATTTTTTTTGTGCCTTCCTCTCCCCTCCAGCCAAAGCCTGTGAGCTGGAGAAGCTGCATCTGGATGAGAAGGACTTCCGCTGGAGGCACAATGAGGATCGCATGGCCGTCGAGAAGCTGTCAGATGGCATCCGCAAGTTTGCCGCCGACGCCATTAAGCTGGAGACAATGATCAAGGTACGGCGACTCACAGGGGTCCCAATAGGGAGGGTAATGGAGAGCTGGGCTGAAGAGGACCTGTATCTTTTTTTTTATGTTGCACCTGACCAGGAAAACACATCGGCTAATCCATTTGACCAGACCAGTCTGTAACTTCTTGTAGTTTTAGCTAGCCTGGAAGCTATCCATGGCTTGGAATTGACACTGGTATTTATGTAAGTGGAATTTCCCTCATCAAGCAAAGCAGTCCACCCAAAGACATTTCATGTAGGCATTTTACTATTGAGTTCTTCTCCTTTCTATGCCATCTTTGGAAAGCTTGTTGTTAACCTCCCCTTCTCTCATGTTGATTCCAGCATCTGTAGCTTGTGTCCACTAGGTGGAAGCAAACCTACATTTTCCGTTATCAGGATTGCAGGGTCGTATTCTCCATTTTAAGCCGTTGAAACTTTCAAGCACAGTAATTGAATGACCACCCTACTCTAATTTAAGACCCTATAAATGTTCAATTCTGTCTCAATCATAAAGGAAAAAATGTGGTTTTGTGTTATTCACAATATATTGCTAATGCATTGGTAAATTAATGCATGAACGTGCACCAAGTTGGTCATTTTGTTTAAAATGTGTCTACTTCTCACAGTGTGCATATAATTTTGTGTATGTTGCTTCAGTAAATGTAATTTTAATAAAATTATTTACATTTTGGCACAAAAAAAAGCTAAGTATTCCTGTTCAAATCTAGATTATACTGTATGTTTGGGTCTGGAAGAGTAATACCATAATTTTCTGTACAGATAATTGATATGAAATTCTGAATTTGAACCGATTTCAATGGTAGTGTTTCACTTTTCCTCAGGAAAAGATGCTGAATGTGAAGAATGGCCAGTGAAGTGGTGCAGAGGATGAGAGGGCAGCTCCAGACTGCCCTCTGTATGATGGGAGGAGGAACTGCAGTTAATCTCCACACGTGTCCAGAATCTGAGTTGCCAACCTCCTCCCAACCAGCACTGGACTGTCAGCAGGGTCCCTCCTAGACTGAAGGACATGGCTATCGTCGTGTTTAGCGTGTAGTAGAGTGCACTGTTTAATTCCCGGAAGATAAGGCACTTACAGTACATTCCTTTGAGCAGTGTCATTTATTTTTTGTGATTTAACTACTGTTTTTCCCCACTGTCCCCATAACCAAGTGTGATGGAAATTATGCAGATTCCACAAAATTACATTCCAGACACTGACCATTTTGTCAGACATAAGTTGGTATTATATTTCAAAGCGAATAAAGACATTGAATTTCTTTTGACTCCTTTTTGTCTATTTATAGTCAAATATTTCAAAATGCTCTGAAATGTGATATCTGATATGAGCAGTTTAGTGGTTACTCTGTAGGTTACAGAATGCCTTTGTACTTGTTTTAGTCTCTGAGGGGCTAACAGTAGGGTCAAAGCCAGTGATCAAGCAGATAATCCCAGGTTACCAAGTCTAAAATTCAAGGCTAGGTTATGGGAATCTGTACTGACAACAATAACGCATTTCCTGAGGTATTCAATAGAACATATTCGAGCTGCTCGACAGCTTTTAACTCCATACTGTGATATGGACAGAGGAGACGCTCCCACTTGCGATGCTTCCTGAGGACCCTTTTTGAAAAATGAATGCAAGAGGAAGAAAAGTGGAAACCTACTGGCTGGATCAAAAGCATGCTACAAAGGATGTGACGTTCAGGATAGAAAAACTGATTATGTCATAAAGTGATACCTCGACCCTTGACAAAATCAAGCGGACAAACCGGCACATACTAAGGATGGATTAACATGGGTTTATTTTTTTGCTACATAGTTGTACGTTTCAGTAAAATCAGTCGCTGGCTAAATTCAGTCAATTTGAAATGTCATACACATTTGAAAAGGCACAGAGGCTGGTTCTGCAGTAGGGAGTGTCAGGTTTGACGTGTCAAGTTCGCATTTAGTGTATGTTTGGTATGCCCAGCTAAACAGTTTTTCCAGTTTCGAATCTTTCCGACAAATATCAATCCTATGATGTTTAACTCCTGGAAGGAATACCAATTTCAGGGAACATCCACAGGTTACCTGTCAGCCTGGTTCATGGTTCACTCTGCTCTGGCTTGATACTATAACCTCATACCGATTTGGCAAATGCTTCAACTAATATTGCAGTAGAAAAAAGCCATGATCACTTTATTGTAAAACCGCTAAATGAAATAAGGAAATTGAAAGGCTTATATGTAAAAGTGAATGGATAAAAGAGAGCTTTGAATGTACTTTCCCATTCAATGAGTCTTTAAACTTTGTCAAGCTTTGGCATGTGTGATTCTGAAATCCCTTTTATATAAAAAATGGAACTTAAAAAAAACACATTAAAAATTGCCTGAGTACACTGGCTACTTTAGGATTAAAGAAAACAGTTAAAGATGGAGAGCTGGTGTAGGCACAGTTGTCTAAAAAGGCAATCCGGCAGCAGGTTAAGAAGTCAATATTGTCCATTCTACAAAAAAACTAGGCATTCTACCAGCCTACTTCTCTCTCCCTCTCTGTCTTACTTGCAAGACCAAAATCCTCATGTCAAGGCCAGAAGCCCCACCATGCTCCAAACATCATTTCTAATGAAATCTGATGGTCATCAAGTTCTAGAACAATCTATGGCTGTTTTTCACTGTTCTTAACTACGCAGACTTTAATTATACTTCATATTTTGTACCTCTCACTCGTGAGGGTTTTGTCAATATGTTGTAGTCATTGAAGAAAAAAAAACATTTTCAATGGGACCACTTAATTCAAATACACCTGGCAAAAAAAAAGCATTCTTAAAAAAATCCACTTTGAGCTGGATTAAGAAGCTGACTAAAAACATAACCCTCTCCACCACCCACTCCTTTCTTCATTTTCTTACTTCCTTTACCTCTTCCTCTCTTCCTCTATTTACATGGCACATATACAGACAGACAGGCAGAGAGAAAGACAGCATGTTTAAATAATCAGGGCCCCCATAGCAGTGAAATGAAGGGTACAGTGGACTGCTGGGAAACGCCTTCTTTACTGAGGCCTCCTCAGTAAGGCTCCGCCTTCAGATTCCGGTACAGGCAGCACGTGAACACCATTCCGATGATCTGACAGAGAAGAATGGAGAGAGAGAGAGAGAGAGAGAGAGAGAGAGACTATGAATACTGCTGGGTTCCAGGCTAATTTATCCTTTCTGGTCTGTGTTCAATCCAGTTTCCTCAGATTAAAATGAATCTGCATTCTGGGCGTGCATTTCTGATAATAGCACTTGAGTGCTATAAATCACTTTGCAGCATCTCAATAATGTGGTTTCAAGGGTAGCTTTGAGATTTAAGGTCAAATGTATTTATTAGTATTATGCAACAAATTGAACTATTGAAGTGCTTGAAGACTCAGACTTGGAGCCTTTCTTTTTGCTATGAATATAAGGAAATAGCAGGACTGCCTTTGTTCCACTAGGGGTTGGGTGGGTTTGCATTGAGATACCACAACATAACTCATGGCAAGCACAACCAGTCACTAGTGACAGATACACACCTCTCCCAGCATTAGCACTCCTGTTATTTGGTGTGGAAAACAGGCATTGCATTGTGGGTATTTGCTTCAGAGGGGCAATTGCACTTGCAGTGCTCATGGTAATAGAAGAGTGGCTGGCACAGTGTTAACTCTGGAGGCACAATTGACTTCCATATTGTAATTAACAATTTTAATGAAGTCTATGGCATCTGGTAGCTCAAGATCCATCCAATAAGGCAGGAGAATACCAACATAACTGAACACAGTGTAAAGACCAACTAAATATATGAAATGAAAGACATTTAAGTAAAACAGAGAACAGGCACTAGAAATAATATAAAATAAAAGAAGAGGAGTATACACATATATTGGAAAAAGAAATGGAGGGGATCAAATGATAAAAGCGCTGTAACGGTATTAAAGGGATGGGACAGTGCACAGAGGTAAGATGAAAACTCTTTTAGTGAAGCAGTAAGATGGACGGGAGCTGGAGTAGTGAGGGCACAACATGGCCGGCCCCAGGGGCCCGTCTTACCTGGACGCAGGCGATCCCGATGCCCACGGCACCGATGATCCTCAGGTGCTCCAGGATGAAGTTCTCCAGCTTAGTGATGCAGCCACCCTGAGAGAGGGAGAAATGGACACTCATGAAGTGACTGAGGTTACCTCATTACCCCCATTAAGATGGTACCATTTCAAGAGCCCAACCAGCGTGTATTATTCCATTGAATGTGCCGCCTTTGGGACAGTTTGTGTCTGAAATTTGAATATATGGTTATAAGTGATTGGTTAGACAGTACTGCTTGCTTCCTGAAAGTGGGTGGGGTTACTGCACTACTTTCACCAGTCCTGTAGCACAGAGGTATAAGCCTGGTTTATCTGAGTGTGTGAAATACGAGATGTGGCTATTAAATAATGAGACTAATGCTCAAGGAAAATACGTCTACTTCAAGCGATGCGTAACAGCGAACTGAAGACGCGAGCGGATTGCAACTTTCAGGGGTTGTTTATGCTTGCCCACTGGTCAAGGTATTCCACATGGTTTGTGCATGCGCGCTGTGGTTTGACTTGCATAAGCCCAGTCCCGTTATTTAATAGCCACCCCTCGTTTGTGTGAAACCTGGCAGACAGACACACGATACTTCCTCACCGCCAGGCTGTTTCCGGGCGACCCACCTCCACTTTGTAGATGTTGGAAGGGTGGTCCCGCTTGCCGCACTGAGGCGTCGGGGTCTTGCAGCAGCTGTCTGGCACTAGCCTCCCTTCTGCACCGCCAGACTTCACCCACTCACTGTCCGCCCAATCCGTGGACCTGTTACTGCCGCAGCACTTAAACTGACCAGAGAGGGAAAGGAGGTAAGTCTAGATACCCACAACACACATTCAAATGTAACCCACTAACAGAAGCACTGTCGCTTGATATGCCATTCCCCCTAAAATCATATTTGCTCCTGCAGCATGTCTGGTCCCTCTATGGCAGTGGATTTCAAACTCGGACCTATGGATCCATCCGCATGACACATTCTGTCACAACCAATTCCTTCATCACTTACAATTGTTGGAAACATGTGTTCAACTTCTACCATTATTTTCTACTGAAATGTACTCTAACACAATGCCTGTTAGTCTACAATTTATTAAATTGAAAATGTAGCCTCTTTCAGGAGAGAACACTTGCTCCATAGTACAAAACATGAAACATTACTTGATCTGACTGTTCATGACTTTGGAAAGTCACTTTGGGACATTTACATAAAACCATGATTTCATATTGAGCCTGTAACTCATGTGTATGTTCGCTGTACCTCCTGCTGCAGCTTGTCCACTGCCTTGGTGATGTGGTCCTGGCCTTCCTGCTTGTACTTCTGCACCATGGTCTCCCTCAGGTTCTGCTTCAGCTCCTCGTTCAACTGAAATGGACATGCTGGTCAGACCCAAGCAATGCACTACCCTGGTGGGGCGAATTCCGTGCGTTCAAGACTTTGACGGGCCATGCCAAAAAAACTGCCAAATTTAAATCTGACATGCTTTCTTTTGGTTGGCAATCACAGTAGTATATGAGGAGGTTTATCCCTGAAATCCAGGGAACCATCACTATCTTTGCATGCCGTATCTGAGTTGCATGCTGACCAAGTTCACTGAAATGAGAATATGGTAAAACGTTAATGTAGCAGAGTGATGCTTTACAGAGGCCCAAACAGAGTACAGGGTGGGGCAGAGGAGGGTTTTACCTGGAAGCAGGGGAAAGGGGAACACTGCAGCATGAAAAGGAGAAAGAGAGGAAAAGAAAGAGAAGAGGGTTGAAAGGAAGATAGGAAAACAAGTGGGATGGAGGTTACAAAGAAGACATTTCAAACTGTCAGTCAGGGAAGTGGGCGTCCCAGTCAGTGTAAGAAGATGGGACCTTGTTTTGATCTGTGTGTCAGTTAGCCAGCCTGCTCAGAGAGTCACAAAGCTGTAGACTGAACTATTATCATATCTTCAATAACTAGGATTGATACTTATGATTGTGGTTGTAGCACTGTGTGTATGTCGTTAGAATGGTTTATGTTCTATAATTCTATATATAATTATATTCTGAGTGTAAATTACACTGTAAAGTAGAATGAAATTAGGACAGAGCACAGATGCTCCTCACTATCAATACAGAAGAGGTCATTATAATTTTTACATGTTGAAATATTGTATTAGTGGTACTGCAACTCTTCCACAAACACTGAAGATTGTTGTTAAATTATGGAGATTGAATGGGTTATCAGTCAAAGAGATGTGGGCAAAAGAAAATAGAAAGTAGTACATTTCAGTGTGTAACCCACAAAAACAAAATGGCAGGTGGATATCCTACTCCTGTAGTACACTGTGTTGTTTTTGAGCTCGCATGCAAATTCCATTGATGACATCACATCCCCTGGCTCCCCCGTTCCATTTTTATCTGTGGGAATTCACTACTACTCCTACACTCACTGACCAGTCAACACTGATGTGAGAACAGACTTATAAGAGGAGGTAGTGTTTAATTCTTGGGTAGTAAAAAGAAATCCACGAAAAACAGACAGTCGCAGTGGGTCGCTGCCATTACCTGCTGATAGTAGATGTAAGCCAGGACTCCAGCGAGGATCTCCAACAGGAAAATGCAGAGCAGCAGGACAAAGTACTGAGGGAGAAGAGATGAACAGAACCTTGAAACACAAATTCATAGTACATTGTGTAGACGCTAGGGCAAGGAGCAGAGTTTTTCTGAACATGACATAAATGTGACATGACTGCATAAATGTCTGCTGTGTATATCACACTGGGCAAGAGCCTCCTGAAGGCTCTTGTTTGCTATCAATTTGACATGACAAAGCTACTGAGAATCAGACTGAGAGACAGTGTCTCTGTAGAGGTTGATGAAAGCTGGGGCGACGATGTTCTTTCTGCTCCAGACCATGGTGCATTCCTCTCACGCCCCCCCCCCACTCATTCGCCCAGCTACAGGGTCAAGTAACCAGACTCCCCCCTCTCTCTCTGCACTCATTCCTCAAGCCTGAGTCATTCTGATCCTGCAACTCTTAAAGACACACGATGCATTCTGACGCACCTCACATCCATCACAGCGGCCCAGGACAGGTGTCACATTGGAACAGAGCACATTTTATAAGATTCATTCCAGTGGTACATTCACCTGACCACCAAAAACGGACATTAAAAACATTTTAAAAATGCATTTACTTAAAACCTATACGAAATCTGATTAATGCGTATAGCAGCTGAAATTGAAAGTCTTACCACTTCAAAAAATGCATGCCATGAGATGAATAACCCATCATCACAATCCGAAAGCCTATCGCATTCTACCATAAAAAGCTACCCCAGTCATTGCTCTAAAATATATGTCAACCCAGTCTTGTTGAACACCTGACCGCTCTTGGTAATTATTGCTGCAGACTTGAAATTATGTTCACCAGGTCATTACATCCAGTACCAGTCAGTAGAACAGAGATTTTGGACAGGGTACATAAGTATAGGCACACCAAAAGATAGGCAGAACCAGAGACTGGTGAATGCTAATGAAAAGACAAACAGGAATATATTAATAAAAGATACCACAAGCACACTGCTAACAAATCTCACAAACTACTACAATGAATGTACTCGTGTCTAAATCGTTCTCAAAATACAGGAGCCACTTCCTTCCATAGACTTAGCAGACTGGTTTGAGTTACATCAACCCTGGATTTTAATTTACAACCCCAGGGTGTCCTAAGGCGCCTCTGCGCTACTGATCTACCGAGGGATCACAGCCAGGGAAGTGTGGACAGTGTCTGTGGAGGTTATTTACGGGAGAAATGTGAGCCAAAATGGCGCCACACGACAACTCAAAGCAGAATAATTCAACTTCACAACTGTCAAAAAGAGAATTAGTCAATTAGTAACAAACAAATATGTATCCTCTCCAAAAATAAAACAGGCCTGTATTCTCAAATATTAAAAAGTTTTATATTTTCATGGTCACACCATACAAGATGGTGCCTGAGAACTGATTCAACCATTAGGAAATACATTTTAGAACACCTCTTCCCTGACAGAATAGCTGTTCAGATTAAAGTCTCATCTGTATTTCTGTCTCTTCCTTGTTTGGTAGTTTTGAGACCTCATGCATTCTTTCTTTACACCCCCTCATCCCAGACAGAAAACAGAAATCGACTTTGTAGAGTATCTGCTCCAGCAGATTTGCCTAAGTGTCTATGTTTAGACACTGCTTTATAAAGCACGGTCTGGTCGGCAGAGGAGGAATTTGGGTAGGGTGCTGGCTTTGTCTCTTGTGTGAATGTGCATGGCTGTGGGAGCATCAGGAGGACTGTATGAGAGACACATTTTTTCCTAACTTTTCACTTACAAACAAGCAGGTGATTCAGAGGACAAATTATATTAGGGCTGCAAGATATGGAGAAAAAATGCGATATGCAGTTAATTTATGGATTATCGCGATATGCGATGAACCAAAGATTTATGTATTTAATCAGTTTAAATTGTTTTTAAGTATACTTAAAACCTGAAATAATTACATTTCTAATATGCTTGTTTCCTGGGTAAAGAAACATCCCTTTCAACTTCTCAGTGACCACTAAAACTTTACTGCATATCACTTTTGATTTAGTGTGGTCTTCATGTGCAAAACCGAAATACTGCCATAGGCGTCATTTAAGCTGGGGACATGTCCCCACCCCGTTGTGAAAGCCTTTAGTTAGTTGAACCCATCATTGTCCCCAGCACTTTTCAAAACAAAAAGACAGCCATGCTGCCACACAAACGAGGCGTTCCTTCAATTAAGAATCAGATCACTTTCTGCAGCTGCGGCGTCTGCCTGCTATGACCCTCAGCCCGACTCATTTCGACGACAAAGCGTATAGCGCACTCCCTGCTCGTCTTGTGCATGGTGTCATCAGTGTGCATGTTTCTGCATCAGAGCCAATTGTACGTGCCCAACTATTCTCTGCTCTCAGTGTTTCCATACAGTTGCCATCTTATTAAAATAAAATAATTACATTACCGTAACGCACCCGCAATATGCATATCGTGATAAATTAATTTGTGATATTTTAAAAAATGTGATATATCGTGCAGCCCTAATATGTCTTAATGAATTAATTATTGCATGTTATAATTTTCCTAACTTGCACATCGGAGGCCCTTCCAATTGGCCATCAGTCAACAGAATAGGCATGAGGCACGCCCATAAGCAATAGGCATGAGACAACCAAAGAGATTACACTGACCTTGGCTGCTTTCAGTGTAAACACTGTGTGCGTGTGTGTGTGTGTGTGTGTGTGTGAAACAGAGAAGGAGAGACAGAGGAACAGAGAGAGGGAGAACGAGTGGGCGTGAGTGTCTGAGTGTGTGTGCATGTGTGAGAGGGAAAGAGTAAGAGACAGACTGCAAGCATGTGTGAATGTTGACGTCAGTGCTGGCACCACAAAGTATATATAGGGTGAATCTTAAGAGAGAGGAATGTGTGGGATGAAGGGGGCATGGATCAGATAGATAAGAAAGTGCATTTGATTTCCCTCTAATCTATCCTGTGAGGTGGAAACCACTGTGATTCCAAACCACTGATAAAAACAGAATGGAGATAAAGGAGGCCAAGCCCTGACAGGAAGTAAGTGTTCACTTTTCAGCACCATCTTCAGTATGATCTCAAACTTCTCCTAAAGACTCAGGTCTGCAGGCCAGAAGTCCCACTGGTGAGGGAGTGAATCATTCCTTTCTCTTCTTCACTAACTGTGTAACTGTGTGTCACTTTCAAATACATAATACAAAATTATACATGTCATCAATGCTGTGGTGAACACCCCAGTTTGGGTTATGCATTTTGCAGCATTGCACCGAAAAACAAGTGGCATCAACACGTAACAAAATACTGCTCATGACCACATTAAGTCATTACAGTACATCTCAAAATATAACTCTGTATTTAGCTTGAGCCTCAGTGTGTCTGTGTGTGTGCACAGAGATTCCTGGGTTAGAGTGTGCGGGAATCCAGCTAGCTGTGAGTCACACAGAAATGACTAAATCAGTCTATTAGGAAGGACAAATATTTTCCTCTACCCACCCCACGGCTTTCTTTCACACTCTTCCCCACACAATGGAGGGCTTGTGTGTATAGGGTTCCCTCTCATCCAGTGAGCGTGCTTTCTGGCCGATCAAAACTTGAGATATTTCGGTGCGCTCTGCCCTTTCTTGTCCATTAAATTCCATTTTGCTGAGCTGAATTCTGAAAATAATACCTAACAATGCCAATTATGCAGACTGACTTCACACTTCAAAGTGGGGAAACCTAAGACAGGGGTCCTGGCTGTCATTGACCCTGTTGTTTGTGGAAGAAAACTTACAAACAACAAAAGAAAACAAAAGAAAACACAAGAAGGGGCCTTGTGTCAAGGCAATGGCCAGTGAGTTTCGTCTTTTAGAGAAGACACTGTTGAGTGGATAAGAAAACCAGAATTTAAACTATCCCCCCAGACACGAGAATTCACTTCACTCTGAATGGTTGTGTGCTAAGGCTTCTGCTGTTGAATATTCTTTTGTAATTAAGATTTCTGATGACTGAGTGGCAATTCTGTCTTAAAGACGGTGGAATTTCCCTTTAAAACAAACACAACTCAGTTCTGTCTCAAGTTAATTTTTAACTTCGGTCATGTGTGCATGCAGTGGTACTATCGCACAACTACTTTGAAAGTAGTTCCTCATCACCAAACCCACAATATATAAAACAGGTTTGCCTGACACATTACTGTAATGCATCAAACCATATTATCATATTACTTTAAGGCATAAAAAACCTTTTTATTTTGCTGACAATTGTCAGCACCTCTGAGTGTCTGTCCATGTCTATACCTCTCAGTAATTTCTACCTGTCTGCAAGATTTTGTATTATCTAGCATACTCCCTATTGTTTATTAAAACAGTTGTCATAGTGTATAAAATAGTGTTTTTGTTTTTCATGTTGGTTTGATACATGGTGAGTTACGACCCTTAGTCAGGCCAAGCTGGATATAAATCATAGTGCAGGCCTGGCCCAGATGCTTTCTATTCCCTTGGAAAGTTCTTTCAAAGACAGGTTTCTGAAAACACAAAGAGGAGACTGAGAGAAATCACAGTATACCAACACATGGGCGGCAACTGGAAAATCTCCACAGAGCCCCATTTTAAGTGGGATATTGGAGAGAGAGAGGCCAGAGCCGATCAAATCTACTTCAAAGTCTCTATCTATGGACTTTACTGTACACTCTCTGAGACATGTTCTGTGATGATTTGCGTTTTGAGTCCACAGTAAGTGTCACTGATGCACCCTCGTGTGCATTTGTTGGGCTACCTCTACTGTCCCATGCATTGACAGTATATGTAACAGACGTTAGCATTGCACTACAACGATGGTGTTCATCTGTGTGAAATGGTCGCTGTGTTTTCGCACATGTGTACTGATCCCAATCAGCAGGATGTAGGCAGGCTAATGGATCAGGGCTGGCAGACATTGTTGTTGAGGGTGAGTCAGAATGATAACATTCAAACAGCTGCATTTTCACTGTAGCTGTTAGCATGAAGAAGTCAAAGTTGATATGGGAGTGGCACTCCAGTCTGGCCATTAGTCCACACCACAGCTTGTAGCATGTGATTACTGTCATTTTGTCTCTATGCAGTGTCTCTACGTCTATGTACAGTAATCACAGGGCAGGCTACAACCTAGTGGCTAAGGTGGGTCACTGTAAGCCTCATTATAGCAACACATCTAATCAACTCACTTTAGCTACAATCAGCAGTGAAATAACCATAATGTGAAGTATTAGACTGTCAATGATGTGAACAGGAGAGCGAAACAGAGAGGATGTTTCTGTAAGGGTATATGTATAAAAGACTTAGCTGTGTATAATGAGATTTTTGTATGAGGTGCGTGCCTGCTGATGCAAATGTGAGAGTGGGGGAGTGTGTGCATGTGCATCATTAGTGTGGAATGAGCTGCTGTAGGAGTGACTCTGCACCTGCATGTGTTACAGTGGTTGAGTATGTATACATCAGCTATATGAGATAATACATGAGTGTCTGTCTGCCCCTTCATGTCTAAGACATGGGTGTGTGTGTGTGTGTGTCATCAGCAAGACGGGTCTCTCTCACCACTCTCAGAAGGCTCCTCTGCTCCTTGAAAGTGGCACAGCAGCCCAAGACGCCTGTCACCATGACGATGGCTCCTGCCAGGACCAGGATATATGCAGAGGCTGCATACGTGCTAGAGGACAGAAGGCTGATGTAGTCGCTCTTCTCCACCAGAGTCCATATTCCCACTGCCATCACAGCGCCCCCTGCCAACTGGGAGGACATGATATAATTAATTCCAACTGATAATTATAGAAATACAAAATTTTCAGGTGTAATCTGGGATTATGGTTTATCTGATTTCATGCGTTCAATCAGAGAATAACTCTGGAAGGACTTACAATTTCATACACTACTCTTCAAATGTCATAACCGTAATCAGTACTGTAGGGATGAAAGTTCTGGAGGTGAAGGAACTCAGATGAGCAGATATGTTGTTGTTTTATGTTAATCACATCTCATACTACACTCTTCATATACCTACAATCAGTATAGTAGTATTCAGTATAGTAGCTTACAAGTCTGGCAAGTCTACTACACTGAGCTGGCCAGCTGTTCAAAGCTCTCACATCTTCCTGTGTTGACAACATGTCCTCCTGTCCTGAGAGAATTGTCTACCGGCCAAAAAGTCCTTCACTGTTCAACTTATTATTCTTTCAATGTCTCCTGGAAACACCTCCTTCCTCTTGTCCTGGGATAATGATCTATTGGTTTAAAAAAAGCCCTCACTGTTCCAGTCATTATCTTTTCAAAATCTTGGCACCTCCTTTGTTCCTTGCTATTGTCTTTAATTCATGAATGCTTTTATTCCACCAATCTTCTTCGCACATTTACATACATTCATGTTTTTTTCACTGATAATGTTTACTGATAACCTTACATTTTATTTTGTTTATACTGAAATACTTAAATGTCCATGCCTGAATTTTTCCTGCTCCAGAAGTGTTGATTGTGTATTGTTAAAATTTGCTTTGTATCACTTTAAAAATTTATATTCTTTGCTTTGATCAACATTATTCTTTCAGGGAAATTCTGATTAGATTAGTTAGAGAAACTACATGCGTAATACAGCCATGTCAGACTAGTACAAATTGTAAAGGCGGGTACAAACTGTACCAAAACATTATTATGTGCCTGAGGTACTGAGACAGGATTATGCACTGACACTGTCAAAAGAGTTTTCATAAAAATTATACAAACAGATTCCCTCTGAATAAAAAAGACAATCTCAGATAGATGATATGCAATATGCATGGCAGAGCCAGTCCTAGAATGTCAGGCAATTGATACAAGAACAAATACAGTGAGCCTGACAAAGAGGCCATTAGACACAATGAAATGAATACCCACCCAGAACAGAAAGTTGAATGTGAACAGCAGGTACTTCAGACATATCGTCCCACATGTTTCCTTCTTCTCATCATAGGCCCCCATCCTGAGAGAAAAAGACAAGTTATTGTTATTGCAGCACTTTCAGTGACGATGGTTTTGTGCATTTTCAAACGTATTTAATCAGAAGTTTGGTCGCTGGTGTCCAAACACTGCATGCTATAATGTAAGTGCAAAAATATTCTCCAAATATACGGAATTGTTCCCCACAAATAGGCAATGATTCTACTGAAACCTCCTTTTTTTTAAAACTACAACAAATCTGATTAAATAATAAAGCTGCTATTTACTGAAAAACACTTCATAATTAAGGCTAAGATTATCATCTCACACAGGTATCTAACTAGATAGATACACCAGGCAAAGAACACCTCAAAAGTAAAAGGTATAGGCACATTATAGGTTTTTAAACTGTCAAAGATTTAATGTACAGCTGTATTACCTTTCTTTTAGACTTCTGTAAGTAACTCAGTTCTCATTAGTTACTGCCCCTGCAGCCCCTTCTTTAAGCACAGAGAAGAGGCGATTTGTCGACCTCTGTATTTTTCTTGCCAGATTAGAAATGCCCAGTTACAACTGTGGGCCCATCCCACTGCTGCAAGCCACTCTGTCATTTTTATAGCAGCACACATGCTAGCGTGGTTGTTCCCTGAATGTGTGCTATCAGCTACCCGCCTTTTTTCCCAGCTTAACTACTACAGACACTGGACTCTTTCATTAAAAGCCTGATGCAGGTAAAATTCAGAAACCTGACTGATCAGCGGAGTTGCTATCGAACAGTGAGTTAGAAGAAATTCCATCCCTAGAAGATGCTGTGCATGTATCAATAGTTGGGACTTCAATCAACACTCAACAGTGGATTACATCCAGCCCACTGTAACATCTCACAGTTTCTCACACCAGACATATGGATAATGAACCAAGAAGCCAGTTATGATCAATACAGGTTGATTACTAGAAGGGTAATAGGTGGTCCGTGGCAATTTCAAGTCATGCTAAAAACAAAAAAGTTAAACAAATGACAGACAGCAGTCTAAATAACAGGACAATTACCTGTCATTATTTTTTTCCTGTCAATGTTTTCATAAAATCATCAACCAAAATGCTATTTTATTCAAAATAGATTCTCAAAGATTCTATTTATTATGAAAGTGTTAACTATGAAACAGTAATGTCACCAAAAAGTGTTACGGGTTAACTGACAATAAACTGACAAATAACAGTGGTATCATTGTCCTGGAAGGCAAAAATGTTTCACTAAGTATAAAAATGTTCTACATTCTGTAGCTTTGTGTTTAAAAACAGTTTGTCACCTTCATGATTCTTTCCCCACTCCACCTTTACATCAGTACCTCCCATCCCCCACTAGCGCCAACCAGTCGGCTAAGTTCAAAGTGTAGCCTAAACTCCTGTCAAAAAGAGTGAGAGCGCACATTTCACACCAAAGTAGAAGGCAGTACAGTTCCTAATTCTAAAACTGAATATACACATGCAACTACTTTTTAGACAACACATAAAACGAAACTGAAAAATTATTCAAGCTCTTAAACACATCTAGGAAAGGGTATCGGAGAGGCTGTATGGAACATATGAGTAGCCGCTGACTGTAGCCTCGAAACAAATAGCTGCAGGCTACAGCTAGACAGCTTACAGCCATTCACACTGATTATCAAGATAAACAGTTAGCATGTTAACTATTAAACAGTCAGTAAACGTATGCAGCTTGATGACCACCGAAAGTAATTTAGAAAGTTTATTTT
The DNA here is from genome assembly GCA_022829145.1 of Albula goreensis. Lineage (NCBI taxonomy): Eukaryota > Metazoa > Chordata > Actinopteri > Albuliformes > Albulidae > Albula > Albula goreensis. The sequence continues at coordinate 28,491,140 of CM040755.1, forward strand.
TTAATTTAATTTTTAATCAGTTTTCATAGAAACTACTGTAGAGAATAGTGGGAACAGCAATTTTCCTTCTGCCACAGATAAGCTCTCATAACCAACCACACAGCTGGTGTTTTATTTTTATTATTGGTTACTTAGATTTTGTAATATGAACAACCCTAGCATTTTCTAGTAAGAGTATATCATGCTCTCAAAGCGTTTAAATTCTATGACAGGTACTCAACAGTGAATAGAAACATTGCACCTAATGTGCAAATGTGCTAGCTTGATCTCGGGGTGACTCAATACCATGAGTGTAAAAGTCCTAGCCTGAGGGCAGCAATGTTGGCAGTTTTTTGTGATTTCTTTCAATCAACAGCTAGTTTAGGCCTTGGAAACAAGGCATGCGGACTCTAACCAGACAATACTGAATGACAGCCAAAAACCAGCCAGCAGCCTAGCCCTCCAGGACTGGTGTCTTGTGTCCCAGCTATGGAGTTCTTTTTTTGGAATCTGACAATTAAAGAAGGGAGGGGTAGTCACAGGTGTGGAGCGTGTGATTCAGCAGGCCGCCGGGCAGGCTGATCTCATGCACTGACTGGACCTCCTGTAACTCCCGTTTCTGACTTCATCCCGTTCACTTGGGTGGAGTCTCTGTATCACCCGCATGGGCGTAGACCCATAATACTGAAGGCAGAGCCACCTTTTCCATCATGAATGCTCATGAGCTAGCAGTGTAAACTCTTGTTCCAGGCTGTAAAGCACAGAACTTTAACGAAGCACCGAAAATAACAGCTTACCTGGATAAAGCTAGACATACGGACGAGGGGTAGAGCAGACTATAAAGCTTCACAGAACTCTAGAGATTTACAAAGTAATTCATCCAGTACCTTGTTATTATCCAGCATACAGTAAGCCAACACAAGCTGCATCTTTATCATGTGAATTCTATCCCCCTACCCCCCACTCTTATGTCTGTCTGTGCCTGCAGGTCCAGACATGCTCCACCTCCTTCCCCTGTTCCCTCTCTCAGTTCTTCCACACTGTACTCTGTTACTCAAACACACCTTTCCTTCCCTCAAATGACCCCCCCCTCCTCCCAACCCCCATTACAGACAGGAGACTCATGGGTGGGTTTGGTCTGTTTCACTTTGTCTGAGCAATGACAAGTCAACCATTGCTAAGGCTGTCTAGTCAACAATTTCAAAATAAAGATAAAGAGGACAGGGCTTTTAAGTATTTTGGTATGGTTTCCCAAATAACTGTGGTTTGATGAAACAATCATGTTAGGTTAGTCTTTACAGGGGCACAGTTTCCCATGGTGCATTGCTAAACTTAATACTATAATATCACAGTGGAAAATCCTATGAGACCTGCTGGATGTTGGGGCAAGCCAGCAGTTGCCAAAGCACAGTCTGTAAGTCACTCCACATCTGTGCAAAAGTCTACAGCTAATACATCTGCCTGTGTGTGTGTGCCTTCACTCCCTCGTGTGTGCCTGTCAATTAAATTCAAACAAAGCTTTATTGACACAAGTTCATTACAGGACACCAGTCCATTTGCCAAGTGGTCCACAGCTGAAGCCAAGAACAGTAATACCTCACTCATTTATCTTACCACAAAAAAACCTTCAGAAATGTAAATAACACCATTTCAAACAACCTGCACAAATTAGTCACTCAAAGTCTATCAAGGAGTATCATTTGTCTGGCAACTAATCAGTCAGTGAATAACTGACATTAAGCTTCCTGTCTCTTGTATGTGCCTGCATAGGGTATTACAGATTTCTCCAGGTGTGTAAATAATTCACATTATTTGTAGTAACTTTGTGTGATGCTTAACAAGGTTGTGTATCTCTGTATTAAAAGACTAACTTTAAAGCGACGGTTATAGCATCACTGGTTTAAAGCTTATTGAGATTCATTCTAAATGAGCATGCCACCTATGGAAATTCAGTTTTATTAAATACTGTAACACACACAAACCTTTCATTTTGTACAACAACATACTTGACAAAAAGGTACCACCTGGAGTACTCTAGAGTATGGTGCTTCTGAATTTCCAGCATAATGTTACAACCAACCACGAACATGTATTTGTAATGGATTCCAGCTTGGCTTTCAAAATCTTACAACATGCACCATGTAAATGTACCGCTGCTCACATCCCCTACTCTCGAACTTATTGCCATAGCCAGTTTCCCTTACCACATAAGAAAACGACCGTACAGCTTCGATCCACTACCTCTGATACTCGAACGTAAGAAAACGAAACGTACGTTAACTATTTTTTCGGGATACAGAACAAAACGTCGCCACCTGAGTGTGCTTGCTGCAGCTATATGCCATGGAAAGGGAATTCATTATGTTTTAGTATCCAGTCTGAAATACGAGGAGGCTCATTTTAGGACCAACATTACAGCAACCTGTTCCCCTGTGCGTATGTATGCACGTCATATTTTAAACTGAATGAGCTTCGCCTAGAACCATGTTACTTTAGCTTGGCTACAAAGTGAATAACGGCAGGCAAAAATGTTGGTGGGCTGACCAAAAACAATAGGTCGGAGCAAGTAATTTATGATTTCATTGGGAAACACTTCATGTTGTGGCTGAAGATATTCCAAGGTTATGATAATCCCCAAAGTGTAAAAACCAGTGTACTTAATCTCGATCATATATCATCCTGTTGAATAACAGGAAATCTATGTGATTGACAATTTAAATTAACGTTAAATTAGTCAGACTAACGTTAGGGTAATTACCATGATCACAAAGACAAACCGTATTGTCGTTCAGGCTATCTACCTCTGCTGAACGATGCTTAACCTCTTAACAATTTTACCGATAGTTAGGATTCAGAATGATAGTTACACTTCTGCCACTGGTAAGGTTTTTTGGTCCCAATAACTTCAAGACATTCCGGTTTGACAACTCTTACGTCGTTGCTAGCACATAATTTCTGGCTAGATAACGTTAACTTGTTAGCAATCAAGGAGACACTGCGGTAGCTAGCTAGCAGCTAACGTTATACAAGTTTTTTAACGCTATTCAACATAGTAGCTGAAATACTAAGATGATTGGCTGTGGAACATAGCATGTTAGAGCGTGATTCAGTGTTAGCTGGTTAATACCACTTTTGGGATAGCCTACATTGTTAAATAAGAGTTAGCGAATGGCTAAATTGCACACTCGGACAATGTTAGCGAGCATTAGCTAATTACCTGCTGACTGTCGAAGTGTAGTCTCACGTTCTCTCCTTTCCGTAAGGTAGTCTCACAAAGCTTTATTTCGATCAACCTTATATCGTTTCCCCAGTTTTCTCTGAGTATTTTTTGCCAGTATCTTTTCTGGTAATGGAGTGCAAGGAGAAGTACCAGTTGCCCCAGATCGTCAGACAATATGAGCTGGCTACAAAATCCAGACCCCCGTGTTGTAATGACCAACTCCACCCCACACACACTTGATTCAATCTTGCTTTCTCGAATAAACCGCAATGGAAACTAAAGGTAACAGATCGTCTGGTGTACAGAATAGGCATTGCACTGGCAATGTCATTGTTTGTCGGTGTGCGAGTATGTGTTTCTGACTTAAGATGAATAATTTAATTTAACAAATCACTTTAAAACTGAAACGATTCAAACATTTGAAATGGGTCACTAGTAGTACGTATTGCATAGCTAGGTCATTTCAAGATATATTTGACCAGGAGCTCGACTGTTGGTTATCATTCTCAGTGTCAATAGAAGTGAAATGCGACATGAGAGAAAATATTTAGAGAATGTGGAATAATACAAAATCAGACTCTAAATGACAGTAATCACTCATTATCATTGGTTCATAATCAATACATTTCTGAATCAGTTTCTGCAAGTTTCATGAAATAAGTAGTAGACTGTCAGTGGAACATGTATTATTATAATCAGATTACAGAAGAAACCAGTGACTCTAACAACACACACACACACACACACACACACACACACACACACACACAATGGAAACAAACACCTCATTTATACAGACCATTTCGCTGCTTCATGAAATTACATTATTGTAATCAAAGTTTGGAGTTCAAACCAACTGGTTATTTTTATGTTTGTGTGTGTGTGTGTGTGTGTGTGATCAAAGGGTCTACAAAGAGTACTTCTTTGATCCATTTGCTTGTTGAATAGCGACATGCTAGAGTTTTTCTACAGACAGGCTCTTTTAGCAAATTCAGTAATACAGCCCTCCCAGCCATGCTCAGGATTTCTGTTTTCCCTGCTTGATTCATATTCCCACCCTTTCCCTTCCCCGTTGATTCATTTCCTGCTTTGCGCTGCTCACTTCCTCTTCTGGATTTTGAGACATGTAGATTCACTGGAGAATTCATTGTTGCCAATTATATCAATCAGCCAGGAAATGTAAAAAAGAAAAAGAACACCACAGTCTGCTGCATGAACTATGTCATACCAGCATAAGCTAAGGAACTGAAACCATTATGTTTAAAATTGATATGCATCTGTATGCATCACTACATTTGATTGAAAATCTTGTTTTTGTAAAAGCTATAGTAAATAATGTGCCATTGTGGCCTGTATGCTTTTGCATGTTTATTTTTTCCCTAGGAAACATTAAGATATAATGGATGCAAACCCACCCTATAAATGTCAATAAAAGAAATGGTCAGTATTGGAATCAGTATACAGAGGTATTTTTTTAAAAAGAATTTCTGTATTTGGTGTTTGTTTCCTTGGTACATGGTCACAGTCTTTATCTACAAACCAAAGACTCAGAATGATCTACATTCCCTCTCCTCTGGCAGCATGTGGCAAGATATCTCACTCTCTGTAACTTTCCTCAATAGCCAAGTTCTCACAAAATGCTCCCTCCATAAGCAGCAACAGAAACATGAAATGTAAAACTGAACAATCCACACAGTCTATACCTACAAAATAAAAACTCTGTGGAGCAAATGCAGAACAAATACAATGAAATATGCATTTACACTGTAATCTCTCCAAGGCACAAAAATTGATAGGGGTGACATTCTTTTTTTTTTTGAATAGTGTTCTGTCAAGGGACATAATTTTACCTTCAGTTAAAGGTATTCAGTATGCATACCTCACATGTGACAGCCAGTTTATAGATTCAGGAATCCTTGTGATTCTCTTTTATGAGAATGTGTGGAATTCCATTACAAACATAATGAATTATTTGGACATTTTTAGACAGGTGACAGTATAAAAAGTGCCAATAAAATGTGTTTATTGTCATGCAGCCAGGAGACCACCAGGTGAGCAGCCAATGCTGAGTGGAACTCTCACAGCAGTTGTTTCAGGCTGAGCAGGTGGTAACAATGAATACATACTAACAGCTGAGTGTACATTATCTGTTTTCCACCTCACAGGCCATAGAAAAAAATGGGACTACAGACAGAAATAGACCTGTCCTCCCTTCTGATTTCCCAAGTTGTTGACAATATCACCATCTTGCAGTAGCAGCAGCTGTTATATCCAAAGGACATAACTGCACCAGAGCTTTTAGACTCTGACAAGTCAATTGTATTCTTAAAAAAACATGAACAACTTATATACACTAAATATAGATATATCAATATTGGAAGCTCACAAATTTGAAATTTACTGTGAATTCTGGAATCCACTGGAATCCAGAATGGTATGTGAGTCCCGTATTCTTTTCTCCGACAATTAAGCCGATTTGAGTTATTCTGAGCCAATTCGCAGACATTTTAATGTTTTTGTGGCACAGTATTGATGTACTGTAGGTTCCCTTATCATTTAGAAGACATTGAGTACTATGCATTAGAATTGCGACTATATTCCAGGTCATTTTCCAGCGAATATTTTCCAGCAATAACATTGCAAAGCGACTACACATTTTAGTCGACTTTTGTTGCTTGCGTATACGTACAATGAGACATTCTAAAAAGAATCATACCCCACCCACACTTCAAAGTTTATTTTCTAAACTCTTTCTCACCGCTAGGTGGAAATGTTTAGAACTTGACGTTCTTATTACACTATCAGTTTTGATGGTACTACCGTAAACCCCAATGTATAGGAGACCGTATTTTAACGAAAGCATTTTTTGTGGCTGAGAAATTTGCTGCAATTAACACATGACCTATCTTACCATAAGGTGTAGAACTTTAGTAGTGAACTGGCTTGTTATAACGACTGGTGGATTTAACTTTCAACTTAAATCAAACATTATATGCGTTTCTATTATGACATTGACGGGACAGCAGCTCAACCTGCGTTTCCATGGGAGACGCGCGGAGAATGGGAAGAGTGCGAAGACGCCGTGGACTACAGGCACGCGAGGAGCGGAGTAGACAACCAGGGTTACAGCTGGTCAACACCATCATTCGAGGTTTGTTGTTGCAATGGGTTCAAGATAAGATGTGAAGTAATACATGTTAACAATTACTTTCCATAGAGATGATAAAATGGATTTATTTTTGTACATTCTCTAACCTGCTTCTGGTAGCCAACTTTAGCTATAAGGAGATTAACTTTCTTTACGTTACAAGCTAGAATAGTATAGTCATGCTAACTAGACAACTTGTTAAAGTGTACACCAAGATATCAAATAATGTTCAGTAACGACTTTGAAGAATGTTTAGCTTCTAGCAATCTACCCATTTGTCTTATTTTGTAGCCAGGCTTGATAAATCGTTACAAGTTAACGGTTGCTATTTTTAGCAGCATCGTGTTATTCTGTTGAACACAACGTTAATTTGGTTCGACAGTGAGAATGGATACAGCACATACTACTTAAACGCATTCATTCAATTTTATGACCTCGAGGTTAATTTATAGGTAGCAAAATTAGTGATTTCGCACTAGTATGTAGTATTACTGATAACATTAGCCAACTGGAAAAAAAAACTCAAAAAAGAAACTCTACAAGCAGTCACGTAACTTTTTGTACTTTAAAATCAATAACGCTCACAGTTAAAGTTAAATTCGTAATCTTGATATGGCTGTTTTAAATCACCTTAAAGGTTAACGGTTTAACTGGTATTTCGAGAAATTTAGTGCTTTCCTGTCTAGGATGGGTGCCGTAAAATCTTGACTTTAGTCTGAAACTGGGTTTAATCCCTGTTATTTACCTATGCTATGAGAACCTATAAATACCACTAGCTTCAGCAAAGAATAGACATGGGTTAAGGCATGACTGGGTTAAGCGCGGTTCATCACACAGACATGCGGAATATGCGTTATAATCTCACCTACTCTTGGATTAAATCACATTGTCAGAGAATAACACCAAGAGCATGTACACATTTCTCTTCAGGTGTCAGGCTTTGTGAAGGTAATTGTAAAAAATATTTGTTTAGACAAAAAATTGTAGAAAATTTCAAGATACTGATTATTTAAAGGTACATTGTTTTAAAAGGTACAATTCTAAAGAATTGGCAAGTAAATTCCTTTCCACTCTCAGATTGCATTGTTTAGTAAACCTCACTTTTCACACTGACCTGCATGTGTACACGTGCTTACAAAATAGTTTAAAGTATTTGAAAAGTTCAAGTCAGGCGATGGGTAATTAGCGTAAGCAATCAGTCTCTGGCATTTCCTCAGATGAACGCAGAAATTCATTTCCTTCAAATCAGTAGAGACTGAGGGCATGGAGACATCCCTGTGTATTAGTTGTGTTATTGCATGTGAAATAACCAGTTAGTCACATTACCAGAGACTCTATGGCCCTTTCACTGCAATATTGTTTCAGTGACATAATCAGTCTAGCTGACACCTTACTAGAGTAGTCCAGACTAGATATCATTGCAGTGAGTGCTTGAGTCTGCCACTTAACAAACACTTTATAATATGTTGTCTTTATTTAGATATGTGTGAAGTTAAATTGTGCTCTTTTCTAAAGGTTTCGCCATGATTTGGGTTTAACACCTAGCCGACACCTTAGGTTTAAGGCTGTAGTTCTGCTGCAAATGACTGGAGCTAAATTTCTAGGCAGGATAACATTAGTTGCTCTGTGTATGAATTAGTTTCCTTTTTTACAGAATTACCGCAACAAAAGTAAATGTGTGTGTTTCTGTAAGGATTCCCATGGTCCCTATTTTAAATGGGAAGATTAGTTCAGATAGTAAATATGGTGCCACTCAGTGAAATTAAAGTTTAATCCCATCTCCATGACCTTTTCCTGCTTGCCTGTATAACAGTCTTACTTCATAACACCCTACATAACACCTAGCCTGGGGTGTGTAAATCGGCCTCTCAGTCGGTGGTAATGGTCATGGTGATGACCCTGGCTGGTTGAAGGGTTGTGGGGTCATATTGTCTGCTGTTGTAAAGCCCTGTCCTTATGTCTCCCCAGTAATGATGCTTGAACCTTTTGGAACTGCTCTTGAGGTGCCATATAGTTTGGGTATCATTATACATTGTTATCATGTTATCACTGTAATTGCTTTGGTTATTTACTACAATCTGGAGGACCAATAAAAAGCAAAATGGTTGTAAAGAAAAGGGTTGAAAAGAAAAACCTAATGTGTGAAAGTAATGTTGATATGTTTTTTTTTATTATCGTATTTTGCATTTGTCCACTAGACCCTCAGAAAATCAGTAATAACCAAATGCAGTTCACATGTTAACAGCTCCAGAAGCCTGCATTTACTTAACAATGCTCCTCCCACTTGGATAAAAGCACTTTGGGAGGTCAAAGTCCACGTGTTAAAAATGAATCATGCAGTAACATAGATGCATGTACCTAGTTTAGTACCAGGCCACCTCCCACATTAGGGCATTTCTCCCAAGAGACAGGAGTGGTTTTACTAATGGTTGCAGTATATATTTATTTTTTAATATATTGTTAAATTGTTACCTACTTGAATCTAATGGCGTAGATATATAAATATGTAATATTTAAATGTACTTTTTCTTTTCAAACTTGTAATAATTAGTCACCCAATACAGTACCTCTCAGTATGTATTATGCATGTAATTATGCAATATTTTCTCCAACAGTAGTATATTTGTTTCTTAAATAAGCATTTGAAAGTATTTTTTTTTCTGTAGATCTGTTTTTTTTTGTTTGTTTTTTTGTGTCTTATTGTTACCAATACCACTGTTTTAATATTTGTGCTCTCCCTGGTCTTTTTAGCCACTCACTGGAGGATTCCGTTTTAGGACAGGTCGGTCCGTACTGTTTGCTGCAATGGCCTGCAGTTCAGGGTCAGTGTTTGACCTGCTGATACCAGAGATGACTGTGTGAGCCGGACTCTACCTCCCATCAGGACCAACACTGATCAGACCTGTACGCCAGATGCCTTCACATTTACCGCATCTGCAGACTCAAAGTGCTCTCTGAGGAGGAGACACCCATCAACAGCTAACCGTCAAGCAGAAGAACAATAATACAGGGACTGTGCGCACAGAGACTTCTCCACTGGACTCTAGCGGTGTGCTTGGAACAGTGTGGAGGATCATGTCGGCAGTTTTGGTTGCTGCAGTGGATTGGGAAGTGATGCTGACCTGGCCCTGACTCCTTGGGCTTGGATTAATAGGAGCCAGTCGGGAACATTCTGTGCATGCTTCAGGTGAACTAGCGGAGCAGGGAAGGACACAGCTGGCCTGGGATCTTAGGAAGGTGATCCATACATGCGCCCCCTTGTTGTCATAGAGTCCGGTCTAAAGGAGGCTCTGACTCCTCAGTGTGTGGGTCCCATCAGGTGCGGGGGGCCAGGTTGACGGACCAGTCGGGGCAGAAGGTGGCTTTGAGGACATCATCGCTGACTGGTCCCCGTGGCCAAAGGCCCGGCTCTGACAGGAGATGCTTCAGACCAATAACTACTCACTAGTGCTGCTGATACAGCTGGTGCTGCTGACCTATGACCTCCTGGTCAACTCCTTCAGCGAGCTGCTGAGGGCCTCTCCCGTCATCCAGCTGGTGCTCTTTATGTGAGTGTGCTGAGGGGGAGGGTGGTTACTGTGCCTCTATCTATTCTTCACAAGGCATCCTTTAGACGTCAATAAAATTCCTGCACAATGCAGAGAATGTTTAAGCAAATACTTCCACAAATTGTTTTAACAAAATTCCTCCTCTTTTTTTAAATTAGATTTTCAATAATGGATCATTTGCTGAAAATTTGCAAGAGTGGTTTAAAGACTTAAAATATTTCAAATGCATGGTACAACTTGGTCTGTGAGTGTGGTGGAAAATTCCAAGGAAAGTGTCAGTCACTAACAGAGAAAGAAGGGAAATTAATAAAAGGAGCAAAATCATAAAAAGGAGAGTAAAGAAGCTGATAGGGAGGAGAGAGGAAGGGGGTGTGTTGAGAGCATTGTGGGAAGGTAGGGTTGGAAAAAGGCATATTGATACAGACAATTAAGTTTCAAAACACATACTTTTTTAATTTGTTCAATGAAAAATTTGTTTGTGTATGAGAAATTTTATTTCCTCAAAATTTCAAATTTTTAGCCGTGGGTGATGTAAAATTATTTTTGAAACTAAACGCTTTTTTTTATTTTCCACTATTTTTTACATTTAAAAATATTTTCCTCAGATTTGTATACTTTACACCATATAGTGTGAAACTGTGCTTCATAACCCGAGTGGTAAAGACCATTTTTTCGAGACAGACGTGTTTTCTCCTGTGGAAAGCATGATGAGCTTGCCTGGGGTAATCGGTTTAATGGGTTGAGTCCCCTGGTGTGTCCGCAGTGTTTTGAATCATGCGCGCGGTGCAAACCCAGCCTAATAAGCTGATGTAATGCAGCCTGGCAAATCCTCTGACGTCCGTGGCAGGAGCCAGAGAGGGCATGAGAGAGGGTGCAGTGGCAGGAGGGCAGGTGCCTCTACCTCAGGGTGTGACCAGCAGCAATACCTCCCGTACAACCTTACCGTTAGCCACACTGCTTTCTCACAATGTTATAGGATGTGCTGGGAATGTTCTTTGCTCAGGCACCAGTTGTCAGGCACCTCTGCTGGCATATTATTGAATTTGGGTCTTAGTGTGCGAGATACTAACCTGCCTAAGCCAGCCGAATCTACCCTTAGATACCCTCTGTGGGCATCAATTCCATTGAAGGGAGACTTGGCCACAAAAGTCAACTAAGCTATCCAGAAGTTCTGACAGAGATTTAGCACCTGGAGTCAAGACTACCTCCTACGTTGCCATTTTTGCCACTATTGTCCCTCTGAGCTTGTAAAGAATGGAAAGAAAACCCAGGTCTTACATGATCACAAACCATTTATATCAAGATGCCAGGCTGCTAATTTCCATTTCCCGTGGTTTGGTTGTGTGTAGTCCCAGGTAACAGGATGTGCCAGCTGTCTGAGTAATCCACTGAGGTAATCCCAAAGCTTTCTCTTAATAGCGCCACACACTGTGGCATGGAACTCTTTGTGTTGTTCATGTCAATTTCGAGAGTGTAAACAGACAGAGTTTCAATTTAGACAAAATAATTTTAACCATTACAAAGAATACGTCTTTATGGGTAATCACTTTTAAGTGCAGTATTCCATGAAAAATAGGAGAACATAAATAAAGGTTTGTGAACAAGTAAAATCATGAGCATTTGAAAATTAGAATTTACATTTTAATAGATCTGTACATCATCAGTATTCTCTTAATGTCAAGATAAAGGAGTACATAAATACGCAAGTTTGTATAATCGGTGGATAGAGGCAAATAAGCAATTATTGATTTAAAAATTTAAATACTACCTGTGTCCTGCTTGCCAGCTACAGCCGGTGTGTTCTCAACTTAATTGTTTGGCCTGACCTCTTTGATTGAGCCTTCAAACTGCCATCTGCATACTGTCTATAACCTTACACAATTATAGGCCTTCGGCTGTCTGTAAATGCAGTTAGCAGCATTCACTGTTACTTCTCATTTTCACCATATCTTGTCTAGTCATACATACACAGCTTCCTCCTCCCCAGTTTAATGGAATGGTATTTCAGGTGTGGAAAATAACATTCGGACCCCTAAACTCGCTTATAATAATAGCCCCTATCCCATACGAATGCCATAAAAGTCGCTGGTTTACATTTACTGGGATTTCTTGTTCCAAGTTAAAGCTCAGTGGTGGCACATGTGTGCCGTCTAAATGTAATCCATTTTTCAGACATAAAGAACAAATAATGCTGATTTCATTCATTAAATAATCATAAGAAATATATGGACAATTAGGTATTTAAGGCTAGCTGAAAACAACAGGTGTAAATTAGCTGGCATGCTTAGCATGTATAAGCATCTTTATCTCCCGGATCGCATTAAATTGACCTGGGCTGCAGACATGACAAAAGTCATAGGTTATGTCTGCAGTCATGGATATGTGCCCATGCAGAGCAGTTAAGAGAAGAGGAAACTACCCATGCACTGCTGCATCTGCTACAGCTGTGTTTTTGTTTGTGATATACTTCATTTAATGTTAGTTTTAATATCTTTTAGCTTATGAGAAATTGCAGATTTCTCTTCCCCATTTGAAAGAGAACTCACAGAGGCACATAACATCTGAGCCCTAACTCCACTTTGTCATCCTTTTTTGAGTGTTGAGTACTCTTTTTTTTTTTCATTTACAAACCAACCATAGACAAGTATTTGCTTATCTGATTATGCTTACCGCAGGCATAATATGGTCCCTGTTCTGCTGCATAAATAAGAGTCAGATTGATCGTTGGCATTGCGTTTTTCCTTTGTCCTAGAAATGATGAGATGCAGTATGCTTTTAGGCTTTGGCTCACTGCCACACACCATGGAGCCAGTGCTGCTGTGGGTCCCTTTATGGTGGTTTTTCTTCACATATCAGGATTTTAAATCGTGGGAGGAATGTTTTAAAGTTTTTAAATGTATCCCTTTTAATTTGGTATATTTCTCACAATGCCTGAGACAGTGCCAATGTAGTCTGATGGTTAGGGAACTGGGCCTGTAAGGTTCAGGACTAGTTGACTCCCTCTCACTCTCTCTCTGTTTCTTTTTTTCTTGTTCCTCTCCTCATTCTTTCATGAGAATAATGTGTTCTTTGGATACTTGAGAGGTAGTATATTTAAAACCACAGTAGATACAGAACCTTGATTCAGCTGCCAGTGAAGAATAGAAGTGCAGTACTATTTCACAGCTCATGTTTAAATCCAGAACGCGTCTGTCTCTGTCTGTCTCTCAGTATCCAGGACATCGGCATCCTGTTCAACGTGATGATCATCCTGCTGATGCTGTTCAACACCTACGTGTTCCAGGTGGGGCTGGTGTCCCTGCTGCTGGAGCGCTTCCGCGCCCTGCTCATGGTCTGCTGCCTCTACCTGGGCTTCAGCATCGCCTTCCACTGCTGGCTCATGGTACTGTGGGGGTGCCGAGTGCCTGTGTGTGTGTGTGGTGAGTGGGCTGTGGAGGCTTTGGCATGTAGGTTGATTCCAGTGTGCAGTGATTGCAGTGTGGGGGTGCAGCAGAGATCCAGGAGACTCTGTCTGAAAACCCTTGTGCCCTTTATTCTTTCACCTAATATACAGAGCATGGACTGGTGCAAGCAACATGGCAGAACCCTCACCTAGTCAGTCAGTAGTTACTGCAGGTCAGCAGTGACAGTTGTTGACCATTTCAAATGGGAGGGCCAAGCTGGGGCAAGCAGTTATTTTAGGGGGACCAATTATAGTGAGCATAACTGTTATCTGGATGCATGGTTTAAAAACAAGGGGGCCAAAAAGGGAGGTCAGGCATAATTTTAAGGGGGCACTGGCTTCCCAACCCCCCTCTCCCCACAGCAGCCCTCAGGTCTATGAAGTAATGAAGGACAGAACAGAGGGAGAACACTAGATTAGAACATTTGGACAAGGCCCTAGGACAGATGGATGTGTATTTGAAAGCTTTGGCAGTTATTGGCAGTGTGAATCTGATAATGAAGAACAGGACGAGAATGGCTAATGAGACTGTGATGTGTGCACAGACCTGTGTCTGGGATTGATGGATGATGTGGAGACAATGGATGGAGAGGGAATGTTGTAGATGGGGGCAGTGTTTATAATGTTAGGGGGGAGGCAATAATTAGGAATGTGTTACAGACCTTCAACAAGTTCCTATGACTTTGGATTCGGTCCATGACTTTTCTATTTTTGCTTTCGTGTGCAGAACCTGCGCTGGCTGGACTCCAATCACTTTGTGTGGACAGATGGCCTCCAAGCACTGTTCGTCTTCCAGAGAATGGGTATGCTGCCATGTTATCGCATTCTGTACTGGTGGAAAATACTGCCTGGTTGTCACAGTCTGATAGTAAAAGCCTCACTGTTGGTCTCTTGGGGAAATTGCATTATTCTCCACTGAGAGTGGTGAATGGTATGGAATGTTGGAAAACAGCTGCATGCTACAACTCATGACACCGTCCACTACAGGCCTCCTATGTTTATCAGAGATGGTGTACTGATACCCAGGTCACACTGGCCCAGAGTTTGCTTGGCTCTACGTGGCCTCTTTTGCTTTCCACCAGGTGTACTTTGCCTTGGAGATGGTCTTTGTGCTATCCCTTTTTGACATATACACAATATAGGAGCCCTATCCTAGACCTGCACAGGCTAGGAATCATGGAATTGTGTAATTCATCTGCAAAGGAATGTCAGTTTCATTTTTTTAATGCAATCTCCCCTCTTCCTCTCATTTTAAAATGACACAGTCATATTAACAGGTCATGCTGAGAAACCTTGGCTATCGATACAGGAGGGCACATTCTCCTGCAGAGGAAAGCCAGCTGCTGCCTCTTTCACACCACATCCACAAGTTAGATATAATTCTGAGGAAGACTTGAGCAACTTCTGCAGACTAACTGAGGCCATTTGATTTGTCAGTGGGGGGTTGCTCATGGTATTTCCCAAAAATGAATCACTCATCATAGCTGATATTGAAACACTGAATGCCATTTCTGGAAAAAATACACTAAAGCATTTGCTTTACTTCTTGCTTGCTCTCTGAATGGCTGATAGGTGTACTGCAGTGAGAACAAAGTAGCTTGATAACTGTACACAACATGCTCAACATTATGCAAGCAACAGTCTCTCTTTAGCAATTTACTAAAATTCCTTGCCATGCTACTTAAACAGCTGCTTTGCAGGCAGTAAATGTGAATGGCAGTCTAGCTGCTGATGCTGCTTGAATTGATCCAATGTCAGGCATAGCTGCCAAAATCGAATAAGGCTGAAGAGTCTTTGCCTGATGTGATTGATTAAAGTAATACTGACACGAATGTTACCTGGGGGGACTATGCACTGAGATTCAGTCAACCTTAAGCACGCCATTCTACAAAACATATTATTCATGCCCGCTTCTCTGTTAATTTCTAAATGGGACAAGGAAAGTTGCTGGGTAAGGGCTAATGAAAAACAGAGGAACCACAGAGATATAACCTCAGAGTTGTGTGCTCTGTGCCGTTTGAAAATACTTAGGAATTATACCTTCCATTCATTAAAAAATGCTGTAAGAATAGGGCCATGTATTATTGCGAAGAATGTGCTTAAGTCAGAGTACTAACAATGCTACAGAATGTGGAATACTCAACACTGCAAAATCAAAAGATCAAAATCAAAGAAAATCAAAGATAGCAGGTTATTGAAAAGGAGATGCATTATTTGGAAAGCCACCTTGTGGACAAAAACAAAATGAGAATAACTTATTTTAAACTGTGAGGCCACCGCAACGTTAGTAATGATTTCTAATCAACAACGCATTCAGATCCTTTAAATTAGTTAATTTTGATTCCCAGTTATTCAGGATTCCCAGTGCTTATGTTTGTCTAAGGTTCTGCTGTATAAATTGAATGGCAGGTAATATATGGAATATATGTGCTAATTGCTGTACATTTATTCACATGCAGCGGCTGTGTTGTACTACTACTTCTACAAACGGACCACGGAATACCTTGGCGACCCTCGGCTCTATGAGGACTCCCTCTGGCTTCGTGATGCCTTCGCCCGAGCCCGTCAGTAACAGCAGTGGACAGAAGGGACAGACACCGTTCTGAGGACGGACAGAGGTCCAATGGTGGGCAGAGCCAAGATGGACGCTTCTGCACACAGAGAAGAGGCATCATGGTGGGAAATGGCAGATTGAAAGCAGCTGTTGGACACGGAGATGGGGTGAGAGGAAGACCACAGTTGATATGGCTATACGAATGACCAGCAGACGCTAGCAGTAAAACCTGCCCAGGGAGCTGGTCTGAACAACCAGGAGGGCTGGTCTGAGATCAGTTCAGGACACTTTTAATCTTTAAGCATTGGTTTGTTTTGTGCTTGACTGTTACTCAGATGCTCCACAAACATCACCACGGTTCATAAGCAATGGTGTCTGGCGTGGAGGGAATCAGCAATAAAGTGGTGGAACTAAAGTTTCATTGTTTACCAGAAGCTGGGACTGTCTGAACGGTCACACCGTCTGAAATGCTGGGACTTTCGGAACGGTCACACCGTCTGAAATGCTGGGACTGTCTGAACGGTCACACCGTCTGAAATGCTGGGACTGTCTGAACGGTCACACCGTCTGAAATGCTGGGACTGTCTAAACGGTCACACCGTCTGAAATGCTGGGACTTTCTGACTGGTCACACCGTCTGAAATGCTGGGACTTTCTGAACGGTCACACCATCTGAAATGCAGTATCTTCTCTATGCAAGTCATGGGATTTCTGTCATTCACCCTCAGTGATGTTAATCACTCCAGATGGAATCTGGATTCATTGTAAATGGACTGAATGAAGCTATAATCTGAGAATGAGTTTCTCTGGTGATATTTTTTCATGTTTTAAATGTATCAGTGTTGATGGCCTTGGAGCATGTTTATGCAAAATTAAGCATGGAGGATGTAGTCTGTAACAGCCCGTCCGACTGTTTTTTGGAAGAGGGGGTGTCTGTGTTTCTGTTTTGTTTTTGGTTTTTTTTTTTACAAGCATATTCAACAAAACTAGACCCTGTTGCATTTATCCCTAACAGATAGTTTTGGTGCCTGATTTGTTGAGCTGGTATGCTGGTACCAGAATTCTCATGATGCAAACTCATTTGCATAACACTGTCTGTTTCAGTCATTCAGTTTAACTGTTCATCACAGAGGGTTGCCCTCTAATGCTGAAGTTTGATTTCCCCTCTACAAATACACAATAAATTGCATTGTGCTTTTTCTTTGTATCAAGCTTCATGCAGTGTGTTAATCACAAATCGTTCTGTGCAATGACCTTTGATTTGAGGAAATAATTTAAGACAGAAGCTAAAAGGGTTGGATCTTTGGACAAATAGCAATGTCAAAATAGTTGTACATGAACAGAACTCTCAGACTGAAACAGTGAAAACTCAGGAAGAACAACGGGTGCACATATAAGCAGACACAGCCATATCGGCACACTGGCTGCAGCAGTATCTTGGAAAAAGGCCAGTGACAGACAGTTGGTTATCCTTAACCCTTAGATTAAAATGGGATTGAGGCTTTAAGACCCATAGACAGTCTCCCACAAATAGCCTACTGTGTTTTGAAACAGCCACCGATCTGCGCCTTAGTCTACATGTTTAAGACTGATTAGGTGTGTAGATTGACATGTAACATTTGTTACATCAAATAATTCCCTTGGTACAAGATAATTTTAGTCCAGACAGACTCACAAAAACACGGCTGGATTAGGTGAGTGCTATATTTGATTTGTCTTTCAGCAACAAGCCTTAAACATCCCAAGAATAGACATTATTTTAAATGCATCTGCTTTTACAAGTCATGTAGAATTCAAATATTTAGTACAAAAACGAGTCCATTTTCCTCTGAATTTTTTCTGGAACATGGGATATACAGGTTACCCTGCTGTTCAATTGCTAAAACTCAATGGAACACATTTTCTTAAACATTTGAATTACTGAAGGAGCATCTGATCTTGTGTAATGAAAATGCTTGTATATGGTCACATACTGTTCCAGCTCCTCAGCATTTGCAAACTGGAAATCTATTCAAGGGGGAAACTGAATGGTTACCTCAATTTTTTAATATAAGGGAATATACTGTTCATGTAGAGCTCACAGAATTAGTTGACCTGTACCAGTAGGATAGTTTAATGTATGCATTGCAGCTCCTGTGCTTGTAGCCAAAGTGAATCTGGAATACAAATGACAGGCAGAAGGGCTTGTGCCATTTATACTTACTTGCTTACCAGAATGCAGGACATTTATTGACATAGACAAACACTGACCAAACAGCATCTGTAAATACATGTCAGTTTAAAGCACTAAAAGTAAAGAAGCTACAAGAAAATAATACTGGCAGGTCTTTTGCCAGAGTCTGACCACTTCTTTGTTAGACATCCTCATACCAGTGGTTTTTTCATTCATCTCATCTTATGAGCAGAATGAGCTCTTCAAAACATTAAAAATATTAGGCCATGGCCATGCAACTGTTTTACTGGGAAAAACTAGGAGGAAGAGAGAAGGGATGTACCCTAAATAGGCCGCCAAGTTTGCAACACACATTTGCATAGATAATTTAGATTTCACTGATATTAGGAAACGAACAACCATTATCTTCTACTCCACATTACTGACTTTCACAACAGCTGTAATATATAGTTAAATGTTATGAATGGTGGGTGGAATTGTTCCAGAATCAAAGAAGGAAGTGTAGATCACTGAAGCACCCAGAATTCATATATCTGTGTTAAAATGATAAAATCCAAGGGCACCTGAATAATTTTTTTAATAAACCGCTTTATTTCTGAATGGAAACCACCCAAAGCCCCACCCATCCCACACCAAGCCCAATTAATGCCCACAACCACGCCCCCACCCATCTCCACCCTCTGTCAGTGCAATGTCCAATCTGAATTCTGTCTCCATGGAAATAACATGTGGTGCCATGGTGATGTGGTTTGTGACTTCTGACCCGCTGGAATGTTCACAATTGTCTTTGGACTTGCCTCCAGAATCTGTAACCCAAAACATACAGCAGTGAAGATCTGAGCTTCTCCAAAGCACACAGGGAATCAGCCTTGGAGAAATCTACAGTAATAGTGCACCCCAGGTATAGATCACTGTGAAAAAGCTCCAGTCCATCAGTGCTACAGTATTTGTAAGGCCAGTCATTTTCTGTGTAAGATGCTATGAATTATACTTAAATTTCACCTAAATTATATTAGGTGATTTGGATAAATAAATCACTAGATTGTGATTATAAACTGAGACATAATTATTGATGATGTATTGAATGCTGAATATTCATCTTGTCGAGTTACTCACCATCACACATATATGCCAACCCACAGGAGCAAGAACAGCACCCCAAAGCCCATGAAGAGTGAGGCCACCAGGGAAATGAGCAGCTCTTTGTAGACGTCCCGTGTGTACTTTGTGGAAGTCACCTCATAGCTGGTTGTAAGAGAGTCAAGGGCCTACACACCAATAATGAGCTTGAACTCATTCAACCTCTGCTTGCGTCCGCATTTACGTACAGCAGTTTAACTCTTAATTTCACTCTGCCCCTGTCAATGTCGCACATTCTTTATGGCATAATGTTTATCTGTGTATCTCCCAACACAATATCAGAATAACATATCAAAGAAAAAAACATCTTACAGAAAAAAAATTGGGACTAACCTGATTGCTAAAGCTTCATCACTACGTACACACTGAAACTGTCAAAAGTGATGAATCCCTGAGGATGTCAGGACAATACCACAGTGTCTAATTAATCCCAGTGTTTTATTGTGGTACATTTTCTGTCTCCTTACCATACATTTCTATCACCTAGTTTACCAAAATTTCTGCTGTCTGCCTACCCTGTCTAACATTCTTTCTTCTCAACTCAAGCTGTAAGCGATTCACTCACTACTCTCTGTAAGGCAGCTAGCCTTGACTACAAGCACATTGTAATTACTGTGCCAGGTAACCAACAAAAAGGATACACAAAGAACCATGCTGTGAAGAACATTCCGATGGCCAGGAGGACGACGGTGAGGTGAGGGAACACGGCCGGATTCACCGGACTCGTGTATCTGGTCATGGCCTCCAGATCCTGCAGGTAAACACAGGTGAGGATAATCAAAGTACAGCCACAAAACACAAAAGCTACATGTTTTTCAGGAGAATTATGAACAGTTTCATAAAAGCTGATAAAAATGATTTACAAAGTAATGATGATAATTAACTTCATGAACTCATTGAATATCTTCAGTCTTTTAGAAGTACAGAAACTGCTATTGTTTTCATACATTTTTTTCTGGAAGAGACTGTTAGCATCTTATAACGAAAGCGCAGGGACAAAGTGCAAACGTATATAAGGAGGAGGGGAGGACAAGAGTCAAAGCTTTGCCGTAGCCAAACAGTCTCAGCAAACTGTGTCTTATATACAGAGGATGCTAACGATAGCTACATAGTTCAGCTAAATTACTTCAGGAACTCTATGCTGTAGGATTTTTTTAAAAACGGGACAAAGGCCTAATGCGCTATATTTATGTACACACTCTACCTGTGATATACTTAAATAGCTACCAACGTCTTTGGCCGTATATTAATACACAAATCCTAATTAAATGCAGCTTGTCATATTAAGTCATATTCATGCAATGCTATCGGTACGTAACAAGCAAACTCAGGACACTGCTAACTACTTAGCTAGCAGACCATCTCCTAGCTTTTTGTTAGTAAAATTGTTGTAGGATTGTCACACAAACATGCATACTCATTTTTAAATCTGTACAAATTATACAGCTTAAATTTATTAATTATTCTGTACATACAGGTATTATTAGAGTCTAAGTTAGCTAGCTGGTGTTAGCGATAGGTAATGACAGAAGACCCAGCAGTGAGGCTAGCTTGCACGAGGGGCTTTCTCTATGCGTCACGTTGTTGGACGGATTGTATAAATAGATTACCACCTACTTAAATCGTACATTCTACAACAGAAAATAATATAAATAAAACTAAGACTGAATTATAACGAAGAGAGTGCACATAGAACACTCACCATTGTGCACTCCAAGCGGTTCCAGTCACAGGAAAAGCCACGTATGTTCAGAAATCTGACGTGTAAAGGTCGACAGTTCGCTTTGCATACTGGGAGTTGTAGTATTTACTCGTGTTGCACTTACTGGGTCCCTCCTCTGTAGCAATCCTCTTCAGTAATAGCATTTCCTTAGAGGGAAAATATTTCTATGTATCATTATCTGGAGCGTTTATGATGAAATTACATTTTCAGTGTCCAACTGTTCAATCAACAAGATATTCTCCAAATAATACATATCCAACGTCCAAAACCTGTATATAATCAGGAATTCATTTAACATGGTTGTTTTGCATGAGGATCAGTCTGAATGCAGTTTGAGAACAGTTTTGGCCATACTCCATGCTGTTTGATCATCAAGATGGAAAAATATTATTTAATGAATCAAAGTTATGTCCAGGCTTACGGCTTGTCAGTATTGCACCTAGCTGTGGCAGAATAATATATATGCAGTCATTTCAAAGTCATTTTTCTAAGTCATTTTATTATAAAGGCTATTTTGTACATTGTTGAAAATGAAAATATAGGCTAGGATATATCCCGCCACCCTGTATTGGAATTCGACACACCTGCTATGTCAATAAAATTGTGAGAGTGAGTATGGTTTTCCCCTGTAGAATGTAAGTGAATGCTGTCATGACCAACTTCCTCAGTTTATTATTTAATCATGTTTGCCAATTGCACAATTCCTAACAGCTATTAAATGCAGATTAAACATTTTGAGGACTGCCCAATCAGGATGTATGTAGAGATCTGAATATTTAGTGACTATATTCTAGATGTGCTTTTCTCAGGCATGGTAAGTGAAGGTATAGGCTACAGCATAGGAAAAAATAATGTATTCATGACCTTCACAAGTAATATACAAATAAGGTCAGACAAAAAATTGTATTTCTAAATATAACATATTGTTAACTTAAATTCTATGATTTATCAATTTTCATCTGGGAAACTATATATTCCCTACTATATAATTAAAGTTGTAATTCACCTTCATACATTTTATTATTACAATTCTACTAAAGAACTTTTTGATTTTGCTGTTTTATTTGACACATGTTTTTTTAGTTTTTGGAAAACATACATTTAATCTTTACTTAAGGCAATGTTAAAATATAATTGGGGTCACCCATATAAGTTTCTTAAAAATAAATACAATTTGCATCTCTGGTTCTTCTCAGGTCGATTACAAAAAGTGAGGCTGTGATCTGTTCTGGGAAAGAGTGGACAAGGCTCAGATTATATTTTTCTGTACAATTCAGGGAGGATCCATAGATTGACACTGGCATTTGTTGCACAGCTTATTAGTATGCTGAGGACGTGTGTGTCATGACTTTAAGGACATGCTGTGAATTTAAGCCTCTGCTTTTATATTGCAAACACACATACACACACACACACACACACACACACACAACACACACACACACACACACACACACACACACACACACACACACAAATGCACAGTAACTTACACATGACATATTCCATGAGAAAGAGATCACAAAAACCACAGTCTTTTTAGACAATGTAACGATCTTGTATTACAAACAGACTGACATGCCAGTGCTCCGGAGGTGACAGAAGGGAAGGGGAGGGGGAGGGGGGAGGAGGAGGGAAGATGGGGGCAATGCAGAGTGACACAGAGAAAGCTGTACATTAAATATTTCCATGGTCAGCGGCCTGACACTGTAACCACACTTCCACTACAAATTAAAATATTCTTTTCAATGCCATGAGATACTGTCGCAGTACAATTACAGGATAAATTTTAGTTGAAATGTATTCATCTCTGAATTAAATTGAAACATGATTTAAATTCGCAAAGCAAACTGGGTAAATGTGTGAACTCTGAAGCTTGGTTACGATGTCAAACCACTTACAATAACAATAACAACAGTAAAATAAGATGAGTAAAACAGTAAGGCAAATGTGATTGTTTGTAAAATGAAGCAATACAATACAAATTAGAAAAATCTGATACAAGCATAATAAGACCAGTTGATGTTCAAGGTAAGAGTAAGTGCTGCTTGTATTTACAGAAGCTTGAAGTGCTGTATTACATTTAACAAGACAGGCATGTTCTTCAGTAAAACAAGTTTTTACCACACAATAATTGGTTACTTTCAAAAATCAATGTTTAAAAATATATATTTAGTACATACTGTTTTTGGTCTTTTTTATTATATTTTCTACAATTCTTTTTTAAGAAAAAAAAAAAGGTTTTACTCAGGGTTAATTTTTTTTGTATAGGAATTTCAAATGAAGTGCTTAAACTTGGTTGTGATTGAAATGCTTTGTAATGTAACATGCAGACCGTACAGTCAAAAACGTATGTTTCTTCAGAGTTTCTTTACATTTGGTGATAGGGGAGTAAAACCATAGCTAAAATACAAATAATCAGTTTCAAAGTAAAGAGTCATTTGTTTGCACTTCACCTCACACCCCAAGAATGAAACGCCAAAACAAGATTCTTACGTGGTCTACCATTTAAGTTAGAATAACAATGCATAAAATATGTAGAACAGTTTACAAAGTGTATTCAATTCATTTTGCTGTATAATAAATCAGTTTAGTGCTTGAATTCGTTAATAAATCAGTTAATGCGTACTTTTACTGCGTTTACTTATTCTTGGTCATTTTCGGAAGAGCTTCTCCCTCTTTTATTCACAACCTAACAGCAACAAATCCACAGTGCTGCATCAAAATTTAAAAACAGAATGTAGAATAGATTTATGAAAATACATGGGGCAATTCCCATTTAAAACTGTGCCAAACAAATGTGCATGTAGGGTTCTCTCTAGATGCATTCTTTTGAAACCTATTCTCCAACCTATTTTATAGAGCTAATCTATGAAATAAATCCTGTTCAAAAAATGTAACATGTCCTTGTGAGCCCATTTTTTCAGCAAGGCAAACACATAGGAGTCTTCTCTTAGAAGACGTGAAGTCATCACTTGAACTCCAGTCACATTGGTCAACTTTTAACAACAAAAACAAAACTAGTGGCAACAACAAAAACAAAAGTAATAATTATGGCTGACGTACTTTAGATAAAAAAAAAAAAGGCATAAGATCAAGGGATTTTTCAAAACAGAGAACAGCGAGATCAGAATTGGGGTCAATTCCATTTCAATTGAATCAATTCAGGAAATGAACTGAAATTCAATTAATTCATTGAACATTATGGGCAGTTTTACATTTGTGAATAGAATTTAACTTCATCTCCCGAACTGAAGTAGAACTGGCTCCAAGATACAAATGATTGAGGAATAGAAAGCGGAAGAAAAATATGGATGTACACCAGATGGCACTGAATCAGAGGTAGAAGAAAGAATGAGAGAGAGAGAAAAATTAATTCAGAAGCTATGTAGGATGTTATACTCATGGTTTTTCTGACACACAATCCAGTGTACAGCCTATCCAGTTCTGTGTCAGATTTATTTTGAACTCTTAAACAATTCCAGTAGAGTACAACATTTTCCAGTGGTGACAATCTCAACCCAGTCCATCTCTCCATGGGCCAAGATCCACTGATGTCTTAGTTTGGTCAATTGTGCCTGACAGAAACCTGGTGAAAGACCCAGGTATTAAAAAGTGTCAGATGCTCTTTACACTGACCACTCCAGACCCACAAGGGATAAAACAATAACATAAATGGGCTGAATAGCATGCATTAATGTTAATATATTTAAGACTGCCAAAACAAGGATATTCATTATTGTAGGACGATAGTGTAAGGCTAATATAGGGACCAGAGAGACATCAGAACTGAGTGGAGTCCAGTGCTCCAGTGAGCCAGACTGACCCAGGGACTAGATGCCTCTTCCAGTTACCATCAGCTAGAGACCTCCTTCCAACCCCAAGACCATGGGTCAACTCCAGTGTCAATACCACCCACTCCTGAACTGGGCCTGGGTTCACAACTCTACAGTAATTGGGTTCATATCCGCCAAAAGCCCTGGACTGTAAAGGGATTTAAGGCACCCTGGAATGTAATTCATATTGAACCCAGAGTTCAGGTTATGGCACAAACATTACCAGTGACATCACTTATCAGTGTCCGACTAGAGCGATCCAGTTATAACAACAGCATGTGCTCCAGTGTTTCTACACAGGACAGTGGCGACAGGATTTCCAGTTTTTAACAGTATAATATCTCATTGTGATCCAGTGATTATGCTTTCCAGTTAAACTGCAAATCCATCATTTGGAATGCCCCAGTTTGGAGGTCATCCCAGGCAGACTGCTGAATGCCTCTAAGTATGGCCTTGATTCACGTGCTCACTAATGTCTCGCTATGTGGGCAGGGAAGGAGAAATCAATCTCCATTTGAATCCTTAATGTACCTTTTTTTCTACAAATAAGTACATTTAGAGGTATTAAAAGCATTTTAAAAATGTTGTAGTTTCCCCAATGCTATGCCTATCTCTTCTTTTTCATTCCAATCACAAATTAAGTTCCACTTTAACTCCTCAGTTCCATACATAAAATACATAAAAAGGCACAATTTTACTTATGTTAATCAATTCCTACAACATGTTAACTCAGAATATAGATGGCAATAAAGGCTGACAGCGATCCTGAGAAAATTGAAGGCACATTTGTAGCCCTCTGCAGAGGGGGCGGTTTTATCTTTCACAAATACAATCTGGGCTGATTGTATTCCCTAGTAATTAAGTTGAGATATTGCGTTCAATACTCGACAAGAAAGCCATGAAAGAGAAGTAACTGCATAACTACCACAGTCCTGGACTTTGTAAAATATATTTTGTTTGTTTTTGCTGATATAATTTGGATATTTTATCATATCCTACAATTCATAATAAACAACAAATTTTTGAAATCTTTGCTATTTTAGTAACAATTTCCAAATTTTATGCCCAGTGTATGGAGCTGAACATTTTGCAGCTTGCAAATGAGAAACAGAGCTATTATGACTTATGATTTTACCTGCATTTTCATTGTTAGGAATTTTGGTTGTCCATTTTTGTAACAATACAATCAGTAAGCTGACTGCTGTAGCTTCTCAAATAATATCACAAACAAGAGACATGCAGGTAACTACATAAACTATATAATGTTCTGTTTCTCTAGGGCACCAGTTAATCAGTCCAGTCTCTCATACCCTGTACAGTGTCTGGGCAATACATGAGAGGACTAGCCATAAAATGCCAGGTGGGATCTGCCCATAACTTGTATCCTTCATCCAACATCTCAGTTTATTTCTACAGTATGTCTAGAAATGTCTAAAAGGCACAAACCCCACCAATTGCATATTATTTTTTATGTATTCTCCAGCTACATTGAATTCACTGCCCCATAGAGGATGTGTGAGACAGGGAGGATGTTAGACAGGCGCAGAGAGCAGCGGTCTGATGCACGGGGTGCTGCATGAGAGCCCAGTACATTGTGTACCGGCCTGTCAGTGAGTTATTCTGTCTGGCACTGCTCTCACACCGTGTATAAAACAAGCCGTTGCTAAGGCACCTTCCAGTCTTATCTATCTATCCAACAGTCAACATACAGCCCTTGGGAATGTCACAGTTAACGCACAAACACACTTAAATAGACAGACAATACCTCATATGTACTTTGGAACAGATTGCTACAGTAAAATACACGGTCTGATCCTCATTACATGTGTGAGACTTAGAAGCCATGCATTGTGAAATTGCCATTGGTCCTGCATGTTCTGAGAAATTGCTACAGTTACTGCGAGAGCTTTGATGTAAAAGTCACTGATTTCCAAGGAAGTGGTGAAAAGCCTAGAGATAGAGCAGTCCTTAACCCCATGAGCACTGCAAAGTGAGGCTCTGGGGGGATTCTCTGCTTAATTTGTAAATTAGCAAAGCCAGAATCTGCAACAGGGTACATAAAAACTTTGCCTCTTTGTGGATAACTATATCAGAGGACATCAAAACACAGGCTGGGTCTTGGAGGGGACAGACATGTGACAAGCTTGTTTTCATTTTTTCCTCATGAAATATTTTCTTAAAAAAAAAAAAAACAAACAAACAAACCAAAAAAAGGAGTTAAACATTGAACATATATCAGTCGATCCCCTCTTCAGAACAGGTTGGGGAGGAGTCAGAGAGACAAGAAATACAGGAAGTGCTCTTAAGTGCATGAAGACAGGAGATACAACGTGCACTGTTTTGCTCCCACAATGCACTGGCAAACACCGACCCTCTATTTACACAAACGCTGGTCTCAATCACAGCTGCTCTGGAACAGGAAGTGGTAATCGGAGTATGGGCCAGTCTCTTCATCACGGGCACAGCTTATTTCCCTCTGCCGAAGGCAAAAACATCATGCGTGACTTCTCAGAGGGCAGTAAATACAGTTTTCAGACTGTTGCATGTAGTGTATGATTTTTGGCCTGATTAAACATGTAAATTATGAAAAAGGCAAATTGTTTTTACTTTTTTTGAGGATCCCGAGAAATCTTTCACTCTCCCTGTAAGGACCCCAATTTGAGAAAGTCTGGTCTAAACTACCCACAATGCACTACATTTCTGACATATTAGTACACAACTTTAACATTTTAACTTGATAAACTACAATAGTTGTGACTTACACAAATGGGGTGAGTAACTTAAATGTTTAAGTTCACTTACAGACGCAGCCACACGGAAGTGGTAGGTGATCTCCTGGAATAACTGCACTGGTATGGACCAAAGGTGGTCTGTCCCCTGAGGCAGGGAGAGGGGGGAAGAGAATACATTATAAGTCAATTATTACATGAGGACACTGGGCACATTGGATATTACCCCCTTCACACAGGTGGTATCTCCTGTCGCAGAGATCTGATTCTGTGCCATTACCTTTGTGAAGGTAATCTTCTCATCGGTTTGCTCAGTCTCAATGTGGTCGCGACATGGGCGCCCTCTGGTGACACTACACTGTAACACCAGCACACTAACATTGGAGCTGCAGAGGGGAGAGAACAGGAGGATTCATTGACACTTACCTATTTTAAAGGGTATTTTATTGTAAGTCATTGACTTCAATGTGTATTCTGCTGTTGCTATCTTTAATGATGATATATTGTGTGTGTGTGTTTGAGAGTGTGTATGTGTATGTGTAGATCAGCATCTTTTCTCCAGACTTACCTCATTTGAAGAGTGACATGTGTAGGAACAGAGGTGTTTCCATGGAGAGCTGCTGTGTAGCTATAGACCCCCATCCTGAAATACACAACAGAGCCTATAAAGTCTGAACCACCAGTAGCTTTTCCATACTATTTAGCTCACATGAAACCAACATTAATTCCTCAGTGAATATTCATTGAACATTTGTTGTGAATTTTGAACAAGTTTCATGCATTTATACAACTAATTGTAATCAATGGGTGAGCCAACATGAAGATGGCTTGCCAATATCAGTTTCTTTTGACAATACAATAGTTTTATGCAATTCATTTCGAAAATATGCCTATGATATTCAAGGTGAAAATCTGGCTGACACTGTCAGCCCAAGCCATTTCAAAATTCTACACGGAAACCTTAATATTAGGCCAAACTTGCACGTGCACACACACACGTGCACACACGCACACACACACATACACACACCTGCAGCTGTCAGGAGATGGACAGTACTGTGTTAGGATTGGCTGGTCAGTCTCCAGGATTCGCAGTGCTATCAGCGAGGGAGTGGGGCTTTGACCTACAACAAACAACATTAACCGAAGTCAACACAAAGGCTTGGAGCGGCGGTAAGGCCCTGAATGTCTCCTTATCTGAGTACATACGCCGTATTTGGCTTTCTCCTTTTCAATGTGAATAGCATTGTCTCTGCCATTTGCTGCTCAGGTTCAGTCTCTCCAGAAAGCAGAAGACTTGTAGGGCACTCAAACACTACATGATGTACTTAATACACTAAAGCAGGAATTCCAGCAAGTCCTGTTTGCATCTGATCCTGAACAAATATGGATATGACATTCATTTTAATGTGAAAGGGAATGCAGAGGTTGCCAGAGTTTAATTTTCAGTCTTCCTGCATATCAGAGCAGATCCCATGGCCTACATTCAAACAACATTTTTCTAGTTTGACTTTTTTGGGAGATAATTTTGGACAGTTAGATTTCTTAAAATAAAACATAATTCCATACCAATGATCCCAGATGGGTAATGACAAAATATTAATTGCTATGATCTGTAGCCATAAAAGAATTACTTCAATCAAATGCAAATGTGCGCCACTGGTTGGTGTACCATTCTTTGAGCCTAAGGCCCGTTTCAATCGATACTCATCCTAAACTTGGACTCACATTTCAATGCGAGTGTTACCTTTGCCCTTTACAACCACAGTTTTCATTTTTCACATTTTTTGTTGTTCACTGAACTTGCCAAGCTGTGTTTCAGAAGAAAATAGTTAACACTTGCATTTAGGTTTACCATTTAAAGTTAACAGGTGGATATTGACAGAAACCAGAGTTAGAGTTTGCGTTAGAGTTTTCTTTTTCAGGTTGGTTTCTCACCCTCTGTGTTGGTGCTGCGCTGTCTCCGGGGAAGCTGCTGTTGTCCCCCTGGCAACCGGTTCCCACCTCCCATGTCCTCCTGGTCTGCAGATGGCAGTCTCTTGACCTTCGTTAGGTATGAGGGAGCCGAGGTGTGGATCCGGTTCCTATAGCGACTGTCTTTTTCGATGGCGCGGGACTTGGCTTTCTTATTGGATGTGCCTGGCGTTGGGATAGGACTACTTACATCTAATGCAGAGAGACAGACGGACATATCTAAACATATTCAAATAAAATACATTCATCCACGAACATGAAGGCAGTTAAGATTTTTGTAATTTTTTTGATTTACATTAGAGACTGTCTTATCTCACCTGATATCGATTGGTTGATACTGGGCATCTGGATGTCGGTTGATTGGTTACTCGTGGCAGGTGTGGAGCCACAGCAAGCTACACGACTGGGCAGGGAGGGAGAGGGTGGAGCTGAAGCTACAAAATTTAAATACATAATTAATCCATAGCACCCAGAACAATGTATTGAGAAGTAGATGTATAGTGTACATCCAAGTGCAGTTTTTATCACTGTAAAAATCTGTGTGCTAATGCAAAACCTTTGTGACTCAATTGAAGTTTGATTTGGGAATGCAGAGCTTTGCTAAAAGCTCAAAAATATGAAGGGTCTATGACCCAGTTTGTCCCCAACATAAAAAAATAATTAGTAGGTCAGTCACAATACTACATCTCAGGGTTTCTCATCACTGGTCCTTCACCCATAGACTCAACAAGGCACTTAAACACATGACTCAAAATATCTGACTGAAATAATCTGACTTCCCTTGTTAGTTCTGAAGTTATTATTAGTTTCAAAAGAGATGGATCCCAGTGGATCATGGGTCTCCAGTGGCATCTGGAGAATGAGTTGAATCCTCAAAGGACGGCCAAGAAAAGAATTTTGTACAGAACTGATAATTAAAGCAAAGCAACTAATTAAATCAAACCACTCCCTTAATAGTTTTATGACTTCCTGTCCCTAATGACTATCTGGCTCACTAAAATAACCTGTGTATGACAGCAGTAATGTGGTAGAGAAAGTTTTATCTTCTGACCTTGTGGTGGTGGGGTGGATGGCCTGGGGTATTAGGTGTTTTTACGGGATGAGCCCAGTCCTGAAACAGACCTGTTTTTAAACGGGGATGAGCCCAGTCCTGAAACAGACCTGAGAAAAAGACACACTGAGAGTTACACGCACATTTACTAAATTCTGCATTCATATTCATTGTGGCTATCAGAGAAGAATTATGTGTTATCAGCTACACACCCTCTTTTACATTTTATTCAAATTCCAGAAAACTGATGGAGGAGGTGATTCCACATTACAAATGAAAAAGCCTTAATTGTTTAATGTCTTGGAAAACACCTGGATCAAGAAAGAGAAAGTAAGACTTACCTTTGAAAAGGTAAAAATAACTACAGAATGAGAAAGGGAAAGAGAGAGAGAAAGAGAGAGAGAGAGAGAGGAGAAAAAGAAAGGGAGCGAGAAAAATAGAGAGAGACACCTACCATGGACAAACAGACGGACAGAAGATGACAGTGGCAGTGAGGATGGGCGTCCAGGACATTGAGAGAATGCAGAGAGACGCAGAGCTACACAGGAGAGAGGGAAGCAGGTGGAAATGACAGAGGAGAGGGCAAGAAGGCAGTGAGAGAGCTGTGTCTAATGTTCTTGTAGTCTGAAGGCATATATGTTAAATTCACTCAGTCAAAAAGAACAATACAACAATGGGGTCTTGGAGGAAAAACCAGCTAAAGCGCTGGTTATTGGTGCTGTGGTATTATGCTCATTACTGAGGAACATGTGACAGTCATCCAGCACTTTTACATGCAGTGTAAGGGGCATTTTATTGTTCGATATGTTAAAGCACCATTGTGGTGCCTGTTGAGTGTAGCCTCATGCTATGGGTGCAGATGCTCATTTGGACGTACCCGTCAGTCTCAGTGATCTCTCCACGGTGGTGCAGAGTCAGCACATACAGAACGGACATAGAGATAACACTGCAGAGAGACAGGGTGGGGAGTTACATCATACTCGTACAGCATCACACAAGATTGTTTGTTACTCAATCAATGAACCAGTCAATCAACCATTAAACAGGCCAATAAATTCATCAATGAAAATGTATGCCTTGCTGTATTTGATTGATATTGTAAAGAGTATGTTTTTCAATGGGAATAAAAAAAAGCAGAAAACCTTACACCAAATTGAAGAAAGAAATTGATGAAGTAGCTGTTATTACTTCACACCCTCAAGGAGTTCATCAACATTAAACAGTTCACCCACATTTATATCCATTTTTTTATTGTGATAGCCACCCATTCCCCTTCGTCCATCCCAAAAGTCCAAAAATGTATCCTTTTCTCCTCCATGCTCCACTGTCCTGCCTCAGCCTAGTGTCTCAATTTTGGAAGAAATGAGAAAAGGTGTCCAAAACACCCCTTGAAGCCTCCACTGTTTTAAGAACTTTTATGTACCTCATTTAAGAATTACATATTCTAGGTGACATTGTTATGCTCTCACCCAGAGAAAAAGATCATCTTACAGAATTTGATACCATCAAAATGTTCATTAACATGTAACAGGGTTTACCAATAGGTAAATAATGGTGTCTATGTGGTAATGGGCTAAATGACACCAAACATGAAAAATCCTGTTTGTTTGTTCAAAAAAGGCCCAATGGCCATTAACAATTAGCTACTTCAAAATTTCTTCTTGCTTCTTATTGTAGCCGAAGGGTTATTTATTTTCTAATTTATTTGAATTCATGATGAAGAGGCATAAAATGGGTCCAAACTCAATTTTTCCTCAGAGGAGGTAAGGAGTGTGAAATCTTGGATGCACCCATTGTCACTCCACCCACTCTTTTCCTCCCCTGTACACACCCTGCTCTCTCTCTCACTCTGTCTTACCTGAAGGCCATGATGATGACAAGGGCGAGGATGGTACCCTGCAGGAACCTGTGGCTGATGCAGCTGTTCTCTGGAGAGGGGCTCTGTCAACCGACACACCAGCATTAGCACTAGCCACACCAGTGCTAACACGAGCCACACCAGCATTAGCACTAGCCATGCCAGCATTAGCACTAGCCACACCAGTGCTAACACTAGCCACACCAGCATTAGCACTAGCCACACCAGTGCTAACACTAGCCACGCCAGCATTACCACTAGCCACACCAGTGCTAACACTAGCCATGCCAGCATTAGCACTAGCCACACCAGTGCTAACACTAGCCATGCCAGCATTAGCACCAGCCACACCAGCATTAGCACCAGCCACACCAGTGCTAACACTAGCCACGCCAGCATTAACACTAGCTACACCAGCGTTTGCACTAGCCACGCCAGCGCTAAAACTGATAAACCTGGCACGATGAGTTAATAAGGTCTGTAATTAACCGCTTTGACAGATAAAGTAAATGCTGAATAACAATGAAAACAATCAGACTCGGGACAGGGACCTCTGATTTACAGTGGTAACTTCAGAGACAGGAACATAATTATTCTTATTAAAGCAAGGATATGGTTAAGCATGTATTTCCCACACAAGTACAACAGTTCGAGTGTAAGTATCAATATTCACAGGAATATTTACTTAGTTATGTCATATCAGATAACCTTTGGGTATACATACAGAAACTCTTTGTATGTTGGATTGTGCACAAAGAATATGCATATAGCGTACACAGATATGAATACCCACAACAATTAATCGAAAAGAAAAGACAACGATAACAAAACACATCCCCTTCTGTGCTGTTTCCACAGAACTGTGTACTTCAAACCATGGTGCGAGGAAACAACAAGCCAAAGCAAACTCAATTCTGTTTGAACTTCACACAAAATTTGCAAAGTCTTTCTATATAATATGCCACATTAAAATCTGACATTATTAAATGATTAATGCATTACTTTTCTGATCATATATTCTAACTAAAATTTCAAATATAACTTTGACATAAATTCCACCAGAAGGCCATATAAATAATAAATTGGAAGATTCTAAAATCTTTATTCAGAAATCTTGAATCTTCTTTGTTCTCCAAAGATTACAAGCAGGTCTTCATCATACTTCCCAGTCATATTTCACATTCTGAATGTGAGCATAATGTGAATGCTGTTATGAATGCTATGGCCTCCAGCTCTCCCAATTGTTTGTGCCAAAATAAAACACTATTATACATAGTTCAATATTATTCTAATATGTTTGTTATATACTGTTATAGGGAATCATACATGTTATCTAAATGAGCTCATAACACATGGATGGACAGATTCAGGTACAGACCTTGCTCCCAGATTTGACCGGCCTTTTCTTGAGAGGGCCACTTCCTGTGCGGCTGAACTGACTTCCTGATTGGCTAGAATGACACAAAAATGTAAATGTCCTTCCAATCTGCTTCCCTGTAGAACACTTTCCCCAAATACAATGAGACAAATGGAAACAGGAAGAAGAATCAACCTTTGACATGCAAAAAGTAAGGTTAATTATATCTTAGAGGTTCAAGACGAGTGGCATGGCTTATATATGCCCTGACATGGATGCAATGAAGAAGAGTGGGGCCATGACACATTCTACATTTTACATCGTAAACTAGAAAATGGGTCTTTGCGTAGATCTCAGCTGTCATCAAGCCAAATGTGTGAGATATTTGTTGTCTGTAGGTAAGGATCTGTGGTTAAGATCTAGGTGGTTAGATTGGGATCTGTGGTTAGGAAAGAAGCCAGGTTAGGTGAGGTGATTGGGTAAAAAATGCTGTTAGGTTAGATGGTTAGGTACAGCTTGGTAGATAGGTGAATTGATGAAGACCTGTGTTTAAACTGGGGTCTGGTGTTAGGTTAGGTGGTCAGGTGATGTGGCAGGACCTGTGGCTGGGTGCTGGGTTGGGACCCCTCCCCGTCGCTCACCTTATGGTGCCCCCGCTCACAGTGCTCTTCATGCTGTCGAGTCGGCGCAGTTTGGCCAGCTTGCGGCTCCAGCGCTCCAGCTCGTCTATGCGGGTCTCCAGGTTATCGGTCAGCTTGCACAGCTCCTTCACCGCTCCCACGTTCTCCATGAAGATGCGGTCCTGAGAGGGATGGAGAGTGAATTAGACAGTCTACACACTCACACACACACACACACACACACACACACACACACATACACACACATATCTGTGGAGGATCCCGACCCTGCCTTTGGTTCAGGCAGTAGCAGTGACAGTGACCTCCCCTCACCTTGTTGACCACCAGCAGGTTGGGGATAGTCTCCCCGTTGGCGCACACCACATCCCCACCCTCCTTCACTGCATCTGGAAGGATCTGCTGCACCTCCTGGGCAATCACCCCTGTGGACAGATTATGGGCACTGTGAGGACCAAACACACACACATGCACACACACACGCAGGCATGAACACAGTACAATAAAGATGTATCATGAGCCTTATGACCTAGTTAAATTTATCACTAAAATACATTGAGCTGACTGTTGGTCACTGGTGGTCTGTGCACTATTTAAGCACAAACCTCTAATTAAAGACATAAAACACACATTCAATTCTTCATACATAATAATGACAGAAGAGAATTTATATAATGGAGCGAATTAACAAATCTGAAAGTGCAACACCACTGTATCAATTTCTGGGGTAGACAACTGCATGAAAAACACTGCAGTACACCCACACAAACATGGAAGAAGACTGATCTGTCTATATTTAAGTGAGGAACTGTGTGTCAGCGAGCGGTTGTGCATACCAGTATATGGATCTCCATGTTAGCGCGCAATTTACCTGTCTCAGCTGTGTTCTCAATGCCGACGGTGGCTGCAAACTCAGGCTTGTACTGATAATGCACCAGCCGCATCTGGGAGATCCGCTTCAAATTGTCCGTAGTGTCGACCTGGGACACATGAAGGACAGGACCAAAAATAACTATGGAGCTAAAAATCAAACTGAGAGACAGGCAGATTAAAGACCCCCTCAGCTGTACAATTATAGTACTTCCTGGTTCCTATACTGGTGATACTTCCACAGAGAAGTATAGACAGAGGGAATAACAGTCATTATTCCACAGTGCTAACAGTGATGGCGTGGGCCTCACCTCCTGGACGTTCTCTTTGGCGCGGATGTCAGACGGGTGTACCAGGGAGCCCATGACCTTCAGGTTGCCATGGATGACCATGGCCTCGTCGGGACGGTCAGTGTTGATGCCCACGCGGCCGTGGTGGTACACTGAGTCCGGCATCTGACCCCGCTGCCACAGGACCTCGCTGTCGCTCTCGAACTGACCGGGGTTCGATGCCTGGTTGGGGGGTGAGGAGGTGTGGGGAGGGTTTGGGTTGGGTGGGGTGGGGTGTGGAGGGGATGGTAGGAGGAGAAAGGAGGGTAACAAAGAGACAGAATGTCAGACAGTCTCACAAACAGACAGATGCAGAGATACTAATCGAGGCAATTAGGGGCATGCCAAAAGGTACACCTAAACGTGCACACAGACTGCCAGATGATTATATGTTTATATTTTTATACTTAAGATTGCATTTTATTTTGAAAGAGAGACAGCGGCAGATTAAAAAGTACAACATTAGACACAGATTCAAGGAAATCATGTCAAACCAAGAGAGGAACCGTCAAAATTATCATGACATACGAAACAGGCAGAGAATCATGGCAATCAAAGGCATTATTGTTACAATTACTATTTATGTTAAATTACCATTTATAAATACTGGTCTGTAAAATTATCCCTAGTGTACAAACATTAATTTGCAAACACATATTTGTCACTCTAATTTTCAGGTTTAACTTATTTGTCTATAAATGTATCTAGGATGTCAGAAAGGCCACCAAAACCTAATAACACACAATTACCATTTACAGAAGAGCCCCTTGTCCTACTGACAGAACTCAACCTGAAAAATCTTTTGTTGTTCACCTTGTTAAACCCCTCTATGAATTTCAAAACCACAGTTAAATCCCCCCTAGCCCTTCTTTGCTAAGCCTGAATAGGTTTAGCCTTTGGAGTCCTCATATTTGTTAAATTAGTTTCATACCAGGAACCAATTTAACTGCCCTCCTTTGTACTGCTTAAAAAACCTCACTATCTTATAGTATGGTGGCCAGATTTGTACAGAGTACTCTAACTGTGGTTTGATAAGGCATTGTGTATCTTTAATACAACCTAAGAAATTCATAAATATTATCTTACAGAGACAAGTAACAATTGACATATGAATAAAAACTGACAGAAGTATATTAAAATCATCCAGGTTAAGAAATAACACAGTATTTTTCAGAAAGAAAGACAGCTGTGAGAAGAAAACCACCAAATATAAGTAAGGGAGAGTAATATAAAGGCCGTGAAAGACCAATAGAACAGGTAGGAATACACAGACCCACAGACCAAGATATTGAAACAGGCAGACATTGGAGAGGACGGTCAGACAGACACGGCCAGACTGACAGAGGTTACCCTGACGATGATCCTCTCGGACACATGTGCGGCCACAGTGAAGCTCTGACTGTGGGACTGAGCCTGCAGGGCCACCACCAACATGAAGTACCTGCACACACACACACACACACACACACACACATGCAAACATGTATGCACACAGACACAAACACACACACACATACACATACATACACGCACATATACACACACGCATACATGCAAATATGTATGCACACATACACAAACACACACACACACGCATACATGCAAACATGTATGCACACACAGAGGCACACAAACCAAACAACAGACAGACATACACAAATGAAGAGGATGGTCAATAGTAGTCAACCATGTAACATGAATGCACTGCTAAATTCATGGTTCTGTTACTAGATAGAAAAGGCTGAAAACGAGAATGTATTCAGATTCACAAATATATTCTGAATTCAAAGCAAAAAAACAGGCTAGTTCCCTTTGGAAAACAGGTGTTCACTGTCATGATGCAACTAAATCTTCATGAATAAGGCTATGTGCAATTAGCATTCACGAAACTAGCCCACAAAGAGTGTGTATGTGCCATGGAGTATGTGTGTCATACTGAATGCGCACATTGTGTTTATGTGCTTGTGCAGTATGGTATGTATGTATGTGTGGTACAGTATGTGCATTTGTGATTTGTGTGCTTTAGTATTTGTGTTATATACAGTACATATGTGTGTTTAACAGAGTGACTGTATATCTGTCCTTTCCTGAGGATGCGGTTGAAATTACAGTCTTCCCCACTGACAGGTAGACTTCCCAACAAGATCTTCAGCTTTTCTTAGGTTGGCTAAAAGACGCAGGCTTCTATCAAGGCTAACTCCACAGACTCTCATTAACTGACTGATTGACTGTAGGGCTTTGAAAGGGCTCATTAAGAGAGTGTGTGTGTGTGTGTGTGTGTGTGTGTGTGTGTGTGTGTGTGTGTGTGTGTGTGTGTGTGTGTAAGACAGTACCACAGCACGTACCTCTGGTCAGGGTTGGGCTTGCCCTTCTTCCTCATGTTGTTGGCCGTCGTCTCGCTGAAGTGTAGCCGCCCCACTGTCACCTTGGTCACCTGGTCCGGGGGCAGAGTTACCCTAAAACAAACAAGCCCATCTTCATTATATCTAGTCTCTTTTTCTCCTTCTCTGTCTTTCTTTCTCTCTCACACACACACACATGCACATGCAGCCTCTCACTTCTTTTCTCCAGTTCCCAGGCCCAACCTCAAATTAAACCAATTTCAAATTAAAATCAAAACTACTTTATTGGCATGACATACAGAAACACATCAAATGTGAAATCGTTGGGTACAAAATAAGTAGGAAATACATTCTTCCTCTCTCGCACACAGATATACACACACATACTCTGTACAAATGCACAGATACACATGCTTTATGTTATTTGTACTCTATGCTTTGGTAACACAATGCTATTTATTGCTGTAAAACTCCATTTAATTTTGAATTGGAATGTTTCTCACTGACACTGTATCTCTGTGTCTCTCTCTCTCTCCACACTTGGCTCTGACACTCACAGAACTGGTTTGAAGGGTCGTTTGCTGCGGTCAGACTGGGACTGCTCCACGTTTATGGACTGGTTCATGGCTTCCAGCTGGGAGAGAGGGGAGCTGCATCAACAAGGAGCTTTTCCAGTGTATCAGTCAGACAGTCAGCATGTCACGCACACCAGTCAGAGGTAGAGTGGCATACACACGTTAGTGACATCAGATATGGGTGGATCAGTCAGTCAGCTCGCTCTCTCTCTCTCTCTCTCTCTCCCTCTCACCTTGACTCCATTAAGTTTGAGGTAGAAGCAGTCGATCGGCTGCAGCCCCTCGCTGGTCTTGATGTACTTGGGGTCACCCAGCATACCGATGTACACGGTCACCTGGAAGTGGTTCTTCTTCTGGCACACGAAGGCGTCATCCGGCACAGAGAAGTTAAAGCCTTTATCGGCGTCCACTCGGTAGGTGGGCATTGGGCTAAAAGATAAAGAGAGAAAGCAGGAGGCTATAGCCCTATCCAATAACAGTGATG
The DNA here is from genome assembly GCA_022829145.1 of Albula goreensis. Taxonomy (NCBI): domain Eukaryota; kingdom Metazoa; phylum Chordata; class Actinopteri; order Albuliformes; family Albulidae; genus Albula; species Albula goreensis. The sequence goes on from CM040755.1 coordinate 28,530,110, forward strand.
TGCAAATAAATGGCGGATATGAGCTATAGGTTGCCATTTTGGATCTCCTTATTTCCTGGATTGGGAAGAAAATGGCAGACCTTTTTCACCACCTGTCAAACAACCCTAAGGCTCAACAACCAATACAAGAGGACCCCAAACTTCCTGAGCCCCCCACCCACTTAATGAGCTAATACATTAGCTGTGACCCACTCCAATAATGTAGGCTTACATGTGTTAAAATATGGAATTGAAGCATTTTTGACTGATGTCAAAATAACTGCTCACAGACATGAGCAGTTAATGTAGTATAGGTGACAGCTGCAGTGTTTATATAAAATCTACAGTGATACATAGACTCATAGTTAGGCCGCTTTTTTGTGTGTCATTTCTCAAACCCCCACAGTGAGATCCACTGTGTTAGACTGAAACAGCTAGGCCTCTTGCAGCAGCAGTAGACTGTAATGGTCTAATGAATCAAACGCTCATCAGAGGGATGACATCACAGCAATGTAAACCCAATCAGGTGATATTACTTAATTTATATCCCTTTAAGCTAAAATTGTGTGTGAAAGCCTCTTCTCGTTTACCTGAGGAACCCTCTGTGACTTTATCAGTGGAGTCAAACTGATAGCGACTACGGGATTTCATCGTTCTGGACTAGAGAGCAGTCCTCCTCTCACTCCTACTCCTTCGTAATCTCTTTCGCAGTTGAAATGGCGCACTTTACAGTTTCGCCGAAGAGATGTTCATGGAAAGGTGTACATATATACCCTTTCCACCTCACCATCTCCTCCCTCCTCTCTTTCTCGGTCGAAACTCAGTGCTCCCGCTCTCCCACGCAAAGCTCACCTCTCAGGAATTCATGGGCCTCTGTAATCCCACCCTCTTTTCCCCTCTCAGTCCATCTTTCTCTTTCTACCTCTCCTCTCTCTCTTTCTCTCTTCCTGTACCATGTTTACTTGGCTATTTCTTCCTCCTTTGCCTCGATACATTGTGCCTATCCTTTCAGAGCCAGGTTACTGAGTTATTGTGTATTCTGTGTGCATGCTCTGAATCGATAACGGTTAAACAGAATCCCCTGTAATGCTGACAGATCCCTGGCATGCCTCTAAAACGCTCATATTTCCAAGAATGGAATTGTCAGGTGCACTAGAAAACAGTTTCTCTTTTCTATTTACCAACACATTGTGGTTTAGGTATACAGGGTTTTGAACCAGCATTACTGGTTGTTGAGCTACGAAAACATTTTATCCAGTATGTGTGGTACAGGATTAGATGAGGAAATTACAAAAATGAGGATGAATGATGTCTTTGAACTGCTCATATATATATATATATATATATATATATATATATATATATATATATATATATATATATATATTTATTTTAATTTTTTTTTTTTTTTGCACTCAATACATTATGATGTACCTTGTACAGACAGATTAAGTTTTTTAGCCATCCCTCAGAAAACAAATTCTAATCCATTCCGTCAACATATAGTGAAAATATCTTAATATTAAAACATAATGCACAAACTTTCTGTACATTATTCGTTGATTTCCATTTAGACTGTATGTAGAAATAATTTAGCTGCATTTTAAAATACATGTGAATATGTCTAAAGAGAATATTTATATGAAGAAAAATATAAACCAAAAAGATTTTGGTTATGCTGGAAGAGGACAGGAGGGCAGATTTGGTTAGATCCTGTCAATTTGATACTGCTTTCTCATGGATGGCAAACAGGTAAATATAAAAACATATACTCGCTCAGACACTGTGAATAAGAGTAGTATTCACCACTTTGCTATGTGTGATTCAGGGGATGATTTTGTTGGATGTACTAATGCCACACACCAAACTGGCAAACATTCTATATCCTGAATTTAGCAAAGACTGATGCATCATTTTGGTTGTTATTCACCCTTAGATATGGGTTACACACACCACAGATGGAGCATAATCAAAATATTTCCTTATTACAGTCATCACAAATTTATGCTAGTCTTGTCCCATAATCAATGTAACTGTGATGTATTTCTCTCACCATTCAGGAGAGAGTCTAAAATCAGCCAATATATAGGTATAGGTATGAGATGGTATGAGATGGACACAGAGGAAATTAATGTGCAGAAACTCACAGCTCTTTGCAATTGACATCATATAATGGAGTCCACTTGTTCTGTTGGTGGGGCTGCCATTTTATACACTGGTAGTTGGGGTCCAGGTAGGAGTTCTCTGCATCCTGCATCAAGCCTGGACATAAAGAGGAACAACCAGAGGGTGAAAGGGTGATGTGTACATCCATCCATATCTACAACCTTATACTGTATAATGAACGAACAAGGCAGTTTGTGAATTTGTGTGTATGTGCGCATGCATTTGTAAATGTGTGTGTGTGTGTGTGTGTGTGTGTGTGTGTGTGTGTATGTATGTGTGTGTGTGTGTGTGTGTGTGTGTGTGTGTGTGTGTGTGTGTGTGTGTGTGTGTGTGTGTGTGTGTGTGTGTGTGTGTGAGTGGAACAGTACTCTGTACCTGGCTCTTGTTTGATGATGCCTGAGAGGATCTGAGCATTCAGAGTGCTGGGGGGCGAGTCTGAATGCTTCCTCTTTTTTGCCTGGTGGACAGGAATACCACTGAGCAGGTGCACACACACACACACACACACACACACACACACACACACACACACACACACACACACACACACACACACACACACGCACAGGTTCACAAGATAGACACACACACAGGGCCACAGACAAAGGTAGAGACACAAACACAGATATCAGAAGTTGTGAGTCATTCTGTTGCTATAAACACTATAAACTTTCATCACTTTTCTCCATTTTCCATCTTATCTATTTCAACTCAGAGCAAAATCCCTTTCCTTCTTTCAAACATCCTTAACCTCTTTCACTCACCCTCCTTTTCGGCAATTCACTCCTTTATCAGTCCCTCCTCCACTGTTATTCACTGTGCATGAAACCTCATCACAAAATTATCATAATCATTATAATCATAACTCACCATCTATTATCTCATTATTTCTCATTATTTCCTCTTATTTACATCATCTGTCATTATGTCCCATCCATAACAAAAAGAAGTATATGTAAACTGTACCGTACAATGTATATTTTATTTATATGTCTTTGTACAAAGATGTAAAATGCATGAGAAAATACATAAACTGTATATTTATTGCATGAAAAAATATATGAAGGACTGATGCCATTTCACAGTGCAATAATATCTGGAACATATATGGTAAATTCTTGCAAAAATGAATGGAAATTGTATCATGCTATATATTTTACTTGACTATATATTTTATTATATGTTTAATAACATAATTCCTGGATGTGCCATATATAAATTCAACAAAATATTAAAATATATAGAATAAAATTAGTGTATTAAATAGAAATATAAAGATAATTTTCTGAAATTAAATATAATACGAGTGCATTTTATTGAAATAAGTAGAGTCATTCATTGGACCTTTTGTACGTATAAATATGTTGTAATTTTTGTTTAGTCCGCAGTGCTGGACCGCTCCCCCCTTTCCCTCCCTCACTCACTCCTGTCCCTGTGGGTGCTGCAGCAGCTGGTGGAGCATCTGGGGCTGCTGCATGTCCCCGGCCCCGCCCCCGCCCATGGCCGGACCAATCGGGTACTGCGATATCATGGGCTCCGGCTTCAGGTACATGTCGCGCTGCATGGCCGAGTAGTGGGCGTGCGGAGGAGGGGGCAGCGGGGGAGTCATGTGACTCATGTTCTCAGGAGTCATCGTCCTGAGAAGGTGAGAGTCTGAGACAGAGATGGAACGGGAGGTCAAAGGTTAAAAGGACATTTTCACCCTATAATAACATGCATTGTATCTCACTGTTTCATTGGAGGATCTGGTTTATTTATTTACTGTAATGTTTATGTATTTGAGATATTTATACATATAATTACACACATAGTTCATAATTTTGTATCAAATATCTAATACAGACATATTTATAATTTACTTTGCATACATTTTAATGTTGTATTTAAATAAAACAAATTAAAATGACCTATCTGAATGAAAGCAGAATGATATTTGCAATTAAATTAGATGGGTGATCTTGTGAAAGAGGCAATACAAATAGAATAATAACTAAGGCACAGCAACATTTGAAAAATACCAATGTGGAACATTATGTTAAACAGTGTGTTTTCATGGCCACCCATCCTGAATACTCAGTGTATACTCTGCAGAACATCCAAATTCAATGTTCAAAATCAAAATCAGCACTATCTTAGACACAATAGTGAATGAAACTGAGAGTGGCTCATTTACTAAGGAAGGCAGACATATTAAAGTCATTTTACATAAATATGTAATACTTTTCATTAAATAATAAGTGAGTAGCACCCAGCTTTGCTAAATATTTCATGTTTGGCCATTTTTCAAAACTTGCTTGACCTCAGATTTGACCCAATATAGTGCAGGTGCTTTAAAGCAACGTGCCAGTTGAACCGATGGATTATACAAAAACAAACTTAATTTTAATACCTGAACAAATTACTGAAACACACATAGAATCTTAGGATGCAAACCTTATGGTGATATCCTCTACTACATTCCACCTGATTAAAATGTAGCCAGAGGCACTTGGTTAAAATATTAGTATAGTGCCATATAATTTTGCCAAATCACATGCCATTTGGCTCATAAAATACATATGGAGCTAATGTATTCACCATACCTTCTCGAGGTCATCTTAAGTAATATCTATATATTTCCTGCTTTATTTTGTAATTTTGTATAGCTCTATTATTAATGAGACATGTATAATGTATAAGATACAGATGTCAATACAGACCCCATATCTTCTCTCTCCCTATATTCCCTCCCCATTATTTATACCATGTACCCCCACCATTAAGTTATGGTACATTCCATTGTTCCCAGCTGGAGCTCTGCCATTTAGATTAGAAAGCTCCACTCCTCTTTCACCTCATGGGAAAGACCAACACAGAGGCATGGGGAACAGAGGAAATAATCTGAAGATGTGTTCAAGACTGATTTATTCACGCTTTTTCTGCATCCTAATGGTTGTAAACAAATATAAGCTAACACTTCTATACTATTTGAACTTTTATAAATGTAAAATCAAAACTACTTATCCATTGCAAATTGATTTTGTGAGATGTTCAAAACATCTCTAAACTAAATGGCGGGCAGTCTTAAGATTGTGTTTAACTCATTGTTTGAAAAACTCTCTTCTGATTGCTAAATATATATTTCAATGTTCTGCTCAGCCTTCAGTGTAAAATATATTCTGTTATTTCATATAGCTTTGCCAGGTAATAATGGATTATTTTATCTGCCATGTGAAAACTTGCTTCTTGGTAAATTAGTAATGCATCACTCTTTTTATTCAGCATTTCCAATAGAATAATTATTAACCCAACGTTAATGTGTTTGCTAAAATTAGCAACAATAGAAAGCGTTAAGTTAAGTAGCCGCTCTGAGGTGGGCACTGAGAGCTCCAGGGCCGGATGGAGGAAAGACGGCTTTCCTACCTGAATGAGAGTCCTGCATTCGTTCCGCCTCTCCCTCTCTCACTGTAGAGCGGCCATGCCATATTCCTCGCTCCCTCCCATTGTCTTCTGCCCATGCTCTCCCCCCACCCTTCGGCTCACCTCAACCTCCTACTACCCTCTTTTTTGATCCCCCTCTCTTTTCTCCCACCCTTTACTTTGTTGGTTTCTCTTTCTGTCCGGCCAACTTTTCTGTTTAAGTTAGTCTTTTATTCCCCACTGAACTTCTCTGTCTCCTTCTCTGTAAGTCTCTCTCTCTCTTTCTCTCCTTCTATTTTCCCATGTACTCTATCTCTAACCCTTATCTCTCCTCCTCTCTTGTTCCCTCTTTTTCTCCACTTTGTTCTCCTCCTCACCAGCCTTTTCTTCTCTCCTCCCACTTGTTTCTATTCTTCTATATTGACACTTGAACCATGTAACCTTTTTTTCATTCCTTCATTATTTCATTTCTTTATTCAAGAAAAATTGTATTAGATTTTTAGTTTAATTATACCTTGTTTTCCTTAATACCTTCTTTTCTTGATCTACCTACAAAGGAGGATCTTGCCCATTAAGTGTGAATTAAAAACAGAGTCACACAAGTCCCCTTTATCACTGGCACTGTGGAAGGGGTCCGTAAAGACACTCATGGACTGGACTGAAGGTACATACCATTCACTTGCTGGGGAGAGTAAGGTTCCGAGCCAGAGTCTGGTGGGGACTCAGGTAGTGTCCTGTAAGGATTACAGGTGTAATGCTATAAAACCAATAAAAGTGCCAACCACATTTGCACATTTCCAAAATACTTTCAAATTTTCAAAGTAGACTGTAGCTGGCCATCTGTACTGAACTGTGGTATTTCCACCATGAACACTGTCTCTGTGCCATTCTTCACTATGGGCATTTGTTCTGGCAATTTTTATAGTCTGTTGCAACATACATTATTGTACTTCAATATGTGTCTTTACAGTATTTCCTTTTGTTATTTGTGCAAATGCCTAAATATGTACATACACTACACTGTGTTTGTGCATGTATGTGTATGAGTATGTAAGTTTGCATGCATATATTTGTGTCTTTGTGTGAGAGTGTGTTTTCGTTATGCATGTATCTTTTCAGCTTTATGTATTGTACTGTGATTGTTCCATATCTGCATTGCATTGAGGGGTGTATTGTTGAAAATGTCGTCTATCTGCCATGTCTCACACTTTCACTCTCTCTCTCTCTCTCCACCCCTCCATTACACCCTTGCGTCTACATTGTGTTTGTGCAGGTAAAGTTAAACAAGGAGCTGTCGTAATGGAACAGAGGTGTGTGTTTGTGTGTGAGTGTTTGTGTCTGGATTTCAGTGTGCAAGAAGGCAAACATCACTAATGTCACACTGCAACCTGGTTTGACACCTGACTAAAAGGCAAGTCATCCGAGCTTGTTGATTCATTTAAGATATGTTTCATTTGAGGTGCATCACCAGTTATTTAATCATGTGCAGGGGTTCCTAATCTTAGTCCAGGAGAGACAGAGAATGAGTTTTATATTAGTGTTCAAATGATAAGCTTCATTTACTGATTACCCAGTTAACTAATCTCAGCAGGTTTCTTGGGTCTGGACTGGTTGATTTTGTTTGGTGATCAGCAGGCCCAGCAGCTCTCCAGGACTAAGGTTGTGGAAAATGATCCAGTATCTTTAGTCGATACATGGACATAACAGCCATTCTCTCTTTTTTCTTGCCAGCACCTCTTCATCCCTCTTTTACTTCTTCATTTCTGTTCTTCTGTTCACTTCCTTCTTTGCTCCAGTGTACAGTGTGTCTTTTGTACAGTGCAGCTTAAAATGTAAATTTCTAGCCATGAATCAATAACATGAAATAAATGCAGGAATTGATTCTGCGCATCCATATTATCACTAATCTTTCCTTTCCCACCTTCCTCACCTTCACCTTCCACCAAGCCCATAAAATCTCCAGAGTAGAGAGTTTTTCTAAATTCTCCCTCTGCTTCATGTACCCCCTCTTCCCAGTAGTAAAATAGCCCTGCCCCCACCCTAAAACATTGTTGCACTTTCCTGCTCTCAACCCCCTCTCAGTACAGATTACAGCTCTTCTTTCCTTTCCTCCTTCCCTCTCTCATCATCGAGCAGTGTAGCCAGCTCTCCCTCCATCCCTCTCTCCCTCCCTCCGTCTCTCACCCGGGGGCGTAGGGTGTGGAGTGCTCGGTCTTGACGTGGGGCTGTTGGTGTTGGTGCTGTGGGTGCTGCTGCTGTGGGCCCAGGCAGGTGTAGCTGTGGCGGAGCAGGCCCAGAGGGGGCGGAGGGGGGTACGGCCCCTGGCAGCTCGGCGGGAGCGGCGCCTGGGCTCCCTGGCGCAGGGGGATGGGGGGGCTCACCCCGCACACCACCCCCCCGGAGGAGGAAGCCCCCACCTGGGGAGAGGAGTAGCTCGGCCCGGGGGCACTGTGTACCTCTGAGAAACAGCTGTGGAGGAGGCAGATGAGGAAGAGGAGAAAGGAAGAGCAGGGGTTACAAAGAGGATCAGAAACGACGGGCCTTGGTCGTGCTCGTAAACTATATGTCACCTGACTGCTTGTCAACACATTTATGGCAGTGTAGGGCAGAGGTTAAGGAACCTGATGACTGAGAGATTGTGGGTTCAAATCCCAGGTGGGGCACAGCCAATGTAGCTTAAATTGTAAATTTCCAGCAATGAGTGGATAACATGAAACAAACGCAAGAAGAGTAACTCAATCTGGACATTAGCATCTACTTGGAAAATAAATAATAATAATGTTTGAATGAAAATGGTTTATACATAGATATTTCACTATTTATAACTGCATTCAGGGTGAAAGTCTAAAGGAAAGGTTAAGGATCTCTGTGTCACATGGGTGCAGAACTCCAGTCCTGGAGGGCTGCAGTGTCTACAAGTTTTTTTTACAATCAACAGCCAATCAAGGACTTATAAAAATGTTTTTAGCGAATCAATGACTTAAGTACTTCAGTGCTGAAACACACAAAACAATATCATGGCCATTCAGGACTGCAGGTGTGCGCCCTTAAAGTAGGGAGGCAGTGTGGCTCTTTGCAGTGGCGTTGAGGGACTAAGGCATGTGATTCAGAACTGTTCATTTAATCAGTGAATGTATGTCACTGTCGACTGAATGCCATAGAGGCAGAGTGCTTGTGCAGTGTCAATGCTTCGCTCCGCTGCGTTCCTCTCACATGTCAGTGCTGTCGTCTTCTTTGCTGATGTACTCCTCCAGAATACTGGTGTCAATGTTGGCTGGCTCTAACGAGCTGTTGATATCATGACCTGGAAGAGAAAGATGGAGAGACAAAAAAGATAGCTTTAACTACAATAAAACAACAATATAAATACAGACACAAATACACCAGATTGAACTACTTTACTGAGGATGCGGCCATTTGTGCATCTAGCACATTCATATTCTGGATCCTTAATTTTGAAGTGTTCCAGCCATTGCTTCTCTATTGACCATGGGAATATTAATAACACATTAATAACACAGATTCTGTTGATTGGCCAGATACTCAAATTCTCTGTTTCTTCTGTCATCAGGAGGTTCAGGATGGTAAAAGGTGTTTCTGATGTTAAATTACAGTTCTAAATGTCAAACACCATAGAACTGCTCTAAGTTATGCCTCTTAATTAACATTACGAGGATTAAGTAGACAGAAATATTTCAGTTTCAAAAGTAGGATGACATAAATTTTGATGGTTGAAAAGAATATGAAGATCATTATCTGGTGGGTCTATAGAATCTGTGTTAATACTGATACATTAACACATCATAATGATTTCATCAAAGAGATATAGATCCATTGTACCTATAAGCTTGGTACATTCAATGAGAATGCACCATTCTTATCCATAAAACACCTGTGCCTATATTGTATATGGTGAATAACCTACTGGAGTCACACACCCCAGGTGCCAAAATTACTGGGATGATATTACAGTGTCTTCCTTTACGCTCTGAATGACAATAAATCTCTTTCACGATAGAGATTTAATAGAGGTCTCTGAAATGCTGATTTCAATTATTTATAAATCAGCTGAACTTTTTATTGTTTTTATGAACTATTGGTGTCTGTTACTCTGTGGAACCGGATGAGTCAACAAATGAAGGGGGAAGGAAAACTTGCAAAAGTCTTCAAAGCTATAATAGTTTTAAAAGCCATTAGTCAGGATCAGTTCCAAAGTAATACCGGCTATTATTAGCTGTACAGAGTTCTTGGCGTGGATTCAAAGGAGATTCATCTCTAACATTGACTAACTCTTAAATATATCTCACACGGTTTTTGATATATCGTAATTCCAAAAATGTTTTTACGAACAGAAAACACGGGTATTGTTATGGAGAAATGCAGACTGATTTCAGGGTGGTATGCATCACAGTTCAAACACATTAAGACACAAGACATGCGAACGTGCCATCTTCACAGAAAGTATGACACTGGAATGGAAGAATGTTGCAAAGTGCATAGTGTGTTAATTTGTGGTCATTTCTTTTACCGCTGACTGAAAGCAGGTCTGCGTTAGGACAGCACAGACAAGGGAGGGGACACACAACAGGTTCATATAAATGTTCATAAAGTGATTCAACAAAAATCACTCCCCCACTTTCCCTGCAATTTTTGCAGACAGGTTATAACATTGAATGATGTGAACGATGTGAACAAGACTCAAATATCAAACGCTCACTGTTATAAAACAAAATAAAAATCACATTTATTTCAGTAATATAACAGTGACATTAAGATAATATCATTATTAACAAATACTATTACCAGACAAATTCACTTTGAAAACCTGTAATGACAGTAAAGTAAGATATTAGTTCTTAGAAGAATATAGATATAAAAACAATTCACTTTTGGGATCTGAGTTTCAATATCCCTTCTGAGCTAAAATTGACACATTCTCCAGTGTTAGCTGTCACATTACTGGTGTTCGATACAGATAACTTTGCTTTCTCAGATATCACAGAGACAAACTATATACACGTTGTACTTAAATTAAACACAACGTGCTGTCCTATAGAAAATAAGGACTCTGAAATACTGAATACTGAAACTCATCAGCTCACAGTAAATATTACACATCAGAAAGTCTGGGTGTGGCCAAACCTGCCATACAGTTTATTTGATCCAGGTCAGGGGGCGAACTGCTGTACACTGTGTGGGTGCCTGTAATGGCTGTAGCATAGTTCACCTGTGAGGAAGTGAGCAGTGATACAGGTAACGTGGTGTATGAGAGAGAGGAGCAATGAATGGTGAGATCACTAATGAGTAAGGGAACTGAATCAGGGCCTGGGAATCCCACATTGTGGGGGATACTGCAGCTGTCACTGAGTTTTACATCTGACTTTTTCCAGAGAGGGAAGATGGATGGGGTAAATTTGGAGTTGCAGCAAGATGACAAAATGATTCACTGGAATCAATTGATTACTCAGACCTTCAGACTTTAGAAGCACAGACATCCCCCCAAGTGCATCTCCATTCTAGCTCTGTGTGTGTGTGTGTGTGTGTGTGTGTGTATTCGCATGTGTGTGAAAGTGAGAGGTGTGTGGAAGTGTTAGTGTGTAGATGTCTGTTTGTGGTGTTGTTTGTGTGTGCTTGTTTGGGTGTTTGAGTGGGAGCGAGAGGAAGCAAGAGAAAAATATTTGTAGAATGTTTGCATATGTGTGTTTGAGAGGTACAGAGAGAGAATATGTGTGTGTGTGATTATGTGTGTGTGTGTGTGTGTGTTGCATAGTGTCTGTGCTAGAGTGGCTGCTGGTGGCTGTGGAGATTATGGGGGGTCATGCGTTGGGGATTTGGGGAGCTTTGCTTAAGAAGTGGTGAGAAAGGCGCAGTGGTGGAAGGAGGGAGAGAATGGGGGATTAATGCATTCAGACCACAGACCTCCCTGAGAAAAGAGGCACATGATGTCCCCATACCTACAGCACTGTCCCCATATGGTGGTATGTCCCTCACACACACACACACACACACACACACACACACACACACACACACACACACACACACACACACACACACACACACACACACACACACACACACACACACACACTCACAAAGCCAAACATCCAGACCCACTCGAGACTTCCACACACACAGGCCTCAGCCTCGACAACATCACACACAAATTACAGTCTGCCTCAGATTCCACTCTGCTCTGTGATGGGTCCACAGGTTATTGACCCTGCCTTTATCAGGAACTCGCTTTTTTCAAACAATATCCAGATTCACCATCCAATACACCAGATGATTCCCATATGTGTGCTAATGTTTCTAAAGCTCGAGAAAAAACGCATTATTCCAACCTTATTACCATATACGCAATGTTACACAAATTTCCAATGCTAAACAAATGTTCTTTCCTCACAACAATGTTATGGCCTCGCTAAGAGTTTCACTCCATGCAAGATAAGTGTATTCCCTTAGGCAGTTTTAAGACTCTCGCCCCTCCTTTAAGGATACTCTCAAAGCCTGCATGAATAGGGGCCCAGTTTCACCAACAACCATACTTCAAAAGCTCATGTTTACAAGAGAAAGGCTCACATACAGTATGTGATATCCAGTGAGCATTCAACATATAAAGCAAACATTACCATTTCAACTGGCCTGGCCTACCTCAAAGAATCCCAGTCTCTATTTACCTTTCATCACCTCCAAAAAAAAAAAAAACACCATATCAAACAATATCCCAGGACAAACCCATACCCTTGATGTTTTCATCCATCTATACCTATATCATTCCACATGTGTCTGATAATGCATAATTTCTTCATTACTCATGTTTTTACAACCCCACAGACCATGATCTGGATCCAATCAACATTTTCCTTCACTTTTTCTAACACACAAAAGTGTTATATTTTTACTCACATAAACACCATTTGTCACAACCACCATAATCAATTATGACCTCAACAGTCAAACTGTGTGAAGAAAAAAATAACACATTCTTTTAGTTTTAAGTTCAAGTTAAGGGCTGTTAAAGAACTGTTACTTACTTTGATCATTAGGTTAACCTTGACATACTTTTTGCCAGTATTTATTGGATTGTTACTAAAACAATCTGTATTTCATTACTTTAAATGTTTTCCCTTATCTAGATTTTGTTTGATATGACTGAAATTCGAATTGAATGATCTCATATTTGGGGGTCACCCTGGATCATGCCACCTTATAGATACACTCGATACAGGTGGAAAACCCAAAAATCTCTGGACACTAATGCCAGATGGCAGAGATGCTGAGAAATACCATATTCTTGCACAGCAATATGTCACCAGTTGAATAAAAGCATGGGAAATTCCACTTTCTCCTCTGCAAACTGAACTAGCACAGCTAACAGTGATGAAACGGCAATATCACGGGTGAAAGATGACGATCTGGAGAGAGGGCAAAAACAAAGAGATAAAGAGAACAGAGTGGGGGTGGAGAAACTTGACACTGAAGTCAATGTTATTCTGTTGAAAAATGTACGATTTATAGAGAATGAAAAGGAAAACAAAGACAAAAAAATAAAAGACAAAGTTGGTGGTTCTGATCATCTCTTAGCTAGCCCATTTACTTTGCACAAGAAATTCCTTGTCACAAATATCCATTGCCTTTTGGTAACATGTGCCCAAATTTAACAATTAAAAGCGTTGGCAATGATCCTCCCTCTCCATCTCCCCTCACAAAGTCATGGATTGCAAGAATGAGTAAGAGAATGAGAAAAGGCCAGAGAGAGGTTGTCTGAGAGGGGGTACAAAGGGCGGGCGGGCACCCACCTCCCCCCAACTCTCTCCCTCTCCCTCTCTCTGATAGATTAAGCTTCAATCCAGCTAGGAATGCCTGGAATCCCTATGTTTTTGTTGGAAAAAGTCACCCTTACTTGCTTTTTCTCTGCCTTTGCTTTCTCTCCATCTTACAAAATCCAGGGTTCCAGCCTCCTCTTACTGCTGCCCGATGGTATTGAGATTAAGATTCATGACCCACCTAACCAGCTGCCCCACATTTTCAGGAAACGATAGCAGTGAGGACCAGCACAATGGGAGTGAGGAACACCACGGTAGCAGTGAGGATGAGCCCAATGACAGCAAGAATGAGCCCAGTGAGAGTGAGGATAAGCCCAGAGAGAGAGAGGATCAGCCCAGTGAGAGTGAGGATCAGCCCAGTGAAAATGAATGACACCCCAGAGAGAGTGAAGATCAGCACAGTGAGAGTGAGGATCAGCCCATAAAGAGTGACGATCTGAAAATTAGCCCAGTGACGGTGAGGATCAGCCCAGAGAGAGTGAGGGTCAGACCAGTGAAAGTGACAAACAGCCCAGTAGTAATGAGGTCAGCACAGTGAGAGTGAGGATCCGCATGGTATCCTGACAGTGAGGTGCATTATGGGTGTTCAATTATTCCTTCTTTCTAACCTGAGAGGAAGAACTGACAACCTCTCCCATCTCTGCTTCCTCCTTCACTCTCCATCCCTGCCCCTCCCTTCTTTTTCACATTCCCTCAATCTTTCCCCTCTTTCTCTCTGTCCCTCCTTCCTTTGCTCTTGCTCTGCCACTCTTTTCTCTCTCCACTTCTATCTACCACATCCCTTTTTCTGCCTCCTTCAATTCCACTCTCACTCTTTATTTGGCATCAGTGAATGTACTCCCACAGAAACCTGTCAGTGTGGAGTCCCATCCCTAAAGCCACAGAAAGAACACAAATACACAGTAAAATATGCAGAACATGCAAGAACTGAATCATATAAAGTGGGAAGCAGAATAGCTAGGGACAGAAACTGCATTCATGTTGACATCTAATGTGTCTGTCAACCATTTTCTCAAACCTCTCCTTTCACCAATTCCTTGTTTGTTTTTCAAAGTTCTCCACTAACGCTTTCCTGCATCTTCCTATCTGTTTGTCTCTCTCTTCCTCGTTGGCTGTGGTCTGCTCGAAGGGCAGCATGTGGAAGGAATGCCAGCAGCCTTCTGGAGCCTCTCTTTAAGTTGTCTTTCCTTTAATGAGATCCAGATGTGCACCCCACCCAGGTGGGCAGTAAATCTAGAGCAGTCTTCCAGGAGAGATAAGAGAGTGAGAGAGAAGGAGAGTGGGTGAGGGTGAGCATGAAGGAAGGAGCAGAGAGGGAGGGGCAGGGAAGCGAAGGGGTGTGAAAGGAGAGAGAGAAGGAAGGACCCCACTGCAAAGGGTAGGTGGGGAGGCAAAGGTAAACCAGGCTGAGAGTAGGTGAAGGGGATATGGAGATAGAGGGAGGTGAACAGAGACAGAGGGCTTTAAAATGAGTGAAAGATCATTCGAACGGTATTGGTAATGACCGTAATGACACTGGCGTGTTGTTTGGCCCCACCGAGTCACTCACTGGGGAAAGATGCGAGTTTGAAATAGAGGAGGGACAGACAAATATTCCTCTCTTCTCTCTGTCTCTCAGTCCAGCTGTGCTGGTCAGCTAACAGTGCATTGATTGTCAGCACAAGTTCAATACAGACTGCCCTTATGAGCGACAGAAAGAGGGTGGGGGTGTAGTGTGTGCGTTAGGCCACCTTTTCAATGCCAGAGTTGTCCTGGGTGTAACAACAGAGGACAAACACACAGCAGAGAGAGAGAGTGTGTGTGCGTGTGTGTGTATGACCGCACTTTAAGCCTGCGGTCATCCAGCCGTGATTTGATTTAGTTTTGAGTCAATAAATTAGTTTTACTGTTGTTGTTCCTTTTTATCTGCAAATATTTGTTCTCTATATTCATTATGAAAGTTTTGACAATAAATCTCACTGCACTTATGCTCCCTTTTGCGATTATAAAAGCTGAAAGGGAAACATTATTAATTGTATTCATAGACTGAATATAGTAGCTGCACATTTGTAACTTGTGAATTGTGATTCCAGTGGCCACACATGTAAAGGTATAGGAAAGAGCTCCCCAGATTCCATCGCTTATGTTTCTCAACACAACACTTCAAAACAGTGAAATTAGACTAGTCTTGTACAACAGTCCAGATAGCTATATGATCAGTAGGACAGTTGTATTTTTGGAAATAGGCTAAATTGAATTGGTTCCATATTCCTTTTCATTTTTAATTCCATCTAAATTCTTCCCTCAGTCCTCGTCTCTCTCCATTATGCCTATTTGTTGTAAGTTATTTGTGTGCTGAGTTTAACAGAAACAATGAAAGCAGTTAAAAGCTGTGAGCTCCTATTTATTTATTACTGCTAAAATGTTCTGTTCTCTTTTATGGTCCTCTAATTTTTTTTTTTTTTTTTGTATTTGGGTATGCAAATAGTACTTTATACAATGCATTCCCAAGCCACTTTTTGGGTCTATTTTTCATAGATATTTAAGTACAAAATGTAATATAAATGTAAAACAGGTCATGAATGCGGTTTAATTTATAGAACACCAGATGTCTTTCAGGCTTGGCTGCAGAACAGTTTCAGTGTTCTGACTAGATGACTGCATCTGTCTTGTGCTCGCCTCTCCACCGCTGCTTTAGTCGCTAGCTAGTGATTAGCCTAGTCAGACTCATACGCTTAATAACTGCCATGACAAGGTTCACCCTCTGAAGTGAAGTACGTTTCTCTGACTTTCAGGAATATGCTCTGCTTATAAATCAGTGATCCGTTTCTTCTTCTAAGGAATCATGATGTCATGTACTCTGAGGCTCATTTCCAGGTGGCTTTTCAAGAAATTAAACTCAATAACTCAATAATCCATTAAAAAAAAAAAAAACCTAAAGCGTAACTCCATGAGAGGTCCAGGCTAGAAATTGTGATACATTTAGCTCATATGCTAGTTACACTGAACAACTAACATAACAATTATTATCTAATAATCTGATACTATAGTCAGCCCTGTAATTATGGGTTTCAGCTATTAAGGTAGCTATGCTATCCAGAGACCAAAAAGGGTATCATACTGGTCTCTATTAACAGTTATTAAAATAATTCCCTTAAGTGAGTTGGCTGACAATTTAAAACTAAAAGCAGATGTTGATGGTTAAAATAAAAAGACATTGGAACCATCAACAAATTATGAAACTGTTATACATGTTTTGTAATAAAAATATTTTATACAAAATATTTAATATAACATATTTTATTCATAATCTATCACCTGTTAGTAATCACAAACAGTGAGACAGCCAAACCCATAGTAAGATGAAAAACATGATACATTGATTGAACTTTAATTATGGTTAATTGGAGTCCTTACTCCAGAATGTCACCAAGTCTCCATCCAATAACAGGTGATGTTCACTATATTTCCATGCTACTGAAGAAGCAAGTTTTGTGGCATGGCCCTCTGCCCATAGTGGCTGTTATTGAGTCTTTTCAAATATACAGTGCTGCCATTTTCGGAAATTGTAACATTTTGCAGATGTGTTGCTTGCATCAATGAGGGATCTCAATGTAATTTTTATGAATATGAAATTCTTTAAAAAGGTTGTCTCCTCTCCTTGTGTGTGTGTATTACTGTGTTTAACTTAATTCTGCGTGCATGTGTCGGCGCGTTAATGATTAATGAAACATTCACACTTGCTCACACTGTAGCAGGGCAAAGTCCACCTCATTATCACACTGTAAACACAGTCCTACATGCACTGGGGCAGACCTCATATACTCTACGCACTGTCAGACTCATTGTTATAAGACAACTTTTTACAAACAGGAGTCTCAATGGAGCCAGTTACTAAGATCAACACGCTCCAACTAACACTGACACTTGAGAAATCACACTATGATACACATACCACCTCACCTGATTTGGGTCAACAATCTGACAAACTGTGGTTCTGACCACTCAGCCAATTAGATTAATAGGGCGCTGTTCTACTGTAGTGTGTAGGAGAGTTTACATTTTACTCAGGTATGAAGGCCATGCGCCCATCATGCTCACAGCTCACCTTACCAATAGCCAATATCCACACCATGAAAATGCATGTTTTTGTGTTTACATCCTGCAGGGGAAACGTTTTCAACACATTCCCACTCTGGTGTTTGTGGCCTAACAACAACATCTCAAAATACCATAACTTGATGACTCAGGTTATTGGCTTTAAGCACTGTAAAGCAGCCATCTTAGCTGGAGATGTACAGCGAAAAATAAAACTGAAAACAAAAACAGACAGACTCATCTAAAAACTATTTCCATGGCAACTGCAGGCCACCCCAGCCCTCCCCCCCCCCCAAGAGGTGACAGATGTAGGCACAGCACTTGGTCCAGTACTGCCGCCCTACATGGCATCGCTTGCACGCTGCCTCTGGTGACACTTAAGCCGCCTGAATTTCCACCCCTGGCTCCGCTCAGCACAGCTCCACCAGGTACTCCGGTTCATCCACTTAATGGAAACATTTCTAAAGCCTTCACTTTGACCCACTTAAGCTGTTTATTAAAGCGCACGCCATTTTGCTCCATGTCTGTACCAATCTGAGCATGACTCTACTAGTTGTGCAACTGGTTCCATGCATCTAACACTACTTTAATATTTTAATTTCACCACACAGGCATACCTCCATTGCTCTGTGATTACAGCTTTAGCTATTTTCACAGATCTTGGATAATTTTATATTTCACACTTCATGACACTATAATGTCTTCACAACCATTGCAGGCATTTTCATCAATCCCCAATCTACTCAAGATCCTGAATGATTCCATATTTGTGACAGTTATCTTTACTGGCAATGTCATGCATGCACAAAACATAGAAAGATTACACACATCCACACTTCATGACTAACATCTATATCATGACAATCAAATGATGTGGCCAGCAAATCTCTGCCAGTGTAGAGTGTTTTAATACAGCCAAATGAGTCTGATCTGATGGTGACCAGTTTAATTATGAAATAATTACATTAGCCAAAATGTCTGGTAATTAATAAGGAAATAATCAAGTAATCAGCAAATAAATCAGTGCATGTGGTAATAAGCTATCAACATTTCTACATTGCTTTCAGAAAGCAAAAGAGATAAAATATAAAGACAGACTTGGAGATAACTGGGTGGCAGACGGAAACACACAGGAGCAATTAACCTGGAAAGGCACTCATCCAAGATAGCAGAGAGACACGGAGACAAGAGTGATACAGGAAGTGCGGAAAGACAGCTGCAGTACCTGTGCGCAACCAAAGCATGGTGACCTCCGTCTGAGGAGAGAGGGCTTCGCCGAAAGATGATACACAAAAACAAAAGATAGTTCTCTCTGTCTTTCACATGTTTCCCTGTTCTGCTTTGTCTTGCTTTCTTCTTTGGACTTGAGAATGGCTGTTTGAGGGCATGTGTGTGCGTGCGCGTATGTGTGTGTGTGTGTGTGTGTGTGTGTGTGTGTGTGCGCGTGCGTTTCGGTGTTGTAATAGGTATTATTCCTTGGTCATGAGACAGGGCTGTACCAGGCCGCCACACGCTGCCCTTGTCTCCTACCAGCACCAGATGAACACTTTGGCAGACCTGAGCCTCGACTGCAAAGAAACGCCAGAGAGGGAGAGCAGGGGCAGGAGGTAGATGGTGCGCGGAGTTAAGTCGAAGGGAGAGAGTACTTATTGGGTGAGACGGCGGTGAAATGGAGAGAAAGAGAGAGAGAGAGAGAGAGGGAGAAAGAGAGAAGAGGAGGGGTGATTGGAACAAAGTGCTGGGACATGTTGAGATGGACAGAGAGGGGAAAAGGGTGGGAACTGGGAAAGGAGGATGAGAGAAGGAGCAGCAGCAGGAGAAGGAGCAGCAACCAAGGAGACAAAGAGAAGGAGAGCGTGGTGCTCTAGGAATGCGAATGACCACGAAAGAATAAGAGATGGAGTAACAGCATAGAGACTGTGGAGACAGTTAAATTCGCCCCAGTAAAGATGGACTGACAGAGGCCCCACCGCATCGGCATCTTGAATTCTTGACGGCCCATTGAAATGCTTAACCTAGACATGCTCCTGGTTAAGAGGCTCGCATACACCATAACATAGACCATCCAGAAAAATGTAAACAGTCATGTTTTACCTGTCTAAATTGTTTGGAGAAGAGTTTTAGTATTTGGTCACAAATTCAGCTTCAAATAATTTACATGTGACCTCTTGGGAAAAAAATTCCCTGCAGTATTTTTCATATGACTTTTTTCTGACCTTTCAGGGTTAATTTTTGAAAATGATGGTTTTATTTGTAAATGACTAATGAAGTGGGCAATAAATTAATTTAGGTAGTAAATTTTCTAGTAAACGAAAATTACTGATGTGAGACTGTTTGGCATTAAACAAGGAGTCCCTGTGTATGATGTAGTACAAGCCCTTTAAGTGCTCTAAGGCTGACTGGTCAATTACAATGCATTCCCGTAACAGCACCTAATGGTTACAGCACACAGCCACACAACTGAGCCAAACATTCCCGTTTGACGTTTGTGACGAGTCACACCTTAAAACGGTCCCGCGGGAAGCCCCCACCACCCTCCACCAGTCCAGCCCTGAAGATCATATTGAATAATCCGACGCTAAACACTGGGAGCAATTTATCAATCCAATGGCGAAAGACACTTGTCCAGTTAAGGTGCTTAAATATTCCTTGGTCCCAGGTCTAATGGTCCTTGAAGGTCCCATATGCTACTTTAAACTATGAGGCTTTGGCCCCTTAGAACACTGACAGTCTCCAGACCTGGGTCAAAGAGCAGTCAAAAACTCAAAAGAGAGGGATGACCATCCAAAACATTGAGATGTGTATCTGTGTGTGTGTGTGTGTGTATGTGTGTGTGTGTGTAATTCCAGCTCTCTCTGCATGGTGTACTTGCCCGCATCTGTACGGTATTGTACCACAATGTAAGTGATTTTCTGTGAGCAGAGATTTTCAAGTGAATTACAGTTTATGTATGAAGGTGCATAACATTTTCAGATGTTTTTCGTTATCTCTGTGATTTTGTGCGCATGTGCGTTCATGCGTGAGCATCTATGTGTATATGCTCATGTGTCTTTGTTTGTATGTGTGCATGCATGTGTGTGTGCGAGTGTTTGTGTGTGTGTGAGTGCGTGTGTGTGTGTGTGTGTGTGTGTGCGTGTGTGTGAATTTGAGTTTGGAGCGCCCCGGCCCTGCATCACCCTGCCCTCTGTATCTGCTCTCTCTCACCCGCACCCTGTCTGCACACTGTCACACTAATGGACCTGAGGAGAGAGGGCAGGGAAGGAGAGAGCAGAGACAGAAACACTGGTCTCACCTCTCTCTGTTTAAATGACTGCCATGGTATGTCAGGAATGCGCAGAGTGCGTTTGTGTGAGCGTCTTTATGCGTATCGCGGCTATCGTTTTGTTGAACCATAATCGACCTCGGTAAACTCAATAAAATTTGGTCAATAAAAATATCATAAAAATCTCTGCTACAGGTAATTAATGCTGTGCAACCAAAATGACCAAACTATGATGGAAGATTAACTGCACAGCATCAAAAGTTTATCTGTAATCATAGATTTTATGATATGATTATATTTAAGATAGCTACCATTGTGTTGATATCAAGTGTACCGTTGTATTGATGTTTATTCATGAACTGAGTTTATAGATAATGTAGAGCAGTTAGAATAGAGCAGTGCTCTCTTCTTTGGGTGTTTATTGTTTTTACTAGAAAGTCCGGCCATCTAAAGGTCACAAGTTCAAATGCCAAAACATTAAACGACTAACTCTGAGGCTTCAACGCAGATGAAAAAAAACCTGACCCCAGGTAATCGGCATGTGGGCGATGCTGCTTGTCCAGGAGCAAAACAGTGTGTTTTTTAGGTGTCTTTATTTTCAAATAAAATGTGTTATGACTGAGGAAGTGTGAATCGCTAGAAATAGATTATAATTCCCCTTGCCCTTTCGCTTACCTGAGTCAGTATGTGACAAAGGCACAGGTCTTGGATAGCCAACACCTTGGATAAACAATGTCAATTCCTTCCTGCTAATACAACATGAAACTCTTTGAGTCCCTTTCATTTGCTGGAATACGATTCAGCATCCTTTTGTGAAGGGGAGAGGTGACCGATAGCATATTAATGGCATGCTGAGCTGGTGTAATGCTGTGCACTGCAATCATTTTTCACACTATACATCCTCACTCCAGAACAGGAAGTACCTTGTAGGAAATACTTACTTCTGAGAAAACTGTACACTTGACTGAATACTGATAATACCTGATTAGCAAAACAGGGTTGCTTAAATTCTGAAGGCTCAAAACAATTAGCATCATGGCCAAAGATCCCTACCTCAATAAAATAGGTAATGATTGTTACCTTCCAAGACCAATACATCCATTACCCACTAAAGACTGATACTGAGTGGCTATTTAACACACATGGAGTAATGTTTAAATCACCATTAAAAAAGGACAGTCCAGAGGGATGGCCGTGTGGTGGTGCTGAAAAACAGGGGACTCAGAGACCCTCGTCCACAGCAGAGGGAAATGGAGGATCTCTGGGTTGAGAGTTGTGAAACGGAGCCTTGACTGGGTATAGTGGCGCTCTTTCAGTCACGCTCACACACTGGGAAACCCACACACCTCCCCCACCAGACAAACACACACATTGTGTTGATACAGTACGCTGCATGGTCAAATCTCAAATTAGTCACAGACATTATGTGGAGGGTGTGGGGGAGTGGGGGTTGGGGTGGATCTGCGGTTGTTTTCGATAATGCGGCGTGGAATCGGTGGTGCGCCACCGTCACCTCCTAGAGTACGCTGTGGCTGCACCTCTCCCCTTTAGCTCCCCTGGTCAAACCAACAGCTGCTCGTCTGCCTCCCTCTGTCCCGATTTTTCATCCCCAGCAAACTCCTCAATATCTTTCATTGTAGACAACCTACAGCCTGCAAGCCATCTTTAAACAGCCCAGGGACGCTGAAAATATTCAAATAAACAGTACCAAAACGGGAGACATATTTCACTTAAATAAACATTAATGTAACAATCAGTAAATCTTTCAAGACACTGTTTAGAATAATCTATTGTGCAACTTGCTTTGGCCTGGGTTACATCAACATTTTTGTTAACTTTCATATATGAATACATGCCTCACAGATGTTTTGTATTAAATGTTAACCTGCTAAACTGTGCATTTGGAGAAAAGAAAGTAAATTAAATGACAAATGCTGGTTGACCCTAGGTCTTTGAGTAATGTACCACTGGTCATTTACCAGTTGTATGACCTCAGCTCAATATTACTCCTCCTGGTGAATGTACCTTTGACCTTTTGAAGTAATGTTGGGCACAAATGTGACCGCATAAAGGACGGCTAAGGAGGCTAAAGATAAATATCATGGCAATGATTATAGCAGTACTGGGAAGAGTGTATAACATGTCGATTGGGCATTTTCCTTTTAATAAACGCACTTTACAGCTCTCAATGTGCTGAGACATTTAACATCTCGCTTCTCATTCCCATGTAATTATGTTGATTCACACAGAGACAACAGATCAGAACAATTACAATCACAGGTGGTCAAAGCTGACATAAACTTACTGCTGTTTCACATATTAATGTGAAAGAATCGGTCAGCGATATGAACAGAAAATGTCAAAATGTTTAATAATTCTGAAGTTATGCAGTCTATTTCAGCATCATATCAGTTTTAATTAGAAAATTACTTAAAAAGACCTAAAAGACTTTCTTGTAAATGAGTGATAAGAATCTGATACACAACCACTGCACGCATATAGAACAGAATCATGCCGGTTGCAAAAATGCATTGTTAGCTCATGGATAAACAAACACAGTGTCAGTGCTCAGGACAATATGCATTTGTTTGTTTGCCTGTGGGCATAAACTAAAAAGGCACTTTTTAAGCCTGCCTGCTTCTCTTTTTCATGGTGTTGTACTTCTGTGACATGAGACCTGTCACATCCCCAACACTCCTCTCATCTGGTCATCACAGGCTTTGCAGGTGTTGCTGGACTTGAGCACAAAGAGAAGGGTGATCTACCAGTGCGGGTCTGCAGGGATATTGCAGAGACCACTCAGCGCTAGAAAACTTGGCTTACTCAATGCTTGTCTTTGTTGCTTTCTCAACTGACACTTTTCAGAACAATCTATTTTGAATATTCCAACTGCAGTAAGTATAACAGATAAGCCGCACTGTGATAAATGGGGAAACCGTGAGCTAAAAATTCATATTACCAGCTTTTATAAATAATGCCCTTGGTGTCCGACCACTGATTTAATCTCTTGTAGGAAAGGTTTCCACATGCAGGGCAGCTTCCAACTTACAATTATGCCTACAATATTATACATTCTGTTACCCATGAAAGATCTGAGTCCATGGTCCGAAACAATTCCCCTGGACATCATATCAGTGTGTATGACAAACGAATAAAACAGATATGTTATATGACGGATCGCTTGCACAACACCTATTTATTATTTTACAACACAGGAGTTTAACGTGCTTGTGTTATTTTGAGGATATTAAGAACATACTATACTTGGCTAGGCCATCAAATTGGAGGAAGGATTGTATGCCACAACAACCTGTTATGGGCAAGTTGCTGTATATACTGTGTTATTCCATGTTAAACACCATCACTTGTAACAATAGTTGAGGAAATGTTACTGATTATCAAGAAAACAGGACCTCAAAAAGTTGTCAATATTCAGCTAAATTTTTATGTTTTGTTATAATCAATTTTTGATATTGAAAAAATGACCAACCAAGTAAGTGGTATTCCCCTATACATCATTTAAACAAAAGGCTATAATTTCATAGCCATGATTTACATAACCTGAGTAGTATAATAATAATATGATTCTAGATGCAACCAGCTAAATCAGTAACATCACAACCTCACCACAATATTCAGCAATATTCCTATTAATGGCAGAGATGTAGTTCTATTTGCTTGCATGAAGCTGGCATCATATTATTAGTGGAAATAATCTGTTTTAAAATCAAAGTGATATGAATCCCAATTTTACATGGAACTTTGTTAATAATTCATCAAAGAGTGACTACATACAAATGTAATTAAGACCACTGCTACTACAATTCATACTCCTTCAAGATGTGAAACTGAATGGGCGTGTTTGGAAGGAGAGTTTTAAAAAGCCCATTCTCTCCCATATTCAGTGAGTGTGCGTGAAAATTCAAACTGGCAAACTCTTTTATTTACACGCATTTATTTACATGCTGACATGAGATTCTCTTGCTCCCAAAGGTAGTGAATAGTGAACCTAATCAAGTATCTAGTGAATACACTTCAAAATAAACATACAAAATACAGTGCTAATACAAAAATGAGAATGAGTGATATTATGCTTCTTAAAAAATGGCTATAAAATTTGCGTTTTACCCAGATAACAATTTTTGATTCCAAGAATTATTCCATTAACTTACAATAAACAAATTAAATTCAACATTTCTATCAAATTTGTTTTCCAGTTTCTTGTTTGTCTTTTGACCATTGCTTGCCTGGAATGTTTTCTATGATTTTCACACAAAATATGAAATATTATGTTCCTGGGGATTAATCTCATCATATCATAGAACCAAAGGAGAATCTTAATGAAGCTCCACGATCTTTTTGTGCTGAACGGTCTCTGCTCTTCCATATATTTTTGTAATCTATTGCTGATGCATTCTGTAGGCAGTGGTTGAAAAACACGGCATTCAATTCTCAAGCTATAACTGTAACTGCCTGTTCCTGTAGAAAACATTGAGAACACTTCCTCATCCTGCCCTACAAATCTCCCTTTATTTGTAAGAACACAGGATAGTCTTTGCTTGATAAAAAAAACAAACACAAGCACATCATTAAAAAGATGCAATTTAGCAGGATTTGTGACTGATATTATATCAATAAAATAAAAAAGAAGCAGGAAAGATCTGTTTTTTTTCCCAACTCAATGCGAATATATGTATTCATCCATTTTTATGTTTATTCATCCAGGAGAAATCCCCCTTTATCATGCATGGGTAAGAGAACAGTGTGCAAGAATACAGAAAGCACATAAATGTGCAAGACAATACTTGACATGTCAAGACGTTAAAATAGAGATACTAAAGACAAATAAGCATTAGATGGTCATATGACAGAACAGGGAGACAGTTAATTTTATTTTTCTGTGAATTATGCCTTTTAAATCAGCTATATTCACTAGAATGCCAATTTATCCAATCCAGCTACTCTTCCAAGGATTGTATTCAATTTATGAACCAATTTATACATTTTCATAAAATGTTGCAATAAAAGTCAGAAATGTTGAGTGTAAATAAATCAGGTGTATGCCTATACTCAGCCAAAGATAAGACCATGCTGAACTGAAAACTGAACATCACAGAATGTCTCTCCTGTGCCCTTGGAAAGAATGTAAACACGCTCTGACAGACAGACAGAGGTCAGAGACGTGTATACAGCCATGTCTATGGTGTGAGGAGAGAACGGTCTCTTTCCCATTACCCAGCGCTACACCTGCCCAACAGCAGTCATAACTCCTCATCATTTGCTACAGTTTTTCAAACATAACGCACGTCCACACTTTATCAAGGAAATATTAAGACTCGTCTAAGAATCAAAACCCCCAAGCCAAAAACTGTTTTGGCATATGGTATTTCTATGTGATCCTATTCATTCTAGACATATGAAGTAGTGCTGTCAAACACTAGTGAATTATGGTGTCAGTGATAGTATCATAGAACTGCTTTCACTGAATGAAAGTGAACCTCAAGGACATCTGGTTGTATGAATTATTGTAAGTTTTTAATTAGCATATGCTACTACCAGTGCATCATATAAAAGAACAGTGATACGAATTACCATAAGTTAAGTCATAGTAAAGCATTAAGCTTCTAACAACCTGCTATTTAGGAACTGGTGGGCGCTTCAGTTGTACACAGATGAACACAATTCCGAATTGTAATGAACACAATTCCTTCCTAATTTTATAGTACAGTACAGTATAGTACATCATTCTTTTGAGTAACAGGAACAATATAGAAGCTAGCACTTTCATCATAGAGGTATTTATAGACAATGAGATATATAATGTATTGTAAATACCCGATGTCAATGGGGATGAGCTAATATCATATGAAGCGTATACATTTTTGTGTGAAATTAAATTTAAATAACATGATAAATAAATGTAGACATTTTACACACTTGAAGAAACATTACGCTTGTTAACGATCACTTTCACAGTCAAACCTAAAAGCTTCAAATGTAAGAACTCAAATTTACTTAAAAAGTGTAGTACCTCCCGAAAATCTAAAAAAACATACATTAAAACAGGAAAGTTGTCAACATAACATTATAGTATTTACAGCTATGGATATGTAAACTGAACCCTTGATTTGCACAGTGGTTAAACAGACCCTATAAACGTTGCTACACCTGAATCGTTCTAAATTATATCCCTTGCGAAAAGAAATGTACATTTTTGCCAACGGAACCACAAACAACATAAATTCTGTTCCTCGCTGACCCTACCAAACCTTTTTTTTGTGTGAGGGAAAAACTTACTAACTATAGTGAGTGAAATTAAGGACAGCAATGAATCTTGGTTAAACTGTCTACCATCACTGATGCAAATATGTTAAGTGTAGATCACAAGAGTGGCCATTTTAACAGACTACAAATACAGCAAAAATGGCCATAACATTATTTACCTTGGTTATCTGTCCATCCTGGGTTTCAGATATAGAAAGTTCAAGGAGTGTATGGTGTTTAAAAATGCTTAATCTGTTTGTAATTTTTACTTTTTATCTATAACTACTCTGCATAAGTAATCTATAGAAATGGTGGCGACCGTTATTTTGACACGGAAGTCGTCTTGGCTTAACTGTCAGAATACACACACCTGGATGAGGGGGAGGTTTGTAAGGTGGGCTCACTATCTGATAAAGGCCTAATGCTTACACTACATCTGTCCGCACCAAAGACAGTTGCAAAAAGTACTTTCGTTCTAAAACATATCGGGGAAAGTACAGATGCCTTGCCATAGACCTGAAACCTAAGCCAACCAACTGAGACCACCAGATTTATTTCTGTTGGAAAAAGAACAGAAATGTACACTTAAGAACAGCTAGCATCAGAGTGTGTACATTAGTACCTGAAGGGGACTAATGCAGGAGAGTACAGCATTAGAAAGGAATTTCATGAAAGGTTTTCCTTTACTTTGAGTAATATTGTTTCGGTTAAGAACAGAGGATGAGTTATGAGAGTTGGAGAGATATTAAAATAAAGGGACTATTAGGGTGAAGAAGATTGTGAGGTAAAGCTCAAGAAAGAGACCGGTAATTGAGATACAAAGTAAGGAGTGTGTACAAAAGATTTTAAAATGTGGCAACTCTTCAAAATACAGTAGATACTGCTCAGCTGGGATGTATCTTATTTTACTGCAGTTATGTTCACTCTCTCTGTCTCTCTCTCTCTCTCTCAGCAGCTCTTGCTCTCTGTCTCTCTGTGCTGCGCAGTCCTGCTTCACTCATTACAAAACACATCATTTATCTTTTCGTACATGCATTCCTCTACTTTCCCCCTCTCCTCCTCCTCCACCTTCTGAACTCCATCCCCCACTCCCTCCATCTCTCAAACTCTGTTCTCCCTCACCATGGCTTACACACCCATAGCCTCTTCTGCCATTTTTTTTGCATTCTCTCTAAAACCCAAACCCCTTGTCTTTATCTCCCAGTCTCGCTCTCCCTCTATACATTTAGAGAAAGCCAAGAAAGTGCCCACACAAAATCACCACCCAACCCACTTTGTGTTCCAAACTTATCGTAACTTTCACCATAATAAACTTTTTTTAGGCGTGTTTACTAGAAGAGATGGAAACGCAGGTACACAATTTCCTGCCCTTTTTGCACATGGAATGCCCTGGCCCTCGCACCACGGTATAAACACCTGTTTTGCAATTCCACAACCGCTCCCTTCAAAAGCCAATTACAACGTGACATAAAATTACAGACATGTAAATTCAAACAGTGTTAACACTCCATTCAAACAAACAACAAAAGCTAAATTACAGAAACCTCTTTGAAATGACAACCTCTGTCAAATAATTGTTGCATTTATATAATGGCAAGCCTGACAAACTATAATCAATTTAGTGTGCTGATACTGCAGTTTCCTGTGTTCACCTATCATCCTCTTCACTTATCATCACCTACCACTTGTTTGTTGCTACTTTGGTGATAGTGATGATGAATATTGGAGTGAACCGAGGAAAGCGCACCAAGCACACTTTAAAAGAACGTTTTGATAATGAGGATGATGACTATGATGGTGAACCAGAACAATAACAGCCACCTTTTGACCTTAACTGCAATAAAAATGAAACACACACACACACACACACACACACACACACACACACACACACACACACACACACACACACACACACACACACACACACACACGTATACATGTACATGTCCAGGGAGAGAGAGGTACAGGTAGAGAGCTAAAGAGCAAGTTTGTCACTGTCGTGCTGCTGAGGCAAATATATATAAATGGATTAATTTATATTGATGTACAAACGAATATTGTTTCTCACTCAACTCTATATACACACACACGCGCGAAATAAAGGATTTTCTGGGTGTTAAATCAGTCATTATAAATACATTTTTGGGTTTAGTTCTTCTTACAACTTCACACAGTAACTTTTATAAGTGAAAGGACGCGGGACTGCTAGACTCGTCCAGGTGTGGGTCAAGGCGCTGAAGACAACTACAAACAACCAAAAAAACCACGCATAACTGTTATATTTTATATTAATACTCTACCCTTACCTTCAAAAAATCTCTGCAATGCTTCTGTTTCATCGACCACGTCCATCCTAGCGAGTCCCCTTCGAAAAATCCATCAACGTATCCCGCTCCAGACCGAAACAGAGCTGCGTCGATTGGGACTCTACCACAAGCACATCCCGAAGAGTGTTCTCCAAATTTCCCAACTCGTACTGCTCTCCCTAGGGAGCTACTTCCATTAAAAAAGCTGCCTCGATGCCAGACTCTCTTCTCACAGCAGCTTCTCGTTTCCAGTTCTTAATGACTATTCCCTTTTACTTGTATATTTTATGACTAAATTCAGCGTGGACTTAAATTACCTAATTAACCTGAGTTGCCAGGTAGTTATCCTCTCACCCTGCCCGCTACAAGTTCGATTCCCTTTGTCCTTCCGTCCCTCTATGTAGTGAGTTCTTGCACAATCTGAAATAGACGTTCCCCGGCGTTCCCTCCTATGGTTAAATTTGCTTGGAAATAATTACAAACCGCAGGTTTCGCGCTCCCGGCTCATCATTTTGTCGCTAAAACGACCTGTCAGACAAAGTGCCGCCGCTATTAGTCTAATAATTAAAAGCCGTCTTATTTCCCCATTAGTTAATGTTTGGCTAATCAGTGCGACGACTGCGTGAGCAATGTCAGGCACTGTATTACAGTAGCTACACCTCCTCGTCACCCACCCTGTGTCTCTGTTCCTGTCTTTCTCGCTCCCTTGTGTCTCTCCTTAAGTGAACCGCACACTACTGAGACACCGTGTAAATTTTCGTGCGTGTGAGGAACTTGGGAGAGAGGAGCAGCGACAGGTGTCTTTACATTATATTTGAAATGGACGTTATCGTGTGTCCAACCGTGGTAATCATTCCGATCCACATCTTGCCACATCGTGGCCCTAAAGTATTGGCCGTGTTAAACCACCAAATGTGATAAATATTCCAGGATTTGTGCCAAATAAATTAAACGTCACCGGCGAGGTATGATATGTTATCGTGTAACTTTGTATTATTCCGTGGTCATGAATTTCCAATCTTACACTTAAAAGACCGTTTGGTTTATTTATTTTTTCCATTAACGCTGATTACTAAGGGGTCTTTTACAAACGCTTTATTTGAATATTTGCAAAACAAATTACTCAGACGCATCTGAATATTTATTTCAACAGTTAGCCCAGTGTTGCTAGTATTGATGTGGTACTAAGCATTCATGTCAATGAGGCATGCTTGTGAAAATGTGTCATACCACAATAAAAGTGAGGAATACAGGAAAACATTCTGTATTAAAATTAGGTTGAGTAAAATTTCCAAAAAGGCAAGCCTTAACTTTCACAATTTCACAATTTTGAGGAACATGACCAACACTTTCTTAATAATCTTTGATAATGAAACAGAAAAGGATGATGCTTGACTAACTACAGAATCACCATATCTTATAAGTAATTATTATTACTCTAAAAGTGGACAGTTAGTACCACTTGACCAGATAATTTATAGAGCTATGGCACTGGGGCAAGTTTGCTCAGCTGTGTTGGTATTAAAGCTCTGGGATCTCAGATTGGTCACACAAAAATACTTTCTCAATTCTGCTCCCCATTGTGGACACTCTGTAGCCTCTTGGGACCATATCAGTGCTGTACTGCATCCGACATCAGTGTGCCGAATCGAACATAAAACAAACTGTGGTCTTATTTGCCATTTTACAGATTTTAAACTGCCGTGGTGTTTACAGGTGGAAGCCCCTAACAGAGAAAGTAATTTATAGAGGTGCTTCATCCAGTTCTCATCAGTTTATGTTACAGAATAGCCCAATCCCTCCTTCCGAAAACAATGGCACTGTGTGCGTTCCTGCTGCTGACCCCCTCCCCCCCTCAGTGTGAGATGCTGCTTTGTTGTCTTGTCTGCCACAGCTGGATCATCTCTCTCTCTCTCTCCCTCCCTTCCTCTGTCTCCTTCTCTCTTTTTCCTCTGTTTGCCACAAACAACACCTCCGTTCTTCCTGCCACACTGTGCAGATTGTTTGGGAGGACAGAAGCGAGAAAGAGAGAGATAGAGACTGCAAATGACAATGAAACAGCTGGGCCCCTTAATGCAGTTCATTCTGGTGTGTGTGTGTGTATGTATGTGCATGTTTGAGAGTCACAATTAGAACAGCATGTGAGACCGGGAGTGTGTGTGAATGCAAATTGTGTGTTGTAACATCTGGGCTCCTAGTTAAACCTCCAGGCCAATGAAGGATAACCACAGTCAAACGCTTTAAAGGTGAACCAGCAGACTGATGAGTCTTTTTAACATGGGTTTTAAAATGTACATTTCTCAGACTTACAAACATTGTTCAGTTCCACTTGTTTTGATGAGAGCCTGTAAACCAGATACGGATATCAGTAACAGTCTAGAGATGGTAACACGGTCTAGAGACAGTCTGTTTGAATTAGCAAGTTTCAGACAGTCAGCTAGATATAACCTGGAAGGAAGGGTTTTCCTGAAAGTAAAATAAAAAAAATGTGACAAATTAAAACAAAATCTTAACCAGGGTTAAAAACCAATCTGAAAACGAACCTGAGGGACAACCTCGTAGGTCCAGAAAGAGAGTATTTCTCTATCGACGCTATAAGACTGTCCTATGGCTATCCCCACTGGACAACATCTAGAGAACAGTATATCAGTATATCAGTAACTAATCATGATTATACTTCAATGGAAATACTGAAAAAAGTACAGGGCAATAAATGAGAGACTGTGATCTGAGTCACAAGTCGGTACACTAAATATAAGAATTTAACAAGCATGAAGGAAAACAGTTCTGTAGTAAGAAAGTACACACATTCATAATTTCTCGTGGGTTACTGTGAGTACAGTATGGTGGAAGATATCAGAGTACTTGTGAGTAACTTTGCAAAGATATGTCCGGAACTCAATCTTTGAGAACATATCATCGGTTGACTCACATAGTCCATAACACAAACGTCCTGTTGTCTGTGTTACTCGCCGATACTAAACACAATTCTCTCACAGTTCACGACAGCTCTGGAAAAAATGCTATCGGTCTATTTTCCCCTCCCACCCTGGCTCCCACTACCCCAGAAACCCCCTCCTCCCCCACACACACACACACACTCATAGACACACACACACACACAGATGTTGGTTTCTGCTCTGCCAGGTGTATTTCGTCACATTGAAAGTTCTCAGTTGGTACCACATTCCAAGATATTTCAGGCTGTGTGGGTCACATACATGTTCTATGTCAAAGAGGTGATGTACTGTACCGAGTGACACTGGGCGTCTGGAAAATGGACGCTCAGGTGGGTGCTACATCAGGTATTCCAGTATTCCATTGGTTTCTTGCCTATAGTGTGTATTTCTGTGGGCGGTTGCCATTATAATGATACTGTGTGTAGCATTTGAATACACAATGCATTATAAATACTATTCAATACTTTGGTAAGTTCGTAACTGTCAAAATATGCACATTAATATGTTTTATTATAACTCAGAGGCCAATATGTAAGCATATAATAGTAAAATAATGTGACAAAAAGAAAAATCAGCTTTTTGCAAACTGGATTGGTATATATATATATATTTTTTTTTCTTTAAAGGGCATTTCGTGTTTTCAAAAGCACCGTTGGTATAGTCACAGTGTTTATGTGCCACCACTAGGGGGAGCATGCAAGATTCCTGCAATACTGAATACAGCTCTGGTTTCAATGACATGCATTGAAAACACCAGCAACATCATGCATACATATGCATGCATACATACTGTGTACATACATACACATGCGTAAGCTATAAATTAAGATAATTACTCATGATAAATAACTTTCAATTTTGCACATTTGACATGGATGGAAGACATGGGCAGGTTATCCCTTATATATATTTTGGATGCATAGATTACTAGTTTTGGCCACAAAGGTAATAATAAAGAGGATGAACAAAAGACAAGTATAACATTACTTTCCTTTAAACATTTTTTTGAAATTGCTTTTTCTTTATTCTGTTACAGGCAGGGCAGTGGGTGGGGGTGTTTGATACATTCTCATTCTAGGACTTGGGGGTGCAAACCAGGTAAACATGGACGTAATTGAGACATAATTGACTTATATTTCTTTCTCAACATAGATTTCTGTCTAAATCTGTCAATATTCATAGATCTCTCACTATATATAATAAATTCTTCATACATATTTTTGTCACTATTTGATATAGATTTTTTAAATAAAGTCAGTATTATAATGCATATAGTATTTTACTACATTACTTCCTATGGGGTTTCATTTTCTTTACAATATTTGTAAACAAGACACTTACATATATAAATAATTACACAAAGTAGACAGTGCTGTACAGGGCCATGGTGAAAAAGCAGTATGGTAACTCCTATGGTAGTGTGCACTATAGAAATTGCAAATGATGCACTAGAACAGGTAGTTACAGGTAGTTGCCTACAACAGTGGTTCCCAAACTCTGTCCTTGGTTGACCCCTGTGAAAGCCACTTTTCATTATAAACATTACTCTAAGGATGGAAATGATTCATTTGCATAACAATTTTAATGTCTCCTTCTTGATGATTTATATTCCTAATGCCATATTTTGTTATTAATGGATACTTACATTGCACAGAACTAAGGACTTTTAATAAGCCAGCTCAGTTCTCAGACAGTTAAAGCTTTCATGCTCTCTGATGTGCTGTGACAAACTGATGCTTTTAAAATGGCGCAATTTAATGTACTAACAGGTCTACAGTGAGTTCTGGAATGGTGGAGGTGTGAACGTTTGGCCACTTGAAAAGCATTTGTGGAGAATGGAGAAGAGTGCATGGTAATGCAATGGTAATGAGACAAATGTGTTGTATTTATGTCTGTTTAAGCACAAAATCGTACTTAATGTGTGAAACAACCTTGGTTAAAGGGAGGTTTAAACTGAAACAGACACCGGCAAGAGTGGGATTCCCCTCAGGACAGAGTTTGGCGAACACACAGAGCCTAGAGTGCCCTTCAAAGACCAAAGACCATGGTTAGATAGTGTGGTCAGATAGCTGGCTCTGCAGAATGACATCAGCTGGATGTGGTGTAACACAGAATGATGTCCCCAGGATTCGGCATGATGCGGAACCACATCCCTTTAGTGCAGAATAACTTTTGGGAGGTGCTCTCAAACATCACCATGGTGTACCACACTACTTTTTCACTCAGACATAAGCGATGTTCCCTTCAACAAGGGAAGAAGAGGGGTCTGGGGAAACCCCCCCTCTCTCCTCAAGATTCTCCATTCAAAAATCATTTAAAAAAAGGCAAACCAAATGGCAATAATTGTACATTGACTATTAATAATCATTATTGTAATAATAAATAATGTAATGAATGAGTAAGAATTCAAAAAAAAAATCCAAAGATATGAATATTTGTTGCTCATTTAAGAAAAGGTGCAGTGAGAAAGGGGAGGACACACTCTTTAAGTCTCATCCAAAACACGCTAACGGCACGCTAACGGCTTTGAAGGTAATTATTTGCAGATAATGAAATCTCTCATGCCTAAGACCTTGGACTTGTTTTTTTCTTCAGGTAACTTGGCACCCAAAAAGCATGAAGTGCCATCTGGTGGCAGAGTGGGATACGTGCAGAGGCAATGAGCTGGCTCCTGGATGGGGGCCACCATGGCTACGTGTGACCATGTGACCCCAGGAGCCCTGGCAGTACTGTACTGTCTCCGTTTTAAGGCCGGTTCCTATGTGTCATGACTAAAAACGTCTGATGTGCCAGACTCTGTAACGACACGAAAGCATTTCTAGCTGATGAAGCTCAGCGTGGGCGGGGCTGCTCTTGTGACAGTTGTGCAGGTCAGTTTCCGATTCCCACGTTTCTGTGTGTGTGTTACACTTCTTCACTGACATCATCCACTTAGAGTAATCAATGTCATAATGAATTTGGCAAGAAAAGCTGAGAAGGGGTCGCGGCAGATGTATTTGCTGAATATTTTTATTAAGAGGTTTTTCTCAAAGGCAAGGATGATTCTGCCACAATAACATATCCTATCTATCCTATCATCACACACAAAAAGCATAATACTGACCAAAACATAAACAGATCAATTCTTCCAGGAAACGTCAAACAAATGTAAGTCTATATTCTTGTTGGATATCACTTTTGTAATAAATCCTTTAATAACTTAACATCTTA
Source organism: Albula goreensis (assembly GCA_022829145.1). NCBI lineage: Eukaryota > Metazoa > Chordata > Actinopteri > Albuliformes > Albulidae > Albula > Albula goreensis. Next base: position 28,565,565 of record CM040755.1, read on the forward strand.
AATCTTAAAACTTTACATAATGACAAAGCACACTATTATTGTCAAATTCTTAAGTTTCTGTCTCTTCTTTTGTCTTTGTACTTCATTTCATTGCTTCCTTTTTAACCTGAGGAATTATTTTTGTCATCAATCTCTGTCTCTTCATCTCCTCACTATCCCTTTTTTGTAGCTTTCTCCCTTTCCTTTCCTCTCTTCTCCACCACCAAACTAAAGGATGGAATCAAACTGTTTAGGCTGGCAGTTTGAGTGCTGGAGGGGGCTTACCAGGTAAAATACTCTAAGACGGGCTAGGCCCCAGCCTTGGGTTTGCACTGACTTGACCTAACGGTATAAAACATTCACAGAGAGTACTTCTCTACATTTTATGTGATATCCCCCCTCAGATTCAGCTCAGCTGCACAGGGTGTATGGTGGGTTGGTGGGCGGTGCCTGTCTCCATGGTGACTGTGTATGTGTGTGGGCATACCCATTGCTCAACACGGAGAAAAGCATGGAGAAGACCAGGGAATGAATTTTCCAATGACCTTTCAATTAACTGTCCATGGATGAGGTGGATCTGTGTATATGACTGTTGGGGGAGGTGGGGTGGGGTTGGAGTGAGACTTTCAAAGGTGGCGCAAGACGCACCCTTGCAAGCAAAACGCCCGGTACAGTATACAGCCGCTTAAAAAAACATTGTAAAAACATTAAAACAACAGGAAAAAAAACAACATTGCTAGCACCATCCTAGGCCATCGAAAGGCCTTTAAAGGTGCAATCATGCAAGGGAAGGCAGATGTCATCAGTGTTAGTGCCATATTGAGTTAACAAAGAGTGCATCATGAGGATAACACTACTGCTCAAGATCCACAGGTACACAAGGATGGAAGTACGTCCTCTGCAGGTTCAACACAGCATAGTCTTCATTGACCGAAGGGAGCTGGCAGAGGGTCACACTCACATGTAAATGGCAGCATGCACTATATGATACAGGACCCTTTGAAACAGAAGTTCAGGCCAATTTTCAAGATCCTGCCATTTGATCGATGAGGACCCATGCAAAAGGGCTTTGGCAAATTTGTGCGCTGCAAGGAACCCACATGGTGTGATTTAGGAACCTCTCATTCATGTTGGTTGGTCCCATATAGATAATAGGGTGATGTGTATCTAGTCTAAGGTCTCTGGATTGTTCATCTAACAACGACATGCTTGTGCAGAAATACACTGGAGGCCATATTAGCCGTGGCTAAGGGCTGACTGCTCCTAAATGTAACATGTGCATTGCCATATCATGCCTGGTATGGCTAAAGGGTTTCACGGCAGTCGATAAAGTCAGATTTTCTCTACAATAAACAATGGGAAGAAATGAAATAAATAAAAAAATACCATTAATACCTTAATACCAGGCACAAAAACAAGCTTCCAGCTGACAGCTTGGAAGTGATAAAATGGTTTCTACACACTGTACCCCTGCAGTATCAGATTTCGGCTGGACAAAAGTCGGTTATTGTTGAAATAGCCGCTTGCACACCAGCGTCTCTGCTTGCATTGCTTGTACTGTGTAATGATACATTTCAGAGAAGTCCCATCGAGTGCACTGAATGACATGAGTTTCTGTATGGGAAATTCAGTGTCAAAAGAGAAAGGACTGGATGTGACGGAGAAGAAAAGATAGAAAGAAAGATGGAGAGCGGAGGATTGAGATGGTGGTTAGGAAGAGAGAGAGAGAAGAGGACTGAAATGGCAGTTAGAGAGAGAGAGTAGAGGACAGAGATGGCAGTTAGACCATAGATGACAGTGTGTTCTCCCCAGGGTAGGGGGAGGTGGCAGTAGTTCGGAGTGGGTGCAGAGCAGGGGGCGCTCCGTCCGCGGGGGACAGGTCGTTGAGCTCCCCAGAGGAGGAGAGAGGGTAGGAGGGCGAGAGGGAGATGCCGGAGGAGGGGTCGGCCGAACCGGCGAATGTGCGGGGCGGTTTGGGGACGAGGTTGGGCTCCAGAGTGGCACGGGCCAGCAGGGTCCGGTCCTCCGCCTGAGGCTCCTCCCCCACCGGCCCGTCCTCCTGGCCGTACGAGCCCCGGCCGGACTCCGACTCCCCGTCCGAGAGCTCCATGGGGGGCGAGCTGCCGTCCAGCTTGAAGAGAGAGTCCAGAAACTGGGCAAACTCCAGCACCACCTGGCTGGGGGCGCCGTTGGGGAGCGGGCCGGGATGGGCTGGGGACTCCGCCCTAGGCTGATCCGTCTCCAACCTCTCCTCCTCGCTTTCCCTCTCCCACGGGCCCTCCTCCTCCTCCGCCTCTTCCTCCTCCTCGCCCTCCCCATCCCCGCATCCGACTCTCTGTCGGAGGGGCAGGGCTGGAGAGCAGTCTGAGATGGGCGGGACGGGGGACTCTGAGGGGGAACCGGAGTATGCCTCCGCTGTCCCCTGGCTCGGTAAGTGACCTATTACAGTCTGGGCCAATGGGGAGGGGGGGAAGTAGCTCCCGCCATAGCGGGGTGTGGCTGGGGAGAGGCGGTGGTAGTACTTGGGGGTGGAGCCAGAGTCCGGAGGGGTGGAGTAGGGCCCGGGCTCACCCAGGTCCGGGTCAGGCGTGGCCTGGCCCAGGCAGTCCGCCGCCAGCAGCTCAGTGCGGGAGCTGAGCGAGGGGTTCTCCTCAGGGATGGGGGTGTCCAGGGAGAACGGCAGGCTGCCCAGGTTTGGGGAGCCCCTCAGGGCGGCGGAGGACCGGCGGGAGTCCAGGCTGTAGAGCGACTCGGCGTCCGACAGGCTCTCCATGACGGCCAGCGGTGCGCGTCGCTCCCTCAGCTCCACTGTGAGGCGCTCCTGCGCCCCTCGCAGCACCACCGGCACCGGGGAAGGGGGGCACTCCGAAAACCCGTCCAGGGAGATCTCAGAGCGTGCGCAGGAGCTAGGGGAGGGGGGATGTCACAGAAAGAGAGAAGAACAAGGAAGAGGGGAGGGGAAAACAAGAAGAAAACATAGGAAAAGGACAGGGGGTGTGCATGTGAAGAGGCAGATTAAAGAAAGGAGGTGTGTGACGAATGGAGGAGGAGGAAAATGCAAAGGGAGGGAAGGTCAACAGACAACATGGAGTGGAGTGAAATCACAAAGGGGTACAGGTGAGTAAAAGTGGTGCAAAGTCAGTACAGATTGTGATAGAAGGCAGAGCACAGAGCAGCAGAGGGGAGGGACAGGGAGAGTGAGGGCAGAAGGGAGACGATTTACAGTTACCCATCTGAATCTGGACACTACACAAACTGTGCTCTATGGCTATCCCAGAACAGAAGAGAGGGTGTTACCTAATACTACCATACAACGACACTGCACTGGGGTCACACAGACAGTACAACAGAGAGGGGACACATGGGGAAGAGTTAATACATACAGAAAGACATATTCACTTGACAAGACAAGAACCTACACAGGCTTCTATGTGCATAACAGGATGAATTTACACTTGCAGATATACAGAGTCGGAACAGAAATGCCCAGGTGATATCTTGCAACTAAAAAAGGTGCAATACCCTTAAAATTGAACACATAACAATTTACAAATTTAGCAACAGTCAGTAAGTCACTTAAAGTAATGCGACCATTTGCTGTCCCGATGGTTCCTCAGTTTTGCTTTTCAAATTCACATAAGCATGCTAAACAGTGTTTAGATAGACGACAGATGCTAAAGAACACAATTTAATCTCTACAGTTAAATGTAATTAATATGTATTGCTTTTTCTCATCCTTGACACATTTAGCGTAACTGAATGTAAGCATGCATGACAATCAAAACATTTACATTTTAAACTTGACTGAATATGTTAATCAGAGTTAAGCAAAAATTGTCTACGGTCATTTCAAAGACCAGATATACCAAACACATTTCTCAGAAGGCCACTGCTGTAGCTGGTTTTTCACATCCAATAACCCTGGCTTAATTGGTACAATCAAATGGTTCACTAAACCTTCTACACAGATGTATTTTTTGAAAAGCCCTGCAGCAAAAACATCTGAGCAAACGACACATGCAATTTTCAACCATGATATATATGATTAAAACAAGATTGGAGCTAATTAAAAACTAAAGCTGATGCAAAGAACAACACCATCATACATACCACACGGATCAAGAATTTGAGTTTACACACACACACACACACACACACACACACACACACACACACACACACACACACACACAGGGAATGGGGGTCTTTATTGGGAAGTTTTATCATCCATGGAAAGTGTGTATTTAGTGTCTGTTTAATACTTGCTTTTGTGAATCGGTAATATAAATGCAATGCAAGGAAGGAGGTAGATATTTCATTTTTTCTTACATCAAGCTACATTCAGTTTCAATTCAAAATAGTTTGGAATCCAGCTAGCTAGCTAATTGTGTACTAATTTGTACATATTGTTTATACAAACACTGCAAAACTAACTAGTCATTTTGTTTTTAATCAAAGTTACATGGTTAGGTGCACTTGCCAAAATGTCAGATTTTGATTGTATGTTGCATTTTTAAATCAAAATAAAGGGTAATAACATTTGAGTTCAATAATTGCTGTTTTGTACAGGCGTTTGAAATTGAAAAGGTGTAATTAGAATACAACGTCTACCGTCTGGCCGACCAATTTTTCTATAACTCTAGGCTCTATGTCTCTGAGGCTCTCCTGCAATTTCACGGATGAAATTCCTCCAATATGATACGACTGTGCCCAAATTCATGAGAGATTTGACTAGCTAAAAATGAATGGTCAGTTGCAACTTGAAACTTGAAACTGAATCCCACAATTAAAGTTAATATGAATAATGATGAACCACCTAAGCCAATCAAATCCATTGTCACATTTCTGCTGGCACCAATCAGATTGCAAGATTGGAGGCCAAGGAATTCCTTGCCTGTCCAGTGCATGCTTCCACTCCCCCCCACCCTCCCAGTGCCCCCAGTGTTACTGACCGGACGCTGCTGTTCCTCCGGTGGTGGGTGGTGGGCGTGGGCTGCTCGGAGGTGGGTGGGGCCAGGAACATGGTGTCAGGGTTCAGGTCCACCTCCGTGGGGCTGACCATGATCTTAGCAGCGGACAGCAGGGCCGTCTTCCCCTTGTTGTAGTTCTCCAGCACCTGCGCAGAGGCACAGAGGTCGCAGGGGAGACGTCAATCCATCATGGACGGAATTACTCGGGAGTGCGGAGGAACGGCTTAAAAAGGCATTATATTTAGATACGAGGGAGAAAAAGACAGATGGGACGGAGGGAGGAGAGGGTGAAAGGTGATGAAAGGGAAATGTGGGCTCTGACACCAAGATAAGAAAGAGGTGCACAGCACAGGGAGAATGAGGTATCACCAAAAATAGGAGTTCCTACCGTGTGTTACCAGTAACTCACTGCTTTCAAATAGTCGTTCTTTTTATTGAGAGGAGCAAAACCTTTGGATTGGATTAAACAAGACACTGATTATCTCATCCCATTTGGTATATTATTTTTGGCGTCATGAAACCACAGATATTGCAAGTTATTTCAATGACAAATTGATGTGAAATATATTTATCCTCATATTTCCAAAATGTCAATATATTTACTGCAGAATATTCTGTGTCAGTTGTAGTAGGAATAGCAAAAAAGAGCAGAAGGAAGATGAACTTAAATAACAGGTGAGGGAAATCTTGGGGCAGACAAGGGGTTGTCAAGGAGGGAGGAAAGATCAGAATGACCAGAGGAAAGAGAGACAAACAAGAAAAAACAAATAAGAAAATAAGTGTAAAAACCATAAGACATAGAATACACAATCAGAGTAGTGCTATGCAACCTGGGATATAATCATATAATCAGATGTTAAAACACTCCAAACAAAGGCAGATTGCAAGACTTTGCATGCATGTGTGAACAAATACTTTGTTACCATATTCACTTCCCAAATCATACCTGGTCAACTCATGTGATACCTTACCTCATGAGCTACTGCTTCAAACCTTTTTTCAAATGTCAGTATAAACGACAACATTGCTCTAAAATGCTATGCTACAGTTTGCACAGTCATGGGAATCACACAGGTGGATTTAGTTCAGCTCACCTAATCACTTGTATTACCATAACATGTCCATCCTTCATGAGGACGGTCTAGAATAAGAGCATCCAATCTACAAATGAATGGCCAGTATGGCAATGAGCTTTGATTGGATTGTAGCAATAAACATGATTGAAGAACATAATTAGCTGACTGTTTGAATCAGGTGCTTTAGAGCTGGGCTACAGCAAATGCCTGCACCAACACTGACTCTCTCATATGGAATCTGTGGTGTAGTGCTTCTTTGGCAGTTATGATTAAGAATTGTGGAAGAAAAAGAAAAGATAGATCTAGCTGGTTATTCCAAATCAGCCAGTGATATGTGAAAATAGTGCTGTGTTCATAACTACATCTTGTGTTAATTTTGGATATATGTCAACAGAGAATTCATACCCTCCACACTGCAATACAAATTAAATCTTCCAGAGGGCATGCTATTTTAATCGTGCTTCTCTATGGACTTCAGAAACCCAAAAGGACGATCATGCCATCTGCTCAGAAGCCTCCAGACCTGTAGGGCAGGAAGTCTATTGTTCTTTCCAGTGATTATACTATTTATTTTTCAATTTCACAGGCCTGTGGGGCATGAAACACATTTTTCCTGGTTTTACTCTTTTCTCGTTTGTTGCAAGGACTTCATTTCTTTGCTGCAACAACTTTACCTCAAAACTTGTAATTTAGGTCTCATGAAAGTTGATCATGGAACATTGTGGAACCACATTCTCAGCCATGGCCAATATGTCAGAATATATTTTTGGAGAACTTAAGCATCCGGCAGCACACCAAATATGTTATTCCACCTTATTCTGTAAATTGTAAGCGTCCAACAGGATTAAAAAGACAAGGGCCTGTAAAATGACACTCGTATCTCATTAAAAAAGGGACATATTGGACGCATTTTTGAGTGTTCAGTGGATGGAAAAGGAATGATGGATCATTAGAGGCCTGGTCCTTCAATATTATATCAATGGGGACTGAATGTTTACCTATGCCACAGTGCTAACATTCAGCATTATCAGTCACTGAATGGCACACCCTGCAGTTTTATGTCTTATAAGATTCACTGTAATACTGTAAGATTCATTTGACAGAAGAATGCTGTGTACTAAAATTGGTCTCTGATAGCTTTATTAGCTGATTCTGAAGGCTCCAGTCAACACATCAGTCCAATAACATGGGCTCATAAGGCATGCCCTAACGCCTTTTGATATGTGAGTACATGCTCCCTTTCATGGGATCGTGGGGTAATTTACATATGGTCAACCATGTCCATGGGGTGCTTGTACTTACTCTATAATGCCCACAGTTTGAGACTGCATTCGTAATGTGACATCAATGCGGTATGTGACTGAAATGATGATTGTTTTTCATATTGCATTAGAACGTTTCAGTAGTACTGGTACCCCATTGTTCAATATGGGACAGCTTTCAAGTAGTTCCTCACTAAACACTGAAGTATGTACGGTGTATTGCCATGGAGACACTGGTTCATGAATGAAGAGGTACTAATGAAATGAAGTAATGGCATAATGAGTAATGGTAGAAAGGGACACACCACACAACACTCCGATAACACACAGACAAATTACAACACCATAAAAATCAAACATGCTAAGAAGCTGACCGAAAAGGACGTTGGCAACCATCAACTGACAAACCGACGGAACAATGACACCAAGGAACTGACACACGGACACAATGGTGAACGGACACTCACTTCAAATACTGACGCAGACAAACTAACGCAGTTACGAAGGACAGGAATATGTATGTGCTACACACAGACAGAAACAAATTCATAAATACAAAACACATTCCTTTCACAATCACACCACCACACGTTTAAATGTTTTATGGTTTTTTTTTAATGAGAAATAAGACATTTTTTTTAGGATGGCAGAGGAACTCACAGCACAACACAATGCAAGGACAACAACCGTTAAAAAAAACATGCGATGAACAAATGAACTTGTAAAAATAGATTTAACTCACTTAGCATTGATATCATAACAACAAAAAACACAAAACAATGCACATTAAATATGACTGGTACCTAGCACAATGAAGTTAGTTTGTTAATCAGGTGTTAGGGTGAAAACGTAAGGAATGGAATGAAATGTAAACACACAAAGCTGTATGAGGATTCTGGAGTAAACTTTAAAACCAGACTGGAAATTACAACTCCACTACTCTACTACTAGATTATAATCTAAATCACTAAGGCTCTGAACCACAGCCATATTATATATTATCCTTCAGTATGTATGAGATATATGGACCATATACGTAATAAAACCCAAAGGTATACATATAAAAAATGTTACAAAGTAAATAGATAATTCCAAGAAAATACCTGTATATTCAATGTATAGCATAAGCTTGAGTTTAACTAACACTGCAAAGAGTCTTCATGCACTCTTCCTCAGACAGCCCCTAGTGGCTATAAACAAACTAACTTTACTAAAATTACTCTACACTGAGGGAAAAAAACTAAAACACAGCACACTATCTTCTAGGCAAAGAAGTAATAAACAAATATGCACTACTGGCTTAACTAAGCAAAATAAGCTTCTGCAAATGCACACATTTCACTTTCTCCCAAATTCCTGATCACACCCAAGTACCTGTAACTCCAGTCTTTCAGTAACAAAGTCCAATGTTAAATACGCAACAGCTAGCAGGAGTGGACACTAAATTTAAGTTAGTGCTCCATCAACTGTGTAATACTGAGGGTGATATGAAAGGCAGTTTTAGGGGAAAAGAAAGTGAACATATAGGGCCAGAGGCACCTTTCAATATCCTTCCCCTTGGATACTGCATTTCATGTCTATCGATGATGGGATACTGAAATTCCAGTTATTTTTCTGTTTGGCAAAGCACAACACTGTTCTTCACATTTACAATTCAGTGACAGCTGAAATGCAGAAACACACAGACATCAGTAAAGTTCCTCCATCCAATTCAAGCTGGAGTCCTTGGACAGAGAGAAGAATCTGTAGGAGCCATGACAAAGTTAATGTCATAATGTTAAGTTGTGTAACAGACGCACTGGAAAGTGCCAGTTCAGTAAGACTCGGGTTGCCAGTTTTGCCACTGAACCACCAAAAGGGGGGAAAAAAAGGAATGTAGGAGATAAGGCAGGTTAGATTTATAGTAACCATGGGAACCACGCCAATCATGTTATATCTAAATAGAGAAGGAGTGTATTAGTCAATCAGAGGGCAGTCAGGGGTAGTTGGTGGAGGTGGGGTTGCTTTCCCAGAATTCATTTCAGGAGTCAGGGAGTGTGTGGGAGAGGCAGAGGGGGTGGAGGGCAGGATATTTGGGGGAGCTGAGAGGGTGACACCCTCCATCTCCTCTGGCTCAGTGTTTGTTTGCTCCACACAGGGAGAGCTGGCTTCAAGCACCTGTGGAGAAATCACCACACATGATCAGCCACTGACAAACGCTCTCTCACACACACGCACACACCCGCGCACGCACGCACGCACGCACACACACACACACGCACACACAGATGTTCACGCACGCACACACACACGCACACACAGATGTTCACACACGCGCACACACACACACACACACACACATTGCGTTTTATGGTTCCTGCTCAGACACCCTGTCAATGGCATAAGCTCCACTCACTGTGCAGAACAGTAAGAGAAACGAGGCAAGAGAGACAGTGAGGGGGACAAAGGAGAGGGAGAGAGAAGGGAGAAAGGAGAGATGGACATGCAGGGCCAGGTAGAGATGAGAAGAAAGAAAATCAGTGTGAGAAATGGGAAAGACAGTTCAGACAGCATAGAAAAACAGAAATAAGGGTAGAGAAAGAGGAAAAAAATTTCTCACACTGAAGAATTCAGAATGTTTTAAGAATCCACTGCAAGCTGAAAAGATAAGCTGTAGGGGTGTTTACACAGTTAAGTCCCCACTGATTATCAAAAAATGTAACATTTACATAACTGAAAAGGGAGAAGACAGGATATTTCACCCTGATCACCTTCATCTTTGCAAAGCACATTTGCTGTCACTACCAAACAAGACACAGTGCTATATGTTGTCAACCATCAGTGTGAAATCATAAGAAAACCCCTAATTACAGGCAGATACAACACGCAATTTCCAAAACATAGAAGTCAAAATAAATCTTTGCCAAATGTATATCAATAACGCCACAAGTACAGTAAAGTGTCAGGAAATCTAATCAGGTCAAGTATGTGAAAGAGGGTGTCAGAAAGGTTATGGAGTTTAGTCAAACAACACATCACTATCTTGGCCATTATCAGCAGCAAGGAAACTAGCTGCTTAGACAATGGAATCAGCACAGAGGTAAACATATCCAGAGTGTAGAGAATATGCAGTGTTGCTGGTGTTGTTAATGTAGTATTGATAAAGGTTGGGAGTTCAGGCTACGGAATAGAGGGCAGACTGCTTGCTGTTAAGGCACATGGTGAGAGGACGTTAAGCTAGAAAATCCAAAATGTGCAGAGTATTCTTTGGACATGAGGTATAGTAATTATCACCTGCCTCCCGCACCTGCATCCAAGCATACAGTACAGGCAGCGTAAACTATATTTGTGCACTTGGCAATCGGATAAGTCACTTCCAGATATAGACACACATTTTTCATGTTTTCTTAAATAATACATCTTAAAAACAGAACACTTGCGCTTGCACAAGTAATAAGAGTATACACAGCAGCTGATGCTGATTCGGTCAACACAAGCATACACACACACAAGAACAGACACACACAAGTACATGAGCGCAACACTCACATGCACACACATATAAACACAAAATTGCATGAGCATGACACACACACAAGTGAATGCCTGCAACATACACACACAAGTGTATGAGCGCAACACACGAACACACACACACACACAAGTGCATGAGCATAACATACACACACAAATGTATAAGAGCATTTGCAGGAGTGTGACACACACAAGTATATGAGTGCAACACACACATATGCACACACAAACACACAAGCATACACACATTCTTGCATGGGCACACACACACGCATGCACTCACACACACAAGTGCATGAGCACAACACACACACTGAAGTGCAGGAGTGCAGCAAACACACACACACACAAGCACAGACACACATGTGCACACACATACACACAAGCACATACACACAAGCACACACACATACTTGCACGGGCATGCGCAAGCACGCACTCATGCACTCACACACACACACACACACACACACTCACGCGCTCGCGCGCACACACACACACACACACACACACACACACACACACACACACACACACACACACACATTCCAACAGCTGGCCCAGTTATCCAGACAGCCGACATCGCAATCAGTTAACCCCATGCAGTTATCACAGTCTGTCATAAGACACTATATCTGTGCCCTCCTTAAAAACGCTCCACTGTGCCAACATTCTGGAACGATCCCTGCACACAAAGCGTTCTACCCAGCTGCACCGTATTTATCTGATCCCTTTGAAAACCCTGCGTGCTTCATGCACTATCTTCACCACACCCTCAACAACTATTAGAGCCCAGTTTGAGCACGGACCTTAAGCTTTATGACCATTTGATAGTTGAGTAAATATTCTAGCCGACGACCGCAGATAAACCCCCGGTGCTCTCAGAGGGGGGCATGGTTCTGTGTTGGATTACGTTCGAGGAACCACAACCCTGGAAATAACTCAAGCACACATGCACGCAAGCGCACGCACCTTGTTGAGCCCTTCCATCACCATGTGGGGCAGGTGCTCGTTCAGCATGGCGGGGGAAATGATGACCTCGTCGAAGGCCTTGTTGTCCCCCCACAGGGCTGAGTAGGTGGGGTCCTCCTGACCACAGCTGGGGGGCGAGAGAGAGGGGCTGTGAGACTGAACCAGCAGTGTAGCATTCTACAGTGTGCTACATCAGCAGTACAGAACTGTACAGAGTGATAACTAGACGTGTACTACACAGGTAGTACTACACTGTGGTATAGCAGCAGTATGTTATGGTATGTAATATCCAGACAATATGAGCACTGTGCAGAATGGAAAACCAGAGGTGTACTACACAGCGTAGTAGTACAGTGTGGTATAGCAGCAGTGTGGTATGGTGTATACTAGGCAGGACATATAATAGCAGTGTGGAGTTGTGCCTTTATCAAGAATCCTACAGTCAACATTGAAAGGCCTATCGCCCCCTCTCTCCTTCCCCCTTCCTCCCGTCTTCTATCCATCCTTCCCTCCCCCTCCCCTTCTCCCTCCCTCCGCTCACCATCTCTCTGGAGGGTGGTTGTGGACCACGTGGATGATCTTGCCCGGGGGGTAGAGTGGGGTGGAGGCGGAGAGGGCGATGCTGAGGTCACTGGGGTGCAGCCAGAGGCGGGTGCTCAGGGGCGCCACCGTCTGGCCCTGGGACTCCTCGTCCACCGGCAGCTCGGATTTGGGGATGCATTTGGTACCCCCCATGATGATCCTCCACTGAGGGAGGAGGGGAGACAGACCAAAGGGGATCAGTACTAAATACAAAAGGCTTATTTTTACACACCTTCCCTTGCAGGTTGTAGAATGGGATTTTAATTGAGTTTCTAACACTTCATTACCAGATAAAATTACACTGGCCTGTGAGAACACCGGCCCAGAGGCAGCTGGTCAGTCAGGAATGCTCACCTTTGGCTTGTTGCTCCTCTGCAAAACCTCCAATAGGTGGCGCCGGAATCCTTCCAGCTGAGATAGACCGATCCTGAGAGACGGAACATTTCCATTTCAATAGAGCGGAAAAAAGCACAGGCAGACACACAGTCTGACAAAACAAGGGAGACTTCCTGTCATATTACACAAATGAATTCACACACCAGACCTGGGTGAAAGATACTCTCACAGATTTATTTTTGAAAATGCAGCTGGCCCAAATAAATGCTCTATGCATTCCAATTAGCTGTATATTACATTTTGCACTCATCAACACATAAACATAGACATTCATTTACAACATAAATTCAAAACATACCACAATATCTCGGTTCCTTAGGATCTAACAGTTCGCTTCATTTTTGACGGTATTTTGACACATTTTTCTCTCTCTCTCAGACTCAGACACACACACACACACACACACACACAAACCTGGGGACGAGGTCTTTCCCCAGAACCACTGAAGTCACAAACTCTTTTGAGTGCTCCATCGCATCCTCACTGTAGAAGAAAGGAAGCAAAGAAAGGCCGAGGACAATTTAGAGAGCAATGTGAAAATGACAGAAGATGAATCAGTTTCAGAGATGCAGGGATCTGTAATGGAATCTCTCTCAGCCCTATTCTCCTTCGGTCCCCACAGAAAAACAAGCTTCCTGACTCTTCTCCGTGTTTCAATCCAACAGCTGAGTCACATCCTCTCAGAACTCATGGCAGAATCCTACAATATCTGCTGCTATTTAGGGACATGTCAGGGGAATTCATTCATTAGTGAGATTTGGAGCTCATTTCATTTTCCTATGTGTGAGTATTAATATAAACCTCATGGCAAGTGAAGCAAACGACAGCTCCTAAACCTTGACCAGAGCGAAAAACAAAACAGGAAACTAAGGCGAATGAAGGCTCAAATAGTTTTTTTTGATTCTCAGCCCAGTCTTCACCGACCATCCTATTCACCAGCCGCTTCCGCTCCTACCTGAGCAGACCACCAGGCGGCGAATAGGAGTAGCAGTGCAGTGTGGGATACTGGGGGCGCAGCAGGAAGGACAAGATGGCGGCGGTCCCTGCGCCCAAGGAGTGTCCGACAATCACAAGGCCGTAGTGCTTGGTGCCCCTCCCCTGATACATAAACACAAACACAGCTCAGTCAAGAGAGGACAACACACCTTTCCAAAAACCACACACCTGCTATAATTATTAGCCTTTCATCTGTTCAAGTTTTTCCAGAGCTACTACTTTGATATACAGCTGATTAACCCGGTATAACCAGTTCAGAGGCTCTGTGGTTTATAATTTCCGTTTTCTGAGTGTTCAGGCAGCAAATTAATTCTAGTTACACTAAAGAATAAAAGACTGGTATCAGGTGCCATTTCATGCTGACCTCATTGTTAATGGAAGTGAGTTGTTACCGGCCCAGCCCAGCAAGAAGCTAACATTAATGCTGCGTCAGGAGGAGTTCTGAATCTGAAAACTTTTCGGGCTCAGAGAGGGCCTCCGTCACGGCGAAGGATGCGGCAGTCACAGTGTGACCGGGATTAAAATTGATTAATCCTCAATCCCCTGGGTTATTATCTGAATGCTATAATCTGCGTCCCATATTGCTGCCATCTGACTGCAACGTTCCTTATTTAAATTATTACATTTAATGTCTAAATTTGCTGGGGTTAGCTGGGGGTTGCAGTAATTTGCAATGTTAATTTGTACCAACTTGCAAGTAAAAAAAAAAAAAAACAAAAGTTGCTTTATCATATGCCTGTTTGCAATGTGGACAGTATTCAGTGTTCACAGAACACCTATTCACTACTGATCCCAGGTCAGTACCACCGATACATACTCAGAACTGCACTACTGTATGTACTGCTTGCTCACATACCAGGTCTCTACCAAAGGCTTGTGACAAAATCATCTCCTGCTCGAGTTTCTTCTTGATGTACTCGGCTGAGTACACCATGCCCTAAGAACCAAGGGAAAAGAGAGAGACAGTAAGAAACGTTTCACACGTACAGCCAATACTCAAATGTATTGTGCACATATATCAGTGTGCACACATATGTGTGCATATTAAAGGGCCTCAGCTCTCATTGTCTGTCCCATTATACTGTCCATTGTACCGTTGTGCAACTGCTACACACCATTTTGTTTGAGGAGGAAATTCAATTGATGCTGATACTGCCAATATGCTGTGGTTTTTCTTTATAGTACATGTATAGTCTTCATTAACAGTGTGCAAGTGTGATGTATAACATTGTACTGGGAGCACACACTGGGCTGTTGGTTTACAACACATACAACATGCTTTCTTTCCTGTCCCATTTCTGTTGCTACTTCTCATCTCTGAATTACACAGAATAGCTCATACGGTTTTGTATGAATCACAGGAAGAATAGTTGTCCCTGTGGTCAAAGCTAATATGACGGATAACAGTGATCCAGAGGCCAGTCGTGTTTGTAGACCTGCCTGTTCTCTGCAACATCCTCGAAAGCATTTTCCGCCGGCCCCCATTTGTTTTCCTAAAGCACTCCGGTAATTGAGCTCTGCAGCCATTGTGCTGGAGGGAACACACTTTGAGCACAGTTTGTGCAGAAAAACTGCAGAATCCCTATCAACCAGATGCTGTGCTCTGGTGAAAGGAAGCAGGTTCAATAGGACCAGCTGTGTGAAACACTCCCACCCCGGGAGACAGACGATTACGCACCACTGCTCAGGACTGCGCCAGCCACAGTCAGAGTTTCACACCACACTGTGGGCCAGATCGAATGTAAATTGATCCTGAGCAGTGTACTCGCCCTGTGGGAACTGTAGTCCAATTATAAAACTATAGCACATATTCTGGTCACTACTGAGAATATCACTGAAAGTTACCACCAAAACCTCAGCATTTACATCAATTAAATGGTACTTTGAGTTACTGTCAGGAAAAAACAACACAGACCAACTAAACGAGCTTGGATTTTTCCAACACTTGAATCTAAAATATATAGAATTTAGACATATTTTTATGAAATTAGACAGACATAAAATTATGATTATACGATTTCCGGAAACCATACCATGTTGTGAGTTCTGATCACCAGAGGCCCCTGACCCAGGTCTAAGTAAGTGTGGTAGAGTGATCACCTTGTGTCCCAGCCAAGTCCCATGGTGCCCCTCCACAGGTAAACGCTCCGAGTCTCCTGTCAGGTCAGTCAGCGCGTCCTGAGAGAGAGGAGAGAGTGTGTTTATCTGCTGTATCGTATCAGTACAGTCAGACTCATATCAGTGTGAAAGAGTCAGTCAGTCTTACTTTTGGTGTAGAATGAGAGTATGTATATCAGCTGTATTGGTACAGTCAGACTCATATCAGTGTGAAAGAGTCAGTCAGTCTTACTTTGGGTGTAGAATGAGAGTATGTTTATCAGCTGTATTGGTACAGTCAGACTCATATCAGTGTGAAAGAGAGTCGGTCAGGCTTACTTTGGGTGTAGAATGAGAGTGTGTTTATCAGCTGTATTGGTACAGTCAGACTCATATCAGTGTGAAAGAGAGTCGGTCAGGCTTACTTTGGGTGACAGAGTTCCTCGGATGCTAATGACCACTTTTTTCTTCTCGTGATCCACTGCCACGAAAAAGGGAGTCTCATACACCTGAGAAAGAGAAAAAGAGAGAGAAAAGAGATGGGCAGGAGTACGATGATGAAGCACAGAACTGTGTTAAGAGAAGTAAAATCCCCAGCCTAGTGATCAAAAGCAGGTAGCATTACTGTGGCAATGATCATCTGAAATGGCTTATTTGCCAGTTTTAGTTCTTTGGGAAAGACCTTTAGTGAAGCAAAGGAGCAAAAGAAATGTCCCTAATCATTTCACAGCCCAAAGTCATGTCTTGCTGCTTCACTAGAAATATCCTCTACATATTTGATAACTTCTAATTATGTTTAAATGACAAATGGTCTTTCTGGTGGTGTACCGGTAATGTCTGTTAGCTGTGTAGTTACTCACACTTCAGGGGGTGCATTAGTGAGCTTCTATGGAGGACCATTGGTTTAGAACATGAGGAGATGACCCATGAGTGGCAATGAGTACTTTTGAATTGATGCCTCCCTTTTCGAGCTCAGGTTCGTGTGAATCTGGAGTTAGAGCTCTTGTGTGCATTAAGTACCATTCCGAGCTAAATATGGTGGTGAGTTAATGCACACTTTCAGCCATGGATGACTTTGAACAGCTGGCATGAGATGGTGGGGCTACTGACAAAAGCCTAGAGTGTGGGTGACACAGGTGATGAAAAATGTTCCTGTATTAATAACTGATGTTATATATAGTGCTGACATATATTTCGGACCCCTGGACACCCTCTGTAAAACCTAGAACACAGATATCCTATGGGTAAGGTGTCCTCCTTCATCGCCTCACCCCACACTCCAGTTAAGAGAATGAGGGAAGACACATTGTACATGAACTTTTATTCAACTCATCTCCACAGCCTCTCAGCCTGGTCAGCCTGCCCCCCAAACACACTCACTGCATCGTGGCACGACGTGTAGACGATGTGGACCTGCTTCAGGTCGTGGTCCAGGAAGTTCCTGCGGATGGCCAGCACGTTGCAGCCGCAGCAGTTGTCCTCCTCCACAGTGACGGACTGGGACAGCCTGGACCCCGACACGGACACACAGCTCCTGGGGGGGTGTGGGGGAGGGCAGGAAGGGGGCACGTCACATACAAACTTAAAAATGTCACTGGTTCCTCACGGATTTGTGAAATACCAACGGCTGTCTCCAACAGAAACAGGCCATAAACAAAGAGATCAAAGACATCTCTAAAGAATCACTTAAATATATTTTGTTTGCATCATCATTATGTTGTAAATGTAAATGAGTAAATGAGTGATTTTATGTCTGGCGAAATAAGATAAATGCACAAATGTTAGTCATTGAAACTCAAAAGCAAAGGAAGCAGCAACTAAGACAAGGTCACCAAGACCAAGTGAAATCCGTCCCCTGAATCCATAACGAGCAGAACTGCCCAAAATAAATGTCTAACTTCAAAAATGTCACAAAATTTGCAGGCATTCAAACAACACAATCTCACTTGGGAATTAAATACAGTTAAACAACAAAGCAGCTGGAAACTTAACTGACATTCATGTGAGTAAATATAGTTGGAGCAGAAGATGAATTAAATTAGCATTGTGGGGATATGTAATGTGTATGTGTTTGCTCAGGTTGTGAGGCAGTGCAGAGCCAGTCATTGTGGAAGCCAGTAAGTGTGTGAGAGAATGTGTGAATGTGTGAAAACGGTTTTGGGGCACTATCTTAGCGATGCATTAGGGGGACAGACTCACGGACAAGAGCTAGCCAGGCGACACAGTCCGCAGGCGGGCTTTCTCATGAGGTACATGGGCCAGCCGTACGCTGCTAGGGCAAACAGCATGTAGTAACACACCTCCTTATACATCGCCATCTCAGCCTGCGGGGGAAGGCAAGAGCACAGAGACATTACACACACACACACACACACACACACACACACACACACACACACACACACACACACACACACACACATATATATATATATGAATGAGCCGCACACACAACAGACATATATACACAAACTCTAAACAATTCCTTCCAGTCTCTCTGCTGTTCACGTGCACATATACACGCATACATCATTGCTTTATTTTCATTTAGCAGGGACTCTTATACAGAGAGACTTGCGATGTGGCGGCACACATCCATGTATAACTCATGTGCATAACGCCCATGCACACACATGAATCCATGCAGTGTTTTTGATGCACACACATAAACACACACCATTGTACAAACACAAATTCATATGTGCACAGTTGCATTTACACTGCATGCACACAAACACACACACACACACACACACACGCGCACACACACACACACACTACTCACCGCATTCTTCAGATCCAGGTATTTGGTGTTGCGCGTGACTGGCATCCCGGACAGGAACGCTAAAATGTCATTGTTACCCTGAGGGTGAGGCACAGCTTTGTTAAGTGACACAGTTAGACGCACACGTGAGCTCACAGTCACTCAATACATTATCCCCCTCCCTCTCAGGCTTTTCATCTTTTTTTATTATTAAAGAGCCTTCTCTCTTTTTTCCCTCGCTCATGAAAGGCAGGAATGTGGGAATAAAGAGAATATTCTCTAGGGCGGTTGGTTGGGGGAGTGGAGACCCCCCTGTCAGCCTCAAAAAGCTATGGTACTGCAGGAGAATCTGCACACTCTGACTTCATCTGCAGAGCAATTCAATGTAAAACAAACTTGCACCTCAAACGAGACTCTTTAGGAAGAAAAACTATTTTGCCATTATGTTAGACTTACAAGTTCTATTCGTTTTGAGAAAAAAGGCTTATTAAACGGAAAAAAAACTGCCACAGGTTTATGAAATACTAGAGCACACGTTTGGAAATGCAGGTTTCTTATTCATGTACCAATTCATGTTATGAAAATGGAGAAAAAGGGGTTTTAATACTCTTTAATACTGTTTTATACTGTTGTCTGGGATAGGCCGAACTGGGCTCTGTCTAACTAGACTACCAAAACAAGGCTCTGCCCCAATAGCACAGTAGTGGGAGATGTTTATTTACAGTGCAGCACAAAGAAAATTTATCCAAGTGCAAAGAAGTGCAAAAGTGACAAAATAAGTTCAAAAACACATACAGTAAAATAGGTCTGTACAATACAAAAATAAAGACCAAACAGAAATGAACACTAAATCCTCACAGCTGTGCACAAGCTTCAAATCTCCTCCCTCCACATGGAAACAGGCTTATTTACACTATAAGCCCCTCCCCCAGATCATGCCAACTGTTACCTTCAAATTCAAAATTATATCCAGGCAAATAATAATAATGTAATAACAATACAATCACAACTTCTGCCGTTGCTGTTCTTCATACAGAGTTTTTTTGATTTTAAATGGAAAATAATTATCGGTGGTTTTAACATCCCGCCCAGAACCGCCCATGTGCAACTCGGGTCAGGCACTACTTAGCTGGCCTGAGCTGCCATGGTTAGGTTTGGGTCATTAAGGTCTCAATGCTCATGTCAACGCTACCCACAGTCAGCTTCGGCCACGTTCTACACTGTTTTGGAGTGGTTGCTGAGACACAGCTCAATAACAAAAACATATAAATTAAGATGTGCCTATATTATCTTTTCTATGGAAAAAAACAAATCTATATCACCTGCACTGACCTCATTTCTCAATGTAATTTATTACTTTCCCTTTATTCAAAAGTGCTCTGTAAGTAATTATCATGTGTCTACTTAGCTACCGACAATAATGAATTAATCATTGTAGCGAAAAAAAAATGAAGAAAACTACTTCCATTTAGCTAGATTAGTGGACTCGAGATGAGTCAAGTTTGTCTCCTTTTTGTATCACTCTCTTCCCAGCTCATCTTGCGTTCATTTGCAAAGCAAACTATTTAATTGCTGATTCCTAAACGTATGAGCATTGTTAATAGCCATGAGTAAGTTTCCTAATACGATTGCGGAAGAGAAGGTGGGCAGCGATGTTGCTAGGATCAGGGCATTAGAATGAGGCTGGGAAAAGCTACTGCTGCAACGGAAGGTGGATTCACGTGGAAGAGCATGACCTCAGAGACCCTCCAACAGAAAATGAAACAGAAACTGACTAGGCACAATCTCACAGGAGTACCGGGTGAGGTTTTATAATTATAGGAGTTGTCACTCATCACACTTTCATCTCTGATCGACAGAGCCCGTTTCCCCATTTCCCGCCCTATTTCCTGCTCATCATTTCTCGTAACCTCTCCCCTGGTCCTGAAAAGGTAGATCTCTGAGACTCCTCTTCCTTGTTATACCTCCTATGCCCCCCCTCTGCCTGTCTCCCTCCATCCCTCTCGTCTGATCCAGATTTAATGAACCCGTGGGTTTTCTCTACCCTCTCTGCTTCCTCTGTCTCTCGACTTTAACCCTTCCCTCGATGTCTCACCTGGTCCAAAATGGCCGACCTCTTGCTGCGCTGTCTCTGCCTCAGCAGGACGAGCCCTGCGATAATGTCGCTGGGCACGATGTCCAGGTCTCTGAAGAACTCTGCAAACAGGCTGGCAATCTCCGAGTATGCATCCTGTCGGGGAGAGCGAAGGACGGAAGAACAGGGGGTGGGCAAGCAAGAGAGAGAGCAGGTCAACAATGATTCACCCATTTACTATTGCACACATTATTTTTGGTAAATACAACAGCCTTGGTAATGCCGCACATCAAAGACACGCCAATAAATTCTGTGTTGTCTTTATTGCGTGTGGCTTTCATGGTGTAGTACTGCATTATGTCCAGGAGAGGGAGACACTTACTGACTGGGAGTCCTGTGTTCTGGTGCAGCACATGAAGAACTTGAGTCTTCTGGTCCAGCTGCTGGCCTGGCCTTCCTCTAACCTGTGTCTGAGGGGAGAGGGAGGGTGAAGGCTCAGCCAGTGACACTATACGATGCAACTGAAAAATCTTCACTGTAGAACAGATGTGCATTCCTTTGCAAAAGGCCACAACAGGAAAGTGGCTGAGAAATGATCTGCAGCTTCAATTACATGGCCTTGATTGGCAACTGCTATTTGTCACAACAAATGACTCACAAAACTATACATATAAATACTGTAACAGTGTGCAGCAGCTGGTTTGGTATCAGTGTATAAGGTGGTGTAAATGAGTATAGCTGATGGTACAGTCCAGCTTGACGCAGTTTTGTGTCATTTGAGTAGTTTTATGTAATGTAATGTTGTACCTGAGTGTGTAGGTTGTGAGGTTGCGCTGCCGTCGGCGTGTGGCTTTCAGCTTGACGAAGGTTCTGCCCGTTGGGTCAAAGGTGCACATGAGAGTGATACACACGCTGAAGATCACCAGCCAGTTACATACCACGATTCCTGTGAGGAGCGTCCCAGATGGAGAGAAAAGGAAGTGTTTGGTGTCTTTAATGTTAAAAACCTAAAGTCCCTGAAGTCAAAAACCTTAATAGGCCACTTTATAAATGAATGCCTGCAACAGAAGAGGTTTAGGCTAACTGACAAGACATGCCAATCAACCTAATCATGTGACTGGCCACAGACCAATAAGCACAGATACACGAACATTATTTCTTTCTGCCTTTCTGCAGAACAAAAAAAAAAACTTCAGTGAAAAATTCCTGGTCACAGAGGCAAATAAACCACTACATGAAAACAGACCTAGTATGGTTCCTTTGGCTGCCCCAAGTCTAAATCAACCAATCTCTAAACCAGCAGACGGGTAAATAAAGGGGAGGGGTCAACATGGTGGCAAGCATACACTCACAAAGTTCAATGCAAGAGTAGTACATTCACTGTACCTCATTTAATCGATACCCTTTCCCAAGCGCTCTCCACATCCCCGCCACAAAACCCTCTCTCTCTCCTCCACCCCCAAACCCTCTCTCTCTCCTCCACCCCAAGCCTCCCTCCTCCAGGCCCTTCTCCTCACCCAGAGTCAGGTTCTTGGCAGTGATGTCTGAGCAGGGTTGGTAGTACCGGACCAGCCAAGCGATTCCCACCACTGCGTACACCAGCTCCACTACTAAGATGGCTGCAGAGGGAGAGAAGAACAGCATGAGAGAGAGAGAGCGAGGGAGGGAGGGAGGAGAGTCTGTTATTGAGTCTGTTGCTAATATGGCAATGACTAAATAATATAAAACTAATTATGAAGACACTATTAAAACGGGAGGCAATAACCAACAGGCCTTAATAACACATAATTAAATGAGTGGTTAACCTCATTCATTATTTGAATATAATCCCAGTACTATTTTACAGGGCAGGAGAGGGCTGTGGTTGGGAAATAAAGTACTTGCATTATATTCAAACGATGACAGAGGTTAACTGATCACTAAATGAGATGCGGCTATGAAATGTATGGAATTAATAAAATAAAACCCCACATAGTGCCTGTGCCAAGAAGAATTAGTGGCTGAAACTCAAACATAGATCAATGAACAAATGCACCTCACAGGTATAAATGTGGTCTTTGACTTCAGCTGTCTTATTTTTGGTTAGGAATGTAAGTGCGCCAATATGTTCAGGTGTTACCTGCAAAAGGAGTCTATTCACAGTGATGCCTGCCGCTGAGAACTCCTCAAAGGAAATGAAGTTCTAGACACAACACACAAATATCTCTTCGGTAGTCAGACGAGACTTTGGTACCGGTGGCCATGCCTGTTCCACCAGCCCTGTGATTTGTCAGTGTAATGCCACACAGTCTGACGTTTCGGTCCCTTTCTTCGCAATTTCGAGCTGAGCTGTGCTGATGCTGCTTCAAGATTACGCTTTGTGCAATTACACTTTGACCTTGTGTGCCGAGGACGTGTGACATTCACCGGAAAACCAAAGGTATTCATTTCCAGTACAAGGTTATTACATTTCAGATGAGTACTTGAATTTCCATAATCGTTTATATTCTTAGCCCTTAAATATTCAGTTGAGAAAAAGAATATGAGAAAATAGTTCACCTCACAGTCGTGTGTGTGTGTGCACGTGTGTGTGTGTGTGTCTGTGTGTGAATGTGTCCTCCATTCATAGCTACATTGAGGGATAGCCCTGCCATTTGTGACTACTAAACATATATTTCACTATTGCCTAAAAGCAATAATAAGCACTGAACAAGCACCCTGGCCACTAGGGGGCCCTCTCAAGACCATTCATTCCTCCTCTGGGCATCCCCATTTCCCATGCAAAACCATGTAGTTAGCTATATGCTTAAGCCCTATTGTAGTTACCGCTGGAGAGTCTCTGTCACTCATGCAAATGTACTTAAGCCTGTTTTACCTGACACCAAAGCTCACCCTATCAAACCTCAATATCCATAACCTCTCCACATGCAGACTGATACTGAAGAGTGCTGCATACTTATTGACACTGTAAAAGGCATGACAGAGAACATGTCATGAATAGTCATTGTTTTCAATGGGGCTTAATTATTCAGATGAGTCAGGCACAGAAATGATACCTCCTATTGTGCTTATAAAATCACTAACGACACTATGACACATAACAGCAAGGTGGGTTCTTCCAGGTCAGGACACTTGTCTAACTAGTGTGATCTGCCTGATTACCAGTGCTGCCACCAAAAGTTTCTTTATTTGTGGGGATCTGTGGGAAATGAGTGGATATCCTTCATGTACCAAACAGGGAGGAAAAAAAGGAACAAAAGTCTGAACCAAACAGAATTCTTTTCACTGTATAGAAAAAAAAAAAATAATTGTATTCTACAGTAATTGATCCAAATCACAATTACTGATGCAATACTCTCCTCCTGCAGCCGTAGCTCATTCCTGTTTTTGGTTGAATATCACCTCAATCCCCCATTACTCTGTATGAACGTGTCTGTCAGAGACAGTTTGTGGACAGGTGTGTGTGTGTGTGTGTGTGCGTGCGCATGTGTCTCAGTCTTACCCAGTCTGATGTACAGGACGTACTGCACAGCGTCTCGGGGCTGCGTGTACAGGATGCTACCCCTCATGCTCAGCCACATGATGGCGCTCTCACAGATCAGGCAGCTGACCAGGATGCCCAGGTAGCCCTTCCCATGGTCCACCAGCGTCACGGAGCAGGACTGGTCTGAGCCATAGGGCAGCCCAAACAACACCACCGACAGCACCACCAGCCTGGAGCCCAAGGCAGAGCAGCCCGTGAGGAGGGAGTTACAAACAGTCAGTGTGTACGGTGTCAGCACACACATTTTATATATATATGCATGTGTGTGTGTGTGTGTTCCTTTAAAATACACCCAACGGCTGGGATTCATCAACTGTGATCCGAACAGATCTGATCATGAAAATCATTCGTAAGTGCATTTACAGAGGCAATGTGGGATGTATCAAAGTTGCTTCTGTTTTGTCACATGTGCACACATGCCCAAACAGATTTAAGGAGTGCTACAGGCTGTAAGCTGTATCGGTAAAGCCTGGTCTGACTGTTTTTCTTTTATTCACATTCATAGATATTAATAACTTATTCATCTTTAATTTGTTTTATTATAATGAAATTACAATTATATTCAACATCAAAAGGGGATGCATCATTGAATAATTACATAATTGTGAACTGTAATTAATGCATGATTGTGCTACATACATACTTAACATTATGCTTAACTACTCAAGTGGGTGAATGAATATGATACCTTTCCAATACCTCAAGCTGACAGCCCACGTATTACAGCCTCAGCTACACAGTACAGATACCACAGTGGAAAACTCATTTAATGAACAACAACAATATAGCAATTACACTAACATATTGATCAACAAATGTCCAAATATGCATTAACAAAGTATGACGTAAAGGATATGTGAGCCTACAATACAGATGGTCATTTGGGTGATGATCTTTAAATTATTTAAGTGTTTATATTTTTCCCACCCAAAACCAAACTTCTCAGCCACCATTGTGACCCTTTCCTACCTGACTGAGGAGGAGGAGGAGGAGGAGGCACGTGTGAAAAAAATAAAGAATGACCTGTTACTCAAAAGCAAGAAATGTAGTTTGTGTAATGGCCTTTGCAAAGTGCAGAACGGAGACCCCACTGAAATGCTGCGGCAGGACGTGAAACCAGCGGTTTGTGCTAAAAGCTGGCGAATGCCATTGATTTGAGGCAGCTCTGAATGGAGGAGTGGGCTGAAACTCCTCCGCCGTACTGTGAGGAAGTGATCGATAAGTCATCCCTGCTAAAGGTGGCACAGCCACTTACTGAGTCTAAGGGAACGATTACTTTTTCACACAGTGGCAGTGCTGAAATAAGTATCATTCAATTTATGAAAATTTGTTCACTCGGGTTCCCTTTTATCTAATATCTGGTTTTGGCTAAGTGTCAAATTATATGCAAAAATTCTGAAAATTATACAATCAAATATTTTTTAATGGTATCTCACCATATAATACACATTTCTTTCTTGATGAGGTATAGCAATATTCTGTTATCATAATCCATTGACTTTAAAATATATTTGATGATGAATAATTCACATATTTTAAAAACTATGAAGGATCAGTTATGAGTTATACTGTGTTTAAAAATGTGTAAAGTTTACACATTAACTAGGTGTACATGTACATGCAGCACACCTATACCCAGTCATTATAACATGAGACTCTATGGTATAGTGAAGGGTTGCTATGGTTTCCTTCTTATTTCAAAATCAGAGGTTAGAGGACCTTTTTCTGGAACATCACAACCCTGCAGGTTTTCTAGAACTTTCTGGATGATGAATGGAACAGTGCATCCTGCATTCACTTAGCCATATAACTTATAGTATATGTAATTACAGGCTTGGTGGAAATAAAAAGCCAAAAGCATTTTGACAGCTCCAGGAATGGGGCTGGCCACTCCTTCTTTACACTGAATACCATCTAATTATGGGTGCCGGCATGAGGAGCCAGTATGGGCTCCCGTCATAGTAACGTATGGTAGCGTCGGACATAAATAATGGCCATCTGTCAAGGTCTTCTGCTGTGGGGTGCTGTCCTCCCAAAGCCTGGCCCATGCTGGACATGGGCCCAAAGCATGGCCATCCCAAACACCCACTCTCCACCCCAAGCCCCCACCCTGGCCCAACTCAGTCCCCGCCCCTACCCCCGCTGCTCTCTCACCAGGTGCAGTGCAGGAGGAAGAGGAAGAGGGCGGGGAGCACCAGGTCATCGCTGCCCACTGACCAGCGCCGCCGAAATACCACCATGCCCGGCATCACTGCCCTGGAATGGAGAGAAAGGACATTAGCATTTATGTACAGAGAGACAGAAAATAATAATTTTCTTCAACATTTCCTGGCATGCTCAAAGACAGGAGCTCTTTGAAACTGACCAAAAAGGACTTCCCTTTCCAAACTGATATCGGGCAAGCCTAACCAGTTCTTCCTCATTTCTCCATCCAAAACGTTGGTTAAAGTCTTTTTAATGGTGGATCTGTGCTCCTCCCCTTCTGCCCTGGTGATCATACCCATTCATCACCACACCTTTACAGAACAGCGTAACTGATGTAGTGTTCCGCTATCTCATAGGAATAATGACGATCATGCTCCAGCCCCCATAGCGCTCAGTATCAGAGGACATGCAGGATACTGTGTCCTTAGCATATATTAGCTTCCACAGTGCCTGAGGCATAAAAGCTGCCATTCTACTGTCCAGATTTATGAGGCCCTGACCGCCCCCAAACCGAGGCATATGTACCACCCCAGGCTTCATCCTGCAGGTGCCCCTCCCCCCTCAGAAAAAATGATTCATTTCCGTTAGGATCTGCGACAGCATTCCTGAAGCATGGATGGGGGCATCCAGAACAATGGACTGGTGCCGTAGCATTCAGAATGTTTGCAACCAAGACCCCACCTGTGTGGGACAGCCAGGGCAGAAGTCACTCCAACTTCTGACTTCTCCCTTTCACCTTTGCTAAATGTCCTCTTAATTTTTTTATTATGTAATTTTGTGCCCTGAAATGGACACCCAGCCCTTTCAAGCCCTTGTTGGTTTAATGTTGCATTTTCAGGAAGCAGCGGGGGAGCCACCTCCTGTCAGTGGCCCACCGAAAAACTATCACGAGTCACAGGGGCTGAAGCTGCCCTCCTGTAGGGTGCTAGGACATTGGGCAGCTGAGCGTCCCTGTTTCTCAATACCACAGCAGTTACATCATTGGCTTATGTTGTCAGTTTAGGACAGGAACTTCCAGAGTCACTGCACTGTTCAACCACTTACCAAAAACAGAGAGAACAAAGAGAGACTGTGTTTTATACTGCCCTTGATAATTACTTCTCACATCTTTTTCCTCCCAGTAAAAATGCAAAATGGTGACAGACTTAATTGAAAACCTAGACCAAACAAACACTTAGGTCAAGCCTAGACAAACTTGCAATAAGGCTATGTTACACTCTGTCCCATCACCTGTGCAGACTGAACCAGCAGTATGTCATACCATTATTACCATATGGAAATTCCACATTATAATGCGCTTAGACCATCCCCTTTAACATTAAAACTCAGTCTGCAGACCTCTTGCCCCACACTTTGTTTTTTACTGGTTACCCAAATGGCCAAGTTTGCCTGACCAAATAAAAGAAAGTACTCCAAGTGACCTTGTGTCACATGACATCCAGTCTGTGCACTTTACAACCCAGTTACCAAAATTGCCGTATTAAACTGCATGCCCATTCTAAAACACACATTTTCCATTAGTAGAAACAACAGAATCAAGCGCTGACAATGAGCAAATACAAGCTGAGAGAGAGCAGTCAGAGAGTGATAGGGGCTGAGAGTATGGTGTACATTACCACTAAATTTAGAGAAAAAGAAGTGTACATTAACACATCATTTATAGACAGAGACACACAGACACACAGTCTGATAGTGAAAGAAACCGAGCACATTAACACTGAACTGGAGAGAGCGCTACTAGAGGACGCACAGCGATTTGAAATGACGGTACATTAACACTGCATTGCAAGGCTGGCACTGATGCTGCTCAACATTAACAATGCATTGAGAGGGTGCTACTACAGCGCCCATACTCGGCCCAGCACAGATGGACTGGGGGTGTATAGCTAAAGATTACAGCATTGCTCTGTTACTAAAATCAAACCTACAGCACAACAAGTAAGAATTCAATCACAACTATGTGGTTCATTTTTTTTTTGGAGGGGGGGGGGAAAAAGATGTAAACAACAAGGAATGTTCCTAGATTATACACTGGTAAAGCGAGTGTGGTTGTCAAGCAGTTGCTAAGGAAGTGAAGTCGCATTTTAACTGCCTGTGGCACTAAAATAGAGCCTTGTTTTAAATGAAAAAGACCACAGCACTGAAATATATTCGTGGAACATACAATTTAAGGAAAATCAAGAGTAGCGATAGGAAGTAGTTCATCTGATGAAGGAAGATGACAAATCTGTGATTGATATCATTATCTAATTAGGGGGGGGGGAAACGATTGAGTATTTGGCCTGATTATCATCATTTCAAAAAGCGTTCAAGTGTTTTGCTCAATTGACAAGGTCAAGACATCACTGAAATACAGCAAAAATCCTCTTCTGAGAGGCTAAAACGTTGCCATGAACCTCAAGGAAACCATAAGTAAAGCATGTTCAACAATTAGTATTCAGGATACAGCGTAACAAAGGGGAAATGCATGAGGATTTCCTGGTTCACAAACACATAAAATAGTGCATTGTGTTGTGGAAGGGAATGCTGTCAACACTGGATGTGCGTGCACGTGTAAAATAATTAGACCAAAGGAACAACATTTTCTATTATATGGAAAGAACTATTGTAAAATAAATATAAATCGACCAAACTGGCATTTGTACAAAAGGCACCTCGCAGTGCAGTACATCCAAGTGATGCATAATTATTAAATAATCGTATTTGGGACAGAGTATGATGCATACTGACTACACGTGAGCACATGCACACACATACACAGTGGGCAGGTTCTAAATAAAGGCTGCAGAACTGAGTCTTGTGAAAGTTCACAGTTTGTCCAGGGTTACTGTTAATATTAAGAAAAGTCTCCCTTTATGGCCTTTATGGAACGCCTGCTTCAGTTTAAAACACTTTAACATCCTATATGATTACAACACCTCAAGTGCACAGCACAAAGGTGTTGTTTTTCCAAATATAGCATATGGAAAAGTCAACTTATTTTCAGATTGGGGTATTACTCTCACAATCGGTGCTAATAGATATTCTACTCTAGATATTATAGAGTTCTCCAGGCAGAGGGAGGAGCTGAAGGTCTTTAAATTTACAATGTTGGCAAGACAGCGAACACAAGCATGAAAACACATAAAACTAAAAACAAAGCTCATATTTATACAACTGCTGCAGCAGGTGATTGCCTCTTCTTCATGGTCCGTTAATTCCAGATAAAGGATTTCCCATTCCTTAATACATTTTATTCAGACAGTGTTTGAATTTGGGGAGTAGGCTGGAGCCAGAATGAGAGCCAGTATTGACCAATGTCAATACTGGATCGTTTACTCCAGGCACCATGCATGAGAAGACATTTGCTCTTGCATGGTAACAATGATGCCAAGAAATGACTGCGTGCCAAATCCGGTCACAGGACATAATAGGGTCCGTCTGCCATTTTGGTTAAACAACTAGGTTGATAGCTAGATATCCTGTTGTTTATTCTAGGTAATGTGCATGCGGTTTAGGTAGCCAAGAAAGTAATGCAAGTCTCCAACACTAACCTATGGGCTATTACATTACACATGTTTTATGGTTTACTTTTGAATATCCATTCAGACCGACTTGTAGCGACTGTAGCCTGGTAGCTACCTATTTACTTAAGTAGCATTTACTTGGATACCATATTGTACCAGCAAATAACCTGCTTTGGACATGGATATAGTAACTTGATTGTGTTGTTTTACATACCTTGGAAATGACCTACAAACCAGTCTTGACAGTGTCGACAATGGGCTAATTTCTTGCATGCTGCACACAGCACATGCTAACAATACAATGGTTGTCTATTCCCACTTACCTAACTAATGCCATGTGATGATGATGTGGAGTACATTTTCAAAACGTCTGATAAAGCTTGGAGTCATAAATTATGGCTACAATTAAAACTGAGCTGAATTTATTCAAGACCATTCTAACAGGCCTTCCTTTGGTCTGACGGTCCACTGAACAGAGGACCCCTTCTTGGTTTAGCTGAGGGCATGCAGACTAACAAGCCTCTAGATGAACACTGGCAGAGTTCCTTGTCTCAAGTCAGACAGGCAAAAAGTTTTTCAGTCCAGAAAACAATGCTCCTTTTTAAGAAAATGTGTCGGCCAATGTTTACTTAAATGGTAGCAGTATTAATGTACACACTTCCTGTCTGTGCCCACGCCCATGAGGCGCTCAGCGACACAGAGCCCAGGTCCTTCCCTCAGTGCAGCCGACCATCACAGCACAGTGGAGCCTGGAAAACAGCCTGAATGAAATCAGCTCAGTTTTGATTACAGCCATATTATGCCTCTAAGCCTTAATAACCAAAACATACTCAGAGTCCATTAAGGCAAACCGTTAAAAGGGTAGGAATAGCCAACCATTGTATTGTTCGCAAGGGATGGGTACAGCACTCAAGAAATTGGCTCACCGTTGAAACTCTCAATACTGGTATATAAATCACTTGTATAAGGTATGTGATATAACACAGAAATAAAATTTTCGGTGAACTGTCCCTTTAAAGGCACAATGAGATTTTTTTTAAAAATGAGAAAGGCATTTTCCTGCAAAGCAACTGAATATTCAGTGCAAAACAAAGCAACTCCACAACAATTCAAAACATGGCTCAACTCCTAATGGAAGGAGACTGACATGTGACTGAAGTTGTGCAGACTTTTTTGGGTCATTTCGGGTATGATTCATGCCAGGGTAAACCAGGAGAAGGAACACAACATCGAAGCATTGAAGCTTTTCTGCCTCCAAATATCTGCGCAAGCAGAAAACGTTGGTTTACATCTGGGATTTTCTCCAAAGCTGTGCTGCGGTACAAACCCTCATATTAGCATACTGTGCATTAACACTGATTAACGCTAAAACAGCTGTCCGTTAACCTATCGCTGTCACCAGTGATTGCAAATGCACTGTTGGTTATCACACTTCACTGAACAGCCAATATAGTGTTTTAACAGTGATCATGTCTAGCAGTGAACAGGATTTATACAATATGAAGTCAGCCTGCTCTTGGTCTTATGTCCATTATGTAAAGTGATCCAACTGTTATCATCACCTCTGTGAAGAGTAAGTGATTTCATGAAAGCACTGAAAAAGCATGTTTCTCTCCCTCTTTTTTATTTTCTCTTTCCCAGTTTTTTTATTTTCTCCTTTCTAAAGCAGAAGAGATGTTACATAAGCCAAACCATCATATTCTCTCCTTTCCACACTCCCTCCCAGTCAGATTCTATCTGAAACATGCACATCAAACAAAAGACACAATAGCACATTAATGTCGTAAACAAAGAGATGTAGCGTCTGGAAAGTCCTGAAAAACAACACATGCGCCCATTTCATTATGTGAAAAAAACCCTGGTCCCTCCCTTCCTTCCTTCTCTGCCCCTGTACATCTTTTTCTCTGTCCTCTCTCCTCTCCTCTTGCTTACACTCTCCCCACTCTCTTCTGACCTACAAAATGGGAATTATCTCATCCTTCTCTCTCACAACATGTAACACCTTCTTCTGCCCCTCCCTCCCTGTCACTTTTTCATATCTCAGATCATCCTCTGTCTGTGCTGGCTCAACTGCGCTTACTGCTCTCACAGCTGAGGCAGATTACACAGTGCTACTCTGGGGTTTATAATCCAGCTACCGCTGATAGGCCTGATACCATGGCTACTAACAGTTTGGCTACTAGTGTTACTGCTACTCAAATGCTGCAAAACCCAGGTTGCAAGTATGTTGTGAATTCAAATCACTAGGCCAATCTTTCACTGCAGCAGCATTCAAAGCATATGAATTCAAATCACTAGGCCAATCTTTCACTGCAGCAGCATTCAAAGCATATGAATTCAAATCACTAGGCCAATCTTTCACTGCAGCAGCATTCAAAGCATATGAATTCAAATCACTAGGCCAATCTTTCACTGCAGCAGCATTCAAAGCATATGAATTCAAATCACTAGGCCAATCTTTCACTGCAGCAGCATTCAAAGCATATGAATTCAAATCACTAGGCCAATCTTTCACTGCAGCAGCATTCAAAGCATATGAATTCAAATCACTAGGCCAATCTTTCACTGCAGCAGCATTCAAAGCATATGAATTCAAATCACTAGGCCAATCTTTCACTGCAGTAGCATTCAAAGCTTGCCCATATACCTGTTGGTTCCTTAAAAATAAGTGACATTGCTGGGGAAACTGTTCATTTCAGTAGTTGTCATCCTTGCAGTTTTAATTAACTGCAACTAATGTCAGAGAGTCTGATTTGTTCCATCTCCTTCCAAAGTCACCTACCTCATGAAAAACTCATTTAAATGTTTCTGCTGGGATTCAGACTCACATACGTTAGTGCTTAGTCATGAAACATTATCCAGAGTTATTTTTTCTCCACGTAGTGAAATTGCAGGCGTAGGCAAACAATGATATTAATGGACTGCTGCTTTACCGCATGTTCCGGAAAACACATACGGAGACATGCATGTCTATGTTTAATTCAAGATGCACGGACATCCGCTGTTAGAAATAGGACCCATTAAGTCACAGGGGACTTCACAAGTTACACAGAAGTTACATGTCTTATATTTAGATGAACGCTTGAGTTAAGTGCTGTCCTCAGCTGTAAGGCAAATTAGAAAGTACAATTCCACCCCTCACGATCCAACAGGGAACAATCCGACTGATTTGCACAGCATAAAAATTCCTTTTAAAGGCTCATTCAAGGACAATGTTACTGGTACCATTACAATAATAATTAGTATGGCAAACAGTCTATGGACCTGAATATTCAGTGCACTGTTAATAAACTAATGGAATACAAACATATTTGTTGTTCTATGCAAAAGCACAAACTATTTAGAGTATTAAGTGGTTCACATTCTTCGGTGAGGGAAATGGAAACCGTAGGCCTGTATCATCAGGAAGGATACTTCCCTGTTAAAATTCCAAGTGAAACCTTTATCTTGATTATAGACTGTGAATGTTGGATTTAGGTAACTATGCCTGCCCAGTAATGTCAAAAAAAAAAAAAAAAATCCAATTAGCCAAAAAAAGCCATCAACAATCACTACATAACTTTGCCTTGGGTCATATTTCCTGTCAGTGAAATGGCATGATTTTTCAGACTGGTAGTACAGAAGGTCACGATGCTTCTTGTGAAGAGTTGGAATGCAGTGGTGACAACTTTCTGGAGGAACTTGATTTATGGCTGTCTGTAGAAGGCTTGTTAGCAATGTCACCTCGCTACCATTTGTGTGTGTGTGTGTGCTTCTCAAGAACTGCACAGGATTCTCTGAGACCAAATGACAGGACCTCAGCTTGAATGAAACAACTGACACAATGTCTCAATGTGAAAGAGTGAAAAAATGCTCCCAACGTCTGCTGAGTGACAGGCATGTGTGGACATATGCATTAGCATACATGTGCACACAGACAGAAGAAACAGCCACCTGCAGTGATCCATGCATCAGGTTAGCTTAACCGCATCACGCGTATGCTTCACTTCCAGTCTGCTGCATGTAGTCGCTATGCCGGCCCACTCCCCACTGCTACCCCTCACCCCCTTTCCACATTCGATTTGCTCATCCCTGGACTCCTCCTTGCTTTTCCAGCTAAAAACAGTCAACCTGTCTGTGCAGTGGGACCGCCACTACCGTACGGAATGTGGCTGGCGTGTCCAGGCATTCTAATGCAGGTGCAGTAATGCAATGTCTGACCCCCCAGCGCCTGGGGAGAAACGTGGCCTGCTGATTGGTGGCTGCCGTGCAGGCGGCTGGTGGGAAACTGACAGCGAAAGGCATCCACATGCCCAACCCCCAACGCTCAGCTCGGAGAGCGCTGACGGGAGCAGTGGCGGTGCGGGGGGGTAGGGGGGCGTGGAACAGTGCCTGAGCCTGCATACATCCACACTGCACTCTACGAAGTTCAAGGGGTCTCCACTTTTCCAACAATATCTCCCAGTATTACATTACATTAGAGTACATTAGCCTTTATCTGCAGAGCAGACAGCTGTATTGAGGGGTTGTTTGAGGGAATGGATTTTTTTTGACTAGCTTCAGTTTGATTGTAATACAATTGAGGTCCGCATACTGGGAATTGTCAGTGAGATTTCATTGTGTGCTTGGGACACGTGTGGTGGTACAGCTACCCATGGGATGTGGAGAACGCTTTACTGTGTACCCGTTTAGGCTGCTGCATTATTTACAGCGTTTGGTGCTGTAAGTGAAATATAACATTCTCAAACTGTCCCTTTTCCAGTGCTTATAAAATGGCTTCCGAGTTTGGATACACCACGCAAATGGCCTTGAATCAACAACCCGGTTTACTTGAGGTAGTTCAACTTCATGGCAATACTTAATCCAGAACGCACATAATGTAAATGTACGATTTAATCTTTCAGTTCAAGTCTACATGTGGCTCAGTCATTACTCTTCTTTTGATATAAAGGGTAGGCCAGGTCGCAAAAGCACCAAAATGTGATTGAGGTTCCTGTTGTTCTCACCATGAGTCACTTCAAAGCTATGAAGACTGAGGGCCATCATATGATGAACTCCATCATGTTCTGTTCCCTACAATAAGCCCTGGACAAACTGCATCTGAAATAAATTGTTAGTTCAGTAAATAGTTGTTTCTTTCCATGACCTGTTCTGAAACCTAATTAGGGAAGCTCAATGCAGGTTGCATGTGGACTACTGAATGTTCAGAACGGTCTGTGTAATAGGGAAATTGGAGGGGGCATTTGTTTAGCAAAATATTACCTGTTGGTTTGTTCCTTTGGCCATGTTCCTTATTTTTACCTATTTATCTTGCCCCAGCAACATGACGTTCAACCAAGTGCTGTCAGTGAAAGACCCATCTCTTGTCCAATTAGCATTAGTTGTCCTGTGGCATGGTACACTATGGTATAGTGTGGTTAGCATTAGTCACCTGCAAGTGTGTTTAACAGACTTGTGTCACAGGCTTTTGGACAAGTACACTGGAGGAGTGCGCTCATTTCAAGGTGTGCTGGTGTGCAAAAATATACGCAGGTGGCACAGAGGTGACTCAAAAGGCACACCTGGGTATCCCAAATTAGAAAGCAAGACAAAAAAAGATATAAATAATTAAGTAGTGATACTGGTATTTACGAAATAAATGATCACAGCAGTCTGTTTTATCTCGGCAGTGTGTCGAAGCTTAAGCTTCCGTCTGGTGCACTGGCACCCTGCCAACGGCGTTTAATCCTTCGTCCCCATTCTACGCCGTTAACCCCGGATATTCACCTTGAGAGGCAAACCCGGCGCCTGCATCCACGGAATACGCAACGGAGGACTGTGAAGACTCAAAAAGCCGAGGGCGAGGAAGATGACACAGGTGATCACTCACCTAAATGCCCTGCACACTTATTCGCCAATAAAATTCGCCGCTGTCTGTTTAAATGCCATCCGAAATGGGTTCTTCAGGCAGTTTGTTTAACGGTTCTCCATGGTAACATCTGTGTTGACCCGAATGCGCTGCCCTGTTGCGGTGGGAGAGAACATGGGCGGAAGAAAGCTATGTGATCATGTGACAGAGTCACAGAGTGCGGTGGCATCGGGATGCATGAGAAACTGACAGACCATTACACAGACCGCAGGGCGAGACTTTCCTGTGTCTGTCCGTCACATCAGATTAGTCTGTCCCAGAGGAGTCATACTTTCTAATGCCTTCAGTACACCCATTACCTCCTTAACATACTCATCGGCTAACTCAAGCAGTATGGGTCAGGACAGGGGTGGGAAACTCCTGTTCCTAGAGGGTAAGAGTTTGTACATGGTTTTGTTGCAACCAATCACGTTTGCTCAGTTCGCTCAATAAGCTGCATACTCCAACTGCAGTTCGCTTGACAATCAGATCACAGTTAAATATTTCATATTAGGGCACAAGAAGTCATCTCCAGCTGTCATTTATGTGCTTATCAAGAAATTTAGCTAAGATATCGATAAATAAATGATTAAGCTCATTAAATAATTAAGACCAGAAATTGGCAGGAAGTACAGATATGGAAAAAGCACTTTTAGCCCACCCCAGAGTAAGAATGAATCACTCCTTATCTTGTCCTGATCTGTTCCAGAGAGAAACATCCACTCAGGGTCTGTATTTCAGGTGTCCTCTCTCTGCTGAAGCTGTGGTCGAAGCTGTCTTTACATTTGAATAACCACGCACCCGACTGGCGGTACAAGGTGGTTTTAAGCAACGCTCATGTGAAAATCATTAGCCACATCTTTGTTGCGGCCGCGCTTTTATAAATTGGCAGAGGAGATCAAATTATGCCGCGCTGCTGGGTTCATTAAGAGCTGGAATTAATCTGGCCTCCGAACGCGGTGCTAAAAAAAACCCACACGACTTAATTCATGATCAAAATTTAAATTAACGATGCGTTTCAGATTTTTCAGGCTGTGAGCGTGAGATGTTGGGCCATGGCTGGGGAAACCAGGAGTAAACAGGGCCCTGATGCAAACTTAATGAGAGGTGAGTGATTTAAGGATGGAGGAACTGCGGCGCTTTGGTTAATATTCAGGGAGGAAAGGCCATTAGGAACTTCCATCATAATCGCCAGGCCCCTTTACACATAACTGGGCATCGATCCCTCTTCTAAGTGCAACACGGACTGCATATCATCACAAAGTGATACCTCACAGAAACAGACTCCACAATGTTTATATAAGGCACAGTCCAATCATTGCGTACAACAGGCTAATGAAAACTCCTTCTGCATGAAAGCTTATCAGGGCCCACAGGTTCGATTACAATCAAATTACACTGAATGAGATTTTTATAGCACACAGGAGCATGCTAGTTACTATAATGGGCTTGTTCCTCAGCAATGGTACGATTTCAAGGTGAGACACTGCAGCTGGGCCCTTCAGAACGGTATTTCTCTCAAAATGTATCAGTACACATCCAAAATTGCAGATATTTAAAAAATGTAGCATGATTGCTGTGTTGTAGAGATGAGCATATGCTAAAGCTGCAGATGTGAGGACTATCCGAAGCTCTCCTTTTTTCATGTGATCCTACAGCATCTTCATTCCAAATCTGTCCAGAACTTAATTTCTCAAAACCAGCACCACCATACCTCAGCCAAGCATAAAAAGTCGAACTGAAAGACTAAAATTACAAACCATATCAGGGGAACCTGAAAAAGTTGGAACTCTCTGACTCAAGACTGAAGGAAATACTGTAAATAATAGTGTTGGTTTGTATGTTGTCCACTGCTACATATGAAATTAGCATGATGTTAATCCTGAGGGAGGTATTTATATAAACAAACATACACACCTTCCTAGGTTCTCCGGTTTAGATCTGAATGTCATCTACTATCCCCACCCTGTGAAACAATGTATTATGTACAGCGTTACCCTGACTTTTTCATCCTCTTAATTTCACTGTAGGGGTCTGGAGTGGATGGGGGGCGTTGGGTAATTCTTTATGGCTTTATTAGTAACTGACTAATGACCGCTGATTTCATACTTCGCAGCCTAATTACTTCTCGTTTGGAGCCCCGGGGAAGTTGATGGACAGCGGAATCAATATTTGCTCATATTCTCAGTGTTGTTGGCGTGGTCACTGCCACGCTTTTGTCGCCGAGGAAGGCCACAGCGTGAGACGGATGACTCAAAGCCCAGCTGTAACTGCGCGCCTTTTCATATTCAGCCTTTGCTTATGTTTCAGGGCTGGATAAGGCTTGACTCAACATATTTTTTTCCTATCACAGAAGTCTCATGGTTGTAAATAAATGAAAAACGGAAATATGATTTGCTTAATTTCAGGCGTAGCTTGCCTCAGAATGCCTGGACTGAGGCAAACACTGCATATGTTTGTTGTCTGGGGAGACGGCAGGCAGGCTATACATGCACACCAGTGTGTGTGTGTGTGCACGCGCGTGCTTACGTGTCAGATATCTACCCTATTTTTTGTTTTATAAGGCTGTTTTTATTGTGGAATTTTGTAGTTTGCAACAGCTCGGTGCCAATGTAATAAATTCTGTGCCCACTTACTGTGCCAACTAGGATAAATTCTGTGCCCACTATCTAAACTCGCATCTGTGTACCAACAGCGCAGTTTAAGCTAAGAATGTACACTTCCACAATGAGATGACACTCACAGAACCTACAGACCAGCCCCATGAGCACAGTGTAACCAACACACACACATGCTCGGGTGTACTCTTCCACAACCGAGCATGCACACACACACACACACACACACACACACACACACACACACACACACACACACACACACACACACACACACACACACACACACACGCACACACACGCGCACACACACACACACACACACACACACACACACACACACACACACACACACACACACACACACACACACACACACACGGGAGCACACACAAACAGCCCACGCACCCGCTCTCATGCAGAGGGAATAGGTGAGGGGGAACGAGTAGGAGAGAGTGGGAGGAAGAGAGTGTATGTGTGTGTGTGTGTGAGTGTGAGAGAGAGAGAGAGAGAGAGAGAGAAGAGAGAGAGAGAGAGAAAGAGAGAGAGAAAAAGAGACAGAGAGAGGCAGAGGGAGAGTGGGAGTGAGTGACACACGGCTTTCAAGCTAAAAATGGGAAGCAGAAGATTTGATGCCAAAAGTAAAATCTGGACAGGGTAGATAAAGAGGGCTGGGGAGATATGGAGAGAATTAAAGGTGCAGTGATGTAATTTTATGCGTCTTTTCTCATATTTGAATATGAAATGAAATGGATTAGAGCGAGTGTGCAGTATGTATGAGAGAGAAAGAGGAGAATACTAATATATAGATTTTAAGGTGAGAAAAAAAAGAGCTGACAGGTGAAGGCAAGCAAGACAGAAAAAAGATAAAGAAAACGATGGAAAGAAGAGGAGATTAAGTAAAAAAAAAAAAAAATAGTGCAGGAAAGCGAAGATAGAGAGTGGGTTCTCTGTGCTGAATTTAACAGTAACGTTTACAGACAGAAACAGCCACGCACACACATTGGAGGACTCGCACATGACACCCTCCCCATGACAGAGGGGTGGGGGGGTTGGGGGGGAGAGACACGCAGAGGGCATGAAAAACCCCAGTGCCACACTGCCAGCCAGGGTTAGCGTCTCTATGGAGCGGCTTCATTTCTCACAGATACGGATCGCACCGCCTGTCTGCTCCTCCTCATCGGGCACAGCGTGTTCTGCTCATTCTCACCCCTGCCAAATCCCGGGCAGGACCTTCAGCGCCCCGTCCCTCCGCAAAACCATCAGGATTTTTATATCCAGAATCGAGCCCTCCTCAGACATGCAAAAAAAAAAAAAAACTCTACAGAAGGGCTCTAAGGAAGCAGCACTGGTAGATGACTGGTAGGAAAACCGTACGCCCCGTCAACGTCTCTTCCCTTTCGAAGTCGTCATCTGCGGCTCTTTGCTGTTTGCCGAGCAAACACCCTGGACAACTTGCAATGCTTGTGTTTCTCACGAATTTCCCAGGACCGCTTCAGCGACAGAATACACAACAGAGACAGAATAATGCACTACAACTTGGCAGTGAAGAGAGTGAACACACATCTCTCAGTCTAAGGGACCAAATCCCCTGATGGGGGGCCAGGGGTGGGGTGGGGGCCAAGGCCTCCACAGAAATGAGCTGAAGCATGTCTTGTTGTCTGTGGTCACCGCCTCCAACCCTTTAGAAGTACCCAAAGGGAATCCTAATCTAGGTGGCTAATAGAATCATATTATTCCCAGTCAAGTGGAAGTGAAACATCTTGATTTACAAGATCTTCCTTGATAGGGCATGCTAAGTGTCAGACACAAGGACAAGTTTAAAATCATCGGTGTGACTTGGCTGGAGACTGAAGTGCAATGAGGACAGACAACCTACTGATCTACCTCATTCTAGATTATTCCGCTCCGTTAAAGGTGTAGGGCAAACTACGGAGCATTTTAATAGGGAACAAAGCTCTACGAACAACAAATGTTATCGAAGTGTGCCAATCTGGTGAAAAACTAAGAATCAATTTTTCCCCTATATCACGTTCCTGGTCTTCAGTCAGTACTCAGGCCAGTTTCCTGGCTGACCTCTCTTTACACTGCGCTGCTACAGTGCTTTCATGAATGAGCCGTCCAGTCATGAGGATTTCCTCCAGGCTCTGTGCAATGCAGACGCAGCTAAGCATTTGTGTACATCAACACTCACCCCTTGGCCTATGGGCTTCCACCTGCTACAACATTGCAACACATTACCACAGCTCACAGCTGGGGCAAAACCTGCTAACCAGCTCCCCAACAGGTGTGTGTGTGTGCGCATACATGCATGCATGTAAGTTTCTGTATTTGCATGCAGGGGGTAGTATGTGTGGGTGCATGTATGTATTTGCATGCATGCATATGTGTGTGTGTGCATACAGTGTGTCTGTGTTAATATGACCTGTACTTGCCTGAGGGATGTGAAGGCATGCAGACGGGTTAGCTGGAATACGTTGCTCAAGTAAAAGCAAATATTCCGGAGCACACAAGCAGCAAACAAACGCGCTGAAAAGAGTGATCCCACAGCTGCTCGCTGGCTTTGAAGAGCACGGAGGCAGAGTGGGAATGATAAAGCACACAACGCCTACTTTAAGGAACACAGTGTGCATTAATGCCAGATCCTTCACTGCCAGAGAGCTGTAGCTGTATGTTCCAGATATGTATTATTGATTCGACTCTTATGCAATGGATGAACTCTTCACATCATAACGAGAAAAACTGAGAAGGAACAGGGTATTGAACATAGACATTTTATGATGCCATAATTAAATGACATATTCTCCACATGAAGACTTTTAACCAATGCTTTCCTTACCCAAACGGTTGTGAAGTGTTAATGCCAAACCAGACCCTTATCAAGGCGGCACTATTAGCTACAGGTCCTGGGGACAGGGGCTCGAGCTGAGCAGGCGCGCATAGACACATTCACATTCAAACACACACACACTTATGACAAGAACGCCGCCCTACAACGTATACTGACACGCATCTGTTTTCCTCCCATACGACGCTTGGCTTACTCCAATGAACCGACCCGTTTGTAATGACCCAAAAACGCTAGTGGGCAGTCAAATGTGGGCAGGTTGCGCGTGCAGCCCGGAG
Source organism: Albula goreensis (assembly GCA_022829145.1). Lineage (NCBI taxonomy): Eukaryota > Metazoa > Chordata > Actinopteri > Albuliformes > Albulidae > Albula > Albula goreensis. The sequence goes on from CM040755.1 coordinate 28,607,090, forward strand.
TGACCCCGCAACCCGGGGCATACTTACCTGTATTGTGTCGGTACCTTCCCGTGTGCCACTGCTCCGGGTCCGTTCTCTCTCCCATCGTCCACTTGTCCGCCCCTATCCCATTTCCGAGCTGGCCCAAACTAGGATTTTGCTGCCGGAATGGTATCAATGGAGCCAAACCGGTGTAGCCTCTATCTCCCGTCTGTTCGATTTAACGAACCCCAGGGCTTTCGAACAGTTGAATATGAACTGACAACTCGCGAAGCTAAACGCTATGAATTCAGCTAGGCTTCCTCTCCTCAGTCAGCTAGCTATGAAGCTAACACATATGGATATTCGGGTCAAGCAATTCCGTGGAGGGTCGTTGGTCGCAGCTGTTCCAATGTCCAAAACCGTGATTTCTGTCCTTCTGGATGTTATTACCGGCAGTCTCTTATTCGTAAAGTCCAATGCGTTATTGATAATATTACGCCATATCGCAGTTTTTTCGTGACTGACAAGTTTCAGGCTTTCCGTTCATGCAATCACGCTCGTACTCAACGACAGTCACAAATGTAACTACAAGCCAGATAGCTGGGTAGCGAGGAAAATTAATAACTGACAGAAAGCGGTTTTCTTTTCTTAATGTGTGACATTACATATAACATACCGAGAAAATACGGCTTAACCCGAACCTGACCCAGTCTGCTGTAACTGCAGCGGTTCCCGATAGCTTCGCTGCCTTTTCCCCCCTCTCTCTCTCTGATTTTTTTTTCCAGAGGAGGGACGTCGTTATTCCTGTTCCCTGCTCCGCAGCTGCGGGCTTCAGTTACCACAAATGACGGCTCGGAGCGGCGCAATATACGCTGTTTACGTCATCCCTTGATTCACCGTACAGTCCGTTCCTACTTCGCTGTTAGCGTAAGCCTCTGCGATTTCCTTCCCATTGAGGAGTACTGGGAGCAACTGATGAAGCGCCCTATCGCGCTTTGTGAATAGTAAGAAATCTCGGCTAAGAGGGTTGTCCAGCTGCGTCATTTCCTGATCTTCATGGACCCTAATTAGAAGGGTGTGTCTCAGCATACGGCTCACGTTTTCTAACAAACACACACGGGCACACTCACGCGTAGGATAAGCAGACGCCAAAGCCCATCATCCCGCTTAAGCTCTTCCACACTTTCTAGAAAAACAAACACACCCATATCTAAGGGGCAATGCCTATCTTTGTTTAAATATCACCAATAAGAGGGAGAAAATATTTTGAGCTAGAGATGAGTGAAACAGGTGTTTTCTCGGGGGCAAAAGTTTTCTCACACTGGTTATCAAACTGATAACCACACAGTTTCTTTTGTATGTTAAAATCTTGCAGATTATAGGTAGGTATTGCAGTGACAAAATTCCTAAAGCCACACCTTCTGCCCTCAGATATGCTAGGTATGCAAGGTAATGCTTCTCCAGGCATTGCTCATTCTATGAGGAACTATGACCCAAATATTTACAGTGACATTAACTAATGATAGTCCAGTAATACAGTCCTATTGAACCTACACATCTCTACCTTAATTGCCCTTCTGAGAAAATGTATTATCATGAGTGTCTGGTTTATTAATGTGCAGCTAATAGTTGGCTTTCGACTGAAAAACACAATTATGCTGAGGCCAAACAACCAAATTATGATTTTATTGATGATATGGGCATATTTATTTCTCTGTGAATAAATGTTGCACCTTTTCGTCTATCTACACACAGTTCCACAAATAATATAGTTAATTTCTTTAAACAACATGTTCACATTCTGGACAATAATATGATAATGTACTTAATTATCTGTAAATTGTGTTTCATTATAATGGAAATGATTTGCACATTAAATAATGGGTTTGGATTTTATTTGTATTGGTCAACGTAAACATTGTGTATAGATTGTTATAACTTTTTATCTTGTATGAAAACACAGTTATTAAGCTTTATAAAATGCTAATACTTGTTTATGAAGTAAATGTAATAAAGATGTACACACAAGTATAATACACAACAGGTTATGTATGCTTACAGAGAGAGAGAGCAAAATACAGTTTGCATGCACATAGTGCATTGTGCAGCACCCCCCAATTCCTCACACAATGGTACAGCCCTGCCTCTCTCCTCTTCCTCCTCCTTCTTTTCTCTCCTCCAGTGTCCTCCATCTCTCCTCTTAGCTCATTCTCTGACTCTTTCTCCTTGGCGACTGAACGGAGCCTCACTCCCGTGGCCTGTCTCTCGCTCTCTCTCTCTTTTTTCCTCCATAACTCCATCTTGATCCAGCCCAGGAACAGTGCAGACAAAGGGGAAGCAGACACAGGGAAAATCAGGTAAGCAAACATTGTTTTGGTGCCTCCTGCCCTTTTCTTTTGTTATTATTGCCATGATTATGTCCTTTATTGATTCTGATGGCCTGTACTGAGCGGTCTCTCCCCTCCTCCTTGCTCGATTGACTTCTCTCGGCCCCCACCCCCATCTTCTCTCTGCCTTGCACTAGCGCAATAACAGTGTGATGCAGCATTGAGTGCAGGGATGCAGACTGCGTGCTTGTGTGTGTTCGTGGGTGCGCATTTGTACAGCTTGTGTCCTTTTGCCTGTAACCCATGCAGATCTAGTACACACGCATGCCCAGATTTTCAGCTTCGTCATGTTTTTTGCTCATCTCTCTGTCCCACTGCTTCTGTCTAGCTGAGCAATTAGCATCCCCCGTTCCTGCATCCCATCATCTATCTCTCTACTTATCTTTCCCTCCCCCATTCCTGTCTCTCTCCTCCTCTCTTGTATCTCTTCCATTAACATTTGACTCACTCTGTCTGAGTGTGAAATATAGGGCCGGATCATTTACATGCTGCCACAGTAAAGTACCATCTTGTTCCCCAAAACCGAGCCTGCTCCATACATACCCTGCTGAAAATGGAGTCTCTCTCAATGTGAGAGGTAGTTGGAGATCCCAGGCCTGCCACGGGAATAGTGCGTTTCTGTGCTTTTGTAACAGGGCTCATCTCCAATCGCAGTCACCTCTTGCTGATGTAACACCCTGCAAAGGAGACAGTGGTACATTTCCTTGTGAAGTGAATCTGCTCTCTGAAGTACATTAGTTCCCAGCTTTTTGGCTTCTCTGCTGCCAATTAAAACCCACATGTTGAAGAATCTGATGCTGAAGCATAACTCCTGAGACACTAATGCTTTGTATTAGAAACACACACACACACAAAACACACACGCACGCACATCTACATATACATGTGTATAACCATGTATGTATCTATGTAGCTAAATACATCAATGCGTTACTTTCTCATGTAACAGTGTCCATGCCTGTCTTTTTGGTTTTAGGCAGAGGCACCAAGAGATCAGACCCTGTCCCTCCCCCCCTCATTGGCTATATCTGCCCTAAGGCCTCAATGGAAGCCAAAGCCAAGAGCGGTGCTGGAGCACCGAAAGCAGCCCCAGCCCCCAAGGCTGAGAAAGCCGCGGAGAAGGCTCCGCCCCGCAAAGAGAACCCCGCCCCCACCGAACCCCCTCCAGCGGCCCCTGCCCCGGAGAAGCCCCCAGAGGACGGAACGGGCAACCAGGACGGGGCAGCCGAGCAGGAGGGGGCGGCAGAGGGCGCTGACGCAGGCGAGGCCGGCACAGACTCCCTGGAGAGCCTGAAACCATTTCTTATTGGTGGGGCTGTCATCGCTGCCGCTGCCATCTTAATTGGGGCGATATTGATAGCACGAAGGCATTGAGGAGCCTCCCACAGAGTTTATTTATTAATTGGTTAACGAGTTGATTGCTGATTTGTTAATCAATTTTGGAGTGATTACACTGGGGGAGGGGGAGGGGGTGGGGGAGAGAGTGGGTAGTAGGGGAGCGGAGGTATTGCACTCATATTAGAAGTGTTGTCCGGTTTTAGCTTGTAGTTAGAATGACTTCTGGTGTATATTTAAACAGATATATTCAGGCCTCTATACACAAATACAAGCATACACAGGCACTGTAATTTGTACCATCTTATGCTCACTTTGCAAATGCACTCCCTCACATATACCAAACACAAACGCACACACACTCATCATTCATACACGCTGGCCCACTTTATAATTTGGATATATACATTTATACAAACATGCACATATACACAATTATGGAAAACAACAAGATCTGCAACAGATATATTTTTAAAAGCTTAAGCTGGATGCCATGGCAACAAGCATTCATGTATTGCAATAATCATTCGAGACCTACTAACCCAGCATGCTGCTGACCCACTGATTTTCACCATAACAATTACAGCAACCACCAGTGTTTCACACAAATTCAGTCTTTTGGATTCTGTATATATTGTCATTTTGGACTTAGTTTCACTGGGAAGATAACCCATAAGTATTCATGATTTGACATTCCTGTCAAATAACATGACAGTTCAATCATTAACACACAGAAATAACGACAGTCCACAATTGGCCATGTCACACTTTTTGGCTATTTGTCCCAGGTCCAGGAGTTCCCTGTGTTCCATAGGTTAAAGATTAGGTTACACTCAGATTTCATTGGGTGTAGCACTGTTAAAATGATGCTGAAAATGACACTGATGTTGCTTTAATTTAAATGATGGAGAATGTAGCTGATGCAAAATACAATCAGGCCGACAAGCATTCCAGGAAAGAGGGAGAATGGAGTTTTGGGATCTGGGATGGGGAAGGGAAGAAGGCTGTCCATAACTGAACCTGCAATCCCTGATTCATAGTCCATAGTAAAATGATTTTCATCTTTCAACATTTACCTTAAGATAATTTGGAAATCTAAGGCCAGACTAAATTGGCCTCTTTGCTAGACTTTGGATTTGTCAATGGCTGTGAATTTAGTGGGGCAGTGCCAGTCATGAAAGAAGTCTTGAAATAGTACTATGACTCAGGATCATGATGTATGTAGCATATAGTTTATCTAAGTCCAGGTCATCTAGATAATTTATCTAGATCCAGTGTACATAGACAATTTAACTTTGTTTTACAAAACCACTTATTTAAAGAAGAGCAGGGAAACAAATATATGGATAAAGGTGAAATGTGCATGCTCCTTTGTGTCCACAGAGGAACAGTATTGAATGAATTATGGGCATGGTAGCAAGTAAAATGGCCCAAGTCTTGCCCCATGAGGCACACCAATCTTTTGGTGTTTTTAGTTCACTATGATCTAAAGAGTTATGTAATAAATTGCCCAACTGGAAAAACTGCAACATCACACAGCTTCCCCTTAAGTCTGAGTGCAAATGAAAAGATATTACAGCAACACAGAGACATAAGTGAGGATATTTATTACAACAGAAGATCAGTTTTGAAAACCAATAAATCAATGAATTGGGTATTGACCTTTGACCCTCATACTTCATCTCTGTTAATTAACTACACCATGCTGACTAACATGGGAATTTCTGATTGTACCCTTTGTTTATCATACCTTACCTAAATCCATGTATTATGAACAATTTTAAATGAGACCTTTGTGAGATCTTGTTCACTTGTAGCTACCAGAGATGTGGACTTATCTCAAACATGATCCAGTTGTGGTCTGGTGATAGTTATTATGCAAAACACTGACCAATATAAATATATTATTTTGATATGTGTCACCTTCACAGAAATGCTGACAGAGGCTTATTTAGAACAGTGTATGTATACAAAGTCATGATCAAGAACAACTAGAATGTGTAAGATTTGTAGATGTACTGTATTGTATGTAAAATATGAATATTTCTCCACTACTTGCCCCATCATATTTGCCAATATCACTACATGGGACAAAACATATGATCCTATTATTCTTTCCTAACACTTCAGGTTTTGGTAAAAAGAACCAATCACAGGCCTGACTGCAATAGGCAAACTTGATTCACCATAATGTATCCTTCAGCAAACAAATCACAGACATACCATGAGAACACATACTATAAACCCAACTAGTACTCTAACTGTCACTGTCACTACAGCACAGATGAGAAAAAACTGTTTCTGTTTCTCTCTTGTTTTTTTTTCTCTTCTTCTTCTTCTCCAGTGCGTATAAATGCAATAATTCTGGTAGGACTTCAAGTTTTAGCACACATTGTGATTTGATGGTGAATATGATGAAGACAAAGATGGTGACTATTGCTAATATATCCAGTCAATAACCCTGTACTATATATATATATATAGATTTATTTCCCTCCTTTCTCCTGCCCTATCCCCCAGTGCTCCCCATAAAAAGTGAGAACAAAATGGCTCTTTGGTGAATTGTCTGATATTAAATATGATAAACTAGACCTTGTCAGACTAATCTGCAAAACGGGCTGCAATGTATTCAGACTTACCTCTGTTCAGCTCAAAGATATTCTGAGCTTGAGTGTGTAAACATGTAAACATATTTTGTCCAAAATATGAGCCACTTCAATAAAGAACTCAACCAAGTGTTATGGTACAGTGACTGGAGTATTTGTATTTCCAGTATTTTACTGGACTGTTTTCAAAAATGTTCCCCTTTTTCCCACCTGAACTCAGCCAAACTCTTTAGTCCACTGCAGCAACCTGCTCCCACCGACTCAGCAGGAGGATAAAATGACATGTGACTTCTCAAATTCACGTGATGACCAGCCTTCGCTTCTTTACTCACTGCTGATGCGCCTCCGATTACAGCATCAGCACCTTGTGTTGTAGGAGGTTAACAACATCAGATATTTTCTCGGCTGGTGCATCGACAGGCACCCGTCCAACCAGGAGTGGCCAATAGGGAGCAATCAGGCTAACGAGCATAACCATCTTACCCCTATTATTGGCTGAGCCAGCTGTTGCCTTGCCAGTGCAGTCCTCTGGCCATAGCCAGTAATGTCACAGCGGGGACACGTGCCCCTCGTTTCAGGACTGACGTCTCTGTCCCACACAAGTGGCTTCACTGTGTCTTTACTGGTACAATAATAATGTGGAGGTCAATCACACAAGTGAACTCAGCATGTGTTTAACAGTAATTCTGTAAATTTAATTAAGGTGCTCAGAGGTGTTGCTGTGGGTTAAAGTACAGATTTGGGTTAGTGCAGTTAACTTCATTTTCTTCGTCCTTCAGACAAATCAAAAGGTTTGTATTGGCAGTTAGTTAGGGGGAATCAAAATGAGGTCGGAGGAGCAGATAGGAGGAGCTACCATACAGTATCAGTGATTCAGTAATTTGGACAAATGCCTGCATTGGCTGTGTACTGAAAATTTTTTGATTGGTTAAAACAAGATAATGATTGACAGCTTAGTGTATGGGGGTGCTACTCATTGACAAATCCAATTATAAAACTATCTCTTGGCGCATGCACATAAAGTATGGCTGAACCCAATCTTGCCTGAGATTGTGCCTGACATTTTATACACTTTTCAACAGCATTTGTGCTATTGAACACCCAGATTTATGGCGGACATTGCAGTGAAGGGACAGGCCAACATTTACAATGAGACATTCTGAATTGTCTGAATAATGTTATATGAGAAAAAACAGTGCAAACAAGAGGCAGACGGAATAGTGACTTTCTATAACTATGAAAAATGTGTGGAAAGAATGAATGGGTTTGTCAGGAGCAGAAGTAACTGAATTTGTCCCAGAAGGTAGCAGTTGCAATACATTGTATAAGATATAACTCCTGAGGAATACCATTGTGTGTATGTGCTAACATAATGATAGCTTTATTAGACTATTCTATTCACTTGAGAGAAATAAACAAACATATGGCAGTGTTGATGATGCATGGAACATGCACACAATTGTATAATTACTATGAATGACAGATGGCGGTGTTGTTTTTTTATTGATTGGCCAAAAGCTGCTCTGGCTCAACAGGTCCTGCACACTTGCCTTGAATTTAAATCGTTTTATTCATTCCTGTGAATTTATTTCCCCATATACACCAAGAACAAAGTAAACAATGCAATGAGTTCACTCCCATTGTTACATTTGCCTTAATAGTGATTTAATAACGTATTTTAATCGAACAGCTAAAAGAACAATTTCTCACAATGTCCCAAATTACATATTATTTATTTTAGAAATTATATCAATGTTCTTTGCGTTGCTCAGAGTTTAAGGTTAATGCCTCCTTAATCCTATGATTTGAAAAATATATTAAATACACAGAAGCTACAGCAGGGTTTTGTGTTATCTAGACTGGAATGATCCATGTTGTGCCACATAATTTGAATAAAAGTGTAACAAACATAATGATAGTTATCGTTGCTGTCGAACTATTTTATTTCCAGTTAATATACATTAATATCAACACAAATGCAGGTAATGGAAAAAAAGATTTGTAGTGGATTTCAAAATGTAGTCTAGCATGGTTTGACTAAACACAAGGCTTTTACATAGCAATCCAGAGTATTTCACACAGCTCAATTGCTAACCTAAACAACAGAAATATGCATCAATCTCATAATGGTTAAACACACTAATCGATCCTGGAAAGGTTTTCTTGCTGTATCAAATTTTGACCCGCACTGCACTAATTATGACATACAGCTTACACAGTTTTGGGTGATGTTGAGCTCACTGTAACACACTATGTTCATGCATAGGTTGTCAGTGCCCCTAATTAAAGTAATGAGCTGTTTGCTCTCTGGACTGTCAGACCACATGCTTTACAACTCAATCTCCAAAACATGTGTCCTGGTGAGGTAAAACATTCTATTTTGAAACCGGCTACATTCATTTTAATAAGTGAAACAGATTATTCATGTATAATGTTTTTCTTCGGATTACGTCATGCAAATATTTTGTGGACCCACTCATTAAAATAATACCCCCTATAATTTCAGACTGTCCCTTTAAGAAGGCTTGCTCAGTGTCATTTCATACTTAATTTTACTGTGTGATGTCATATTAAAGGATTTCTTTCATGCGGAGAAGAGTGGCTTTCAAGATGACAGCACTTACATCCGCTGAGCATGAGTAGTCACTCAAAGGTTAGAGAACCAAAGGCACAGACCCTATCCTTCCATCATGGGCTTCTTAGTCACCAATAATCTAATTAAAGCATTCATAGGATATTGTGGAATTACATCTGAGATCATATTTTCCACTGCCACTAACAAAGCATGAATTGAAAGGAGCCATCATATTTCTTTTTTTAGAACTCTTGATACTGATAGACTGTATATACAGTATGTATCAGAGTCCACAGGCCAAATGACTTAGAAATTATGTTTGAATTTCATTGTTCTCAGTCTGTAACTAGCAGCGATAGTTATTTTCTCATTAGCTGAGTTGAAAAACATGTGAATGGGCAACTTCACAAGAAAAAATAGAAACGTATTTACTCTGTTGTCCTTTATTTTTTCCCTCATGTGATGCATTTTTATTGCATGTTTTATGTTGCAGATTTAACTATGAAACCAAGAAACCCCAGAAATGGCAGCAAAGCCAAAGGAAAAGCACAGTGTGCAGACAAAGGCTTTGTGTTGCTCTGGTTGACTAATGACTCTGACATGGATGGAATTGCAGTAAACATTACTTCATCATTACACAGAAAGAGTGTAATTACATTGTGCCGAGAAGCTGGGCAGAACGTGAGGCTTGCAGCCAGTTACATAAATCAGGTGTCAGAGAAAAGGTTCCTGGCCTTTTACCAGAAAGGGAGACAGACACCCCAGAAGAATGTACAACAGAGACAACATGCCAGATTTTGGGTACCTGGTCAGGAGGCAAAATTATGGCTGTGTTGCTTTTTGTGCATGAATGTATATATCAGAGATCTTATACTGCGGATATACTGGAGAATTAGTGCAATCATGGTTCATCCTTTGTTCCACTGTATTGATACACCAATAAACTCCACCCTGTCTCTTTTCAGTTCCCTTTCAGTGGCTTCTCTCCCTGTCACTACTTCCTCTTGAACTTCCTATTGATTCTGACACAGCTCTGTCCTGTGTTGTAATGGTCATATGAGTGAGATCCCAGTGAATCACCCTGATACAAGTCACACCCTGGAACAATTTCTGCAGTGCATTGTGGGAACTATATAGATAGGGATGTCATGCCCTAGAGAGACAGTATCTGCATGTTTTTTTGGTATCCTTGCAGTCATCAGCTATTTTAGGCACTGGAAACCAGGTGCATGATGGGAATATGATGCTCGAGTTATAAATATTTTTGACACAAGAAGGCGATTTTTTGGTCCCACTGCTCTTTAAATGTGAAGAATATTTTGTGACAAGATAATGAATCATGTACAAATAAACAAAAATGATAGTTTATGTGTCAAAATGTGTGCCATATATGAAAAAAGGTATTTCATAATGACTGTCACTCTTATTAATGAAACCTTGTCACTTATGAATAGTTAATGGCAGGCAGCTCACTTCTGCAACATTAATGCAAAACCCTGAAATAATGACGATAAACTCTGCTGCAATTTCACCAGATAGCTAAAAGGCAAAAAATGTCCTCAATTCTCAAAAAAGAAAGAAAAGAAAAAAAGGCGACAAATTCAATTAAATGTGTGCTCAAACCTCACTTCTTCTGATGTTGCCATAATCCGGTCAAAGTGTTGAATGTGTAGGAAGGCAATGTGATCAGTCTTAGTCCATGGTTCTTCCTGAGTAATATAAAGAGAGATGCAGGGAACCATGGGAAAACGGCTAATACAAAGATGACAGTGTTATTAGAGATGGTTTATTCATTAGTGTGACGTCCTAACTATGGTGACTATTGACATCCCATACCCTGCATTGTTGAACGTGGTGTTGCTGTGGACGCAGGTGCTCATTAATATTCATGAGCAGTGAGACCACGGCTTGTGTGATTCCGGTTCTAATCGCTGTCGTTACAGTGAATGTGTAGGAACTTTGTGGCTGGCTATCACACAGACTCAGACTGCAAAAAAAAACACTCTCCCACCCTGGCATGCTCAGGTACATTTTAGCTGACGATCACCAGACCAGAGAGATAAAATAAACAATTTGGGTTTTACTGTGAGACCTGCCACCTGAATTTTACATTTGTTAATGTTCTCTCTGGTAGCAGAGAGTTTTTGAGGCCAATTTTTGTGACGTTTGTTCCTGGTCTGTGGGGACTGCCAGATCTAGGTAAATACCGTGCACTTTCTGAATAAATAAAAGGGATCTCTTGGCTGACATACGGGACAAATCTTAAGCAGCCAAGTGGTTATTACATAAGATGATTTGACAGCTTTCAGTTACAACCTCATATTATTCAAAACATCAAAGTGAAGGATTTGAATAGTCCTACATACAAACCCCTTAAAGCCACTTTCCCTCCAGGTGTTTGGACATGTAAGGGACTGATGTGGGTGTCTGAAGGCCAGGGCAAAGCCACAGCCCTGCTATTTTTGTATTGTTCTGCTATGGTGGCTCTATGTACACGCTATAAGAGGATGTCATAGCGTAACAGTTTACTCACACAGGGTGGGCCTTGCAACTGGCCTGATGAAATGTGAGTGGTGCATTGTGGGGTATTGTTGGCCAGGAGAGAGGATTGTTCTGTGCCAGTGCAGCATGACAATTTGCACAGCTGAGAGCTGCAGGACAACATCATGGATAAAAGCATAGTGGTGTCTGGTTGTACTGGCAAATTGGTGACATAGACTTTGATTTCTGTAGCATTGCCAATGGGACCTGATGCTCCGACTGTGTTAACTCTGTTATATTCATGTAGTTTATTTGACCAACCACGATTCTTATGTTTAGGAGCAACAGTGAAAAAGGGGACATAAGTGACGATGAAGACTATGGAAAAACTGAACAATTTTAAATATCATGTCTGATTTTTGGGTGTGCCTAGAAGCAATATTTTTCCATTTTCCATGTTGAAAAAGGGCAAATCTTTGAGTACCCACCATTAAGAGAAAATCTGAAGGATTGCAGCTTGGGCCTACTTCCCTACTATAGGCTTGAGGCCTGTCCTACTTCACTACAAAGGACTTGCAGTCTGGCCTACTTCACCTCAAAGTTTTCAAACAATATTTGTACAAAACATTATTTGTGTGGAGGGCACTGAGGGACTCTTCTTTCACCCATAAGACTAATTGGGTGAGTATCAGCTCTCTGTGTCATCCCTCGGGCTGTGACTAGTTCTACTTTTCCCTTTGACTGTAGACACCATAGTCAAAGACATTATTAAGTCACATTCACATGCCAGTATCATAATAAAAATAGTGGTAACATGTAAAATATTGTCTTTAACAATGTTAATATAATAAGTAACACCCAGGAAAACAGTTTAAAGAGAAACTAAATCTTTTTGGAGCTAGAGCTGGCCTGAGTTTAACCTGAAAACCACCAAAGGAAATGGTTGTATTTTCCTAATAACACACAATAAACAAATTAGCAAAGAATGCAAACTGTGGTTAGGTGGCATACCAGACTGGCAGTGAAGTCACATGTTCACTTGAACTGCCAGTGTGTATGAAAGAAGCACGCTCTTCTCTGCCTTTCTAGCGGCAGTCGACTTACAACAAGCCTTTTCAGCTGCTGGTCTTAAAACAAAAAGTGTCCCACCATACTCCTGGCTCTTTGACCATCGAGAAAAAAATATTCATTTGTGACTTGAGAAAAATTATGACTATGTGCAGGTCTGTATCCACTGAGTTCAAGCATACATCTTTGCTGTGCCGCAATAGTACGTAATTGCTAACATAATATATAAAGACAAAACATAATTTGAAATTTGTGCTATCACAGTTTTATTCATACATTTTTTGACATTGTTTATCAAAACTATCTGGATAATATGTTTATTAAAACATCAGGTCTGCAGAAAGTAGCTGAAGAGCCCTGGCCCGCATAGACACTAGATGACTGTGATGATAGCACATCCTCGCTGGCACCTACACAGGCTTCTGGTTAAGATACTTAACGTGAGGGAGCACAGAATTAAACTGAACTCCTCCCCTTTCAGCACAGAATTAAACTGAACTCCTCCCCTTTCAGCACAGAATTAAACTGAACTCCTCCCCTTTGGGCACAGAATTAAACTGAACTCCTCCCCTTTGGGCACAGAATTAAACTGAACTCCTCCCCTTTCAGCACAGAATTAAACTGGAACCCTCCTCTTTTAGCACAGAATTAAACTGAACTCCTCCCCTTTGAGTCTTGTATGTATCCAGTTCTATATAACAGGCATAGCACTTGATCTGGGAATGCACCAATTGTGTTTATACATTTGCAGGTGCATTAAATTGTGAAGGTGTGCCACGATGTGTTATTGGGTCCAGAGGTGCCTGGTAGCAATGACATCATGGATCCAATCAGGTAGAGGTACCTTTCAGAGTGACTGATGTACATGGCAATTATGTGTAACATATCTCCGTAGTTGTATAAAAGAGAACAGCATGTTGCACTTACTGAACATTTTGCACCGTGCCTGTGTTCCCACGGCCATCTGTATGTGTGTTTTTTTCGTACAAATATCATTTCCTTCTCCTCACCAGCAATAAGGTAAATTCAATAATTATTTCTGTCTTTTGGGATTTAACAATAGTCTCTAAAGGATTTTAAGGGGTGAAATCAGCGAAACTTTATACCTTCTAATCAATTTCTGACACAGAGGGAGAAAACATTATTACTCCATTTTGTTTATTGTATGTTTTTTTTATACACAGTTGCAGTTACAATGAATTTGTCATAGGTTAAAATGTATTATTAGTAAAATCTCAAAAATACTGCATTGCTACTGGTTGCCGTTGGCAAAGCACAAACTAGCATTCACAAAAACTCTCTGGGAACTGCACCTGACACCCTTGAGCTAACATTCTGAGAGGTTCTGTTGGTATGTTTGCAGTCATTGTTAGTATTGCCCACTGCGTGCAAACCTTTATTTAACCAGGCAGGTCAACTGAGAACAGGTTCTCATTTTCAATGACAACCTGACAGGCGCAACAAAGACAACAAAACAATACAAACCAGTGGCGCACACAAAGCACTAGCAAGACTGAACGCTGGTCTCATAGGGGAAAGCACAGACAGGGGAGTTTAAATGCCATTGCTGTTGCAGCACTTTTTAGTTTTGGCTTGTTTCAGTTTGTCCCCTTCACTATAGTACTTGTGTGCAACAATATGTTTGTTGTGCCATTCTTCCATACAATAGGTTTGTTTCAGGTGCACTACAGATCACTTCTGTGTCTAAATGTTTTTCATTTAACTATACTCTATACACTAGTTCTGTTACTCTAGTAGGAGCATTTGTGAAATTAATTGATATAAATGTAATATTAATGTGCCTGTAATAAAAAAAAATTGAATGGCAAATAGAGAAAAGCAAGTTCATACAGAACATCTACCACTAGAGGGAGACATGCCATAATAAATAAATTTGGTACTGCACGCTAAGTGAAACATCCTCTGTAGTGGAGGTCCTCTTCACTACCCTGCTTTCCACTGATTTTTCCTAAATAGTGATTTTTTAAAGAGATTTGAAGAAAACGTCACAGTTTTGTGTATTTTTTAAATGGGCAAAGTATCATATCATGGACCTTCCCATTCTGCCTTGGCTCTTTGCACTTGGGAATCAAACAGTTTCTCTTAACCAGCTCCAGTGACCAATGAGGAACTTTCTTAAAAATAGCAGAATCTCACCAGCTGCAACCCAGGAACTGTCCAACACCCTCACCCCACACACACACACACACACACACACACACAACACCACACACACACACACACACACACACACACACACACACACACACACACACGCTCTCACAGTATATGTAAAAAAGCATGAACTGGTCTTAATAATCTGCAAGGGCTCTTCATCAGCACAATTTCTTTCTGTTTTTGATATATGCTCATAAACCATGCTCTGTCTACTATCCTAATTTTTATCTTGGCAATGTTTAACTGTTGGCCCCCTGTACTGGTTAAAGTTCAGGGAGATTTAACATTGGCCTGTCTTTGGTGGACAGTTTCCAAATTCTCTGCAAAAATCCCCCTGGACACTAGAGCACTGAAAAATTTGTGATCATGACATATTTGGCCAGTGCTATCAAAAAAAACAAAATAACTTAATAACATTGAGCAGGTAAAAATCATCCTGATTGAACACCCAGAATTTATTAATTTCAAAACCAATAGTTAGGCATTCTTTTCATTTAAGCCAGGGAATATAAAATGTCAAGATACATTAAATACAAACCATTGGCAAAAAAAAAAAAAAAAACAAAAACACACAGACACAGACTAGCCAGTAACGTTGTGTTATATTGAGAATCAAGAAATGTGCTAAAATGCTACCATACACCAGTGATTGTTTTAGAATGCAATGTCTCCATAGAGACCAACATCAATCCTTAAGTGCAAGATGACGTAAACACAGAGACTAAAGATGATATAAAAGGGGTACTACATTTCCTCACATCATGGTTAATAATCCATTAGAACAATATTATCTTTCATCACTAAATTACTCATAGTGCCTAACAATGATCTGTTAGCGCAACATTACACTGTATCAGATTTCATTCAGCGTTTCAGGGATCAGATTCTGTATTTGGTCCCGGGTCTGGGACACACCATGGCGATGTCTGAACTGGTCATTTTCTGTCAGCACTGGAAGATGGGGAAGGATTTATGACTCCATCTTTAGGTTTGCTTTCTCGCCTTTAAAGAGCAGAAAAAATGCTGCTTTACAGAATGCTTTTCAGCATGTAGAACACTTCATAATTGGTTAAAGGCTCTCACAATAAGACGGTAAGATGATCCTATGACAGATGCACCTTCCAGCCTTCTGCCTCTGATATTCCCTTCAAATTTCAAATAAAGCGTGATTGGGTGTCACTAGACCTACATTCATAGGTTAGCTATAGCAACAGGATACATGAAACAGGGTGGCACATGATTGGCCAGCAACATCACTCGGGGAAGGAGGGTTTTGATTGGCAGGTTTGTTTCTGTCTCATTAATCAAGTGTGACCCCTTCTGGAAGACTGGGTGCATGCAGGCTGCCTGTGCTAACAGTATATGACATGTAATCATATAGTGCAATGACTGTGCAGCTCAGCTGGCATGCTGCATGACGAAAAGCATCTGCAGACATCTGCACGCGCCCTTGAATGCAACATATAGCAACGAGAGGGCACTGCACTGATGACATACGTTTGAAACACGGGCATTTCAAAGCAGTGGGAGCTAGAGAAGACATGAGATAGATTTTGATGTCTTTCAATGTGATAGCTTTGGCTTTAAAATTTATTTGTATGGGGTTTTGATATATCGTTTTTTTTTCCTTGACACCAGAGCTGGCATCAACAGCTCTAAATCTCCTCCAACTGTCACTTTGAAATTATTATTCAAGTGGATGTTGCTGTTCATGTGGAGCTCTAGGGATTTAAGGAGGACCTGTCAGGCAAAAACCTTTCAGCCTTTATTACAAAAGCTACCAAACGCCTTAGCTGGGATGTGCTTGACTGATTGTCAGACTAGTGGTATATTTGATCAATAATATATAGGGGGCCAAGAGTGTGCCAAGTGGTATTTTTTTTTTTTTGCATTTGTCCCCTCAGGCCCTCTTTAAACTAGCATATACCATATTATTTTCTCAAGAATGCATGCTATGTGTAACTCTCTATGCTGTGATCCTAATTCACTCTTGACACTATTTTCATTGACAAAGATGTAGAATATCTCCATAACAGCACTGTCTTTGCTGTAGTGAGAGGATGTATTCAGAAATGGCAGACAGGTTGGAACCCTTGGGCGTCATTTACTGAATTTATGATGGCTGAATTCAAAACGTAAGATGATAAACAGCTCCTAAACTGTGCGTACAAATAATGATATTGTTTGTGATGCTGTTGTGCCTTCTGTAGCCGCAGCAAAAAGGAGCTGTGAGCCAATTATAACCACACTGAGTTAAGATATGGAATAAGCAGGTGAAAATAATTTCATTACTCTCTAGCACCCTCTTTTGGCCAGCCAGGTCCCTGCAGGTTTGTGAACCAAACATATATTGGCTTTGCGTTCCTCTAACAATAATATTATGTAAATATAATATGTGATGGGAAATATGGAAATATGGATAAGGAAATATGATACATTTTACATGAGGCACACAGCCACTTGACTAAGAGCTTGTTGTCATTTCTCGAGTACTCAAAATATTTTTGGATGTTTTGCAGTAAATGATGAGTCATTATTTCTTGCAGTTTATGGTTTTCTTTATAAAAGCCCAATCTATAGATTGACCAAGAATACTACCATACTATTTGTTTTTAGTCTCACAAGTACATGTACTGTAATTGGCCATATGATAGCTGCCAAATACACCCTGTGACTAGAGCTTCAGTGTAGAAGACTACACATGTTTGTCAATGCTATTTCACTGATAAATATATCAGGTAAGTCTTCTATACAGTATTTAGAATCAGAATGTTGATTTGTGCTCTTCTTAGTTAGTCGTAGCACACAAGTGTGTTGTGCACCCTCTCTCTAGCTATCTGCCTCCCTCTCGCTCTCTCAGTGCTGACCTCCCAGAATGCCCTGCTCACACCCTCCAATCTATCGCCAATGACAGCTGGGGTTAATGATCAGCACAGGGTCAGGTGGTCACTGCTGGTTTCCATGGTTCCCGTTCTGAACACATTATCTTTGTGTGCGCATAGTTCTGACAGACGAGTGGGGACATGCATGTCAATGACAGGGGCTAATCTCTGCGTGAGGGGGCATAAGTCAGCGGCCTCTGGAATGTTTGCTTTCAGATGCAGTCAAATGTAAAGGGGTGGGGAAAAAACTGACCCGACCTTCAACGCTCATATCCAGTAAGATAGTGCCACTGGTGCTATAAGAGTTAAATCAAACCACCACGTCCTGAACAAACCAGTTAACGTCACATTTATAACACAACAAGCTTTTTCACTTTTTTTTCACCCCCTTGGGAGGGGAAAGAGTGAAGATATGCATACTAGACTCTACCTACATGACTGTAGGTTTCTGTGATT
Organism: Albula goreensis; assembly: GCA_022829145.1. Taxonomy (NCBI): domain Eukaryota; kingdom Metazoa; phylum Chordata; class Actinopteri; order Albuliformes; family Albulidae; genus Albula; species Albula goreensis. Next base: position 28,625,019 of record CM040755.1, read on the forward strand.
ACCAGTCAATCAGCTGCCAAAGTATTCCTCGGATATGAGGTGTGTGAACTCTTTTGGTTATTGATTTAAATGCTGAAACACAGATTATCGGGAACATGTTAGACAAACAAACGGTTTCGCATTTTTCTCATGTTCTCCCCTAGGAGACAGAGGGCCCTGGGACTTTAATCAGGCAGAGAGCTGGTTACTATGAAAACGAGCCCTTTGATTGGGTTCCCAGCACCCTGTGACACTGAGCCCGGAGCACTGTTCCATACTGTTGCTCCACTGCCTCAGCCTCGGAGAGGAGGGGGAACGGCCCCCTTGTAAAATGCATACCTTTGGGAACAGAGGTCTTTCAGTGTGACCAGTAAGACAGGTGAAACACCAGGCCACTGCATAAAAGACACTGTTATTCAAAAGATTTTGACTGGAACATCAAATGAATAAATGTAAACTATGTTGTCAAGCACACCTCTTGGCAATGGTGTGGCAGGAGGCATATGCCGACAAAGCTTATTTTCAAAGTGTTGTCGGCTATGCTTCTGCTCCAGTGAACGCTGGCCTAAGCAGAAAGTTTATGTCCTGGTATTACATTTTCAATGGGAAACAAACTGTATTGCAAAGAGAAATCAAGATCTTTGGAATGTGGAAGTGGCAGAGTTTCCTTGTTCCTTATTAAGTGACTATCGTTCTAGGATTGTAAGCTAGTGCCTCATAAAAAGTATGTTTTTACTCCTCATACACTCATAATGTTACAGTTAGGTCTCTATTCAGCTGGCAGCTAAATTTGCATCCATGTCAAGCATATGTCTAAACAATTGTGGGTCTCCTTTGCATTTTCATTGGAGAATGAGACAAGTAAAGACCAGGTGGCCATGAAATGTTTCATTGATTTTAAATTATTATGCCATTTAAATGTAACAGTTCCAGAGGCCATACAGCTTAGAAACTATTTGAATGTATTTACAGTTACTGCAACCCTCTTACAGCCGATACCTGAGCTCCTCCCCTTTAAAGTCGCAGGTGAAGTTACCTGTAGTGTCACCTGTTACACAGCTGTTCCCTCCGCCTGTTGCACTCGAGAATTATCTACTAGTTTCTAAAGGCACCTCGAGGACCAACCCTTAAGATGCATTCATTCACGGTGGTATTTCTTTTTCGGAGGGAATTTTAAAAACTCAAAAATCCTATTAATCACGAGGAATAGAAAATATACCACTAGCGAAAACTCCCGGACCAAACCTCGGTGTGACCCTTCAAACTCAAATATTGTGTACAGTGTATAGTGCCTTACGGGTAGGCATTGTACTCTAACCCGTTTGATAGCCTCACAGAGCTGGACCAAGAAAGACAGAAATACCAAAAACAGTGTCCGGGAAAAAATACAGCATTTGGACTTTGTGGTGAGTAAGATCGCCCTGCTTTCCTTTTCAGTGACGACTCGACGGTGGTGTTAATTTGAAGTCTGGATGATTGAGCAATCTTAATTCGAAGGATGATGCATCTTTAGTAGTTTTAATGTCTGCTACAGTGTGGATAGTCTCATTGCTTCATCTTAATTTTGTGATGTACACAGAATGGAATTCCGTGACTGGAACAATTACGAATTCTTAACAACTGAATTAACAAATTATTTTTCTAACGTGAAACGAAGCGCGCGTCCCTGCCTGTCGAGGCAAGTTGTCCTCCTAGTCACAATTGATTTATTCGTTGGTTACGAATCATTCAGAAGTTGAGGAAGGAAGTTAACCTTCTGTAATTTTTTTTCTCATGTGTTTTGTATTTTGACTATCTTAATACAGAATGGATTTCCACATTAATACTGACCCACATACTGCCGTTGCTTGTTATTCTACTCTGAGTTGCGTAGATACTGTATGCCCTACTCTTGAACTGCTATCATAAACACAGGTTTCGTTTTGTTCATCACGAAACACACCTGTGCTTAATTTACATGATAAAGATGGAAACAAAATCACAGAAAACGACGGCCCGCAAGAAGGCACGCATTTTAAAATGTTTAAACTGGGACCACATAAACTTACTTTACATAATACCACAACAAAAATAAAACCATACCTAAATAATATGAGATTAAACAATGTGTAATGGCATGTTTTATTTAATCAGTGTTTGAAACTCATTATATCCTCTAAACTATAAAGCTATAGCTTTCTATGCATTGTTTGTACACACACAAAGGCACAAAACGTGTGTCACAGCATAGGTAAGTGTCTGTCATAATACACACCATTAACTGCATAAGCTTAATACGATTTCACAAAGCAAGAATGACCTTTCTAGAATTTCTTTTGAAGAGAAGATAATAGCATGACTGGGGTTTAGTTTTTTAGTACATTATAAGTAGTACAGAAGACCTCACCATTCTCAGGGGCATGGTTACATGAACAATGCATAAATGGAAGTTTAATTTGTACACTGTAAACCCGTGAATTGTGTTATGTGCCATGCAGTGGAACACTCCCTATTCAACTAGTCCTTGTTTCCCTCTCAACATACTGCTTGTGAATTGAGTGTTTTGTAATAGAACAATTACTGTGTAATCCAGCACTCACAAATCTACAGGGTAAGTCTAACTAACATACTATGTATGTTAGAATATAATACAGTTTTCTTTAAAATATGGATAGTATGCAATATGTTGCTGTTTTATATTATCAGTATAGTTTTGAAAAGTATGATACAATGTTGGAATATAGATAATAGATGGATATAACAGTATCAAACTGAAGGGGACATGTCATAACATGTCAAATACACTGAAGCTTTGCAGACATGATGTCACATATGTATGTTTTGAGTGAATAGGATCCGTGATCGCTCGCTGCTGTCTTTTTGCCGCTTGTGGTGATGGGTGGGCTGTTCTGGTCTGTAATATTGTACCCAATCTGTTTCTATGGAATACTGTGGAAGTCCTCGCTGTTCTGAGCTGTGATATCGGTCCACTGCTGTTCTATCATTCCTCTCCAGATTTTTTGTGTGTTCACTCTTCATGGCCAGTGCGTCGCCCCAAATTGTTGTCAGACGGTGTCTGCCAATGTAGCGGCCATCTTGGCAGCCATGCCAGAGTGAAAGTGAATGCATGGCTGAACAGTGGCCAGTTAGCTAAAGCCTGGACAGTGTCTGCAGAGAATCTGTCTCCCATGACTGCCTGAGTTGTTATATGTAAAATGTGGCTGTGAGATAAAACAAAGAGTTTAAATTAAAACTCACTGTAAATCCTCTCAGTATCAAGCTGAATGCCAACCACACTAATCAACCCCCAGCCTGATCACTTTCAATAGTCTTTTGGTATCAGACTGACAAGAACAATGGGATGGGCACCAAATTAAGGTTCATGAAGGGACAGCCAATGACTGTCCCGACCCTTGCAAACATTTTGTAGCAACAGTAGCGCATAAGTCTGTCAGGACGGGCAGTCCATGTCCAATACAGTACATGTGTCTGGTTTCCCCTCATTCTCTGGACCCGATTATTTGCAATAATTGTTTGCCCAGAAGGTAACCTTGTCTAAACAGCATAAACAGTTTACATTGTTGTACATGTTAAACAGATAGATCCAGTTACAAGTCCTGGAAGGAAATGAAGAATGGTCGCTACTCTGTTTAGAGGTATAGCAGGGTTCATACTGGTGCCATATAATAGTCCCTACCTGCTTTAGTTCTCAAATGAAATGTGGTTTACAGTGCTGTTTTTCACATTGAATTTGGTCAGATCTTTTGGGTTGTTACAACAGTTATATGTAGACAGTCTGACAGGAGAAATGACACAAAAGGGCAATTGCAGTCAGCTATACTGTACAATGGCAGCTGAAGCTGTATGCCAGTGCACTCAGTATGTAACATTAGGGCTGGAGTATTTTTTAACATTTATCCATATATGAATATGATCTTAATTTTACTGGTTCTAGCTCAAAATATTGTAATTGGATGGAGATCGGTGATCATTAGCGAGTCGTTTTGCATTCTGGACACCTGAAGGGTTGGAACTCCATGCCGAATGTAAGTGGTGGGAAAAAATTTGATTCAGGACCACCTGACTGTATGAATAATTGCGGAAACAAACAGGCCTGTTTTTCAGCCCCTGCAATCTGTGGGAAGTCATAAACTGGCAGATTCTAGAGTCACACTGTTGATGCCAGTCAGTCTGGAAAGGGGAAAAACAATTTTAAGGCCCTGGGGGCAGAATTACAGCCAGAGCCATATGTCTACATGGAGATATGGAGTTTGGGACAGTAATGGCCATCCTACCAAAACCTCTCAATATGTCCAATTGTCCAACAAGTGCCTGAGAACAACATCCAGGGATTAAGCTAAAGCCAGTGGTCATGACTCCGCCATCAGAAAGTCACTGGGCACAAATGGGATTCTTGTAGCAAGGCGGAAGAAACTCCTAATGAGGAAGAAAATAAATGTTCATCTTAAATTTGCAAAACGAACCTGGATTATCCTAAAGAAATCTGAAACAATTATCAAAGCCAGAACGAATCCTGTTCTGTTTCAGAGAATTTTACAGGAGAATGCAGAAAACCAGATGGGGACAAATACTTACTCATGACACTCTATCTGAGCTTTAGGCTGAATATGAAGCAGCCTCTTGTTCTTATAGCAGAAATACTGGTCCTTCTCGAATATTGCAGAACTATTAACCTTTACCTTTTCACAACACCTTAGAGCTGCAGTGTGAGCTTTGCTATCAGTGGGCGGGTCAAAGTTTATGTCAGGCTCAAGTTCAGGATTAAATAACTCGCAGACTGATATCTATGGCAGTGAAATGCCTACGTGTCTCATCTAGCACAGTTTAAAATGTGGCAAAGGTTTTAATGATTTCATTTAATAGTTTTATGTCATTTGATTAGGTTGCCAATCAGTGGGTGCTTGTGGGAGGAAATTAGATGTAGCAGTTTGAAAGCCCGAAACCTCATATAAAATCAAGCATGTAATATTATCAAGCAGAACCGAAGTGTCATCTACATGAGATTGGAAATATGGCACCCAAGGCAACACAAGGAGCTGGCATAGCTTGTATGTTTACCTTTCTTATCGTAATCAGTAAACCATACAAAGAAAAGGTATTTGAATACTTTCTTTTATCCACTTGGAGGTACACATTTTACAGTGTACTGGCTGACACTCATAGTCGAGCTGTTTGTGTGCTGTTTTGCATTCTAGATGGGTGTGTTCAGTCGTTATGGTCAGTGTGTCACTCCAAATGTTTGTCGAATGTAATGTCTGCCAACTGAGTGACCATCCTCCCGGTCACGCCAAGGTAAAAGTCAGTGGAAACATGGCGGGACAGTAGCCAGGTAGCTAACGCTGTCAGTGCCTGCTGGAAAATCTGTCACTCATGACTGCCTGAGTTATCATATGTAAAATGTGGCTGTGAGATAAAGTTCAAACTGAAAGACTGCTGAAGCTGCTCTATGTCCTCTCACTCCCTATCTGAATGCCAACCAAACTTAGCAACTCCCCAGCCCGGTCACTTTCAATATTCCTTTGGTATCAAGGAGTCGCTGTAGTCTTGTGGCTGAGGTAGATGACTGAGACCCCTGAGGTTGGTGGTTAAAGCCCCAGTCTAGCCAGAGCAGGAACACCATTGCTGTTGGGCCCTTGAGCAAGGCCCTTAACCCCACATTGCTCCCAGGGGGAACTGGCCCTTGGTTAGCCTAATCAACTGTAAGTCTCTTTGGATAAAAGCATCAGCTAAATGACTATAATGTAATGTAATGTATGATGTAATGTATCTGACTGACAATCAGAAAGGGACAGGCACCAACTTCAGTTCATTGACTCATGAAGAGACATGTGAAGGCCTTACGGGTATTATAATACCTGTATATACCAGTTTGCAAAATTCTTTTATATTTTATATTCATAACATTTTATATTTCATACTTGGAGTTAACATTATATTTACAAGAACAGTACAGCTTCACCATACATATTCACATACTCATGGACAAACCCATGTTGTAATGATACAGTAGCTGTCGTCTTGGAATCTAAATTTGAGTTGTAACATTTTGGAGTTAGACACAGATCAATTCATCGGGAAATGATAGTGTTTGTTATTTGTATTAATAACGGCAGGTGTGCATGTATACACATCCATCGCCTCTTTGAATAAGTAGGCTGTTATTGTGCTCCTACAACACTAACAGGCTGTAGGGATCCAGCCTGTAAAGAAAGCACCCACAGTGTGCGCTTGTACGCATCTGCCCTGCGAGCATCGGAGCCGTGTTTTATCAGGGCCTTTTCTTTCTGCCCTCTGAAAGTCTTTTGGACACTGTTATATAATTTACTGGCACTGTCATTTGTGTCTGGCCGAAGGGCGTCGGCCTCCATCGTAGTCGGTGGAATTGCATCACAGCCTGGGGAGTGTCCTGGCTCTGAGTGGACTGCTGTCTCTATTGTACCGAGCCACTCCTTCTTTATTAATGATGTTCATAGCATTTTATCTGCTGTATTCATAACAGACATAAAAATCATAGGATAAGGAGAGGAACTGGGAGAATAAATAGTTGGAGCGGCAGTGGTATTGAGAAAGCAGAGAGAATCCCTGGTGGTACAAGTGATTTATATCTCAGGAAGAGTGATCATTGAATAGAGAGAGACTTAACAATAAAAACCCAAGGACATATTCCGAAAATATTTAATGTGACTGCGATTGTGTCAATAGTAGTGTTCCTTTGGTAAATGTAAAAGCCATCATTGAGGGCATTTAACTGCATTTGACTCACGCAGAATGAAGCTCTCACCTGAATACAAATTCTGATAACAAGCAATCATGGTTCATCATTTGTAAACAGTCCATACTCCATTGTACAGTATATTAAAATTACTATTAAAATAATTACAAGGCTCTTATCAAGTTAATGGACTCCCAGATTGCTAGTGACATTTTCTTAGACAAATGCGAAGGCATTCCCAAAGTTCACTGTGTTGACGGTGAGTGACACACTTGATGACGGCACATGACACCTGGTGCTCCTCTCGCAGCCCCACCCACCTGAAACCTGGGCGTGCGCCCATGCTCGGAACAATGGGGAAGAAAGATTGCTATGGCGATAAAAGCAGCAAAAGAGGAAGCCTTTTCATTTTTGTGCTGACCCAAAACGAAATTCCGATGACTCTCCAAATCAAACAGAGACAACCCCTGCTTTAAACCCATTCTGAATGCAGTGCAGTTTGTCTATTTTATTGCTGCAATGCAAAGGGGTATTTTGAAAGAAGAGGCCATTTGTAAAAGAACTGAATTGAAGGAAAGGGAATTTTTTTTTGCTCAGGTATTAAATGTTGATTGAGTGTAATTTCACTGAGTTTCACAATTATAATAGTGTGTAATGGCATAAATATTTACACAGTGGTTTATGTTGTATTGATAAATATGACCTGGTGGGAAAAAATATGATAGGAAAAACTGATATGACCCTTTATGCATCACTGTATATCTCTTAACATTTCTAAACTAGACCACAGAGCTAGTCATACTGAATGGTGTTTGGCCGCCACCTGTGACCTGTATTGCCTTTGCGTGTCGAGGCATAGGCTATTAGTGTACCGAATTCTGCAGGGGAAGTACAACACTGCTCTCCCACAGAAATACTCATTGAGGTCATACTTATGTGATGGAAGTGGCAAGCAGTGTCCCTGGCATCGTTTCGGAGTACCCCATAAATTCTCAGTTAAAGTGATTGCTCTTGCTTTGTGGGCAGGGGACCTGCCATCTTGAAAGACTCTCTTTTCCGAAGGCAGTAAATTCTTTGACATGCTGAGAAAACGATCAGTCAGTACTGTTAAGCAACAGTTGATATTGACCCTGCCTTCTTAGGGCATGAGTACACCTGAACCATGCAAGGAAACCATGCTGCTCAAACCACTCCATTATTGGTGGAGCCTCTCTCTGTTTATCTGCCAGTTAGGTGATGTCATGACTGTCTTATCCTATTTTATTATACCTGCCTGAACTCCAATCTTTTTATGGATGGGTCCTCCATCAATTGGCAAATAAGATGCCCATCAGGGCTGCAGCAACCTTCACCATGTTACCCTGACAACTAAAACACATACATGCAGCCTATACCATGGTTCCCACAACCTCTAGATAGTCTTACAGTCTTGTCGCTAGCGCTCAGTTTCGGATCACGCCATTCCCTTAGTGGAATCGGATATAGAGCAGTTCATCTGTGACAGATCATCATCTGACATTTTGTGATGTGAACCCGTGTTATATGGCGTACATTGCCACGGCCTGTGGGTATCCAGCGACTCGTCGCTGGGTGAAGAGCTGTCAACTTACTAGCTCTTTATGTATTCTATCTATAACAAGGGGGTGGCCCATAGCCTTGTGGCAGTATTGCTTGAATGGTACCCAGAAAGTTGGTGGTTTAAGCCCTGTTGTAGCCATAGTAAGATCAGTACAGCTGTTGGGCCCTTGATCATGGCCCTTAACCCTACATTTCTCCTGAGGGTGGTTGGCCCCTGCTTAGTCTAATCAGCTGTAAAGTGCTTTGGATAAAAGTGTCTGTTAATTAACTGAAATATGTGAGTTAGAGTTTAATTTCACTTCCATTCCATAAATTGGTTTGTCTAATTCTCTGTCCTCAGTGCTGGTCTGGTCCAAAAACCATTAAACTGTGGAGTTTATAAAATTATTACTCTGTTCTTTGTTCACTCTCCCTTACTTGTCTCTGCTGGTGCTTTACACCTTTCTTAAGCAAACCAGCTTTATGCTACAGGTGAGTGTATCTAATGAGGTGCAGGTGAGTCAATGGAACCTCCAGGCCTCCTTAAAAGGTCCGTAGATGGAGCCATGATGTACACTTGCTATCCCCTACAAGACACAACTTTTTCAAGAATAGTTCCACTGTGATGCCTTGTGATGGATGGTGTGGAACAGTAGGACCTGAGTCCAGCCTGGAACATGAAGCAATCTTGACCTTGCTGTCGTAGACACAGACTCAGATAATGGGGAAAATCCTGATTGGTGACGCAGGCAAGAGCTCGAACACCAAGTTGCACCCACAACCACTACCCAAGTACGTGACTGTTTATACCTGATAGGTGATCTGGCTCTTCATTTTGGGGGAATGGCCTTATCGGGCATGCCATAAACTCTTTTTGGCAAAGTGCACTGCCGGTGCCATCCTGTTAAGTCAAAGTCCATGCAATACATTCATCACACCTGCACCTGCATGACTCAGTTTTTCCATGGCTTACAGCCATTTGCGTAAAGTGCTACCCCATGGAACATGTCACCCATTTTTGTTCACTTGTTGCCTCTTCTTTCCTCCTATACCACTCTCCCCACTTTGCAACATTGTTACTCCTTCCACTGCACCAGTCTCATTTGCTACGGGAACACCCGCCTCTAAATGCTACCAGTGAGTTCTGCCAGTAGCTTTTGCGGAAGGTAAACATATGAGAGATTATTTTAAGACTCAGACATGGTTTGAATCATATCCTGTGGTCGCTGCTGCCCTTCTTTGGGGATGTGAATGGCCTGCTTTAATTCACAGACAACACTGCTGTTGTGAAATAATAAAGAAATACCCGTTTTGCTCACGCCTTAATGCAAGCCCTCTGCAGACTCACTGGGGTTTCTCTTTGTAATCACTTTCTAATATGTGCCACCCATAGTCTTGGCTATTCCAGTGCGATTCCTGATAATCACTCTCTTATCCAAATCTATAAATTGAAACTGCAGGTGGCATCTGCTGGCAGGATGCCTTCCCAGAATCCTCCCTGTTCCATCCCAGAGTTCCTGTAACTCACCCTCAGCTGGCAGGGCTTTGGGGGATCTGTAGTCTTATCTTAGACAGCCTGGAGCGACTCCACCCCTGGACTCCATCCCTGAGATTGAATGCATCAAATATACCTTATGCAATATATGGAGTGTAGTAGTAAAACGTCTTTAAAACCTATCTGTTTTACAGAAATTTATTCTGCTGAATTGGAGTTTTAAAACAAAGTTTTGGGAGAAATATTTCATGCTATTCTTTACAGCTTGCTAAACCGGCTTTTCTTCGGGTATAAATTGGTTCTGATGCTTTAACTGCTGTTGTGCTTTCTATTTCTCAGCATTTCTCCTCCCCTTTTCCACCTTTTTCATATTTTAAGCTCCTCTGTTTTCTTCTCCCTAGTTTTATCGTTTGTGCTCAAATGGGGGTTAACAACCTTTATCAGTCAGCGAGGTGTGGCTCCGCCCCCCCCAGGCTCCAGGCGTGAGATCAAATGTCTCTTATGCAATTACATTTTAACAGCCTTGTAAGCTGCTCTGGATGGGGGCATTTGCCAAACACCATAACATAATACAATAAAATGCGTGGTGCCATATCATATCATATATAATTTGATATTGTAATAAAAGGCTGCGCAGCGTTGGCCGTCGGCCCTGTATTTTGGGGAATTGTTAATTAACCCGAGCTCTGTGGTGGTTGCCGAGGGGAGAGATTTCACGGGGGCTGATGTCATCATCGGCTCGCTCGCGGCGATGTCCGACCGCTTAATCCTCTGCAGCACAGGTGTCTGTAACTAACTGCCTTCTCATGCGATACTCACTCACAGGTGTCTGAAAAAAACCTTAAGGCAGACTATGTGCATAGATCCAGTACCTTAACTGTAACTAAATATGAATAACTTCACCTCACTTAATAATATTCTTATATACAATATACAATATTCTTCACCCTACATTACCTCTGGTGACTATTTGTATCTCTTTTTTATATACAACCTCATACCGTTAACTGAATGTAATTTTTCCATTCATGTGGTCATTCCCAGGATTATTACACTTGCAATGATTGGGGGATTACCTTGGAGATTGCCCTCTATCGACCAGGATAATATGTATCACTGCGGCTGAGTCAACAACGGACCAATAGAAAATTCTCTCTGGTGGACATGGTAGTTTACTTTGTAGAGCTGTGGATCAGATGTCTGATTTGCTTTGCGGGTCAAAAATAGCTCTGGCTAACTTGTAATGTTTCAGTCGCCATGGTACAATGCAAATGATCAGCTCGAGACAATACAGTTATTGCCCAGCAATCTTGCGGTAATATCAAATGGCCTTTTGTGAATGTGTACCTACACCACTAACGCAGAACTGCAGGTGTGCGCGTGTGCACGTGCGCTCTGTGTATATACGCGCGCGCGTGCTTGCTTGCGTGATGGCTTCGGTTCGCTGCGTCCCAGTGAAGCGTGAAGACGTGTGTTACAAATGGACGTCCTGTAAAATATCCTCCTCATTATGATGGGAAAGTGGAGTAGCCGTGAACAGGGTCACGTTAGGTCTAACGAGAGCCCTCCAGGACTATGGTTACCAGCCGTTCATCTCTTCGACTCATTCATCACACAGTTACTCAGCTCATACATGTTTTGGATGGACTGCAAAATTGCCCTACGCTAAAGAACACATTCATTTTTTTCTATAACTTTTGTTGGACTTTAATATCTCACAGAGTGCTTCCTAGCTGAAACACCAAACTACGTATATGAGTATGGCATATGCGGTATGCCCACATATACTATCAATGATGCAGTTTGTATCTGTGCGATGGACAATGGTGTGTGAAATAGTGAGGCTACCTGATACATTGATGTTGAGCAGTTAACTCAATCATTCAGCTCGTAGGAACAACACATGTCCATTTATCAGTGCTGTATTATGGTTTCACTGCAAGAGGTTATTAACCAGCCTGATACTAGTTATGAGATGTCTACAGTATATGGAGGTCAGTGAAAATGTATACGAGTATGAGTAACAAAAAGCACAGCAATAAAGAATGGACAAACAATGGATTTGTAAGACAATGACAATATGCTAGATGTAAGAGAACTCCAGTCCTGGTGGACCCATGTGTGAGCAGGTGTGCCAATACCCATTAGAATAGTGGCAAGTTTATGCATTAGAAACACAGTGCATGACTTAGCGATCAATGACTTAAATTAACCACCTGAGCACTTAGACCAAAAACAAACATGTACATCGAGCCTTAAATCGTGGAGTTGTGTACTTCTTCTGTAGCGTAGGGCTCATGGGAAAGGAAAAGATGGGTGATGTCATTCAGTAGGTGAGGGAGTGAGGTCATCCCTCGCCCGTGCTGTAATTTTTTACCGTGAGATCATGTGACCGCTGGCTCTTGTGTTCTTTGAGACCCGTGTGACACAGTATATGGGAGCGAGTGTCAGGACCGGCTGGTCTCCCAGGCATGAAGCTGCTCATGGTTGTTCTTTGTCTCTCCTTGTTAGTGTAGTTATGTGGGTCAGGCATTGTAGAAAGTAGACTGTTGCTTTGCAACAATGAAAAACCTTATACTAAAATGTTTGGAATAGAATGCTTATCTGGGATCACTTATGGCTTTTAACACTTACTGGAAAAGGACGATATGGGCCAGGGAAATATGATCCTAGATCTGCATTCCTGCTCTTAGGCACTCTGAATACTGAGGAGGCAGTGTTGAGTAATGAGGACAGGTACTGAGCCCCCATGGCTACTGATGCCCTGCTTATACCTCCTAGATACATACATTCATACATACATACAGACACACACGTACGCACACACACACACACACATACATACATACAGATGCAGACACAAACACACACACGAACATACACACACACACACACACACACACACACACATACATACATGCATACATACATACCTTATGGTTCTCCAAATTGTCCAGTAGGAGTTTGGAGATGAGAAGCTGATGTGGTGATTGATGTTATGGAAGGATTTAGGAAAAGGACAGAGGAGAAATGCAGGGAAGAACGGAGAATGTAACATGGGAGGATATTAGAGCAACACTGAAAAATGAAGTTTGTGTTCTTCATCATGTCTGTAACTGATATGTATCTTGGACTCGTTGCATGTATCTAACACTTGTCTCTGTGTTTCTGACAGGTGAATGCTATAAACAATGAGTCTCATGGGGCCCCCAAAGAGAGAGATGAAGTAAGTTTCTGCAGTCATGTACACACACACACCACACACACACACGCGCACACACACCACATACACACACACACACACACACACACACACACATACACACATACACACATACACACACACACTTACACACACATGCACGCACGCGCACACACACACACACACACACACACACACCCACACACATGTACATCCACACAGAGGTACACAACATAAGCATGTTCTCACTCCCATCATAGACATGCAACTACACAGACGCAAATACACACACAAAAACACTTGCACAATCTGTCACCTACAGACACACACACACACACGTGCATACACATGTCCACTCCCTGGGTGTGGTGCGGTGTGGTTCGGCTCGGTGTGTTTCAGGGTCTCAGTTGACAGAGCGGCTCTGTTGGGGAATGTTTGCTTTGCCTGGCTTTCTGACAGTGCCCCCCTCCACCCCCCCCGCCCTCTCTCTCCTCGGCTGTCCCTCTCTCCCTCTCTCCCTCTCTCCCTCTACCTCCCGTCCACTGCCCCAGTCCGGCAGCATATGTCACAGTACAGTGTGTGTAGCGTGTGCTGTGCACAACAGAGCAGAGAAGGATGAAGGGCAGTCATCGTAACCATGCCTCCTCTTCCTCTGCCCACAGCGGGGTGGCCCGATCCGACAGCAAGATCAGCGCCAAGGCCCTGTACGGTAAGAGTGTGTGTGCGTGTGTGTGTGTGTGTGTGTGTGTGTGTGTGTGTGACGAGTGAGAAAGAGAGGGAGCAAGAGAGACTCATAGAGAGAGAGAGAGTTCATGTGTGAGAGTGTGAGTTTGTTGTGTCCAAATGTGTGTGTGTGTGTGTGTATGTGTGTCTATATTATTGCTTGGCTCAACATATGTGAAAGTGTCCATATTTTTAATGTGCTGTCCAGGTAATAACTCTATACTCATGATTACACAGAGGCTCACGCATACTCACACATGCGCATATATACTGTATATTTGGGTACCATATTTATGTGTGTGTGTGTGTGTGTGTGTGTGTGTGTTTGGGTTGGTGTGTAAAATACATATGTAATATACTGAATAATGGTAAGCTCCAGTGTCAGAAAAGGGTAGGGGGTTGAAGTAAACATGTCAGTGGTTATCTATCAGCACCGCAATTGTGTCAAATCAAAAACAATCCGCGATTTGCAAATCAAATGAAGGTCCCAGGAAATCCAGTCCTCTCAATGTTATGATTATCAAGAACAACAGACCTGCAGCTTTGCTGTTCTGTCCCTGTTAATGCAATCCACAGTCCGGACCGATAAGAGGGGACAAAGGTTCGAGGGGCCCTGGTGACAAATTTACATTCTCTCTTTCTTTGGTGTCTCTCTTCTCTCTCTCTCCCTTCTCTGCCTGTTTATCTTGTGTCCTTCGTTTTGGTTCTCTCGCTCACTTCCCTGTCTCTCTCAGTGTCATTGTGTGTCTCTTTCTTTCTCTCGCTCTTCCTCGGCGTTGCGTTGAGTCATGCGTCCCTGTTGTTCGGCCCTGTTTTGCGGTGCTGGTTTCTGCTCAGATTAAGCGGCTCATGGGCTTGAATGGGGACCTGTGGGAGGGAAGTTCGGAAGGATGACTTTCGCCTTCCGTTGGGGTGGAAGAGAGGGTCGGGTTCAGCAGGGTCAGATTTATTTGTGAATGTGGCGTGTCAGTGCGGGAAATGTTGGCCTGGGAATGTATGTATATTAGCGAATCAGCAATGTTCAAAGTCAAGGGTGGGAGGGACAGGACAGTATGAGAAACTTACTGAGACAAAACAACACAGCGTAACCTGAGCGAGCAGGACGGTGCCTGTACCCATCTTGATGGACGTAATGTAGTAGGTTTCCATTTGTGTGATGAGAGGCACTTCTTACGCACACATTAGTGTGTGATTGTGCTGTGTGTGTGTGTGTGTGTGTGTGTGTGTGTGTGTGTGTGTGTGTGTTTTTGTGCATGCAAATGCTTGGTCTGAGTGAATCCCTGGAATGGCAGTGACTGTGCACTGCGTAGCACTCAATGAGAAGGCAGGTGAGGGTGAGGTGTGTGTATCATTAGTATGTGGTTGGAAAAGGGTGTGTACAGCTGCATCCTGCAGGCCATGAAAGGCCCATTCACTCTGAGAGAGAGGAGGGAAAGAGAAAGAGAGAGAGAAAGAGAGAGGGTGGCTCCCTCTCCTCTCCTCTCCTCTCCTCCGTCACAGTTCTGCAGGCGGGCAGGGGTTCAGCGGGCAGCACCACCCTCCGTCCCGCCAGCACAGAGGTGCTTTGTGTGCCCCCTCCCCTCTCCACCTCTCCACCTCTCCTCACAGAGGCCGCGCCCTTCCCTTCTCCCAAATTCAAAATGCGTTGCTGATCTGGCCAAAATCCATGAAGTAGTAACAACAGGAGTCATTCCTATGCAGTAAAGCAGAATCCAATAACCATTTGATATGCACCGCCATTGCCATTTATTACCATTTATATGTAGTCCCTGTAATTGCCATATCATATTTTGCCCTGATCAGTGTTTGGTTAGGATAGTATATTCTATGGGAGATGCAGGTATTATGTGAAAATAGTTTGAATGTTGAGCATTTTTTGAGTATGCCACAATACTGTAATTGGTTTAATCATCTTAAGTGATTCATGGAATGTGTTTGTAGTATTTATTTAAATGTATTCTGTGGTTAAGGTCTTGTCAATGCCTTTTGAACCAAAGCACTCAATGTGTTTACTTTACAATACTGTATTTGTCTCAATGAACTTTGCTGCACGCGCTTCATGTCACTTTGTGGATATTGGAACACACAACCTCCTGGTCTGAGCTCCATACGCCATCTCAGTGATACGGGGCCGGAGTGTTGTGGTGTTCAGGTGTGGCAGAGAGCCAGGAGTCATAGAAACGGTGATGATGCACTATGTATGGAAGAAGAGAGAAACGTGATTTCTAGCATTTTCTCACCAGTTTCATCAGAAGCAAAGCTCAGACCATGGTAAAATCAAAATAATATGCTGTACCGGTGTCTCATCTTTACAGCTTAAAGTATTGCCTCTTCCTACAGAATGTTCAGCAGAACTGAGGAAAAAGGTCTGTTTAAAACGGTCCTGCCCTATACAAGAACAGTAGCGCCTGATATTCTTCTGGGTAAAATAACTAACAACGGACAGTAGTGCCAAAGTGCTGTGTGAAATATGGTCGTTCAGACAGGCAAAAAGAGTTACTGCTTAGATTTAGGCTAATAATGGCTGTGTGTAACACTGTGTGACAGATGGCCGCTCAGATCCACTCTATGGGGTGGCCGGTACCAATATGTTCACAAGACCAGGCTGAAGGAGGGGTGTGCGTGCTAGAATCGGACTGCATGATCATTATCACCCTGTCTGCCGGCTCATATATCTGTGTGCATGTGTCTGCAACACACTATGTTCTGTGTGAGTGTGTTTGTATGTGACAGGATGTCTTGGACTCTTTTGAGTGTGTGTGTGTGTGTGTGTCTGTGAGTGTGTGTATGGGTGTGTGTGTGTGAGTGTGTGTGTGTCTGTGCGTGTTAGTGTGTGTTCACAGGTGTATTACTGTGCGTGTCTCCATGCTTCAGGAAGAGCCCCCTCTACGCTAAGATCACTTTCCTTTTCCATGCAAAGTTCACACAATCGCTCATGTGGTGCAGTCCCACAGACAGGTTATGCAAATCTCCCTGTGGGCCCTCCCAGCTGCTCTGCTATCGGTCAGATCGGGGTGGGAGGCTCGGGCTGGAGATATGGACCTCAGTGGGCACAATCCACCCTGAGGTACAGAGAGAGAGAGAGAGAGAGAGATACAATAAGGTACAGTGCCTTGTCCATCAAGCAGGAGGGTTATGACTGACAGTGCTGCCGCTGGTTAAGCTCTGAGAGTGTGGAGACTGACTGGTAGGACATTGACTTTGTGGGTGTGGGAAGTCTTCCTGCTCGACTCTGGGTTTGTGCTCATGGTACATCTGTCTCATCCCTGTCCATCTCTACGTTCAGTTTGTCTATTTCTGCCTGTATGTTTGTATCCACGTGGCTTTATATAGTTTGTCTTGGCTGTTTTTGTATGTGTTTACACTGCGCCAGTTTTTTCACTGGTTTTGTGGGGACCTTAGGAGTTTGAGTGTGATTCTTGAGGAAAACTATGTTTAGATATATAGATTGCCTGTTGTTATTTTTCAGTGTCTATCCAAGTCGCTAAATGCTTTGGAGATAAATTCCTGAGGTTGTGGCTTCCTCCTCTTTTTCCACCTGTGAAATAGTGAAATGTCGCTGCGCACAGCTTACTCAAACCAGATTCGGCAGCTCACGCATCACCGTCTCTGCACTTAAGCCGAACAGCTTCCTGCCTGTGATGTAGGTCAGCAAGTGCTGCGATCACAGTTTAATCTTTCGGCCAACCCTGGAAAAAAAACCGACACCCACCTCCTTTATGCCACAATGAAAGCTGACAGGAGGCTGTTTCTAGGGAAAACAGGGTGGTATTTAAGTTACACTAAGGTGTTCTGGACCATTGAACCAGGTAATGGGGATTTTTTTTCCTCTGAGTTGGTAGAAAAGGATGGTTCATTTTTTGGCACTAACAAATAAGGTGTTTCAACCACACAGGACAGCTGAAGGCCAGAGTACGTGGTGATCACTTTATTTGAGTGCCGATATTTGGCTCTGACTTAATTATGCTGTTGGAGAATTTAAAGCCTGCATAATTCTTTTCTTGTAAATTATGGGATATTTAAGATGTTTTTAATGAGTTTTTAGACGCTATCGGGAAAAAGTCCAGCCAGGAGTCAAAATGGGTTCTTACGTATTTTATCATGCATTCCTATTGATTCTTCTTTCGTTTCTTTTTATACTGATCATTTCCTGGTAAACAAGTGTCAGCAGTGTTCTTTACGTAAGGCCATTAGACCTGTTTTTTATTTAGTGCAATCGTTTTGTTTTTGAATCCTTTCTCAGCTCGCTTGTTTTAATTAAAGGGAAGCAGTTTTTGTTGAAGCATTTTAAATTCAAAGTTTTTTTTTTTATTCAGCAAAATAGTGACATCATAGGTTAGGCTGTGGTGCAGTCTCTAAGGTGGTCAGTCTTCATACATCCCATGCCTGATTCCCCTGGGTGGCCAGGGTTCAAACGCCTGTCTCAGGCTTTCCAAAGCCGTCATCCGTCTCTCTGAAGTGTGACCCTCTCTCTACCTTCTGACTCTGTAAAATGAAGAGGAAATACTGAGCAGGCATTAAGAGATCAAATTCACTGTCTTCTTAATATGTATATTGTTAAACAAAAATCACCCATACATTTATTAATTTACAAAAGCAGTGGTGCAGCATAGTCTTTATTTACTATTTACATGCATTTCCTAATCTTCATTAACAATTATGATGGAACAACAGTACGATTGTGATATTTAAGGGCTTCCTCGCAAACAATGTATATCATACACACATGCACGAAACATGAACAACAAAAAAAATATAGGACAGGGTTACATTTTTTCACAAGGTTATGCACACAGAAGGAGGTATTATCATGTGTAGTACAACATGAATGGCCTCCTAACTGACATTTACATCAGACATGCCAGATAATAAAGCATTATCTTCCACAGGTAACACACAGAAGTTTCCTGTTTCACAGAATAGTCCTTTTTCCAGTGTAATCTGTCTTTCATTTTATTCCAATTTGAAAAAGCTCATAGTATATTACAGGTATCGAGTATACACTGGTATTGTAGGATCTTTCTAATCCAATACTAGTATTACTGGCAAGAATGATTACCAATGCGTTAGCATCAGACTTTGACATTGTTAGCTTGATATTGCAAGGGTTAGGACCAAAAAAGCAGGAAAAGGGCATATTCAAAAGGACACGTTTACATGCCTAATATGTGTATGATAGCTTTTTGACATTGTTGTTGATACAATTTGACCAGTATGAAGTTGTCTTGGGGCACATCCAGAACATTCTGTACGTGTGAGTGTGGCTGGGTACATTTTGCGCCAGTGACCATTGGAGCATACTCTTGTTGAACGGCCATCCACCTTTGTCTGTTGAAGGCAGCGACCCGACCACCGGCCTGCCAACCCACCACGCTTGCGGGTCCCAGTGCAAGCTGTCACCGTGCACCGCGGCGAGCCAATCAGCAGAAACGCCACTCATTAATAAGAAATGGGGCTGGCTTGACTTTCACAAAGACACCTGCGGGCACGCTTATGTTTCGCCTTCCAAGAAGGCCATGGTGTGGTCACAGTTAGAAAGAGAGAGAGAGAGAGAGAAATTGAAAGAGAAGAGGAAACAAGACGTGAACCACATCTTGGTATTTAGCAAATAGAGGGAGAGCGGGAGGGAGAAGGTTTTTGTCTCTGTGCAGAGGGAGGGGGTGGAAGTAAAGGTATAGATTACTCTGCCACAATACACAGCAGGAGCGAAACAATCACACCGAAAGATCACACCTGGGGAGCAGCACATAGGGGAAGAGTTCAGGCCTTCAGGAACAGGTGAGACAGAAGAGGGACGGACAGGAGGCTGGTGGAGGGATGGATGAATGGCATTAGATTGATAGATCTTTAGTGAAAGAAGAAGGAGAAGTCTTAAAAGAAGACTTATGAATGATTTATGAATACAACTGTCTACCTGTTCAAATCATCGCAATTAGTGTCATCACCCTGTTTAACTACTTTTATGCTGTTATCTAGATTTTGTGCAGCATTTCTTCAGCAAATTCGGAATGTCCCAATTGTAGTTCTGCCCCATTACTACAATGTCCTCTCTTAATTTGGTAGAGTGCAGACAAGCATGCATCTCCTTCAGACAGCACTTAAATTCATTTAACAATTTTCAGTTATTTAAAATAAATGTCAGGGAGTTTACAGCAAAAAGCAGACGCACATGTCAAGGAGACAGAGATGTTAACGTACCCCTTTTCTCATCTGCTAAGATGAAGTCAAACTACACAAACCTTCCAAGCAAACAGAGTTCAATAAACCACATTCCAAGGTCAACATCTCAAAGGAGGCCATTGTCTTCAATGAGGCGCAAACACTTAAATCTTAATTTGTAGACACCTTGTTAGGCAACTTTGATGTTGAAAGCGTTCCACTCCCCTCAGTGGAATTAATGCTGTAGTGACTCATTGGGCTGAATATATATGTATATTGTTCTGATTTCTCTTTATAGTCAGTGTCCTTTATATTGTGGTAAATATTGCCCAACCTAGAGGAGAGTACTGACCTGAGTTTTTTTTTATTTGCAAAAGAAGCACGTTGTGCATTTATTGCATCATGGGTAATATGTATTTGATAGTTGTGTGGTTTACAGTGATGGTAGTTTATAACAAGACCGTTGTGCTGTCTGACAGCAAGGGGCGGGAAAGTGATTTTTATGAATGCAGCTGTAAACTAAAATAATAAATATAAAAAGCCCTTTGCACACATCTATATACAGATAGACACAAGTATTGTTTGTTATTCTTTTTTATATTTTGCCATATATGAAACATATATGAAACATGAAATTTTGGTAGAGATGAGATAGAGAGTACCCTAAAAACAGTACATTAAGAACTTAATTTTCATCACAAATATTAAAGGTCTTGATATCTTGAGGGACAATAGTCTTGTCTGGTCTTTCTCGAATACATTTTAGCATTCTTCTTCCATTGGTTTTTTAAACAGCCTGTGAAAACTCATTAAATCATTTAGGCACCACAATTTCAAAGTTTTTTTCCCTCAATTCATTTTTGAATGACTCTTCCTTTCTCTTCTGGAATATCCAAGAAGTAGTTTAAGAAATATGAGATTAATGGGCCTGCCAGCCAATGGTAAATATACTAGCAAACTATGGCTTTTTCGTAAGCAAGCTATAGTCTTATCATCCTCATTACCACATTGCAACATGTGGCACAACATTAACGTCACCATCCACAGGAAGTGCATTGTGGTTGTTTTCCACAACGATCACATATTTCCCCATTTTTACAGGATTCTCTATTTAGTGGTATAACTCCATTAATTTCTTTGAACTTTGTTCAAATGAATAGTTCCTCTGGACGAAAACATAGTTGTCTTGCTCATGTCCACTTATACCTCCTTTCACCTGTGGATATTCTGTATCTTTGCATATGCTCTTAGTTCCCTTTGAGAGGCAGAGCTTGAGATAATCTTATCTCAACTAACATAACTAGCAGTTACGCTGATTTGATCGGTTTTGCTTTGTGACATTATCCCATGGTCATCATGCAGCAACCTCCCCTCCATCGCATTGTTTTGGATATCCAGTATCCGAGGGGTTCTTATCATTTAGAGACCACTGCTTTTAGGTTACACAACATGTTTTTTTCCGCCAATATCCACACAATGGTTTTAGAATATTTTTTTTTTTGAAAAGTGGTTGGGCTGACCAGTGGTAGAAGTGTTTGAATGCTTAAAGAACACAGTGATGTCAGAGTTTTAGATGTAAAAGAAGAAAAAAGTTTCACTGTATGCATACTGTACTGTAGAAGATGCTCGCACATATGAACTAACTCTCTTAAATTGCTTGAAGTCAGTCACTCATGTAGATCTACTATGACCCAAAATCTGCACCTCCCACCAAACCTAAAAACCTCAAAGAAAAGCTGTGCTTCCTTACCTGCCTGCACCCATTCGAATAGACACTAGTGGGCAGCAGCGTTCACTTGTGAACAGTGGACTCTGGCTCTGTTATGAATACAACATTTGTAAAATGGAATGTAGTGTGTAAGATCAAAATTGTTAGCGTTTGTAAGTTTGTTCATTAATTTGCTCACAGCTAACAAACAAGCGTTACTGTACCTGTGGTTACATCAATTATCATGTGTTTGACCGTCGAGTATTTCTGTACACATTGAGTCCGTGCATCTCAACTGTGCATCTTCAGAGAAAACTCTAGTTTCAACTACTATTAACATAGTAGGCTACCTAATATGGATTCATTTACAATGTGAATGTCTTCTTTTTTATTGTGTGTAGTCTTGGGCACTTTGAATGGAAATATCCCTGGTCTTAGGACAGAAAATTAAATCCGAAACTACGATTCGCTTTGGCAAACCAACTACTGAATTGTACTAGGTCTTGCGTAAATGGGAGTGGACACACCAATTTTGTCACTGTTTGCCGTTATTGTTTGCATTATCTGGTTTTGGAATTGTAGTGCTATTGATTGCCAAACATTTACAAGGCACACCAATATTGGCAGTATATTTTAAAGTAATCACCATGATCTGTCCACATGTATCCAAGTTGGACTTTGATGTCCATCTGATGTGTTTTGCGGGAATGCGTCATAAAGTACTTGGAAGCACTGAGCATTGTCGAGCCTATCTTGTCATAGGTCAGCGCTTGGCACACAAACCAGGAAAAATGATTTGCCTCTTCCATTTTGATAAAAGTTTTCAAAGAAAAACTGTATTGATATTTCATTAAAAGCAATGGTTTTTCGTTAAGAAAATCTGCCATGTTTAAGAAGACAGTATTTTATTATTTAGTTATTATATGATAAACAAGGAATTCTGCCAGAGCCACTGCCGTAACAGGACTGAGTCAAGTGCAGTACTTATCAATTGACCTTTAAACTCTGAATGCTGGCGATTCAGATGATATGCAACTATCTGTTGGGTCTGGTCCCGATGCTTGTGCAAGCGGCACCATGGTTGCTTTTACTGCAGCAGTGATGCCAAAACCAGCTTACTCGTTTTGGTCTTGATTAGTGTAAAGTATTGCGCAGATTGGTGGTGTGGGCGGGGCAGATTGGACAGTGGGAGGAGATTCGGTTTTTCATTTGGTGTTGTTTTGTTGTGCCAGGCTCCTGTTCCTGTTTTGGTCCCGATGCCTTGACCGGTTTTGTGCTGGGTAGTCTGCCGGGTGAAAGGTGATCTGTTCCTCTGTACAAAGCGACGGCGGTAATCCCGGAACATGTGACAGGGTCTTTGTTAAAAAGAGGGAAATGATTAAAGATAGTTCACTCAGAGCACAATGGTGGACAATATACGTCCACTTCAAGCATGAATGGACGGTCTGATTGACTGAGGCACCATTGATTCTCATAGCATATGAAGCCTATCAGTTACATTGTGAGGAGGTTTTAAGAAACCAATTAAATTTACACTGGTGCCACCAAAGTGTTCTGATTGGACACTTTTGTGCTAGTCTTCCTCATAAAGGCATTATTGCTGTGTTATGACACCATTTTATGGGCACTGAAATATTTCTGCTTCGCAGTAGAAGGAAAGCGTATAATGATGCTTTGGGTGTGAAAATGAGATATGTAAGACCAAAGGTATAAGGGCTGAGATTATGTGCTGGAAATGACTGAAAAGAATGCAAGAAATCATGCAGGCACACAAGATAATTTTTTTTTAAGAAAGATTTTAGGGCTGTAATTGTTGCAGTGCACAATTGTGTGCGTGGGCAGGTGTGTGTGTGTGTGTGTGTGTATGTGCGTATATGCATATATGTGTGTGTGTTTGTGTGTGCATGCATGTGCGTGTTTATATGTGTGTGCCTATGTGTGTGTGTGTGTGTGTGTGTGTATGTATGTGTGTGGGTATGTGTCTGTGTGTTTTTGTGTGTGTGTCTATGTGTATGTGTATGTGTGTGTGTTTTGTGTATGTGTGTGTGTGTCTGTGTGTGTTTTTGTGTGTGTGTGTGTGTGTTTTTGTGTGTGTTTTGTGTGTGTGTGTGTGTGTGTGTGTGTGTGTGGGTGGGTGTGTGTGTGCACATGCGCCCGCACGATCGCAGGTCAGATACCTGTGAGCCGTTTCATTTCCTTATTGCCCTGAGCGGAGGCTCCTTCCCATCAGCACAGTCTCCAGACTCCTGCTCCTCTCCTGACCACCTGCGCCCGAGCGCTGCCACCCTGCCCGGAGCAACATGTGGGGATCAAGTCAGTCTGACCGCCTCTGTATACGGCATGGGGAATGTGTCTGTGTGGGGGTGAAGGGGGCTAGCATTGTGTATGCCAGTTTGTGCTGTTCACTCCCTCAGATCTCTCCCTCTTTGCCTCACAGAGCAGCGAAAGAAATACTCCAACTCCAACGTCATCATGCAGGAAACGTCCCAGTATCACGTGGAGGTGAGACTTCTCATTTTTTCTCATTCTCTCACTCTTTTTCACTCACCCCCTTTTCCCATGTCGACCCTCTTCTCCCTCCACCTCTCCGCTCCTTTTAAATATCTTTTTCAACTTCCAGTTTTTATTTCTCGTGGGTTTCTGCTTTGAGCTGAAGACCGTGAGGGCAGTAAAATGGATTTACTTTTATCTGCTGAACCTAACCGAAGGCTGGCATTTGGGTTAATGTTTGATTATTGTGGCACTCTACCATAAAAACAAAAGAAAAAAAAGCCAGCTGGCCATTTAAAAGCCAGCATTCATGTTTTGTGGGAAGAGAGAATGTGTCATTAACTTGCATTTAGGTCCGTGCAAAGTGGGAAGCAGTCAACCATGCAAACCCGTCGGTGCGCTTTCTCAGCGATATCATTATTGCAGATGTGCTTTTCTCAGAGACATAGCTCAGCTGAAGGACTCCATGTTTGTTGTCGAGGCAGTACTGCACTTTGCCCCGCTGCTCCACCTCTGATTAATACGTGTCAATCTCAGCAATTCCAAGACCTTCCAAGATCTCCTTGTTTGCTTTATTCAGGTTCTGTTTCCCCTATTCATTCTGCATCAAATTATGTGACTGCGGCCGCACGCTTCCCAGTTTGCAAACACGATATGATAGCCTCACCCTGGATCCAGTCCCAAGCAACAGGGTTTGGCTCAAATGCAATGTGTTTGCAGACAGGGCAGTGTGTTTCTACATGTGAGATATTACCGAAATGTTAATACAGTCTGAAGCAGTGTTATTATATTGTGTGCGCAGGTAGGGCAATGTGAAACTATCAGTGTTTCCATTTAACTGTCAGTTCTGTTTGCTGTTGAATTTATATTCAATTAATTAAGTGAAATTTGGTGGATTTTTGCATTGCAATTTGCCATCAAAATGCAATTTTGATTTGCCTTGACCACAGTCTTGGTTGCGACATATGAACTATTAATGAAACGCCGCCCCTGTGTAGAGTGGTGTCACTGTGGATGACTGCATAGTCCTCAATCCCACACTCTTGGACACACAGAGGACTGTAGGATTGGTTCAGTCATTAAATTTCAGTCTGAGGGGAACTGGGTGGTTAAATCCCGGAAAAAAAATCAGCTGTCAACAATAAAGGCTCCTGTGTACCTGTAAACACTGACTAAGCATTGATAATGAAAGAGAAACCTGTAGTATTTACCTTCATCAGAGACCATCATCACCAGTACCCCTGGAATAAATGCCAGATTCAGACAAACATATAATTCTCTCAGCTCTCTGATGCCATTGTTTTTCCTCCTTCCCTGATTTTGCTGTTAGCCAGATTAGTTTTTTTTATTTATTTGATGTTTGTATTTGAGGTGACACTATGTGCAAAAGGTGGCAGTTATTGGCAGCTGTCTTGGCAGTTGTCTTGGCAAAATGAAAATGCTATTAAATTCGATCTAATATATTGCCATATGCCTGCATTCGGTTTTTACAATTAGCTAGATTGCAAATCCTGCACATCTTTCAAGCAATGTTTCTGTGATTATATGTGAGGTTAGCTGACATATTTACATTTTAGACATTTTGCAGGTGCTTTTATTTCAAAGCGACTTACAAGAGGTGCATACAGAAAAATAATAGGTGCTGCAACAAACAATAATAGTTGAAGTATGTTCTGTGGTAAAAGCAGAATTTGTTTTATTAATTGAGGATAGAGGATAAAGGGAAAGAGAGAGGAAAAAGAGAGAGAAAGGAAGCATGGTTTAGTAGGGACAGTCTGTAAAGGTGAATTTTTAGTCCGTTGTGAGTTATGGGGAGGATCCAGCTCTCCTGACTGAGGTAGGAAGGTCATACCGCCACTGAAGTACCAGAACGGAGGACAGGCACGATCATGCTGCGCGACCACCTGGTGCCCGTAGCGGCGGGACCATCAGGCGGGCAGAGCTGGCAGGGCAGAGCTGTCTCTCTGGGGTGCTGGATAAGATCATAGCCTGGATGTAAGGTGGAGCGGTCCCCTTATCAGGGCGGAAAGCCAGCAGTGCCTTAAATCAGACGCGGACAGTGACATACAGCCAGTGCGCGGTGATGAGTGGGGGGGTCACATGGGGCGACCGGCGAACGGGCAGGCTGCAGCAATATGGACCAGCTGGACAGGCTCAGAAGATTTACTCCTTCATCACCCATCCATCTCTCCCACATAATCTCCAATCAATACTGTGTCAGAAACGGATATTTATGTTCGGGCATTTGCCAGGTGCTCATGCCCAGAGCGACTTGAGCAATAGACACACCTGGATAGAGGGCCAACAGCTGTGACGTATGTGTTGGACCACATACTTTGCATTTAAGTAAGACTTAGGTTGCTCATATATTGAAATCAATTACAGACTGAAACTATTAAAAAATAACCATGAACTTGATTATTGTACTTTTTCAATGAACAATTAGTAAAAACTAAACACAATCCAAGTGCTCAAATGACCATGTGTTAATGTTAAATCTGATGTTAATGCGTTTTGGTCAAATAATTATCATGACATGTTCTAAGTACATTTATTTAATGATTAACAAAGTATTTGGTTTCCATTGCATTCAGATGCATGTGACTCCAACTATATGATATAACTATATGATAACTGATAATGAGTCTGTTATGAGTCTATGCTTTTCTTGCATATAATTTAATATTTTACACGCATAATCGCACTCCCTCCAGCACCTCTCCACCTTCATGATGGACAAAACCGAGTCCATCATTACGGTGGACGACGCCATCAAAAAGCTGAAACTGCTGGACTCTAAAGACAAGATCTGGACGCAGGAAATGCTCCTGCAGGTCAGTGACAAGGCCATCCGGCTCCTGGACTGCGACACGCAGGTACGTCCCGCCTCCGCTGTCAAGACAGGCACACAAGCAGTACCACGAATGACTGTGATTGACAGGATGGTTGATTATGTTAACTGCAGACTTGATTCTACCTTATCTTGTTGCACTGCTGTTGCTTCTTAGCAGTATGTTGTCTCTTCTCTTCTGCCCATACCACAGCTCTTGCGCGCCTCAACGAATCTGCTTATGTGCTTTTCTTTGACAGTTGATCTAGCTAAGTGCATTTGGTAAATTAAATTAATGTAATGTAATGAGAATAAACGTGCATATGTCAGACTAGGACTGTAAACTCTGGTCCTGACGGCTGTAAAGCAGCAGATTTTCATGGCTGCTTTAAACTGCTTATGATCCGCTTCAGGCATTGTTGTGGTTAGCACGTTAGCTGCATTGTGAAATGCCTGTGGACTAGATGAGTAAATCAGGGTTTTTCTGCCCAGTGTTGGCGTCATGGTCCCGGAAAGCTCCAATCCGCTTTTGTGCACCTGCTCAGTCTAAATCCCATAATTGTGTTGGTGGGACTGCATCCAAAATTATTAGCAGTGAAAGACTTAATTTTGGATTAACCTATAAATCCCAAGGAGAGAAACGCACAAACTTGTTAAAACCTTTACATTTTAGTCGTTTAGCAGATGCTTATGAGTACAAGTTCTTCAAAAAGTGCAAAAATGTCTGTAAATTGGGAAAAAAATGTAGCACTGTATTATTGAAACAATACAAGTAATTGGAAGTACCACAACTAGTAGCAATTACTACTAGCAATTAGCTAAGGGAAAGACTCAAAATGATGATTGTACAAATCAACTGTTTGAAGTAAACAACTGCAATGCCTGCTAGACAAAAAAATTAATTAACAAACTGAAAC
This sequence comes from Albula goreensis, assembly GCA_022829145.1. Lineage (NCBI taxonomy): Eukaryota > Metazoa > Chordata > Actinopteri > Albuliformes > Albulidae > Albula > Albula goreensis. The sequence continues at coordinate 28,652,791 of CM040755.1, forward strand.
AAAAATAAAATGAAGGTACATTATATATACTTATGTGTACAAGTATGTGCTATATTATTTGACAGCAGAAGAGATAGCAGTATCTCTGAAGTTCTGCTGTACTATATTCACCTTTAAAACTACAGCGAACACAAACATAAGGTGGATCAGAGGATTGTGTGGTTTGTTTTTGTCAAGGACAGAACCATTTTGTAAAATCCCCGCCCCTTCTCTCTTTGTCCATGTCCCTGTCTCTGTCAGGAGGAGCTGGAGAACTTCCCCCTGTCCACAGTGCAGATGAGCCAGACCGTGATTAATCAGACCCGCTACCCCTCTGTGCTCCTGCTGGTGTGTCAGGACTATGACCAGCACCGGCCCGACATCCACTTCTTCCACTGCGACGAGGTGGAGGTGAGGGACGGAGAGACATGCACTTACAGTTACACTGTTCTACATACTGTGATGCTTATAGAGGTTAGGGTTATACTAAGTATACTGACACCTGCCAATGTTGGAGGCTGCACTAAGTGCACAGAGACATTTAAAGGTTAGAGGCTGCAGTAATTACATAGTATACCCAGCCATCTAAAACGGCTGCATTTTTCAAACTTGCTCTAGAAACCTAACGGTACCATACTGAATTTCCCTGCCAGTGACTGTTTGTGAATGGCCCATTTATATTTACTTATGTTTTGTTTTGGTTCCTATACTCTTTTCGCTCATACGTATGTATTTGTATAGTAAAGCCCTTGGAGGTTTTACATATTGAAGAGCTGGAGTCATAGTTTACATAGATATGGCAAATTTGTCTCGTGATGACAAACAGTACAGGACGTCACATTGAGACTGAACCTCCAGAATTATTGACATCACGTAGTGAAATGAACTTTGACCTTACAAAACAGTGGACAACAATAACAATGGATAGTTAAACTTTCGTGTTTAGCACTGAAAAAAATGAGCTTTTTTTCTCTTTACCCACATTGAGCTCTCAAAAAAGCATTTGTAATGAGTTATGAATGTTCTCTTTCTCATTTTTGGATTTCAGTTGGTTTCGTTGACAGTTCGTAGCTATGAAAGATTAAACAAGCACTGTTTTGATGTATTTCTTATCACTCACCCTGAGTCTTCATAATTTCTTACCCATACTATTTCAGGCATATGTCATATGGAAGTACCTTTCAGTATGGAGATGGTCTGATCTTTGAGCTTTAATTCACGCTGCAAAAGGAAAATATTAATATTTGAGTCCTTTATGGATAACAACTGGCACTAATGATGATGTATTATTCACTTCTATTTCAATTTAGACTCTCTATCATGGTTTCCCTCACTTGCTCTCTCTTGCTCTGTCACTCAAGGTCACCGTCCTTTTTCTGCCTTCCGTTTCTCCTGCAGGCTGAAATGGTCCATGCCGACATTGACAGTGCCCTGGGAGACAACAAGCACGGCAAAAAAATGCGCCCGCAGACCCTGAAGTAAGCCTTCCCAGTGTTTTCTCTCGCTCTCCTCTTTCAGTCCTCAGTCTGCCTGTTACAAAGCAACACACTACCCCCGCTTTTCCTCTCCCAGAGTTAACCAGGAGAAGATGAAACACCATAGGGAGACCATCATACCCCAGTCGGCACCCAAGGGTCCTCCCCCGGGGGTGAAGGGAAGGGTGGCAGCCATGAGCATGCACGGTGAGCACACACACACACACACACACTGCAAAGATATACACATACCATGCATACTGTATATACATATACACTACACACAAACACATTCTAAGGCAACATGAGAGATCTAACAGATTTTGAAAGAGGTCAACTTGTGCCTGAATTGTAGGTTTCTGCAGTCACAGGCATGGTGAAATTGTAGATTGATATTAGATATGAAGAGCTAGCATGAGACTGTGGGACTCTGTGTATCACATATGCCAAGGCACCAAGTGTCTGGGAGCCTCTGTATGCTAGATGTGAACAGGTGATAAGAGGCTGTGAGCTCCCATGTGTTAGATATGAACGGACCACCAAGTTACTATTAACCGAAGCGTTAGATATGAACAGGTGGAAAATGACTGTGAGCCTCTTTGTGTTAGATATGAACAGAGGAGGATCCCTACATCAGGATCCGGAGTCCCAAGAGAAGATGTCCCAGCGCATCGAGAAGGACGTGGTGAGTGACGCTCTGTCACACTGACACAAGCAAGTGTAGCACACAGCAAGAACTACTGATACCTGCAACCATTGAAACCAATATACCAAGATACAGGAATATTGCAGCAATACAAACAGTAGGGAACCAATGAGCCAGCAACACAGATGCTAGGGAATGATCAACAGTGATACAGACACTAGGGCCAATGTGACAATAACACAAACATTAGGGACCAAATGGGCCAGTTAGACTTGTATTAAAGGCCTGTAAGTGCATGTGCTCTGTGCATGATGGGACAGTTACACAGACACTACAACAAATACTTGGGATGAATGAGAAACTAACACAGACACTAGGAACAAATGAGAGAGTAACACAAATATAAGGGATCAATGAGGAGTTACACAGACGCTTGGGACCAAAGTGATTTTCGAACATGAGTCTGAGACACCGATGCTGTCGTCCCCAGCAAATCCTAAACAGCGCCCTGGACGATATCGAGTTCTTTGTGGCCCGGCTGCAGAAGGCCGCGGAGGCCTTCGCTCAGCTCAATCAGCGCAACAAGAGCAAGAAGAGTAAGAAGAAAGGCCCAGCAGGTACTGATCCCTCTACTCAAACCTCCCTCCACACCACTCTCTCCCTCTGTATGTTCATCTCCTTCAAGTCCTTTTACATCTTGCCTTTTCGTTTGTAGCCCTCTGGTTGCCGGTTGATGTATCATTTATGTGTGAATCAAGTTGTGCTCTTAAATTTTGAATAGAAACGGATCGCACTGTTGTTTTAGGTTCTTTAGTTAAGAACAAAGGTAATAGATCTGAGGGACTTGTCAAACAGCTGCATTCAGAAATGTACTTGTTCAGTTAAAATGAAGCTACAGATGAAAACATTTCATACTGCTATATGCTGAATGCTAATACTGTTGAAAACCTTGTGTGGCTAATTCACAACAGGTGTGCTGGTCAAATAAAGGGGCATTGCCAGTCAGAGGTTTTACATATAGTGATGGTGTACATTGTATGCTGGAGGAAGATGAATGTGATGTAGTTTATGTGTAGGACTACAGGTTCCAGCATACATTTTTTCAGCTCAGTGAGAAAAAAATCAACTAATTGCTCACACAACTGTTTGGCTATAGATCATTAATTCTATTTTATCGTTAAAAAACAAATGACCACAAAAGCAAAACGGAAGGAATTAGAGCAAAAGTGGATAGCTATGCTTTGTGAATGTTAACGCTTCTGGGACAGAACAATATTGTCAAGTCACATCATGACCTAATGCAGCCAATACTAAATGACTGAAACTCCGGGCTAATTCAATAGAGAGCGATTACAAATGCCCTTTGAGATGTTTTATTCATTGCTGAATGCTATAAAATAATGACAGAATATTAGGAAACATTCTATTGAATGCTTGTAATGTTCTGACTTGAAACCCTTATTAATTATTGTAACAGAACTGAAGGAAGTGCTGAGGAAATGAAAGCAGAAAGGAAAATTGAGTGTACTACTTCCTACTTCCAGATATCATTTGCTGCAGAATTAGTTTGCAAATCTGTCTCCTCAGGACAGGACAGAATTGACTCCAGTCTAGTTTTCACATTGGCCCACTACCTGAATTTAGCATATAAATGAATGGTCTTTCCATTGCTGTAGGTCATTGAGACCTTCCATTTCATACGTTTCAAATTGTATCACATAACAATTGTATTCACATTCAGTGAATGTAGGTGTAGTAGTCAGTCAGTTCAACAAATTGGCCAGTGTTTTTCCCTGGCTTCACATATGGTCCCATGTTAAATCTTGCTTAAGGTGTGTATATGTGGATGTGATCTGGCTGAAGTATGACCATTAAAGTGATCATGACAGTGTTGTTGTTTGTTGCTCTTGCCTAATTGTGGACAGAGGGCATGCTAACGCTACGAGCCAAGCCTCCCACTGAACCTGAGTTTATTGACACACTGCAGAAGATGAAGCTGGCCTTCAATCTGCTGGTGGGTTTGTGAGCTTCTTAAATGAGCCATACTGAACTGAATACTGTTTCACCTTTCCTCTTTATGTCACCTTTCTGTCCTCAAGATCAATTTATTTGTCAATTTGTCAAGGCTTGTCAGTCCTTTCATACAATGGTGAGTCTAATTAAGTTTGTTTTGTCACCGTAATTGCATTGCATCGCTTTTAAATCCCACCTTGCTCGTGTCTGCCCCCTGCAGGCCAAACTGAAGAAGCACATCCAAAACCCAAGTGCTGCTGAGCTGATTCACTTCCTGTTTGGACCACTGGAGCTGGTGAGATACAAGGATATGCCTACCGGTTGAATTGAGCATAGATTGACTGTCTAGCCTGACTTATCAGGCTCTTTGAACTTAGCTAGTGTCTCTCTTCAGTGTTGTGTAATGCTTCCCAACTTCTGGGGATATCTTTCGCTAATAAAATCACACGTTTTGGGGGTAGAATGGATTGCAGGAAGACAAGACCAGTTAACAAAGCTCTTGAAACATTTTATCCCAGAGTGTCTGGAGTTTAGACTATGACTTCCTAACTGGCTGAGAAGAAGACAGTGAAGATCCAGTGACTGAGACTGGCTGTAAGGTGGATGTGCGGCAGGTGTAGGTTCAGGTGTGCGGTGGTAACCAGGTGTGTGGCCTGCAGGTGTTGCAGAGCTGTGGCGGCCCGGAGCTGGCGCGCAGTGTCCACTCACCCCATCTCTGCCGGGATGCGCTGGAGTTCATGAGGGGTACCCTCTCCTCCAAAGAGATCAGCCTCTTAGAGCTGCTGGGAGACAACTGGACCAAACCCAGGTACTGCCATCATCTGTGTTATATATGTGTGTGTGTGTGTCATCTCAAAAAATCTGTGATGTGAGCTTGCAGATGAATGTGCATGAAAGTCTCTGTGTGATTCATCAGGGGCTGGCTGAAACTGTATTGTTCCTGTTTTTAATACCAGGGAAGAGCAGGTATCAGCAAAAAAAGTGTTATCATGACTGCTGTAAATGTTGCTGGAAGGAGACAATTTTGGCATCAGATATCTCAAATTTGAAGAGAGGGTGTAATTTCTACCCGGCATAAATGTCTCAATGTCTTAAGACAAAAGTACCAATATGTAGGAATCTACGTAAAGCAGTACTAAAGATAGTACATTATTACATTCAGTAATTATCCTACTTGATTGACATGCACATATTTCCATAACACTCACTGTAATTTGCATCTGTCTTAGCATATAATTGTTTTGTTTGTGTGAATGCAGTAGGCAAATTGTAAATACGTTGTGTTCACTTGTCAGGTGGTGGTAAAGATGCAGGTGACTGGGAGAATATTGACGGCCATTATCGTTTCTCTTAGGGCTGATTGGCCTAGAGATCAGTTTGCCCCTGCCTACTTCCCCAAATTCCGCAACGGCTGGGAGCCCCCTGCGGAGCTCTTCCGGACGTCACCATGGGAGACAGAAGGGTCCGGTCCGCCCCACCCCCAGGACTACAGAAGACAGTCTAATGAGGTAAGGGGAGAGCGATGGAGAGACGATGCTGAAGTACCTCCTGTAACATCAGGAATTCATACGTTACTACAATTCATATCAGCAGCGTTCCACCTGGAATTCGAGTGCTCGTCGCTGTAATTTGGGGTTTTGAACACTGCGCCATGCTTACATTTGATTTTCACTGCTCAAAGTCATCTGTCATCTCTCATCATGCTCTCTTTCAGTTTACCCCATCGAAGCCCTACACACCATCAAACGGGTAGGTGAAGTGGCATCTTGCAATTTCATTTGAAAAATAGCTTCCATTCTGCGGTACCATACATGCTGCATGCAGTAGCTAGGCCGTAGAGACAAAGATTCATTGGATGCTCAAAACAAGGCTTGGCACAGTGCAAGATACCGTTGCCAACTGGCAAGATGATGAGCAGAGACGGACTGAATAGCCTCTTCTTATCGTCAACCATGATTATTATGACTGCTGTAAACATGCACACATAATAAACCATTTTGTATGTATTCAACATTTGAATGTACGGACTTACAGGGACCTGGTTACATGTGTGTGTTTGAGTATGTTGTAGGTCCTCTATATTTTTAATGATAATGAAACAACTTTTCAGTGTGCACAAAGACTTGACTATTCACCTAGTGGAACTGGGGCCAAGTGTTGCTTGTCACAGCGCTCTTGGCCTTTTCATTCCTTACAGCAGAATAATAAGTACCAGGTTTTTGTATTTTAAGAGGACATCTACGTTGTTGTATGCATATACCATACATTTTTTATACACATGTACACAAACACACACACACATCCAGCCAGGTACCCATAATTACATAAATTCAAACCCCATATACTCAGACACACATTGATGGCATCTACACACACACCTATGTGCATACATATACATGTTCAGCCAATCACACACTCATGCACCATTTTGAAAATATTTGAAGCATTTTCCTGTAAAATTCCTGTTGCCCTGGAGTTTCATGTCCTGTCAATCTTATTGGTCACTACACAGTAGACACCAACTCACATAGTGATGTCCCATACATCTTATCGATGGTATCCTTTCGTCTCTGTCTAGGACGTATGACACAGCCGGCCCTTCGCGCAAATATGCCAAGATCCGCTATCACTTCGTGGCCCGCAACGCTAACGAGCTGTCGGTGCTGCAGGACGAGGTGTTACAGGTAAGACCAAAAAAAAAAGGGTGGAGGAAGGAGGGGGCCCTAGAATGGATGTGGCCTTTTAGTGCTTAAAGGTCTGCATCAGTGTTCAAACATTTTCATTATAGTCTATGCAGGATATATCATACACCTCCCAGTAATTGAATGCTGATGTTACAGTATGGAGTCTTCATTGAACTGTACATATCATCTTGATTAACACTGCATACAAGTTACACCCCAAACAGTTCTGAGCTATTTGAAACCTCTCTAATTCTTTATCATGTTCAGTGTGGAGGGTTTCAGATGTTGGTTTCGTTGGTTTTGTGTTTGCTGGAAAATTGGAGCTGACAGTGGTGTAAATGTACTGAGTGTGAGAGCACTCATATATATGAGTCAGCGTTAAGTGGGGGCTGTGACCGTGTTGGCAGCGTGTCATTGGGGATCATGTGAGAGCGTGTGCATCACTGTGACAGTGCGTGTGCGCTGCCCCCTGCAGGTGATAGAGGATGATAAGCAGTGGTGGAAGCTGAGGAACCGCAGTGGGCAGTCGGGCTATGTGCCCTACAACATCCTGGACGTGGTGAAGCTGGAGGAACCCCATGGCCTCTCAGAGCCCATCTACAGCCAGGTAGACTCAGTATACATGCATACACATACATCTATAACCAGGTATACAATACCAACTCATACATACACACAGTAGGTGATTTGTTCATTTTTAACTGGGGATTGTCCAATGGGAGCACCCCCTGCCCCCACACCACCAACCTAGACACACACTTGTGAAATGGGGATGGCAGGTTAACAAGGGGGATGCATTTTGATAATTTTGCTAACAAGGGGGATGACATCCCCCTCATCCCCCTCAAATCGCTTACTGCATACACATAGTCATTCTGCTGCTAGGCAGCATATGCACACAGGGATATAGCTTCAGTCAGGTGCAAGTGAGCACCTCTCTCACCAACTCACATACATTCAAGGTATCTACACACACATAGTCACACATGCACATATACACAAACACAGACACACATCTAGCCAGGTACCCATAAGTACATATTCAAACACCATGCACTCAAACACACATGCATGGCATCTACACACTAACACACACACACACACACACCTGTGTGCATACATACACAAGTACAGCCACTCACACACATGTACAGACACTCACACGTTGTCTCATGCCCCCATTTGTGCACGCACAGACATGCACAAGGACATCTACAGCTGCACATGCAGGCATGCGCCTGCAGCTTATTACATTATGAGCTCAGCCATGAAAAACAGCATCAAGGCCATAACGTGAGAAGACTGTCACATGATAAACTTGTCCCCCCCACCCTTGCACCCAGTGTTCAGCAATATCTCCCCCTGTGTCTCTCTAACCCTCCCCCAGCCTGGACAGCCCTACAGAGGACCTTCCCCCTCCAGCTCTATAGGGCGGGGAGACAGCTTCGAAGCTTTGAGGTCTCCTAGGGACAAAGACTGTGAGTATCCATCTCTGAAGGAAAAGAGCTGATTCATCCTGCAATCTCTTTAAGTTAAAACCCACCCCCTTCCAGTCACACTGATTAATTTTTATTTCTATATATTTCATATACGCTCATACATATGCTTGTAATTGAGTCCAGAATTAATAAGCTAAATGTTAGCTTTTTCACTTGCATCGAGATAAAAAGAACGTATTTTGTACACCCTTTACCAGATATTGCTGGGCTTCTTCTGCACAGTCTTCCTATTGATCTCTCCCTCTTTCAATTCAGTTTCAATTTCAAGGTGTTTTATTGCCTGACGGGAGCGTTGCCAAAGCAGTTAACAAAAAACGATTGTTTACAGCGGGATTGTCAGTACTTGAAAGCTGGTGTCTCTGCGGGCCCTGGCACCAGCCTGTACTTTTAATTTCTTAAGTAGTCCAATTAATTTCTCACTCCGGTGCATCCGTGATCAAATGATACATTACAGCTAGTGATTGCACACATGACCTATATACATACACTTACCTTCAGCATAGTTTTGGAAATGTACCAAAATGTACCTAACACTGCCAAGTAATTATCTGATGGGACTAATTAATCAAGAAAAATTGAATGGAACAAAAATCAATATTCACAACAGCACCTCTGGATTTTAACTTTTTACTCCTGGTTTATAGCTAAATTAAGTACAACTATAAAATTGTATTAATGAATCTGCTATAAAAGCATAGTAATGCACTCACAAGTATTTAGATAAGGTACATAGAAAGTTAATGCTTTGTTGGAAAGAAAAAGGTCTGGAAGCATATCCAATTGTGTAGCAATAAATGTATGGCTTAATTGTCTGTAAGCCCTAATTAATTATTACAAATGTGACAGAAAACAAAAAAAACAGCAACAGCAACCCATTACTTTTATGTCTGGGAAAGCAAAACACCCTGAGGTAGACTTGCAAAAGTATTGTGTTTGTGTAGAAATGCTCAGAATACTATTTATTTCTTTGTGGTTTTCCAAAAAACTGAATTATAATCTACACGGAAATGTGGGTTTGTTTTATTAAGGAAATTTGAAATAAGTGGTGTGCTGTCTAAAGTACATCAAAGAGAACTTGTAGTCACATCAGTTTCGGTTTTTTGTTTGTGTTGGATTCATGTAGTTAGTCTTGTTTTTTTAAATCTTTGTTCATAGCATAATAGCTAAAGTGTATTTGGTTTAGCTTGGCATAACACAACGTTAAAGAGCATGATGTCTCTCGCTCTCTCTCTCAGCACGATCACAACAGATGGATGAGGTGAACGATGAGCTGCTGAAGAGGATCACCACCAAGACTCAACCCCCAGCCCGCAATTTTCGGGTGGAGCGGCCGGCCTCCAGCTCCATCCCGCTCAGCTTTGACTCGAATCCTCAGCAGGTCACCACCTGGCTCAACGCCATGGGCTTCACCAAACCGTGAGTCCCCGATCCGTGTGACGCAGCAAAGGGAATGTGTGTGCGGGAGTTACACTTAAGTTTCCAAGTATAAATGCATATTATCTTGTGCGATTGTGTATGTCTGTATATGATTTTGTGTGTCATTGTATCTGTATTAATAATAGTGTCTTTGAGTGTCTCCCATTATGTCCATTTACAACTTAAATGAGCCCCTATGCCATGAGTGAATTGTTCAGTCAGAATTCACTCCCATGAGTCTGTGCAGTGACATTCTCACTTTCTCCCACGTTCCCTCCTGACTCTTTCTCTCTCCTGGTTCTCTCAGGACGGTGGAGTGTTTGGGCATCCTGACCGGGGCTCAGCTGTTCTCCCTCAATAAGGAGGAGCTGAAGGCGGTGTGCGGGGATGAGGGCTCACGCGTCTACAGCAAGATCACCGTAGAGAAAGCCCAGCTCGAGGTCTGTCACACGCCGCTCACGCATACTCCATCTGTGTACACAATCACTTACACCACAGCTCTCAATACCACAGGGATGGGGTTTTGTATCTTAGATGATCTACCCATGCTTTTGTGTAACTGGATGTCATACTTTGGTCAGTGCAGTTAAGATGCAGCTCTGTTAATGTAGAAGGGTAGCTGTAAATAGAAAAGACAGTCCATCACAGAATATACACACAGATGCCATGCTGATATTTTGTATGTGCCTTATTTATAAATCAACCACTAATATTTTTTTTACCACAGCAATGAGTACAACACAGGTACATTACATTGTATTCATTTAGCATTCAGCAGTCAAATGCTCTTATGCAGAGAGACTTAGTGTGGGAGAATATAAGTGCATCCATCTAATTATGAGTAATGGTGCCAGACCTGAATTAACCACGTTTTGAAACCAGCAAGTACATAGGCACCATCACTAAGCAATAGAACAAGCAGGTTAGGCTAGTCCAAGGTAAACCAGAAGCCATAAATAGTAAATTCAATGAGACATACCAAATATATAAAGCCATAGACAAAAGACCTCAAATGAGATTCAGATATAGCCTGAAGATGTGAGAATGTTATGTCTAAGAACATGCTACATGTTAGCATCGCACATCATGCTCTTTTCTGTCATTGAAATCTCTAACAGAAGAGCCGTGGTGACTCAGAGCTCCTGGAGATCATGAGGAGACGTCAGGAAAAGGTCGACTCCTCCAACAACTGAGCATGAGCACATGCACTCACACCCTGACAGCCATGCCACTTGCACTGGGCTGATGACATCATCCTAGCAAATCGCATCACAATGACATCAGTATGTTGCTCCCTGACTCCATGGCCCAGTCTGCCCTGAATCTTCTTCCTTCATTTATAATTGTCTCAACCCTTTTTAACCTGCAACAGGATTTTGGAAAACTCTAAAATATTAATATATCATGTTTTTTAATTGCATATTTATTTTATTTTTGAATTTTATATATTAAACAAATGTATATTTCCCATTTCAGTCCCTATTCTTTCAATTTTGAAAATCTGCTGTTTCAAAAAAAAAAAAAAAATCTTAGTAGCTAACTGCATGGAAGCCACATGGATGTGAGCAAGTTGTTTCTATATGTATTTCAATTTGAGTGCATGCATGCATTTTGTGTTTCTCTGTTTGTCATAGTCCCAGTGGAATATCATGAACACTGTTAGCGAAAAAATTCCATTTTATTTTGTGTTATTTTGTACAAGTCTTTCCAAAGATATGCCTGTAAATATTACAAAATGTTTTTATCACGTGACTCGTTCAACCATAAACATGGGATGATTGTTAATCTATATATTAATGGATGAAGTAATATTGTGCTGAAGTGTTAAACGAGAATATTCTACTATCAGTGTAGTCATATTCAAGTTATGTATATGTTTATAGAAGCTTGCAATGTTTCAGTTTAGTAGATATATGAACATCCATATCTCAAGGCAATACACAAGGGACTTTTAATTTAAGTTCTCTGTCTTTCTTTTCAATGGAAAGCATGTCTGTTTTGTTTTATGGTGTTAAGCTCAGTGAAGACCGCCTTACCTTCGCATGGCTGCGCCACATTGTGTACGATTCACCTTTCCACAAAATGTGTCATATTTACCTAGAATTTCCATCACATCGAGGCTTGACTCCACTAATGAATTCAAGCTAGTGCCTATGAAAACAATGACTTTCAACCCGTCTGCTTGAGTTTATCCTGCCATTTCACTTCACATTTCATATCTCCTTTTCACGTGTAAGATGTTAGTAAGGTAGTAAGTCATTTCAGTCATTGGCCTGAGATCATACTGCAGATGCCATACCTAAACACGACTGGAGACTGCAAGTGGCACAGGAGCTGAGGTACAATATGAGCAAGAGACAGTCGTCAATGACAGTTCAGTGTATTCCTGCTCCGTTCTGCTTTGCCATGCAGTCATTGAACTGAGGACATACTGTGTTGTGTTTCTGGTGCACAGTGACAAAAAAATGAAGCAGAAAACATCGTAATTCCTGAGATTTCATTGCATGTCAAGACAAAACATTGTTTAAAGATGCACAGAATCAAGTAATATATTTGTTTATACAGCTGGAATGGATGCGGCTTGAGAAACATTAATAAATACATTCTGTGTTGAATCTTTGATGGTATGTGTGAATTTGTTTCCCAGAGGTTTGGGATATTTGTTGAAAGGGTGAGAGGCACAGAACAGTGTTAATAGGTACTCAGTACATAGAGGTACTAAATTAAAGAGTGGGGCACAGGATAATTGCTGTGACGGATGGCCACAACTAAAAGTGTGCTACAGGGTAGTAACATACCAGGATAACTGCAAAGAACACTCACAAGATAGAGACAATGATACAGAACACAACAGTAACTGTCAGTGAGAGGTTGCCCATTTTTCAGATTATACCAATATGACTTGGTTTTAGTTCATAAAACAGTACAGAACAGCTTTAAATGTATTTACATGTGGTAATTTGTGGTAGGAATTCAATGCATTGGTATATGTGAATATTTTGTGTTTACCCAAAACATTTTGAACAAACTGGAGCCCAGAACTGTGCAAGGTATATTAGCATAATGAATCACTTGTTTAACATTTCACTCACAATAAAGGTGGTCAAGCCTTTGTGTCAATTTCATGGGGCCAAGTTTGCATGTGGTTCATTTGTTGAGAGACAATATCAAACCATTTTCCTGGACTGGGATAGAAAAGGAACGAGGTATAGATATTTCGCACACTTTTTTGGGAACAGCATCTGTGCTAAGCAGTGTCAAAGTACTGTATTTGAATACCAACCGCTGATCTCCAGGATATTGAGAAACGCAATTGTCCCTAATGGGACACCTTATTTTGGAATGTTCCAAAAATAAGATAAACAGGGGTAAGCAATATTTTTCTAACTGGAGTTGCAATAACAGAAGAAATATACAAATTATATAAACAAAAAGAAATTGAACCAATTAAAAAAATCGAACGGTATAATATGCAATTGAATTAAGAGAAATTGGGTTTTTAAAATAATATATTTTATCCGTACCTTTTCACTCTTTTGGTTCAAGCCGGTTTTACGCAGGAAGCGTACGGAGTGCGAGAGACGGTAAGCGGTGTTTTTTTTGTTGGAAAGTGTGTGTTAGTGAGTGTTATTCGTTTTTAAACTTTCTGTACCGCATACTACCTACTCTGTGAATTATATATGCGTCTAAATAACGACAGTTGTCAAATTTAACTTGCTTCCTATCATGTTAGTTGTGTAAATTGTGCTGTAGCCAACGTAACGGCAGCAAAACGTGTTCCAGACTTTTCCAAGACTACAATTAGAGAACGTGATATCTTCATTGGTTACTGTGGTGATTAATTTATCTGGTTTCACCTCTCTAGGGAGCTGCTAAAGAAAACGGCGAGCTGCAACAATGATCATCCCGGTGCGGTGTTTCACATGCGGGAAGATCGTTGGAAACAAATGGGAGGCTTATCTTGGCCTACTGCAAGCCGAGTACACAGAGGGGTAAGCATACTTATGTTTCTCATGGGCTGTTGTCATAACGTTAGCTTGGTCAGGGATCTGCACGACAGGGTTAATACATTTACTGGAGTATACAACCGGCAGAATGTAACTTGCTAATCAGTATTAGAAAATGAGTTGATTTAGCTCTTATTTTGTGATCTCATGTCGTTGACATTATCTTGACTAACTTGTGCCGTGTAATTAAGCGGTTCTCAAACTCGATCCCGGAGTAACTACACCTGAGCTGTTTGTCTTACAGTATCTTCATGCGTATGATGGTTATAAACGTATCACAACTGTTTTTTTTTTTAAATTCATCCTTTGAACTTAATGTATTGTTTGGCTAGCTGATATTTGTCTTATGTCTCTAATTTAGCAATAGTTAGTAGTAGTTTCAACTGCCAGAACCCTCATTATAAAGCGCATGAGAGCATGGTTGCTGGTTGAGCATTATTTTTTCCACTCAGATCATATTTAATTTAGTTGCCCATTGGAAACCTGGTCCTAGAATGTTTGTTGAAACACTTTTATGAATACTTCTCAATTTCAGAAATTAGGAACCCAAATATTGCACCCATTTAATAATTTGTCATGTGACACCTTACAGAAAATGAAAACTTGATGTGTTAATATAAACCAATATATTGTTTGTAGAATGTGTAGATTTGTCTGTCATAATGGTTTAAGCGAGTAAATCTCCAGCAACCAGCACTGAGTCAAAGAACAATTACTAATTTGTCTCCATTTACAGTGCATGCAGCTATTGTTGGTTTTAAATATAGAATACACAGGGGTACCCCAGAACTGAGTTTGAGAAACATCACTATGTTGTAGGGATGGGCAGAGAGTGGGCCATATCTGTTTCTTGATTGCAAATTCCACTTTCAGTTATTAGACCAAAATATTGTGATCTGTCATGTTAGATACATTGTAATTCACCAATGAATGACTGCCAAAGACAGCCTCATGTTCACATTTGAATAATTTTATCATGGTGATTGAGTCAGAATGATGAAATGGTTGAATTATGAATGAATCAGCAGTGTTCTATGCAACTAATTAGCTAAATGAGTTATGGTGATGGTAAAAACAGTTACCTGCTCACAATGTCCTCCCAGGAAGGAGGTTACCCACTCCCATTTTAATTGCAAGTTTGCTAGCTAATGTTTGCTGTCAGTGATAACTAATAGTTAGCTAGCTAGCTGTCCCCTCAGACTTTCTCTGTTAGTGTTTCATGCATTGGATATTTTCTGTGCAGTGGTAGTAAAAGGAATGTTGAATATTGTTTTTGCTACCGAAAATTTGCTGTTAATTTAGCCTCCGTGTAGCATGAAGTTTAAATAGTCACCACCCTCTCTCATGCTTGTGCTGGGAATATTTATCTGAATTCTGTTGAATTAGTTGTATCTCACCCCTTTTCCTGTTGTGGTTGCTTGTCTTTTCATTGGCTGTGTAAATCCTCAAAAGTTACGGCCTTGGTAATGATTTTTTTCCTCTTGTTTCATTGAAGTGATGCTCTGGATGCCCTTGGCTTGAAGAGGTACTGCTGTCGCAGAATGCTGTTGGCTCATGTGGATCTCATTGAAAAACTGCTCAACTACGCTCCTCTGGAGAAATGAAGGGCACTGGAAGTTTCTACAGACACTCTGACAACACACCTACAGAAGTACACACACAAACACTGTCTGATAACACACAAAATCATAGGAAGACTGGGACGAACTCTCATTACGATGCATACACCTGCCCTGTGTTTTCCGTTGTAAATTATTTTTGTTTATTTTTGGAATAAATGAGTTTTGTTTAATGTGTTATGTTTTGAAGTGATTTATTATGAAATATACTTTCTGGCAAGCTTGTTGTAATCAAGTATTGGAAATACTGGAGCGGTATGCTGAGGTGTTGATTCTAAGGGCCTGAATCTCATCAAGGAGCCTGCTTCTCAGGAAGGCAATTTCCCTATATATCCCCTCAGTGCTAGGGTCAGCGTTTCTGCCCGTCTTTGGATGACGCTTCTCAGGCATAAAATGTGCTGTATGGCCTACAGACCCCAAGTGTTTGTGGTTGAAGTGGTGTGTGCCTGTCTTTGGAAATGAACATTTATATACTGTCTTTATTCTCTACTTTTCTTCAGTTTCTTACTCTCCTCTTTTACATTGTTTATTTCACATTTTTTCCGGTCTAGCAAACTGAATTTAAAGTAAATTGAGATTACTGTTTTGAGCTACGTAGCACATTATAGTAAGTTTCTTGTTCAGTAAGTTTGTTGTCCACATTAGAACTGTCTTAGTAGTTACCATTACCCCTCTTGAATTGGGCTTGGACCAAACGCCATATGGGTTGTAAGTGTGACTCTTGCCAATTTGGTATAGTCCATGAGTGTAGTGCTTCTGTACTAGTGAACAGATGGAGGGAGAGGCCTGCCTGTGGATGTCCTGTGCACCTCTGGGGCTTGCCAACATTTCCTCATGTTAATGTGTGTACATGCATGTCCGAATATCGGTTGGGTAAAAATCCCCTCAGTTGATTTTTTATGGGTCTCTGTTTGAGTGTAGGGCATTGTGTTGTGCTGCTATGTACTAGAGACCAGACTGATCCAAATCTGAGTGATGTAAAGGAGCAAATATTTTTACCTCACCTGTAATTGGCCAGGGGTAACAGTCCTTTCAAAGGTTTGTCTTACATGTGCTGAGGGGGTAAACCAGAGGCTCTGGTATGCATGCACTGTAGATGCACCTACACTCTTGTTGAGCACCAGCTGTGTGCAGCCTGTTTGACGTGGGAACATGAGTCACCTCCTGGATTCACCATGTGACGGGTATATCACTGTCGCTTGTCACATGTGCCTCAGCTCTTGTTTATCAAGCGGCAGCCGGGGAAACAACTAATTACCGGTCTGACCTTTGACTCCAGGCCCTCACCCACTGGTTTCCCTGCCATTCAACCAACTCTGTTTCTGTGTGGGGGTGGTTTTTTGAGTGCATTTGAAAACCTCTAATCCCATTGGACATGGGCAGGTTTTCCCATCTATTCAGCTTCTGCATTCCTTTTTTTCCAGGATGTTTTGGAACATGGTAGTTGGGGTCAACATATTTATAGTGCAACAACGTTTTTCTCAGATCCCAATTCAACAGGCAACCATACTGACAACAATGTAGGTACAGCGCCTCTTTAGACATCTTCATGCACCTTAGCAGAGTTAGTAATTGGTGATATTTGTAACATGATGACTGTATGGAAATTCTAAAGCTGTAATTGTGGATTTGGTCCAAATTGTGGATGTGAATCTGAGCTGTCATTTTTTCTTCCTAGTGTTGAGGTTTATATGCAAATTCTCCACAGAAGTTTCAGTGTGATCCATCACAGCAGCAGAAGGTGGAACAGTGTGACCTTGTCGGTAAAGAATACAGTAACAATCACACTGTGTTTCAGCGCAGTGATGCGTCCGTGGTGTAAAGAAAAGTTACCTTGACTGTGACGTTTAGTATGATGACACAGAGCATTATGACCAGCATTTAGTGTGGTGCAGGGAAATAAAGTACAGCAGATTCACAATTTGGGCTTGCCATGTATAGATGTGTCAAATGTGTCTACCCGAAATCAACAACAAAGCTGGTTACATTTTGAGCCATTAGAGATAAAGCAGCGATCTGTAAATAAATTAAATCAACATTACTTTTAAAAGCGGATATTTTCTCAATTGTCAATTATTAAATTAGTCCTTTTTTGTACATTAAAATATGGCCATATTTAAAATGTCATAGGCTCGCTTAAACGCGTGTAGGGATGAAATACCGAGACCACGTCATTAAATAACATTATAAGACCTTATCTGAATACGTATCTTCTACTTTCTTTTCCCTCTTTCGACTCAATTACCTCCTTTCCACCTCTTCCCCCCTCTCTCGCTTTTCCTCTCCCTCTGCCATGTGATCCATCTGACTTCTATTTCCCTGCTCCGGTTGCTAGGGGGAGAGAGACGGTCCTAGGCAACGTTTTACGCAAACCCAAACTGAGAGAGGTCGAGAGAAAGAGAGCGAGAGGGGGAGAGAGCGACAAGGGGAGAGAGAAGCGAGATACGTTGTCATACTGATTATCGCTTGACATGTGTATGGCTTTTACATATTTCCAGAGGAAACTGGCAGGGAAAGTTTTGGAAAACCAGTTTTTCGGGATGTTATCTTTGCGAAAACCCCGAACGATGGTGCGGGGATTCACTGCCATCGGTGGACTTTCGTGAACTGTTTCACTTTGCCGCCGGCCAGGTCACGGTAGTGGACTGAACACTGTAAGCCGGACACAGCAAGCGACCAGCGTGGAGACAACAGGATACCCTCAACACAGAGCTGCGTAAAGAGCCAACCCCGGTAAAATTCGGGTGGACGAACGAGGTACAACGACCGGCGCGAGGGACAACATAGGCATCAGGGAAACAAAGTAAAATCAATAGATCTGAAATACAGCTGAAAGAATAAAAACGAAGGCAGGGCAAGAAAAACAGCTGAAAGGAATACAAAACAGATGGACGGAATTCAGTGGAAATAAAAAGGAGGTGAGCCTCGTTTTTGAAGCAGTTGTGACAATCCCTAATGTCCTCAAGTTCGGACCGCAGCTTCTATCACAATAGGACGAAGGAGAAGCTCTGTCCCAAACTGCCGTTAGGCGCCTTTGTTGGAGGACAACGGGACATTTTTTTTCTCAGCCCTGAGTAAAAGATTATTATTATTATTATTATTATTATTATTATTATTATTATTATTATTATTATGTGTTATGTACTGTTACTGTGTTACTCCTCGGAACATATTCTGAGCAAGTTGTTGAGGTATAGAGTAGTATAGTTTATCTGCTCTAAAACAAGCACATAAGGCAAAGAGGAATAACCAGAGGGGGAAAGAATCCCTTCAGAGAGAAGACTCTGATTTTGATGTTAGTGTAAGAGATGGGCTCCAGCTCAAGTCTATGAGTGCGCTAGCATTTGGTGCGCCGGGACCACCATGCCCCGTCTCCCTGCCGGCTCTCCACCTGGGTACCCTCTCCTCCACCCGCACCGTGTGGTCTGAGCCAGACCTGGCCTGTCCGACCCTCCACCTGCCCGCTGACCACACCCTGGAAAAGCCAGGGGGGGCCAGCGGGTGAACGGTAATGGGCAACTCATCAAGGAAAGAGGGAGAGGAGGAGGAAGAGGAGGAGGACGGAGGAAAGGCAGGAGAGGAGAAGAAGAAGGAGGAGGAGGAGGAAGAGGAGGAAGAGGAGCTGCCACTGGGGGTGGAGGAGCTGCTGGACAGCGGGGACCCAGTGCTGGACCTGAGCTACCGAAAATTCCGGCGCCTGCCTTCACGGGTGTGCACCTTGGGGCACCTGGAGAAGCTGTATGTGTGCGGGAATCGTTTGCGCGGCCTGCCGGACACCCTGGCTGAGCTGCAGGGCCTGCGCATCCTGGCAGTTGACTTCAACAAGATGGAAGATGTGCCGCCGGTCGTCTGCCAGCTGGTCAACCTCACCCGGCTCTACCTGGGCAGCAACCGGCTGATGAGCCTGCCCCAGGAGCTGCGCAACCTGCAGAGCCTGCGCTGCCTGTGGATGGAAAGCAACTTTTTCCATCGTTTTCCCCGCCAGCTCTACGACCTCCCACACCTCCGCTCCCTGCAGATCGGGGACAACCGGCTGCGGACCCTGCCGTCTGACTTGTGGCGGATGGTGGCCTTGAGGGGCCTGTGGCTGTACGGGAACCGCTTCAAGGAGTTTCCCCGGGTGTTGCTCCGCATGGATAAGCTGGAGATCCTGGACCTGGACCGCAATCAGATCTCAGAGTTTCCCAGTCTGGTCCACCTGCCTGCCTTGCGCCTGTTCTCCTATGACCACAACCCCGTGAAGGGCCCGCCCAAAGTGGGCGAGGAGGTGTTCCTGGTTGGGGAGGGGGCACAGGAGTACATGGAGACCCGGGCCCAGAAGAAGGAGGCACGGCGGCGGGCCGCCGAGAAGGCCGCAGAGGAGGAGGCAGCGGCAGCAGAAGAGGCAGCTGGAGGGGGAGGTAGGCGTGGTGGGCCGGTCATTCACGGTATTCTGAAGAACAGCAGCTCCGCCCCTGCCTGCCCCTCCAATAAGGCTTCAGGACAAACTGAGGAAGGAGTGGCTGAGGAGGCGGGGCCAGCTCCTGAGGAAGCGGAGGAGCCAGAAGGGAAGGAGGAAGGGCAGGAGTGTGATAGAACTGTGGTAGAATATGACGAGGTGGAGCTGGAGTATGATGAGGAGGGGATAGAGTATGAGCGGGAGGAGCTAGTGTGTGAGGGGGAGGGGTTTGACCAAGAAGAGACTGAGCTGCTGTACGAGAGGGGAGAGATGGACTATGAGTATGAAGAGGATGGGGAGGAGTTTGACGACCCAGAAAGGCAACGAGGAGGAGCATGATGTTTAAGGTCTCCCTACTGGATCTCTTAATGATCGTATCTTTGCACTCTTGAGAATAATGGGGTGGGAGGGTATGGGGGTTGGGGGATATTGGAACCCAGGCCTGATTTTTAACCTCAAACCAACAGAATTACGTTGGAACATAATGACCAACAAAAGTTGCTATGTTACGTTTAATCCTGGCTTGTTGATATATATGTATTTTTTGTCCAGCTCTTGAAAGAATGGCTGGACTGAGGTATATTAATGTTCAGAGAAATGGCAATAGCTCATTCCAGAACTTCTAGTGGACACTTGAAAGACTGGCAAGTTTAGTGGACACTTGAAAGACTGTCCAAGTAATACAAAGGGGCTTATCACTTATGTGTGTGTGTGTGTGTGTGTGTGTGTGTGTGTGTGTGTGTGTGTGTGATCCTCAATCTTGTATGTGAGGGTTAGTGAACTGCACATTTTGATGATGGGCAGAGTAAAAGCCCTCCGTGTCCCATGGGAGGGGAGAAGGGAAGGAGATGGAGGGGGTTTGTAGACAAGTGGTAACATGAAGCGGCGTGAAGTTGATTGTGCGTTGTGCGACATGGATACGGCTGTGATGCAAGCCCGAGGTACGGTTGGTCTGCCATATGATACAGCCTTGTTGATGTGATACGTGTTCAGGAAACCGGATCTTGCCTCATTAAATAGTTATTGAGTTGACCAAAGTCTGCCGTGGTTATTCATGGATTGAGTGGGAGGCGGGATTGTGGGAGGGGTTTGTTTAAGCTGCTGTGCATCTTTTCCCCTATTCCCCCCCACCCCATTTATTTACATTATTTAATTGTTCAGTTAATGTCGTTATCCAGAATGACTCAGTGCTCAGGGACTTACAACCCACGCATTCAGTAATCCCTTATACAGCTGAATTTGTTCTGGAGCCATTATAACCAAAGCACTTTTGCTTAAGGATGCATCTGTAATGTCTCTCTGTGGTTAGGAATCTATGGCCACATTTCTGAAATCGTGCTAACACTGAGTGGGCTAATGCGTGCATGTGTGTCATTATTCCCCAGCCACATCCGGGCTTTAGTGCTGCTTAGGTCATAATGCCTCAGTCCCTTTGCTTCTCATTGGACCATTTCCTGTAAATGGGTGCGGTCAAAGTCAAAGGTGACATTATTACAGAGTTATTGAAATAAGGACACAAGCAATTTTTCACTGTGAGTATGAAGTTAGCACCAAGAATGTATTGCAACGGCAGGATTTAGAGTGACATTAGCACCTTCAAGGCCCAATGGTGGACCAGCAAACTGGCCATCAGTCAGAGTGTTTGGCATGAGGCTTTGTGTGTAAAATCACTTGACCTTTTGGCTCAAACTGGCAGGTTCTATTTTACTTGAGAAGGGCTGATGTTATAGCAGGATTTCCCACACAGAAAAGAAAAGCATTTTAATTAATATTTTTATACATTCACAATATGTATGTAAATATTACAAAATCACTCTGTATATACTCCATAATATTAATATTAATGCATCTCGAAATATATCACAGTATTTTCTGAACTAAACTGCAATTGGCATTGACCAATGTAGACAAAAATAGACCAAATTGAATGGAATTATGACTTTGTCCATGTTTCACATACATTACAGGTTAGTTCAAAAATATGTTGAAATACATTTCAAAACATATATCCATATTTTTGAGCATATATCTCTCGTTCCAATTTCTGTTACTATATACAAGCCAATTTTGGTGGGTTGGTTCTAGTCCACTAAAATTGCTTATTTGGGGAAAGTGGATAGCCCCGTCCGCTGAGCAGCCGTCTCGCCCACATGTCAATCCCTGGGAGACCGGGGCTCGAGTCCCAGCTTTGGCCCTTCTGTCAATACCTCCTCTTCTCTGTAACCCTTTCAGCCTTCCTACTGTATGAATGAAGAAACAATACATGAGGAGGGTGGCTTGGCCATTAAAAAAATCCTTATTCAGCTAATTAACAAATTATAGTCTCTATTCAAGACCATGGTATGTTGAATCAGCTGTTTCAGTCCAGAGTCAGAACCAACATTGGCCCTTTTCAGATTGGAATGGAGATCCCTGCATTACAGCATACTCCTGCTGTCAATGACATAATTGTGACAGGATTGCATTCTGACCGAGTTACTCTCACAGTCAGTGAACTAATTACTAGCAGGTCAGTGCATCAGAATGCCAAGTCAAACCGGCTGGGACAGTGCAGGGAATTGTGGGATATTCCCAGTTGACCTTACATTGTTTCTGAACAAGAGCATATCATTCAATAAGAGTCTGGGGCTAGCTGTGTATCTGTATGGCATGGAATGCTATCACCATGTCATGTCAAATTTTGACTTTGATGTACAGTCTGATGTTCCTAGTGTGCACAATTCTTCTTTGCCTCAGGTCTATGTGTTTGTAATTTTACATTATTTTTCCAGTCATTATAGTTCAGTTTATCGATGTTTGACTTGGTTAATACAACAATACATTTTAAAACAGTAAGTGTTTCAAGGTTTCTTGAATATTTGCACATCATTCTGTCTTGTCATAAATCTTTTACTCCTCTGAGCGAAGACAAGTCTTGTATTTGATTGTTGAAAGCACTTGATGGTATCGTTTACATTGCAGTGTGCCCAAGTTTGTTGCAGGAATTTGGGGGGGGGGATGTGCGTGGGGAGAGCGGGTTGCCGATACACAGTTTTGCACAGTAGCTGTCCTGAGAGGAAATGAGACGAGGAGAGGCAGAGAGGGGGTACGTCTCCTTAAATGGACAGGACAGGCAGAGGGAGAGGTTTTAAACAAAAGATGGAATGTTACCAAGAAACACAGGGTGGGGGGCACGTGGGGAGAGAAAGGATGACAGCACTGCCAGATTTTTGAATAAGGGATACTGAGGGGCAGAGGTCAGTTTACTGCACTGTATGACCTTCTGTGCACTCCCACCTGTTTTTCAGTCTCTCCCTGCCCTGTTTCCTCCTCTCTGTGCAGATCCCTTTTTTTGGGGTTTCTTACCCTCCTTTATTTGCCATCTCCCCCCAATGCTTTTCCTGTCCGTTGTCGCCGTCTTTCCTGTCTTGACCATTCCTCAGTCCCCTCCTGTCCCTCGATCTCCTCACGGGAGACTTCGCCAGGCGTGCGAGTCTACTGCCCTCCATCTTTTCTTTCACGGCTCTCCTTTTGAAAGAGTGAAATATTTATCCTTCCGCTGAAATATTTATAGAGCAAGTCACAATGCTTGTGCGGCTGCCTCCAGGGCCCATGCTTCTCCTGTGACTGACTCCTGGAACAGCAGCTCCAAAGATGCTCTTTTTTTTTGCTGTCATGATATCTGACTGCACGTGCCCTGCATTAACACGGACCGCTACACCCCCACACCACTGAACTTGGGGGCGGGGGGGTGGTGGGGGGGCAGCTGTCACTGAATATTCATGAGCCACCAGCCTGCTAACCCGTCAGCAGCGGTGATCGTGATGTTTGTAGATGAGTTGATATGTGTGGACTGCACAACCTCTTCAGGATCAAAAACAACTACAGCTGATGTACATTCAACAAACTGAACATTTAGGTCAAACTGTTCCTTTTTAAAAGTTTCTGTTGATCAATTTCAAATAGAATTTGTGGTTTTGTTTGATGATGACACTGATCTAATTAAAATGGATGCAGCAATGAGGAGAGATTTTCACCACCGATGAGAATACAGGCTGTGTTCAAAATTTTTGGGGCAAGTGTTATATTACTTCAAATTAATTACAACAGCCGATTAACTAACAAATGACTCATTCTGTGAGAATTCTCACCCTAGAGCTACCATTCTTGTTCACTGCACACCCATTTTTCAGAATGTTTTAGAATATTTATGGTGAATAAAAACATTTTTATGACCATTAGCTAACAATAGCCTTGTTGAATGCACATCTGTACATACATGAGTGTTCATGGCATCATGACTCAGACCAGCCTTTGGTGCGACTCCTTAATTGGATGGAACAAAGGAGGTCGATTTGATACCAGGCAGGGTATTTGCATCCCTCCTCAGCAATTCCATTCCCTCGTTCCTTTTCATTTTGATAAAGGCTGTTACAACAGCTAATGTACGTGTGAGTGAGAATGCCAAATTGGTGCATGGACAATCGGCTTTCAGAGACAGACTCTCTTGCGCTAATATGAGAAACCAGCTTAAGGGACGCGGAAAGTAAAGTGAACTCTCACCTATATGAAGGGGGGGCGAATACTGCGGAGGAACAGCATGTAATAAATTGGAGTCATAAGATGCCAAATGCGCAGCACTTAAGATTTGTGGTGCAGAGGACAGAAGTATTGGCAGTCCCCCATCTTAATTCATTTCAATTGGGAACTTGCCGTGCTATCCTTCCTTGGCTTAGAAAGTGCTGGGGAATGCAGTTTGTAAATTCGTCCTGTGCGAGCTGAATACTAATGGCTTGCCTTCCTTGTCGGTGTGGCACAGACACGTTTACCTGTACACGCCATGGGAACCGTCGTCATGACGGTTTTCGTGGTTTTTGACACAAAAATGACGTGGCTGCCTTCCTCGTCTTGGGTGGGGAATCTTCCAAAACTGGTGGGATTTTTTAGGAGCCTAAACTTGATGCCATCATATGTGGAAGATGGAGATTAGCTGGCAGCCGAGGTCGTATCAGGACAAGCAGAGTCATGGTCTACCATCCCCTGCAGACTGACAGCTAACCTGTTTAAACTACATTATGCTTTAACAAACCCTGAGATTTGAGCATGTGTTCAAGGTTGAATACCCATCTTGTGTCACATTTAACATTATACGTTCTGACTTATTTACAGCTCAATCTCCTCCCATTAACCAGCTGTGGTACTTCATGTTTAGTATTGACTCTTATGAGTGGTTATGATACTGATAACTCTGGGGTGTCTCTGTTCTATGTCTCGTGTTTTTTTCATAAGTGCTCTTTCATAAATCACCCTTGATGATTCTGAGATTATCTGATAATTAACTGATTGTAAATTGGCTGTCGATGCCTTGTATACTGACACGGTGAGACAGCCTGGTGCACTGGTTATAGCCCTGATAGGATGAGTAGGAATGAGAATGCATAAAGCAACAGTTGTATAAAAACAATCAATGATTTATGGGGATGGCATTTCAGCATGTAGACAATCAACCTGTGGACTGGATCAGACCCTGAGTGTGACTGTGCTGACTGCAGCTTGGCAGCCCCTGCTGAGCAGCAAGTTCCCATAGCGTCATCCAGGGAGCGAAGCTTTCAGTCAGCAGCTTATTCCTGGAGACGGACGAGTGTGACTTTTCATAAACAACACTGTGGGAGGAGCTACAGCCAGCTGTCAGTTTGAAAAAAAAATGTGATGGTTCCAGTCATTTAACCGTTTAAAACGATCAAAAGATTCTGCTCTCCTAAGCAGAAAAGTGCGTCACTGATTGCTTATGACAGCTCCACCCATTTTCGGTCTCATGAAGTCATCCTCACATCACTCGTCATTCCCCATGTCACTGTGCATTAACTTCCTCTCCAGTCAATGCTTCCTAATTTGGGAACATGATGGGATTAAACTTTGGAATGCTTTTTGCAGTATTTGCAGACCCACAACACTGTACTCTGAAATATGCATGAGTACAACATCTTAGATGAACAACACTTCAGGACTATTCCAAAATTAACACATACAAATTAGACATCTTAGCTGAGAATCTTGAGAAATAATTATGTAATTATGTCATGCTGCAAGTGCTCTAGAAATGTACGAATCATTATGGAAGTGGCCATGTGGGTACTTCTCTACCCGCAACACAACTAATGATGTCTCATTACGGTTTTATTAAGGAATTACTGTCTCTGTGTGCAGTATATATGGAGATGTACATGTGTGTTTGTAACTCTGCGCTGTGGGGTTTTGTAACTCTGTGTGTGTGTACACGCCTCTGTCTCAGACTTGTTTCCACGCACACATCACACACACCTGAGTAGCCAAGTCTTTGGCAGCACTCTTGTTCCTGCTGCCTCACATTGTTAATACTGGGTGGCTGGACATGTTGATGGGGACCAGGCTTCTACAAACGTCTGTATCTCATTGCAAATTATCACTGCTTTCATTTATTTATAGATCTTGTGTTCTCTGTGCACCACTGGCACAGTTGCTTGCCGATTCCTTATTGCATTCCAACGGGTCCAACAGAACCAGCATCACTTTCCTAAACGTGGCTCCTTGCAGATGTCCTAAATTTAAAGTGTCCATGTCTAGAAATCACAATATAGAAATGAGTTACTAGCACTTTGAGATTAAATGTATTAGACTGCAGCAATAAGTATGGCATGGAGTGGCTGAGACTGCTATAGAATAGATGTCCGTAGTTCCATATATCAGTGTTCACCTCCTTATGTAATCATCCATATATTATCACTCCTCTGCGCTCCTTGCTGAAAGTGCAAAACGATTATGACTCAACACTTCCGCTCTCACTCTCTGTACCCCTTGCATATCTTTGTTAGATGGCTTGTGCCATCGCCATGGAAACAGCCCTTGTCATGGCAACCAATCTCCATTCAGAGTCCTTTGGTCATGTGTAGAGGCATGTGTACCCATAATATAAACATGGACAAAACATGCAACCTCTTGCACACACACACATATTCTGTCACAGATTTGGAAAACAACCCGGTGGGTTTATGGGTTAACCACACTCTTCATTACGATGACATGACCCCCTCAGTTTCTGTGAAAGACACAAAAATTCAGGTCCTGTCATAACATAATCATAATG
Source organism: Albula goreensis (assembly GCA_022829145.1). NCBI lineage: Eukaryota > Metazoa > Chordata > Actinopteri > Albuliformes > Albulidae > Albula > Albula goreensis. The sequence goes on from CM040755.1 coordinate 28,679,669, forward strand.
TCGCTCCAGTATTTTAAAAATTGAACCATGCTGCTAAAATGTCACATGAGGTGATCGTGATGATTTTACCCATTCCTGGAACCCCATATCTCACACAAACAAGTTTTATCTTTGCCCTATATATTATACCCAAGCTATGAGATATTAGTCAAGTATAACTGGCTATTAAGAGAACAATATAAAAAGGTTATGGGCCTGATGAGAGAGGCTAATTAAAATACAACATAAATTGGGGGGCTCATGTAGTAACTTAACTTAATGGTGTGAGACAACCTTGTGATCACCCAAACCCTAAATAGTTGACCTTCCTCTTTCCACTCTCATGTGACTGGCTCAGACATGTCACATGTGACCAGGCCAGTCCTATGCCAGTTGTGCTTGTTGCCCTGTGAATGTGCATCATTGAAAAAGGCTGTAAAATTAAAAAGAATATTGGGAATACTTGTTTCCACCAGGATTGGCATCTGAAAAGTTATCCAACTCTCTAAAACTGCTAATACCCCGACAGCAAAGGAGGGAAGTCAAAATGGATCAATCGGCAATTAGCAAGGCAGTTAAGTGCCTTTCTGGAGTAAACGCAACACAGCAATGTTGGTATGCAAGTCTGTGTTCAAGTGCCCGTGATCAAGGCCAAGTTAGCAGAGACGGGCTCGCTGCACGGTCTGAGGAGGGGTGAGACATCCCCCCTAATACACCCAAAAACCCGTCACATGGATTATGCAGGCCGACGAGGCCCCACTCTGTGACTCGTGCCTTTTATGAGTTCTTGTCAATGGTAGAGGCCTGTGCTCGTTTTAGCATTACACAGTGCAGTCCTCACATTTGTGGGTGGGCAAGGGCATTTGTTTAGGATGGCAGCGGGGGTGACTGCCAAGGGTACCATGCTCCTCTGTGGTTCTCATCATGCCATTAAAGGGCGGGAGGTGGGTGGGGGGACAACGTGTTGTCTCATTCCATTCCAAGTGACGGCATTGGCACCAAACACGTAAAACAGGGGAGGCGCGCACAGCAAAAGGCCATCAATTATGCAGGAATGCCTCTTGCTTTGTGTTGCAACTTTACTGGATGGAACTCTTTTTTTTGTTTGATTATCCCTTCCCCATAGTTGCAGTTAAATTGATATTCATTCTGAAGTTTCTCTGTACCATGAAAGGTATTTTTACATCTCAATAATCAGAGCCTTCAATAAACATGAAAGGCTTAGCTATCTGATTAAACTCTGTGTCTGACCACCTCAACCACTGGATATTTTTGGGTATTGCTACTATAAAAGGATAAATTAACATCCTTGATCACTACATTCAAGAGTCTGGTCACACAAAAAGCTGTGTCCCTCCTGTAACATTTGATTAACTGTTTTATCTTTATTTCAGCAGGTGAGCTAATCCAATAACTTATTTATTACACCTCAACAAGTATTGCTTATTAAGCCTTTACATAGTCTTGCAAAACCATGCCAATTGTGACATTGCCCATAGTATCCAAAAGGCAAAAGGTCATGTGACATAAAACATGCTTATGTAAGAATGCTAGCCTAAATAAGACGTAATGTCACCAGATACCATGCATTTGATGTCGCAAAACAATCAAGATCAGCCTAAGGACAACTGGTTCCCGACTCACGTTACCACAATGATGGTAATGATCTCTTATTTTAAGTGTGCGGCTCTGATACCCAAGAGTAATTAGTGACGCAAATGCCCTGTAGCTGCTGTCCTTGGCTCACAAGATGACATGAAACTTCAGTGCTGCCAGGCTTAGTCTTCCTTTGGCCCCCGTTCAAAAGTAGCCCCTAAAAATCTCTGTCTGTGTGAGATGAACCACAGTGGCTGAATGGAGGGGGTGGAGCTTGCCAAAAACACCTCAAAATGTCAGGCACTGGACTTTGGAAACCGGAATCTTCTTTACTCATTCGAACTGGTAATGCATCGGAAGACCTTCTGTGCAACTATATCTCAGCATTATGAATGTCGGTTTGAGTGTGACTAAGTAATGTACAGTAAAACACTACGTTAAGTGTGTGGTTTATAAAGTAATACCTCTGAATTATCTTAAAAGGATGTACTGTGAATTACTAAAAGCCGGTACGAGTGATTTGCAAAGCAAGACCTCAAGATTATGAATGCTAATGGATTCAATTACAAGAGGAAACAGCAGACTGTAAAATTAAGTAATGATAAATGCATTATAACACAATAATTTAAGATGAGGCATGGTGAAAAGGGTTCGCTGTAAATAATATAAAGGACACAGATGTGGATGATAATGCAAGATCTTACCATTAAAATAAGGGAATAAAGGTACAACCCACAGTTTGGTGCGTACTTCGGTTTTGGGGTCTCGGTTTCATTTGGTTTTCAGGACAGTAGAAAAAATTTGTTTATAAGCTATTTAAACAAAGTTTACTACTTGACTGACTCCATTACTTTCTTGTGATCAAGCATGAAACAAAATGCAAGCAAACTACAATGTAATCTTTCATTTTCATTAATGATCATATAAGATAGTGGCAATTCAGACAGACTGCATGTGCTTCACTGATCCAATCAAATGCGGTTTAGACGAAAAAAAACTGACAAGTAATTTGCCTCTTAGCTGGACATGATTAGTCTCCATTTGAATATGGATGATTTATGGAGCCATTATATTGTGTTTACAAAGGCCTTACATATGCAATAAAATCTTTACAAGGAGCACTTTGTTTAGAGTGCAACCAAATGATCTTTTCTATTTTTTTATTGCAGTGATGACCTGGAGATTCAAAGTAGGTGGAGAATTTTAAGGGTTATGTATTCTGTCAGATGCAAGTGAAGACCAAGAGCTTTCAGGGATTTTGACCAGAACACTGGGGTTAACACACCTACTGCTTAGAAATCTGCCATGAAATCTTTAATGAACACTGTGATGCGCACCTCAATTTTAAGCCTTGGAGCAAAAACAGCCCCATTCTTTGTCAATAACAGAATTCTAAGGCTTGGAGTACAAGCCTGCGCCCATCCTATTTGGGCACAGTACCCCATTCACCACAGGCTAACAGAACAGAGTCCACAGACACATACATATCATGGCTGAACTGATTTTTTTTAATTCAGTTTCTTATTTGTTACAAAAAAACAAAAGAAAAATAAGGACACAAAATACAGACGAACGAACGAACGAACGCACAAATCGACGTATCAAAAAACCGTAGTGGTGCCCCAAGTCTGGGAACAAAACAAAAAAATCTCCTCCCATGCCCTTATTCCCACTATCCTGCAATCAAACTGAAATCACAAAACAATACTAATAAAACAAAGGCTTTCTGTGAGGGACACCTGAATGCAGAGAAAGAGAGTGCGTGAGGAGGGTGGGGGTATGTGTTCAGGGGTGTAATTCATTCAACAATATAAGGCCAATTATGCCAAATCCTTAAGGGAAACAGTGACTGCGGCAAGGATAGCTTTGTGCGGCTACTGAAACTGAACTTGGATGAAGGGCGAATCTCTGAAATTAAACCTTGAGCCGTGAGAGCAGAGCTTTGCTCATACACCAACCCACCCATCTGCCCTCTCTCACTCTCTCTCTCTCGGTCGGTCCCTCAACTATCCCATGTTTCTCAGCAGCAACGAGTAGAAAAGACCCTCTCCTGCACCGTCTCTGAGGAGTGATGGAGGGCAGGAGATGTCCTAAAAAAAGACAAGAGAGTGAGAGAGAGAGAGAGGAGAGAATGTGGTTAGGTCAGGGGTGGGGAGACTGCCTGAGGTAGACAGTGGTACATGAGGCTAGAGTGGGCGCAGTGAGAAAATGAGGGGCGAATGAAGAATGGAGCAGATACTGAAGGGTAAAGAGTGGAACACTGTGATGAGGAGGGATATATGATGTGACACAGAAGGCAATGAATGAAAGACAGGAGAGTGAAGTGACATGAGGGGGACTCGGAGAGAAAGAGATGGGGAAAAGAACTGGGACCTGAGAGGAGGTGGGGGGATGGTGGGAGGGAGGAGGAAGTAATGCACAGAATGAAGGAGAGCCAACAAGGTGAAAAGGAGAGGAAAAAATGATGGTTGCTGTGGTCGCTAATTACTGTGACAATCAATCTTTGCGACGTGGCTATTTCAGTGGTGCTGATTTGAATAATGTGAGCTGTGATTGGGGCTGACCTTAGCGATGTCGCTCCCTGTGCTCTCTGTGCCTCTCCCTCTCTCTGTCGCGCACGCGCTCCCTCTCCCGCTGGTGGAGCGGTCGCGGTGCCGGCGGGACACGCCCCCCATGTCCCAGGACTGGCTGTGGGAACCCTCCCGCTCCCTGTCGCGCTCCCTGTCGCGGTCTCTGTCCCGCTCGCGCTCTCGCTCCCTGTCGCGGTCTCTGTCCCGGGACCGATGCCTCTTCCTGGACGGGGATGGAGAGAGAGGGAGAGCGTGCTGATGGGTTTGACAGAGCGGAGCTGACAGGGGCCGCTCACATGTCTTCACACGTCACATCACATCACATCACAAATACACTCACACGTACAAGGGCACACACACACGCGCACGTAAATGGGCACACCATGCACATGCACACACACACGCAAATGGGCACACCATACACACACGGGCACACCACACAAAGACACACAGACGCAATCACCCAGACACTCAGACACACACACACCACACACACGAATGCATCATGCACACACAAACACAGAGACTAAGAACTACAAGCAGAAAAAATCTGCACTAATTGTTATTTGGTCAGTAAAAGGCTGTACGATAAATGTTTCAGCATTTTGTTTTCATTGGTGAGAAGGTGTAACATGCCGATAGCAGTCTCATGTACCTAACTCTTAATTGTGACGACAGGTGTACGAGCTAATTAGAGAGGAGCTGTCAATCAGAGCCTCTATTTTCAGGTAGGCTAACAGGTGCTTAACTTGTGGCAGCGAGTCTAACAAAGCAATTACCATTTTAAACAGAGACGCAGCTTTGATTGCTAATTCCTCTCTAATTAGCTTGTACAGCTGTGGTGACGCATGTACATGTACACACACATACGTGCACACACACCTGCACACACAAATGTCCCACGTGCACACACGTGCATGCATGCAAACACATACACGCATGTACACACATATGCTCACACACTCAGGCACGCACACAGAATGTACTGGTCTGACCTGGACCCATAGGACTTGCTCTCGATAGAGAACAGACAGTCTTTCAGAGACGTGACCAGGGCTCGACAGCGCTCGTCTGTGGACACGCGTGACTGCTTGATCACAGCGATGGCCGTCAACAGGGTCTCGATGGCCAGGGGGAAGTCTCCTGAGAGGGGAGGAGGAGTGAGGTAATGCATCAAACCTGGGCTCATACACAGACTGACCACTAGGGGGCACTGTGATGCCAATAGCTCACCAGAGAGAGGACTCAATCACACTTGTATATCCTTAGATATTTAAAGGCCCTGCACAATCATCATATCTTAAATTTAAACAGACATTGGGTAACTAAAGCATTAACAATATAAATATCTTTTTAAAATAAGACTGTTCAGTGAGTGAGAAAAATATATTTTTTCCTGTGGAGTGTATAATCCCTTTGGGAGAGAGAAACCTATGACAGTTTGGCGTGGAGATCACATTTATCACCCATTTATGACAGAGGAGACAGAGGGCATTTTCAGATAACCATAACGTCAATGCAGTCACTGAATGCTCATTTTTCATATTTTGTTGTCTCCTCGTTGTCCTTCACCAAATTGGACTTAGAAGCATGGAAAACACACTTTTGACTGACTCACTACAATTCCAATGTGCAGTCTCACAGCAACAGTACGGTGAGCACAATTGTCATTGCTGTCTCAAAGCAGAAGTCTTTCAGGTTTAGCCTCCAGTCTCAGTGAGAAGTCTCTGAGCTCAGTCTCCAGTCTCAGTCAGTCTCAGTGAGAAGTCTCTCTCCAGTCTCAGCTCAGTCTCCAGTCTCAGTCAGTCTCAGTGAAGTCTCTGTCTGCTCAGTCTCCAGTCTCAGTGAGTCTCCAGTCTCAGTCTGAGCTCAGTCTCAGTCTCAGTGAGAAGTCTCTGAGCTCAGTCTCTCAGTGAGAAGTCTCTGAGCTCAGTCTCAGTGAGAAGTGTCTGAGTCTCAGTCTCAGTGAGAAGTCTCTGAGCTCAGTCTCCAGTCTCAGTCAGAAGTCTCTGAGCTCAGTCTCCAGTCTCAGTGAGAAGTCTCTGAGCTCAGTCTCCAGTCTCAGTGAGAAGTCTCTGAGCTCAGTCTCCAGTCTCAGTGAGCTCAAGTCTCTGAGCTGAGCAGTCTCAGTCTCAGAAGTCTCTGTCTCCAGCTCAGTCTCCAGTCTCAGTGAGAAGTCTCTGAGCTCAGTCTCCAGTCTCAGTCAGAAGTCTCTGAGCTCAGTCTCAGTCTCAGTCTCAGAAGTCTCTGAGCTCAGTCTCCAGTCTCAGTGAGAAGTCTCTGAGCTCAGTCTCCAGTCTCAGTGAGAAGTCTCTGAGCTCAGTCTCCAGTCTCAGTGAGAAGTCTCTGAGCTCAGTCTCCAGTCTCAGTGAGAAGTCTCTGAGCTCAGTCTCAGTGAGAAGTCTCTGAGCTCAGTCTCCAGTCTCAGTGAGAAGTCTCTGAGCTCAGTCTATACTCAGTCTTGTCAGTGACAGTTTGCTGTCTGACCTGCAGTGGCGCCGGCCACAGCCTTGGTGATGGCACTGCTGGCGATGGTTCGGTTTCTGTTCATCAGCTCTTCATATTCCCCCTCCGACATGGGGGGTGTGGGGGCATCACTGTCCCTGCTGAGACAAACACCCCACCTCCTGATTTACTGACAGCATACAGAGGACCAATCAGGAGCAAGAGCCCACCTCCTGCATGAGCAAGGGTGTGACTCCTGTTTTACTGCTCAAAGATGCACAGAAAATAAACAAGCATGGGAGAGGATCCGCACTCTGCTACCTACAGACATTTCGCATACAGAAATTCTCCCTCTTTCAGTCAATCCAGTTACAAGAAACATGCATTGAAAGTACTAATATCATTTTGTGTACTGTAACAGACAAATGAAATTCATGTTCATGCCACTGCTCAATGATGCAGCAAATTACCTGCAACTGAAGCTCATGGCCACACAACACTTGCAAAGTCATGTGCAATACATGGATTGAAATTACACAGTGCTGTGGACAAATCTGTGCTATTCAGACGGCTCTCTGCTGGCTCCATCTCCTGTAAGTGTAATGGGCAGTATGAAGAGAAGGGCGGATGTGGGCGGGGCTCACCTGCTGCGGCTGTAGGCTGTGCTGCTGTAGCTCTCCTGAGCTGGGGGGAAGAAGGCGGGGTTTATGTGCAGGGTGGGGGCGGGCTGGCTGGGGAGGTGGGGTGGCGGTGGGGGGTACATATGGGGCATGGGTGGAGGGGGGATGGGGGGCGGGGGGTGGCTGAAGTGTGGGGGCAGGTCTCCCCCGAAAGGAGGGGGCCGGGCGTAGAAGGGCGGGGGCAGGGAGGAGGGCTTGCTGGAGTGGGGGTGTGGGAGGGGCGGGGGGTGCTCGGGGGAGGAGCCGGGGGCCGTCCATCTGTGAAATCCGCCTCCCGGGAGTTTGACCGCTGAGGTACACCTGAGAAAGTGAGAGAGACAAAGAGAGGGGGAAAAAGAGAGAGAGGGAGAGAGAGAGAGAGAGAGAGACACAGTTCTGTCAGCCAGTCTGCCAGTAATACCTGGTATCAGTGTCAGTGTATATCTGTCTTCTATGCCTGTCAGTGGATTGGTGCAACTCTGTTTCTACACATGCGTGTACACCTATCAGCTTATAACCAGATCAGTCTATCAGTATCAGTATAATCAGTATTTCAACATACCAGCCTCAGAGTGTTAGTTTACTGTATCACTCTGTTAGCATCCTGAAGTAGCCGTGTAACAGCTAATATGTTGCTTCAGACAACGAGGAGCCAGTCAGTGCAGCTGGACTCAATGGATACCTTGGTTGGCTGAATTTTAAAACTTTAATGAACATAATTTGAAGTTTTTTTTTACAGCTAAGTAAATACAAATGAACTGTTTTCTTTTTGTTAAAACACGTAATTCCCCTTTAACAAATTATGTACAAAATACATAAAATAAGCCAGAAAACAGTAACACCTTCAAGTAGCCATTCCCTAGAGTCCCACATGGAACTGACAAGCATGACTGGTTTCTACAGAGCAGCAGCGAGTGTGAGGACATGTGTGCCCTTTGGCTCAAACACACGGTAAACCAGCACATTCCCATGATTACCGTGTGCAGGACACAGGGCTACATAGCTGCATCAGCCCTGTGCTAACATCTCACAGTCACACACCGAATTTTACAGCTAACGCTAGTGCCATACTACTGTACAACACTTTAAGCCCTTGCTATGGGGAAAACAGCAGTTCAATGGAGACGCACACATTAAGCCAAAATAGGAGAGTGGCCATGCATTTTTACAGCTACACATTTCCTGAAGTTTCCAGGATTATGTTTGGAGTTTCAACTTTGAAGAACAACACAATATGTTACACATTACAAAAGATACCAATGTTCTTGTAAAATTAGTTTGCAGTATTTGAATTCACTCGATTTGATGCAATTTTTAAGGGTTGGCAGCCCTAGTTTAGATTTACTCATCAAGCCCACAACAAACAATACAGACTCTGTGAAGTCTGTGCAACATACAAACACTGCTATGTCTGACTGTATACAAGCCCTCCCTGTACAATATCATTTTGCCACTGGGAAATTCTTGTGCTAAAACTAGAGGATATGGAAATTTACTCAATTGGTCTGGAAAAGTGGACACTAACAGGCACTCAGAAACAGTGCTGTAACATAACATCAACACACAACCTTAGATACGTGTGATTTTTAAAGCTTTTTACAGTGACAAAAATTAATGAGAAAGCTCAATAAGATGTTCACTAGTGGTGTCAGCCCTATTTACCCTGTTTGTGTCCAAATGTAGCCCAAACCTGGCAGCTTTGCGTAATAATTGACATGCTTATTCAAGGCTACATGAGGTAAACATAAATCTGGCACATCAGTCATATGTTTTTTCTCATTTTAAAACAAGTAACTTGTGCCGAGAGCTGACAGGTTTCCTCTGCAGTGAAAACAACCCATCTGATCTCACTAGTTTAAAAACAAAGCACAAGATGCACATTTCCTGCACAGCGATGACGGTTGCCTCCCTTATTCTCGAATGAACCGCACAACTGCACATATTAGCATTTTGTTATTGCTATCAATCGTCATCATCTTCAGTCCGCATTAAAGTAAACAAACGTAGTCTCGATACATTTTCTATGATTACTCAGCGAAGATGAAGGCTTTCTGCAAGAGGAATGCATTTTAAAAGGTCAATTGCCTGTTGTCCTTGACAACTTTTTTGTTTTTTCAAACACCCCCCCGGACCTAGATCTCCAGTACTGAAATGGATTCGACATGTGAAGGTGAAAGAATTCACAGCATACAAATATTACCATAAGGACAGCAAAAAAAATAAAAAATAAAAAAATAAATAAAAAAACCTGGTTAAGGCTTGTACACAGGACTGCATTCAATTTCACAGGCCAAGACATATCTTGTTCAGCGTCTATGACGATGGTGATTTTAGCCGTACGTACTCTACACAAATGGCAGAAGAGAAAGAGGAGTTTGTTTCAGAGGAGGACAGGCTATTACCAAGGACAAAGCCGCGAGATGCATCACTGAATGACTTCTTTCACAACTGCCTACAATTCCATATATGAACACAGGAAAAAAAATACTCAACTGATTAGATAACAGCATGAAAACCGCAAGCATTTCTGCTCCACTGTGGTATCTGAGACCATTTAAGGCATTAAGTCATTCCTACTCAATGTTAACTTCTCTGAGCAACTATTATTTTTTATGACAGCATCATGCGCTTAACATTGCATTGACTGCTGTAGCACACGCAGTACCCAGTGGTTTCAAAAGACTTTGGACTAAAGGGCGGTGCCCTATATCCACGGACAGACTGACCCCTAACTTGAACAAACTTCCACCATTTCTGAAGCAGTTTTAATTATTACATATTTTTAGAAATGCATTATCATTCGAGACATAACTACCTGCTGATTAGAAATGTGCAGCTTGTTATCCACTGAATTTTCTGTGTTTATAGATCCTTCCTGAAATTCACGCTGAATTGATCTGACATAATAAGAAGGCTGTGCGTTGTGGGGAATAAGAACTATGTTTATAAGCCTAGACAGCATACAGAGGACCACAGACGAGTCACGTAGTTGAAGTAAGTAGGTCCTTTGTAGTCATGTCAATAGGAAAAGCATCCCCTGTTGGCTAAAATCAGGTCTAACACATTGTGTGAGGGTAATGTTTTTGTACAGGAATTTGTGGTTGAGCGTGACGGCTTGCTTACGCTTCTTGGCCTGGGATTCGAAGAGGGAGAAGTTCTGGCGGGTGGCGAAGCGGCAGTCCACCTTTTCCCCATTGATGTGAGAGTGGGGGAGGGACTCGAGCAGCCTCTGGAGGGACGACTCTGAAGACACCACCACCTCTGCGTACCTGCAGGGGGCGAGAGGGAGGAGACATGCTCGTATGTTCCACATCTGCACCCACACCACCACATCTACACACAGCCCAAAAGCACACGTGCTGTTTAAGAGAAGCGCCAGATTCACTTCGGCCGTGGTTTGCTGTGCATAAATGAAACTTTGAGCCACAACAAGAAAAAGAGAGTGATAGTGCTAATTTAGTTAGTCACAGCGATGACTGGGGCATAAAGCAGCACAGTCTTCCAAGAAACAGATCTGACATCCCAACTCCTGTGGCAAGAGCAGGCAAGAAGGCCGACCCACGCCCCGTAATCTTACCCTCTGGACTGGCCGTTGGCTCTGTTCTCTGCAAACTTGATTTCCTGGATGTCCTTCACCCCGATCCTGTTGGCCACGTTGATCAGATCGGTGTCTGTGGTCCACTGAGGGTGAGAGGGAAGACAGAGACATGCTTAAACTTAATAGGCGTTAGGCTTTTGGCCTCTTTCTTCAGACACTGAATGAGTGGCTTCATACATCTCCTCCATGGTAAGCATGGTGAAAAAACTGCAGTTCAGAATTATAACGGTTCCCATTTTTGTGACATAACCAATATTTTCTAACATATTAATTAGTTGATGAAGGCAGGATTCAAACATTCATATATGCTTAACTTATAAACCACAAACCACAAACCTACAAACCACCCTCAGAGGGTCTGTTTGAAGAACTTTGTTCCCATAGGAATGCCCTTTGTGGAATTTTGGCATACAGTATAACATATAATACATGAAAACATATTCATAAGTACGAATGGATACGTGTTTGCATACACAGTAATAGCATTGCTAAAAAAGCAATACTGAACTTGACACAAAATACAAACCCACACAAAATCGAAACAAAATACAAACCCAAAACCCCATATGCACAGTTCATCACTTGCTGGTAAATATTGGTGTGAAAAGGACTGGTGTTAAAAAAAAACCTGATTTAAAAATCATTTTGATGATGGCACAGAAATAGAGAAGACTTTGTTTTAACAGATGCACACTGTAGTATGTGGCCTGACAACAGGAGTTCTGAATTATTGCGAATGTGACGTAATGCCAAGATATTGCCGCACTTCCTAGTATGCGTCTGCCATACTTTCAAGTTTTTGAACCACAATTTTGTTGCAAATACAGACCAGTTTTTCAAATGGTGCTTGCTTAACGAGTCCATACAAAGACCAAACCATATCACTATGTTAAATCAAATGACTGATGGCAAAATTTTTTTTAAAGTTCTGCAAAAAAAAAAAAAACTATTACTTAACTGATTAAACTGCCATGTTCCTGGCACACCCGTCACTGCTACAGTACTGCTATTCACAGGTGTAATGTTAGAACGCCTTTTGATCTGACTGCTGGGGTTCCAAATACTATTTGTTGACAAAGAAAATAGTAAACCATCCCTAGTGATTGGAGCAGCGTGATGAATCAGAAATAGGGCACGCCTCCACCCTAGAGCTGCAATCATAACATGGCAATTATTTTAGTCTGAGTACCATTAGCATTAGCATCTTACTACCCCATTACAGGCGGACAATTCACAAAACAGGCACTTCTTAAGTTCATTGCAACCATGTTAAAGATAACATTTGTGAGCCATTTTCAAATGTGCAGCAAACAAGCTACCCGAACAAGCAAACAACTGCAAATTTTCACAGCTGGACGTAAAACGATTTGTGTTGAAATATGCAAAATGTGTTTATTTGAGAAATTCTCCTGAAGTACACAGAGTCATGTCCAAGAAAATCTTGGACAGGAACATTAAACACATACCAGAGGAAAAAAAAAAACAAATAAACGGGTACAGAGGAAGCAGCAGCACAATAATTGAGTATCAAGCTAAAGAACGAGAAAAAAGAAACATTTGGCTTCATGATATTTAGGTACTCAAAATACAGTCAAACAGAGGCAGTTTGTATTCTCATATCTAAACAACAAGTTCTTTGTTCCCATGCTAAACTTATTCAAATAATTCCTTTGAACTCAAAGCCATTCTAATACCAGGCAGCTGATAACCATACATACCAAATAAACAGTATATAGACATCTCTAAGTTAAGGAAAACAAAACAACTCATCACTTAACCTTGACCATCATTACAGCTGATAAGTTCATACTCCTGACCTTTTTTCAAGAATATCAAACTTATAAATATGGTCAGACTGTAGACCTCTCCTCTGGACGGTCACACTGTGTGCTGCAGGACTGAAGGCTTTCAGACGGCACACTGGTGCCAGGGATGCAGAGGTGGCGTTTTGCCTGTTTTAACAGCAGCGGAAGCTCTGCCTCATTTGACTGTCACCAGGAGGGGCTGTCCTCGGTCAAAAGCAGTGGCATGTGGATGAAGGTGACCCCAAACCGCATATCCAAGGGTTTCTGTCCTGATTTGAATGTTGCTTCTCACCTGAAAACATAAAGATATTGTTAGCTGCACTGACTTTACTAGTGTCTTGTTTTTCCTGTTCTGGAATGTTATGGGAGCTAAGAGAATATCAAACAACATAAGAGCCTGTTTTTGATTCATTAGTTTATTTTCCTTATTCAAACATGAAGAAAATAAACTTGATAAAATGGAGTACATGAGTGGAAAGAGGAGATGCGCACCTTAGGTAAACATAACCACAATGGCTGATACGATAGTAAGTCAGAAGCAAAGTCCATATCATGTATTCTGAAGCCACACCTCGAGTATCCCAAACTACTCTGAACTTTGCTGTCTGCTCCCTGCCTTTCTCCTAGCATCTGAATGAGTGATCACTGAACCAGCAGTAACACTTTTTGTGCCCAAACTTCAAGAACAATGAGCTGTTCAATAAACACCACTGCTTTATACTTTCATTCAGAGAAGTCCCCGCTCATTACAATATTAATCATTACCAATAGGTGGCGATAAAGCTTCTGTCAATGCAAACCATTTCTATAATAGCTGGGAACATTCCAAGTGTTCGCCATATTAGACTGACCAAACCGTATTGTTACCGTTACATGTAAGCTTCCTGACATTTTGCACATATACTCACCCTAAGCATACACTTTTTCTGTCCAAGAAGTCCAATTTTGTGGAGCCAAAGAGAAAGCTGTTATAAGAGCATGATTAAGCAATATTATGACTGACTAATTAATTATAAAACCATATCAACAGTAAATGTGATACAGACATAGCAAAGACATATATAGTTGTGCTACCTTGCTCTGCTGTAACAAATGATAACACTATTAGCTGGACACATTAGTAAAGAAAGCATATTGTAAACATTTCCACATATGTGACATACATTTGTTCATAAATGTGTGAGCGTCAGCGTACCGTTCAGAGGGTCCTCTGCAGTCGCGCGCTCCCACTCTGACTGCCCTTGAGTAATCGCTGCATCCCTTCAGATGTTTGGCTTGGAGAGGGCCAGCTGAGGAGATGGATGCTCCGTCTTGCTCAGCACAGTGGTGACTAACTGGAGGGGGGCCATCGCTTACACAATGTCCTCTGCTTTCGGTGACATCACCCTCGCTCAGAGCGCTGACTTCTGTTGGGCACGAGTTCTCATGCTTTATTTTTGCCAAGAACGTTGTGATGTTGTGACTTCGGTCACCTGTTGATCTGAAAAGCTTTCAAGCATCTCGTAGGAACTGTTCCAGAGGGTGCACATTCCTCGCTTGTTTTTATGTTGAAGCTAGGCCAGTAGGTTTTTCTTCTCCTTCTTGATGTCACTGGCCAAGGGGCTGAAAATTGGCAACTGGTGGAGCTACCATAGATTATTAATTAGTCGCTGATTTCAATCAACCATTGTTTTCTGTTGTGGAGGATAAAGCCGATAAACTGGTGCAGACAATCATTGAGAGACAGCTCACTGAAGCTCCACCAATTACGGGGCGTCATGAAACCTCACTACTCAACTCATCCTCCAAACCAGCCTCTTTACCTGGGCTTCTAGCATGTTCCAAGTGCTGTCTGAGACCAGAGCAGGGGAGCAGGACACTTCTCAATGACCTTCCCTTCTGTGCATGTAGAACTCCACTCCATTTGGCCTTCACACAGTACTCTACATAGAACAATGTTTTGAGTGTTCCACTCAGCTGGAATGTCATGGGAAGTAACTGTTACATACTCTACCTTTGGGCAAAATCTGCAGCCTTTGGTTGTGATTGCCACCTGTTGAGCCATTGAAAACTCTTCCTGTTTTTGATTGCTTGACACCTTGTCAATTTTTTTCTCAGGTACGTTTTACCTGTCAGTCATGGTTAACGGTTCTGAAGTTCAGTGCTACCATGCATGAAAAGTACTAGGGTAGCAGTTGCTGTCAGTCTCAAGCTGAAGTTCAGCACAGTAACATATCAGTAAACAACAATATATCAATAAAATACGCCCTCAGCATTCTGAATCACATTTTGACAATACATGCCTGATTTGAAATTGAAAATGCTTTTTGGAGACTTTATGCATCTGATTGGTGGAATTCCAGTGAATCACTGAGCCAACTGATGCATCATTACACCTGAAGCTGATAAAGGTTTAAAAAAACACTCAGTGATGAACCCAATGGGCTGGAACAGAAACCTGAGCAGGCCAGCACTGACTGTGGCCAGGTCTCCACAAGGCACTACAGAGAGACACATTTTCATGGCTTACTACTGGGAAACAGAGAAATACTGGGGAATAAATAAAATGACAAAATTACATAAATCAAACCGTATTTCTTCTGATGTTACATGGAACTGTATTTTGTAACTGAAAATCAAATGCAGCTGCACAATGCAAGTATGATGTGTGATGTTATGAAGCTCAGTGAAGCAACAAGGCAAGCTTAAAATGAACAATATGCGCTGCACGTTTATCGATACTGATACCTGCCTAATGCGTACTTGTCCCACTGAGGTGACATTATGCCATCAACCAAACATTAGGTGGTTCTGCCTATCATGCAAAATGAAACAGCATGATGTATTTTCTTCACAGCGCACAAGGTGCTGACACAGTGCGTCAGTTGGTGGCATTCTCACACAATAAATCACTGACTTCTCAGTCCTGTGCGCCATATGGTTGACTGCTGGTATTGATGCCTGACCATTAATCAGCAACATCTTGTCTGAGCTAACCTAAACAATTTGTTCTACGCTGCAAATCTCAACGATGGGTCCGGATGAGAGTGCATATGACAGCTCCTCCCATTTTGGATTTCATGAGACCTCGCCCTCCTATCGATGGACTCCAGGGTAATGTACAGAATCAATACTGTGCCAGTGCTGAGTAAGGCTGGCGGCCCGATGGGGCAGCTTGCAGCTGGCTGCAGAGCCTCAGTTTCCTGTGCCCTCCTCAACTGACGTAATTCGGCACAGTGCTGAGACAGGCCTACCAACACAACCATGCATTCCAAACAGGGAGCAAAAAAGGAAGATGAAATATTAATTAAAACTTTCTTTATGCTATACTCACGCCATTAATGATTTTTCTTTTGTTTATGTTGGATATAAGCTTGCATATACTGTTTCACTGCCCAGACACAATTTCTAATATATCTGATGCTTAATTAAAAATGTTTACGCTTTATTTGAATCTTTCTCTGATTGATTTTGTTTTCTACCCTCATATCAATGATTTTTTAGTTTCACAGGAGTCACAGCAACTGAATAATGTCCACTTTTTCTGTGCGGAACGAGCTCAATGAAATTATGGGGACGTCATTGCGCATAATAAATGGAAAAGTTCTGATCCTCCAGGTGGCTCACGCACACAGCAGAAGTTGGTTTGGGAAGCATTCGTGAGCCCTGCAATTGAGTGTTCAAGTCCGCTGCATCATTACCGCCTATGGCAGGAAGTCCACCTTTGCAGGTTAACAATCAGCCCAAGACAGGGATTAAGCCAGTGAATTTCACTACATACGGTCCCCGACTTACGATGGGTTTATTGGAACATAGTGGAAAATATTGTAAGTTGAAAATGCATTTGATACACCTGACCTACTAATCGCACTCTACTGGCCATGAACCTGTGTAGGTACAAACCCAATATATGCTTACTTTGTCATCCTCTAATTCAGTGCCAAACACAAGACTTGCTGTAACAAATCCAGAGTGCAGTGCTGCGTGGTATATGACAGTGTGTGTGCTCCTGATAAAGGCTCTTATGATGGCCTTCATGCAAAAGATGGAAGATAAATTTGATTCAGCTTCATGTGGTTTGTCTATGATTGCTACACACAATCCAAAGTTTGGTGTCAGTCTCTAAGCTACCTTTAGCTTTTCAGGCTAAACACATATTTACTTCACAGTTTCATGAAAGCACCATCTGCTGCAACACTGCAATAATCCTCAATAACTAAATTATTCACCTCCCATATTGCTCTGCATGTTTTAGTTTGTTCATTTCATGCATTCAACTTACTTTCAACCCTTTAATATTATTTTCTAAATTTGAAGTTTTCAAGGAGTCTGGTTGAAACTGACCACCACAAAGGAAAAAAAAAAAAAAACATCAAAAGGACACAGTTTCAAGAGCCAGCAAAGGCAATTACCACAGCTGAAACCAACCTCAATTGCTTGATTTTCTTGGTTACAATATCATGGCTAAACAGGTGGTTATGCCGATCAAACAAAACAAAATATCAAGCTTTTGGCATGCCCCTTAACTACAGATTCAGACCAATCTTCATGGGGCATGAGTGGTTTGATTCTTGTGAAAGTGAGGCGAGACCCTTGGTACATTCAGAACACTTTCAAAAGGAAGGTTTTGTGTGTTCTCCTGACATCATGTCAAGACAAAACATCAATGTATCCTTTGAAATGGCCAGGTTCTATTCCCCATCAAATGCTGAAGTAATCCTAGGGTGGATTTGTTACCACTTATGTGAGGCTGACGGCTCCTGCACAATGCAACTCACCCAGGAGAAGTTGCCCACATACACGGCCAGCCTCTTGCTCCTCCCACCGCTGTATGTGTACAGGATTGCTGGCTTGTTCTCAGCTTTTGTGGGCGGTGCCTTGTGGGAAGGTGTGGCCTCCTCCCCTGACAGCCTCTCTTGACTCACAGAGCCTGTCAGTACATCATCATACAGATCACTTGGCTCCGCCCTCCCCACAAAATCTCCATCCTAAAAACAAAACGACAAATTTAACGTCATCTCTTGACTGTCGCTACAGTTGAAAACCTTCAATTACTTTTAAAGGGCTTTAAATAATTAAGGATTTAAATGAGAAAATCTATAATTTAATGAGACAAAAATAAAGGCAAGTAGGCTGCTGCACCAGTTATAGTAACTAATTAAAAAGAACAGTGTTTAGCGCTAAAAGGACACAGTCACAAATTTTCTAAACCTTTGAGTGAGAAATTGGTAGGAATTTTGTTTATGCTTTTTGTTTTGTTTTAGCAAAACCTTTGAAAAATCTGGCACATAGAAAAGAAACAAGAAATTTAAAAAAGGAGAACTGAGGATCAAACTGAGGAACAAAGGGAGTGATTATCAAATGAGAGGGATCCCATTCAAATTCAGCACAGACAGGAGACTGGTCATAAAACACCTGCTTAATTAGAAGCTCTTTTATATTCATGGTATAAAAGCCGTCGTCGCTATTCATATAGCTAAACAACTTCTTAAAAGGGGAGAACTCTCATACAGGAGTAAAGCATTTGTCCTGACTCCATTGCATTTGGATGAGTAAGAATCATCCTTCCACTGTTTTATCTTCAAAGTAATATAACAATAGCACTGACAATGATTAGACAATTGTAATATTTTAGAAATTTAATCATTTATACAAGTAATTCAACTGACTACTTCCTTCTGCTACTGTAAACAACCGATAAGTATAACAATCGGATGCTCTGCCAAAATTTCTTTATATATTTTCTTTCCAAATAACAAATATATTCTCTGTGGTTATGCCACACATTCTAGGAGGAGACAAATACTCAAATTGCAGTATAAAATGTGTCAAATGCCACCTTTTTCCAAACATTTCTGATTGATGACACAATTTATTTTTGGTCAAGCAATATTATTGTAGGGCACTTGGGGTTTGCAGGCTTTTCCATGGATCATTTTGAAATAACATGTCAAACAATGTGCTTTTATAGAAGTCCTTCACTTAGAGGTATGCGTTTATTAAAATGTCTCCCCCTGAAAAGGAGCTGTCAAAGGTAACCTTGGATCATAGTCGGAAAGGTAAAGAATATAAACTGCATAATGTTCAGAGAAAAGTGCTTCAGGGGGAGAAAAAGCATAAAGCCAATTCACTCATTCTCAAACTTCTTCCCAAAACATTGAATTAAAGACTGAATTTAATAATGTTTGAGGAGGATTACATTACAATGCAAAGCTATTAACTCAATACATTCCTTACACTACACCTTCGGGCATTGTTTTTTGGGCACGGAGGTAAATAAATATCAAAAATCTTATATCCAAGCATTACCTATCAATAAACAGTATTTTCACAATGTGAACTGTGTTTAAAATTAACTTTAATATCCATTTTAAATGTGCGCTAGAATTCACGGAACAGCCCTAAAACATATTGGAACAAAGACAACTGTGCAGAAAAGAAACAAAAAAAAATGGTTACCTAACTTTAAGTGTTGCAATTAGCTTGTCATTGTACAGTGCAGGTGGCAGGTGAAACGGTGTTAAATGAACATGGTTGCTTAGGAAATGGCAATCTGTGGAGATGGCAAGGGGAGTTGGAGAATAGTCAGATACATTTTAGGCCAAATATTTTGTATATCCCTGTAGTACCTAAAAGTTACGACCCATATGAAACTCATTATTTCATGAAGTTGCCCAAAAATAAGTACTTTCCAAATTTAACATAGTTTCTGCAATACATTACAGGAACCAGATACATGGTCTGTAGTGGTGTACTCGGTATGGCAACGCAAATTCAATGTAGAAAATCGAAATCCTGCTAAATACTGTACTCATATTTGTGCAAGGGAATACATGTTTAAGAATGAATTCGTTTGTGACAGAAAACCTGGCACAGCATATTCTGGTTTCTTTCACATTTCCACAGTACGGCTGTTGTTTATGAAGATGGCCATTTGCCCATTTCCTCGATGCTTTGTACTGACACAAACACACATGCGTTTGTCAATGATGGTATACACTGGTAAATCTAACGAAGACTTCATTTACAATAACTCAGACAAAACTGCCCCTAACTTTAGCTACTTCTATCCGAGTCTGAGAGCAATATAATGACAACAGACCAATATCGATATCTGGTATATGACATGACAGGGGATTAGGGACCTATGACATGATCTAAAACAAAAATTATTCAAGTAAATCATTAAATTAGCGGCGATCAGACCGACGTGGGCGTGGAGATGGCTAATGATAGCCAAGTGTTCCTATTTGTAGAGGACCCCAGCTAATCAGACAGCCAACTACCTAGAAAGTTACTGCTGTGGTAACGGATAATTAATCAACGTTAACTAACCAGCTGATAAAACGATAGCAGAATGATAATTACTTGGTAGCTAAGTTGATAGTTTGCTCATTTTCTGCATTAATGCTTTTCAACATAACGTACAACTGTATTTCCTTGTCAAAAGTGTTTGGTAATATATCACACATCTATGTTAAGGCCAAACACGATATTGTCAGAGCCCTTATCCATATGATTAGCCATCTCCATCCCTGGCTCTGATGGCTAGTCATAGCCAAAGTCAGCCAGGATTCAGGCACAAAAATCACTTCGTTAGCTAGCTAGTCTATCCAAGATAAAGATATTGTTAACCACCCCAAAATTTGAATTATAAACCCATGCACGCTCCTTCCTCATCATCAAAGGGTCTCGATAATCTCTCACATATGTTCCCGGCCCAACTGCATGCTGCCCACGCGTCCGGCCCCTCCGGTCTCACCTCGCCACTGTTTTGATTGAAATCCTCTTCACCGTAGATGTCTATGAGCTCCGCTGCATCTGCCGGGCCCGCTGCAGCCGCCATCCCCCCAACTCGAATGAGCAATGCGGCCCCAGCCCCTGTGCAAGTTACACTGGCCTCACTATTGAATACCTTGACAATTCGGGGTTGAATGTACTTGTATTTATCAATACCTTTTAGTGTGATTGATACGTATTTCAGTCGCTGAGATATGCAGCTGTTGAGTAGGAAGCTAGCCAGCTAGCTACCTTGCTAACATGTTCAACCCCTCCCCTTCCTTCCCCTTCCCTCCCACCAACGGTAACCTGTAGCTAGGTAGCACCGGCCGTACCGTGACACCTAATAGCTATCCCGTTTCGTTCTACGGTTTTAGTCTTCCTTTCTTGTCTACTACAATCAAATAAAGTCTATTGATATTCAATAAATATCCGAGGTCCAATTACTTTTCTTCGTCTCTGGATTCATCACATACGCCGGAACCATTTGCTTCTTTGCTGTGTAGTGCCAATGTGCGCGTGAGGACGGAGCGAAACACGCATGGTTCGCTAAAGCGGGGGCACAATTTCGTGTAACACCCGTACGGAAATAAGGTCCCTGTGTCAGCAGGGTTTATAACTTGTCTTTGTCTGAAAATTACGTTTATTGTAACATACGTTAGTCGTGAGGTATCTTACTAACAAACATGGATGTGTCTTGCATTCAGTAAAATAAAGTACAAGGGTGGAACCGAACTGTAACAATACTGGATGTCCTCACCAAAATGGCGATAATAAACGTCCTCCGCTGTCATCACGTGATTTGACAAGTGGTCTTTCACACCGGATAGTTCACATAGACAGCTCGTAAGCTGGTTACATATCCTGCCAGAAACGAATGCAAGGTTGAACCTGAACTGAGGAAAAGAAAAAGGAAGAATGTTTTCTGCCCTTGCTGCAAGCAGGGTGAGTAGTTCAATAGAGATGGTGGATATGTTCTTGTGTACAAAATGTTGTGTACATAAACTTGATGTGGGTTTATATTAATGTAGCTGGTGAGCATTGTTAGCCATGGACTAACTGAAAGGTTATGGTCGGAGTAGCTTACCAGTTTCTTTTTCACTCTCAATATTGATTGCATTTCATTATAACATGACATATTTGTGAGGACATGGACGAGCGACATACGACATAAACAATTTATATGTAAATTTCTTGGCTATCTGAGGTAACTGGCAGGGTTTTGTGCGCCAGTTCCAATGTTGTACAGGAGAGGGCGATGTTACTTTGTTACGAAACTGACCTTAACATCTGGGTTTTGTAATGGAGTGTTTTGTAAGAGTACATTTTCTCCTCTCAATGACTTTCAGTTTAGTTTAGTTATAGTTCATTATTTAGATTATGCAGTGGGAGTGAAAGAGAAGAGTTACCTTAGATAGTTTCTCTCTGTCCCTGTCTGACCATTTAGCATTGAAATTCTCACAAAAGTTCTGTAGTTTTTGAATATTGTCTCATTTTCATTTGTGGTGTACTTTTATTTCATATCTTGTATTTTTTTTGTCTCTGCATTGTATATTATGCTGTCATTAATGTGCATCATGGTTATAATAACAGTAACAACAATAATAGCAATCACAGTAATTGTTGTTTTAATTTTGATTATTTAGCTGGTCAGTGGCCTTTGCCGGGTGCCATGGCGACAGGCGGCGGCGGGAACCCTCTCAGTGCGTGGTTACCGTGGTGATTCTCCTGAAGACTCTGGCCGTGACCTCATAGAGATTCCACTGCCCCCCTGGCAGGAGAAGACCGGCGAGCCGCTCGACATCAAGAGGCGACGGCTGCTGTACGAGAGCCGCAAGAGAGGCATGCTGGAGAACTGCATTCTGCTCAGGTCCGTGTGAGAGTGAAGTGCAGTACATGTAGAAACAAAGTTTCTTTGCTCTTGTCAGAAGATTCAGGACATTAAACTTGAAGCTGTTACAGAATCTTGTTTTTATGAAACCATAATAGTCCCTGTAAGAGAGCAGGATGGAAATGCACTTTGCAAACTAAGCAGGCTTATTTTGTGTCTCAAATTACTACTAACAGAAGCTAAGGCTTTGTTGACAAATTTGTCTCGACATGGGATTGTTTTGGAGGGAATTTGTTCTTTAGGGCACCTGGCATATTGATACCTCACAAACCTTACCTTAAGCAATTACAATGTCTTAGTGTGAAGTTAGTAGTTTGATGGTAAATGGGCAAGGCTCCCAAGGTCTCATGGTAAATGGGCTTGATTGTAAATGTAGAGAATTTAAGGTTGTTAAACTGCATGGATTTTTCACAGAGCGCTTGAGGGTTCTGGCTTTTCTCTTGGTATATGCACTTAATGAAACATTCTTTCTTCTGCTGTGGAGTACCCATCTTGCACATTCTTGCATGCAAATATTTGTTAATTGATTGGCATTGGCATTCCTATGTAAAGCAATGGTCTCTTTGATAAAATGGTGACATGGTCAAGGTGGAAGATTCAGTCAAATAAAAGTTTGCTTACCATCTTTTCCAAAGTACATTTTATCAGGCAGTCATTGACAAATAATGTCCTTAAAGGGCCTTTAAAATCCCTGAATTTTATAGAAATGTTACAGAAAAATCATTGGGTTCTGTATTAGAAACCATAAAAGAATCTTTAGGAGGACTGTAGAGAATGTATTTTTCTCTGTGGAGATTCAATCTTCTACAATGTAAAAAAAAAAAAAAGTCTGTATGGTGTTGAAGATCTAGCTGTCTGTCAAAACTCTCAAGAAGCAGAGATTCCAACAAATCCTTTTTGGAATCCTGGCATCTTGAATTTTATTAGATAGTGTTGATTGACAGGAAATTCATATCAGTTACACAATCAGAGCCAATTTATTGCCCTGAGGAAAGACCACATTTTTCCTTCGTGTTTTGCAACATGGTTTTTTGTTGAACTTGACAGTGTTCTTGTGTCTAATCAAGAACTACCCATTTTCAAATGTTTTTTTTCCTCTCAAGAACAGGTAGTAGAGGTTGCGTTTTGAGCTGTGGAAAGTCCACATGTATGCAGAGTGCTTTGCTACCCCTAACATCAGTGTCCCATTGTGTTTTGAGCTGTGGAAAGTCCACATGTTTGCAGAGTGCTTCACTACCCCTAACATCAGTGTCCCTTTGACTACATCATTACAGCCCTCAGTGTAGCTGTCACTGTCTGCCTTATCATTGTCAAGGTCACTGAGTGGTTGCTGCTATTTTCATTACATGTATGACTGTGAGCTCTTACTTATGATGCAGAAGCTGCCATGGCAGCTGCCTAACCATTACCTGACAATATCATATCTAAGCACCACTCAGCTGGAACACACCAAAGGAAACTGAGCTAGTTTCAAGTCAGACCAATCAAGCAAAATGTCATACCCTCAAATTCCAGACCTACACTTCTGTACTGTAAGCTCGGTGAAATCAATGCAGTTCACAGAGATAAACCTTCCCACTCTTAAGTCACATCCAATATCTCAAACCAATCATATCGAATGAAGGTTGTGATTGACACACATGATCCAAACATACAATTGAGCATACAACACCTCAAGTGGATGTATTTGCAAATTGCATCACATTTCCAAAAGATGCTCTCTGAGATTCTGTCTAACTTATTGTGGCAATTACTGCCACAGCATCTGCTGTTCCCACACTGTGAGGAGAGTGTCTTTGGTTTCCAGACAAATTCAGCCCTATCTCATAAAATGACCTTTAAAAGAGTGCAGCAACTGCTCTGCTTACAGCTTGAAAGAAAAATACAATTTTATTTTTAAAAGAAGCATTGCAATACTGTTTTGACCACTCTGTTGGAAAGAAGCGGCAAAGTGGCATCGAAATAAAATGTTTCACCATTGCAGTGTGGTCTTGGCTGCTAGCTTATGACTGCTATCTGTGCATCTCTGGTTTTAGATCAGCACAATTATATATTATAATTAACCTGATCTGAGATCAGTAGCAGTTGCCACTGTAGAAGGAATATGGAAGGCTTAATCCTAGTCACTGAAAGTGTGCTCTTGCATTTCTGATATTCTTGTGTTGCAACAGTCTAACATTACACTGCAGAGGGGATATCTGGGCTGTCTGGTCCTTAAGCTGCATATTCTTCCACAGCATGGCAGAGTCAGACTGGGCCTTTTCAAAACCAGACTAGTTTTACTTGAGTGCATTGATGACACGGTGTGGAGGCGTGCGGCTCACGCCCCAGCGCTCAGCTAAACCCTCTCCCTCTTTGTGCAGTCTGTTCGCCAAGCAGTATCTCAACACCATGACCGAGGCCCAGCTGCAGCAGTACGACAAGCTGATCAATGAGCCCAGCAACGACTGGGATATCTACTACTGGGCCACAGGTGAGCGAGAGGAGATGGAGACGGATGCACGACAGAGAGAGAGAGAGCGTGTGGAGGAGAACAGAGTGCTCTTCCATCTGCCGCTGACAAGCCTCCACTCCAAAAATGCTCCATGTTTGTACTTATGCTTGTAAATCATTATGCCAGTTTGGCAAACCGTTCTTGCAGAATACAATTACTGCTAGAATTGATAGGTCTGTTTTGAGACTAAAAAGAGTGGAATTAAATATGCTTTGGTATGTTTATTTATAAGAACCGTTTGGAGAATACCATGACAAAGGAGAGGTTTGGCAGTGAAGAGCATGCCAACTTAATGATTGTTTATACAGGGGCTAACTGGTTTATTCATATGACATAACCTTGTTTTAGCAGTTGATAATCCACAGATTGCCCTGTTAAATGGCAGGAAGGTGCGGTATGACCACGCGGCGATCTAGACAGAAAACCGCCTCATTAGGGGTCTACATATAGAGACATGTTCTATTAAAAACAGGGAAGGGCTGGCGTATCTTATCTGGCTGTTAGAATCTGTGACAGGGTTAACTTCCAAGGTTCCAGTCTGTCGATGTGATTAGCACGAAGGCTGCCTGCTAATGACCTGATGTCGTGTCACCTGTCACTTGTTCATACAGATCCCCACAGAGCCATTAAAGACAGAATATCGCAATGTGGCTCATATTTCCTGCCTAAACACTGAAGGCACATTGAGCATATTTTATGTCATTCATTATGCTTATTAAGCCGTTGGGAAGAGATGAAGAACACCTCATATCCAAAAGGACAAGCTTTCTTGGAAATAAAAATGTTTTATGTTAAATTTCACTTAGTCAAGCACTGTTTAGAATAAGCTTCATCAGTCACAGAACAATAAATCATTCACAGTACACAGCTGATGATGAAAGCTTGGCATTCATGTGTTTATCTCCAAAAAGAGATGCAGGGCAGGTCTGTCTGTAAAGATGTTTGGGGCCGTAGCAATGGGGATCTCGTCTTTCTCACCGGGACCTGTCCCCTCCCTTCACAGAGGCTCAGCCTACGCCCCCAGACTACCAGGGCGAAGTGATGGACATGCTGCAGGAATTCACCAAGAACCGCGAGCAGGAGCAGAGACTGAGGGCCCCTGACCTGGAGTACCTGGACGTAGCCAAACAGTGACCGGACGCTCGGTTCAGCTCCAGAGACACCATCGCAACATGCTTTCTGTGTTCTTTTAAAGACTGTACATTTCAGACGTGTCCCCTCTCATCCATGGAAGGGCTTCTATTGGGTGCAGCCTTCTTTTAGCCTAGTGCTAACTCATCTAATTAAGCCAATCAACCAATTATTGTGTTCAATTAAGGCTTTGACCAGCAAAATCGTGGTGTTTGGGGCTAGGCTAGAATAAAAGCGTGCACCTATGCCAGGCTGTCTCTGATTGGACAGCCCTTGTATATTTATTCTCAGATGGAGTCAGTTGATGGCCCCGCCCAGTTGATTCCCATGGTTTTATCTGTATAGCAGTGGGGAAATTAACAGTGTTTATATTGTAATGTACCTGGAATCAGGAGTAGTTTTTTTTTTTTTGTTCTGCTTGCCTTTGTTTGAACATGAAAGCGGCCGTCAGGCCGTGCCGGTCCTGGGGCCTTTGTATTTAACACCTCCGATGCAGGCGGGACTGTGTGACAGACTGATTGATGCCCTGCCTGCAGGGTCCTTGTTCTGATGCTTGTACAGTGAATGGAGTGACAGCTCCGCCATGTCGCTGTGAAATAAAGCTTTTCTTTTGTTTCCAGCCTGTTCTTTTGCCAACATGCCTAACTCCACGTTTTTGAGTTCATTTTTAATGAAGTGTCTTCTGGTATATCTAGCAGGGATGCAAACCTAAAAGGAGTAAGAAATAAAAAAGAATCGCTAATGAAGTGTGATGGAATGGAAGAACCAACACCCCAGAGAATTGGCTGCAGTAACAAACTGATGACAGAAAGTGTGTGAAAACCTTTCATGTGTTTCTGTGACTCACTCCATGGCCTAGATTGAATCCAGACTGCGAGTGCCAGTAGGACGGTCGTGCCACAAGGCGATGAGGGGGTTTCGCACACAGAGGACAAGGTTTCTGAAAATGGGGTGCGGTTGGCAGGGTCTCCCCCCTTCATCGCTCAGTAGCGACCCTCTTGGTTTGATGCATGTCTGCAATCATTCTGCATCATCTATGCAATCCTCCAGTGCAGCACATGCGACAGCTCCGGCACCACAAACGAAAAGCCCTTACCTCTATATCCTCTAGTACTAAATATGCGACCGCTAAGCATGGTGTAATAACACATTTGATGAAAAACGGTCATTTGTAATGCAGAGGTTGGGTGTCATGGCAACCAAGGACTTGTTCTGATGGGTTGCAGTACAGACATTTTTTGCTACCATTTTAACAAGTTGCACTCAGAACTGTGAAGAGGAGTCTTTTAGGTGGAATTTGGACAATGATTAGTGAATATGGCGAAGCGTTCATTTGAAGGAAAAATTACCTTCTGCACCCCCTGCTTCCTGCCTTGCTTTATTTTTTTGCTATGGAGGTACATTTTATCAAGGCTATTTTAAGTCATGTGTTTCCACCTATTGGCATATTAATGTGAAAACATTTTCCATGGAAAATGAAGGAATTCTCAGGAATAGAAACAAATCGGCTTTGCATTTGTCAACAGACGATTGTTCAGTCTCCCTGAGCTTTGAACCTACTTAATTCATTGCTGAGCTGTCAAATCTTTAAGTATAATAAGAAAAAATGGACATACAAGGTTTTTGCATGATACTGAATTATTCATCAATACCAATTCTGACTCACTCAGACCGTAGTAAAAGATTTTATATAGGGAGAAAAGAACAGTGTTCAGCTGTCAGTCATGCTTATGACATTTAGCTAAATGTCAGATCACATAAACGCTCAGGCTAATTAAATGGTTAAGAGTAGACGTTGTAATGAGATCCAGACCCGATACAGCTGCCCTTCTCCACCTCTGATCTGTTTCATTTGGGCCTTTACTGTGGTGCTTCAGCGGAACTTTGCCACTCAATGGTACAAGGAGCCATGTTGCACTTGACCTTCAAATCCAGAACACTGTGGATCTAATGATGTGTTCCCAAACCAATTTGCTATACCACTGCCCATGAACTAAAGTCACTGCCTCAGCTTTTCCTAAGGAAACGGCATATGGAGAACGGGATGATGCTGACATTAGGATTTTATTGTTTTCCCGTTAGAATCTGAACCACGTATGGTGAATCAACGCTTTGAAGAACTGCTTTAACTAAGTCACCCATGGGTAGCCACTGCTAGCCATGACTCACAGCGGATCCTGTGGTTCTCCTGGACCAGGATTCGAGACCACCTGGCCTACCTTAGGATGTGCTCACCGGAAGTGGCAGAATTGCTTTTGATTACCCTTAAAATCGAAGGATTACCTATTCACTGACTACCATTGTTACTGCTTACATCACGCATATTTACATGTTCGAATAACAACGATACTTCCTTGGACAACATAGGTACTAAATGCAATCCTGCAGGGTCAGCAGCTTTTAAGTACAAAGTTTGAAACCGACCGCCAAAAATGTCCAATTCCAGCAATAAATTTTGCTATGTAGATAAATGTTTCTGAAACAGAATTTTCAAAGTGTCAACAAACATTCAGTACTTGAGTAAAACTCATGTCCTGTGTGTCTGAGTTCTTCTCTGATAATCACATGCCCAAAACAAGTGCCAACACCCATTATATCACTTGAGCAACACTCTTACGCAGCTAATGTCCTCTCTGTTGAAGTCAGATGCTCCAAAAACACATCTCCCCTGATGAGAATATCTCTCCAACAGCCTACTGAAGTGTCATTCTCCGCCCTTAATGGTGAGATGAAATACAAAGCAAAGCAATATGCAAACTCTGCAAAATGAAGACTGCATATGCAACTACACCAAGCAACTTGAGTCGCTATAAATCACCCACACAAGTTTATATTATAAATAATCCGGTCCTGTAAAGGGACTGGATTATTTTGACTTCAAGTTGGTACTCAGCACAAAGGTATAATGTGGGGATGCCCTGATTAGGAATCAAACCTGGAAGACCCTCTTCCTAACCATATGTTAAATATGGCTTTGCACAAACCATTTTGACTGGACAGTCCATCCGCTTCATGCTCCTCTGTATTGCAGCTCAGCGCTGGTCCCACAGGGCCGCAGGGTATGCTGGATTTGTTGTTGACAGTTCCTGATTTTAAGCTGAAAACAATGCGCAGCATGCGCCGTGTCCCCCGAGGGCCAGGGATGAGTGTCCCTGCTGCTTTCATTCATCTTCTGCTTTCCACAAAGAAATTACAGCTAGCCTGCATCACAAACATTGACAAGGCTTAAATTCTCATCTCCCAGAAAACGGTTGCATCTGAATTGTCTAGGGTAGGGGGAGTCTTCCAATATCTAAAATGGAGAATGATGTTGATGCTGCATCAATAACTTATAGGTTTCATAGACAGATTTTTTCTCCACTATTTGATTTTTAAGTTGATATGATAGGCTATAAGAAGTGAGATCCCATGAAACCCAAACATGGGTTTTACATAGGTAAAATCATTTACCATTGATCATTTACAAATTTTAACCAATCATTGTATTTTGCTGTGGAAAACAAACCCTTTTGATTTGTTGAAGTCTGTGACTGGCCATTCATTGTGGCTCTACACATTGTGGAGTTCATCAAACCCCACTCCATTCACTGCTCATAAGCCGTAGTAAGGGCTCCCTCTTTCAGAAATTCAGTGGAGGATTGTCTTTAATCCTTACAGTTAGTACACATCGAAATATAATATCTAATCTTTACTAAATCAAGACTGGCCTCATAAAAAATCAATGAATGTACCCAATGAATCAGAAAATGCAGTATTATACTGAAATTAAAGCAATTCTCTTGTAGCACTGTCGAGTCATCACGGTCCTTTGTATTTCAATTGTGTTAGAGCCGCAGTGTATCAAAAACACCACTGGATGGCAGTGCACCCTGAATGTTGCATCAACACCACCGTTAGATAATACATTTAGGTTCTCATGGCGACGAATCACGTGAAATGGTCCAGCGAGTGTAATCCATTATAGGAGTGGAATAAAATTAATGTTTCCAGGCATTTCACTTGGTATTTTTCTTATGCAAATGAAAAATTATGTAGTTTGTGATAAATAAATAACCCATGGCATTGTTTGACACCAGCTCTCCCTCCTTTAGAAATATCTTGACTGAACTATGCGAAAAAAATTACAATGCAATAATATTATGTAATTTCCATTATATTAGAGGGAAACATTACCTCTGTATGTTATTTGAGCATATTTGTCAAGTTTATACGATTGTGTATGAATGTATTATTTGTTAGCTTAACTGAGATAAATGTTATTTTGCGTGTTAATGTCATTTCTCCCGACCATCAGAATGTATGCAGAATGTCAGTATGTATGTATAAAATCTGTACATGTATTAGATATGTCCGTATCTTTAGTCTGTTCGTATCTAGGTTGAATGTTTTGTGTGTTTGACAGAGATGGTAATTGTGTGTGTACCTGTGTGTATGCATGTGTATGTGTGTGTGTGTATGTTTGTGTGCGTGCAGGCACAGTTTGGGTGTGTTTAAACGTCCCTCTGTTTGTTTCTGGTGTCACTGTTTACCTGGTTATTTCAGATGCTGGAGGGGAGTCAGACACACCACATCTCTCACAGTTCTCTCTCACAGATCTGCCAGTGTGCCACTCATCCTACCCCCCACCCCTCCTTGTCTTCTGCCCATCTGTCCTTAAGCTACACACTCATTCAGCGCCTGTCTCTCCCTAACCTGCATTGACAGAGGCAGAAATCCTCCGTTCCTTTCACTCTCTCTGTCTCCTTGACATATCAGACCGATTGCAATTGACCTGAGCTGGGAATCGGTTCTCATATTCAGATGACAAGACTGCTGAATTCCCTTTCAGCTGGAATGGCTGTTTTTGAGGCTCTGACATTCCAGTCATAACAAAGCCCAATTCAAAGATCTATCAGTATAAACTAAAGCTTGAACTGCTCGCTGAAGGTCTTGCAGTTGGCCTTGAAGCAGTTTGCTTTCAAAGAGAAAACCAACACTCCTCTCAACTGGTAAAACACTTGTACTGAACATTTAACATTCTTCATAAAAGTCCAGATTAGGGCACTTTATGCTACCTGTTAATTAAATGTTGTTGCACCATTTGTACCATTACGTACCAAAAATGTCACTTTAAATTAGTCCTCCACTCAGCAGAACAAAACTGTCAAACCTTTTTTTAAATAAATCCACTTTTTTTTCCTCCTAAGAGCAATGCCTCTTCAGAGACATACTGAAAATTAATTGAGAAGGACAAAACAATGCTAGGTAATAAACAAAGAGAATTAAATGTGCCTAACAATCCATCCAAAAAATGAAGACAAGCTCTCGGGGAACTCGAGAACTACAATGTCATCATCCTCAAGTGAGCCATGACAGTATTAAAGAACCACTTGTGCTAACCAAAAATGTCTTTGTGTAAAAAGATGTTTTCATTTATTCCAGGGAAAGGCTACAGCTAGGGGTAGCCCCATGACACCTAAATCTGCTAGTTTCCTTGTTGGAACATACTCCATCTGCTAAAATGAGCATACTCACTTTCACTTTTCATACCTGATACAGTGGGCTGGTGGAGCTAAATGGAGGCAAGCCCATGAAACTGGTTGACAAGACCTCCAAACTCTGAGGACAGCAGTTTAGGAGACTGCAGGAGCTGTCTGACCAAAGGGCCACAAAACAGCAAAACAAATCACTGGGGCCAGCTCCCATAATCTCTCTGCACACTTTTAACTGCTGCCCTTCAAAAAGAGACACTGGTGAAAGGGGCAGGCACATGGTCTGGTTGTATCCCTACAGATATCATACTCCTTAACTAAGAGCTGAAAACACACTGTGTTTTGTGAGAAAGTGGTGTGCATGTGCGTATAGTTTTATGCGTAACGATTGTGAATGAATGTAATGGAACTTTTCCTGTCTACTTTGTGTGATGTATGGATTACAATGCAACTTTCACAGCATTGATTTTGTATTTGATGTGTGTTGTGGTATCCCCTCTCATCCAGAGCCACGCTCATACAGTATACACGGGATTGAAACATTATCTTTTACCTTA
This sequence comes from Albula goreensis, assembly GCA_022829145.1. Lineage (NCBI taxonomy): Eukaryota > Metazoa > Chordata > Actinopteri > Albuliformes > Albulidae > Albula > Albula goreensis. Next base: position 28,711,623 of record CM040755.1, read on the forward strand.
TCGAGTATTTAATTCTGTAATGTAAAGAATTTGGGAGCCTTGGGCAGTGTAAGACCATGTAATGTTTTCATGTGCTTTATCTTTGATACATCAACTGCATAAACACATTTCTGAAGTGCGAACTTTATTGGGTTTTTTTTTTTTTGACTCCTCAGCTGCCACACCGTACGGCAATGGGTGCAACGGTGAGCAAAATCCAACATGCATGTTGCTGCGCGAGCATGTGGCACGTGTCTGTCCTCCCTCCCACCGCCAAAAATAGGTAAATAAATAAATAAATTTCCCAGAGCTTGACACACGGTAAACAATTTAACAAAGGGAATTTAGACATTGGTGAGGCCAAATAACCTTGGCAATACGTGAAGAGGCAACAGCTTAAATAACAGCGACTGAATAAATGAATCGCAAATGAGACAGGCAGCATACCTGACAATGACAAAGTTCTTTTTTAGCATGGGTCCGCTAGAGGTACTGGGAGATGGGGAGCGCGGTGTTTCTTTAAATAGCCCGTGTGATGTAAGCAGGGGTCTCCCACTGAGAGATCTGCACGGTGTACCTGCCGCCGTCTGTTGCGGTCAGGGAAGGACACCACCTTGTTGGCCTCCTCAGTTTGTAAGAGCCTGACTGTCTGCGTCCCCTTCTGTTTGTCTGTCCACCCATCTGTCAGCTCTCTGCCTTATTTTCCACCTAACAGGCGCTCGTTGTCGTCTGCGCTATCCGACGTTCATTTTATGGCAACTGATCTTCAATGCTTGTTTATCTTGCTCGCAATTGTTAAGTACATTATATTGTGCATGCGGCCTAATGGTATATGTGTAGCTTGTGCATCATAAAAACATTTTTGTGTCAATGGTTTTGATGTTACGGCAGAAAAGCTTGTTTAAGACATGATTATTTTTCGCCACCTGTCTACTGCAAACAATTTCGTTCTGCTGTTAGCCAGCTGATATCTCTGGGGTGTTGCGATTCTGTAAAACGTTACACTTTAGCGCTGTTTCCTTCTGTCACGAATTTCCAATATACTAACCGCACCCTTCCCCCCTAAATCTGTCCCCACTTGTGTCTGAACGAATGTAGCGGAAAAACGACAGCAGAAACACGATCAAAGTTATTTTATTCTTCTCATTGTCTGACTGTTGAAATGCTCCCGCGCGCAAGGGCAAGAAAACAATTTACTGCACACACACTTGCCAAGTTACGTTTGGGACTGTAATACAAATTCAGTAGTACCGCTTAAATTGTTCAAAACACGGGAAAGGCTTGCTGTACACCGTTCACTTAAAAATAAAAAAACAACCACAGCGACAAAACAATTACATAGAACTACTGAAATGGCTCCTACACACTTCCCTCTGACACGATGCCCCTGAATACAGCACTGACTAAATTTCTTGGCAGCACAGGTGAAATGGAAACATTTACTGCTTGCCACCTGTCTGGATTAATATTGATTTCTCTAGAAAAAAATTATTGTGCATTGCCCTCTCCTGCGTCCAGGTTCATCAGCAGTAAAAAACTGTGCAGAGTACAATCACTTTCTATTGAAGGTCATCAAACTCCCTACTGAGACACTCAAAAACACTTTTATTGCTTAAATCCTGTCTCTCAGTGTCTTCAAGCGCTCTGCGACAGACAGACAAAATCATGTTTGCAACATTTGGCTTCAGACTAATAAGACTGCAAATCTGTCTCTGAAGTAATCTTTTTAGGAGAGGATATTAAAAAAATATAAAAGAAAGTTCTGAGGCATAATTCTTTGTGTCAAATGGTTCTCAAATCCACTGAAGGCCTGAAACCATGAATAAGCTAATGCTCTGTAACAGGATCTTAGCTGACCAGTGAAAACAGTTCAGATAGTAAAAGTAATGCATTTCATTTGTGCACAGGATATCTCAGTGGTGCGTGTACATGGTATTTCTCTGAAAGACATATCAATAAGACATTGAAGAAGTTGGGGTCGGGTTTGGGGGGTGGAGTTATGTGTGATCGTGCTGTTTTGTACTTACCATGTCTGTATAACATTCACATTGCATGCACACATACCTATGTTCCCTTTGCACACAGAGGTTCAGTTTAATTTAAGAGTTCCAATTCAGAGAATGCTACAGTCTGCATCAAAAGTATTAAACTAGAGTAAAATGTACCCAATATAAGTTCATTTAACATTTCACAACACAAAATAGTTCAGTAAACAGTTTTGGTTTATTCAGACCCTGTTGTTGTACTTGCAATGAATGTGCTGCTTGTGTTGGAGGGGAAAGAGGAGACAGGAGAGGAAAAAAGACAAGGACATGTCAAGTAGGGTAGAGACAAACAGTAAGTGGTAATGAAGGCACGAAAATGAAATTCTCCTTTGTTTGAGCTTGCCTCCGTTTCCCCAGGGGGTGGAGGATTAAGTGACATGGCTGACATTGATTGTATGTTACAACATCTCAACAGAGCATCACCATCAGACAGCTAAGTCTTCACAGCAATTTTTCAAGAATACCGCTAAAAAGGAATATATGCATTTGTAGACATAATGTATTCCTTTAGATATATGGGTTTTCGCTATGTGAGTTGCATTACACCAAGTAATGTCTTTCTGCAACTGAGTGCATTAGAGTTTTGTACATATACGGGAACATTGAACATGTAAATATGTGAATGTAAGCTGCTGTTCTGTTTTAGTTAGCATGTACAGCATGTACACTTGTGGTGGACTCATTTCACCAAATTGTTAGGCTTTTAAAATGCAACATGTGTGTGTGTATGTAGTAATGTGCTACTGTACAGGATTGTGTATGACTAAAATCTCAACCTTCCCCATCATATTTGGCCATAGCATGCCCAGGGAGGGAGGGATCTGGTGACAGGATTGTTCCCATCTCATCTTGCAGGAGTGAGTCCTCGGGATGATGAGATACCTGCAGTGTGCAATTGTGCCAGCTGGGCAGGAGGTTTACCTTGATGCGATGACTGGTGGATTAAGGGGTGAAAAGTAGCAGCAACTGGAAGAACACATCAGAGGAGAATGTGCTTTCAACGTCAACAATAGTTGTTTCATTTTTGCCATTTGAATAGGAAGCCTGGAACTTCACCTGTGTACTGTCATTTTTTCATGGCTTTGTGACAAGTAAAATGGATTTAAATCACCACATAACTAACAGTTACGTTTGATGTAATGCAAATATAAAACACTTTCACATTTTCTGAAAAGTTATCTTCTTGTAGATAAAAGGTTTCTTTCACACTTGTGATGCATATTATAGTTCTCTCCAGAATTGATGGAGCACATTGCAGTGATATACAGAGTGGGTTGGAACATATACTTGAGCATTCCAGATTGACAGAAGGGAGAAAATGGGGGATACACATTGATTTTAGTACAGCAATAAATAAATCAAGGCTCTACAACTGTGCTAGTAAAAATGGTTCTTTAATGTGGAACAAAATCAGAGCTCAGCTCGACAGTGCCCCTCCCCCCACACAAACACACCCAATTGCAGGGAAGCGGGGTCGGGAGGAGGAGAAATCAACCAATAAGGTCACAGTCCACTCGGCCAAATAAACAGGAGAGGTGGAAAACCTGGAACGCTAAACCCAAGCAGTGCTGGGCTGAGATGGGGTACACCTGCCCGCTCATCCCCCAAACCCTCCCCATCCCCTGAGCACACACTCAGGAGCAAACACAGGAGTGACAAGCCACTCTGCTAACCCCTGTGGGTCTGTCTCCTGGTCCGAGGAACTTCCATTTTCTGCCCCCATTTGGGTTTCGCCACACCATCCTCTGCTTGCCAGTGATTTGAGGCTATCATTGTGTGTTTTCCATGGAAAGAAAAAAAGCTTTTGTTTGGTTCAAATAAATAGATGATTGACAACTTATTGTGGCTCCACCCTTTATGAGGGTCTTGAAGTCTTGGTCTCCCATCACTACGGAGACCCTTTCTGTTTGATTGTTGGGACACTGCAGGGGGACCTAGCGTCCCTATGGAACCCAACTGAGCGGGATGGGTGTCAATTGCAGTATGCATCTGTGGGGAGGGAGATGGAATCGGAGTTTGCGCAAGCAGATGTTCCTCTAGCTGCTGTGGAGCTGTGTCGGTCTCACCATTGCCAAACCACCTTTGCCCTAGAGACTGGGGGCACACAGAAAAGCATGGACTCTGTTAAAACGTAAAACGTTGTATTTGAACGGAATGTCTAAAGTCTTCGAGTTTTTGTTCGGTAGCAAAGGAAGGAGGTAAGGCAAGAGGTGGAGACCGTACCACCCAGCCAGCCAATCACAGCCCAGAGCTTTACCGAGGGCTCACACATGGTGAGAAAACACATAAACACTGATGCACACAAGGGGGAGAGGAGATTATAGAGGATGGGGATAAGGGGCAATACACAACCTTTCTGTTGGTTTGTTTTATAGTTCCGAGGGGGTATTGTTGATTGGCCCATATTACTGCCACCCGGCCCCCCTACCTCACCCTCGCACCCCCCAACTGAATCAACAGAGAGGATAGCAGAGCTGAATCTGTGTTGACTCAGCAACAAATACACATACAGACAGCTAAACAAACAAACGCACATGGCCTGCTAGAAAATATGCTCATATACACACAGTCAACCTAGAATGAACTCCACCTCCGCTGATGGGAGTCCAGTGTTTGTATGTGTGTGTGTGTGTGAAGAAGCAGAGGGGTGTGAGTGGGGAGTTCATCTTTTTATGTACTCGTTTACACACACATTTCCTTTTGAGCTGGGAATGTTCATTTCTGTTGACCATGGACCCTTTGTACTGACTATTTGTACGTCAACACCGTTCTCATACAGATCAAGATATTGAGAGAGAGGGAGATGGAGGTACGAATGTGTGGGGCGGGATGTGAGGAGTTTTCAGGGAAAGGGCCTTATGAATCATCAAGAAAACATAGGATAAGAGCTCAGAGAAAAGTTAGCAAGGACAGACTTTAGGACACAAGACAATGTGCCCAAAGGCTGTCCATGGAAATGCAAGAAACTTGAAAGGTAATGAGAAGGGACATTAGCCACACAAGATGTTGGATCAATAGGATAATCACACCAGTGGTTTAAGATGGATCGGCATACAGGAATGCAGGATCAGAGGCTAACTCCCTGTGGTCAACTGTAGACGGAGCCTACCATTGCTTCTAGCAGAGATTACTTTCAGCATAAGTCAATCGAATTTAATTCCTGCATGTATCACTTGGGACCCCTTTTTTCTTATGAATGGATTGTCCTGTAGTTGTCAGTGTATTGTTCAGGAGTGGGAGGAAGGAGAAGAGTTAGACAACCAACAGACTGAGGATGAAATAAAAGGAAGAGCCAAAAACAATGAAGAGCCTCCTTTATCCATGTGTTATGTATCTGCTCTTTGGATAAATGACTAGAGTGACCCTTTCTGGGATAGATGGAAAGATACACAGGAGAAAATAATTAGGAAGAAAGAAGGTGGAGTTGCTTCTGTGTCGGTTTGTGGAATCCGTCTGCATTTCAAACCACCCAATAAGGCATATACATACACAGCAGGGGGTAGGATCTGGACACGTTGAAGGGAACACTGACAAAACATGGACTGGCAGGCAGACGGAAGGAGCAAGAAGACAGACAGACAAACGAGACAACTTTCCAGAAAGTTCCAGTCTGGATTCCGTCACGCTCTCCTGGCTGCCAGAACCTTGCTGTGTCTCTTTTGGAAAAACAAAAAAACGGGAACAACGCGCACCTTTGACGACACCAGGTGATTTTTAAAAAAACAAAAGAAAACGAGAATAAAACAAACCTCAAGTATAAAAAGGATCTGTGCCGTCTGGGTCTTGTATACAGAAAGGATGTTCTCCATATCTGTTTTTGAACGGCTGTACTCTTCTTCTTTTAGTCTACCAAGTATATACTATTCACCTTTACCAGGCAGCTAAAATCTATACAGTACTGTCTTTTTTATTTTTTCTTTTTTATATATATTTATAGATATTTATACACTATACAAAGTTGGCAAAAAATAAATAAATACATTGAATCAGATTGTACACATCACAATTGTGTTGAAAGTTAAAACACTTTGTTGGGTAGGTAGGGCTGGGAGAGATTGAGAGAAAAAGAGAGAGGGAGAGAGAGAGGTAAGATCATCTTTGACTTCCCCAAGGCATAGAAGGCAATAAGCGATAAGCTCCATGACGTTTTTGACAATAACTGCCAATTGTCAATTAGCAAACAGAAAATTTATAAGAACTGGACTACTTCATTGTGAGACACTGAATATGGCTTTCAAGTTTAAACTGTTTTTTTATTTATTTCTTTTTGTTTTTGTTCCTTAAAATTAGAAATGCTGAAAGAAGATACCAAGTATTGATTGTTATTGTTTGGAATGTGGACCACCATCAGATCTTTAAAAAGGGATAAACACAAACACAGCCTATTTTTAATCTTTGCGATGGCTTCTCGCAGACAACTCATGGTTATGTTTTCCAACTAGCCTCCCTCCAATTCAGTCCTATGAAACGCCATGAGTATCTCTTTGAAATTCTGAGAGAGTCTTGGTTTTGTTTTAGGTCGATTTTCACCCCATGTGGAGTTCCAGCTGATTAAACTTAAATAAAATATTTCTTTAGAAAATCAAAAGGCAGGAGTTGAAAGGAGCTGCTCACTAAAGAAGCAAAAGTGTTTGCACTGAGATCTCTCGCTGCCGAGAGAGCCCATCGAGACGAAACCCACCTACCCGATCATTGCCCCAGACATGTTTTGCCATTTCGTGTAGATCAGGATGGCTGCAAACTGCACTTATTGGGATGTTGAGAGCAAACAAGTCAAGCAAAAACCTGTCAATCTTCCCACACTTCAGCTGCAGTCATATCTGGACAACACAAACATCTTGTTGATTTTAGCCTTACTTACCTGCTGTGCCAGGCCTGACAAAAAGCCCGGCAAGCAAGGCGGAGCTGTAACTTTTTTTTTTTTTGCTGAATTTCATCTGTTTCTGAGAGTATATGAGTTTTTGTTCATGTATCTGACAGAAGGCGGGGAACAATCAAAGGAAGAGAACATTTTGGTCTCAGTTAAGTGCTTTGCTTTGTGTTTCCATTGTCTTAAAATTTTGGGCATCAGTGTTTTTTTTGTGATACAGCATGTCAAGATAATGGAATGTCTGGATATAAAGCAAATTCTCTCTTGCCTCAGAAACTGTGTCTCAGACTGTAGCCAGCCCCATCTCCCCCCCACCTCCCCCTTCCCAATTTTTTACACGTAGGTGATATTTACAAGGAAAGCCGGTTAGGACATGTTTGAACCGGGTGTCCTAGAGACCGTTTCACGGGTGTATTTGATCAGTGCAGAGATTGTGGTTGTGCCCTTGCCATTGCCGCCTGGATTGCTGGTAAAAGTAGCCTGACGTCGATAAGCTCCCTCCACTGATTGGGACTTCAGCCAGACTCTCGGGGGCAAAGCATATGGGGAAGTAGTAGGGGGGGTAGCGGAGGCCTGCTGCATAATTAGGTATGTGTTTCTTTGAGTGCCATTGCTTTGGAAAGGAGAGGGTACGTCAGCACCACCATTTTGGAATCCTCTGCTCTTGCGTCAGTATCTCTGGTGTGGGCGTGGCGGCAGCGATTGACTGTGTCACCATGGGTGCATGGCGCTGGTGAGCCTGGGCGAGTAAGCTTGATTTTCCCTCTCTCTCTCTCTCTCTGCCCTCACGGTCAGATGTCACCGTGTGAGATTTGGGTTCTTGGTTCCCGCTAGGAAACCCACAATTTGGTCGTGTGCAGGCTGAGAGAAGTAGTCAGGGTGATAGCTTAACCACCTTCCCTTTTAAAAGTGCTAGGTCTCCCAGATTCTGCATTGGCTTGCCTGCGGCCCCGCCCCAAATCCCCAAAACTAAGCCCCGCCCTCATTTTTTCTGTGGATCGGACGCTCTCCTCTGAGACCCAGTTACTGTAGACATCATTAATAGAATGCAAACATGCATCCACAAAATTGAACACGAGACAGCAATGCATTCTTTCAGAATAAGTTTGTTCATTTAACTTTGGTTTGGTAGTTTTTGTAACAGGGACATGGAAATGGTCCTTTTCCCCCATTTTCATCTCTGGTGTGGCTAAAGTGGATGATCACTTTTTCTGTACATTGCCTAGCCAATGAGAGGAGTGAGCTTGACATATGATGCGTATTCTGAGAGAAGGCATCAGAAAACTGGGCCAATCCCTGTCCACGAAATTGTATTACAGGAGAGCCTCCGAGCCAATCAGCTGTGGAGGTTGGTCGACACGGTGACAGGGCCCCCACATTGCACAGCACTGAAATACTCCTCCACGGCAAACGATGTCGCTCCTGGAAAATTTTGCACCATTAGACATTAACGTGAAGTCACGTTCACTGACATATGGTTTCCAATAGGATCTCCATTATACCTGTGTTTTTAGTGGATGGGAGCTGAATTTGAATTTGGTCCAGTAGTGCTGGGCAAGGAGTAGGGCCTGTTTCTCTCTCTCTGCCACCCCCCATAACCCCACACCACCTCCAACAAAAATACAGCAGACATCAAACGCCCTTATTCAAGAAGGGCAGTCATCATCTTCGTCATCATCATCATTGTCATCAGTTCTGTCATTATTGTGGTTTTCTTCATCATTTAAAGTGACAAATGAAAACTCGATTTTACAACAAATATTAATCTTTTTCCCCAACAATCTGTACAGAAAAAAAGAGAAAAAGCTCTTGTCTCCTCTTTAGCGGAGAAATGAACTCAATGGAAGAACACCAAGCACACACATACACATAGACCAACAGTCAAATGTAAACAGAAAAATCATTATTACTCTTATTACTGTTTTTCATATTCATGTTATTATTCAGAATAATGCTTTCTTGAACCCTGATCGGGAGGGGTCACATCGGCTTTGCAGCAGATGCTTAAAAAAATTAAAGGGCGGAGCTTGGAGAGGCGGAGTCTGGGAGGATGGACCTTGGCAAAGTGAAAGACCGGCTTCCCTAACGTCGGCCTGGCCTCAAACTACACTCGTCACTCAAGCTTACTACTGAAGCTCGTGACAGGGGCACGAGAGTGGGAAAGTTTGAGTCTCTTGCATCACTTCCTGGGAAGGGTTTCTCTGAGAGGAAAATAGAAGTCACCAAGACACAGCATGGTGGACGTCACGGTGCTGGAACATGCTTCCAATCATATTTTGCAAATCAAGAAACAGCAACATCCAACACCTTGGCACAGTTTTCTGTGTTGATGATATCTGTGTTTTCTGTTTGCCTTAATACATGGGTGGCATCTGGGAGAGGCATTATGTTAAAATCTGCAGGCCCCAGTGACTGAGTAGCATAGCTAAGATGGCTGGACACAGAAACAGTCAAGGCCGGTGTCCTGCCATTCACTGTCCTTCCACAGAAAGCAGTGGCTTTCCGTTAGTTTTTACAACTTTCAAACATGTCCGCAGCAAAACTCAACACTGTGTGCATTGACCCTAATGAATGTAGTTCTTATACTTTTACATGCCAGCTGACTGTTTAATTAGAGATGGGTGCTATGAGACCACAAACACCTACCTCTGTCTCAGAGTACACAGTGCCTCAAGCACTGATCCTGGTTCCAGTTCCCAAAACCTAATCTCAGCCCAAACCATTTGTCCAAAAATACTAAAACTGATGCAAGGTCAGTGCTTACAGCCAAAATCTATCCCTGGGAGCCTGCAGCACTGTGCCTAGAGCTCAGATTTCCCAGAACTGACATTCAGGCACTGAGGAGGGGGAGAGAGAAAGAGAGGGATACAGAGATAGACTGGGGTGATGAAAAACTCTGTGCCATTACTGTAAATGGAAAACAGGCAGACAGACAGAAAAAACTGAGAGAGTGAAAAAGAAAATACACAAATGTAAGGTCTAATTTCTCTCAGTGTGAGGAAAATGAACCATAATGCACCACAATGAGCGTAGATGATACCTGTGTTCTGAGATGATAGGTACATGCAGGGGTGGGAGGAGTAGCAAACGAAATGTCACGCATCTAATCCAATGGTGTTCCACTTTTATGTCGAGGAAAAAACCAGGGGCACGTCGGGAGACGGACGCGGCCAATCGAGGGAGAAACATGCAGAAAAAAGAGAGAACAATGGACATCTTTTTGGCAAACTCTTGTGACCTTTTTGGTGCCAATAAATCTTGTGAGCGGTGTGAATGAGGGAGCGGGAAGCGTGGGCCATGGGAGGGGGTGTGGCCAATGTGACAGTGATGGAGCGACGCCTCGCTGTCACAAATAAACATGTCATCTCAGCCCGCTTCCTGGCGCACAGAGGGGACTCTCTTTATTCTAGGATCCCTCTCTTTCTCTCTCTCTCATCCTCTTTGTCTCTTGCCTCTTTCTCTCCCTGTCCCTCTCCCTCCCTGTCTGTCCCTCCTTCTCCCTCCCTCTCTATTTCTATTTTGGCAATGTTATAAGGACTCCCCCACCCTTTCTCTTTCTTATGACAATGTTGTAATGTCATGTATTATCATGACTGATCTGACCAATATCCTCTGCTGAAATGCTTTTTGTTTCAGTAACAGTTATAATTTTCCAATAATTTGGCTCATTTTCCTTTAAACTCACTGACACATTCTGGCAGGGTTTTACCACACTGTGGCGTGTTATCATTAGAATAACAGGATGATGCAATCAGCTGTAACGTATAAAGCAGTAAAGCGGAAGACTGCAGCAACATGGTACCACACAAAACTGCCTTTTTTAATGTCAGAAACTACTGCCTCTCCACTCCTTCCTGGGTCCAGCTTTACCCAGAATGCTCAGAGAGGGATGCCACTCCGATCGCCAGCAGAGGGCACGCCTCGCTCAGATGAATGCGGACCCCCCGCCTCCCCTCCACACACCCCACGCGCTTGTTTTCATGTTTTCGCCGAGGTCCCCCTTTTCCCTGGCTTTTTACGAGGCTGGCGCTCGGAGGCGGCCTGGGCGGCCCTGACACGCTAATGGGAACATAATGTGCTGTGACAGCGCAGGCTATGGCCCGAACACGCGTCGCGGTGGAGCACCTCGTCACGGGCCCAGACCCATTACTCTGGGCCAGACACCTTACTCTCCTGTGCGTCAAAGTCCTGGATCACAATCGTATTAAAGCGTTTAGAGCACACTCTTATCCAGACTGATATAGACATCATCCATCTTATTACGTATTATTTATTCATTCGGCTGGATATTTACCAAAGCAAATTCAGATTAAGTACCCTCGCTCAACGGTTCAACAGCAGTGCCCTACCTGCGATTCAGACTCATGTCTTATGAGCCAGTTTCCTATCCTACATTTTCTTCCCAGATCTTGTAGAACTCCATGGGAAAGACAGTTTTGGCTGGTCAGCTCATGGTTGGAACTATGGTGACATCAATCTTATGAGTCAAGCTTAGTGCCGTAATTTTAAAATCCCTTTGGTTGGGGGGACCCAGTGGAGGTGAGGGTGTTTGAGGACGTGTCCCAGTATGCCCTGGTCCCCTCCCACCACCCAGAGTGGGTTGAGAGAGGCCTGACCCAGCATGCAGCTCTGTCCCCTGATTACCCATAGTCCCCTGGGCCATGCTGACACATAGCAGGAAATACAGCGCTGCCAGCAAAAAAAGCTAATATCTAATTACCACAGCGAAAAAAGAGACCCTGTCAAAAACCCAAAAAATGTCCAATTTTTTTTTTTTGTCTAAGTGAGAAACACCTTGCGCAAGCAGGCCAACGTCATACCGCTCCCCTGCTAATGTGGGGAAACAGCTCGATTCCACATCGTGTTCAGATCTCCCATTTCTGGAACCTGCGTTTCATTTCCTTGTAACAAATGCCAGCAGTCAGGGACGGGGGGAATGCTTTGCTGTTTTTTGACAGCGGCAATAAATCACAGCTGAGGTATGACTGACACGATTCCCCGTCCGTCCATCTGTATGTGCGCCGATGTGTCGCGCTGCCTACAGCGGGGGTCTCTAAAGGTGTACCAGAGCCAGTACTAATCCACCTATCATAAGCCGATGAATGTCATAAATAAAGTGGGCCTGGCTGGTACTCCCTGTGTGTGGGGATAGAGTAAAGCTTAGGAACAGGGTTTGTCTGCATTGAGGGACTTACGATGTGGGCAAAATTTACAGTGCTTTGGGCTACGGTGTTATCTACTGCCAATAAGTCAGTATCAGAGGGCAATAAAAAGCCTGCACCTCTACTTTGCACATGCTCACAAACATTCTTCCCTCTTGTTTACACATGCTCAGTAATACTATGCTGCTCTGCTTTGCACATGCTCAATAACACACCTCCTCTGCTCTGCACATGCTCACTAACACCTTGTCACTCTGTTTTGAACATGCTCAGCAATGCTATTCTTTTTCTGCATTGGACCTGCTGTCTCATACTATTTTGCACATATTCAGTAATTCCCTGTCTCATACAATTGTGTACGAGTTTAGTAATGCCCCAGTTCACACAGGCTGACATACACTCAGTAACTTCGGAGAATATATTGCCTGCACTAGTGCTTATTAACATGCACAACAACTCAGCAATGTATTATAATAAGACATGGATCTCCTTCACTCTTACATGCAAATATCTCATATGTGAAATGAGAAGGCAATCTGAAACGACTGAATCACTTAATTAAAATTCAATTACCTTTTAGCTAAAAACTGTCCAGTGCAACTGAAATAAACAGTCACAGAATCATAGCTCAGTTTTCACCGTTTGCTGTTGTCTAGATTCTCTTCACAACATACACGACCTCAAGTAACCTACAGGCCACTACAGTCATATCATGTTCCTTTGTGTCATCATAATCATCATCATTATTGTCGTCATCATCATCACTTTGAATAAAAGTTTGCAGTCAGTGGGTTTGTATACCCTTCTGATTAATATATCACAGTTACAGATAAAATAACAGATAAATAACCCAAAAATGAACGTCATATTTTACATGCTTGGCACCAGGTGTATACTGAGAATGTGTATTCCGGAATATTTTGACCAATTTTGTCAAAGAATTGTGACTGTTAATCAGTGCTTTGGAGAACCTTTCAACATACATTACACATTTTTGAAGGTTTTAGTACCTTTCAAAATATGAAAAGCCATCAATCCAGCAATATGTTATGAGAATACCTGTACAGCCATGAGGTGGAATGGCCATGAGTGCTTGTGTCGGGGTTCACTCGGTGCTCAGTGCTCAGTGACTGTGACACGCTGTGAAGTGAGTGCGACACAGACAAACGCAGCTGTCTGCCGGCCCAGGGGCCAGGGGCAGTACCGCGGTCGTGCTGTCATGTGGTCCACCGTCCAGCGCTGTCACATCCCCTCCATCAGGTAGGGGCCTGGAGACCTCGCCTGTGGCAGCCTAGTCTCTATACCACGGCCAAGCCGCGCGGCAGCTCTGCGGTCTGTCCTCTGTCACGCGAGCACCTCACCACAACGACTGGAAACAAACAACACCCGCCCGATAAAAAGAATGCACAGCGACCTGCGGGGTGGAAATCGACCACTGCTGCAGCGGCACAGCACTCCTGTGCCGCCATCTCGATTACTCATTTAAAAGAGCGTCAGTACAAGCTGTGTGCTAAAACTGCTGTACCGCCATGCCTATGACAAACTGTGGTGCGACCACAATGGCCATGACCTCCTCTTAGTGCTGGTTCAGACTGACTGCGTCGATGTGGTGGGAGCAGCATTCCCTGCCACCAGCCAGATCCCGCCTCCCCCCAACAATGCCCGCCCTTTGCGGTACCCCTCCCTTTGAAAATATGAAACATTTTGCATTTCATCATTATTATTATCATTATTATTATTTGTTCATCGTCAAAAAAAGTGCAGATCAAGCTCAGCTCTGCCCCCTTCCCCCCACTGACTTCTTACAGCGTGGGGCTCAGCTGAGAGAAAGAGATAGACAGCAAGACTGGGAGAGAAAGAGAGAAAGAGAGAGGCAAAAAGGACAGGGAGAGATGAAGTCCCAAAAAGGAGGAAGGAGGAGGGACAAGGGGATTTAAAAAGAAAAGCAGAGAAAGAGACTGACAAGCCAGAAGGAGCTTGCCAGCATGCTTGGATTTAGCTGTACACACGAGGATGAACGCACTCTCACGCACACACACATTGGTCAAACGCAGGTTTTCGTAAAGGAGGGGGAAGGGGGACTCTGTCAAAGGGGTTTCTCTGGAGCTAAATGATTCCGGCAGGAGTGTACCCCCGACAGCAAAAGAGGGAGGGGAAAAAAACCGAAGAGGCGCAGGGCAAAACAAAATCACCGAAGCCCTGACTCACACGCATGAGTGTGGCCCAAAAAAAAACTGGCTTTTTGCTTCTATTTTTCGCTTTAAGTCTGGAAGAACATTTTTGATTGGTTTCTTCAGTTTTTTTTCTTTTTACAAGGAAAAAAAAACAAACGACATCAATGACTTTTTTTCTCAAATCCGTCTTTTTCCTGTTCTCCTTTGCGCAACCTTCCAAAAATTTGTCCCTTTTGAAAAGTCTGCTGTTTTCTTCTGGTTCCAGTTTCCAGTTCAGTTTGATTTCTCTTTTTGTGTCATTTAATCTTTTTTTTTTAAACTCTACTTTGTGATGGAGCTACAACACAGCACCCACGGCACACACAGACGACAATGGGGTCCAGAGAGGGAAGATTTACTATTATTGTGCCAGAGATGAAGAGAAAGAGGGACAAAGAAAGACGAAGAGAGTCCAGTCCGAGTCCAGAAAAGCGAGTCCGTGTTATTCCGTCTGTCCGTCCTGCGGTCGTTATTGGCTTTCTTCTTCTCTGCCAGCCGTTTTCCCAATGCTCTCTCACCAGCTCCCCACCAGTTGGGGGAAGAAAGGAGAGAGGGTACGGTCGATAGAGAGGGAGAGAACATGGATGGATGGGTAGGCAGGGACACCCCTTTACATAATTGGGCAAAGCAAATACACAACAAAGGTGATACATGGACAAATCAGAGTAAGATAGATAGAGGGGACAAGGGACATTAGCCATGTCTCCACCCCCTTCAGAGCAAGAGAACACTGATTGGGAGATAGAGGCGCAACTCATCCATAAATTCACTCTCTTCTCTATGGGCCACAACATACAAATATTTCAAATTGATGGACAAATTAAGTTTAACACATAGAACTAGAACTAGATCTTGTAATACAGAGTTATTAGAGGACCAAAAGTGGTCATTCATAAGGGCGTTTGTTGACTCTACTTTCTATGTACTTGAGGGGTGTCCCACAGAATGTGGGGTAAGGGGAGTGGCCAAAACATGTGCATAAGGACAGACAGACGGATAGACAGTCAGAAACAGGGGACCATTTGAGGGGTGGGATGTAGTCAGAAGACAGAGAGGCGGAGACAGGGGATAAGGGTGGGCAGAGATAGAGAGGGAGTGAGAAACACAGGGGGCAGGCGGGTCATAAAGAGACGAGAGTCCTGTGGATGGCTAGTTGTACCCGTGTTTCGCAGCCTGGCAGCAAGTCAGTCTTGTGCATAAGGACAGGTTTTGGGGGTGGGGTGGGGAAGGAGGGAGGGAGGAGGAGTGGTGTGGGAGGGGCCTTGAAGACAGAAGAAGGGGGTGATGGGCGGGGCAATCAGGCCTTGAGGGCGTGCCATTGGGCTACTGCAGTACGCGGGCGTCCTATCATGTCCTTCCAATGCTTTACTTCTGCGGGGCCACTCTTCCACGATAGATAGATCTGGATGAGTGGGAAAGAGTGAGAGAGCGAGAGAGAGAGAGAGAATGGGAAGAAAAACAGAAACAGATTTTTATTAGACATGACGGGACTCACTGTCACAATACAGCCCGCCTATAAACCCACTTTACATTTGAATTGAATTGAATCGAGAAGGAAATAAACAACATCAAAAAAAGAAAACAGCTTGGGAGAAAAGCGTTTTTCTGAATTTGAATTTGAGAGCGTGAGAGAGAGACAGAGAGACATTTAAAAGAAACAGTACAAGCCAAAAAAAAAAAAAAAAAAACAAAAAAAGAAACACTGCTTGCCAAACAAACTATTCTGCGTATGGGATTGAGAGACAGGGGAAGGGAAGGAGAGAGAGAGGGAAAGAGGGAAGGAGGAAGGGAGGAAGGGAGAGAGAGAAGGAGTGAGAAAGGAAGAGAGGGAAGGAATGAGAGAGGGAGAGAGGGAGGGAGTGAGAGAGGGAGAAGTGGAGAGACCACATATGCCTGTACTACTGTCTGGAAGGGGTGGAACGGTCCTGTCTCCATGAATAAGCACATTCTGTGTGCAGTGATGCTATGCTAGGCCCTCTGGGGCTAAATCAGTGTTTGGATGTGTCAGTAAATCAGAGAGAGTGTGGATGCGCACGTGTTAGCCACAGTCAGTAACAGCGTTGGTCAGCTCTGGTCTTCCACTGAGAACATATTAACCCTTGCAGCAGTGGTACTCAGTCCTGGTTCACAGTGGGTGCTGTTTTTGTCTTCACACAGAAATTATACAGCAGGTTCAGACCCTAAGAAACCAGGCGAGGTGAGTTAATCATGTAGCCAACTGTTATAATTGGGTCAGCAAGTGCTGATCATCAACAAAAACTAGAACACCCTACGGCTCTCCTCGACCAGGGGTGAGGTCCACTGCCTCAGGCTAAAGGAGGAATGTCCCACAGGCAACAGTGGACTCCAAATGATAATCCATGTGGTGCTCATTTACATTTATCAAGGGCAGCTCATAGTCCACATTCTACACACTATCCATTTACGCTGCTGGATATTTACTGGCGCAACTCAGGTGAAGTACCTTGCTTTAGGGTGAAACTATAGCTTAGCTTGGAGACAAACCTGCAACCCCTGAGTCAAAACACCAGTGTCTTAATCATTGCAGAACACACAAGGTGTAATTAAAGTTGCAGGGTACTGTAACACTTAAACCGAAACCATGGAGTCAGACTTTTTATGGAGTTCACAATAGTGGTGATTGGTTTGTGGATCAACTGATGAAAGAGCCGATCAGTTTTCATATTGTACCAGTGTCAAACAGTTCTTGCACTGGCTGCTGGCCATAGAGCCAGTCAGTCAGTGGATATCTAATCACAGAGCCAGTCAGTCTGCTGACATTCTAGTGAGCGTACCTTGCCGATGACATCATTGCGACTCAGCCTGTCCTTGTCCATGACAGTGATGATGATGGTGGTCTCTCTCAGCACGTGGGCGGGGACGTCGAAGGGGAAGGACTCGTTGAAGACGGGGTTCAGGCAACGCTTCATCACCACTGTCTTCTTCTTCTCCACACGCTTGTCCTTGTGCATCAGCCACACCTTCACGTAGGGGTCTGGAGGTTGGCCGCCAGGGGGCGCCATTGAGACACAAACAGGCCACAAAACAGTGAGATAAACCCAAGACACAGTGACACTGTCAATCATCTGTACGCACTGCAGCCCGACAGATAACATCACTCTTTAAACCGAGGGTGTCCAAGCCAAGTCCTGTAGGGCCACAATGCCTGCTTGCTTTCATGGTGTAAGAATCAACCTTGCTTTACTCCTTGTTGCCCTCAATACTACAGAAGGACCTTAAGAAAAGTAAAGGATGTTGAAAGGCCATTGAAGAGCAGTTGGCTCAACAATACTGTGCTGCCCAAAAACAAGGGAAAAAAATCCAAAGATAAGGATGTCACAGGAACATACATCATGGGTGTTCTGCAGGTTTTCGGTGTGTTTAATCACTAAAGTAATTTAAAAAATGATTGGACAGGGTACTAAAATTTGCCGCTGATTGATAGAAAACCACAAAAACCTATAGACAGGACTTTGGGTTTGACCTCCCCTTACATGAAGGAGCTGTAGGTTGTAGCTTAGAGTTGGAATGGAAGGTATATCTATGACTGTCCAAAGGGGGACATGCTAATGGGAGAACAGGTGCAGAGCTGGGATGGAGACGGTGGCCGAGCTTCAAAGACAGTACCTGAGGTTCCCCCGATGTCCATGGCTTTGAGGTTGCGTGCTTTGATGATGCTCACAGTGATGGTATTGGCTGTGGGGTTGTAGCACAGGGACACTAGCAGGTCTCCTCGACTCCCCTGAGAGGAACAAAGACAGTTATTCACACACACACACACACACACACACACACACACACACACACACACACACACACACACACACACACACACACACACTCTCAGACACATAAACAGTTACACACAAACACAGCTGTCAAGCTTTCCCAAGTGCCCACCGCTCACCTGACAGCCCTGCGGTTTTTATCTGTGAAGCTCTGTAACACGACGAAAAAATTGAGCCAAATGTGTATAAAGGATGATGGCAAGCCAATCAGTTATTTCCCACTGGCAGCGCTCTTTCCCAGGCTCAGAGTTCCAGGTGCTTTTTACACTCAGTCAGGGCCTAATGTGTGTTATTTCATGGTCTTCACCCTGTCTTTATCAATGCCACTTTCAAAGGTGCAGCATCGGCTTGACACAAATGCTAAATCAGTTAACCAGTCACACTTAACATGAGGTACATTGTCCTAAATCACTCTGGGAAGCATGGGTGAGACCTTTATTAATAGGTCATGACACCTGAACAAATAATTCCTTAGCAAATGCAGTGCTTTATGAGAGATACAATGCCATTGTTATGCAAAAAGCTAACTTCAAATGTGACATAACACAAAGTCTTTTGTGTTAAGGTCACCCATCTGTTTAAAATTCAGGCAAAAATGCTTACTTTAATGACTGTGTTGTAAAGATGTTATGCTGAGTTAATGAACTCATTCGACATGATTTTTTGAAGGACCTCATAAATCTATCACTCCCCTGTGCTATCAGCACACACCTGACAATCATATTGCATTAGCTTCATTTTCCACAGCTAACCTTCTGCAGCTTCCACAGAAGGAAATGTGATAACAGCTCTCCATAGTATTCAATCAGTTTTTAACTCACAAAACCGACTTTGCGTGGTTTATCATGTTTTTGACTGAGATGGCCTCTCGAATGTTATATCTTGTGAATGGGATGGATTACACGCTAGCAATCCAATTTGACAACATCATCAACACCTTGTCAGACACCCATGTGCCTAGCAGACCCGGGCCAAATGATACATTTTGAAAGCAACACTTTCTTCCATCCCTCATCCTCCTCTCTTCATTTCCTCACCTTTTCCAACACATGCCACCACCCATTGCCCTCCTCATCCTCTTTCTCCTTCAGCTCTTCCACAACATCTCTCTACCCCTCTCCTCTTCTATACACCCCTCCAGCCCTCATCCCTCCATCCATCCCTCTCTCTTACGCTGCCATCGCTGCATGGTTTGAGCTCCTTCCAGAAGGTCTGCATGTGGGCGAGGTCCACTTTGTTCAGGGGGATGGACACCTCCCCGATAGGGTCGTTGCGGCTGAAGCGGTCGTAGTCCAGGACTTGCAGGTAGAGCGTCCGCTGGACGACCTTCTCGTATGGGAACCCTGAGGGAATCAGAGAGAGGGACCGTAACACACACTGTAATACTCATATTTCACGCATCAGTTCCGCTGCTGTTTTTTCCTTTTTAGAAATATTGCACACTTTTTTGTCCATGGCTTAATTCCTAACTTCAGCAGGAGCCTCTGCAACGAGAACATATATTTGTCAGGTCAATTAAAACAGTTTGAACTGAGCTGAACTGAAATAGAGCACAAGGCAATGGGAAAGAAAGAGTGAGAGGGAATGAGAGGGATTAAAGAGTATGAGAGAAGAGGGGGTGAGATGATTAGGGAAAGGAATGGAAGGAAAGAAAGAGAGAAAGAGAACACAAGTGACAGAGATAATGAGAGGGAGAGAGAGAGAGTAAGAGAGATAAAGATAAAGGAGAGCTGAGAAAAGCAATCCCCAGCTGATGTCAGATTATAGCCTCATGAGCGGAAGACACACAGCACTCTGGAGCAGACCATTACGGATGTTTGATCATGAACTGACCACATGCTGGCATTAATGTGGGCAAACACACACACACACACACATACACACACACACACACACACACACACACACACACACACACACACACACACACACACACACACACACACACACACACACATACACACACACACACACACATACACACACACACACACACATACACACACACACACACATACATATACTATACACACACACACACACACACACACACACACACACACACACACACACACACATTAACTGCTATATACATATTTCTAAAAAATGATGACTAGTTGATATTTCAACTTTTATGCTTTGCCCAGTTCTAAGAAAAGCTCAGGCTGTAAATTCAAAAGGGCACTTCTAATAATAATGGCCATCAATGAGACAAACTTATTTATGCTCCCTCTGAGGTGAGAGACAGCACTGGCTTCATCCCAACAGGCTCTGAAAGACAAGAGTCCCATGGCGATGAATCAGTGCTCCGTGTGGAGGACGGAAACAGAGGGATGAACGGGGTGAAGGAGAAAACGAAGCAGCCATGTTCTGCACTGACCTTCAAAGAGGAAGGTCTCGTTCCAATGGGGGTTGAGGTTCTTCCTCTTGACCTTGGTCTCAAGCTTGTGCTTCTTGTCGGGGAGCAGGTAAATCTTGACGAAGGGGTCGGAGGTTCCGGAGAAGTCCTTGGCGGGCAGGTCCTGACCCTTCAGAATCTTGACGGTGAGGGTGGACTCCTGGAAGTTGTAGCCCACGCTGAACTGGATGCGGCCCAGCTTCTCACAGACAGGCCCCTCATGGTCGTCCTCTTCCGAGCCCGGAGACAACTGCAGAGAGGAAGACACGGATATACTGACACTTTACACCCTCTGAAAAATTGTTAATTCTTCCTTCAGAGGTTGCGGAATGATTTCACAAGGTACTGTTCTGTACTCTTTCCTTGCAGGAACTATGACTAAAGGTAGTTTAGCAGTTGAGCAGATTTATCCTTTCGGTTACAATACCATACCTTTTCATAAGAGCGTGGGGCTGATAGCACACTGGCACTGACACACTGTTTGAGCCGTGCCAATAGCTTGAATGCAGGAATAGCCCACCTACACACCAAAATGGATGCAAGGATCAAGCTTGCCGATCCTGATACACTGAAATATGTAATTGTGGAATCATAAACCCTGATAATAGAACATTCACACAGTTGGAATCTCCTGGTGACAAGTCAACCTGCCAGAATCACCCACCTACACACTGATACTGAGACAATCGTACCCAGACACCGGCAGTTGGCTACGATTCACTCCTAAGATGTAGGAATTTTCCTACTGACGCACTAACAGCGACAATCAACGGGAATCATAAGGCAGAGACTCTGGCACTCGGCTCTAAGTGCAAGGCCTGTCGATACTGTAGTGCTCACACTGATGGACCCATCAGACCACGCCACACTGGGCTACAGCTGCCTGCTTTCACACTGACACGGTAATCTCAGAATCCAGATGGACAGATCTCCAGAGATGTTAAGACTCGCTGGGAGCAGCGAGGGGGCCACTTACAGTGGCGCCGGCTGTCTTTCCTGGGCCTCAGCGGCTCAGTCATTGGTCTCATTGTCACTTGTGCTCTCTTTCTCTCCTTCCCTTCCCTAATCAGCTCTTGCTCTCCCTCTCACCCCCCCTCTTCTCTTATACTCATTATTTGATTCTCACAGGGCTTGGAAGTATGGCAAATTTGACACATGCCTCCTCTCTGTATGTTTGTGTTAGCTTAACACTGATTTCCCCCCATTTTTCACCCACTCAAAACTCAACCAAAGTAGCTGATCCCCCACAATCACCCACATCTGCTGACTTCAGGTGGAGACCAAACTTGCTTCTTTCCACATAGCAGATGCACCACCAATTACATGCTGCCTATGTCAAGGTCAGCATATACTCAGCCAGTCTGACCAGGAGTGGCCACTAGAGAGTGATGACACCCAGAATCTTAACTGGCATAACCCCTATCATTTCCTAGTGAGGCTGGACTAAATGTTGCCTCTCCAAGGTGGACCTCTGGTCATAGCTGGTAATGGCTGGGCTGGGACTCGAACCCTCAGCCGCAGGGCTCATGCCTGCTTCCTGAGAGAATGTCTTACTACATGAGCCACCAAAAGGCCCCTCGCTGCATATGTTTAAATCACCAGCTTGTATAATGAATCGCTTTCTCCTTGGACATGCAAACTGATGTGATGTGATGTGATTGGTTAAAAAACACTGGTTATCTCACAATAGCAGGCGATTATATCACTCTGAGCCGCGCTGATTTTGCCAGGCAACGATAAATCACTCCATGACACTCTGATACTCCACTGAATCTGCCCACTCATCTACCATCAGTGTCTACTGCCATCTCGTGTGCTTTAACACCCAAGTGATTAATTGAATTTATTGATTGGCTGAAGACTCCATACAACTGGTTTCTAAGGCCTTAAGTGTAGGAATTTACATCATTGGTTGTTTCGACCAGAGGTCATGCTACACATGCTGTTTGGCCCGGACTAGACTTTTGCTTCCTCCAGCTTCCTCACATATAGTCGGGAGTGCTAGCTGCAGTTAACTACCTGCTAACTACGGTGCATTGCTAGCGGTACCTAGGTATACTGCTGTGTCAGCATTTCCCGAACTTAGCATATTAGCGCAGGCTCCTTGCCGCTAGCATTAGAAGAACCATCCGCCCCAGGCTTTTTTTGGACCCGTAATCCTGTGGGGGGAAGCACACTGAAACGTCTTTATAGCATTAGCCAGATTGGTGGCGTTTAATTTCCCAGCTAATTTTTTAAGAGGCAGGAGGTGCTCAGATTGCAGATAGAGTGCTCTGCCCTATTCTCTCTCCCTCGCACACAGCCTTCTGCTTTATCACTGCTTAGCCCGAAGAGCACGATAGCAATCTGTTTAAAAGGGCCGGTATCTGATAGAGAGAGAGGTAGGGAGCATAGAGAGAGGGATACAGAGAGAGTGAGAGAGAGGAAGAAGAAGAAGAAGAGGAAGAAGCAGAAAATTGGAGAAGCATGGCCCGAGGTTGACTTCCTGGACCCCCGGCACTCATTATTGGCACACAGTCGTATTCTCCTCTTGCCTCCCCACTGTCCCTCTCTCCCTGTCTCTCCTGCTCTCTCTCACAGAGGCCTGATTGGGTTAGCAGGGGTGTGGGATGGAGGGATGGCAGAGGGAGATAACAGCTCCCCACAGAGTGGCAGGGCACCACCTCTCCCAGCTGCCCTGTCCCAGTCTTTCACGCCTGCCCTGCTCTCTCTCTGTGGAAGTGCCCTTATCACCCATGTTTAATGGAGGGACATCATCTGCTGCCTAAAAGTGTGTGTGTGTATGTGTGTGTATGATTGAATTTGTGTACATGTACCTGTGTGTGTGAATGAGTGTGTGCGGCCATATGTGTGGGTGTGTGTGAGTTTGTGCGTCTGTGCAAGGGTATACATATGTGGGTGAGTGTGTTTGTGTGTATGTGTGTGTGTGTGTGTGAGTGTGATGTGTGTTTGTGTATGCGTGTGTTTGTGTGTGAGTGTGATGTGTGTTTGTGTATGCGTGTGTGTGTGTGAGTGTGTGTGTGAATGTGTGTGTGTGTGTGTGTGTGTGTGTGTGTGTGTGTGAATGTGTGTGTGTGTATGTGTGTGTATGTGTGAATGTGTGTGTGTGTGTGTATGAATGTGTGTGTGTGTGTGTGTACGTGTGAATGTGTGTGTGTGTATGTGTGTGTATGTGTGAATGTGTGTGTGTGTGTATGAATGTGTGTGTGCGTGTGTGTGTACGTGTGAATGTGTGTGTGTGTGTGTGTGTGTGTATGTGTGTGTGTAAATGTGATGTTCCCTGAAGAGGGATGGCTGACCCCCGCCCATCTTTCGCTTCCACTGCACTGGTAGAGAAACGGACGCCTGCAAGCAAGGCGTGTGATGCTGCTACGGCAACCCTGTGTGCCCTGTCTCCACGGCACACGCCCACATACACTCCCACGCAAGAACACACAGACATGCGCAAGTGCCTCACGAACACACGGAGAGGAATGCAGGCCCTACAAACACCTGCCCCTTACTGGTGCCTTAGTCTTTGGCAGGAGGTGTTGCCAGATGCTCGTAATTTTTCTCCCCAAACTCCTCAATGCAGTGCCATGCAAATGTTCGAGACTATTGCCTCCTGTAAATATCCCCCATCTGCCATCGTCTACAGTACATACTTACACTGAAACCTCCCCCATACATTTTTCACAAACCCATATATTTGGAGTAAATTTTCCTCAGACTGGCAACCCTTCCCAAGCAGTCAAGAGTTTCCTCATCAAAACTTGATGAATTATCGAAGCAGGTCCTGTACACATATCCCAAGATAGTATAAAGTAATTGAAACACTAAACAATGTATAAATATTTATTAACTAATAAGAAGTTGGGCTGCATTTCTTCCCCTTCAGAACAGCTTCAATAGTTCTTTGAAAGCCGCTGTACAACTTTCGAACTGTTCCTAGTGGAATACCTCATTCCTCAGGACAGGCTCCAGTTCTTTGAAAGGTGAAGGAGCTGTAAATCTACTCTGCACTCTGTGTTCCAAAACCTCTCATAAAGCAGGGCGTCTAGCCCTGGTCTTTGGGAACCAAGTGTTTTGGTATATGTCCTTACTCACCACTCCATCAGTTCACACAGTTTAACAAAGTTAACTTGCATCGCCTTGCTCATAAGACTGAATTGGCTTGATTTTAAGGTGAAAACAAGGGCCACCACAACATTTACCTCTCCAGGCTCAGAAACGACCTGGCCTGTTTAAAGGCTTAATAATGCTTTGATCTGGTGATTAAGGAGGCCATGAACGGTGTTTAACTTCATCCTGGTGTTCATGAAACCATTCTTGAACCCATTTTGCTGCTTGTACATCATTGTCGTGGACTATTGAAAGATCTTGAGTAAACAATGCTTACGCTATAGGGTGCTCTTGGTCACCTACAATGGCTCTTTGGCTGTAGTCCAATCATATAGAATAATGAACAGTCAAATTACTCCCACAAGATGGCTGCCCATACCATAACACATCCACCGCTACATGTAACAGTTGGAAACCGGAAATGAGTATGAGTTAACAGAGTAAATAAAAAGTCTTTTTTCATTTTCATCCCACCATCTTTTGTCCTCCACACCCTCTCTCTCCTTCAACTCTTCCGCTTCATCCCTCCATCACTCATTCCTCTCTGTTTCCCTCTCTCTTCAAGTTTAAAAGTAACAGAGGGCATTAAAGGGCCAGACTTGGGGTACATGGCCCTCTTGTGAATAAACTAATTAAAGAGAGAAACTATCCACCATTTTTGCATATGTCAGATATAATTGTATCCAGCACTGCTTTGTCTTTTAATTAGTGTTGTGCTTTAACTATAATATGCATTCTTGAGCCAAAATGTTCAAATAAACTATAATGTAATGAAGGATGATTTTGGGCTCCCTTCCTGAGAGCCTGAGTTGGAACTCTGGCATTGCAGTTCAAGCATTAAATCCAATTTTATTGATAAATGTCCTTATGGATTAGTTTGTGATTTATCAGCCCATATGTATTTTATATGCATTCAGACCAGCAATGTGCAGCCTTGGTTGAGTAGAACCACTACACCTGCTTCAGTTCTCATGACTTAGTTAATCAATTGAAGCAGGTGATTAAACAATTAGCTCACCTCGCCTGTCAATGAACTCACCTGAATGGTCTAGTTTGGCTTTTGATTTTAAGATTTGATTGAAAGCAAGAACCAGTAGACAGGAAATACCAGATTTAGATACAAATATTCAAGTTGAAGGCCAAAGCAACACATTGAGCCACAACCTTCAAAAACCAGTTCACCATGCTTAAAAGTCAAGTAAGGTCTCTGTCCAATGTTGCTGTGATTATTGCAACCTCTTAATAGGGATCTGGTTATATCTGCTGCTTAGTGCTGCCTAAAAAAAAAAAAAATGGTGGAATAAATTAAAGAAATGCGTGTGTGGTCTCTTTACTAGTCGACATAACAGCTTAATGGCTTCACAGTGCAGCCATGCCGGTGTGGTGCTGTAATTATGCTAATGATTAGGTCTCACGGCGCGAACCAGAGTAAGGTGAGCCAAGGTGTAAGTCACCTTGGTGGTGTTTCCCGGTGTGACGAGCCGCTGTGCCTCTAAAGACCCCGTCATTGCCTGCGTGCGTCAGTGTAGGTTCTGGCGGTGCCGACGTGTAGCAATTACCGTGTTTCTGTTTAAAGTGTCCGTTGCCGGTCACCTTGCACATAGCCGGGTGGGGGCGGGTAAACACGACGGGTAGATAAGCAGATATGAGAGCGAGCTATGGGAAGGTGAGGTGGGGGGAGGGCGTCTATGAGAGTGAGCTACAGGAAACGGAGGGTGGGGGGGTGGGGGTGCTATGCGACGGTATCTGTGCGAGTGAGCGATGGGAAATGACGATATCTTACCATCAGCATCTCGCTGGTGAGGGAGTTGGCCAGGTCGGACACAGAGGAGTGGCCATCGTTGCGCCGGTCGGTCTCTTCAGGGGGCTGGCCCTTGGGGCTGTTGCCTGGCTTGTTGGCCCCAGCCCTGAGGGAACAGAGGTCAGAGGTCACCGGATGGTTTGGCGGCTTTCCTTTGGACAGCGAAGTTGGTTGGGGGGGAGGGTGCAGGGGTTAGTGTGATCTTCTCCATGCTTTACCCTTCACACACCTCCCCACGCCCCCCTCCTTTCTCCCCTTCACACTGGGCCAGGACCTGGGAATTTTCAACAGGCTATACTTAAGCACCACATACAGTACTGAAATAGATGTTGCACAAGGACACTGCTCTACGCACTTCTGTTCTGGGGGACTGTTTTGTAGTTCTGTATCTGGAGAGAGAAACACACTGTGGAACTAGACCTGTTTACAGCCTACAGAACTCGCAAGAAAGCACAAAATCTCACAGCAGCTTTTTACAACGTTGCAGTAAGGTTGTGATAAACGACACCATCATACCATCATTCTTACATTTCATTCCCTTTCATTTTTTCATCACCCACAAACCACAACTTCTCAGCAATGTCACACATGTGACAATTAAGACATTTTAAGGACACGTTTATGACACAAAGTAAAATCACATCAACATAACTTTAAAACATCAAGAAAAAAACGTTTGAAACCACGACACAACCTTACTGCAATGTTGTAACAATAATTTGTGCAAGCTGAGACTTTGCAGCTCTGTCTAGGTTTTATACAATGGTGAAATCTGGACATTGTTCCTCAGCAATGAAAGACTTGACCTCTATGCCTGACTGATGTGCATAAAATATTGATCTCCTGACATGACCTTTGACCCAGTGGTAGGCATGCCCCTCCTACACAACCAACCCACCCACCACACTCAAGGCAGCATGTTCTCCAACTGTACCTGATGAAAATGGCATGAGCAGTTGGAGAGCTAAAATAATGACTTGGGGGTGATGCTGGGGAATGATTTCAACTTCAGCAATTACCCGGAGCTGCAACTAAAAATTCAACGGATCGTTAAATTATAAACACTAAACTCTTTGGAACTGAAATGTAACGATACTTCAAGTCATATTATATGGGAAAATATACAAACAATAAGATGTTGCAATACAATTAATAAATACTATTATATTTTGCAAAAGTCCATGTTTTACATGGACTATACATTAATAACATATTGAAGTATATTCCAGAGAGAGGAAATCAAGAATTCATGAACACCATAGTAAGTGGAGCTATTTCATGGTGCAAATCATGGAGACATCCTAACCAATCAAACTCTTAGCTCACTATTGCAAAAAAAAAAGTTCTGATCAGCAGATCATTGATTGCTACAATTCCGAAACCTCACTGTCCCATCTCTAGAAAATCCAACTCTCATTAAAACATAAGTGCACAATGTTATTTCATGAGGTACAGGGGATTACATTGACTATGTCCTTCTAAAGCATGTTTACAGTCAATGGGAATTGTCAACCTACAGGTGTAAGACCACAGCACCATTTGCCAGGAAGAGTTCCTCAGTCACCAGGTTACTGATGATGATATCGTAATCCGTAGACCCAAAACCAAGCTGGCATATAAGGAGATGATCACGGAACCAACTCTTTGATGAGTAAGGGAACATAAAATTAGATGAAGGTGTGATCTAAGCCCAGTACACACAATGAGTTAGACCCTTCATTCATCACCCCAATGAAGAGAAGGCTACAGTGGTGTTACTGGTTAGCGTGTCCTGCTGTTCCCTCTCTCTCTCTCTCTCATTCACTCACACACGCACACACGCATGCACACATGAACATATACATTAGTATGCACCAGGGTTTCACATATAATCCTGAACAGCTAGTTTACTGCCTGTTTCTGGTGTCCCTGAGGTCAACAGGACTTGGTCACAAACATGTTTTTGTGAAGCGGTGATTTAACTGAAAGCGGGAGGAGCAGCAGGAGTGATAGCAAGAGTGACGAAGGAGGGAGTGGGGGGTTTGGAAAGTGAGGGACATCTGTGTTTCAGTGACAGTAAGAGTGTGAATTTGTCACCCCCCGGTCTGGACCTAGCTCAGATGAGTGGACTGGTAGCAGGAGGACGCCTAACGCTAGTGAGGAACACAGAGACTATAATCGGCTGTGATTTGCGGGCGAAGGATTGGGGATGGGAGGCTGTGCTGGTGGTGGGAGTGGGTGCTAATGCTGGAAACTTTCAGAGGAAGTTCAGGGGCCCTGCGCCGTTGGCATTTGCATCGAGCATCATTGCAACAACAATAACATGAACAGCAAGAACCCAGGAACAACGAGAGCAAGAGGGTATAATCAGAGAAAGAGGGAGACGGAGATATAGAGAAACAGATATATATATATACAGACAGAGAGACGGAACACGAAGGCAGGGGAGAGAGAGAGAGAGAGAACGAGACAGAGAATTGAAATTAAGAGAGAGAGAGGAGCACAAAAGAGGGCCCTCCACTGCTGATGTCAGGCTACAGTCTGGTGAGCGGAAGACACACAGCATTCCAGAGCAGACTGGTCAAGGCACATCGAGAGGCAAGACACTAATGAGCGGTTAGCGAAAAAGACAGAGTGAGAAAAGGAAAGAGAGAGGGGGGAAAGAGAGAGAGTGGGGGCAGGTTGTGCTGACACGCAATGGAGGAGGCACACGAAAAAAAAATCATAAGAAGGCGCTGTGGAAAAGACGAGTGAGGAGGGGGGAGGGAGAGAGAGAGAGACAGTCATCTGTGTTAAGAGGAGAGGTAGTAGATTAATAGCATGAACAAAGTGAGGTTACAGAATCAAACAAAAACGAGAGTGAGACATCAACATACACCAGTGCGATTGTTTGCTTGCTTTTTTTTAAAGGAGCTGCAAGAAAGAAAGGAGCAGGGGGTAAAAGAAAAGAACGAAAGGCCTGGAAACACAAGAAAGACTTTTGGTCAGTTTCAGAACTGAAAAATATCTCTACAGAGGAAAAGAAAATCGACAGACGCACGCATACAAAAAAAACAGGAGGAGGTAGGAACGGCTGGGGGTGAAACAGAAATGCTGAAAGGACCCAGAGGGAAGGATAGAAGGAGGGAGGGAGAGAGAGGAAGAGTGAGAGGCAGAGGGAAAAGGAGGGGGTGGGAGGAAAACAATAAACACACAATTAGTTACAGAAAAGAAAAAGAGACCAGGAAATTGTACTCATTTAGGGGAATGAAGGAAAGGTAATGGGACAAAAAGAAAGAAAGTGAGAGAGAAAGAAGGAAAGAGAGAGACAGAGAAAAAGACAGAGCGAGAGACATTAAAGGTCATATACAAAGACACAGGGAAGGGGAAAAGAAGAGTAAGTTAGGTGATATTATGTCTATATCTGGAGAGCAGTGTTACAGAACTAAGGAAGGCAAATATGAACAGAGGCTGTGAGGACTGAGGGGTGGCTGTAAAACCCAGAGACATTTGAAATACAGAGCCTGTCCTCTGTAGGGCATTGTCTCCTCTTTCCTGCCCTGTGATTCACTCCGTTGCTCATTCGCTGAAGGAGCAGCGCAGCGTCGGCATCCGACACTGAGCAGAGGGGCGGGGTTAAATCCTTGGCAGCTTATCCAGTTCCTGACTCCACGGCATCGCACTCCCCCGATGGGCGGGGAGAAGAGCCGGATCACGGGGTGTTCCAAAGTTAGAATTGAGTCAAAGAGAGGGAGAGACAGAGGGGGGGAAAAAGCCTATTTCCGACGACGCTCTGATTGAAGCGGAGCTGCTGGGATAAGGTGCGGGCGGCTCGACCGCACGGTGACCGCATTGCGCGATTCGCTCCCGTTAGCTCGTTAGCCCGTTAGCCAGGCCTCTCTGCGTGGAGGAGCTGGCGTGACGCGCTATCTTGGGCAGGGGGCCTGGATCAGAGTTTGGGCCGAGAGCAGTGACTGGGCGTGGCGCTCGGGACGAGGCGGTGTATTTGGAACGTCTCTGGTGCTAAGATGGGAGGGGCAATATAAATATAGCACAAAGGTAAAGTGTTGCAGTGCTAAAGGGGTGGGGTGGAAAGGGGTGAAATGTGCAGACATATGAACTCTAAATCAGCCACCCCCCACTTAGGATTCATAAGCTCTAACCAAACTCCTGTGGGGTAAGCAGACAGGCAGCAGTCAGTTCATCACAAGTAGAAAGCTGGCTCTTTGACAGCCAATACGCAAGGTCCCCACGGACTGTCTGTCTGTCTGTCTTGTGCTCTGTCTGTCTGTCTGACAGCTCACCCGGATCTTTTTGTAAGGAGATGATGTGTGACACCTTCCTCCCCAGGAGGATTCAGATAACTACAAATCAAATAAGCAACAAACAAATAACGTGTTTTTTTCTTGTCAGGGCAGAGAAGAACAAATGTAGTCAAACAAAAGGAGACAGACAGAAAGACAGACAGTTAAGGCAAGCGAAGCAAGACAGGCAGACAGACTGACAGGCAGACAAACCAGTGGGAAGGTTTCAGAAACAGGGACGAAGCCGACCAACAACAAGAGGGAGAGGGCGGGATTCTCTGATCTGGGGCGTGTATCGATTTCCTAGAGTTTTGTGTCAAGGGGAACCTGAAGAGTTTTTGATTTAGTTGAGGAGATCCACACACCAAAACTGCAGATGTATCACAAGAGGAGGGCAGGGCTGTCTCTGACAGCCGAGGGAAACAGACAGCGGCCCGTCTCAGAGCCCAAAAATGTAAGGGGAGCACTGACGGTCCCATCGGGAGGGAGGAGGGAAAGGCTCTTTGAGGTAAGAGGTGCTGAGGGCCATTTCTTTTATCGGCAAAAAATCTAGCAGCCCTGGTCTAGCCCCTCTCTCTCTCTCCCAGAAACCTGCCGAGAGGCCTAAATAATGCAGCCCCTCTCATGCCTCATTCAGGAGGTGCAGCTCCACTCCCAGGTAAAAAGAACCGGGGTCCAGAGAAGAACCTCTCCACTGCTCCACTGATGGACCTCCAGCCTGGCTAATGAGGAGGGTGGAGGAGTTCACAGGAGGTACTGCAGGGGACAGAATGCCCCACTTTGAGTTTAAATGGAGGTTCAAAGGAAGTGTTCTCCCTGACGAGGTATTATGTTAGTCCTGGTTGGCCTTTCAAGATTGTCATCTAAACTTTGTCATTTTGTTCTAAACATCAAATAGATGAACCCCAATTGTTCAATATAAAATAACATGAAGGAAAATGAATGATTTTTCATAATGCTCCCTCAGAAATACATGTGAAGCTAGTGTGCTATTTATGATGCTCCGAGCATCAAAAATATGTATGGTTTTGTGCAATACAGTAAGTCTGAGGTAACCATAGTACTGGGTTACTGTACACTACGGAAATTTTGACCAAATAGGTAACTGGGCAGTTGTAGGGATAGAAACCAAGGGGCAATAACAGGCCCAGATCTATGCAGGCATAGAGCTAGGTGCCCGGGTAATGTTCAGCTTGCAGTGGTGTGTAGCAGCCAGCAGGGGGCAGAAGGGGCCACAACGCCAATACGGAAGCCTGCTGCTCCCACAGCACCAGCAAAGAAAAGTGGGCTGTCGGCATGGCAACGGCTGGAGAAACACAGAGAGCCAGGGACAAGGGATGGGGGGGCCTTAGGAGGTGGGGTGTTGGTTAAAGGGGGTGGGGCCAGGAGTAGAAAATAAAGGAAAGGGGGAAAGGGCAGCAAACAGCAGACACATTGAGAACAAGGCAGACAAGGCAGGATATATGACAGGTACGGGTGAGAGCCTCGCAGAAAGGGTACACACGCACGCAGGCGCGCACGCAGGACGCAGACGTGCGCACGCACGCAGGCGCACAGGTGGGGAGGGGTTTGCACACACACATACACACACGCGCACACACAGAGGCGGGCGGGCCATTTTGAGTTTCACCGTGACCTGTGATACTATCCTTTTTTGGGTTGTTACCTGACCACTGGACGAGGTCGCGTGGTGAAGGGGAAGGGGAAGAAAGACACACTCCGCTTCCGGGCTGGAGAGAAACGCCAAAGAGAGACACCCCCAACCCCCAACCCTCACCCCCACACCCCGACCCAACCCAACCCACCCCAATCCCCATCCCAACAACCCAGCACCACCCAACAAACACACACAAACACACACTCCCTGCTATCCCCTCTCACACACCACCATCCCTCCATTTCTTCTGACCTCCATCTTCCATAGAGCTCCTGCAGTCTGCAGCTGATCACGAGTGTACTCAGAACAAAGGCTCTATATACAGTAAGGGCTGCTTACATAACCGCTACAGGGATGGATCTCTATTGTGCCGTGGTATTTACAGTGTGAATGCTCTGGTACACGACTTCACAACGGTTTTCAGGCCTCAGCTTCTGCCTGGGCCCCCAAAGATGTACGCGGACCATACTATATTATATTAATAAAGCATATAAACGCAGGGCGTTATTAAGGCTTTCATTATCCATTCATTTTCAGCTCTTCTGTAATTACCTTCTAAAGGCTTCTGAGAGGTGGTTGGGGGGGGGCTGATGGTGCTCTGAAGGCCTTGGTTCATCTCGCCTCTCAAGTCACATGAAATGTAACCTCAGTGTGACCACTCAGACATGAATCGACCCCCCAAACCACACCCCCCCACCCCAGCTAATGTGCTCAAGGGCTTGCTTTGCTTTGCTTTGCTTTGCGCAGGGGTGGAGAAGCACAAGGTCATGTGTCACGTGAATCAACTCCAGGCTGCCGGATCTCAAGACACTCTTACCCTAACCGCGCTCTGGGAACGGCTCTCACTGGCAGGATTGTGGCCTCTGACATTCCTGGTTCGATTATGGGATGGCAGCTCATGGTAATGAGTATGATATATGCCGGACACCTCCTCCTGCTATCTGACCAATCAGGGTGCATAAATCTCATGGTTTATGTTTGTACTGGCGGGTTGGGTCACCACCTCCTCCTTAACCACGCCTTCATTGAGATCATCAGATTGATTGGGAAATACTGCTCTCATCCTGGATGTGGGCAGGTTTATCACCCTGAACCGCACAGCTCTCACCAGGATTACAGCGGAGAGGTAAAAGCCTTGATTGAGAGGGTAGTAAACCCCCCCTAAACCCCTAAACCCCTAAATCCTGTGGGAACCCCATCCTCCAGGTGGAAGGAAGACCAATGAGTGACTGGTTGCTGGCTGCTTTGCCACCTGCTGCAGCCCTGTCAGTCTGTAGAATCTGTTATACTCCACTGTGAGCAGATATTTCAGGCAATTATGCTGTGTGTTGATGGTAGAACACCACAGATGGAGGGTGAGTTAGCACCACCCTACTCTCGTTTGAGCCGTTTTGCCTGAAGATATGGTGTTGTTAGGGCTTGTGCTTAAGGTTGCTATGTTTGTGTGTGAGCTTGCGGTCTGCATGGGTGGCTGCACATTGTGCTGGAGTCACTAAGGAAACACAGGAGCAGTGCACAGCGCTGGCGCCAGGTCACTCCCCATGTTCCTGTGTTATTAGAGCCAACATGGAGGTCGATTAATATTGTTTACCTCCTTTTGTGCTTCATCAGTGGAACACATGGGCCATAAAAGGGCAACCGCTGTGCGGAGGGAGGCTTGCTCTTATCCCAGCATTTTCGGCACTGCTGTGCATGCCTTCCCCGCTCTCTTTCATTCGCTTTCTCTCTCATTCCCTCTCCCCCCCCATCCAATCTATGATCTAGCTCGCCCTTTTGATTAAACAGCAAAGCGCAATTAAAATTCTCAACTCCTGGGCCACTCTCTGTGATGGGAAAATACTCCTGAATGACGAGGATCCCTGTAAACAGCCCTCCATTAATGTCAATGAACAAAAGCCTGCGCAGGTACACACGCACGCTCAGGCTTGCAAGCACTCTCATATCATGTTGATTAAACACACACGTACATACACACATGCACATGCACACACACATTATTGCCCAAATACTGACCAAAAAACACACCACCTGCTGCACCCACACTCACCCGCTCACACACATACAAATACACATGCAGGCATGCATATACTAATGTTATGCCATGCACACTCATGAATACATACACATAGAAATACATACAGAAATACAAACATGCACTAAAAAGTCGAGGAGCACATATATACTCATACATGTGCACACTAACATGCAGTCATGCACAGTGACTCTGTAAAACACCACATGCACTATGACACAAGCATGTACATGTATATGCAAGCACACACACTCTCTGTCACACATACACACACACACCCATGCGCACTAACACACCCCAGGAGCGGCCCTGCCAGCACAAATCTCTCCGTCTTTATTAAAAGCCCATGGATCTGTGGCGGACGCGCGGTCTGACGCAAGCGTAACACCTGTTCTGGAGTGCCGAGCCTCGATCCCCGGGTTTACACAGCCGACGCCTGTTTGCCACCCTGCTGTTTAAACGCGTCTGTGTGCTGCTCTCCAGTGATTAACGCCCCCAACCCCCCCTCCTTCTGTAGCGGCTCGGCTTCAGCACTCTCCAGAGCTACGCGGCGGAACCCGGGGAACCGGGATCCTATCTGCCGCACACTCTAAACCCCCCCCCCCCCTCGCAGTGGACAGGGCACATTAAAACTCTGAAAACATCATAAGTGTCTGAGCCCAACCCGCTGCGATATCTCTCTGGTCAAGAGCCCAACAGGAGGACAAACCAATTACTGGCAGATCAGATGATATCCATTTTTCATTATCTTATGTGATTTCCTTGGCATATTGTGCAGTAAATATAACTGTAATATCCTAAATGAAACGTAGTCATAAGCATGGCCAGACCGGTAAGTTTCCATTATGGCCTTTGTGGCAGAGCTGTAATCAGCCAGCCTGACTGACAGACGAAAGCTTGACTGCATTACAAAAGAAACATGGATCTAGTTATAGTCATGCATTGGTGCAGCACAGATCGAATCATTCGACAGCGCGAGCAGTAGATACGCCGAATAACACCAACATAATTTTAAGTATTTTCAAAACACTGACAGCAAACCAGTCTATGAGTTATACACCCTCTGTGTCATAAAAAAAATCTTGTTTCTCCTTTTTTGCCGCTTTTGAGTTTGATACATGAAAAGAAAGCTTGCAACATCGGTTTCATTCAGTCAATGTCTCATGGCTCTGTGACTAACAAAGTTCATTCAAAACACACCATGACTAAGACTTGTATAATGTAATTTAATGTAATCATAAAACAGTATGTCTCATTTCCTGAAAAGTATTTTTTTTTATGATGCCAGCGATATGCTAGCTTTTACAATGTTGCTGGACCAAATGACGCTACCGCTTCTTGAACGACGTTCACAGTACATAATTTGTTAGCTGCCTGGCTTCCGGTCCCCTTTTCCTCATTAGATAAACATAAATCATACCAGACTAGAGATATAAATGCAACAGTAATTGCAATGACATGTCATTAATACAAGTGACTCCTGCAAAGATGAAAATCTAAATTCTGCGCCTAAGTGTTCTTGTACGGAATCGAGCGAACGTCTTTACTATTTTCAGCTCTTCCACAGGGGGAGACCATTAGTTCTTATTCTGAGCATTCTCTTTGACATAACGTAACTTTTTTTTAATGAGACTCACTTGGCCTTTGTAAGACACATCCCTCTTAAACATAATTGCGCCATTATTTTAAGAGCCATTCTGAAAAACTCTCTGTTATCTGGTAACGCCTGTCAGTATGAATATTCATGAGTATTCAGGAGTGGGGTGATGCAAACAGAGGGCCTCTCTCTTTCGGCTCAAGTGAGTGCAGATTTTATTGCAGAAAAGGCCTTGGCACATCACAAGGTTTAGCTAACGAACATTTTTTTTGTCATCCCTCAAGGTAGAACAGGAGCTACACTTTGGGAATTTCCAATATTTTGGCAGGGGAAACGGGCATATTTAGCAAGCCATATTGCGCATGCTGAATATCTTGGCGGAGACGGTTCCACTGACAGAAATCAACCCGGAGAAATCCCCATGCTAGCACAGCCAGGGCTCCCGGCGACACTCTCCCTGCCTCTCTCTCCTCCCTCCTTCCCTCTATCCTTTGCACTCTGCCGGCTCTGAGTCCCCTGACGGCCCCTTGCCCTCCTCTCTGCCTCCCTCCTTCATTTCTCTTGCGCTTTCTCTCTCTCTCCCTCATTCTACATGAACCTCTGCCTCTCCTCTCTTTCCCTTGCACCGTTTGGCTGCTAGAAGCTTCAGGCTCTTGGGGACGTCTGAGCGAAGCGCGGTAATAACAATGAAATAAACATGTCGTTCAGGGTGTGTTTTGCCACAGAGAGCTTCGTCCATGGGGAGCTGGGTACTGCTGATTGGTCAGAGCTCCCCTGGCTCAGAGCACAGGGGAGGAAGTAGAGTATCTTTCTCCTAGCACGCACAGAGCTCAATCCCACAATCAAACATGCACACAAATAGATGCACACAGTGCGTACGGACGAACGCACAAACACACTCCGACCACAGACATGCACTCAATGCACCCAAGCGCACACACATGCACACTCACGTACACACACACATACAAGCATGTTGAGTGGAGCAATACGAGGACAGTACCACACAAAAGGCAAATAAACTATTTCACTGTTCAAATATTAACTCTGCATCCCTCGTTGTACAACCTACGTCCATCAGTATTTGTTATAAACTGAAACACACCCTTGGTCTATAACAAAACACATTCTAACATGAACAGTGTATTTGTATATGTCAATATTTGAATGTAAACAGTGTCTATTGAACTGGCAACACGCAACATATTGTTTCCTCCTGCATGAGAGAATGTTCAATCTAGGTCCTAAAATTATACTCATAAACAGGTACTTACAGAGTACAGAGCGATATGAAAACAGCACTCACTCTCTGGATCCCTGGTGTTCCAGCCAAGGGTTATGGCTCGCGTTCTCCTCATTAAAAGCAACAGTTGAATGCATGCACAAGCCAGGCGGGCCTACTAAAAGCGGTAGAATGAGTATCCCTGTTAAAATTCAAAAGCAAAGTGTTTATCTATGATAGCATCTAGCTGAGATGTGGAAAGTGCTGTTTCAACTGTGTATATGCTGTGTTTTTAGCCATGTCGGCTCTGCTGGTTATCGGGACTGCTAACGAGGTTGGAGGCCTTTTATCTATGAGGCCTCTGTTTGGAGTGGTGATTACCTTGTTCCATCTCTCTATCCCTTGAGGACTTCTGGGACCGTTACGCCCCTACAGCAGTAAAATATTCAGCATAAGACCATCTCTGACAGAGCGCATTTTATGTTGCATGGAGTAAATGTGATCCCAACTGGACATAAAGTAGAGTTTATGTCAGAGCTTTATCAACATTTTTACTGTTTACCACAGAACATAAGCGAGGGCTTACTTCACTAGCCGATTGCTACACCTCTGACTGACCTCCTACATCACTGCTAGACCCCACTCTCCAGGGTGAGGTGGAGAGTTGTAGGGGGGATGGGATCAGTCAACAGCAGTGAAAGATGACATGTTACCGGACAATTTCCCTTCCCTCGGGACTCATTTACCCAGAAGCCCTCTGAGCTGCGAACACTGTAATTGTTTGTCAATTAAAGCCAAGCAATAATGAAGCAATATGCATCGCTACGGGCAACGAGAGAAGGGAATTTGATGGGGCCCTAATTAAAGCTCACTGTTTTGTGCCATGGCGGTAACCGCTGCCATAATGTCCTGAAGGACAAGCTAATTCATCGCGTGCCTTTACAGAACGTCCGTTTCCCAGACGCCTGTAAATTGCTTGGCCTTATAGAAAATGATGGTAAGCAGCAGCGTGTGGCACAGACGTGGGCCGGGAGAAAGAGTGACGGGTGTATGCGTGCCGCCGGATTGCCGAGCATGGAGAGTGTGGAACTCCGCCTGAGCGTCCCCGGGGAAATCTCAAATTGCAATTGCAGCATGCAGTGATGCCTGTTTATGACGCTGGATGTTCTGGTTACAGCTGACAGCAGCCATCCTATCCCAGGCCCAGCAAGAAACAGGGAGCTGGGGGAGGGGGGGCCTCGCAAGGGCAGGGATTGCTGGAGTTAGCCTTGGATCTGTCTGACATGAGCCAATCGACCGGCAGCGGCTTGCCGTCTCAGCCTCCCCTCCCCCTCAACACCCTGCTCCCGCCCCTTCCTGTCGCTCACGCTCTACATCCTCCCACATCGACCGGGGTCCCACACATGAGTGCGGCCTTGCACAGGCACTGGGGTCCGCACTGTGGAGCGAATGCTTGGGCCTGCTCTGAAAAAAGCGAGGGCTGGAGTACTGGAGGATAAGAGGAGGAGCTGGAAGGAGGGGACTTAGCGTGATGGGATGGGTGGGGAGGGGAGAGGGGAGGGAGGGGGGACATGAGGAGGAGAGGAAAGGAGAGGGAAGGGAGGGATGACGGATGAAGAAGTGATCTGAGCCTGGCATGAGAACGTACATCCATAAACATAGACTTAACCCATCGTCATGGTATCCTGTGTCTGAGCAGAAGTGAACACGCCCTCACATGTATGTGACTGATGAGACCGGGGGCCAGATATCACATATTCACCCCCGTCAGCACAAAAACCCACCAGGGATGGAAATGACTTTGCTCGTTCTTACCGCGCGCCACTCCGTACCGCAAAGACTAATGTGTGACAGATCAGCTGCAAAGATCCAATCAACGCTCAAGCTACGGTCCTTCAAATCAATCCCTCAAAAATGTCCAAAATGACAGAACTGCAAAAAAATGGGGCTGATGTATTTTTTATTTTCAGTTATCAGCATAAAGGTTTTCATCAATCTCTCTAAAGAATCGCTCTGTGAATATACTGCTGAAACTTTGGAAAAAATGTGTAATGATGTCAGGAAACTGCCTTGATTTGGTGTCAGACTGACAACCCCAGCTTCACTCTTATTCCACTAAGGATGATGGAGCACCAAGGTCCACCTTGCTCAAAGTGTCAGAGTCAGCAGGTTGACCTTTCCGATGTATCTGCTTGTATTACATGAACCGTGAAACCCCCAAAAGATACCGAATAGTTCTATTTTAGAGGCATAAAGGGACTTGGGAGCTTTAGGCTGAAGGATTTTCTTTTCTCATCATTCCTAGCCCAAGCACGGGTTTTGGAGCTCCCTCTGTAGGTTTGCCTGGATCAAACCGTCATGCATGGGTGGCTTTTATTTCCATACTGTAAAATGCTGAGCCACCACGTTAATTTTCAATAACCTTATCGAAATCAAGCAATTTGCACACTGTCATAGGAGCCCCCCCCCCGCCGCCGAGAATCCTTATCGGGGCCGCCACAGCGAGGTACTGTCAGGCTAATATGCAGTGTATTACATCGGCTTTGAAATTAATTTGAGAAGTGAAGCGACTCCGCATATAAACAGTACAAAGAAACCAGATAGCCCACCTCTGTGAAATGAGCAGGAATATATATGACCATTTCTACTGCCGTAATTCTGACCCAACTAATGCTTATTTTACTATTATTTCTACTTTAGTTTCTACCACTATTACTATTACTGTTGTTACTACTACTCTAATAACATTTGAATCATGTTTGGGACTTTATTTGGAAGGCTGGGACAGTTGGAATATGCACATGGCAAAACGTTCAGTGATAAATCAACGATTTACATATTGATTCAACTCTGACAGAATACTTTTGGTTCTAGTCTTATAAGAATCGGCTCATATGAACTCTGTTGGAGTTAAATCAACACTGAACATTTTAGTGTACCGACTCCTCATAATGTTAATGCTTTCAGAATGATGATGAAGGGAACTTCCATAATTAAAGCAAATTTGAATCATGTTTCTTATCCTTTTTTAATGGGTCAAGGTTCAGGCATACATAGCCACCTAACTGATTAAATAAAACGTAACCAGAATATGCTGAAATACATAGTCAAGATGTGGAAGGTATTCGTTCATCATGGTTAGGATACAATTACAATGTTGTTGGAATGATGTACAATGGAGAAGATAGAGTCAGATTAGATTGTGGATGGAATGTGTTTGCATTGGTGATTAGAAAATGATTAAAGTGATTTGTTACCCAAAACCAATGGTGCGAAAATTCTATTATTATGTCACAGTAAAAATGATAAATAGATTATGTCACCATCATTAAAAGTGTTAGAGAAAAAGAAACAGCAGAAATCAGGCTAATTGTAACAGTGATAATGATAATAAAAGATATGGCCGCAGGCAATAAGAGTAGTTATGTTGTCATAATTGGCCAGAAATTCAGGAAGCTGACTAATGATACACACATTGCATACAAAAGCTGAATAACGATTAAAAATAGACGAGGCAGAGGCAACAGGCAGGACTGAATGGAAAATCATTCTAATAACGTTCCCTCATTCATGCCAAAGATGCTGGTATACACCATGTTTTCGTAAATGTACTTGTGATGTGATGAAATTGTGAGGGGAAAATGGTCTGAGGTGTGATTACAATGTGTTTTGAATGGAATTAGAATGCATTGGACAGCATTCTAAAACTTTTTTTTATCACAATAAACATTACTGAGAACCACAACCCTCTCAGAAAACACCCCTGGTATATATTTGTTCTCATCATTAAGTTTATAAAAACTCCAAGCTCTCCACATTACCACAAGAAGCTATCCCAGACAACTGCTATCCTCTTATCTGATAACCCTGCTCCTGTATCAAACTATACTCCCATATTTATTCTTCCAAGCATGTAAAAATTCTTGGAAAAGATACAACCCTTATTGAACATCCAGAAAAATAATAACATTCACAGTGATTCTCAGTTTGAATTAGGTTTACCCAGTCGGCCATATTACGCCTGACAGAACACATCCATGTGGAATTAAACCAGGGTATTGTTACTGGATCTGTTTTCATTGACTTCAGAAACGCATTTGACAAAAATGAATCATCACATATTACTGGATATACTTCACAATTTCAATCTCTGTGTCCATTTTCATGCAAAAAAATCCCACTAATATTGATTTGAAATTGGTCCAACAAAATCTTCACTTTCTCACTGCAATATTCAAGTCTCTCTGGGATCCATTGAAGACCAGCTTTTATTTATGTGATACATAAATGAACTTCCTTCTGCCTGCAGAGATTCAAGCTGCCTTTATGCTCTGACAAAACTGCAATTTTCATTTCTGGGCATTGATATAAAACAAGTATGCTGACCTCTGTTCTAATTTATCTCCAGAAATGTCTTAATTTAAACCGCCTACCTCCTCCAAAGGCCAAAAACAATGTATACATACCAAAACTTCTAAAAGATGTTCAACTCAAATACTCCCATCTTTAGTGCAAATATAGCTGTAAATATAACTTAAACACACATATCCTAGTATTTAGGTACAATATTGGTTTCACACCTTACATATAACCCACACATTAGTTCAAAAACATGTACAGTACATGTACTAGTAGCAAACATAATCTGCCTCTACTACATTTCCCCTGACATAAACCTCTCTTTGCTATCCTATTTTTTTCCTATTTGGAAGAGTCACTACAACAGATACAGTGAAACCTATTGTTAAACTCTGCAACAGAGAATTCAAAATCTCCTCACGATTCCCCAAAGCAAACTCAGCACTGGACTGCTCTCCAGTCTGAAAATGCCTTCACATTTTAAACTATTGTATGGTTATGGCCATAGAACTCCACTATCGACCGCAAAACTGCTAAAATCTTTTTATAAGGTATGTAATTAGATGGTCACGCATCACATAATCCACTAGCACTCCCCAAAATTCCTCTGTCTATCACAACAGTTAGGACAACATATCCGTCCTTTGCACCCACACAAAAATATGGAGCCCCATTCTTTTCCATTGAATTGCCTCTCAAAGATCCTACAAGAACAACCTCTCAGACAAGCTTTTCTTTTGTAGCCAAAATGTGAACGTTGAACCTCAGTAAATAAACTTTTTGCCCACTTCAAACTCAAGCAATCAGTTTGATTTTCAAATTTTTTGTCATTTTGAAATATTCATGTCATTTTCCTTTTTCTTGTTTGGCCTTCATCTCCTTCTCTTCAGTTCAACAGACCTTTCTTTGACCTTTCTCACAAGGCTTTTTATTCTGCTTTCTCAATTCAATGACTGAAGGAGAGGATGCAGATATTTCAAATTAAATAAGCCAATTAAATAAACCAAAATTTAAAAACTGGTCATCATTCTCAATGGCCTAATATTTTATAATTGCATAAAAGTAATTATGAAGAAGTAGTTATTAATTTAATATGTAGATATATAATAATCCTGGCCTTCATCATCTAATACTTAATATCTACTAGCCTACATTAGCTTCAAATAAAGTATGAGTACAAATTTATAAAAATTGATAAAGCGATACAACACATTATGAAACAATGCATTTTAGGACAGAATGAAACTTTAAACTATATTGCAAACTGGAGGTGTGGAAGTCAGGGTATTGGATGGCAATGATGAATGTAATAAACTGGATGATAACATAATAACAGAAAGAATTTGGAGATGAAAAATGGCTGAAATTATGTGGACATGGAGGAGCAGTGAAGTTCGGGGAATTGAAATGAATTCATAATTTAAATCGTGTTCATTATTGGTGCTTTCGTTATTTCCTCCAGCAGGCCGACGGTTTCTTCAATCGTCCAGCTATACCTCACAGACATTCCAAAAAAAAAAAAAAAAAAACAAGACTGTCAGAAGTCAAAAGAAAGAAGAAAAAAAGAAAAACTTTGTGAAGCTTCATAAAAATTATTTGACTAATGGCTCAGTTATGGAGAGGCTCTTTCCGTTTTTCTTCTGCTCTCTCTGCTTTGCTTTTTTTTCCACGAGCATTATAAATTCCCCATCATTTTCAGTCTGCTGGCTCCATCAAAAGGCCAGAGGAGACTTAGGGGCAGGAAATAAGACCGAGGCAGATGAACCGAGAGACAAATTGGCCTTAGCTGTTGTTGATGCCACGGAGTTGGTTCAGCAGGGGAGGGGAGGGTAGAGAAAGAGAGAGAGGCTGGTGATGAATAGAGGTGGTTATTAGATCCCGAAGGACACTTGACTCCACACACCGTCTCCACCGGCCCCCCATTTAGGATTCACTTTGATTAAAACCCAGCGCTTGACAGATGTCCGGGGGGAAGGGGGGGAGGGGGGCACGAGGGAAAAAGATGAAAAGACTGTTTTTATTGTTTTGACCACGACATTAAAGGTTCAAGGCAAAACAAATCAGGGTGCTGTGACTGTGGAAACACGAAAGGGAAGCGTACGGGAACGCCGCTCCGGTCTATTGAGGTATTTCCAGAGCGCTCTGTGTGGGATGGATTCTCAGGGATATTGACGGGGAATGGAATCTCACACACCCTGTCACCTATTCCACATGCCATTCTGGCACACTAAAAGATATATGAATGACATAAATGTTTCAAGTCCCGTACATTCCTGTCACAGTTCATTTGGAACATCTTAAATGAGCTGAGGAGAAGCCCCGTACGCTACATCTGCCCCACCGCGCTAATTACCAGCAACGTTGACAAGCGCCACCATTTGAGCTCTCCAACATAAACTAAACTAAACCGTGGAGCACTTGCAGGTATAATAACAAACAGAAATTGGCAAGATGTAGTGAACGGTTCAAAACGCATCAGCATTTTATTTTATCCTGAAGACATATGACCATTGCTTTTTTTAGCCCGGCGCAAGATAATAACACTTTTATGGCATTTCCACAGTTTTATCACCAGACTGATTATGATATGTTTTTTTCCGCCTCCAGCTGGTTCTGAGCCAGGACTTGCCAATCTTTTCATCGTTCCCCGAACCTGGAGTCAGAAAGAGAAATTTCTGCGATCCTAGTTGTGAAGTGGTTGACAGGAGGAGGCTTATTTATAGACGGCTGTTTACGTAAGCACCTCGCCGCGTTCCTGAATAATGAAGACGTCCTCGCGAAGTCTGCCACGGAGACATGGAAGACGGGACCCTCGGAGTGAGAAGGGAGGCTAACGAGGAGGAGTGATGTGATGTAGGATGAGTGAATGATGA
Organism: Albula goreensis; assembly: GCA_022829145.1. Classification (NCBI taxonomy): domain Eukaryota; kingdom Metazoa; phylum Chordata; class Actinopteri; order Albuliformes; family Albulidae; genus Albula; species Albula goreensis. The sequence goes on from CM040755.1 coordinate 28,755,982, forward strand.
AGGGGAAAGCCAGGGAAAAAGAGTATGGGAGCGAGGGGTAACGCATAAGGATTTTAAAAAGACATCTAGGAGAAGGCGTGACATGGGAAAGACAAGGGGAGAAAAGAAAACAAGAGTACCAAATCCGAGGTGAAAAAGCGGACGAGGCCCGGGGAAAGTGAAGGGCGAAGAGGAGATGAATAGAAAGACGGACGGGCATACATGATGCTCTGAATTAACCCAATTATACATGAAGAGCCTGGCCATTCTCAACCGATTCACGGCCCAGACAATGGCCGATCAACTGGTGATGGTGACTGTGCGGATGTGAATCCCATTAAAATGATTTACGAGCTCATTATATATTAACAACTTACAGCGAAAGTACTTAATCCCATTACTAGTCACTCAAAGCCTTCTTTCTCTCTGCTCGCCCTGGAGAGAAATACCGAAGCGTCCAATCAGATTGGACCCAACCTTTCCAGTCCGGTGGACTTCCTTCAAAGCTCAAGCCATTGGCTCTCAATATTAACCAGAGTAATGATCATAAGCCAGATAGAACCAGGCCCGTCACGAACGCGCAGTGATGAACAGATAAATAAAACAGCCTCGCACTCGATTGCGGGCTCACTGAACTCCATTAAAGATGGTAATATCTGGTTCAGCAGGGTGTGATGCAATCACAATGGCATCATTGATGCAGAAACCCTGGTTTGGACCATAGTTAATTGGCAAAGCTGAATTGCAGTGCATGACTGTGTGACTAACTTCATAGTTTTTATTTCAGGTAAATTTGCTGGTCAGCATCAGGGGGTATGTCCTCATTTTTGTTTTATATGAATTTAGCGCCTTAGGTTGCATGAACTCCCTGTCAGACAAGCAAAACCCTTTTGTCCCATGCTAACCTCAAGACCTGTTCTGTTGGACCCAGTTTTTCTACTCTCCTTTTGCGCTCACCGATTCAGTGTGATTCATTGATTCTTTCATTCTCTTCCTCCTTATGCCTCTTTTCTCCTTCACTCCCTGCTCCCCACATTCTCTCTCTCGTTCTCTCTCTCGCGCTCCCTCTCTCTCTCTTTCTGGCCGGTACCTCTTGTCGGGTGGAGTTTCGTGGCTCGCTGGCGCCTCCTGCAGGTCGGGGATGTTGGCGAAGTCGTCCTGCTCTGCCAGGCCGATCGCCAGAGACAGAACCACCATTTTGCCCTCGCTGTCCCACAGACAACAAGACAGAAGGGGGTGGAAAATAAAGACGAAAGAAAGGGTAGAGGGATAGATACAGTGGTGGAAAGGAGGTAGATTAACAGTTGGGTAAGGAAAAGAGCAGGTTGAGAATTGTGGAAACAGAGGGAGGTGGGAAGTGGAAAAAGAGGATAAATAAGAAAAAAAGGAGGGGTATCACACAAGACAGGGGGAAAAGGGAAACAGAGTAAGAGACGAAGAACAAATTTCACAGTCTCAGATGATAAACCCCAGATCAAGGAGAAAAGCATTTAGAGAAAGCCAGGATGAAAGCCTTTTCTCATCCACACATGCATGGACACATGCACGCATACACATGCAAGCACATGCAATTTCTCATTCACACACACACATCTTAGTTACAAAGACACGTGAGCACACACAAAAACACACGCGCATCTTAGTTACACAGACACGTGAGCACACTCACACACACACACACGCACACACACACACACACCTTTCACACACATCTTCCTCAGTACCACTCTATGTCTCCCTCCCTCTCCCAAGATTCACCTTTCTCATTCTCCCTCCTCCAGTGCTAAGATTTAATTAAGCCTCATTAAGGAGATCTGGACTAATTGTTTCTATTTGAGTGTCACAGTATCCTAAGGAGCCTGGTGTGTCACTGTTTTCTGGGTCATGGCTCTGCTCTTTCTCTCCCTTTACATCATCTCCCAGTCTCCGCTGCTCTCTCCCCATTCCCATATGTCTTTCCCTTGTTAGGAGCTCACCCTCCTCCCTTGCCTCTCCTCCTCTCCTCTCCTCCCCTTCTCCCCTCTTCACCCACTGCGTCTCTTTCAATTAAGCCACCTCTGCCATTATCCGCCTCTCTCTCACCTGTCTTTCTCAGCCATCCATCCCTCCAGCTCAGCGACCCTCTCTGCTGTTTCTCCTCCTCCAGTCTCATTCCATCTGCTTTCCTTTTCCCCATCTCGCTAACTCCTTTGTTAAAAAAAACAAAAACTGCACTCTCTCTTTCTGTCTGTCTTTATTTCGCGTTCTCACCCTCTGTACCATCTTACCTCCGCTCATTTTTGCCCCCTTCCTTTGTTCCGCTCTCATTTCTCCTTCCTCTCATCCACCTCTTTGCTCCCTTATTAATCTATTTATCAGAGTCCCCCCTGTTCTCTGTATGCTCTTAATTGCACTCTAATGGGTGGCCTCGGTAAGAACAGTATCGCCAAATGCATCTAAGACAAGGAGGTGTTTAAGATAGTCACTTGGGGACATTATTAACACCAGAGCGTCCCATTGATCACACAAAAGAAGCTCTTCCATGTCAACTACCCCCCCACCCACACACCCGGAAGCCGTTCAGCCGTAAGGCCACACTTCCACGTCTCACTCCCTCAGGTTTTATTGAGCATTAATTTAGTCAAGAGGGCAAACTGGTCAACAACATTAAAACAATGGGTTATTTTGTCTGTGGTCTGATATGCAGCTAGCCCATAATTTATTAGCTTGAGAGGCTCTTGTCTGCGGATAAATGCCTTTATTTATTTATATATCCATTCTTTACCGATATATTTTTATATTTGATATGTTCTGTGATACATGTACATAGGCTTGGGTCTTTACATCACCTAAGATGAAGCATCTTGCCATCACAGAAGCATTTTTCTAAGGATTTCAGACCACAGTCCTGCACAGTCATGTTATCTGGTCACTAAACTGCATGCTACTCAGTTCGTCTCCTGTTTCCCAATGAAAGGAAAACCTTCATAAATAAAAATGGAGGAGGATAAAAATGATTTAAAACATACAATATTGATCTGGAACAGACTATTCCTTGTTATCTCCAATTTCGATTTTCACTTGCTTTCACCAATATTTCACCCCGCTTTTCTTATTGAAATGGGTCCATTATTTACTGTTTTCCCAATTCATTTTTCAACCCTATTTCAATGATTGGAAAAATAAACTATAGATTTATTCCAGGGAAACACAAAGTTCAGATCTGAGAATGTCATCCCATGCTGCCATCTCCCTTTCTTTCAGTATTTCAGTCTTTCCCTTCCTGTTCAATTCTCTCTGTCTTTTCCTCTTTCTCTCTCTCCCTCTGTCTCTCTCCTCACCCCTCCCTCCTGCCAGTGACAATTCATCGTGGGTGTAATGATGCCGCTGACAGAGGATCAATGCTGCGCAGACTGTGGGGTTAAAAGGAATTCATGCACAGCAGCTTAACCCGTCTTTGAACTAATACACACTGTTAGCTCACGCAGTCATATAAACACATTATCCAGACTCACATACATAAACATGTGCGCACACACACACGCACACGTAAAACACACACACACCTGAACCAACATATGCACATCAAATACATACGCCACCACAATGTAAGATGGACTAATACACACATACACACACACAAGCTAGGAGTAATCGATCAAGGATAAATAATGGAAAAACAGGCAAAAAGGTCAAGACTAATGAAAGTAAGAATATGAGCGAAGAACCTTATAAACAAGATCAAGCAAAAAAATTCCTTCGTATTGTGACCTTCGCAGAGGTCTGTATTAGGATGGATGAGGGATGTTTTCAGATTTATGAGGACATGCAACTAAAATGCAGCATGAATAAGTATATCGCAAAAGAAATGTGGAGAAGCATTACAAAAACAAAGATCACAATGAATAGTTTGGCTGAACCAAGCATGATGTAAGGAAGAAAGTAAGTGCAAATGGGATCTAAAATAAATGTTAAAATGTTGAAAAGTTAAAATGTGGCACATGGTGCTGATACATTATCAATAGTTCAAGTGAAAAACAGTACATGGCACAAGAAAGAGCAGGGCTCAGGACAAAAACACTCAACTAAACGAGTGAAAAGTGAGAGACTCACAGGAAGGACTTGACGTCCAAGCCCCTGTTTCGGATTTGGCCCATCATGTGGTCCCAGCTCCCTGGGTTGGAGCGTGAGCGCCCCCCTGTGGTCCCCCTGTACCGCGAGGCGCCGGCCCCCGCTGGGCTCCCACGCACCCCCCTAGGGCCGCCCCTCAGGCCGCCACCTCCCGGCTGCCCGGGGCCTGTGTGTAGCTGGCCCAGGCTCTGAGAGGTGGGGGGCAGGTCGTTGAGGCTGGGTGGGGGCGGGTGAGAGAGGGGCTGCTGGAGGCTCTGCTGGCGCACCAGCGTGCGCGGCCGGGCCGCTGCGGACGAGGGGATGTGCTCCAGAGTGGCGGCCGAGGAGAGGGAGGGGTCCCCGAAGCTGGGGGAGAGAGGGCATGCCGAGGGCAGAGCGAGAGCGTTGGGTGGTGTGAGGGGTAGATCATGGTTCGTATGGGGTGGGAAGTGATGAGTTAGCCAAAAAAGAGAAGTGAAGAGGAGAGGAGAGGAGAAATGAAGAAGCCATGGAAGTAGAGGAGGATAGAGAGTGACAAGGGAAGGAGGTGTGAATGAGAGGGGGATTATTATGGGTGAGAGGAAGGGGGAGAAAAACCAGAAAGAGGGAGAGAGAGACAGAGACAAGGGTGAGACAGAAGTGATAGCAGCAGAAGTTGCACTCTGTACGTCACCCCAGTTCCACTGGAGGAAGCGTCGTTGCACAGAGCATGTCTGTCTCACGTGTGACTGTTCAGCATGTGACTGCACAGTGCGAGACTGTACAGTGTGTGTGTGTGTGTGTGTGTGTGTGTGTAACCTCTGTGCTGTGGGCGTGTGTGCCTGGTTAAGTCTTACAAGATTTAGTGTGTGTGTGTGTGTGTGTGTGTGTGTGTGTGTGTGTGTTTCCAAGTCAGGTCCCCATCTATTCCATCTTCTCACTTTCTAATCCTTTCTCTCTATCAAGTCCTGAGTAGTCCCACTAATTTCATCCCTCTCTCTCCCCTCTTTCTTTCTCTCCTTTCAAGCTTTTAAATATCGCCTCACCCCCCAGGGAGGTGAGAAATTCTGTCACATGACCTCCACCCTTCTTCTCCACTCTGCCCATTCTCTTAACTCCATCCCTTTTCCATCCTTTATCCCTTTAATTACTATATCACTCTCTTTTATCTGTCTGTTTTCCTCATCATTTTATCCCATTCTACGTTTCATTCACCCATCCTTTCCTTTACAATCTCCAGCCTCACAGCTCTGTTTATGATATTGCTCATTTCTGTAAAGCTTAAAGAGCACTAGAAAGCACTCTAAATGGCCGCTTTTGTGGAACAAATTAATAATGGCGATAACTCCACTTTGCGATTCTCCCCCGTTGTCTCGCTAAGTGCAAGCTTCTCTTTACAGGCAGCATGGCTTTTATTATTTTTATTGTATCCCTGGTGAGTTGGACTGTTACTGAGCCGCGCTGTGGGTTAAGGTTGATTCAGATCCAAGTTAGGCTGCCGGGTGGCAGCTTCGCGCTTTTGCGAGACGCTCTCTCTCTCCGGCAAAAATCCAACAAGTCACGGGAGTTTTCGTAATTTCCGGAGTGACGGACGGCTCATTATGACTACGAGGGAGCGTTAAATTCAGAGTGTGCCGTATCGGGTTTAATTCTAATTCTCCTTTTGTCATCAAGCATGTCCCCTTTGATTAACTCTTCTACACTGACTTTTGGACTTCTGAAAAAAAAGAAGAGGAAAGAAAAGAGGGTGGTGCGAGAGAGAGAGAGAGAGAGAAAGAGATGGAGACATGCACAAGAGAAAAGGAGGAGTATTGGGGGCCCCAGAGAGAGCAAAAGGCAGTATGGACGTACTGTCAGAGAGGATGGAGGGGGAACTGATAGAGAGAGGCGATGGGGGGCGTAAAGGGAGGAAAGAAAATGATTGGTAGTTCCAGTGGAGGGACAGAGAACAAGAGAATGCGCAGACTAAAGAGAGCAGGGGGCAGGTTGTGCGACACACGCACACACACACATACACACACACTCACACACATACACACACACACTCACACATATACACACACACACTCACACATACACACACACATACACACTTACACATACACACTCACTCACGCACACACACACTCACACATATACACACATACACACTCTACACACATGCACATACACATGTACACACACACATATACATATACACACGTACACACACACACTCATACATATACATACATACACACAAACATACACACAAGCACTCATGAGCACGAACACACTCACACACGCAAACACACGCACACTCACACACACATACACACACAGGAGACATAGACACTTATAGCAGACTGAAAATAGAATCCAATTATAGCCAGGGAAGGGAGGGGTAGAGAGATAGATGAGAGGGAAAGAAAGAGGAGGGGATAGAAGTAGCAAGAGAGAAGAGTGAAGAGAAAGAGGGGAGAGGAAAGTGGGGGTGTGGAAGATTTGGGTGGGGGGGGTTTCACAGACATGAGGTGCGAAAGCAATGTGTGAAATTAAGACAGAAAAATCTGAGAGAGGCTCTCAGAGGGTCTTACATTACTAGTGTCTTTGTCATTGTGACTGAAACACTACATCGGCCAAACTTTCTAAATATACATTGCACAAAATTGCTTTCTATTTTTGATCTGTTAAACTCAGGAGCCCAGTTTTCAAAGATTTACATCAATAGCTCTGAGAAGCAGGTGCCAACAGCTAGCGCCTCCTGCCTCAGAGAGCACTGTGAGGTCACTGTGGTGGGCGTGTCGCTGACGTTTTACGGGATTGGAACACGTGCGGCTTTTAAACTGAATAGCGAGCTCCAGATACCAACTTTCAATCTCTCTTGCTTTCATATTTAAGTACCCACGGCTTGTTTGTCATGTATTATAATAAAGCAGTGATAACATCTGAATAACATTTAAATCATTATCCCAGCAGTACAAATGAAATCGATGAGTATATTTTATAAGATATGTTATTATAAGATCATGAATTTGCTAGCAAGCACAGTAAGATGTACAATATCTTTTAATCAAAGCAATAATCCCCAGTAAATGATTTGGTACAGTTACTCTGGTATGATATTGGAGCGCAATTTTGAAATAACAACAAATTACGTTGAGGCCATTCCAGAGAGCTGATGAACGTTGCACTACTGTAAGCTGTATCTTGACATCTGCACTTCAGTGGTAAACCACAAACCCTGCTGGTAAACATGCTAGGTACAGTAGCATCCCATTTCCTGCTTCTCTATCTTTTCTAAGGTATCCTATGAATTCTTCCATGCTCTGACTCCCTGTCCTGGAACATGCTGAGCGCGTTCTTGTCTCCTCCGTTCTCGGCCCTCGTCATGTGGTGTGTTCTGAGTGTGCTCCACTGTGTGTGTGAGCTGGAGACGTGAGTCAGTGTGTTAGCTCTGCTGCTATTATTAGCCTTCACTGTACACTGTAGCCACAGTGCATCTCCACCACACCCATCCATGCAGTTCCACCCTCCCCATTCCTCCTTTCAAACCCCCCAGCAACCCCCTCCCTTCCGCCTCCTTCCCCCCCAGCCCTTGTCATACTCACTCGCTTGAGAGTCTTCTTCCCCCTTTCTCCCTCTCCCCACCACACAATACGCCCCCATCAGAATTCCCCATGTCCCGTCACTCACTTTTTAGGCCTCAGGGCGCCGGACTGCATGTGACCCTGGACGGTCTGCCACCTCCCAGCCTTGCTGCCCCCCGACACCATACTCTTGACGCTGTCGCTGCGACATGGACCCCCCCCATCCCCACCCCCACCAGATGCCCCCCTCTGACCCCCAGGTACCGCCCCACTGAGGAGAGGTGGGGAGGGGGTGAAGAAGAGATGGATTTGGGAAGGCCGGGGGTAGGGGAGGGGGAGAGACAGAAAAATAGAGAAAGAAAGGGAGAGAGGTGGACAGGGACAGGGGTAATCAGTGCAGTTGAAAAACTCCATGGTTAAGCCAAAAAAGCAAAGCAAGAGGGTGGAGGATAGGGAGGGGGGGTTGGGTGGTCTCTCGTGCCATAGCGTAGTTTACAGGGACGTGTACGTGGATCGACCGGTCACTCGCGGCTCCAGGTTAGCAGGGAGGGATTCACTGGGTGAATCTGGGAACCCTGTGAACATGGCGGGTCAGGATGTGTCTGCTGTATGAAGCATGGCAGCGATGAATATTTTGCAAGCTGGGTTAGGGTGAACCTCTGGTCATAAGATCAGTACAGCTGGCTTTGCAACTGTACCCTTGGTTCCTGAATCGCTCAACTAAGAAAAAATCTCCCTCTTCGAATGGGTTACCGGATATTGTATTCAGCATAAGCCACCCCTGAATGTAATATCTTTCTGGGAACTAAATAATGTAAGGCAAGCACAGCAATTAGAGCGCATGGGTGAACCAGCGACTGGCTTCAGCCTGTTTTGCCTTTTCCTGCTTTCCTGCATCTTACAAGGAACGTAGGCTCGAGGAATGAACCAAGGTTGTGCATGGCCCCTCTCTGGGGTGACTAAGCCTTTTTGGAGGTTTTGTGAATAAAACCTCAGGACCTGTGTCCATGTCAATGTTTAGAATGGATTGTGCAACACATGTATAAAGCTATCCATGTGTTAGAGCATGTGACTGTGGAGGCAAATCAGCCAGAGAGAAATGGATTGATGCCAGTAAGGGCAGCACTGTGACAGCTGTCATTACCCTGGAGATGCATAAAACATTTTTGATGCTGCCATGACGACCTACATGGCAACACAATTAATTTTGGGATGAGAGGGGATTTATAGTGTATTTAAGACAACAGTAATATTCAAAGTAAAGCACAGTGGTGGCACCCCCTGGTGACAGCAGTATAGGATGTGCGTCTACGCTAAACTAACAAAATGTTATGGGCCTCCCTGAACTAAACCATTATGAAGAATATGGTATAACAGTGTTGAAAAATTTGTCCATCTCTATGGTTTTGTAGTCCATGTATTGAGGGGAAATCGGTCCACAGTTCTTCACCCAAGTGAATTTGTCCACACAAGGTTAAAATCCTTCTCCCGTGTAACCAAGAACAACTAACAAGCCTCGGCCTAACCATTAACACTGAGGACATCATCTGACATTACAAGATCGAAAACGACAAAAATCACAGCCACAGTCAGGATACAAATGTGCCATTCTTTAGAGGAGAGCTGCAGATTCCAGCAAAATCCAGTCATGGCTAATTCCTAATATTGGTTACTGGAATGAGAGGAGGGGGTTAGGGTTGGTTGAAAGAGGGTTTTGGATTGCTGTATGGCTGTGGTCAAAATGGGTTCTAGCTCCACTGTTATGCATCTTTGGCATCTATTCAAACCCTCCAGACGCTAATGTGCTGTCCATAAAATTTTATCTGCTACCAAATGCTGGTCTCAGTCTTAAAAACCACACTAACAAAAATGAGTCCTGTCAGTAGCTCTAGAGTTCTTTTTCAGAGGCATGTAAATTTGAAAGCTTGGATCGAAAGTAAGAGATTGAGAGATGCCGTGTCATATCGACCTGTCCATATTGACCTGTCAAAAAGTCCTGGAAGGCGTTTGCATTGCCGCTCCTGATGGATTTTGCTGAAGATCTGCAGTCATCACCTCAGCTACAGCTCTCACAGTCAGGACTTTAAGACACCTTCATCCCCCAGTTAATCCTGCAGTTTCCCCTCCAAATTCCCGAGTCACAGCTATTAAAACATGAGGGCCCATGTTGATTAGGCCCTATTGGAGCAGCGGGATCTGAATGAAGCAGCAGAACTGGGCCTATATCAGTCTCGTGTGGAGGTCAGGTGGAAGACTATCTATGAGACCTCAACAAAGTTAGTTTGAGCTTTCAGAGGCCCAGATATGGCTAATGAATGTCTGGGCCAGGCTGCCCTCAACCAGACTATACAAGTCAGCCAGCAAGTCTTTAGAGAATGGTGGGTTAAGGCTAGGCTAGGCTAGGCTAATGCTAGGCATGACTGGATTAGGCAGGTGAGGGTTTAGTAAACGGTTAGTGCTGGTGTTAAAAGTAATGGATGGCTACAGGCTAAAGCTGGGGGGAAACAGGGAAGGGGGAGTGAGAGGCAAAAGAATAATAACAATAGTAATAATCCAACACAGGGCATACTGGTTAACACGCAGCCAAGAAAGAGGAGCCACACCATGCCCAAGTCCAACGGTCAACCCTCCATGAAAAATAACCAAAAATAAATACTGGGGGGGGGGGAGGGGGGGGAGGAGGGCGTTCAAGCAGAGATTTCAGCCTGTGAGCATGTGCTTTCTTTAGGATGAGTGAGGTTTGAGGGTTGTCCGTCTCCATGGTTACAGCCCATGGGCTGGAGGTGAAAGGTCAGAGGTTAGGGGAGTCAGTGAGACTGGCAGGGCTGTAGGGAATAGGGGGCCTTTTAATGTATGCGTCTTGTCACTCGTCTGGAGTTGTAGTACACGTAAACTGGGCTAAGGGAGAGACAGGGGGAATGTAGCTTGTTTCATGGTTCATGTTATCCATACACCATGATAAGAGTATGAGGTAAGTCTCCCAAGCAAAACCTGTACAACGTTTGTATGAAAGACAATTTGATGCTTGCATGAGGAGAAACCCAGTGGGAGTAATGTTCATTGTGCTTGTATGAAATGGGACAAGATTCCCTCAGAAAGGTGAGAACTCCACAGACAATGCAATGTACATGTTGTGTATTTTGTCTATGACCGATGGCTTTAGACGGACCCTCAGTCATCCCAACTTGCGCTGAAATTCATTTTAAGCAGGTTTGCATAGGGAGACCAAAACATAATGATAATCAATGAGAACTTTGCATATAGGACAGTAATGAAATGTATGGAAGCGTATGGAAGCTTTGTGGCTTATTCCTTGCTGGACTGTTTAAATTGATGGTTGCCATGACGGTTTCTTAAAGATTTGAAATGCTTCTTGGGTTATGAGCCACTGAACTGAATGTAATCAATAATTTCATTAATTTTTCATTGGAGCATACACACGTGTTAGTGATGGCAGGCCAGAGGAAGGTGCATGGATTTTAGAAAGTCAAGCACAGAATACAAATAGTGGTTTACCCATTTCAAAATAACAGAAACTGAATACAGTTTAAATGAACAAACGTAAGAAAAATATTAATGTGTTAATATTGTAAATGTGTGCGCATAAATAATCCAATATGGCTGCCCTTAAGTTGTCAGAGGCATGACGTGGTGCATACTGTATACGAGTATGCACTCGAGTTTTTCATTGTGTCAATGTGATGGAGTCGTGGGTGTAATTTAGAGAATGGATGTGAATGGGGTGGAAGGGGCTATAGTACACACAGAGGGGAAGGGGGCGCCCCCCTCTTCATTACAGCCCTGCACAGAGAGAGGTCTCTTACCAGCCGTGACTGAGACTCACTTGAGCGTAAGGCGAGGATCTCCGTAAGGGGCATAGGGAGAAATGTTTAGTACGAACTCCTTGGGCGGATAGGAGCTCCATTTCTGCTGCACTGTGCTGCTGTCATTGTTATTCCAAAAGTCTCTGTCTAGATCACTGCGGCCAGAGAGAGAGATAGGTCAGAGCAACACAACCAATCACAGCTGAGGGGAGGGGTTAGGAGGCGGTTCCATTATTTCATACCTGGGAGAGGGACAAGTGCATGAATTTTTTGGTTTCCCCCCTTTTTTTTAAAGAAATAGGGACTGGTTGGACTAAAAAAAAAATAATATAGTGGCTATAGAGTTGACAGGGCATTTAGGAAGGGGAGGGAGGGATCATTTGGGACAGGATTAAAACTGCAAAAGAAGGATCTTGGGATAAAAAGGGGCATGTCTTGGATAGGGTATACCAACGGCAACTTTTCCATTTTTGGATAAACAGGGGAGGAGCCAAGGGAAATGGGCATGGCTATGAAAAAACCGAAATCCCTCCCACTTATAGGTAGTAATAGACACGTCCCAATAACACAGAGCACGTTGAGTTAATAAATTAAGCAGATTCAGAAGCAGATCCCGGTCTCTCTGTTGAAGAGGAAAAAAGAGAGAAGGTGAAGGGTGTATAAACCACAGAGAGCAAAGTGGACACTGTTAAGTCACAGAGCCGAGAGAGGTCAAAGTGAGAACAACAGGACGGCACTTGATACTCCACAGGCACAGCACGAGACAAACTGCAACAATCCAGTTAGATAGATAGATAGATAGATGGATAGATAGAGAGAGAGAGAGAAAGAGATGGAGAGATGGAGGCAGAAAACAGGAGGCCAGAGAAAGAGAGGGCTGTTAGCTGGAATGTACAGTCCACAATAGAGCTGAAGTGGGAGGAGAGGCCAGCACTGCTGTCACAAGGAGGAAAAGGAAATGAACAGAGGAAACCATCCAGACAGTCATATTACCAAGCACAACAGACACAACGCCAACACATCAACCGTCATCAGTGCAGATGATAATTCCATTATGTCACTACCAAAACTGTAACAGGCAGGTCTTACATGTTGGTTACAGCGACAGACATTTGCAGAGATAGTTTTTTTTTTGTTTCTTTCAAGAGAGGGCCCATGTTGATTTGTGTTGTTTTAAAGAGACAGTACTCATTTACATTAGGGGACCTCCAGTGGACACTGAAGACATTTGAATAAGGAATGAATGGTGTTGAACAAGAGAACACCTCTCATGTTGAACCTGGAGTCTGTGTGGTTCCCAGCTCTCCATTTCTACGATGAAAGGAGCATATCACAACAATAACAGTATCAGTTGTGACTCGATCCAACATGACATAATTGTTATTGCAACTAAATCTATAGATGTTCAGACTAAATCTACAGAATCTGAGAACAAAGATCTATGGAACACTGATTTTGGCAATTTACACCACGATTTTAAATAGTTTGATGCTTCATAAAGAACAATCATTTTCAATATACTTTGGCTCAAATGCAATTAAAGCTCTTAGGTCTATGAGAAAGAAACCCTGAAAAGGGTTTGGTTTGATTCCTGTCCTCTATTGGTATAAGTGATGTAAAATTCTCATAAGCTGAAAAACACTCCATAAAAATGAGAAGACGATTGTGTTCCGCTACATTATAGCCTGTGGTCATACATACAGACTTCTTTTGGTCAGTCCATTATGTGTCAAGCACACTATCTGAAAGCTTAATGAGTTGGGCTCACTGTCATCGCTGTGTTGTACTCTCAGCGATGAACGTGCCAACACTGACTCTCCTCACAAATCCCCAAAAATGACTGCCAGCTCCTCCATCCTCCTCTGTTAATTTGTGGGTCTCTTAATTTGGCGAAAGCTGCACTTTCTTTGCTCTAGCACGTCCCTGTCCTTGCAGCCCATGAGATGACTGCTGTATTTTAGTAGGATCAACTCCTGATTCTCCCCTGAACTTTCATCCTTCCTCCATCCCGACCCAAAAATGTGTCTCAGGACCCTTGCCGTACGTTATCTCTTCCCCAATCACGGTTTGGCAAAACACTCATGACTGGTAAAGGATTGTTTAAAAAAAAAAAAGAAAAAACTATTAACAACCGCAGACTGCTTGCTAAAGTGCTCCGACTCATCCTCATTCAGGAAATAAAAGTGTGCCTGGTTTCCTCTGTTTTATAATATTATGTGTTGCTGTATATTGTATTGATAAAAGAGTCTTTTTGCTATATGCAAACTGTCACCAGTAAAGTGCCAGTGTTTTGTGGCTAGATAAATACAGCACGTTGAAGGGCATGTATTTATAGAGTAGATGAGTACATTGATACACCAGCGACCATCTGTATTCCACAGTCACTGGAGTCCTTGTGTTGAATACGCCCTCAATTGTCTCCGGCCTGAGATCCATCAAAGCTTCCTGTTGCTTCGCCGTACTCATTTATCGACCGAGCAACTTACTAGACGACTCTGTTTTTTCAGGGTTTTGCGCACTCAAGAGGCGTTCTCAGATTTCAGGTCGCCAGTGCTGCTTTTCACTTTTTATTTCTTGAGGAAAATAGACTGGAGGGAAACGAGGGCTTCAGGTAAGCCAAGGGGCTCAGAGGGAAACCTTAAACCTGTGGTCCAAACCAGGAAGAGTTTGGGCCAAGCACTGTTTTGACTGTGTCATGTTATTGAGGGAGGGTGGAGGTGGGGTTTGAGATTTTCAGACAGGCCTGGAACTCCGTATCATTGGGTGAATTTGTCCCCCTGCCCCCGGCCCCCCCGGGACCCAGGCACCTACTTGATGGCTTTCTTCTCCCCTCGGCCGCGCTCGGAGTCTGGAGTGCCTGCCGTCTCCACTCCGGGTTTATTTCTCTTCCCCTGGATTTGAGGGGGGTTGGGGTGGGGGATTAGAGGCAGAGAGGACATAAAGAGGAGATGTGATACATACCCACATACCTTTGACTGGGTGTCCCCTTTACTGTAATAGCGGTAAGTTCCATCACGCCATATAAACAAAAAAGTATTTTCTCATTTTCGATCATACATCATATGAACAAAACAATTTTCTCCTTGTTCTGTGCGGACAGTTCTCCATGATATCTGAAAAAGTCTTCCTGGGATTTTTGAAATTCTTTTCTTGATCAGTAATATCAAAGCGGCTTTAGCCCCGTCCATTCTACTCCATTCCTTTGATCCCTTCTCATTGCCTGGATACCTATTAATATCTTTTATAAAGTTCTGTAGACAACACACTCATTAAACACGCTTTTAAGTTAAGCTTTAGACTTTGAAAGAAACAAAAAAGTCAAATGGAGTGAATCCCAACATCAAACAGGTACTTAAAATCTGTTCTGGACCACGACCAGCACAATATTCAAACTACCTAAAACAGAGCCAGACACTTATTCTCTGTGGTTCTAAGCTTCTTTCTTCACATTGATAACAATAGACATTAGGAAAGCACACTTCAGCCCATTCCATATTTCAATATTCGATTGGTCCCCAAGTCACTTTTTAAAATGCCCAAACTCTGCATGCCTCCATATCCACAGACTGCTCATTCAAACTGAGTGTTGTTGCTTATTCTATGCAAATAAAAGGCAAATATCAATACATTTTATGTATTGTGATTATTTTTGGTGATGAACAAGCAACAATGAGGTGGTAAGATCATGATAAATCTCTATTAATCTGCACACTACTGCCGTTTTCTTTGGGACACAGCATTCGTAGGGAAGTGGAGTCTTAGACATAGGCCGAATGGTAAGAATGCAGTTTTGTGGAAGTGTAACACATTTGACAGGTGCCTCCTCTTGGGATAGTTTACATTTGAATAATGAGTCTTGGCCTTTGACCTACCATGATTGAGTTGATGTGATTGGTTAGAAAATATTGGCTCTGTCCTATAGAAGGGACAAGGTGCTCAATGCTTGTGATCTCATGGGTTGAGCATATGAATAATTTACTAGTTTTCCTGATGCACATTTATCCCTCATATTTATATACAGTATTTGAGGTTTAATTTCATGTCCACTCAGCTGTAGATCCAGATGTTCACACTACAGTTTATTGGTCCTTTTAAAGTAATTCTGCTTAAAGCACAGCATATCTACAGGATAATTACTGTCATATTTTCCAGAGACCATACAACTGCAAGACACAATATCACATGCAGCATTTTCATAATGAGTGGCAAAAATCTGTGATTCCCGAGAAATTCCATTATCACTGCATCAGCTATGCTGACTTGCATTTGACAGATCATGTCATTAAGCGAAAGAGACATATACCAGTAGAAAACCCATGCGTTCAGCTGACAAACTCACAGCTGAACCTCTGCCCATCGTATAGTTAACCTAAACTCAGCCCTTTTCCCACGTATAAAGCAAAACAGACAAGCCATTAGCAAACAGCACTTTGAAGCTAATAAACCAAATGTAGGTCAAACCATTCTTTTAAAACGTAGGCTATTATCCAATATATTTGATGTGAAAGTTTGTAATAATATTTTGCTCTTCATGGCATATTCAGAAATGGTATTTTATTTACTGGAATGCATTCCGTTTTCATTTAACGACATTGAGGGCTCGTTTGTGGGTTTGTGTGAGAAGTTGACTGGACTCATACCACCACACCGTGTGCCATATTGAATGTTTCATGCCAAGGCTTAGGATCCATCCAGCCCCTCTTATCATGAGTGATTATCTGAGGGTCTTTGTTCACAGCTTGGCCATGCATTATCAGGGAGTCGTACCGGTCCCCACATAGTGCAATTAAACAAATACATAATCAGACACGCACGAGGGGACACGCCCACATATTAACATATGCACGCCCACACAAATACAAAAACACAAATATACACAAACACACATGCACACGCTTACAAAAACACACACACACACACACACACACACACACACACACACACACACACACACACACACACACACACACACACACACACACACACACACACATTTACTTACATGCACTACAAAAACCTGGGAAAGCAGAAGAGACTTTGACTGCTGACAGGCAAGAACAAGCTATCAAGTGCAAGTCATCTATCATTTAACACCATCATAAAATGTTTAGGAAGATGGAGAGAGAGAGAGAGAGAAAAACAGTGAGCAGGAGAGGGAGGGACGGCGAAGGGGAAAGAGGCGGATTAAAATAGAACTGGAAATAAAAAAAAAAAAAAAAGCGACGGTAAGGAGCAGGGGGAAACAGAGACGACAAATTAGATGGCGAGAAACGGGGAGCGCAGGCGAGAAAATGACAGTCTGCTGGGCTGAGGAGGAGAGAGGAGAGGAGTGGAGAGGAGTGAGAGGAGGGCAGAGCGGCAGAGGGATGCAGATGTCTCCTTGAGGGAAGGCGTGGGCCTGCCATCCAAACGCGGGGAGGGGCTGCAGCGGGGGCCCAGGCCGGGCCTTTGGGTCCCCTAATCGTCACAGCTGCTGCTGCGGAGGGGTTGTGCGCACGCGGCCTCAATCACAGACCGCCCTTCTCTCTCTCTCTCTCTCTCTCTCTCTCTCCCCTCGTGCCCTCTGCCCAAGAGGCAGTGCTGACACTCTTAATATCTTCATTTTTATTTAGAAACCACGCTGCTCTTAAATACCATCGCGGCTCCACATAACATCAAAGTCTTTTATTTTCATGATCTCCCCCTGAATCTCTCCACCAATCAAAACTAAGGCAGTGTAAATACTGTTTTGTTACATTCCTTTTGACCTAAATAAAATATGAATACAGAATGTTTGGACTTGGCTTGCTCCTTTGCCTGATCAGGTAACGTTATATTGTCATCTGAACATATGGAGGGTTATAAAAGTATACAAAGGCTTTGGCACTTGATGGGTATTTATAGGAGTGAAGATGGCCACATCATGTTAGACATTCTGAGGGACGTCAGTGTGTTTTGATGTTGTGATGGCTTGTGTCATTGTCCTGTAATGTAATTCATTGCTCTGAAGAAGACCAATGAGGTTGTCAAAACAGCATGGTTTAGCTTAATGAAATGTTGTGTGTGTATACGAGCATGCAAGTGTAAATATAGACATGTGAGTGTGTGTGTGTGTGTGTGTGTGTGTGTGTGTGTGTGTGTGTGTGTGTGTGTGTGTGTGTGCGGTGAACACACTGGAATAACCTTCATTAAGTCTTCAGTAAATCTTCTTGCTGTCATTGACTTGAAATGTCTTTTTGATAACAGAATAAAATATATTTGGTAATATATATTTAATACCCATATCCATGTTCTTCCCTTGGTTATGAGACACAGTTGTAAGTTGTGAATTTCATTCAGAGACAGATTAATGGAAAGAGGAAAGAACTGGAAGTAAACAATAAGTAGAAAGAGCAAGGAAGGCAGGAAGGAAATTGAGAACAGAGAACAAAACCAGGATTCTGTATCTGTGATGCTTAACCAAGTATTCAAAACAGGACTAAGACAAGTCAGCCCACAAAGAACAAGATGATGAACAAAGGAAATGAAAAAAGGAAAAAAATGTGTCTGCAATAAGATTATTTCCGGGCATCACGGTGAGCGTCTGCTGTTTTTTGGCTGTTTTAGGTTAAGTCTCATGGTGAACCGTCCTCCTCCCGTATTTAGAATCCCGACGCTGACCCAAGATGGGAGGCGGGGAAGGCAGCCGGCTCTCCAGGGAGGAAGAGGCAACGTCGCAGCTGAAAATGAGCTCAAAGTGAAGCCCCATCTCCTCACAGCAGGGCCGACGTGGGCCTATTTACACATTCAAATGCACTTCTGTTTTTTTGAGTGTGTGTTGTTTTGCTTCCCCCCCACCCCGGCCCCCACACCACTCTCTGTCGTCTCACAGTGAGGTGGATTGAATTACCTCCAACGCGGCTTAATTGGAACCGGGAACGCGGATGTCAAGGCGTGTCATTTTAATTGCGCCGCCGAGGGGACGGTGGGAAAAAAGGACAGCGGAAAACTTTGAGCGGCGTGCGCGGGCCGATACCGTCAGCCTCTGACACCACTCTTAAGGCGTAATTTGTTATTATCAGTGCAAATTAATTATTGCTGTTAATTAAATCATTTTTATCTGTTTAGAATGGGGTGTTGTCAAACCCTGGTCCTGGAGGGCTGCGGCTTGGACAGGTTTTTCTTATGGTCTCCCATCAATCAATAGAGCCAATTCAGGCCTCAGAAACAAGGTGTGTGGAGCCTTTGGCCAATCAAACAAGGTGTGTGGAGCCTTTGGCCAATCAAACAAGGTGTGTGGAGTCTTTAGTCAATCAAGCACTCCAATTAAGCACTTAAGTGCTCAAGCACTCCAGAAAGCAGAGGAAATTGATGCTCTCCAGGACTAGAGCCTGATACCTCTCAGGTTTAGAATATCGTTTCCAAAGAGCGACTGGCAGAGCATTTAAGGTATCTGTAGTTTTAACTCCCCGGTCCTTTCACTGAAACAGCGTGGCAGGGTGATTAGTGTAATTACACTGGGCTGGTAGCCAGAGGAATGCAGGTTCAATTCTCGTGTGGGGGTACTGTTGTCCTTTTATACCTGTTACTTAAAATACGTGAATAGCTTCCGTAAGTATCTGACTACATGAATCCCTAATATGTACAAATGGGAGTTTGTGCAAACTATAAGTAGCCTTGGATGAGGGAATCTGCCAAACAAACAAATGATGTGGAGGAGACTGGAGTGCCATTTATTGTGAAATCCATTAAATAAAATCCATCCAGCTCAGCACAACCTCTGCCCTAATGAGGAACCAAAACTCTCTCACAGCTGCAACCCAACATGTCTTATTTTACAGAATCACAAGCCTAACTAAGCACATTATGAGTAGCCTCAACATCACAAAGTGAGGGGGAGAGGATACACACACACACACACACACACACACACACACACACACACACACACACACACACACACACACACACACACACACACACACACACACACACACACACGCACACACACAGTGGAAGTGTATGGGCGATTGGTTGCCAGTATTGTCCAAAACACAACACTGAAACACATGACGGGTCCATCATTGTTGAGCGGGAATGGAAGGTGGGGGGGGGGATTTGGGGATGGTACTGGCTAATGATTGCTGGAGGGCATTGTTTTAATATTTCATAATGCTTTTTATCATATTAATTACATTTGCAGCACATACTATATGGCAACCACAATCGGGTTGGTTTTTTTTTTTTCACAACAACCCAAAATATAGGGCAAAAGGACACACCGTTTTTGGCTGAAATACAAGACGTCCTGGCTAATACGGGACTGTTGGCAACCCCCCGTGTGGGAATCTAATTTCCCGCTGAGGGCTGGGGGGGGATATTGTGTACGGAAGAGGAGGAGCAGAGGGGAAGATATTGATAATCTGTGGGGAATATTGATCATATCAGGAGTGTCGCGTGTGTCTGTGGAGGGCAGGGCTGGGAGGGAGCGCCGTGATGAATGGAATGATCGTGTATATCGGAAAGCCGGCTGTGTTAAGCATAACCCCCTGCAGCTGTTTGGGGGGCTTATGGGTAAAATAATATACCACGCGGATTCCTTTTGTGGCGCTGTTCGGACTTACGATCGCGGGATCGGAGACAGAGGTGAGACGACGGAATGTAAAAGTAAAGGAAGAGGGACAGATAAGGACGGAGAGGAGGGGGGGATGGAGACAAGATACAGAGCGGAGGGAGGTAGATAAAGTGAGAAAGACAGGGAGACAAGGACAATGTAAGATAGAGGGGAAAAAGGGACAGGGGCAAACGTAGGGAGAGAGGGAAAATGAACGGAGGCACAGACAGACAAGGGCACGGAGCGATAAGCAGAGACAAAGGGACTGAGGACAAGCCCAAAGAGGAGAGGAGGAAGATGAATGGCAACAGATGAGGGGAGAAGCGGGTTTTACATTTACATTTAAATGATAATCTCATCCACAGCAACTTCAGGGTTTTGTCTTTACGTACACTGCATTTATGCTGCTGGGCACTCACTGAAGCCACACAGGTAGGGCACCCTACGCAGGGAAACAGTGGCAGTTCCAACCTGGAACCTTTGAGCTGTGGCATGAACTCCTTATGTGCCAATACCTTTCAGTTTGATTTTTCCCCTTTTCAAAGAAAGGGCCCACCATGGAGACGTTTTTAACTTTTGGAATGTCAGACCCAACTCATTCTTCTCAAAAGAATTCTGAGAGAAGGCCATCTCTGCCCATAAATGGCCATGGGTGATGTCAGAGCTGACCAAAAGAACTGCATGTGGGGATGGACTTCCTGCCTCTTTTCAGCCAATCAGCTAAACTCATCTGGTGAATGTAGGGTCCCATCACAGCATGGAGAAGTGTTGAATTAATGAATCTGAGCTGCACTAGCTTGATAGAGGCCATTGCTTTTCTAAACTTCTCTTCTTAGACCATTGACCATTATTGTAAATAATAATCGCAATTAAATGTTTTGTATTACAAACTGTCTCTTTAATTTGTGGACTATGCTAATTAAAAGACATTCAAATTAAACATACTGGTATTATCATATTTCCCCCTAAATTATTATTAATTGCTAATGATAATTAATTAACTGATGTTATTTTCAGAAACCCCTGATTCACCTGTAATGTAGATGACTCAGAAAGGCAGAGTCATATTTAATAACGCTTTATTAGTGCTTAGTTCCCTAACCATTATGCCACACTGTCACCAGCGTTGCCAGAGAAGAGCGATGCAGGCAGTCCTTCCTTTAGACAAGGAGACAGAGAGATGTGTCAAGAAAAATGGACAGCCAACAAACACAGAGAGAATCAGTGGACCTAACAAAGAGCTATGAAGAAAGGGAGGGATACGGGCATGGAAACAGAGGGATATGAGACCAAAAGAGGAAGCAAAACATAATCGTTTTGAGTATACATGTTATTTCAAAAACAATGCTGAAGTTTGTGGTGCTAACATTAGTGTAAAACGTTTGGTGGTATGTTGGAAAAACCCATGCCAGTAAAAAAAATTGGATTGAAATAGAACTGAGAGAGAGAGAAAGGGAGAGAGAGAGGGCACAGGCACAGAGAGAGAGAGAGAGAGAGAGGAGAGAGAGAGAGAGAGAGAGAGAGAGCGAGCACAGGCACAGAGATCTGGCATTGTGGCAAAGTCTCTTCCTCCCAGCTGTGTTTGTTTGTGCTAAACAAGTGGGCCTCAAGTCTCTTCATCCTCTCTCTACATTACCCCACTCACTGCCTAATTAGCTAAGTGCGCTTCATTAAATTTGTCAACCAGCTTAATATTGAACATTGTGCTTTTGCCTGAGCTATAAAACAAAAAATTGTCATGCACCTGAGCAGTAATACAAGTTTTGCTCGAATGAAAACCACATCATTATGTGCGTGCATAATCTGCTCACGCTAGTTCTTTAGTCATTAGTCATATCTAAAGACTGCTTAATATTAATAAGACATTTTCTTCATATCTATTTCTGATTTTGCTGAGGGCACTGGCCAAGGTCCTTCCTTAGGCAAAGAAAAAAGGATTTTCATTAACTTTTTTAAATTATTTTTCAAAATTCATTATTTTTCCAGAATGATATTTTCAGAAGAGACCGAAAAAAAAGGTTCTTGTGTTTGTGAGCCGAGACGTAGGAACACGAATCAACTTTTTTTGGACTTCTGCCCAGAACTGCACATTTTAAACAAATGATGAAACCCATGAAGAAAAATATTCCAAAACATCGGCTGAATATCTGTTCAGCAGTGAGAGAATATTTAAAACCCACGAAAAGACCATTAAATCCCTCCACATGTGTGCAGTCTATATGATTGACATCTACAGCAACGATACTCTCTCTAGACAAAACACAGAGAAAATTTTGGGTTTTAATCTAAATATAAATAAATAAAAAGGCCAACGGTCTCCTTAGTAAATGTTTTCTTTAAGCACTACAGAGCGGCCAAAACATCATTCCCAGAGCGCTTCTGTACTGAGCAGAGTTTTATTCGGAGAGCAGAAAATGAAGGATGGCATTTTAATGGGTGTCGACAGAAGCTGCGCAAACACAGTAGCGCAATGCTAACAGTGCCGCAGCAGGGATGGAGGGCGGCAGGGGGGCGGCTATGGTTCTCAGGGTTGCAGCTCTGGGTACACACGAAAGGCTCACAGGATGAGTGGGGACCTCCACCCAGCTTCAACAGTGTTACTCTGAGCAGGGAAAGTGGACCCGTGGTGCTGTGTAAGAAAACACTGTGCTGTCACTTGACGCAAGCAAAATCCCACTATGCACTTATATGTCACGACCCATTGGGCGTTCTCTGTTTGCACCAGATTGGCTCCGGCCATACCACCATACTGCCATGTAGCCATATCTGCCCCCACCGAAACTCATTATTCCTACTTTGCCACTTGCCCATTTATAGACCACATAGGAAAATTCTGTTAAAAATAGTGGGATGCCCATTGACTAAAAACCATTCAAAAATGAGGTATGTACACCTGCATTAAGAGAAACAAAGGTGCTGAGACTTTGACAGAATGAACAAAAATTCAATGGTTGTAACACTGCAATACAAGTAGCAGTAGCCGCTCATACTTTGCTCACTGGCCATCTGTTTTGGGTCAAAACTCTGGAAAGTGATGATTAATAATGATCAGATGACATCTCTATCGTACCTAAGGTTGTTTGCATCATTGTTGCATTTGTGTCAGGGAAGAACTTTGTCTCATTCCCTGAGATTTGTTTTAGTCCTTTGGGTCAATGGTCAGGGTGTTCTGGGCTTGGACTTGTGACTAAAATAAACAGTCAGACTAAATTAAAGCAAGATTATAGTCAGTAAATCAGCAAGATTCATTCTTGACTGTTGTCTGAGAAGAGTTTAACAATGGACTGTCCTTGAGGTGAAGGAGCAGCATGGCTCGATAACAAAACATCTGAAAACTGATGAGAGGAGATTTTCTACATGATTTAATTCAGCGAAACATTTCTGATTTTTCAGTTTGCCTGTGGAGATGTTTCCTTACATCCTAATCCATCTTGTACTGTGTTTGTAAATTTTACAAGAGAACAGGTAAGCTTTTATGCATACTCTTCAAAGACAAAAACGTCGGAACAAAGTTACATTTAATATGAAACATCAGGAAGGCAAAAATCCAGTTTCAATTAACAATCATGAATACAGTACTATGACAGGAAAATAAGCATTACATAATTCTGAAAAAAAAATGTATGATGAAAGTATTATTTGTTAAGCTTGAACTTGGAAAATTCAAATTACAAATTCAAATATGTATTTATGTGTGTCTGTACACTGTACACATATTTCTTGTGGCAGTGCAGTTTCTCAAAATTCAAATGCACCTACCTTCTTCAAATACTCTCACTGTACCTTCATAACACTGAAAAGAATTCTTTATACATAAGACAGCCACATGACTTCTGTTTAGCAGCGATGTGACAATAATATGCATAATCATCTACATGACTTTTAACTATGATATCACAGAGATGAATATTTCAAAATGGAGCTTGACTATTCTGAATGAATCATAACAACATCTATAACTTGTGCTGCGCTGTTCATGGAAATATGGCCCTTAAACCATTTTGAATAGACTTCACAGAACAATTAAAAGGTAAAAAAAAACAGGAAAATCACTGCTGACTGAGTGTGTTTATACACAGCACCCTCATTACTACAATTTACATGAGTGACAAGCATTCATACTTTCACTTACAAATGTGCAGAGCGAGTGTCTTGAACATTAAGAACGCTCATCTGAGGGTCTGTTTTAGTCACTTTCCTACCTAACATTCTTTCGCCTGGCCTAATTGCCGGAAACACTGTGTCCCATCGATTACCTCTCCTGCATCCCACTCTTTGTTCAATTATTTAAGCATTGTTAACGGAGAAAAAAAGAATTTCATTGTGCCATATTAAAGGTGAAACAACATTCTTTGGTCACAGTATACCCTACTGCCAATACCTGTAACACTTTATGTTGTAAAGCTGGGAAACTAACAGAGGCCATTTTGCAGAAAAAGAATGGATTTTGTTCGCTAGGTTGGACAGGTGCAATTTATCAGAATTTTATGACTCAAAAAAAAATCAATGGCCAATAAAAACATATAGGTAAAATGTCCTTGGTTAACATTATTATTCAAAACAAAACTCTTGCCACATGCCAGGAGGGTCCAACTCAGCTACCACAAAATGTTTTCTGGACACCATGGAAGTTTGTCATGGAATATGGTTGGACATTATGGAATATGCCATTATATTTGGTTGTGAGATAACATCATAGCAAGTTTAATCCATGTCTTTGAACACTCTATTGTTCCAAACAAGACAAAGTCAAACTCACAGAGAAAACTACCAGGCAAATAACATTGAAGGGATACCCAGGAAACATTGACACATTTCTGTATTAGGAATGTTCTGGAAGCCCCTAAAAATCTAACAAGAATGACTACTGCCAGATACATGATGGAATAATGGTCTTATTCACAGTGACACTCTTTGAAGCAATTTACAAATGACAGCTCTTACATTCAATGAAAGGACAACTGACCAAAAGGATTGTTCAGTATTCTGTTTGATAAAATAAACTGATTTAATCTGGTAGATTTACCAATCAGCCAGCATCAATTAAATAGTCATATTGATAGTGCTTACCATCTTAAATATGAAAACCTTAACTTCTTGCAATCCATTTTTAGGTTGCATGAAAAGAAGAGGTCGTCCCTTTCTGACTTTCACATGTACTGCCTTTGTTGTTATGGTAATGCCTGTGTAGCTGTGCATTCATTTTTTCCCAGAGCTAGACTTCGTTCTATCTGAACACACTTAAGCCCACTTGTCTCCTGTCAGCTGACTAAAATCTTGCCTCCTGTTTTGCCTTTCCCTGTGTCTGGCCATGTAGGTGTGATCTAGGGCTAAGCGTTCGGTGTTGGTGGGCGTACCATCCGTTGGGGAATCCTTTGAACCATGATCCTTGACCAAGAAAGGGAAGTGTCAATATAAACATTCACCTATATACACACTGCATTATAACAATATTTAAATTGCCCCTAGGCCATAAAAAATGCATTTGGAATTCCAGTATAGTGCACTGTGGCAGCTATAAGGAAGAAGCTGCACAAGGTGTTGTTTTTCATCGCTTTCCTCAAAGAGTTGGAGAAAGATGAAATTATGGAGAATATGGAAGCATCTAGGAGCACAGTAACTGTAAGATGGGCTGAGGTTTAAATATCTGTGTGTATGTGTGACAGAGGTGTAGGTGGGACAGACTATGTGCATAACGCAATACCAAAAGAATACTAAACTATATTACCTTATAGTATAGCCTACGTAACAATTATTCAACAGGTCATTTTAATATACATACCCTGAATGACCAGATGTATTGTGGATGGTTGATGTCATAGACAGTGTGCATTTCATCTAATTACTAGCAATGTCAATACACTTTGAAAAACTAGCAACAACTTCAACTTAAAATTCAAATTAACGCTTAATATTTTAAGTCACTGTATAGCATGTAAAAGTAGAAGAAGTCATTGCTGGCTGGCAACTTGCCAATGTGTTGACATTTTAGTTGATTATGTCCACAAAATAACCAGATTACTTTATGGTAATGAGAAAAACATAAAGGGGTGAAGTATAATTTAAGCTTTAATGAAAGGATTTAGGCCTTGTGCATATGTAATGCATTCAAAAGGACTGTATCTAAGTCGGCTCAGAAATGATTGGCACCCTTGGATAACACAAACAGCTGTACACAATAAGCAATATGGATAATCAGCCGTATTTGATACTTAAATATATGGAACATCTATATTATTTCATGACAATGGAATTGCTCTGAAAACATCTAAATGTGTAATTTTTTAATGAGTAGAACTTTTTTTTATCAGAACCACTGGCATCAAAAGCATACATAAAGTTCATTTCAAAATAAAAAAAAGTTAATTCAGCAATAGAAATCTACTAATGTAAGTTTATCTCAGTTTAAGAAACTGTATTGTGGTCTTCTGTTACCTCCTGTTTCACTTGTAAACTGCACATAAAATACTTTGATCATCCATCACAATGGGGAAAGTATGATAACTGACAAATCAACTGATAACTTGCAAATCAAAAGGGACATTTTTCATGTTTTCCAATCATGCAATGGGTGCAAAATACATAAGATTAAATACACCTTTTTACCATCCTTAGAGCAGGAATACAATAACTTAAAACCCCTAGAGCAGCAGTTAGCATGCCAGGAAGAGGAATGTTCCCCCTAGGGAAGTGTATCTTCTCCCCCGTATATATTAAGAAAGATGGTGAGGGAGGCAAATAAGAATCTAAGGGTCACAGTTGGAGGACTACATAGATTAGTTTGTATCTTGGGGTCAGCAGGTCTCCAAATCAACAATTAGATGACATAGCTATGCCACCAGGCTATTTGGAAAGGTTGCAAGAAGAAAGCACTTAAAGAGAGGAGAATTTCCCACAGCACCAGAAATTTCCCAAATGCAGCTGACACTTCGAATAGAGCGGTGTGATGAGACCAAAATTGAACCCATTCATGCCATCGGTACATTTAGCCCTAGAGGAGGGATGTAAACAAAGAAAAGAACCTGCTCTAGTAAATATGGGGATGGATCTTTGATGTTATTGGGCTGTTTTGCTGCCATTGGTCCCAAGGCCCTTGTTAAGATCAATGACATTGCCAACTTGTTGTTTATTTACTGAGCACTTGTTGTTATGGTAATACAACTGGTACTCAATAGAGGTCATGATGCTATTGATCTTATGTATCAATAACCTGGATATTTTGGCCAAAAACATGCCTCTGGCAGAAGGCTGAGATTTGGGCGCAGTTCAGCCATTGAGCATGACAATGATCTTATATATTGATGTCAAAAATGTATAAAGAATTGGTCGACTGAAAACATGTTTTACAACGGTCAACCGAGTTTCCAAACTAGGTTAAAAACTAGTGGCCGAGCCAAAGAGGCCAGCCTATAAGCATGGACCACAGACTTTGACCAGTTCCGCATGGAACGGCCAGTGATCCTTCCCAGCATGCTCTCTAACCTTTTAAACATACCAAAAGGTTCAGTACCATTATTCTGAACCATGTACTGCAAACAAGGATGCCAATCATTTTAACCCTATATCCTCAAGAAGAAATTGTACTGCTTATTAATAAAAACCTTTTTATAGGACAGTTAAATTAGAATAAAATAATATGGTTCTCCCATATGTCTATGCATAAATATTGCTCATTATCTGTGTTGTTTGTTTTGCAAAGCCTTTTTTGTTCATCTTCATCAAGGACGGCAATAATTTATAAGCCCACCATATAAATATACTGTAATGACATTCATTATTATTAATAAAAAATTCCTGTTTACTTAGGCAGCACATGCTGTAGGAAAATGACTGTTCCATTTGTTGTCACAGAATAATATTTCTTTGATGAAGAATGGTTTCACAGAACCATTGCCATCACATCTGTAAGCAAACTGCTAATCTCTCATGTATTAACCTACAGCAGAGTCTGTGACAGATGCTGTTCAATTTTAAACAACACTAAACAAGGCAGATAAAATATGCAATATATTTGTTAATATTTATTGCAAATATCTTGACAAATGGTAATATATAGTGACATGATCAAATAAATCAATTGATAAATTCAGAGATACTGCAGCCATAAGTACTGAATAAAATGAAAATTAAACCACAATACTGTATGAGTCATAAGTTATAAGTCATAAGAATACATTTCTTTATCCAAAATGATAGTGAGAAATAGGTGCAGCTCAGGGCAAAATCTAAGCTTAAGAAATGATCTCATAACATTATATTCAATTCTGTTCATTTTCAATTAACCGATTGTATTGCTGCTTTAATATCCCCAAGTTACCTTTACATTTTGTTAAAATCTTCGATTTAATCCATTCTATTTTTCTGAAGATGAGAGATAACCTACGGAATGTGGAAATGAAAAAGAAAGTTTTTACCTTCCCAAAATCAAAATATGCCTTACATAACCCACTGTAGGCCTACATATCCTGCCTACCAAAAAGCATATCTGGCATGCTGCCAGTTGCATCCAAAAATGTGTTTATCGCACAGATTTTTATTCTGATATTTTTTTTGTACTCATACGTATGGGATGCTTGCATTTATTTTCACAATTACAGAGGGATGAATGCATATACATATAATTGGGAGAGAAGAAGAAAGAGTGTGGATTCTGTGCACACATACACGTGTGCATGCGTGTGCTTGTGTGTGTGTGCATATGTTCATGTGTGTGCGTGCATGTGTTTGTGTCTGCATGTGCATCTGTAAGTGTGGCTTGTGTTGCAATTTATGTGTGTACTTTTATGTATGTTTCACTGTTATGCTTTTTAAGCCTCCCTCTTTAATGATGTGTTGAGGGAATAGAGCGTTGCCATGGAGAACATGAGAAAAAGAAAGAGAATAAAGAGGGAGGGGGACTGAGGAATGAGCTAATAAAGTTATGTGCTGTTTGTGGCAGGTGTTGGGAGAAACAGATATGTGTCTCATTGCTATTCTCTTTGAGGTACCTCACTCTCACTGCTCTCCTGAATGTCAGCGTCACTATTCCTTATTCTCACTGTACTGTTCCTCACTCTCACAGTTTTGTACCTTATTGTCAGTGGGCTGCTCCTCATTGTCACTATGCTGTAAATCACTCGCACAGTGCTGTTCATTAATGTGCCATTTCTGCCTGTCACAGTGCTGTTCATTACAGTGCTGTTCTTCACTGTCAATGAACTGTTTTTACTGCTGTTCCTCCCTGTCAATGACATGTCGTTACTGTGCTGTTTCTTCCTGTCACTGTGTTTATCATTACTGTTCTGTCTCTTGTGGTCGCTGGGCTGATCATCATTGATACTGTGCTGCATGCCATTGTCACTGTGCTGTTCATTGGTGTGCTGTTCCTCACTATCACTGAACTGTTCTTCCTCATGGTGCTGTTCTTCATTGTTGCAGAGCTGTTCCTCACTTACACTGTGCTTTTCACCATTACCCCCCACCCAAATGCCATTCCGCTATAGCCCAGTGTCACCAGAAAAAAATATCTCCAGAACATCCGTGCAGCAACCCTGCCTGGCTCTCAAACAAAGTCATCTATCTCCTGAAAACAGCAAATGATTCATTGCTCCATTTACTCTAATTTTCAGACTTAAACAAAACTCCTCACATTTAAATAAAGAAAACATCCAGGGACAATTTTGTGGCCTTGTGTCCCATCTGACTACCGAACTGATTATTTTACCCTTCCTTCTTAGATTCTAAAGAGCCTGAATAATCACGCATCTTGCTAAGGCCGGCTGATGATTAATCACAGTGAATTAACCCTATCTGAGTCCAGACACGGTACTGTTTGAAATGAAAGGGGTGCGCCTTCAAAGCAGTGACCTATATATCCCTCAGCATAAAGTCCAGAGCACCATTTAATTTTAGTCTGAATAAGAACGTGCAGCAGACGGGATGTCGCATCGTCTGTCACTCTTTCACCCTCCTCCTCTCTCTCTCTCTCTCTCTCTCTAATTCCCTCTCTCCCACAGTGTCAAAGTGTCAGCCTGCTGGTGTTACTGAACGAAGGTGTCAAAGTGCTCACGTCAGTGTGTCAGTGGCCCCGCATGTCAAAGTGGAAGAACGCCAGTGTCTCGGGCTTTGGTTTACCTGTCTTGACTCCCCTGCCCTACGTTTTAAGAATCCTATATGCATATAGGCTGTTGAATAGATGCCATCCTCAAGCTCATGTACTAGGATTTCAGTATTATCATGCCAGTGACTGAGGACATGTTTTCTATATATAAATTTGGTTTTGCGGTCTCAGATTATGTCAACATCAGTATCACTGTCAGATGTACTTATTACTACAAACGGAATACAAACAGCAAATCCAGAATTAGGTCTCTGTTACAGTATGTCATTCTGGGTATCAGTGTCTGTGCTAGTCTCTTACTATATCGGTGTGTGTGTGTGTGTGCGTGTGTGCGAGGCGCGCGAGGCGTGTATGTGTGTGTGTGTGTGTGTGTGTGTGAAACTGTGTGTGAGTAATCACTTGGAAAAAGAAACAAAAATGGAACATGGCTTCACTCAGCACAGTCTAACCATGAGACAAAGAAGCCATGGCAAGACTTGCAAGACTTCGGGCCACATTATACTCAAAAAACTACATTTAAGTTGATGTAAAAAGCTGGCAAGAATGGGGAAATTCATAAAATTTCCATGAAAAGGCATTATAATAATAGTAGCCTCACAAAATTATATTGCTATTGACCGTATGATTTTAGCCTACTTCATTAAAAGAAAATGTGTTCCAGTCAGTTACTTCTTTAGATGCAAGAGTACATTTAATTATACAGTAATGTGCATTAACACTCTCAAATTAAATACATATCAGCTGTAAATAAATATCCAGGTTTGGCACTAAATACTGTCAATAGAAGAAGTACCACTCCAATGTACGGAAAGCAATCTATTTAGAGAAGTATCTAGGCCTCTGTTATCTACACTCCAGTACTAACATTTTCTGTCTGTCAAGAACTTCTGAGCTACAACATACAATTGCAATAGAAATTATGGTGCAATGGCTGAAATATTTGATTAGTTATTTTTATTCACCTCTGTGATAAGTAACATACCTTTTTATTTTATTTCAATGCTAAGACAAGAATGTAAAACATCTGCCTTGTAGTACAGTTGTAGATATTTTATCATGTTAGCTGAATTTTCTTGAATTTTCAGTGTAAAAGAATTCTTATGATCCAAATGACCTTCAAAGGTTGATGGGTAATGTAGTCTTTCCAAACGCCTACCGTCTGCATCTGTGAAGCACTGTGCTAAGATAAGGTTCCAGGCCGACCTGCTCATGACAGCAGTATATTTATTTGAGGACACGCATTGGTGCCCCACAATTGAACTTGAATCATTCATCTGCCATCCTGACTGTTTTACAAGCGCAGGATGAATCAGTGTTCAATTAACTTCAAACACACGCGAAACTAAACAAATCAGCCAAACTCCATCGGCTTAATGAATGGATACTTCCTTTTAATCAATCACATTTCATACTACATAATGGGCACCAACAAACCCTGTGACGGAAGGTCGGATAATTCTCCTTCCTGTTTCCAGGCCGTCAGAAGATACCCAGCTGTGCTGAGACTACACTGGGAAGCCTGTGAGCTTTATGTGAGCTCTGTTCTCTTTCACTTATCCCAAAAGTACTCCCACCATTCCATGTAACACATTTGCAAAATTTATTTTCTCTCTTTATGTGATGAAATTTCACTTTATGGCATTTGAAATGAAATATTACATCAAAAATATTAAAAAAAAAAAAATACATATATATATTCCCGCATTAATTTCTTCTCTAATTGGAATAACTATTGCAAAGAGATATAAAATTATCTAAAGCATACACATTCCTCTGCTGCACTCACATGTCCATGACTGTTTTCCACACTACAGGCCACACTTTACCACAGCAAAGCTACAGCCATTCTCATAAACTCATCTATAGATAGAACATCTGTATAGTGCTACTTTTCTGGCCTAGGCTTTCTGCAATTTCTATTGGTGCCTTCAGATTTCCAAAGGTAGATTTCATTGGATGAGGTAAAATATCACATATCCACCTCTTGAGACTGTTGCTTTATTGGTCATAACAATGTGTTGGTTTTTTTTTTTTTTTTTTTTTGTGAAGCGCATCTCCAGAGTTACAGCACGCCAGACAGAAAAGGTACTCAGGCTCACACTTACGAGTCTGACAATGGTGCTAATTTGGCATCATTACCTAAGGAGCACCTGGCGGGAACAACAGGACAACTGCACCCCATAAACTGCCGCACATTCCTGATGTTAGCCATGGGACCATGTAGCTGAGGCTGACCTGAGCCTACAGGACCTTCCCTATAGTTGAGATAAGCACTTTAACCTTGCCTAAAATGTGTTACAGGGTAAGACTGAGTGCATTGCATATTTCACATTTTAAATAAGAAAAACAGCCCAACTACACTTCACGCCAGCAGAAATGATGGTTTCAGTGGGAGGTCTACTTTACCCTATTCCACTTCTTGTAAAATTTCATACAGGGTGGAAAGAGATTTTCTTTTCACCCAATGTTTCATTTCAATGTAAGAATAATACATATGTATTATTTGGCAGGTCACCTCATGCACCTTTACAAGTAGTGGTAAGAGAATGAGGTACTATGGTACCAAAATTGTGTGTTACCAAATGATACCAGATAGGAAAATCATTAAGCTTTGCTGCATGATTGATTCGGAGCAAAGACATTTGATTGGCTGAAGCAGCGATGTAGAGTTATTTGTAACTTCACCCATTTTTCATGTCACAATACATCATTCACTCATCACTACTTTCAATACAGGCTGGTGTGTGTCTAAACATACTCTTAGAGGTTTTTCATTTTCCTGCTGGAGGAACCATTAAAGGTTCATCTTATATACAGACATCTTTAAGGGGTTCTTCATACAACCCGGATACGGTTCAACAGAGAACCTGTGAGTAATATATGCTGAATGCATTATGAGCGTGACTCTTCAGTTCCACTGTAATGAGCTGAGCCAAGGAATAATTTCTTACACGGTTTAAGATAAAGAGCAGAAACTAACTATGCTTTTGGAAAACAGATACTCATCTAAGCCAGGATATTATCATAATGTACTGAATCAATTAATTTGATGTGAAATTTTTTGATGTTACAGCATTTTCCTTCAGTTGTAAGACCAAGAAAAACATTATTATTCAAAGTAAAGCCTGTTTCTCCATAAAAAAGGTAATTTGATAACATGAGGGAACTCCTGGTTTGTAAACACTCAGCTGTGTGGCGATATGCATGCATACAAAGAGTTAAATGGCATTTCCTGCACTGAAATGTATGTTTGTGCTTTCATGTTATAATATGGTTACGGAGCCATAAATAGCACATGTGGTATACAGAATTCATGATTAAGTCGAGTGCATAGTCTGAATGTAATACTACTTCTTTGCCTGGCTGAGTGCTTTCTTTATGATCGATTGCAGTTATTATTTATTTTTTATTTTTTACAGTACTAAAACCCGCCCAGCTCTTGCTTTTGTATAGTATCAGGGTGTATTTCCCCAACCTGTAATTCAGTGGACGGCATAGGTGGCATCCCAAAATGGGTGAGCATAAGGGCTGGCACTGTGTGTGGTATAAGGCTGAGGTTTATCCAGCGAGGAACACAGAGGTTGTGGTTTCAAAGAGGCAAGGTTGCTGTAGCCCTAAGCAAGTTACTTAGCCTGAATAGCTTCAGTGAATATCTGCATGTAGAAATACCAGAATATGAATAAGAAAAGAATGCTGTTCAAGTATATCAGGATGAGAATTACTGCGAAATTCTGTACAGTGAATGTGTAACCATGTGAACGTGGTGGGTGTGATTCTGGGTCGGGGGGTGCGAGCCACTCACCAGTTTGCGCTGGCACCAGCCGCAGATGCCGCAGAGGGCCACCAGCCACACGGCACAGACTGTGACTGCCAGAGACACCAGGAACACGCTGAGAGACACTGAGCCTGCAGAGACAGGGAGGGGAGGGAGAGATGGAGGACGATGAGTGCTTCCAGCCAACCATCCGCCACACTCAACCTGCTCATCCCATTCTCAACGTTAGGTGGTCCCCTACATTCAATGAGGTGCGCCCCACTATCACAGATCTGTACCCCAAAGTCACTATGTTGTACCCCACTGTCATTGTGCTGTAACCTAATTGCACAATACCTTCACAATCGCGCTATACCTCACAGTAACAGTACTGGAACCCAACTGTCCGACACGATACCTCTGTTTCCACTGTTTTGCAGTGCTAAAATCCATGATACACAGTGGCTAAATAGAGTATTCATATACATTCCAGAAAGAAATCTACTCATTGCACTGAACCATAACAGTAACTGAGATGTTTAATTGACCTCATTCACATGCCTTGGCTCAGTGTAGTCATAAATGTGATCTGTCCAGCAAGGCTGTCCACAGTGGCATAAAATAGACTTTGAACTTCATAAAAATTTCATGAATTCACACAGGTCTGAATATTGATTGTTTAATTAGCATAAGTATTGTTTATTGTAATGTCTGATGTGCTGTGTCACTCTTAGACTGTTCATACTGTGTCCATAATAATAATAAAGCAGAATGTGAGATAGGATATTTGCATGCCTTGCCTCTACAGCAAGGTTGACAAAATGGTAATACAATTATAAGGTAATAAATTTGTATAATAAACTTGCATGGGTGATTTGTGGCAATGTGTGCCCTCAAGTTGGTTGTTTGTATTGGCATATTTTTATTATATTGTGATGTCTGTTTTGCAAAATTAGCATATTACTTTGCTTTTGTCTTTTATCTTGAAGCAGAAGAATTTTGACATTTTTGAGAATCTGTTTTTAGTACAGAGGACATTAGCTGCATATGAAAAAAGGTTTTTTTTCAATACACATACATTAATGCTTGCATCTGATTTTTGCAGAGACTGCCAGCTACAAACCTAGCTGTATTAAGGTACTAAATGCTGGTTGGTGCTGTGAAAATGTAATAGTGTCAGAAAAATGACATTGATGGTAATGCTCTGTAGCTAAAAGACACATTTGTCCATACAATTTGCAATTTTAACTGGAACAAAATTTGACATTAGAACTTAAGCCTAACACCCTATAAGCAAGACGGATCAGGGCTTCATGTTTTAGTGAGGGGAGAAAACACAGAAATTTCGAAACAAAAACAAAAGGCATAACCCTCTCAGTGCCTTACCTGACATTACCATTCACATTGTATAATAGCCCGTTGTTGCTGTGCTCTACCTTAAGGGCAATGTAATCCACCTTGATTATGGTCCTACACCTCATAGTCACTGTGCTGTACCCTAAAGTAACAGTGCTTAACCTCAATTTACAGCATAACACCACACTGTCACAGGGCAATATCACATCCCTGCTATGCTATTCCTTACAGTCACAATGCAACGCCGCACAGTTCAAACAGCTCCGCGGACCTAGTACAAATATGTTGAATCACACAACTGCTGCATTTAAGGCACTGATCTCTGAAATACCACCCACCACGTTATTTTGCCATTTGTGCTCATTTCAAGTGGTGGTGCGGGCTCTGATTTCACAATCCGCTGCTGGGCGGAGGGAAACTGCTCTGTCACTGCGGCTCTGAGACAGAGAGCTCCAGGAACATATCTGAATAAATGGGTTCCAAAAAATGGATGAAAGCATCAGTCAAACATACACTTATCATTGTCAAAGTGCCATGGTCTGTTTACTATTAGACTGCATGGGAAGGGAAAGAAAGTGAGGGGAGGGAGGGAGGAAGGGAGGGAGAGACAGGAAGGGAGGGAGGGAGAGAGAGAGAGACCGAGAGAGAGAGAGAGAGAGAGAGAGAGAGAGAGAGAGAGAGAGAGAGAGAGAGAGAAATAGAGAAGAGGTGCCAGGATATGAGAGCGAATGATTTATGGATATTTCTGGAAACAGAATGAGAGGGGTGGGGAGAGGGGAGGATGGAGAGAGAGAGAAACAAAGAAAGCAGTGGTAACATGCTTTCTCTCACTCTATTTATCATAGAAGGCCTAGAGTGAGGTCTGTCAAACGGGAAAGGGGAGCAGACTGAGGAGAAAAGGCAGTCTGTCCTGGATGTTGATGATATGTACGACGCGTTTGTTTCATTGGATCGGGAACACGTGAGGCTGGTTCAAAAAAAGGCCATTCAGTCTGTGAATCTGACTAAATGAAATCTCTTGACGGCTCTCATGGTATAATTAGCAGCGTCCATAATTCCTTTTTTGTTTATGATTGTATGTCATCCATCAACGTGTTTTCTCTCTCTTTTGTTAATTCCTCTACAGTACAAGCACAATCTTGAGAGATAAAAAGCTCCTTTGGACATAAAATTTCCAAGAGGGAAAGAGAGGCACATTTCTATTCACAATTCTCAGCTCTTTCTTCTTCTCTCCTCCTTCTCCCTTAAATTGAATTCAAAAGCAATGACAAGTGTTGCCAAACAACTTGACATAAACAATAGGTTACCATTCTGCTCTTTCTTTAGTTGTCTTTCCCATCCGCTCTTCTTCTGAGTTCTCTTCCTCTCTCTCACTCACTCCCTCCTTCTCTACATTCCTCTCCTTGTCTTCCTCCCATTCTGCTTTTGCCCATCCTCTCCTCCCCTCTCTCTTTGGTGTGATTCTTCCTCCCTCATCTTATTTCCTACTATCGCCACCCACCCCCAAAACACCTCCTCTATTTCTGAGAGCATGCTGGGAGTTCGGTGGCAGGAGGCTTCTTTTTCTGTTCCCTCATTATCACCAGCAGAATAAATCATCTTCAGGCACGAGAAAACGTCTCAAAATACGCCGGAGTCTGCCGCCGTGGCAGGCCCCAAGGGTGGACCACCGACTCTGTCCGTCTGTTCCCAATATCCTATTACAGGTGGCCACGGGATAAAGAAATAGTGCATTTGTGTGTAGCGGCTTTTATCTGGGGATCTGAATGTGCTGAATCAGTGGCATTAGGTGAGGGTGTGCATTTACCTCTAAATAACTATAACCTCAGCAGAGTGATTTGGGCGTTTTGTGCGTCTGGAAAGCTCAGTTCATATCAGCAGAGGTGGAGAGGGAGAAGATTTATGGAGCCCAATTAAAGTGCGGGATGATTCGATGGGCAGGTTGAGAGCACCAGGTAAGGAATTTTTAATAACCTGGTGAGACGGACCCAAGTTCAACCTCTCATATGAAAGACAACGGCATACCTATCTCTGCACAGGGGCATTGATTTGTTTTTCCAAAGAGGAAACTAGACCGCCTTGAAATGAAACTACCTAAACACTACTGTTCGCCTCTCTCAGGGGACCTTTCATCCACATACAGTATTAACCAAGCATGGTGCTGCCAAGCTTCAAACATCAGGCAGACATTACTAGGGGTACTGGCACTAGTACGTTGCATGGTTTTTTCTTACTTGTAAGCTAAGAATATAATGTCTAGAGTAGTTTGGATTATAGTTTTGCTTTATGACAAACCGGTTCAAAAGCCTGGCTTTTACCATTACATAAGTTAGTCTCTGGGACCTTCACAGATAATGAACCCCCTGGAGTTAGTCAGTAACCAGCTGATTAGTCTCCCATACCAAAGATCTAAGTCTTTAGAAATGATGGCAGGATGCAGACTGTTCTGTTGCGTAGCACCATACTGCACGCTGGTAGCATTAGAGACATCAAACCTCACATCCATGATTTTCAGGCACCCTCTGAGTTAATTGATTCTTATTACCCTAGAGTCAGTCTGCAATTAGGTAATCACACAGTTCACACTAATGTATCTCTTTTTTTTCTCCAACTAGTACCATTAATATTACCATAACCCTTTTTCGAGGTGCGGCGAGAGTTGGTTTTTTTCATGTCATTGTTCATAATAATGTCATTAAAACTTCACACGATCGCTGTTTCAGCAGGCCTCTCTTGTCGCTAGGCACCGCAGGTTGAGAAGTGACAGACATTCTTCCTGACAATCTCCGCCTGCGGCTGACCCCGACCTCCACAGTTCAGATCGTCCTGTGTTGCGAGGCTCCGGCTTTGAGAAGTTTGGAGGGAACGGCGCCGGATGCTCAGTGGCGAGCAGCTGGAGTCCGCCGGGCCAGCTGCGGGGCGGCGGGCCGCCGGGGCACGTCCCGTCTTTGGCGGGCGGCGCTGATGGGGGGCTGATAACGGAGCGGTTCCTGTGTTTGACACTGAAGGTCAGGAGAGAGGGAGCCGAAAGAGCGCAGGCTCTGTGATCTGCATCAGGACCGCGGTGTTCGACACATACCCACATGGTAAACAGCATTATTCATTGGGATAGCAATTGCCCTTACCCTTGGCAGCGTGTATAACTCAACATTTTACAGCATTTATGCATTTATTATGCTTAATATTCGCACAAATAATT
Source organism: Albula goreensis (assembly GCA_022829145.1). Taxonomy (NCBI): domain Eukaryota; kingdom Metazoa; phylum Chordata; class Actinopteri; order Albuliformes; family Albulidae; genus Albula; species Albula goreensis. The sequence continues at coordinate 28,794,402 of CM040755.1, forward strand.
CTAGTTATTTACCTTATTTAAGGTTACAATGGCAGTTTATATCATTCAAGAGTTTAATGTGAAATCTTCTGGCTATCGTCCTTTTCCCCAGCTGTTATGCTGCACCACTGCCTAAAGGTTCAGTCCTGGCAAAGATGAAGTCTAAAATGCACAGGTGTCAGACTGTAATATTATAGCGTTGCAGTCTGTTGGTTTTTGGTTTGTTTCAGGGCTTTGTTGGTTCATTTAAGATACTGTTTGGGAACTAAAAATGACACTGCAAGGAAACCACAAAGCTCTGAAGAAGCTCCAGCCCTCCAGGGCGTAGGCTGGCACCCCAGTTTGGGTGCATGTTTATGAGCATAGGGGTGAAAAGATGCCATACGACGGTGAACAAGCTGCACTGGAGATGACAGCTGATTGCCCGAGGTGGGGGTTTCCTCTGGCAGGACTGTAGTGACAAAGCTCAGCCAGAGGGGGCAGCACTCAGTCAAAGAGGGGGCCAGATGGTCGGCTCCCAGAGGACAAATGGATACAGGCTAAGGGTGGCAGGTGGAAACATGGAACCGTTTCTGCTGGAACCAACCTGAAGAGTTCTTCTCACTTGTAAGTAATTTGGTACTGTGAAGAAAATAACAAGTCCTAATGCTTCAATTGGTTGAGTCATGTTCACACCTTACAACTAGGCAGATCACTCTAAAGTCTGAAAAATACGTCATATGACATTAATTAATTCTCGGATTTTATGCTCTGTATGTTTTGCCATACATTCCAGCATCCTAGTTACCATTTTTTTTTTACTTTGTTACACTGTCTAGACTTCAGTCTATTATTACCTCAAAGTCTTTTTCGAATCGAGCGCATTCGTATATTGCCCATGCCATGAAACAATCCTGTTGCAAAGTGTTATTTCCCGCATGCAGAACTGAATTTGCACATGCACACGCGGGGCTGATAAGATTGAGCGGAGAGGGGATTGCTTGGGAGAGACTGTTTCTCCCCTGTGGCACCGGTGTCAGCATCGGGGAAGTGATTATCTGTTATTTTCCAGTCATTACTAAAAAGATGCTTTCCACCTGAGGTAGGCAGACGGCAAATGGAAAGATGCTAGTCATGACGGCTGGAGCTGGGGGGATGGAGTGAATTTATCAAACCTCTGCGTTCGCCTCCCATGTGAGGGAGCACAGAGAGACCTGCTCCCCTGGGGGAAATGAGCTGTTTATCAGATGAGCTGTGTCCACCGTCAGCACACCTGCCACAGAGTCTTTCCATGATGAAAATGATGCATGCTGGTCAGAGCTTGGCTTTCCAGCGGCATCACTCCCGGCACGCTGGGGGTTTGTGTGCCGGCCTTCATCCACCTTCGCTCAACCTTGTCTGGATATGAGCTATGGTGACCTGGTTTGGCCTCTAGACCAGGGGGCTGAACCTCGGCCCTTGAGAGGCCACAGCCTGTGCTGATTTTTGCAGTAATTCTGAAGCTAATCGATCAATTAAAGCAGATGATTACACAGTTGACTTACCTCACCTGGTTCATTTCGTCTGAACTGGCACTGGCCTAAACTAAAAAGCTCACTCCTTTCCTTCCAAGTGCTGCTGCCCATATTGGCAAGCAGAGCCTTCGTCTCATTTCATAGCAATCGGCTGGCCCTGGCTAAAGCCACGGCTCCTTCATCTTTAGACAGGGTTCCACTGCATCCAGAGTGGCACATAAACATCCAACATCTGCAGGCTCAGCACAGACAGTTTTGCTGCTCGCTGCCTCCTGGGTTTAGGGGGAGAGAATACAGTGCCTCTCCCAGAGGCGGGGGGGGAGACGTCATCAAGGTCGAGCCGAAGCTCTGTTCTCCGAGGCCAGCTAATGTTGTTAGCGGCTCTGTAAGAGTGCTGGCAAAGGCAGTGACAGTCAGGTGCAGAGTGCACAGAGTCCACAGGCTGGTAATTGGCACAGGGGTCACGGGGGAAAAGGCAAAAACCAGTCAGAGGCTGTGACTGGATCTCAGAGAAGGGTTGTTGCCCTCAAAGGAAGAGACCTGTTCCCTGTCAAGAACTGGCAGCCCATGTAGCTGATAAGTCTAGACTGTAGATTCTTGACTGTGGGAATTCTTGACCTCTGCAGTGTAGTCTAATGGACTGCCTGGCCATATGACACTGACAACGCTGTCAGCGTCCTGGCCCCTGGCTTCCTGCTCAACTAGGAAGCCCTCAGAACCCCTTCAGTCAGGGCTAATCAGATGTGAAATTCCTGTCGAGCAAAATGGACAGGAGAAGCCTGCGCTCTTGCCCCCCGCTCCCTAACAGCCGCGGCTGTGAAAAGACCCACATCCTGGGGCCAGGAGTGTTAGCCTCTGCTCCAAAGGTTGGTGGCGATGCCACAGGTGTGGCCCCTGACCCATTCCAGTAGTGTTCCCCATCTGTGAGGCATATGCTGGACTTGCCAAAGCAACCACCCATGTGTCCTCTGCCCCACACTGCCCCACAGACTCCACTGCACCTCGCCCCCCCCCAAGAACATCGCCGCCCATGCCAGGGTCTCCCTGTACCGCATCTGTCACATTCTCCTACGTCTTCCACTCCTACCAACTCCTCACTCTCTCATTTTCTCTTCAGTTTCCCCTTCTTCCTTTTTTTTTTTTTTTTTTAAACATCGTGCCTATCTCCTTCCTTAGCCCACTCAGAGCCGCGGTGCTGGCCCGGTTGCCTTCCACTCTCCCTCCTCAAATGATTACACTTTTTAAACAGGAACAATTAGGCTCCTAAACACAGAACAGCAGCTACAATCTCTCCCTCCCACTCTCCATCTCTTTACTGCCTCCATCTCTCCCCCACGCTCTCTGTATTCCCCAAGACCAAGCCGGGTGGGTGGAAGGTAAAACACGAGAGAAAAACAGAACAAGCTCAAGTTCCTGCCACATTTAACGGCCAGCATTATAAACACAAATGTTGGTCTTAACCCTATTAATCATTGAACTGAGACTAAATATGCCAGAAAACACCTAAAGAGAAACCACCAATCAAAACAAATTAGCCAAGGTAACACTTAGAGCTGTCTCTATTCATATATTCAGGAGTATAAATAGTGCCGTTCAGTTGATATTTATGTATGTATGGCCACAGAAAATATGGACTGGCTTGTATGCGCTGATTAAGAGGGCAATCTCCACAGAGAGCGTTGCTCCAGGGCAGAGCAGCGGCGTTCCGCTCCAGATTTCAATCCATGAACCTTAACGTAAACAAACCCACATGCCCACAGAAAGACTGTAAAGGAGTGTTGACAAAAGGGCTTACCACAGTAATACAGGGAGCACATACAATGCGCTGTCCTTTTCTTCTGCTGTACACCACTGATATTGTACATAACCACAGACCCTCCTACGATCCCAGCCTTCACTCTGATAACATGTCTTTGTCTTTGTGCTTACAAAAGGTATTGCTGTCACTGAGGGTGACTAAAGCACCATGAAGAAATATTTGTCCTCTGTCTCATTTTCTGCCCTTATTTCCAGATTCCATTTGGTATACATTTTTTGCGTGGTTTTGTGACAGTATATAATGGAGGGAAAAATGTACTACATGGTTATCATGTGAGTGGAAGAAGGTGATGAGTTCCAACACCTTTTATGTGTTTTTTAAAAAAGGTGATCAATCATGCAGTCATGGGGCGTGAATAAAATTATTGCCCCGCTAAGTAGCTCGACCCAGTTAAAGGGAAAGCTACGTTTAGTTGTTTGAATACTTTGGCAACAAAAAAAATCGGACTATTTTTGGTCCTTATTGGTTCTGGTGTCCCAAAAAAGACCTTCATTAAACAGCTGTTGTTGCCCATAAGTCTGGAAAAGGTTACAAAGTGATATCTAGGGCAATGTGGAACATTTGGGACAGTAGGGAGTTTTGACAGAAGGAACCATTGTATCAAAATCTCTCCAAGAGCAAGGCATAACCTCATTCACAAGGGCACAGAAACCCTAGAACAATATCAGCTCTGCTCTCTCATCTTGGCTGACCAGTGACCATGACTGCACAAACAGATAGACATTAGGCAAAACTGAGATGCATGGCAGAGCAGCAGAAGAAGAACATGAATGGCGTGTTTGACATAAGACCTGTCATTCCTGATGGAAACCAAACACTGCATTCCATAGTAAGGAGTAAAGCATGGTGGTGTTAGCGTCATGGTTTGAGATTGCTTTACATCAGAGGTTGGACAACCTGCCATCATTGAGGGAACCATAAATCCTCTGTACCACAGAATTACACTGGGTTGTGACAGGTCATCCATCCATGAGCTGAAGTGGAAACACAGCTGGTTTTTACAGCAGGACAATTACCCAAAACACACAAGCCAGTCCCCAATATATCAGAACGCGTAAAGAATGAAAACTCTCCACTGTGGGAATGGCCTAGTCACAGTCCAGACCTGAACCTAATTGGGATGTTGTGGCAGGAGCTGAAATGAGAATTTCATGCTGAGAAAACCCCACAAATGTCAGTGAATTGAAAATCCTTCCATAGCACTTGTGGGCGATAATAGTGTTATTGAATTTGGCTGCAGGTATTGCTTCCAAAGGTGGTATAGCCAGGTATTGAGTCTTGGTGTGGGGTGGGGTGGTTATAATAACTTTTTCACACGTTTCTTTAATGCATTAATAAGTACCAAAATGTTGTGTTGTTTTATTCAGGTTCACTTTAATCTAGCGTTAGGGTTTGGTCAAAGATACAAATGACTGTCAAAAATATGCAAAAATACTGACAATCAGGTATGCGTCAAATGAGGTGTGCTTAAGGAGCTTGGTGAACGTATGAATAAAATAACTCGTTTTTAACTGTAACATCAATAATGTCCTTTAAACTACTCCCCTGTAGTACATACGCATTGTTCCACAGTTCCTGTCTGAAAAATTTTTGGAAGTCCTTTTTGTTAATCACCTTTGATGGTGTGAGGTGTTGGATCTGACTGAGGTGTTGGATTAATTAGCTTCCTCTCCATTGTTTGTTCCAGTTTGGGGAGCAGTCAGAAGTTACACACTGCCAGGTTGTGCAAACCAGGTGGATGCAGGTTGCATGTTCCAGAAACTTTCAGAAATGAACTTTCTGATCACTCCTCAAATATCTACACAGAATTTGAGGGAGCGCGACAGTGTATCGTTATATATTTCTTCTGTAAGGTTTGTGTGTTTTTTTCTGTTGCTGTGTTTCATTTTTCAGTAACAGCTATGTGCCATTCTTAAATTTTCAATAATACCATTCAGCACACACACCTAAAGACATTCGTTTTGTCAAGCACATTAACATTTTTCCATTATAGTCTCGTTTATGTGACCACAATACATGCCTGCACCGCGCTCTTTGTAACTGTTATGACCAAATTCGTTATGCTGCATAATGAGCAGATGTAATGGACTTTCCTTATAAACATGTGACCCAGGCATATGGACAGCCATACTTATTGACAATTGCATTATTTCCCTCACACCATAAAATATCCTATGTGTGCTTCTCTCAGTTAATGGAGTGTTTTGTATGTTTATGGAGTGAAGCGGTGGAATGAAATTGACTGTCCAACCAGCAATGGATGCCTTTAGTGAGATGAGCTGGTAAAGCAAAATTGCATTTTTTAGAAACACCCCAAAAACATACAAGCAAAATTATTTGATTGTGCAAATATTTACTTGCACAACGCATTTTTTTTCATTTACATTCTTACAGGAGCCCTCTAATTTCACAAATTCTCACTAAAAATATATATTTTGTATATGATGCATATTTACCTTAATTGGTGACTACCATTTAACAGCTCTTAAACCTTTGTCTAATTGCACCAACCCATGAATGGAATAGGGGATGCTTTGCTGATATGACCAACATCTACGTTTTTGTGTCAAGACTTAATTTAATTTCTGCATGTCAGATTTTGTGAGAAAAACTGAGGAAGCATGCAGTAATTACACCTGAATAAGGAAATGCCATGATAGCCTTAAGGTAGACAGTAGGATGGAACCTGGTTGAATCTGGATGGTCCACCATGGATCTTGGTGTCCGGGGGTTGACTCTCTGGCATGTCAACATTATCACGGCTGAGGCTGTGTAACATTCCGACGGGTCCTGTCCCTGATTGCCAATGGCCGGTGCATCCAGGCGTCATCACCTCTCCTGCGCAAGGCCGGCCGGTGTCTCTAGCATCCCACTGCATACCAACCCGCCCCTACCCAGATGCCCGGCCATCGCCGGGCCCAAAGCGGCTCCCCTTCAGCAAGAGGGCAGCTCCAGAACGAAGGCATCAGAGCGTACCGTAGCATACCGATGTCAGCTCTGCACTGAGTGACCCAGCTTAGACTGGTGCTCACTGAGCGAAAAAAAGCTCACAACACAGAGATTTCTCTCCTTCTATATCCATGGAATAAGAACACAGAGTGATGTTAACAGTTTGTATGCTCCACACATGGTCTTTCGCTAATTTAATATACAAAGCATTTTAAACTCTGACTTTGGAATAATCATGTGCCCATCACCTTCGAACACTGAAGATCTGCATGCTAGCTTTTGTATCACAAAGACATCCGAAAAAACTAAAACGCCCATGTGACAATGTGACATCCATATTAATCACAGAACAATTTAAGGTGAAAATCTGACTTGAATGTTTCATGGGTTATTGTGGATATAAACAAAACTACAAGTATGGTTCATTACCCCAGTATATTGACTGTTTTTGCCCAATACTTTTTATCCTTGTTATACCTGCATTACAAGACTGGGATTCTCTAATAGAAACAGTTCCCTCACAAACTGCACTATGTGCACTGTGCCCAGGTACATAGAGCATGTAACTATGTGATTTTCTGGTACAGAAGAAACACTAGCTGCTCATACAAATGCAGCAGAGCCCCTCTGAGATACTCTGGACTAGCCACGATGAACGCACACCTGCTGAATTTCACTGTTCTCCCCCATCTTGATTGGACTGATTCCCTACAGAGAAACAAAACCTCACATGATCACAGTTAGCGGTTAATAGAAGACACACACCACACATGCAATTAATTCAAAGAGGAGATGGACCCCCCCTGGTGCTTCACATACTTTAAATTTGAATATGATTTAAAAATACATATTTAAGAAGTGCCTCACCATTAAGGCAAAGTCCACTTTATATGCCTGAGAAAAAAAGTACCCCGGTGTTTTGTTCTTGCTGGGAACAAATCTGGGGCAGAACTACTTTTAGGCATTTTTAATGTCTCCTATATCAGAGAGAAGGTGATTTTTCAAGACCTCAGAAAAACAGAAGGCTTTTCAAAGTCCCATGGAGTCTGAACCCAGATGGCTGTGAGCAAAGAGTGGCCATTTACAGATGAAAAAGGTACAGGTCTGGAGGGGGGGGCAGTGACACAAACGCACCCACATTTTATTTTTTTTTTTTACAGATCGTTTTTCAAACTTGGGCAGCTCATTATAGTCTGGCCGTGGAGACATCACAAGGAGAGCTCCAACAGAAGCATAATTGGTTCTATGAATAGCTCTTTAGCTAAGCACATCTGTTGTTAGCTACAATAAGAAGCTAAAATAAAGTAGAAACTGTGGCATTGTTTCGCCTTGGAGGTGGTTGGACATCCATTTACGTTTTCACATACGAAATCCTAGTTAAAAGGCTTTCAGTTTAAATACATTTAATAACTTAAATGTTTATTTGTTAGCTGTTTTTAATTGGTTTATACAACAATGCATTTTGCTAACTAGGTAATATCAACTAAACTGATTAAAGAAACTCTTTTAGAATGGAGAGGTGATGAAATAATTGTGAGACGTTTAATCAGCATAGCGATCTCTAATCTCTTTTTTAATGTCTGTACAGTCAGAAGTAACCTCATTCAAGTCTCAGGTCAATTAGTGTGTAATATCTGCTGATAACTAATGCTCCTGTTTAAGGAAAGGTATCCCTGTACAATTGATAAAACTGCCAGAAGACCTACAGGCTGTTTACCTGCTGAATATTGCTGAATGAAATATTATTCCAAATATACAGAAATGTATTATTGTGAATTGTTCTGTCAATGGAGAGTCGCCACATAATTTAAATTCCAGAATGCCACACACAGAAATGAAAATGATTTCATTTGGCCGTGACTTTGTCTGTTTTAAAATACGCGAGTAGTGTATAATTAACGCAGACACGATTGTCATAATTTACTGGAATATTTCATCTTGCAGTACCTGTTGTTAGTTTAGGATTGTGATTAACAGAACATTTCATTTCTGTTTTGATTTTTGCCCATCCTCTTCACAAAAACTCAATGCCTTCCAGCATTTTTCTGATATTTTGTTGTAAATCACTAGTTTAGCACAACAGTGTGCTTATAGCGCACAGAGAAAGTAAAGTAGCCTACTGTTTGTTAATGGAGCAGAGTCATATCCCCCTGACAGTTTATTTTTTCTATTGTGTTTAGCTACTGTTGCCAATATATACCTTACTATCAGTGCATTTCCATTAGATTACAAACCTCAAAACGATAATACGTAAAAGAGATGAGACACTGAAGTGCACTCAGATGGAGCTCCAGCAAGTCTGAAAACCCGCTTTGACTCCAAGTTAAGCTACATCCCATTTTTCACCAATGTCAATGCAATTTCCATTAAGGCTGCACCCTTCATATTAATCCTTGAATTGAATTAATTTATGGTCTTTTAAAGCAATTATTATAAAATTAATAGTAAGGATATTTATGAATACAGCTCTAATTACTGTGTTGTGTAACGATCATATAACACAAATCAAGGTGGTCAAACCGCTTTGAGTTCCACCTCATGCCTTTGGGGTTCTGTTCACGAGGAACTGCGACTGCTGCTGTCACTCCATCTCTGTGACATGGTTAGCATGCTAACTGACTGAGCGAATCTCCATACAGATGTGCCAGATTGGGTTTTGATCAGTCTCCCATAATAATGCTAATATGGGGGTTGGGGGGGAGGGTTAGCTGTCAGTGGCGAGCGTGTTGTGAAAGCTGGACCAATCACGTTTACACACCATAAATAGACTGGAGGTAAAAGAGAGAGGGGGAGGTCAACAAGATTGGGGGAAACTATAGGTACGTGTTTAGAGAGAGGAACAGAACAAGGAGAGGGAAAACCGAGAGAAAATGGATGGGGATTTAAAAGAGAGCGAGAGGGGGAGAGTTAGGGGCAAGCACAGAGATGAAAGAGATTGAGGCAGAGATTGCGGTAGTGTTTCAAGCCTGACTAGCCTTGGGCAATAACACCTCCTGAATGTAAAGTTGCGCCTGTATTTTTTTTTTTTTTTTTGTAGCAACATTGAACACAGTTTAACACATGGTTCAAACAACCAATCTACTGCTGTTAGAACTTGGTGAAGCTGTCCATCTCTTCCCAAAATGGATGAAGTCCACACAAACCAGTAAGTAACACTCTCTGTATAAGACACAGTAGCTTAAGTTTTTGGAATACAATATTCCAGTACTCTACTATATATATTACACAATATACCACACACAAATGCAGACGTAGTCAACAGATTTATTCACACTCTTGATGAGGATGAATAAAAAGGATATAAAACATATATCAGTACTGTGATGTACTGCATACTTGAGATATATCTTATACATTATGCCTTATTAATAAATGAATGGAAGCAACCAAACAAATGTTTCAAATTGTGCATGTATTTCAACAAGTTTGCTTCTCAATTATGTGGCCATGATAATGTCACTGTCCGGTAATGTTTAGTACGTTTCAAGGTTAACGTCTCAAGACCAGAGTTCTTGTGTATATGCTGATTGACTAACCTATTCAATTCAATCCACCGGTTTTCAAATGAATTTATGTCTGGGAACTGAGATGGCCGCTGCAAAACATTGATTTTGCTTTCAGTCAGTCATTTCAGTGTGGATTTTGTTTGGTGTCATTGTTATGCTGAACACCCTACCTACAGCCAAGTCAGTCTCTGGCAGAAATCAACCACATTTTGGGCCAAAACAATCTGCTCCTTTGTCCAGCTTATGATGCCTATGATCTAAGCAAGAGATGGACCAATAAACCTAATTATTGATTTGGATACTTTCTGACCCCAAGATTCAACCAAGCTCTACAATTTTTAACTGTGACCCTCGCATAGAGGAAACACTGTTTCCAACGGTTTTGAGCTTTTTGATTATTATCCTAACAGTGGTATATGGTACATTTAAGTGTTTATTTACTTGTTCATACCTAACACCTGATTTGTTAAGGTTAATGGCTATTTGTCTGTTTTCATTTGTTATGTGGACAGTTTCCCCATGGTGATAGAATACAGCACAGGATCGTAGCTGTATACTACCCAGGGAATTGCATTGTGTTTTCAGACTGATTATTTGTTTTGATTATTTGTTTTTGCATTTTAACAAATCTTTAGGGGTGCCAGTAATTTTACACCTCTGTTTTGTTAATAGTGTTACATGCTAAAAAATGCATTACAAACACTTCTGAGAACAATATTTCAAAATAAAAATGTTTTGGAGAATATTTTTAAACCTGCTTTGTTTTGTGAGGCAGAAGAGTCCTTGCCCAGACTGGGATTGATTATGTTTGTGTAATTATGTGATTGTCCTGGCGGTTGAGCACCCATCTCTTCCTCCCTGCAATAGCTGGGATGAACCGCCTCTGGGTCCCTTTAATGAATGTGTCAGAGAGACAGGACAAAGGCAGTGCAGCCCAGGCACATTCATCTGCTGCATACACAGGTGGTAAAATTCACACTGCCACAGCATCCTGCGACACATCCTCTGCACAAACACGGTGGGAATACTGCAGAGATCTGTCATCTAATTCCGAAACAGGTGCCTTCCATTTCCGAACGGACGAATTGGATGTGGAAAGAAAAAAAAAACCGATGGCGGTTAGCGTGCAACAGGTCCAGCGAGCAGAAGACGCTGGGAGCAGAAGTCTGGGGGTATGAAGAGGAGCATTATGGGCCGGCTCAGTCCGCTCTACCATTCTCAGGAGCCATTGCAGAGAGACGCGCTCACATTATTGCATTATGTAACGTCCATTTGCTCTGTGAATGGCCATGCCAGGAGCTACCAGCGAAGCTCACATTTCCCGTATTACCTATTTATATGGCGGGGTGTTTGCTGTGGCAATAGTGTTTAAGTGCCTGCTGTCGCTCGGAGGTACGGCAGTCTCCCCACCCACCCCTCCACAAGAGGGCCAATATGGCAACCGTCTAGCAAGGCTCCAGCACCTCCATCTCGGCTACTCCTTCCAGCCTTGTGCTTCTCTATGGCCTCCACCTCTACCCCACTCTTCATGCCATGTGTTTCAGAGAAAAGAAAGGAACACATGCATGCTTTTGCCAGGGTCACAAAGCTTAAATGTGTGCATGTGTTTGTGTCCTGTTCCCCCCCTCACCCCACCCTCCTTCCATAGTCAGCATGCCTGCTAGCGCTCTAATTAGCTGGAGCAGAAAAGGTCGCATTTTTTCCACCCTCTCTCCTTCTTCTCCAGGTCCAGAAAAGTCACATCTGTAAAAGGACTTTCAATGACCATTATCAGTCATTTCACTAGACATATGCTCTCTCTCTCTCCCATGCTCTCTGCCAGACTCATTTCCATTCCCCGTTTACTTAACTCCCCTCACACAATCTCTAGTGTTGCTTTTTCACCTTTCCTCCTCAGTATGGGTCTTCATTCTCCACATTTCTGCTCTCTCTCTCCCTCTAAATTCAATTCAAATCTATGGGGCTTTATTGACAGAAAAACACAATACGAGTAACCAAAGCAAATGCAAAAACATGTAAAATATGAAATATTGCCTGACATACAAATATCCAAAGGAAACACAAGAATGATGATGTTGCAGCATTGTTTTAGTATAAGAAACACATTCACGCATGCAGACAATGGATACGTCACACGCTCCTTCTTTTCATGCTGGCACATGCATTTGTACATTTGTGGGGAGGTACACTCTTGCCTTAGGGTGGGCAGAGGAGAAATGGGGAAGATATGCTAACCAGAGAAGAGGAGGAGGACGGGATTGGCCCTAATCCCTCTGAGAAATGGTCGACCGCCAAAAGCTTGTGCGTGTCGTGTTTTTGTTGCCTTTTCGCGCTTCTGTCTACCTACACGACGCATTGAATTCTCCTGAAAATCTGAATGTGTTTGGGACTGAATGGAGGTGGCAGGAGGGAATTGGGGTGGTGTGGGATGGAACAGGAAGTGTCCATGGAGAGACACATCTGTGTTTGCACCCCGACTTTGATTCTGTCTGTACCCTGAGTTTGTGTCTGTGTTTGCGCCCCGAGTTTGTATCTATGTTTGTTTGTATCTGTGTTTGTGCCCCAAGTTTGCGTCTGTGTTTGTGAATTCCAGATACGCAGGAGCCTGCTTTGTTGGGGGTGCATGGTTATGGGTTCCCATCATCCACCGCTATCTATGCCAGTACCGCCGTCTTTGTGTGAAGTGTGTCTGCTCATCGTGCTGGATCCACACCAATGACTCATACAGGTAAGCTTCTGTGACAGTTTCCCTGTCCTTTAGAATGGGAAAACAATCACCCAAGGTCTAATTAGACACTTGACAGTTCAAACGAGCGCTTAACTCGGCTTGTAGGGAAAATAGCGGGAGATGGTCAAACCACGTCACGTTCCCTCCAGATGCTCACGATCATATTCTGAAATTGACATGCTCTCTCACGCTCTGTCCTCCTGCCTTAAGGCAGTAATGGTATTTCCTTTTCTCAGCTTTAATTATGGGTCTGTCACAGACATGCAGAAAACATACAATGCACGCAAACAACTAGCACGGTATCTATAGTCAATCACATGCAAAGCTCCCCTTTCTACTATGTACGTCTCACATCACATGCAGTAGAACACTTCATTACCATCTCTCTCTAACTCTTATTATCACCCAACTGAGAAAACAGAAACATTAGGTAATGTTAACAGAAAAACTGATAACTTTATAGATATATAAATCAAAATATTATGTATACACATTTTTCGGTATGCTTTTTACTTTCCACTATTGTGTAAAACATGACTGACTTTCAGACTGAGAACAACTTTTTAAAAAAAGGATACTGTCCATTTTATGTAAGATGAAATTAAAGAAAGAGAAGGTGATTTTGTCCAAATAAATCATTTTGAAGCAGAGGGTAAAATGTACAGTGTTCAGTCGCTATCAGTATGTAGTTTAGCGTGCCCTTCACTGACCAGTGTGTTCAGAAGATAAACCAACAGAGCTTTGCACCACTTAGGCACAAGCAAAGGCTGACTAAAACATTCTGAGATTTTTTAAAAATTACATAACGGTAATATTTTAAAACATACTGCGCCATGGTATGAAATCATTGCCAGGATGAATCAGGAATGCGGGCCTACCTTTTTTCTTTACAGTGTATTCTGGAACAGAACACTGGGGCAGTGTAACCTTGGTGACGATGATGCAGAATTCATACATGTCATTTGATGGGGCTGCCTCATGAGGGAGAGGTTCTGGACAGGTGTGTCACACTCCAGCACAGTGCAGTACAGTAATTCACCTGTCATCACAACACCCCCCAGCACTGCTAGCTTTTCTCCTGTCTGAAGATGGAATATAAATTTTTTCTCACAGATATCCAGAGCACTTAATTTGTTAAAACCTCTCGTTTGACTGAAGTGTCATGAATTTATTATGCCTGAGATTTCCCGTTTTGTGTGAATGATTAAATGCAGATTCAGTTGTGTTGCTCCAATGACTCAGATATAAGTTTTATTACATTTACAAACAATATTTTCAATGTTTTCTGAGCCAACGGTCATACTTTACCTGTAAGATGTGTGTGACATACAGTATGATATAGAATTGACGACAAACTTTCAGGAAGCCTTCAGACAGACCCTACTCAATAACAAGGAACAGTACTCGCCATAAACAACAGCGTAGGACAATTACTGTGGATTCATGATTACCTGCTCTCTCAATTAAAGAGTCTTTATCACCGAGCTGGACAGGACAAGCCATAAAATCTGAGTAGTCACTTAACCCTGGACCCTCAGTATGGAGATGTAATATTGACCCAAGCAGTTCTGAGCTGTACCTCTGCCAGGAGAATCCATAAAACAGCAAGTACAAAGGGAAAAAAAACAAGAGCTATCTGTCGGAGACCACAGCCTGTGTGTCCGTCTGTCTGAGTCCCTAATGTCCGGCTCTCTGTCTGCTGCCCTTTAACACCGTGACTGGAGTATTGAGGTCACTGTTTTCACTTTGTAGCTGATGCTTTTAGTACCGCTGTCAAAGAGAGTAGCCAATGTGTGTGTGCAGTTATTTAGGGATTCTTAAGGGGAGAGAGCCTGACATTTGGGAAAAGGGGTCTTCTTCTCTGCTTCTCTTCCAGCAGGTGTATGCAAATATCTGTCCTCCGTTTCTTATATACGTACTAAATATAGTAAAGCTGTCCTGTCTGCTCAATACTGAACAGAGAAAAGCTCCCCAGTCTCTCTGTAGTGAAGGCATTGAAGGTACACCTGCTCTGTGTTTATACTGAATGTAGTAAAGCTGTCCTGTCTTTTCTTTACTAAATGCAGAAATGCTGCACTACTCTCCCTGTACCAAGCACAGTTGAATAGCAATTTTCCCTATGCACAAAACACAAATAGCAAAAACACAAAAAAAAAACTGCCACAGAGAAGTTCATGTCCTCTCTTTTGCTGGGCGCAGTAAACCTACAGTTCTTCCTTATACTGAACACAGTAAAGCTGAGATCATCTCTGTAATTAAATATACGACTGTACCTTTTCTCTGTACTTGACACAGTAAAGCTGTATATCCTATCTGTGCTAAACACTGTAAATCTGCAGGTTATCTCTGAACTAAATACATTAAATCTTTATATCCTCTCAGTGATTAAATACAGAGCTGTACATCATCTCTGTACTTGACACAGTAAAGCTGCGCACCGTCTCTGTGGTGAACATAGTCAAGCTCAAAATTACACAGCGCACCCACTATGACCTTCACACTGCTCCCATTGTCTGTGCAACCTGAAGGAAAAAGAGCGGTATTTACTGTCCCCACCTTTCATTTGAGGCTCCAGTAGGACAAAGCAAAAAAATAGAGCTCTGATTCGAATCAGGCTGCATGGCGGAGAACGGGTCACCAGAGGTGAGGTGCTGGTTTATTTAAAAATTTTGCTACCTATTTATAATTCCACCCAATGTCTGCCTCTCTCTTGCTTTTAAACAAATTCTCATTTGAAAGCTTTCTGTGCTTGACTGTGGGCTACTTCTGAAGATCAGGGTCAAAAAAACAGGGAAAATAATGTTGCTCTGATTCCCAGCTCACACTCCCATACATGCAGCAATCTAAAACGAAGTGTCAAAACTAATAAATTGAAAAGTTATGGCTTTTTCAAAAATGTTATTTTTTTGTAATTTATAAACTCGGGATGCCACGTGAAACATTTATACTTGTTTATAGCTTGGAGGATATTGAGATTTAGCCATACAAATGCACACAGTCTCAAGAGTATTGTCCGTAACTGTAGTAACTAGTCAGCCTTTTTTCACCAACTATTATTTTTAACAGTGTGGCCACATGACCACATATGATTATGTTTAAGGAGTTTAAATGCTGTCCAATATGTTTTAATAAATAAGACCGCAAATAATTCAAAAGCTCTTTACTTGAAAAAGGACATTATAAACCTTCAATATGAGAACAAGCTGGATAGGATGCTACTGTTAAAACAGTGAAAAATGTCAGAGAAAACCAGCCATTTTGCCTGTGCCGTATTTGTTTGGAAAAATGCACGCCTAGAACTTCATTCCAGGTATGGGCATTCTACGTGTACAAAATTCAGGCAGCAATTTTTAATATGGGTAAATATAGTACTTTGCTCAAGTACTCTAATACAGTTCATTTGGATTCAGCGGATTTGGTTTTATGTCTTTCCATCTAAGAGCCAACTTCCAACTTCTGCCTGGGTTCGTACTTAACCCCCATCCCCATCTGAAGTGCAGCTCAGCTAACACTGTCTGATTCATTTGATGAATCACAGCTCTGTCTCGTCTGCCCACACCAACGCGCCATCTTTCCCAGCTATACCTGCGGGTAGACCCCGCCGAACACTGACAATAGCGGTGTCTGTACTCCCGAACCAGGCGGCTGTGAAGTCTCAACAGCGGTGTTACGGAATTTGCGTGTGCTGTCGCCAGGCAGAATAGGCACCCTTGTGTAGTCCAGAGAATTCCTTCGGGGCAATGCTTTGAGTGTTTGGGAATTCACTTCTGCTAGATGAGCTTGACAGTATAGCTTAGGGGTGCCATCAACCTTGGGGAGGAACATGGGGCCCAGTGGTCACATGACACAGGTGTGCTGGTTCCAGCTGCAGCCTGTTGGATCATCACTCAATGGGAGAGAAAAAGTGTCATATTTGTCAGTGGAAACCTCAGCCCATTGCCTCGGAGGCTGCTTTTTCATTTTGAAATGGAGCATTTGTGCTACTCAAATGCACTTTAGAACATACGCACTTCTCAAACTCATCCATTTAAATGACTGGCTGCATCGTCCCCCTTCATTGTCCTCCCCATTCTGTCCTCAAGAGGGGTTTTAACACAGACTGAAAATGTGACAGCAACAGAAGCTCTGAACCCTGCTGTCTTATGGGGCTCACATTAGGACACAGTTCATACTCATGATCTCATTTCCCTGCTGTGAATCAGCCCCAAAATAGCCCACCATCATAAACGTGCTCGCAAAAAAAACCGTCCAGGGATTTTAAGCGTACAACAGTATAAGTTGTCCTTAGCAAAGACGTCTTGTACGGAAAATGTGACTGGTGCGCCTTTTTTGGTCATAGGCATTGAAAGTAAAAGTATGCCCGCAAAGACATTTACAGGCATTTCGGCACTGTCTGAAAAGATACTGACAATACGGACCCCGATGTCCCACATTCACCTTGCGGGCTTTGTGCAGCCGTGACAAAATCGAGACACAATAGCTGCCAATGAAAGGAGATCCGCTGTGCGATTTGTATGCGGCTCTGACCTTTGGGCTTTTTAAAATTTAAAGCTATCTGGGGAAAATTTCCACACAAACATGCGCAGTAATCGCGGCACAATGGGACCGGGTTCATCCATATTCAGCGAGGTCTACGGCGGGGGCGACTCCGAGCCGGTCCTATGGGGCTGAGGCGGGCTTTTATGGGAATCTTTAAACAAGCAATTCATTTACAGCTGGAATCACAGGTGATTTTAACCTCCCAAGAAAGGGCCTCAGTCCAGCTGATCCACTTAGTACCTCTGCAGAGAGGACCCCCCCGAGGAAAACCGTGCTGGGTGCATGTCCTTAGGGGAAACAGCAAAAAACCTTGTTACGGCTACAAAACCACCAAAGATGGAGTGGCATATGTAGGTAAACATAACTGCACTTGTGTAGGGACATTCACTGAAGTGGGGGGCAAGCATGTTCCATGATCAATACAACCCGGATTGTGCCAATGCAGACTGTAAAGAGTAGTCCCTAAGAGAATGTCCCTTGGTATGACATATGAACGCTACATGAAAGCTTAGGAAGTATCACACAATTTTACACTGCTTTTGATTGTTTACTAAATCGATTATTACTAATAACGTTTTGTACCTGTGCCAAGCATTTATCGTTTCCGTTTTGCTTATGTGTCTGATTGTGTGTTGGGTAGTTCTGAGAACTAATTTTTCCTTAGAAATTACTATACAATATCCAGAGTTGTTACAGCCCAGATTCAGAACAGAGTACTACCATTTATTTGTTCCATCCATTCAGTAATTCGCTCCCATGCATGCCTGAAGAGTTGTGCTAATTAGCATCAGCTGGTTTAGTGCATGGGCGGAACAAACACATGGTAGTACTACTTTCTGAAGATGAGCTTTTCCGCCCCTGAGAATATCTCATGGAATTATGTCATCTCAGTTCGGCACTGGCAATACCCAGGGAGTGAGGGCTTTGGTCAACATGATTCCCCCAAGCAACCCCTATGGTCGATAAGGCTATTGCGTTGGCAGTACCAACTGTGAAGTCTCCTCGGCACTGAGGAGGCTGCTCTGGTACGGCTGGCAGACTGCGGAGCGGAGAAGAAGCAGTCACCCATCTTTATGGACATTGAGTACATATCTTGCCCCTGAGAACAGCAATGTGATGTGATTTTTTTTGGTAAAAAAAGGGGAAAAAACCCACAACATGGTACCATTCATAACATACCCATGGCTATTCAACATACATATGAAAACTGACAAGAATCATCATAGAGCTACAGTCAGGATGAAAATTTAGGTCAGTTGTCACAATCTGTTATGAATATGTATTGATGTATATGGTATGAAGGATGCTACAGTGTTTAGCACTTATGGACGCTCCCCTAGGAGTATGTATATATGTGCTAGCAGACTAATAATGGAAATATATTCATTATAATTTAGCAGTGGGGAATGAAAGGGCCTCAGGGGAAACAGAGAGCAGAAGAAAGAAATTGCCCCCCACTATCTTCCATGTGGGTGGGTCCATTGATATTCAGTGTTGTTTCTATTTATTACATTATTTTTGTACTGTGCGGTGCTAACCAGAGCCTCAATGATTTTGGAATGAGCCATAAAAATCTGTTGCACCCAGTGACATCTTTAACTGATCTGCTGAAGTGCACAAGGTGATAGAGTATTTTAGACATTAGCAATTGGGCTATATTTCTCTTTATCTCCAGGGCATAAGTGCATTCAGGCTTGTCCGTCTTCACACATCCACAGGAGGTGACATGAGGAATATGGTGTGGCTGAAGGTTACCTTGGTGTCAATCAGGTGGAAAAATGACAAATGAACCTTAGCAAGCCCCAATATTTTTAACAAGTGAAAACAAATCAGCATCGCCAAGGTCACATAACCCCTTTTTAGCTTGTGCAGCCGTGGCCACTGAGATTTTAAAGGGGATCAAAAACCATGGGCGTGAAGGCCCCTTATTGTTATTGCATGGATTTCTTTTCTTCAACCTGTAAAGTCTACAAAGTAAGACTCAGCCTTGACATTAACTAAAAAACATACGTGACAGCAGTTTGCCTCAGTGTAAGCATGATCGTGTTTTTTTACTGACTCAACAAAAATTTACATGAGGCAAGTATCGAACATGAAAATGAGATCATATGCAACCCCAACATTTGACCATAATGTAGTGTCTTCCAGCGTACTGAATCAGGTGTAAGATTTTTTAAATGCCATCTCCTTGAAGACTGTCTATTGTATCAATGTTGTATCAAACATTCACTAATGTTGCCTTTGGATGTTCACTTTTTAGTATAGTGTATGTCCCTGTTAAATTATACAAAGGGGTAACATAGAGGATTTTAATATAACATTGTTAAATAAATATTGTCCATTATGATTTTGACAGCACTGCCCCTCCACAACAACCTCTTGCATTCTCTTCAACTGGGGGCATTGGTTTGGATTTGGCAAGAAATCCTGTCCAGTGACATATGGAAACTAGCAGCACAAAAAAAAAAAAAAAAAAACAATCAGCCCTGCTCCTTAGCCGTTACTAGCTACCAAGCTAAAATAAGACGACAGATGCCACGAGCAAATGGCTGGCTTCCACAACAACTTCTAATGACAGAGCTTGAGCCAAAACAGGCTAAACACTGGTATGGCGTTCACACATTGCAGAGTCAGACCTGCATGAACAGAGAGACTTCAGTAACCGACCCAGAGCTGGAATTATTTCTACTGTACTTCACAGGTACTAAAAACACACAGTGACATAGTAGCTTTTATTTGAAATTGCTGTTACTAAACTTAGCTCACTTGCTCTGATCATTTTTTATATCCCAAACCTTTCACACTCATCCTTAATAGAATGTACAAGGACCTAGCTTACTACCCTAACCCATCAGCTAGCAAGCTAGCTAATCATAACAACATACATGCAGTTTTATTACTTTCTTCATTCGGATTATCAGATTGAGAGTGTCGGGTTAACTCATCTCTAAACATGTTTGCATTATCAGTCTCTTGGGCTTCTTGTCTTTGAGTCAGCAGAAACACACTGATGTCTCTTGGGATAGAGGGGAAAAGTAAAGGGAGGGAAGTGAAGGCTGAAAACTAATATTGAACCATTTGATGGTAGTTAGGATTGCAAACATAAACACAACAAAAGCACTGAAACAAAAAGCATTGTACTCAAATGTACATATCCCCTCATGCTGAAAGTTCTTGCAATCACCAGTTATCAGATCCACTATATTCGATTTTTTGTAAAACATTTACATAACATCTCTGATGAAACTGTGGCTGCAGTAAGCCAATTAGTCCATAACTCAGCATTTGCATGATGAGAAATAATGAAATAAGTAATAATAAACCTTCACAAACACATTCACACTGTCACCAAGGATGCTGGTGAAACTTCATGAAAGTTATTTGAGGGGTATAATATTTGAGGGATAGATGAGCAAGCAAGTACTGGTTGATGACTCTTTACCACTAACTACTGCTGTTTCGTGCAGGGCTCCGTAGCAACGGCGGAGGTTCTGAGTTTGAGTCCAGCAGGAGCTCATGAACACAGCCTCAGCACTTAATTCTTGCAACTGTTTTCTTTCAAGGTGGCATAAAACCAGCTTGGTGTGTATTAACCGAAACATGTCAGCAATGCTTTTCTTGACACTTATTTTCTGCTCAGTTGGACCTCTAAATGTATTTGCTGTTAATGCTTAGAGATCTGCTCCTCAACACTTCTTAACTGTGGTCGCAGTTATAAAAAGCACTGCTCAGCGGTGAAGGCTTTTAAGTGACCGACCTTCAATCCTGAGGTTTAGGGTGTGAGTCTGATGAGTGCTGTTGCATGTTTTAACTTCTTTTTAGCTGTGTAATAAAACCATCATGCTTTCCATGTATGTGCACCCAGTACTAACTGGTTACAAGCTCTACAAACCTCAACTGCCAGGCCCTCCCAACAGCAGGCTCCTGTGTATCACTTCCAGCCCAGGCAGTTGAGGTGGAAGCGTTCTTACCGTTTTCACCAGAAGGAAAAAAGAAAAATAACAAGTTATTGATAGCCTTACTGGTTGTGTTATCTTTCACATGTTACCTGACTAGCTTGTCTACAGCACAAGCTAATTAGCAAATGTACAGCACTACATAATACTGAAATGTCATTTGCGATATTGACAGCGTTACCATTTCCTGATATGGGCTTTCAAACAAAACGTATTCAGCTATGTTGAATTTTATGTTTTTATTTATTTGCTTCGTAGTTGGCTAGCTTACGTTAGTTAGGTAGCTAGTACAATCACAGCTAGTGTCAAAACGCCAGCCATTTTTCAGGGCTACTTCAGGAGCAGGATGTAATGCTAATTGTTGTACAGCGCTGCTGTACAGAGAGAAGCACACTAGGCTGGTCATAGCTGACTTGTAAATGTCCAAGGAATGGACACATAGAGCACAAATCAATACAATTACCTAAACAAAGACGTTCATATTTTATATAACACACAATGACTATTATCTGAAATAATACCACAAATATATATTAAAACAATGAAACAAAGCATTGTATGTCACTTTCACAGAAGCATGACACATAGAAAGCTGGCTACATGTAAATAGCAATAGATGCACCCATACATTAGCTAGCCATGGTTAATTGAGTCGGCTAAACTGATCATATGAACACAGTGTCACCCAGGGAGGGTGGGTTTGAGACCTTGGGAGTGTTCCCTGTCTCACTGCACATTAGCCTTTCAATTAGTCAATCAAATACTGGCAGTTTGTTTTCAGCTTCAGCTTCGTAAGAAAATACATCCAGCATGGCACAAAGGCCAAGTGACCACAGAGTTACAAAGCTACATGTAGTCTGAAGGAGGTCCTGTGTCCATACACTCTCCAAAAATGACAGAGGGCAGCATAGAGAGGAGCTAGCAATTTTTACAGAGAATTCAACACTCAGAGAAGTAGCAAACATCTGGGTCAAAAAGCTATTCAAATTATAAATAAATCACAAGCAACTGCAGCTGAACAGGTCAAGAGTCAAATTCTCTGCAAGTGTAATTAAAATTGTTACTTGAGGGATTTACTTAACTGTTAAGAAATAATATTGTAAACACCGTTTGGATCAAGACAGTCATGGCCTCCCAGTTCAGACTTACTTTTAGGATTTTTATTTATAGCATTGGCTGAATGTTTTGTTATATGAAGGACTCAGATATTTCTTTGACTTTCTGAAGATACCTGTAAAGTCAAACTTTGTGGAAATTTGGTCATGCATCCACAGCCGGGTCGACAGATGAGTGAAATTAATTTTACCTCAGTTTGCACAACCAGAGGCCGCCCCAAATTCTGATATGCAGGTGCGCGGATCGGGTCGGAATACAAATGAATAGAAGAAGCAAAAGTGTACAAAAAGCCAAGTCAGAATCAGACCCAAAGCTAATTTTCTAACTGCAATGTTGCCACTGGCCCACTTCCCCAAATTACAATGGTCATGTGATTCGAAAGCAAGGAAGGTCAGGAAAACAGACTGCGCCCCCTTCTGGTTACAGAGATACAGTAGGCGGTAATGTCAGCACATTCATCAAAGACAGCAATGCTTTCTCACTCTATTTCCTCATCACTCACTTATTTTCATGACATGCAATTTTCCACAGTAATGTGTGTGAGAATAAGTATCCAATTACACTCACAGCAAATATGTGCAATGAGAAGGCAATGATTGTTTTGCAATAAAAGCTAACAATGTGGAGGGCTGATGTTCTTGTTCTTGCAATTTTTCTCTCAATATATCTGCAAGGTTATGGAGTCTTATTACATAACATGCACAGACACATAGAAGCACTGAGGAGCCACATAAGAGCCAAAGGCCATGGCTATGTAATGTTAACATGATTATATATACTGCAGCAGACTCCCAATTCAAAATATAATGAGTTCTAGTGACTGAATTAAGATTTAACACTTTGAAGAAGATAATATTTCTTGTGCTACACTAGTTTTACTTCATGCACTGAAACACATCATTGTGGATATAATGAAATAATTATGCAGAAATGTACTCTCATGCTATGCTACCAACCTATATCATACCGATATCAAATGTTCAAAAAGCAGCACTTTCATCCGCTGGAGCTGGAAAATGTTTCATTTTCTGTAACAAGTTTTGGGTCCCCCTTGATTCTGCTATGGCCACTGCTCCCCCACAGTAACTCCTTCACAATAACTGATGATACTGGAGATTGAATACAGTCATTCAATTGGTTATCCTGCCTCTGGTGGCTAGCATCCCTAGATTTAAACATCCCAAGATGCTTCTATCTTTAGAGAATCCCAAGAACTGTGACGATGATTGCTGACCGCTATGTCATCCTGTGCAATGTCAGTTTTATGAGTCAAACGAATGCTCTGTCACTGAATTTAGACAGGATAGGGAGCAGCTACTGGCGTTTTCCATTGCCAACACGTACAGTGGGTAGTGAACAATGTATAGATTTATGGTATATTATACATTGTTGTATGTTTCATAATATACCACGAGTATATAATATGGTTGTGTTGGTCCAAATCTGAAACCTTTGATCATCGTCAGTATATTTGTTATGTCAGAAGAGGGATGTGACGCACCAGATGTGAGTTGGTGGAACATTGATGCTTTGTGGCTGTTATTTTTGTCACTGGTCCTGCACATCAATGATGACATGAACTCTGCTGAGCACCAAATCATTTTGGCCAAAAACCTGGAGGCTGAAAGTTAGCCGCAGGTGGATCTTCCAGCACAGTTCTGGTGCCAAAAGACATTACTCAAAATCAACAAAAATGGATGACCGAAAGAAAAATCCTTTTGCAACGGCAATCTCGGTATCCAGAATTAAAACGATTGAAAACCTGTGATCTGAAAAGGGCAATCCATACATATACCCAAGGGCACTGAGGTTCTGCATAGAGGAACGGTTTAAGACCCCCTCAATATCCTCTCCAACCTTATTAAACATTACAGAAAAAAGCACAGTGTCATTATCCTTGCCGGTGTAGGCTGCACTATGTGCTAAACATAGGAATGCCAAATCATTTTCAAACTATATTTTATGGTTTTCTTCACAAAATAGTTTAGAAGAATCGTACAATAAAAGAGTACAGTTTGAACATAAGGCATAGCTCATTATCGCTGTTGTTTAAGCTGCACAGCCTTTTTTGTTCCTTGTTTATTAAATGTACCAATAATGCTTGTGCCCACTGTACTTGATTATGTATTATCTTTCCTGTTTTATCACCAGTTAAACTGAGAACATTATCATTAAACATTATGAGAACATTAAACTGAAATAAATCATCTGCGAGCAGCAAGGTATGTGCATTTAATACATTTCTAATACATTATTTAGTTGTTTAATGCATTAGAAGCTGCCTATTTGACAAGTGCTCTGTCCTACTTAAAGGGTCACACTGTCAAACTTCTATCCAGACTTCTCTCTATGAATAGTTCTGAAACGCAAGGAAAAGACAGAGGAAAGAAACGATTCATGGGGAAAGAGAAACGGTGGTCCTAATTGAAAGCTCACCGACAGGGATAAATGGACATGCAACAGGATATTTTCTAAAAACCACAAAAAAGTTGGCCTCAAAAATAACTGCCGAACTGAATCTTTACCTCCTTGCCCCAGTTTCAACAGAAACTGTACATCACGAGCTTCACAATGGTGATATTTATGGTAAGAGTGCCATTCAGAAACTTCTTATAACCAAGGCCAGTATACAACAGTACATAACATGGGATAATGAGTACAAAATCTAGACTTCTGAATTATGGAAGGAAGTAATATGGAGCTATAATATGGTCTGATGAGTTGAGCAAACATCACTTCCTCAAAATGTTTCCATATTACACAATGACAACGCCCCCATACATGCTGTTAAACTAATTGAAGTGAATTTACTGGTTGTGGGTTTCATTGTGTGTTGTTGCAAGTAGTGTGTGTTTTTCTGTGGATGTGCACAGGAGTGAGGATGTTTGTGAATGTATATGCATGAAGATGCATTTGTGCATGCACGTGTCAGTATGTGTGTGTGAGTGTGTGACTGCATGTATATGCACGCATGTGCATGACTGTACACACATGATAGTATGTGAGTATGTGTGTGCATGTATGTGTGTGAGTGCATGTACATGCATGCATGTGCATGAGTGTGCACGCACGTGTGTGCGTGTGTGTGTGTGTGTGTGAGAATGTGTGTGTGTGTGTGAGACAGAGAAGGAGAGAGGGGGACACAGCCCTTGGCTGTGTGTAATTGCGGGCTCACTCAGGCAGTGGATGCAGGGTGACTCACCGGGCCGCTGTGGAGGATTTCTGCGTGGGCTGAGAGGCGGAGAGGGGGAAGAGGGGATGATGGAGGGAGGGAGTGTGTGAAGAGGGGAGGTGGGAGAGATGAAGAGAGAGATCCCCAGCCCCACCCCCAGCCATCAGATGACCAGTGAGCTGAGAATGGTCACTTTGAGAGTGTCCCTAGGCTGTGTATGGTTGGATGGCACTGCACATACACTATGGCCAAAGAGATGGGGGAAGTGGCAGCTTGACAACTGGATATCCGTTCTCTTCCTTCAGCGTGAGCTATATTTGGGCCTGCATGCACAGACTGTGTACCTTTCATTTCAAACTTGAACACGTCCTCAAATTCAGAGCACTTCCTGTCAGTTTTTGAAAGTTCTGACTGAGAGTGACTAAAATTTGATGCTTAGTTCATTGAATATAAAAGTATTTCTCCAGTTCAGGTACAAGCATTTTTGCTCTTAATGCTGCGCTCAGGTTTTGGCTGAAGCAAAATAGAAACTATTTGTACCTTGCAAGAAAAAAAAAACATTCACAGAAAGTAACAGCTGTACCAATATGC
Source organism: Albula goreensis (assembly GCA_022829145.1). NCBI lineage: Eukaryota > Metazoa > Chordata > Actinopteri > Albuliformes > Albulidae > Albula > Albula goreensis. The sequence continues at coordinate 28,820,250 of CM040755.1, forward strand.
ATTATTGACACGGTTTGCTTTTCCCATTTGACTGCCGTTCGTATTCGCCCATACATATTTGTATGTATGGTGTAAAGCGCTGCAATAGCTGTTCTGTTTTCTGTTACTGTGTTTGTTGTTTTTCCATGAGGGGGGGTTAGTAAAAATACACTTGCAGAAGCAAATCCAGATGCTGGTCTGAGCAGGCTGGGGAATGGCCCCCGGAGTTCAGGTCTGGGAGGGGACGGCCAGAGCGAGCCATGTGCATTCAGGCGAGAGTGTGGGGGCGCGGGCGGCATGCCGACGGCAGTGGACGAGACAGGGGGAAGCCGTGGCCCTCGTTAGCCCTAAACCTGTGCACCTTTTTTTGGGTGGCTGCCTCCCCCCACCCCCGCTTGCTCATCGCAAGGAGGTTTCCTTTGCTCAGAGGCCCGACGCGGGCCCAAGATGGTAACAGCAGCAGTACGGCGGCCTGTCAGCCCGGCGGTAACTCTCTCTCCATCCCACCGAGTGTGCAGAAAGCTCCATTGCATCCATCTGTTTCTCTGTCTGTCAGGCTGCAAATCTCTCTGACTACCATATCAGTCTTTCTCCTGCTTAGCTCGGTCCTGCTCTGATGTCCCTCATTTTCCCACCTACCTTCTCTCTCTCTCTCTCTCTTGCTCTCTCTCTTTCTCTAACCCCTGCCTCTTACTCTCTGACATTTTGCCTTCCTTCCTTGGCCTTTGACAGCATAGGCATCACTCTTTTCCACCCCTCTCTCATTCTCTGTATCTCGCTCCCTTTGTCTCAGTGTGGAGCGTGGCAAAGTTTTATGGGCCTGGGCTGTCGTGCCAAAGCTGTCATGGATGGGGTTCGTGATGTGGGCGCCGTAAACATTACGTAATCGGTGGGTAGTGGCGAGGGGGTGTGTGTGTGGGGGGGGAATAAGCCCAGTGAAGGCAAGGGGAATAAAGCCAGCTTAAACCTCAGAGCTAGGCCGTGAGCGAGACAATACGGCTGTGTCAAGCTTTCCCGCTCTTTCAGAGAGAAGGGGTCGTGGCATTTTAACGACCTCAAAAACAAAGCACAAAGAAAAAAATAAACCAAAAACAAAAGACACTGACAAAACATAGGTTTGAAAAAAACATCACATTCTCTTGACTTTTTTAAACATTAAGTAAAGAATCTTTACGTAAAGTCCATCCTTTCTCTCTTCTCAGTTGAAAGCCATGGTTTATTAAAAGAAAATAAAATTGAGTGATAGATTTTCCACAGTGACAAACATCAATTCAAATACATGAAAAGAACTGACCCTAAAAACATTTATTGATGCAGGAGTCCAGCACATGTGATACTAAAGAAGAGGGTCGTGTAATGGGTTTTAACACCAAAGGAGAAAGGTGGAAGTTTTATTCTACATCTCTTAACCACAGCCATATGCCATAGACAAGAAAAAAGTTACAGCAAATCACCTTGAAAAGACAACCTCAATGACCTGTATTCGCCATTGTGTCATATTTTTCTGAATGGTGGAGAATTGCGTTACACAACATATAACTGGCAAACATATAGCTGGCAAAGTAACGCGCTATAGGAATGTCTGCTGAATGGCTTTACCCAATCCTAGGCCCTCCAGGGATTTAACTGCTCTTCCTCTGTGACATAGACTGTCCCTCATGAGAAAGAAATATGATAATATATGTTAAAATATTAAATAAAAAGAGCAGTGCGCCAATATATGTCAAAATATGGGTCACACATAAATTTATGCAATTGCCACTTTTAAGCATGTGAATGTGTGCATGCATTTACATACGAACAAAGTATAATTGATTCATTTTTAATACATAGCACACATTGTTACAGCATTCCTTCTGGTCTCTCTCTTTCTATCTGAGCCAGCTCTCAGTGCTCATGGCTCAATCTCTCCCTCTCCTCTCCACCTCTCTCTCTCTCATCCTCTACCTCTCACCATCTCTCTCTCTCAGCTCACAGTGTTATGGCTCTCTTTCTCTGCCTCTCTCTTTCTCTCTCTCTCTCTTGCACACACACACACACACACACACACACAGATTCACACACACAAATGGCCTTGCTGAATTAATGGGGTAAAGCAAAACACACCTAGTGCCCGGTCCGGGAACAAGAGGGATGAAACCGAAAGGATTGAGCGATTTGCACCAGTGGTGTGTGTCTGTCCATCAGTGCGTCGGTCCTGTGTGAAAGTGTGCCAGCCCCTCTCTCAGCTCAGACGGGGGCCCATGTGGCCGCTCAAACACCACCATGATTAATTCATGAGTTGACTTATAAATAAACACAGTCCGCTTTCTGTAATCGCACTTGCCCTCCTCTCTGGAGTTTTACCTCTCTGTTTCACCTCCGCTCCCTCTCTTCATTTGCCCCCTCTCCTCTATTTCTGACTTTCATTTGGTCCCCCCCTCCCCGGTCTCCTTCTTACCTTCCTCCTACCCCCCCTCCCCTACTGGGTTTCATCCTTCTATCTCCTTCTGCTCCGCCTCTCTCTCCTCTCTCCTCCCCTCATCGCTGCCTGCCTGTCTTTTTCTGTAATTAAGTTGAGTATTTGAGAGTGCAATGGACTGAGAGACAGGGAGAAGACTGAAAAACAAAGTCCCTCAGGAATGAGTGAGAGAAAGAAAGAGAGAGGGAGAGATAGAGAGAGAAAGAGAGAGGGGGTGGGTGGGAGAGAGGGACCAGCTGGAGAACCGGTTACTGTGACACTGATGCGCGCGCACAGACACACACGTGTGCTCATCAACACACGCACACACACAGTCTTATACACACACAAACATACACCACCGACACCGTACACACACGCACACACACTGACACCAAAATGTGCAGCCAACGACCGGGACACTGTGTGCATGTTTGCGTTGGCTCCATGCTGATATATGCCGGTACACACCTGCACAAATGTACAACAGGCAAAAAAACAACGCAGCTGCTCATGACTGCACATGCTGAAAAAGATGTGAAAATCCTCCAGGGTACAGTACAGCACCGCGGCGTGGAGCTGCGTGCGGGTGGATTATCTCCGCCGATAACATTACAGACGATGATTATCATGATCGCGCTGCACCTGAGAGGGGTGCGCTTGTGCTACGCTAGGCATCGCTCCCATCATCCTTGGCGGTGGCGGTGGCCGGGGTGTTTGAGGAGCGTGTTTGCCTTCCCACGGAGAGCCGCAGCAGGAATTTGCCGTGGATCTCAGCGCTCAGGGCCCAGGGAACACGTCCCGGAGTAAAACATTGACCCGCCGCGTGGAGCGTATGTGTGTCGGTAAATACGGGCAGTGAATATCCACACAGATAAATTTGCTGAACATTTCCACATTATGGTCAATGGAAAATGTCTGAGAAAATCTGTGGGAAACGATTCTAATTTTTCCCATTCCATTTCTTTACCTTTACAAAATGAGAAAACAACAATTCCAAATCGTGACACAGATATATCTCAATATATCTCTATATATGCATGTGATTGTGTGCTTGTGTGTGTTCTGCTTGTGTGTGTTCTCATGTTTGTGATAATGTTTGCGCAAAGAAAGAACAACTGTCATATGACAAAATGAATTCAGACTTATTCATAATGGAGTTAAGACCAATTTATTTCATACCAGTCTAGTTGAGTCTGGATATGATAGACTGTCATGTACAAACCAGACCAGACCAGACCAAGTCAAACCTAATAAGAGCAGCTGGAAACCACAGTCCGATGTTACAATCCACAAGACTACCACAGAGTCCAGTCTTGCCTTTTGTGCTAGGACCATATATCTCTGGTGAAAGCAGTGGCATCAAAAACAATAATCCCATCAAGCTTAGAGCACATATCCAGTAATTTGTAACCAATCACATCAGCTCAGTGAAGGGCAGGTCTAAGGTGAAGGCAGTGACTCAAACTTCTGCAGAGCGCCTTCCTCAAAATCTGACCTGTTGTGACAAAGCTGCCGTGTCCCTGGAGCGGTAATCTCTGCCACACTAAGTGCTGTATCCAGACTCTGAGAGAGCGAGGGAACACCGGTGCAGTTTATACTGCCCATCCATTCGAGTCCGGCAGTGTGTGGCACCGAGACCTGAGCCCACTACACCAGCTCCTTTACTAAAACACAGACCCCGGACATCTAATTCTCAGCTCTGCCAGATGTACCGATTTACAGTATTGCCAAAGCAAACAACAGATGATGGGTCTTTTCCTCTGGAAGTGAGCTGACTACTGATCATTTTAGGGGAACAAAGTGACAGACTCAGATGTGTTTGAGGCGCTGGGAGCGAGAGAGTGAGGGAGAGCAGAGGGAGGTGAGTGGGAGGGTGGAGAGAAGAAGGTGGAGGGAGGGAGGTGAGAGGACAGGGAGAGGAGGAAGGGAGGAGAAGAGGAAAGGAAGGGGGAGAGTGAGCAGGAGAGGGTACAGAGATGGTGCTTACGGCATTGTGGATTCTCTTTCATCTCGCCGTTTGAAGGGGTAGCATCAGTCATTGAAAACCCAATGAGACCTGGGGGCTGTCTGTGTTTGTGTGCACGCGTGTGATCTATGGGTGTGTGAGTGCATTTGAGTGAGTGTGTGTGAGAGTGTGTCTGTATTTATGTGAGTGAGTGTGTCAGTGTGTGTATGTGATGTATCTACGTGAGTGTGTTTGTATTTATGTGTGTATGCACTTGTTTGTGTGTACGCTATATATGTGTGTGAGCATTTGTGTGTTGGTGCGCATGTGTGTATGGGTGACTTTGTGTGTATGTGTGTATAAGTGCATGTCTGTGTATGTGTTTATGGGTAGACATGTGTGTGTATTGGTACCTTTGTATGTATTGATGTCACTGTGACTGTCAGTGAGTGTGTGTGTTCGACTGCAAATGTACAGAGTAAGGTGATTACATAAGAAGGGCAAGTCCCAACACAGTAACTCTTTCAGTGCTGGGTCAGTACAATGACAAGTTTTATGAATCAAAGAAATGCACCATCATTAAGCATTCACGGTACAGTGAGTAGTTTCTATTTAATTCTATGAACTCCTAGGGCTAGCATGTATGTTTGTGTGTATGTGTGTGCATGTGCATAAAAGCATGTATGTGTTCTTTCTGTATTATGTATTTGTGATGTTATTTGTTTTATGTTATGTGTTTGTCATTTATGTCCAGCCTGTTCATACTGCATGTATTTTTGTGTCTGTCTTGATTGTGCCTTTAGCATAAAGACGCCTGCAGCTTACCTGTGTAATTTAGCGTTTGTTATAGGTGGGGTGTGCCTAATTACGTCTTTGGTTGTTTCACAGAAAGATGTAACATATGTGCTATAATTTTACAGTTTAACCAGAATATTTCTTAACTAAGAGCAGAAATTTTCAGTGAGGCTGTACTTTCCATTGGCGTATGCAGTCTGATAGGGAATCATTCTATCAGTCTGTGAGTAGGTCTGTTTCACCATCTGTCTCTGTGCACTTCTCTCTCTCAAAGTTCACCTATGAACTTCTTGCCAAGTATCACAAGTACCAGGATGATTTTATTGGCTGAGAGGCCCAAACATCCCGCAGAAACAGCCCAATGAGACAGCGAGGTTCGTGAAATGATGGAGCTGAGAGAGGCAGCAAAGTGTGTCAGACAAAGTAGTCATAGCTCTCTGCCACAATTACTCACATAGATGCAGGACAAGGAAACCTGAGTGCTCACTCTCTCTCTGTGCTTGTCTAAAAGATTATCTGTACCATTTCTTCAGTTTAGCCAATAGAGATTTTTTCCCTGTCAATGAACTTGGGTGTTGAACATGCATGTGCTGTTTCTCTTGGCCCTGTCCATTGCGCCTGCTGTCTGAGAGTGCTGTATTGACGTCCTGTTTAATTTATTTGGTTGCGTGTGGGTATCTGCACGTCAGCCTGGAGATTGTGTGTCTGAGTGATTGTTTCCGCGTTTATCGTCGCGCCTGCTCGTCTTTGTTGGACCTGTCTGTCTTTCTTTCACGTCAGGCCATCCTTTCCCTCCGGCCGAGGGTGGCTGCTGCCTCTTCCCCTCCTCCTTCCATCCCTCCCTCCATCTCTCTCTCCCAGGAGCCTCAGTGGGTCCCAGAGGCAGCCAGGGAGAGGGATGCCAGCAACTCGTCCCCCTCCATCTTATCTCTCCTGTCTCTCTCCTTCTCTCTCTCTCCCTCTCTCTCTCTCTCTCTCTACCCTCCCTTCCCTAATCCGATTACGGGAAACAACGCGCATCTGCGCCCCGCCCGTCCACCCTTTCCGCCCGCACCACAAGGGTGGGAGGGCGTTCTCGCCGAACAAGATAAGAGACAAGCGTGTCGTTGCCTCCTCCTCTCCTCCTTATTGATGGGCTTAGCGGGACCTCGGATGTGGCTCTTCACCCACCGCCTTCATTTGAATGGGGCTCAGCCACGCCACGCAAACAACATGCGTCATCCGTAATCCCACAGCTGACACCACTAATCACGACTACGCCGTTCCCTATATGGGCCCCCTCCCCAGGTGATGAGGCACAAGCGCATCATGGCCCACGGCCCCCGATTTTCCGGACCTTTCCGCTGCCAGACCTGGCCACCAAAAGATATAGCATCCTCCTCCAGCGCTCTTTTCTTTTTTGTGCTTGATGCTCTTCAGAGCTGGAGGCCAGCTTCCTGGCCTCATGCGGCCAGATGCGCTCCGTCTGTCAGCTTCTGTCAACGGCGCCGTAATGGCCAGATCTGTACTCGGCTGCACTGAGATTCCAGGCTGGCCCACCTGTCACTCTTCATAGACTAACCCCCCCATCGCTCCATCAAGACAAACCCCCACCCTCCCACCCCCAAACCCCACCACCTCCCTGTCTGACTCACAGGCTGGTTAACACACTCTCTCCCTCCCTTCCCTCCTTCCTCCCACCTTTCCTCTCTGAGCACGCCAAGAATCAGGAGACCGAGCACCTTGAGAGACAGGCGCACCACGCACATGCTACCCAGCATTAGCGTATCCACGGTGACAGCACACTGATTCCAGAATCCTATTTCCCAGGTGCAGGGTGGGCCAGGGTTGGCCAAGAGTGCTTCGGGTGACCTTCTTGTCACATGGTAATTCAGAACGTGGTTAAGTGCACAGGAGTTGCCCATTCCGGCTAGGGAGGAAGAAACTAATTTTCCTCGAGCCTGCGGGGGGGGGGGGTTGGTTTCAGAGGTCCTATGGTCCCAGGAATGAACAGGCGTCAGGGCGGAGGAGATGGCATGTAGTCAGCACAATCTGTCAGTCTCCACATGCTGCCAGATAACCAGCGAACACGTTCACATTCACATGCGTACACATATGGCCACATACCAGCCTGTGTGCGCTGATAACTGCCTAATATACCCACACATACAAATGCACACATGTATGCACACACACACAGAGAAACACACATTTACACACAGACACACACATTTGCATCTAAATACAGTCAGACTTCAGTCTGCACATGCGCACACACACACACACATGCCCTCACTCACAAACACACACACACACAAAAATGCGCACATACAATCTTCCAGCTACATGCATATGAAAAGCATGCAGGTAGTCCTCTTTACACAAATCCACACCAAAAAATAAAACGTAAGAACACATTTAAAAAGCTTCAAAAAAGGCCTGCGTAATACCGCTTAATGCACAGTCAATAAGGTCATTCACACACTTAACGGACATCCTTGTCCTGGCCAACTTATCATGCTTACATTTCGCAACTTGGACAAACACTTGGGGATTTTACTCGGCCCACTTATAGCACTGGAACCCCGCCCTGTATCTCAGCCTGTGACCTCCTGCCCACGGGCGGGTCCTGTTCTCCTCTAAACCATTACCCTGCTGCAATATACAATGATAGGGTACTGTGCAGTTCTGACAGACTCTCACAGCACATACACTGATATCTCTGCTCTCTCAGATACTGATATGTGGTTGACACACACCCACATAAGGGGTAGCCAAAATGATGGAAACACCAAACAATTTATGAACATCTATTAACTAATATGGGGTTGGGTCTCCTTTTGCTTTCGCAACAGCTTTAGTCCCACCTTGGAATGCTGTTATACAAGTTCAGAGCTTTTTCCAGTAGGATATTGGACTATTGCTTACAGTAAAACCTCCATTTTCTGAGAGATGGAGGTGGAAATTTACTGTGCAATGAAATGTTCCATAACTTTTCATACAGGTTCAATGATCTGATGAAGAAAGAGAAACCACTCCCCAATCCATTTACCACCGTGTCTGGGGGTGTCATTTTCCTGAAATATGGGGACAGTTAAGGCAAATTATGTTTGCACCATAGGGTGCACCTGGTCATGAAAATAGCTGTTTTCTACCACAAAAAGACATACTCAAAAACAAACTCCCACAAGATAGCGGCCTATACCATAATAGATCCACCGCCATATTGGGAACAGGCTACGTGGGTTGGAGGCTTCCTTTGTTTTCCTCCAAACATAAACAAGTGTAGATGTAGGAAAAATTGTGAAAATGGCACATCTGACGGTATTTCTCTCCCACTGCTGAGAAGTCCAGGTTTTAGGCGTATTTCCTCAAGTTATGCACTGTCGTGAACTGGTCTCACTCACAGGTGACATTCAAATGGCAGCCGTGCCACAGATATCAACTTAATGAAGCTCACAATGTACAGTTTTTTAGACTGGGTCATAGAGCTGTGGAGATTCAATTCTGTGGCCATTTCTGAGGCTGTTCTTCTGTCTTTTTTAGCGACTATTCAGTTAAGTGTCAATTTGTCATTGTCAGTCAGATTGGGACAACTGCTCTTATTTTCTGATGCAGTTTTCCTTGATTGACCTGCTGTCATTATTTTCACCTCTTTCACTTGACACATTAAATCATTTTGTCAAAACTTACAAATTATTTATTTTTAAACATGGTTTGCAGCAGAAACATATTGAAATTAATAAATACACTAGTGTGAAAAACATGACACACATACGCATATATAGATTGAGTTACACCCACATGGGTACACACACACACACACACACATGCATTCACGCGTGCACAAACACACACAAACAGAGACAATGGGATAGATGCACTGATCTGATCCTTTGCGCACTGACTCACTCCGTTTCTCTCTCTCAATGCATGGCCACTGGAGACCAGCACTGCTTCCCCCAGCTCACTGATTAAAAGGGTTTCTTTTTCTCTTCTTCTGTCTCCTTCCCTCTTCAAAAAGAGCGAGCTCTGCGGCTGCCGATCTGCCGCGCACCTACTCTCTGCGCCCTATTCCCCCTCTTTTTCGCACTCCTCCCTTCATCAAAAGTAGGGGGCGGCAGCTGAAAGAGGCAGAATTTCTCGACAGTTTCTCCCTAGACTCTTTCATCATCTGTTTGTTTTGTGCGTGCTCTTTTTTTTTGGCTGGTACTTATCCTTCACCTTTCAGATACAGTACTGTTATATTTTTCTCTAAAACAAAAATGTGAAAATCTGAAACAACCAGGAGCTCTCTAACAAACTACAGCGAGGCAAGCTGATGAAGAGGGAGCGGGGTAGAGGAGGTGTGTGCTCAAAAAGGGGGAGAGTGGGAGCAGGAAGGAAGGAAGGAGGAGGCAGAGGCTGTGGGAGGGAGGACAGAGAAAGAGAAAGAGCAGAAATACGAAAAAAAAAGGCAGGAAAAGATGTGAGCGTGCACACGCGGGCGATATTAGCAATTCTAGATCTGGGAGGCTCAGTGGGATCGCACTGAAGCGGAGAGAGAGTTACATAACGACATGCACACACACACACACACACACTCACACACATGCGCGCACAGACGGACGTTCACGCTCACCCACCACCCCACTTCTCCATTCAATCTCAATTCCCTTCAATCCCAGTCAAGTGCGACCTTCTTGTGGAGCTATAATGGTTTTATTAAATTGGTCCACATGCATCAGTGTCCAATTGCATGCTGAATATGATATTAACCACCCCCCTCTCCACCCCAACTCCCCCACCCAGCATGTGACATCCACATGGAGCAGTGTCCCCCAGTCCTTTCCGTCCTGACAAATCCCTGTGAAACCCACCCTCTTAGGGTCTGTTCCCCCATCTTTCTGCATCATAATCCAAACAGCTGTTTGTCGCCTTTTGTTCATCCCTGAATATCTGAATCTTCCTTTTGCCTTTTTCTGTCCCTCCAAACACACACACATACACACACACACACACACACACACACACACACACACACACACACACACACACACACACACACACACACACACACAGGCCCTCCTCTCCTCTATGTGTCCTTGACTGGCTCACACTCCAGGACTCCCCCTCTGTCTCTTCTCTTCTTTCCTCCCTCCTTCTCTCTTTCTTTCCACCTTTCTCTCTCCTATTCTCTTTTTTGCCATCTCCCCAGTGAGTCCTTCCTGCTTCCAAGCAAGCTCAGGACAAAGAAGATCAGAAGATCTATATATACTAGCTTTTTCCACTCAATGAAGAGAACAGAGGGAGAAAGAGAGAGACAGAGAGAGAGCGACAGAGAGAGAGGGAGAGAGAGAGAGAGAGAGAGAGAGAGAGAGAGAGAGAGAGAGAGAGAGAGAGATGAGGGTCTCAGAGTTCCTTGGGCAGTATCTGTGTGTAATTGTAGCAGTCAGCCATAACTGCTGCTCTGACACACACTGCTGCCTCTCCCGGCTCATCCTTCCACAGACCCCTCCGTCTCACTGGTGTCTGAATGGGAGAGCTGGGTCCTCCACGACCTTAATCCACAAAATCAGCTCGGCGGTTGTGACATTCTGAGAGAAGTTCATAGGTGAGCTCTGCCAAAGAGCACTATGCCGTCAGCCAGCCTCTGTCCATTTACCCTGAGAAAATCAATGAGTGTCATTTCATATGCACACTGCCGGCCAAATTCAGCCTTTTAGACTCCAGCCAAAAATGGCAGCATCAGGTTCAGATTAGGTAAAACCGGCTACCCTAAAGTGTTACTCAACCGCAATTTTATGAGCATTTTATTCCCCAATCCTTGGACCGACTGCTGAAGGAATCCAAACCGAGAAGCTGTATTCTTTTTAATTAGCAATAAAATGAGCTCGTGTGAAATTATTTCATGGTTCCCTAACCAACTTCATGGCAATCACGGTATCACACAGGCTCTAGAATGCATTATTCCATGCGGCTTGCCCTCTGAGCACTGAAGAACCAACTCAAAGGAACTAAGGGGTGCGCTTTCAAAAAGCTACTCCATCACCCTTGAGCGTAATTTGTACTACATCATCGGAACTGGGACTACTGTCACAAATTGGCCTGGAAATGTAGCCTGGTTGGTTCAGTGGTGGTTACAAGGGGATATGGTGGACAACAGTTTCCACTGGAGGCCAGTTCTGGCACATATTTGATTGTGATGTAATAAAAGCCTTTTACTGCTAATCTATCTGCGGTTGGTATTGGTCCGGTAATGCCAGGCTATTTCCCCAACATTAGATCATTGGGCTGAAGCATGTTGGCATTGTGGAAATGTACCCTGGCAGATGTTTTGCGAGAGTGGGTGACCTGTGGCAAATTGGCCATCTGGCAGCTACCATATATAGAGCACAGCTGGACACGTCTAATATTGGCCATATATGTGAAACAGTCAACAGTGCAGTGCTGGTCACATGAGAATGGCCCCACAATTGGTTAATGGTATTTCTCAGTGAGAAAATGAAACTAGGCGCCAGCTTTCGGGATTTGCGTTTGATCTTTGCTGTTGGCAAATATTGGTTCTTCTTCAGCTTTTTGCTGCCAACAAATAAACCATAATGGCCGCCGACTGATAAAAATGACATAAGAGCCAAAGGGGATCACATTTGCTTCTATATTCAAATGTAATCATTGCAGATTTATATTTATTCATATTGTTGGTTGCATCAACATGCTGATAAAATGATAATTTTATAAGCTGCCCCGGTAAAGTTTCATTCAACCAGTAGAAAATGTCCTGTTTTATCCTTGGCAACATGACATGTAGACTTGCCTCTATAAATGATACAATTACTTAAACAAGCAAGCACTGAAATTTTTATTATTTCTGCAGCCAATAGGCTAGCAGCAGGAATCATAGCTATAGTCTAGCAGTTATATGCATTTAATATTATTTGGACCAACTATCATCAACTGCCCCCTTTCTAATGAAGAAACAGGTTATTGAAAGTGTAATCACAAATGGCATTGTTACTGACAGCTAGCACATTAGAAGCAGATAGAAGTTCATTAGCTTGTCAAGAACAAAAGTTTGTAAAATGCAAAGTGTCATTGAGGATTACATTTTACCTGACAAATACAGCTATGTTAGCAATCTAACCATCTTCCGCCAATGAAATATGATGGGGGGAGAGATCTGTTAAGAAAAGACTCTTGAATTATTGTATGTGTGTGGTGTTACATTCTTGACAGATGCTGATTGGTTCGAATATGCACCTCAATTACCAATTCTGATTGTGATACCAAATCATCCACTCCATTTCAAAGTCATTACCACTGAACTACGATGAGATATACTTAATGTATTTGAAATGCTGAGGGCCATAATCGTGAAAACTTATACTGATATTAAATATGAAGGAGCTGGCTATAAATATCATAGTGGCCATACATAACTGTTTTTATTGTCCAACATTGACAGAAAGATAAAGCATATGAATTGTGTGAGCAGCGATAAAATGTATGGAGTTTCCAGATATAGCTACTAAGATTGCCATTCCTGCCAAAGGCCAGTACTTTTAGACCACCTTCTCCAAATGAATTTTTGACAAATTATGACTCTGCTACAAAGGCAGAATCAGCATTCAAAAAGAAGGACACTTAATGAAAATATGGGGTATGTGGATGATATTAATTTTTAATGCAATATTAATCCTGTGCATAGGTTTAATGAAACAGCAGCCAACAGACCAGAACTCTTGTCATTATTTAGAAGACCCAGAACAGATGTTTGAGCAAACAAAAGGTTTTCCAGATATGTTATTCCTGCCACTGCGCCACATTGAAAATGGATGTTGAAGCCATGATGGTCAAACATGGACATTCGTTCCTCAAACGGGTTCCATGATGTTGTCCTGTGGAGGATGCTGCATTCTGTTTCATTCATTGTTAGTCATTTTCCAGTGACAATACCGTCTTCTGCTAGAGGAGAGCTAACTATAACATCTTCCCTGTGGTTGAGCATCCTAAGTAGCTGTCTGAGCTTGCTGTTCTGTTTCACTGATACTAGCCAGTTCTTTCTCTCCATTTCAGTTGAACCTCGGTCTGTGGAATGTTCCGTTTCAAGTGTGAACGCTTGGATTTCCCCATCCGAAAATCAAACACAGTCTCTGTGAGCTCAGGCACTCAAGTGGCAGATACAGTCTCCATTAGTCAGACTCAAGAGTAAACAGGGAACAGTTAGATTTTGCCAGAACAAATCTGACCCTAAAGCACAAGGATATCGACCCTTGGGTTTGAATATTGTGGGTGGGGAATAAGAAAAAGGTTGCAGAATCAAGGTCAACCCTGTCCATTTCATTTGAAACTTTATCAACACATGCTACGATTCAAAGCAATTTCTCAAGGGCTAAACTGTAAAACAATTTAAAGAAATGCAAGCTGCAAAAAACAAAATATAAGTTATAGAGGAGTCTTGATCTGTATTGTTTGAGCTGTGTACATATGGTGTTTTTTTTTTTTTTTTTTTTTTCAGAAAATATCAACCAACAACTGCCAACTTTTGGAGGTTTCACATGTGTTTGATGCATCTCAGGATAGGGGAGGTGGGGGGGGGGAGGGGGGTACTGGGGGTGGGGTTGCTCCTTAAATTACTTAAAGTCCTGATTTTCTTAAATGGTGAAAAAGTGGGGGTTCCGTAAAAGCATTAGTTAAAAATGTTAATTCATAATTTTGGTTAAAAAAAACCATGACACATATTCTTGCTTACTAGAGAATTTAAGGGAGAAAAAAGCCTGCTAATTTTGACCAGAGGGGGACTTAAATTATGTCACCCTAAAAATATGTACATGAGTACCCAAGCAGCTACCAGGCCTCATCTGTCCTAAACAGCGCTACCAGAACATGCTTTGGGGTTCTCATTGAGATTGTGAAAACACTGCCTTGCTGCAGGGGGACTGATATCAAGTGTCCATTCACAATGCACTACAGCTAACACTCTGGCACCAGACAGAGTGCAAACTGAAAAAATAAACGGTAGTCCTCCACCCCTACATCACTGCTTACACTTTACTTATACTTACTAAATTACAACATAGTTCAGGACTTACTTGAAAATGTACTTGTATTCACTGTTTCAAGTTTATATAGTAAATACATAAAGTAAATATTTTGTATTATCAGACGTTGGTGCGGCATGGATGAAAAACAGTTGTTAGTGGTGAAGTCAGTTTTTTGATGGGACTGAAAGTTAAGTAATTCTTCCTTTCCTCTCCTTAAATTTGTTTAGCTCAGCGTGCAGCGGTTTCTTCCTCTGTCCTCCCATGTGATGACTCAACATGTGATTAAACGCGTCTCGGATTCCCCCGGTCATTACTTGCTTCAATAGAGCTGCGGTACAGTACAAAAAAAAAAACAGCGGCAGATCTGATGCCTTTTTAATAGACGTGCCATTTCCAGAGTCTACAGGTCTAATTAATCTTATGGTGGGGGGGGAGTTGCGCATAGGTGATTGACAGGATTATTTCCCCTTGTCCTCCTTCCTCTCAGATGGGCTAAAGTCATCAATAGCACCACAAATTTCAAAACAATGGATATTTTAAGGCAAATTATAAGTAAGGAGAGAGTCCTTCTGTCCCTCAGGGTGTTGCACAAACACCCACAGCAGCATTCAAGAGTACCCGATTCAGGGCTAGTGTAAACATGTTATTAGTGTCACCGCATTTCTATTCTATAGTGTCATTTGAACTGAAGCAGTCCTGAACCTCCTCCACACTAAAGTGACTGATATTTTTTCCCTTCACTGTGTTAGCCCCAGATGTAATTTGACTAGTTATAAATATATTTATCTCACAAGATTATGACTATGACTGGACTATTCTCCTCTATTTCCACCCGCTCTCTTTCTTCCTACTGCTCCTCAAATAAAATAGTGATAAGCAGGTCATTTGGAAGCCATTATTTCTCCTTTCTGTATGTAATATTAACAAGGCCTGCGACAAAGGCCTGAATGTACAGCCAGATACCACTATTAATAAGCAATTACCACGGACGTGTACAAAATATCCGGATAAAAAAAGACCAAAACCCTCAAGCTGCAAGACGGATGCCTCAATGTTCTCTTTCTCATCTCTCTACCCCCCCCCCACACACACACACACATTTGCCCATTCACATGTGAAATACCTCCATATCCAAATCCACCCCCCCAACCCTGCCACCCCCACAAAATGAGAGTGAAGTCTCTCCTTCAGGTCCAGCTTCTTTCATGAGTCTGGCCTCTTTTCTCGCTTCCTTTCATTGGCCCAGATCCATGCCACATGACCATAACCCTAGATTTTCAGCAGGCTTAAATCTCTCCACTTTATTCCTTGCGAGAGAAGGACAGTTCAGAGGAGCAGGAGAGAAGGCTGAAAAGGAGGCGCTGATTCAAACAGCTGGTTCAAATACGAACTATACCGAGAGGAGGTGTGTGTGTCAAACATACCAATCTTCGGTGAATCACTCTCTGAGAATCAGAGCAACATCTCACCTGCCGAATCCTTAGTGTGAGAATCACTGCTAAAGAAAGTACTGTTTCCAGGCAGTAAGGTGAGGAGTGACTTAAGGTCGCTAGAGATCTAACTGGTTTCCAAAATGACCTTTACCCCAAATCACAAAAATATGTTGTCAGTGTTGGAAATGTCAGCTTTGGGGGTGACACTGTGTTGTGGGAGGTTCCCCATCTTTACCCTTTATACTGGACTATGCTCTCATTTAGATGTGTCAAGTGTCCGGCCTCATTTGAGCAGTGTCCTATATTTGACATTTTTCAGAAAAAAAGAAAAAGGGACAGAATAACCTATTCCAGATCTAAAAACAGAATTTGGATAAACAGTGAAATGAGGATTTTTAGAGAAAATGTGCCAAAATTTGTGAAAGTATTGGGTATTTTAATACTGTGAAAATGTGGCATGCGAAACGAGACCTTTTGCCGAAACGATTACTACATTCTTTCCATTTGCTATGTGTGCAGGGTATTAGCATGTGTGCATGACTTTATACATTAAAACATAGATGATAAACAGTAAAACATAGCAAGGATTTGTCATTTAATGGTTGAGGCCTCTGTCAAATGCTAAAAAATAGACTTTCATAAACTTATTTAATCATGAACATTAACTGCAAAGTTAAGGGCAGAACAAAGGCCAAAGGATCTCTCTCTCTCTCTCTCTCTCTCTCTCTCTCTCTCTCTCTCTCTCTCTCTCTCTCTCTCTCTCTCTCTCTCTCTCTCTCTCTCTCTCTCTCTCTCTCTTGTTCAGGCTCTCTCTCTCTCTCTCTCTCTCTCTCTCTCTCTCTCTCTCTCTAAACTCTAAGGCAGGCCACCCTCAGTACTTTACTTTTTCAATGGGCTAAAGGAAAATATGGAAATCCAGGATTGTCCCACTTTATCCCCAGCTGTGTCTGTTGTCATGCAAGGTGTTCTTCACAATGAAGGAAATTACAGTGTAAACATCAGAAAGATGAGGTGACAAGAGATCTGAATTACTGGCTAACTTAGCCACTTAGCCCACAGCAGCATGTTTCAATTAAAATCTACCATGAAGTCAGGCCTATTCACCACACATGTTCCCCTGCAGGAGTTTCCTGGCTCATATAACCAGTAAAAATGCTACAATGAATTGGGGAAAGAGATGCTCTGTGTAGCACTTTTATTTAAGACAACCAATGTAGAAGCATTTTAATTAAAATTATGTCATTTTCACAGCTACAATTCATTGCATTCACACCTGGGCTAAAAACAGGTACAGGTATAAAAAACTGAGTCTAGATAAATTTAAACTGAGAAATCCAAAAATAAAACTGAATTGTGTATATTATAATTACTGAATATTTTTCATTGGCAATGAAAAAAAATGTAATTTATAATACATCTGACAAAATGGATCTCATATGGTGCTATGGCTTCAACTGCTTTATTTTTTGCTTTTTCTACAGGTTCCCTCTTAAAAGAGACCACCAGCTACACAGAACAATTTTGATTTAATCATTGCGCAGGAATGGAATCACAGTAAATCAATCTCCGTCCTTCCCACTAAACATAAATCTCAAGCCCAGTCGCTAATGCTTGCTTTACATTTAAGGGGGCAAGTCCAGTTTGCAGGCATAGCACCTTCTGTGATGGATTCGCAAAGTAGCGTTTCACACAAAGGCTGCAATAAAACCCTGAAGATTTCAAAGTGACTTATCATAATATGCCAGTATCATTCATACATTTCATTATTTCATTTCATTTCAATGTCACTATAGGAGCTTTTGTTTCACCTGTCTAATTCTAATCTAAAAAAGTAATAATAATGAATACATACAGACACAAACACCACTAATGACCTTTAAACTTTTCAGGGTTTCAGAAAGTGCTGCTATCCGAGCTGCAGTTTTCACCGGCATGTCATCTGAAATGAATGTGTAGGTAGGTCAGAATTTATTTCTGATCACTCCAAACCAAACAGTCCCCCTTTTCCTTAATCCCTCGCTGTTCCAGAAGCTCATGCATTTGGACAGGCATCAGACCGGTACAGATCTGTGTTTCTGCCACAGAATGATGAGCTGAGGCCAACAGTAAGCAACACACAGATTCTAATATTGATTATTTTTAAACAAATTTTTATCTCATGTTTTCCGCTTTTGGATTTCCCATTGCAATAAGGTCTTGCGTTGATTTGGAAGCGTGCAGACAAGCAGAGAAATCATGCCCTTCTAGGCACGTGCATCCTGCCAACTGTTTCTTATCCCTCTGCAGCCCACCAAATGAGCCTTACAGTTACTGTGTGGGGAAGACTACACTTCTGGCATGGGCACATTGAATGCAGAATGACTGCAGGCACCAGAGCAGTTGATACTGCTTACTGCAACCCTCCCTCCCTGGGGGACTTTCATGGGCAATGATGCTTTGCTCAATAGTAGCCTAGTCTATGCAACAGCTTACCTGGATGATCAGGATCCAGACCATTGGTACCACATTGGGTGTGTCAGTGCACCAAGGACTAGTGCTAAAGATGGACAACCCAGCTGAATAGGAAGTATCTGAAAGACTCAGATCAGCATTAATCCGCTACTAAATTGCTGATTCGGGCTGGTAGCCTTGTTGGAAAGTACGTATTAGTCCCAGATAAAGGCTGAGTCAGTATATGAAACGCCCAGCTCTGCACGTGTACTGTTACTGTGGTTTTGAGGTATTGCTTGGTGAGCAATGTGGAACGTTGTCATTTTTCATCACAATTTCATTGCGTGGGTACTTTCCCTTTGAGCGACACGCTCAGGCTTGTTTAAGCTCTCAAAGGGGTTTCGACCTGAACAGATCACATACCTCAATCAAGGCCCCAGCAGGAGAAACCTGTGCCCCCCAGCCCCAATCACACTGCCCCCCCTCCAGCCCAGATCACACTGCTGTGGCTGCAGCATTACACTGACATGTGCCAAACATGAAACGGTAGGATTACATACATTATACATGAAC
The DNA here is from genome assembly GCA_022829145.1 of Albula goreensis. Lineage (NCBI taxonomy): Eukaryota > Metazoa > Chordata > Actinopteri > Albuliformes > Albulidae > Albula > Albula goreensis. The sequence goes on from CM040755.1 coordinate 28,838,850, forward strand.
AGTCAATCATCCTCAACACTACGATCCCATTTTTCTACATCAAAATATAGGGGGCGGATCCTCCCTGAACCCTCCTCCAAACACCCCCTCCCCTGTCCCAACCAAGACTCTCTCCCTCACACTGTAATCCGTCAATACTCACACGCCCTGCCCAACAAATCCATCAGCCAGTCAGTAAATGAAAAGCGCAATCAATAAATGGGAGTTTGCAAGCTCTTCATTTCTTTTACTGTATTGAATTCACCACCCCTTGTTTAAAGAAAAAAAACTCAAAACATTACACTAGTTTTTCCTTTTCCATTGCAATTCCTGTTCCATTTCTGTGCACGTTTGACTGTGCACTGGGTTAAATCACAGCCAAACTGAGGGTAGGGTGGAGGGTAGTCTGAGGACCAATGAAACCAGGGTCTCCAAAGATCTCAGCACGCATTTCCTCTGTGACTGATTGCTATGCTAGGGACGCTGGCACTGTAGACATTGATAAGTTCCTCAGAGGGCCGTTAGTTCATGGAAGTGTGACATAATTTGGCACAGGCCTTCCCTTGATATAGTTGATGTTTGAATATCCCATTTGAAACATCAACAATATTTGTTGGCAAATGCTGGGTACAGCTACCTGGGTGGTTCATTGCTGTGAACTGTGTTAGGTTTTCCAGGCAAGAAAACCAGAGGTGTATAAGGCTGGCTCATGAGGCTAGGGTTACGGCCATGTGGTCTGTGGTCATGGCTCTGCTCAATGAGAGGACATGGAAAATGGTACAGCAACAAGAAGAGAAGCTGTTTTTGAGATACCTGACACATCCCTTTCCTTGTTATTCATCCTAACAGTGTGCCATATCTCATTGTTTGAATCACCAATTTCAGTCATCAGCTTCTCATTGAAACCAGGCACATGATTGGTTAGACAACACCGATTGCATGTTGAAAGAGGGTGGGTTTTTTTCTCAGTGCTTCACTGCTTGAATAAGTTAAGCTTGTTTAAGATGGGCTTATTTAGGGTATAAGCCTGGCATGCAAGTCTCAGTGAAGCGTAGCTGGGGAATTACACACTGGTGCACAGGGTCATGAAACTGGTTTTACTGTTGGACAAACCCCTTTGCCAGTTTTGCCCGAGTCACAGACCATCTCTATGAGGGGTGAAATGTGCAGCAGAGCTTGGTGCCTGAGTCAAATAAGGTTGGTAATGTCATTCCCCAGAGCCAAGAAAAGGGGCTTGATTAGTCCTCTGTGTGAAGGACCCTGGGCTTTCGCACACTGAGCTAATCACATCTATTGTCGGAAGTTGAGCAGCGTGGTTGCTAAGGCCATGGGTTTGAATCCTGCTGAGACCACACCATGCCAGTTTCATGAGCAATACAGAAGTATTGTTCTGCCTGCAAAAGGGCCTTAGCAAAGCCTGCAGATCACAGATATAATCAACACTGTGTAATTAGATGCTCCACTCTTCAGAAAAGATATGTATGTACACTTTCTGGTAGGTAGGTATTAAAACAGTATTTGATCCTTGTGTACCACTCTATTGTACTCACAGAAATTATTAGATTCCAAATTACATGCACATTTTTACTCTGTAGCCGAAATTAGTTTGAAATTTTAGCAAAGGCAGATCGGATGTGCCTGCGGGATAGTAGCGCAAGGTTACAGCAGCATTTCTGATTTAAAATGCTGGTTCTGTATATCGTATTCAATTTAACCTGACCACAGGTCCAATACACTGTTTAGAAAAGACACAGGTAGTACAAATGATGGACACCGTAACTTTTGCACTCTGTCACTTCCATACTCATACGTCTGCCATTTTTCACTGAAGAGTGCACTTAACAATCAGTCCAGCTCCCTCTCTTCTACCTCTCACTAATCAAATCAAAGTATAGCTAATCTCTAAAGCTAATGACAAATATTATGTATAGCTTGTGCGGATGAAGATGACTTTCTCTAATACATATTTTTCCATTTACACATGCTGCTTAATAGTTTGTACAAAACGGTATTAAGAAGGCAATTTGCAAACTGAAATATGTTTATGTAAAAATGCAAATGTGGAATCAAGTCACCTTTCAAAGGCGTGTTGGCTCTTGTTTCAGACAAGTCCAAGCATGTTCTGATTCACAGAGAAAACCTCAAAGGTACTGGGTTACATGCAGCATTGCTGTGATGATATACTCTGTTTTTACCTCAAACCTATACACTCTAATTACAATACAGGCCTAAGGGGAGGCCTCCCGTCCTTTAACCCTTCTCAAGCCACAACAATGTGAGGGAGAACTGACTCTGTTCTGTCTTCTGTCCTTTTGTTGGTAAATGGTGTGTGCAGATGCTCACTGTGGCTGTCCCAGCTCTACCTCAGCATTCCCAGAGGAAACACCTGTATGACATTTGATGGGTATTAAACCTGTGGAAACAGCGCTCACATAACCAAACAGAAATAACAAGAAGGGAAGATTAAAGGGCATAGCCAGGGTAAGTTCACTGTGAAGATATTTTGATAGCAAATGCAGATTTAAATATATTCATGGAGTTGTGGATCTTGACTTCATTGTCTATCAGCTCTGTTGCAAAAAAAAAAAAAAAAAAAAAAAACTGGCCAGCTGAAATTACCAAATGTGTGAAGTTAATCAGGGTGAAAAGAGGTGAAACGATAGCAAGCAAGGTTAAAGTACCTATAAAATCATTCTTTCAGAGGATTGTGAGGACCAGGGGATGTGTAAACAATTAATTAACGCATTTACCGACATTGGCTCACTTCTTGCACGTGCAGAATTATGACAGCCGAATTTAAAGGGCACCTTTGGTGTTCAGATGTACCGGTGTAATGCATGCCGTTTCCATTGTCGGTCTAATAACACTGAGCACATGTTCATGTGTGTCTGTCTCCCCTCGCTGGAGACAAAATATTTGCCTGCCCATAAACCATTGTCCTCAACTAAACAGCGCACACTCATACACATATACATTCATACACACTCCATGTTTCTCTCTTACTCCACCTTGAGACGCGCTGGGAATTCGCAACGAAGGCACGCGGTGTGGGTACCACCACCAGGAGAGGGGGGGAAATGATCTCCTTCAGTCTCGTGCCGCTCGATTTCGTCCCCACGCTCTTATCAATCATACTAATGATCAGCCAATCAGGCGAATGTCACCGCAGGTGGCACGCGCTCTCACTCTAGATATACATGAACTCAACCAATAAAAATAAGCTACTAATGTGAGAGTAAACAACTTTGGGGGATTCATCATAAAACAGGCGACTTCTTCGGCATTGGATGGAAGCCCTGTATGTCATTCTCACAAGAAAGGACCCGTTCTGTTCTGTCTTCACGTTGAACTGCTGTACTCACGGTATGTTTACTTTGGTCTTAGACACTATGTTTATTAACAACACAGTATGGAACTGATAGTAAAAAGCAGCACCAGCATAGTACGAGGAAAACCACTCAGGACATCCTCCCCTTGGGTGACAAGACACAATTTCTCTGCGCTGCATGTTCTCCACAAACTGTGCCACATTGTACACACATACACACAAAATGATTCAAGCAAATGTCTCATTATCGTATCATTGGCACTCCACACAATCATTATCTAACATCAAAAAGAAGTGAACAAAACATACGCCCCCTCTCCCTCCCTCCCTCCGTCCCGCCTTCTCTCTCTCTCTCTCTCCCTCCCTCCCTCCCTTTCTCAGTAGCAGCAGGTGTCGGGTCGGTAGTGTATCTTGGGTGTCTCGTTAATAATAACCGCCTCCCCAGCCCCACGTTGATATAACGCCGAAATATAGCCAATTGATGTGGTTGGCGCTGAAGGCAGAACGTTATATTGGACTCAACGGTAAATTGGGTAATCACGCCCCAGAAACACGTGGGGGAAATTTCTCAAATAAATGCCTGCCTCATTCCACCCTGAGTTTAATATCCCCTCTCCATCACGGATCTACGCCGTGTAGCCCCCTGGTTACGCCGCGCACCAAACGACGAGCACGGCGCGCATCAGAACGCCAGCGACCCAGGCGCCACGGAGTGACACGCACTAATACGCTTGTATACACACACTTATGGCCGTGATTGTGAACGGTATGACCTTGTGTATTGTTTTCCTCGCTATAAGTGAAACGTGAACATTCAAGAGGGTACAGCCAAGACATGGTTTGGGAGAACAACAAGTAGCGCACGTATATTTGAAAGCACAGCTGATATACCGTTAGCCTCTAATTATGAGGGTTGTCATCTTGCAACTGACATGTCTTGGAAATCTACAAATAACTTGATAAATGCATTTACTAATAAATGACTTGCAAATACAAAAGCACATTTAGACAAAAGGTAATGGCTAATAATAATGCCATTAACGATGGGAAATACAATAATAATACACAAATGAGGAGTGCCCGTGGTGATGACCCTCAGAGAAACGCGTTACAAATTATGTCAATAACAATCGTGAATGCCAATAAAGCACCTTGCGTATTTTGATTTTAAAAATAGGAGAGCTTCACATTATGGAAAGTAGAAACAAAGACGTATTTCTATTTTACCTTTGCTGTTCTCCTCTTCCCTGTTAAGGTACATGGCTGTTGAGTTTCCCCTTCAGTGTCTCGTAGTTTGACGATGTTATTTCAATTGCAACAATTCCTCTTGGAACTCTTTTTATCAATTCCTTTTCCTTGTTCTTGTTGTTTATAGTCTTGTTGCTCAGTAGTGTGAGCGCGTGCGTGCTTATGTGTTTTCCCGTATTTCGATCGAGCAGGTAGGTTGTCAGTCTCTCTCTCTCTCTCCCTCCCTCTCTCTCTCTCTCTTTCTCTCTCTCTCTCTCCTCTCTCTCTCTCTCTCTCTCTCTCTCAAAGTCCCCCCTGTCACTGCCGCGGGAAAGTGTGTGCAGGGAGCAGGGAGGAGATGAAGCGGGCAGTCTAGCGTCTCCGCCGCGTGCGTTTGTGCCGCTCACTGGAGTTATGTCCTCGCCAACTGATGGAGCAATTTATTATTTATTTGTTATTGTGTGTTTGCCTATTTTTTTTTTTTTTTTTCAAATACGGTAGCCCCTTCACCACATTGCCCCTCGTATGTGCCTTCATATGCGATGGATATAACGGATTCGTCATGGAAATATAAAGGAAATTAATTTATATAGAATTTCGTCTGCGTTGATTTATTTAATAGTTTGCACTGTGTCATTGAGTGGTACTATACCCACGTCATCTGTAGCAAAGTATACGAATTAACGAATTAGTTATGGTCTATTTCAGTCGGAGTGAAGTTTCTGCAATTGTGCAACTGTTGATGTCTATAGTCTATTCGGTCATTCAGCAGGCAGGTAGGGACACTGGCGAAAGGTGTAAAAGCTGGTGACGAAATGGTTTAGGGAGAGTCTGGTTAACTGTCCTCTTTTTCTTGCACACCGTAACCACACCTAATTCATTTTCAGTTTTGTTAGACGGCAGTGGTGACAAAAAGTGAATAAAGCCTCGGAACCTCTGGGTTTTCTGATGCACGTACAATCTCACCCGCACAGATGTACACGCCTGTTCCTTTGGGGCAAGTCAAGCTGAATGGCTAACCAGAGACTTCTAGCGACCCATTATACGAACTGCATGCGCTCTTTTCAGTCCTATATTTAGTCTCTATCTGGAATTGATTATTAAATACCAGTTCGACTGAATACGAGCTGGCCGTTTTCCATTCAAAAAACGAGACCTATTCTCTGGAAGGATCACAAATCAGCTTCTCAAGATTTTTTGTTACCTGACATTTTTTTAACTTAACCTTGAAAACTGTGAAGTTAAATCTAATTACACATATCCTAAGACATATCTAAGATCAGAATTTACACGCAAGACCTCAGAGCATAATTGGCTCCGTGCCTTTTATTGCTGAAGTGGAGATCTTCAGATAGGAGATATCAAATTAAACCACTGCCAAAGTCAGTTGTCTGTCCAGAGTCTCTCTCTCTAGCTCTCTCTCTCTCTCGTTTCTCACTTCTCAAAATCATATTTACAGGCTAGCTCACATCCATCCTCAGGCACATCCTCTATCACAGCTTCTCCCCGACTGAGAGTGCTGCACAAGTCAATGCGGTGTCTGAAGTAAAATAGCCAACATATTTTCAAGCTACCTCTGTTAAATTCAGATTGACCAATATGGCTTATGACATTTTTTTCTGCATAGGCCTGAATGAAAGATGTGGGTTCAAAAGTTTACAAACCAAATTCATCTGCACTTGGCCATGTGCCAGACATGGATCACTCCAAGCAGTCACATTAAATTCAAGATCATTTGGTTCAAGGCCAGCCAAGGGCAAGCCTTGGTTTAACACAATAGAAAAATAAGCTTTTACACCTAGCTTGTAATTTAATTCAGTGTTGATGAGATTTAGAAATTAAGGGCCACTAAAGGACCATAAAACAACAACAACAACAACAACAACAACAACAACAGTAATAAGAATAATTACTATAATAATGATAATCAATGTTCACAATCTTCTTGCTTCATATTTTTGTCTAGGAACATTCACATTGGCCTTTAGTTCCATTGTCATCCTAGTTAGAGATAATTACTCATTTACTTCTAAACACATCAAGAAGAATTTAACGGAACTCTCACCTATGAATCTTACAATACACAGTATGTTTATAATTGAAATTAAGCTCTGCAGCATGTTCATTTTCTTTGCTCAATGATCCTGCTTCCCTTCCTCCCAAATTCTTTAACGGAGCCCTTTCAATTTGTATGAAAGGTTTGGGGAATTGAAAGCCATCAAGAATTAACTTTGCAAATCTATAGCAATACACAGTGTCAAAGGGGGCTGCGGATGTCTAATTTCAGTTTTTTTTCATTTGTTCTCAGTTGGGGTGCATTTAAATATAGTTACACCCAAATTCTCAGGTCACTTGGAAAGCCCTTGTGAAACCAATAAAGATTTAATCTATAAATCTTGGTTTAATACAATTAAATATTTGGCCATACATTGTGTATACCCAATTTGACGCTGATATTCTTAACCCAGCCACTCCCTACCTCCACTTTGCATAAACACTCCCACCTTCAATGACTGATGTGATTCACAAAGTGTATGGCCATTCTAGGAAATGAAACATACTGTCTCTGTTATCTCTGCACCTCTAATTTCACTCAGCCCTTTGAGATTGTAGATATGAAATTGCTCATTACGGTCCTATGTTTTCTAAACCTTTCCCATCCCACTTGGGTTCCTGTTTATTTTCTTTCATAATTTTCCAAATGCTAAAAATGCCCACTGGATTCAATATTTGTTCAGGACATTGGAGCACATTCTCTTAATGTCAGTTCAGATTAGGATGTTGTTTGGGAGTACTTCTTCTTCATCTAATATTTATCTAATCAGCTAACACGATTTTATATTTTCTCATGGGAATTATGACATCTTATCACACTTGAGCGTGAAAATCTCTGACTATACTCAACGTTCATTGGGTACATGGAGTGCCTTTGTTTATATATGAAAGGAATCTGATAATTCCATCAATGTCATAATTTATTTTTGTGAGCTTCAGGGGTAGACTTCATGATGAAGCGAAGCGACAACAACCTAGGACAGGACATATGGTTGTCTGCACTCTCTCAAAATTTCAACTGGAGTACATATGCCTGTGTATACAATTGGGAAAGCCAATCAGCAGGAAAACATAAAAAGAGCTATAAAAACTGCTTCAAGAGCCAGATAGAGTTGAGTGATGTCTGATTTGTGATCCCACTGAAGGATTTTAACTTTATTCATGCAGTTTAGTTGTGAAATATTGAGGGTAGTCTCTCCCATTTTCTCTCTCCCATTGTTATTTTTATTATAACTCTTATACATCATTGAGAACTAATAAAAAATATTCTCAAAAAACAATATCTACCCATTAGCAAGAGGGCTGCCTCGCAGAATGCATTACACACATAATCTCTGCACTGTCCGCCATAAATATTCTTAATCTGCAGGCTCCAAACATAAAAGAAAATGGCTGACCTGCTAATGGTGGCTAATACGATGCCACGCTGGTGATGAATGACTGATAATCAATTACTGGTAGGTAATGCTGGCACAATTCAAACATCACAGAACATCAAGGGACCACACTTTCAAATCACAAATGGATCCAATTATAGAATGTCTTATTGGCCAGAACAATATGATAAAATACACCTTTCAAAGGCTGCAAACTGCACAATGTTCAACATTTGAACTAAAAGACAATAAACCAAATATGATAAATTATCCACAACCTTTCAACCCATTTTGAACTAGTACTGTCATTTCAGAGCAAGAGGATGCATAACTGGGAATGAAATTGGTCATCAAAAGCTGTTTCTGACTTTATGTTGCATTGCCAGTGTTACTGCAAATGATTAATAATTTTAAAGATTTTAACATGATGCAAAATCAGAGCATCATTCACAATTTTTTAAAAAAAATCTCTTTTAGTGTCACTGCATGTTGTTTTTATGCAGAGGGAGGACAAGCCGGGGAAAGAGAAAAAGGCGAGCAGTATTATCAGCCCACCCAGTGGACACGCCTTTGAGCATGTTGAGCTGTTTTACGCACTTCACTAAAAACACTTTTGCAGTGGATCCCTATATATCTGAGCCCAAGGCCCACTTAATATGCAAATACATCTTCTGTGTCACACCTGTTATTAAAATTTAGTCTGACACGTGTTAATGTGGAATGGAGATGTCTTAACATATAGAATCAGATACATGAGCCAGTATGCTGTAAATATTGCTGTGACTGTAACAGATTCATTTCGTTCATGTATCATCATCCACTCCAACCCCTCCTGTGTAACTGCAGTAGGTCGTGACCCTCAGTTTTGGAACGGCGGGACTTTGGGGACCAAGGACAAGACCGAGTGACCCTTAACTGTGGTGTAGCACCGCCGCCTCATGAGGGGTGCACGGAGGAGGCAAGGGTTTCAAAATACAGGATCATACAGACGCGTGGCTCCTGGGGGACGGTGCGTAGGAACGAGCCCATTGACAGCCCTTCCTCTGGCTCTCTCCCTGCCTCGCTCCCGCCCTCTCTCTTCAGCTCCCCGTCCTCCATCTCAATTTCAAAGCTGTTTTATTGGCATGGCACTACTGGTGTGTTGCCAGAACAGATCCACATAAAAAGAGAACAGCAACCATGAGAGAAGCTAAAGCATTATAGTGACAGAAAGATGAAATTTACAGTGGTGTTAAGTAGATTTTTTTCTCTCAGAACAGTGGGGCAGAAATGAATGTAGTGTGGTTGGTAAATTCCACACATCAGTAAGTTGCGCTTTTGGCTCGTAGGCCTGTAAGAATAATGAAACAACAATAAGGCATAGCAAAATGTCAGGCAAATTGAAAATGTAAAATAAAATAAAGATAAAATAAAGAAAATTAAATGAAGATCATGATTCCTGAATCCAGCTTTGGTAGACAGGCACCAGTAAGTGCTAGGTCCTCACTCATCCAAAATATAAAATAACTGCCATTTGATTTAATTATTTAACTATTATCAGATATGCTAGTTATGAATTATATCACCATTTTTTATCAGGTATGAATCCACCTTGGTCAAAATGTACAGCTCTAGTTCAGATTAACTAAAATGAAAAGAAATGAATGAAAGAGAATACCAAACCAAGAATACCTTGCTTCTCCCAAAGAATTCCAAAACATGCACATCACACACATCAAGAGAGCAAAGCCAACTAAGTGCTAGTGTTATTCTGGCATGGTCTGACCCAGAATTCAGTATCTGTAGAAGGATTCACCTCTGCAAAATTACGTTCCAGAGGATATAATGTGTGGCGGTGAGAGGTCTTTCCATGTAAGCCAGAACCCACACACACACACACACACACACACACACACATTTATTGGCTTAAAAGGCCTTAAAGAGCCCCTCACCGGTGCCCTCCAGTTGTTTCCCCAGCCTGTTTCTCCGTGAGCTTATCTAAAGTCTGATCTGGGTTCGGCTTTTGAAGTTCCCTAGGACAGGCCACCAAATGCTTCCTCCTGACACAAATGTCAAATGCACAAAACTATTCCTACACATTTAATACAGTCAAAATAATCAGTGTCTTAGGTGTAATACAAAAGAAAAATATCCAGTCATTGTTATATAAATTATGATATAGTATTCAAAACCTGATGCAGTACTTTATGTCTCTGTTCTTAACCAATAGGAATGATTTTCCGACAATTCTTTGGATTAATAATTGTGTCAGTATAGGATCTGATGTCTTCAATCACAAATGCCAAAGAAACACATTTTGTTCAATGTATTTTTCTTGGCTCCAAAGCAATCATCTTTGTTTTGTGCCTGTGGCTTTTCAAACTATAGTAGGTGCTATATTTATACCATTTTAAAGTAAAACTTTTCCTTAGTTTTAGCAATTGTTGAGCACATGTGTTAGCCATAAAATGAAGAGACTTTCTTGGTTTTTCCATGCAGTGCTAATTCATTAAGCACCTGTGTGTACATATGTATAAACACACTCATTAAAATTTTATGGAATCTCTCCCACCTTAAAGTCAAAAGTCACATTCATGATGAAAAGCAAGGTTCTTTATAATAAAGACAAATTTAAATTTAAACCAGCATGGATACAGTACAGTATATGTGAAATGTTGGAGCTTGTTAATTATCATTTTAAAAACTGCCTGCTCATTTGAACTTTCTTGGCAATTTTAGCTAACCAAGGAAATCTCAACTTAGCAAGGCAATGCTTATGTCCTATGTTGTTTGTGTGCAGTGATGCATCTGCCATACAATTCGATTATCTTCCCAGCGTTTCTTTTGTGTTTGAACACCTGTCATTGTCAGCACATTGCTGCCCCCTACTGGCTGAATGCATCTGTGCAGCGGCCAAGTATTTGAGGCCTTCTCCTTTGCTTGGTTTTGTTTGGCTGCATTTGAAATGTTGCTCTATTATATCAACATGCCCTTTTCACCTTATCATCTGAAGAGACAGTGAACTTGCTATTTAATTATCATATCTAATCAGGAACCCTCCAGTTTATCATATCTATCAACCTGGACTTTGGGAAAAAAAAATCTAAATAATGATAGCAAAATATAGTGAAAATGGGACTCCTTACAACTACACAAGACCTGGTAGACTCTGAAACTATCACCATCAGATAGGCCGAGCTTAGAGCTTTCATCTTTCAGAGATGGGAAAGAATCAAGCTCCACTCTTGCCTCAGATCTGCAGGTGTTTCTGTCGATCCTTCCGCTGTGAGAAGACAACTCAACGCTAAGGGTCTGAAAGGATGTGTAGCTGTCAAAAAGCCGCTACCGAGAAAAGGAAGCAGACAAAAGAAGAGCGGCACGTACGCTGCGGAACCAATGAAAGACTCCCGGAACCATGTCTACAACCATCAGTCAAGCGTGGTGGAGGATCAGTGCAAGTTTGGGGATGAATAAGAACATCTGGAGCTGGAGATTTTCTTTTGAATGAATTCATCATGAATTCTGATAAATACACAGAAATATTAATGCATCATGCAATACCATCTATAAAACATTTGATTGGGATCGATGGTGAAGACAGCAGCCCGATGTACACTGTAAAGAAGATGGAGGTGCACTTATCAAAAACAGAAGTTTCTGGTGTTTCAGAACAATGGACTGACCATCTCAGAGCCCAGACCTCCGCATTATTGAAAATGTTTGGGATAACTAGAATCAAGAGAAGCAGAAAATGCAACTGATCTCTAACACTGAACTTTGGAAAAGTATGGAGAAATATTCCTGCAGATTTCTTTGAAAAGCTCAAAACAAGTCTCCTGAAAAAGTTAATATTTATTATTTACTTAAACAAATGCTTATACATTTAATTGGAAAAGGGTGGTGACTCTTTCACAGTAAAGTATATGTCGGGTAAGTATTCAGCCCCTTTACTATGGCAAACAATTATACAACAACCGTAAAACAACCATATGACTAGAATGAGGCTGTACATATCACTGCACTGTATGTCATGTAACAGACATTGGTTTTGCAGTGATTTATATTAAATAGAAACATTTTAAAAAGCTGAGGACCCATAATGGTCATTTCTGTTATTTCTGTGGGAATGGGTCCATACTATGGGAACACTCCCTAAATTATTATATATTTATTATTATTAACTGTGTATGTATGTCCTGAATAAAAGACATTATTATTGTCTACACTCACCCCCTCCCAAATCCCCCACCCCCAGCTATCAGATAGCAAGAGACCTTGCCAGTTTCCAGGCCTGTGAGAGACATCTTTTACCCTGGATCTATAAATATCCCATCCTCTCTCTCTCCAAGAACCTGATTCCCATTGATTTAGTGACCTATATACAGTACACACACACACACACACACACACACCACCGCTCTCCGTCCCTCCCTTTTCCCCTTAGCTCTTAGCATCGGTCCCCTCTGCCGATGCCTGTGCACATGCTCTATCTCACTTCCACTTAGACAGCTCTTTTTCTTCTCTCTCAAGAAAAGCAGGAAAGGCTAATAATATTTCAGGTTGGACACAGAGGGGGAAAAAGTGCCTTTTGTGGAGACACAAGACAGCAGGAGATGCAATCTGCAATATCTAATACATTTTCCCAACAGTATTATGTCATAAATAACAGTGTGATGGGATTTGCATTGACGAAACTTCCACCTGTATTCCATTATGTCCTGCACAAACCCGTGCTGGCTCTATGATCTCAGTGCTTCTGGGTTATTTGCAGATGGAATCTACATTGATACAGGTTCACTGTAAGTGAAATTATGGACATCAAAAATATCCGAATGGGTGGCCTGCTCAGTGTGGTATAAAAAGTGAACTGAATTGCATCAGGAGACGAAACCCTAACGAAGCCTAAAGCTGAAGATTCACTACTCAGTCTCACAGACTGTGTCTGTGTGTGTCTATGTGTGCGTATTTGTGTGTGTGTGTGAGTGAGTGTCTGTGTGTGAGTGTCTGTGTGTGTGTGTATGTGTGTGTATGTGTGTGTGAGTGTCTGTGTGAGTGTGTGTATGTGTGTGAGCATGTGTGTGTGTGTATGTGAGTGTGTGTGAGTGTCTGTGTGTGAGTATGAGTGTGTGTATGTGTGTGTGTGTGTGAGTGTCTGTGTGAGTGTGTGTATGTGAATGTGTGTGTGTATGTGAGTGTGTGTGTCTGTGTGTGAGTGTGTGTGTATGAATGTGTGTGTGTGTGTGCGTGTGTGTGTATGAATGTGTGTGTGTGTGTGTGTATGAGTGTGTGTGTGTGTATGAATGTGAGTGTGTATGTGTGTGTGTATGAGTGTGTGTCTGTGTGAATGTGTGTGTGTGTGTCTTTCTTTCCACCCTTTGCCAGATGGCATCAGCATTCCCTCATCCACTTCAGCGTCAGCCTCAAACTGCAGAAAATAGGCCACCAAGGAACCAAGGAGAAAATTTTGGTATTCAGTTTTTCTCACACAAGTGATTACATTTTCATCCAGTAAATAACAAATAAACTGCAACATCACTGCAGGGATTCAATCAATATTTCTCCTTAACTTTTACTTATAACTGAATGAGAATGTTAGACTTTTTCTCAACAGGAACAATTTGGTGAGCTAATTCTTATGATTGCTGAATTCACCAAACTGTGTTTGTGATGACAAAAATTAAAAGTTGCATTCAACTGTAAGCTAAAATTCAGGAAAAATGTTGATTGAATCCCAGTCCATATTAAAATTATCTATATAATGTACTACACTTCTATATTGTATCAGCTATATGAATAATTTTTCATATCAGATATTATCCGTTTATGACTATGGTGTTTATTTTGAATAAGGGAATTTGTTCACCCTTACATACATGAACAAGCTCGAAGGATGTCACATTGTGGGAGACACTGGCTGGAACTTCTCTTACACATATATGACACATACATGAATATGATCAAGAGATCAGATTCCTTAAAGTCACTTGATGAGAGCACATCTCAACTTCACTGTTGACTAATGATGGTTTTCATTATGTTAGTACTTGAATTAATTAAAGAATATACATTCCTGTGTCATGGTGGTTCTGTTCTGGTGTAGAAAAATGTATTTAAGAGCTTCAATAAAAGAAAGGAGTTGTCCTATGGCGGGCAGGGGTTTAAATAGTCTTCCATTCAAATCTTACCCTCAATCAATCTACCGTTTTAAATCTGTTTAAAGATAATAGAAGTTCTTTGCCATTCACTCTCTATCCCTTTATAGTGTTGAACTGATATGCAGATCAAGATATCAGATAAGAAGTTAAAATCCTAACCCACTGTGGTCATTAAAAACTACACAGCATTTATTGAAAGAGTAGGGATGCTAACACCATTGTCCTGATCAATTTCCCAGACTGGTTCCATAAATCTGGCCACCCATTTATCCCCCCTTATAGGATGAATCATTATTCTCTGGAATCTCCACCTTCTTTTGCCTCAGGTTGTCACTGTAATGAGAAATGAATTCTTAATTGACTTTCCTTATTAAATACAGGCAAAGCCTAATACTTAATTACCAGCATACAGATATACACATCAAGTAAAACAAATTGATGTGCTTTATATGTGGCAAAATTACTTTAGTTGGTACAGATTCTTTAATTTTTCATGAGAGTAGAGGCATTATATAGCACAGAATCATGTGTAGCATAGGGTGCAGAGCTCCGAACGTGCTGCTGTAACGTTTCAAGATGAGGCTCTAGTTTTTTCAGATGCTTGGGATTTTATTCCCCCCAAATGGTCTTCTACATCCCTCATCAATAATTTTCTCCCATACATCTTTACTGTGAAACCTTGGGTCAATTGACAGGAATTATCCCCATTTCAGATTCACTGTTTGCTGTGTGCATCTGTGGCCTCCAGCCCTGAGTGACCCACTCAATTTGTTTTCCACACCACCTTAACTCAACTGTCCCTCAAAGGGTGAGGCTAATCGTTAACCACTAACAACTGTTCGCTCAATGTTTTAATACCGTGTTCACACCACAAGGTCATAAAAGTTCAGACGGAAGAATACAAAAGCACAGCTTCAGCGAAAACCCTTAAATAAGCATTCAGAGGTTACCCTTCAACATATTTGGTTTCAAGGTAATACAATTGGTTTTTACAAAAAGAGTTTTTCCTCTTTTCTATTTTTTTGCTCACATTTAGGCCAAATATTTACAAGCACATTCTCTATTTCCTTTACTTTTGGGTAAATCTTGAGAATGAGGATTTGCTTTCAATGTACAATTTCAATGTCCATTTTTAGATTTGCATTGCTGTGCCACACTGCTTCCTAACTACAGGATTTGATGAGTAACAATTCATAGCTGAAAAACATGGGGATGAGTCGAATGGGCATTTAAACACCATTACATAGACTTTCATGCTTTCAACCTCAATGAATTGCAGACAACATGACAGGCAAACTAAATAATGCATCAGTTGAATACCCATGTTGGCAAATAAACTTGTCTGAAGATATGCAGTGATTATAAAATAATGTCTATGATGTAACAGCCCAAACAACCAGCAACGGCCTTTTTCTCTTTTCGAAATTCAACCAAACACTCCAAATGTCCAAAACTCAATAACGTGGGACAGCATTAAAGGAGAATGAGAGGTGAAAATATATATCGAACGTTAACAATTTATTAGAAGTCACATTTATCAAGACAACAGGATTAAAATTTCCCAGGCCATCATTCAGGAAAGAAATGAGGAGTCTGGAATGACACACGGCAGGATGTGAGGACGCATAAAATTTGGGTGTAAGTTTACGGTTTACCTGGATTGAACTGCAAAGCTGTCTTTCAACATTTAAAGTTATTGTTGTCTGTTGGTAGTTTGGAAATGCATCTGGATTGCAATGATGAGGGTTCTGTAGGTGGCTAAACAGAGTTTCGGCAGAGCTGCAGACACACCAATCAGACCAATCCCTGATGGCTATGGGAGGTATGTCCTTTCTGATTGGAGCCAAGCCAGGAGGGGGCGGGTTTTAGGACACGTACCATTTTGCGTTTCGCATAGTTTCTGGCCTTTTCAGCATCAATTCTGTTTATAAATTTGCAGGTCCAACAGTGGCTTGAGGAAGGTTTTGCTGTATGCAGAATCCCGAGCCTGTGGACTCTCTTTTGAGGTGAGGACTTAAAGCTTCTGAGAAGTAATGGATTGATAATAGAGCCATGACTGTTCTGGTAAGTGCTACTGGAGGTACTTCTTCCATGCTCAAAATTGAGTACTTCATATATACGTGGAGAATTAGCACTTTGAACAAAGTGGTCTCCTCTGGGGGTGATTTTTTCATGCTCAGACCCAAAGTAGAAACGGGTAGGATGGACTGCATTGAGCACAGAGCTGCCGTGAGTGTAAAGCGTAGGGTCATTTCTACTGTGGCCAAACCTAGTGTGATCAGGCAGCCTTTCACCGTGGCTGGAAATAGCTTCATTTTGGGCATTTAAACTCCCAAAAGCCTCAAAGTAGGCATTGAGAGGATTGACTCTATTTGGCTTATAGTGGATAGAGGGGTACACAAAACGATTAGGATTAACAGAGCTAGGAATATTGCTGGCAGCTGCACTTCCACTATAGCTAAGAATAACTGAACCAGGGGCACTCTCACCGGGGACAGACCCAAGGTGGGCTGTGGCAGGACTGATGACACTCCAGCCATGCCTGTGACCATAACGGTTTGCATCACTGACGCTTTGTCCAGACCCCAAACTCTGATGTGAGCTTCCTCTGTGTCCATGATCAGCATCACTGGGTATGGTGCTGCCATGGTGATATCCAAAGTGGATGGGGTGTGGATTGACAGCACTAGGAACGATTTCTCTGGGGTGATTATCTGTGCCGTATCCGGACTCAAATGGGCCGTATTCACTACCACTGTGTCTATTGTCAGCTGCACTGGAGGGAAAGCTATCATGATCATACCTGTTGAAATCATTCCTTACGTAGCCTGACCCATAGGGTCCACTGAAAGAATTGACACCTCCTGGATTATGGTAGACAGAGGGGGCAGCATTAACTGTGCTAGGAACATTCCTCACAGGAGCGCTTTCACTCATTAAATGACCATTACCAACAGCACTGAGGTCATCCCCATCATGGACCAACCCAAAGTGGATGGTGGAAGATCCGGCATTAGTGGCATGGCTGCCGTAAACATCGTCGTCATCATGTAGACTTTGCCTAGACCCGGAATGACCAGACTCAGTCCCTCTGTCTCCTTCATTGCCCATACCAGGGGTATTTCTACTGTGATGGGACCCGAAGTGTATTGTGGCAGGATTGAGTGCACCAGAGTCTTGGTTGCTGTGATCGTGGTGGTTAGAATCATCTTCATTTTGTCTGGTCTCAAAACGGTCATTTGCACTTCCACTCTGTCCGTGATTAAATTCACTAGGGGTATTCATACTGTGATGAGATCCAAACTGAATGGTGGGAGGACTGATAGCACTGGGATGACTAATTGCACTTGGTCCAGTCTCAGAAGCATACGGACCATCAACACTTCCAGTATGTCGATGGCTGTTGGCACCAAAAGCAAGACTACTGTGGTCAGAATTGTCATCATAACTTACACTTTGGTTTGACTCAAAATGAGCGACTGTATTTCTGCTATGACTGGGAACTGCTAGATTTCTGTCATTTAAACTCTCAGTTTCCCCAAAAAAGAGGTTGACAGGTTTAAATCTACTAGGTTTATGGGTGAAGGAGGGGGGTTCCGGATGAGCAGGACTAACTACACTGGGAATACTGCTGGCAGGAGCCCTCTCACTTTGGCTAAGACTGACTGCACTGGTGGCAGACCCAAAGTGGATGGTCGGAGGAGTTGCAGGACTAGGGACAAAACCACTGTCATCATAGATGTTGCCATCACTCCTGGTGGGTCCAGACCCAAAATGACCACCTGTACTTCCTCTGTGTCCATTTTGAACTTCATGGGGGGTATTCCCACTACTAGGTTTATGGGTGAAGGAGGGGGGTTCCGGATGAGCAGGGCGAACTTCACTGGGAATACTGCTGGCAGGAGCCCTCTCACTTTGGCTAAGACTGACTGCACTGGTGGCAGACCCAAAGTGGATGGTCGGAGGAGTTGCAGGACTAGGGACAAAACTACTATCATCATAGATGTTGCCATCACTCCTGGTGGGTCCAGACCCAAAATGACCACCTGTACTTCCTCTGTGTCCATTTTCAACTTCATGGGGGGTATTCCCACTGTGAGGAGACCCAAAATGGATAACAGGAGGAATGACTGTACTGGGAGTATATCTGCTGTGATCATGGCGAGTGGGGTCATTTCTGTTGTGTCCAGACCCAAAATGACCACCTGTACTTTCTCTGTGTCCATTTTCAACTTCACTGGGTGTATTCTCACGAAGATGAGACCCAAAATTGATGACAGGAGGAATGACTGTACTGGGAGCATATCTGCTGTGATCATGGCGAGTGGGGTCATTTCTGTTGTGTCCAGACCAAAAATGACCACCTGTACTTCCTCTGTGTCCATTTTCAACTTCATGGGGGGTATTCCCACTGTGAGGAGACCCAAAATGGATAACAGGAGGAATGACTGTACTGGGAGCATATCTGCTGTGATCATGGCGAGTGGGGTCATTTCTGTTGTGTCCAGACCAAAAATGACCACCTGTACTTCCTCTGTGTCCATTTTCAACTTCATGGGGGGTATTCCCACTGTGAGGAGACCCAAAATGGATAACAGGAGGAATGACTGTACTGGGAGCATATCTGCTGTGATCATGGCGAGTGGGGTCATTTCTGTTGTGTCCAGACCCAAAATGACCACCATCAAAATGACCATTTTCAACTTCACTGGGTGCATTCTCACGAAGATGAGACCCAAAATTGATGACAGGACGGCTGACTGAACTGGGGACATAGCTGCTGTGATCATAGTGGCCGTACTCATCCCTGTTGTGTCCAGACCCAAAATGGCCACCTGTGCCTCCTCTGTGTCCATTTCCAATTTCACTGGGCATATTCTCAGGATAATGGGACCCAAAATTGATGACAGGATGGCTGACTGAACTGGGGACATAGCGACTGGGGTTATTCATTCTGTGTCCAGACCCAAAGCGGATATATTCATTTCTATTGTGGCCATTGTGGTCATGATGCCCAGTGTTTCCATTTGCATATCTGCTGGAGTCACTTCCAACTGGGACAGGTCTGGCTCCACTAGAGATGCCGCCTCTATGGAAAGCAGGTACCAAACCGTCAGCCTCATAGACAGTAGTGAAACGTCCTCTCCGACCAAGATCAACTACACCAGAGGCACTTCCTCTCCGGTCAGCATTGACAACACTACGGTCAGACCTGAAATGAATGGTGCCAGGCTGGCTTGCATGGAAAGTATAGCTGCGGGGGTGCTGAGATTTTCTTTGCCCATAGCTACTGCGGTCACCTCCGCTCTGGGCAGATCCAAAGCTGTAGGCTGACAGAATATTCCAAATTAGAATTGATTGCTTTAAGACATTTCCCTCATGGAAACTGACTACATGTAAAACTGCTAAGGCCCTATTAAGTGCTACCACAACTAACTGTAGGTAACATTAAGTGAAAACTGTAGGTGGGCTATATTACTGAGTAGCATAGTATTACTGAGGGAGGGGGCAAATATGATTACTAAGAAACCATAAAAATGTTTGCCTAGCTGCGACGCTGGAGGTTCACAACATTATACTGACAGGGCAAATGCCAGGGATGCCACACCACCAGGGGATCTCATAAATGGCAGCACACAATAACATAATTTCAGTCAAGAGAGTAGCTCATCCATACTTAGGCAGGCTTCCATTGCCCTGTATATGACCCCTCTTCAAATTTTATGGCTAAAGTTTTTTTGTTATAAACATTGCTACTGTGACAAAATGTGACCTGGATAATACAATGCATTCCAGACAGTTTCAATCACTGGCACTGTAATCTGGCAGTTGGGGTAGGGGGTGGTGGCAGGGTTACACTGGGGGAACATGCATAATGTCTATTATGAGAAGTCTGGACAGTTCACAAGATTTTAAGTTCTGTGCATGTTTTATCTGACTATTAAGGTGGGTTGGGAGATTGTGTGTGTTACTGTTTACTGGTAACTGTATCAGTGAGTCAAAGGATGCAAGCCCTGTGAGCAGGTATTTGAGACCCAAATGCCCCAACTGGCCCCCAACAGCTATGGCCAGAGGTCCACATTGAGGTGACAACTCTGGCCCATTCTCACCAAGGGAAGATAAGGGTTAAGCTAGTTAAGTTAGTCTTATAACTCTCTAGCAGCCATTCCTGATTGGCTGGGCTCCAACAGATGCACAAATCATGTATGTGCTGACTTCTGCAGCCTCAAAGAACATAATATGTGGCATTGGTGGGTTCTCTATGAGGCTAAACAGTTTGTGCAATTGAGGAAGAATACGAAACACACACACACTCACACACTCACACACACACACACACACACACACACACACACACACACACACACACACACACACACACACACACACACACACTTGGATAGAAGCCTGGATTATGGAGCTATAAGCATCACTGAAAAATGGATTCATTATATCTTCGAACTCAGTGCAAACGTAATGTTTATCAATTCACAAATGAAGGATCTGTGTGCTTTTAGGGGTGACTCTTACCTGATGCGCTAGCATACTTTGCATTCAATGACCAAACTGAAAAGAGCAGAAGCACCCTGCAGAGCACAGAACAGTCCAGTTACCATGGTTACACATTCAAGGCTTTTTTTAAACGATAGGCTTACTTAATTCTCTAATGATTTAAAAAGTGATGGCAATAAAATAAGCATCATACCCTAAATATGATCCATAAGCCACAGCCATCATATAGAGGCAGCATCCATTGACTAGACTAGAGATGGGAGAGTATCAGCCTTATGGGAAACAGAACCTGCTGGTTTTCATAGTGCCTCACCTTTCAATGGTTTATCTGAAGCAAACGTGTGAACAGAAAAAACCCACCTGGGGATCCACCTGTTAATTAGTTGACTGATAGATGGCAGCTAATTAGGCAGGACGGCAGCGTGACTCCACCCCTCAAACAGAGGAAATTCCCATGATTGGCGGTATTAAGTTTTTCCCTTGGCAGATTGCATAGTGTTGTTTCTTTTGCCTTTTGTTCTCATATTCAAATAATTGTAGCAGACATGTACACAAATACACACACATGTTAATCTGTAGTGGGTAGAAATTGAGTGACTGGGGTTACAGCTTTGTGTTATACGGAAATGTAGAGAAATATGTCTAACTTGTTTTGAGAACTGGGAATTCCATCTTAAGAGTCATTAGACACAGCCATTATAGATAACGAACCTTTTTTTGCAGACCGCTCCATGTTGCTCTCTATTACAAAAATGCATTTCACTCATTGGAAAACATTAGTCCAATTTAATTTTTTATACATTCTAACCCCCTGTGCGTATGAGCCCTCTCAAGACTTAATTAATTAATGATTATATGCTTAACTCATTTCACTTGGTTTTCAACTTGGATTGATTGCTGAATTCAAAGTGAAAGAGGAAGATTTGAGTTCGTACAACTCCAGAACAGCATGAGCAGATACTGGCCAAAAAAAGAAAAAGCAACAAACCGTTTTTTGTAAACAAGCTGTTTATTTAAAACGCATTAGCAATGTGAAAATGCCTTACTACCTGCATAGCTTCAGGAGTTATAGCTGATTCTAAAGTATTTACTTTGAACCTTAATGAGTCTAATTAATCAGGAACAGATGAACAATCAGGGAAAAGCAAATCCCAAGAGAGGAATTTGAACATTTGCAAATATACACTGATAATTATGGAATGATGAAAATTAAGTTTAAAAAAACAGTGCCTGTGAGTTGTTTCTGTGTTTCAGTTTTTAAATTCTTCGTATAAGTGATTGATTGGCAGGTACACATACACAATACTGGCATTTTAAGAAGAGAGATTAATTATGGCACATGTAGCATTAGATAAAACCTTTTTCTTTGTAATCTTAACAGATCAGATTTTCTTGATATTGGGAAAACTGAAAGCTAAGACATTTTTTCTTTGTTACACTCTGCTATGTTGGGAAATGGAATTGCAAAATTTGAATCATTAGTGTGGAAATCTTAATCACTAATCTTAATCCAAGTCTTTTATTAATTTTTAATTTATGCAAAGTATATAGAAATATATGACCTATTCTGATATATTGGGCCATCTAACTGCATGACCATTGATGGCCTGCAGCGGAGAAGGGTGGAAAACCTTGTAAATCATTGAAGGGCTTTTTCTTAGATGTTTATTTCAGAAAGTAGCAATGTTCAACAAGCCAAAACTTTTTTCCCTTTTTTTCTTGATGATTGTGTATCACACACACAGTTTTAGAGGTCTGAGTCTGAATTTTCATTATACCAACACTGACATTTTCATAAACCTCCTCCAGACCAGTGTGTCACACAATGTATCTGCAAATACCAAAAGGCCAATAGGTTCTACATAACAACACTCCAAACAACTGCATATTGATCAGTAGACCCCCTGGATATGGGCACAACTTTTTTTCGTCTGATACCATGAACACGAATTTCGTTGTTTATCAATAGTGCTGCTTATGCAATACAAATTAGAACCAGTACTTTCCACCTTAATTTACCGTCGACATTTTGCTCTAGTATTTCAATAACGGTTAAAGATTTACAAAGTAAGCGTTGTGCCGAGTGCCCCCCACCAATGGATTAGTTTTTTCAGCATTTGGACGATACATTACACCCCTTGGTACAAAATTAAACTAAAACAAAGCTCAACTGTAATTCCTAAAGTAGGACTTATTCTGGCCGATGTGTCACAGTTTAAATTAGTGTTATCAATGTTGAGGTGCAACATCGATCTGTGTTCCCTCATATTGTTTTGATGCACCGTGAATGTTTTCCATCTTATTCGCTTGTCAGAGCCTGTTTTCCTTTAGAAGGGGGTAGTGCTTATTATTATACGGCTAGGGGGCACCAGTGTACCACGGCAAGACAATGAAAATACTTGGAACAATCTGTTTATAATTTTAAAAATATACAACAACCGATATGCATTATAGTCGCTCTAACAATGCACATAGCTTCTTCTTAGGTTAATTGCGAGGGTGTTACTGTATGTGTGCAGGTACTTTGACACTGCACGTTTTCTCTTTCATGATATCACGCTACACAGAAATAATAACAATCTGAATGTTATTTAGGCCTAAAGGTGAGATTGTATCTCCGTACAGGGTCTGGTTGCTCACAGCATAGCTTTTAGTTGTTTGCATACAGAATAAGACTTACATAAAAGACGAAAATGTTAGCCTCTTCATCCCGGTTAACACTGAACGTACAAACTTTATCTTAGAACCGGCTCTCCATTTAAAAAAAAAAAAAAAAAGCATTTCGGTAGCGACACCACACGGCATAACTAATGACCTATGTCCACATTTTAAGCTTTATTATTTCCTCTACTCTTACATTCTCAGTTTCTTTTTAACCTTGGTCTAAATTACAGTTTCAACACCTTTCATCTTCAATGACGGGGGTCTTGCTATCAACTCTTTCCAAATTCTTGGTCCACTTATCGTCGGTTTGAAAGACGTGAAAGTCAACACTGAACCGAACTCTAAAGTGACGCATCAGCAGAGGTTTCTTCCGGTTTTTTCAGCCCTAAATGTATCTAAATTTGAATCCCTAGCCTCATTAGATAATTACTTGCTCTGCTCCGAGCATGTGCACCTGCATTTACGGCGCTACCCACTATAATCAGTTCCCTTGAATACTCCTCAAATCAGTCAGTGTACCTACACTGGTTTTGTGGGGAACACAACGCTGGAAATAGCGTATTTGAGCTATTCTATGTCAAATGTGAAAGGTGAACTTCAGGAAGTGAACTGTCAGCATGACTGCTTCAGTTAAGCTTTATTGGCTTTCTGTGTATCACTGGAGTGACACATTTATGCGGAACAAAATCAAGTCTTAAATTTGATATTCAGCTTTGGCACAGCAACTTACAAAATGCTTACAAAAATAGTTTCTTCCCCATCAAGCCAGTGTTGACAAACACTGGCAGCCAGGATGTAATCCCGTTGGACTTTTTCATGAAGGGTTTTTGGGTGTCCAAACCCTGAGAAGTTCATGTGACCAACCCCCTGGCTGTCCATTCTAATTTGAAAGGGAGCAACGCCACAGTGATATATGTGTGTATGTATATGGTCATGCATACTAATACTGTATGCTGCAAGCAAACTCACCATTCTCTGTCAATATCTTCAAGCAAGAAAAAAACACAAACGGAAAACACACTGCAAATATCTATAACCCCAACCCCACTTCAAGGAATTGAACAACAACAGCATAATGAAAGATTTTCCAAGTTCTGACAGTAAAAAAATTATAAAAATCATGGGAACAGTACACTGAAGTTTATATTATAAAATCTAATTGTTTTTGGTAAGATTGTTTTATAGAAATTTTTAAAAGAAGGATGTTGTGGAATGACGGCCCAGAAAATAGTAACGTCTGCAACTTTAGTTCATACTCCTATTGGGTTCTAATGTGGTTCTTAAACTATATTGTGATTCAAATGTTCCACTCAGCAATCAAAGAATATGCCTAATTATTGAAATGGTCTTGCAAAGAAAATGCCCGAAATAAATTCAGACATATGCACTTTTGTTCAGCGGCACAAACTTCAATTTCAAAATATTTAAGAGACAGTTATTGGAGGCAGGTGTCTTTGGAATTTTGGATGTTCATATGTCTGCCAAGTAGACTCTTCACTCATTAATGACAAAAGAATTTTCATGTTATTCATAGTTTAGAAGTAATTTGATGACCTCCTCACCTCCAAACGCAGTTGTTTGTCCTTGAAACGTGACCTTAGCTTGTGCATTACGGAATTACCAAAGCTTCTAACATTAACCTTATTATTATACAGTGCAACAGTCCATTATTGAAGATGAGTAATTAACAAGTACTTAGGAATCAGTATAGACATAGGAATTTCGATCCCACAGTTTTAAAATAGATTTTGTCCCCACCACATTTATTCGTATCGTAGGTCTTATTTTTGCCTCTCAGATCCAATGTCAAGGCTGTACCACCCCTATTTCAAACACTTCCTGTGCCCCTGGTGAGTAGTGATGTTATTCATGGAGATTCCCTCTGCAGAATTGGCAGTTTGAGTTCAGTAATCACATGGTGCTCACGCACATCTGACTCCCGAAGCGGAGCGTGTTCGCTGCCTTTTGTGGATAGACCCGTTTCACAGATGGCTCCATTTATTGACATGAACATTCCCCAAACAAAGTACAGTCACACATTTAGGCGAAAAGTTCTTGGTGAATCCGGTTTGTTTTCAGTAAATGTATCTTTCTTTGTTAAATACAGACAGGTGGAGTCACCCAGCAACAGTTTAAAATATGTTTTCTTGTATAAACACCAACAGTTCAGGACATGCAACAGTGAGTTTTAACATAGAGCATTTGCTGACAATGAGCTGTCATGCCTATGCAGACAAGGTCATACTAACAAAGCCAACAGAGCACTCCTCATAAACTAAGAAACTACAACTCAAAAAAACACACACACACACACACACAAAAATACACATGCACACACACACAAAAGACCAGATATTTTGTAGGCATAATTGAATAGTTGTCATACTCTGCTGTTAGATGGTTTTGAAGTCACTTTGATGAAAGTTAAAGAGTCTTGGAATGAGGATGTTGAGGATTGGTCTTTACAGATTTAAGTTTAGTGAAAACAAATTTTTGATAATTTATCTTTTTATATTTACGATAATTTACAAAGTTTTACAAATAGGGATATTCTAATATCTACTTTATTTTGAATTCCAAACCATATTTCCAATGCATTACATAAAAATAATGATTTCAAGTACTCTGGGGGTTGGTCTTCAAGAATCTACTGTAGTTTGGTGAAACAAAATATTATTTTTTCAATATTTGTAATGGAAAATTGTGTATTTACATAGCGTTTTCAATTTTCTGAAATCCCATAATTCCAAGATTAAAAATGGCAGAAATTTATCCAAACTGAAATGTCATCTAGAACAACATAGACATACTGTGTAGAAATAAATCTTTTTTTTTATTATTGCTTGAGAAATAATATATAAATGGTCTGTGAGCTGTTCAATTGGGAAGGGATTTTATTTAGTAATCGAGGATCACTTCAACATTATAAGATACCTTTAAGTCCTGAACAGTTAATAATAGTTTACTATTACACAATACCACTTGACCCCACAAAAGGAGAAATGAGTTTTGATTCTGTATTGGGTATAAACAAAACTGATATTGTCTCTGGGCCATATTCATATTCATTGGTGGATTATAGCCAACATATCCTGAAGGAAGATGTGGACTCTTCCTCTAGATTTTTGCTTATGAAAAAAGGAAGAAGAATGTTTGTTCAAAATTTTGCCCCAGCGCTATTCAGTTAAATATTTTCTGATGAAATGCAAAGATATTTATAAAAAACTATAACAGGATCATAAAGTCTTTCACTTATTTTGGCACTGTGCATGTACCCAGAAAATAAAGCCAAGACATTTGAAGATTTGGATAACTTGACAATATTCATAGCTGAACCTTTGCTCAACAATGTAATATCTGGATTGGCAATGTACAGAAAAGACATTCTATGTGGACAGAAGAGGAACTCTATGTTTGTCTATGTTAGTTTCAGATACATTTTATATTAATACATGTAAATGTCCCTACCTTTTTTGGATTGTTTATTTGCCTGCATTTCAACCCTGGCTGCAATGTTGTGTGTAGATGATGTTGTTGTGATCGTCTCAGCTGTTCTGGTGTGTTCAGATATCATTGTCTGTAATTCATTTCTGCAATAGAAAAAAAGAAAGGGCAAGAGGATGGCACTTGTTAACTGTGTAGTTACTGATCAGTTTCAGATCGATTTGAGGAAACGTGACTGGGGCTGATTCTGGCACACAAACTTACAACAGGTTATGTATAATGAGGCTCTGAAGCCAGGGTATGGTGTACATAGAAGACCGTACAATTAACAGGCAAGAGGCATGTTTTCTCCTCAGATGTGACATCACGTCTGTGCCTTATGGGTAACTGCAGTACAACGGAAAGCTTGGAGAGGTAGATTGGGATTTTACTGTGGATGCTTTGACTGCAACTCAGCAGGAGTATTTGCCATTTTCAAAATGAAAGATTTATTTTGCTGCTTCTTGGCAACTCTACCGATCTAGGAATGGGTCAAGCACGTTTGCTTCAGGTAACAGATTTATCTTGTTCGTTAGCTGAGTATGCTAGCTTTTAACTTAATGTTGCTAAGATAAGTAAATATTCATGGTATTTATTATTGTATTATTTTGGGTGCTTACGTAAAATTAAATGTGAACTATAGTTACTTTTCACGTTAACTAATTGATTTAATTGCTATTGCCAAGGTTACCTTAAACTTCCCAAACTTAATTCAGTGCATCACAGCTGCTATGCACCTGTCAAAATAAAATACAGGCTGTCTCACTACTCCATAATATGGAAGAAAGTCCAATTTTTACATATAAATATTTGAAATTGACATATTCACACGTAGAGCATTCTACTGTTTTGAACATCTGCCAAAGTTGTTTGTTGGTTCAGTTTCATAATTTGCCCATGGCCCAATTCAAGTCTAATTTGACTTCCTAAGACCAATACAGGACGGCCAAGAGTAAGTTTTATGTAAATCAGATGACAAACACTAGGGTTGCTGTTAGACTAAGTTAAAAGACTTCAGGATATACGTGGCCCCTAGGCACTATTGCAAGAAAGCCTACATGTGTAGCATATATATAAAAAAGACTGTTAAACTCAAACTAAAGTACAAACAACCAAAGAACACATACACAAAAATTCATAGAGATACAATCTAGTATAACAATGGATAACATTTCAAGAATTTTATCGTATTTTAATCGTAGTTTAATGTATTAATTAATGTATTTTGTATTATTTTTCATATCTACAATTATTCTACCGTTATAATACCGTTTGGAAGTCGTACAAATCAGTGTACAGTAAAATCCTCAACCATACAGCTGTCTGTTGTAAGGTTCAATCTATTATTTAATTGTTTGCATTTAATTGTTTTGAGTTTTAAATCCGCCTATCTAGGTATGTTTAGTAGAGTTAACATGCTCTACAGTCATAAGTTATATAAAATCATTTTAATACTTACAGCGAGTTTTTTTAAAATGGTTTCAGTGTTTCAGTTTGTAGTTTGTCATGAGAATCAGTCTTTAAACATATGACCAGTACCGTTTTCCATTTATCCCAGTTGTTTTGTCTTTCTAAAGAACAACAGAACCAATAGAACCCATATGAACAATGGCCATACCCAAAATATACACCAGAACTACTCTAGCTGTCAGAACACAGTTCCTCCTGGCTTTGCTTCAGGGTAAGTGACCATACAATTCTGTGCTTAATGATTGGATAAAGTGATCTGAAAATGTCCATCATTGACATTGTAAGTAGTTGTGACAGTGATGTTCTTCGCATAATAGTGACACCAAATTGGATATGAAAGCTGTAAACTTACATTCTCACTTGTGCTTAGCTTTCATAAATAAATACATAACAATAGTAACTGAGCCATTTTTCCATCTAATTATCTATACTACTGATAAGTATAACACAGTTTTTTTTTGGATTTGTATGGCTCATTGGAAATGCAAAATGGATTATGTAACACTGGCTAATACTCTGTTGCTCTGTTGATTGGGACTTGTTGTTTTAAAGGCCAAACCCTCAGGACGATGCTGGGTTCTTCTCTGTCTCATCCTTCGCATGGATGACTCCACTGCTGTGGAAGTTGTTCAAAAAGAATCTTGACACAAATGCTTTGACTTTGTCACATCATGACAATGCCAGCACAAATGTCAAAAGGTACCAACGAGTTCTTAAATTGTGCCTCGTCTGACAATGACAATTTTTGACATGGTTAATGAACGACTGGAAATTTTTATCTTTTCTGAATTCCCAGGTTTCAGATGCTTTGGGAAGAGGAGGTTGCCAGGGAGGGTATGGAGAAGGCCTCTTTGGAACGAGTGATCTTTCGTTTTCAGAAAAAGAGAGTCCTTGTTGTGATCTTGGTTTCCACCTTGTATGCAGTGTTATCTCTCCTTGGACCGGTATGATTAATATATTCATTTATTACATTTTAAATTACAGAGTTGTATTTAAACCTCCTAAGTAGACTGTACAGCTTAAGAACCCCATGTCCCTGACCACCGGTGCAATTTCAGCTGGGGTGTCTCGCAGTGAGGGAGGGTTCAAAATGGCTGGGTATGATGTACAGTTACCTCAAATCTGACTGTGGCAGCTGCACATTAAATCTATTGACTGCTCTGTGAAAAAGTTCATATACTTGCTGCATGCACTGCAGAAGTCACAAAGATTAATACATGGTCCTCTACGACGAAGGCTTTTGCAGTGATTTGACAGGCCTATGACTACACATTTCAAATAACAATACAGAATGCAGAAATACATAAAAGTAATCTGCAAATACATACAAGTCAATGCAGAAATATATACAAGTCCAATAGAGTATTGGATTATCATGGCTTTGAACAGCAAAACCTGCAAAACATCATGCAGGTGAACTGAAGTGTTGTTTTCTGTTTCACAGGCTGTTCTGGTTTATGAATTGTTGAACCAAATTGAAAACCCACAACCAAAGTCCACTCTCATTTATGGACTCCTCCTTTGCTTTGCCCTTTTTGCATCCGAACTTTCCAAAGCCTTCCTCTTTTCCCTCATGTTCTCAATTAATTTTCGGACAGCCATCAGAATCAAGAATGCGCTCTCCACTATAGCCTTTCAGAAGATCATTTGTCTCAGGAATTTCAACAGTACCTCGGTGGGAGAGGTAAGTTGTTTGCTTTATCTCAATCAAGATACATGTTGACACAAGCTGTTGTTTTTTTACCTTTTCTCTGGAAAAATGAGATATTGTTAGGTGTAAATAATTTTATGTATTTTTTGGCATATTTCTCTTAATGTTTTTCCATTGCATTGTACCATAGTATCTTCCTTGTAGCTCAGCTATCATACAAAATACAATATTCCATCTAAATCTGATGGACAATGTTTCTCATTGTTCTAAACAGCACATCCAGTACTATGAGTGTGTCTTCTGCCAAGCCCAAAAATGCTTTTGTAAAACGTACACCCCCAACCTTTATTGCTTTATTGCAGCTGTACGTTTTGTTTGAACTTGAATTTTAATGCTGTTAAAGCCGACCTGCCCGTCTCTTCCTCTGTCTTCTCTTTCACAGGTGATCAATGTAATGACGGTCCACGGGCATCTGATATTTGAAAGCATAACATATTTTTCTTTCATCCTTCTCCTACCTTTGCTTCTGGTGATTTGCATTGTGTATTCCTCCCACATCCTGGGATATACAGCTCTCATAGGCATCGCTGTATACCTTGTTGTCCTGCTTACACAGGTTTGTATTTCAAGAGACTTAAAACACACAGGAAAATATAGAAATATGTTTCATTCATTGTTATTGCTTTATTTAATTTCGTGCTCAGTGTTGCTTGTTTGTTGCATGCAGTTAGTCAGTTCTGGTGATGACAAAAACTGTTTTGTCTTCTGTTAGTCTGCTGCAGCAACAGTGATGACTGTTTTCAAAAAGAGAGCCATAGCTGTCACAGACAGTCGCATTCACGCCATAAACGAGGTGCTCACCTGCATAAAGCTTATCAAAATGTACGCATGGGAAGCACCTTTTGAGAGGAAAATCACAGGTATGTGCCTTGATTCTTGTGCTACTACCTGTGTTTTATTACTGAAATGTTTCAGAATTTTTTTACAAAGCATGGCCAATGCCCTCTAGATATATTGGCACCCTTTAGATAACCTTTCAACTAGAAAAGTCTTTCCTGGTCAAAATTATTGGCATCCTTTGCTGTAAAGCTTATTAATTCTCCTAAGTTTGGTGTCTGGTAAAATTTCAATTACATTTAATATATTTGCTTCAAGTATGACCCAGTAAAATCACACGATTTAAGGTGTATTTCTTTAAACTGCAGCTGGTATAGCAGCCTCCGTATTTTAATGATTTCCAGAGGGCTGTTTTTAATTGTCCAGATTTTGTTAATTTTCACTCAGTAGTCATTTTAGTTCATACAGGTCAGTAGCTAACAAAATGCATCCTCGATCTGACTGATTGGAATGCACTACTTAATACAGGTTCTGGTGTGCATACAAAACGTTTCCTCAAATCTGACTCGTTGGAGTCAATATCAGAATGCATGCAGAGGGTGTTTTAATGAGAAGTGTCCCTATTCATACTTCAATCAGCTCTCCATGCAAGCAAGGATCCTAAGCACGTTAAGAGTGTGATGTCAGAATATGCATAGACATTGAAAAGGCACTTCAATGTCAGAAAAGTTCAGAACCCACCCCTAAGCATGTAGTTTGTGTAAATGGCTATTGGTTGGCTGTACTCTAATAGTTGAGCAAATTGTTTAATGGACTGACTTCATGGATTGATTGTCTGCAATGTCAGTCATGTGAAAAAATGCTGCTGTTGTCGTCAGGGATACGGAAAAAAGAGAAAAGACTCTTGGAAAATGCAGAATATGCCAAATCAGTTGACATCACCATCTCATCCGTCTTTCCCACTGTACTTACAATCGTCACCCTCATCACCCACACGTCACTAAATCTTCCCTTGAGCGTCACAGTTGTGAGTATATTAGGCTTTCCTAAACCTTGACTCTGTTCACTTTCCCCATTGTGATTCTCACAGTGTTGCATTCTCATAGTCCATTTTGAATAATTTGTTATTTTTCAGGCCTTCACCATCAACACCATTTTTAATTGCCTGAGACTTGCTCTCGCCTTGTTCACATATTCGGTTGAATTGTGTGCACAGGCAAAATTGTCTTTGGCCCAGTTAAAGGTGGGAATCATCTATTCACATTATGTGTAATATAGGAAGTCACTGCACTGTTTGTAAACTGTATTCATGATTATTGGCTGGATGAACATGGTATGTAATCATAGAATCTTCATATGGTTATTGCATGACAAAGTAAAACACATTTCACAGTTCAGCAGACCAGGAAGTTTCTATGTGTTAATCACTGTTTAAATAAATATTTTTTAGAGAATCCTCCTACTTGAAAACCCAGAACCTTACCTGGCTTTACAACCAGAGTCCCCCAATGCTCTGGTTCTGGAGGAGGCCTCTTTCTCCTGGGACAAACCACAGAGAAGCTCAGATGAGTCACTGGCCTCAGACCATACACTGAATGATGGGACAGTAAACCCACAGAGCCAGAATGGAGCCAAGGGTGAGACAGTAAACCCACAGAGCCAGAATGGAGCCAAGGGTGAGACAGTAAACCCACAGAGCCAGAATGGAGCCAAGGGTGAGACAGTAAACCCACAGAGCCAGAATGGAGCCAAGGGTGAGACAGTAAACCCACAGAGCCAGAATGGAGCCAAGGGTGAGACAGAAAACCCACGGAGCCAGAATGGAGTTACACCAGATGAAGCAGATAACAAACTAATACTGAGAAGCATCACCTTCACACTACCAAAGGTACAGACAGAGGCGCAGATGGCGGGGGGTGCGGGGGGACACGTTCCCCCCCAGTTTCATAGGGACCCAAATCTGTCCCCCCACTTTTGAGAAAAAAATATATATTTATTTGGTCCCCCCCACTTCAAAAATCTCTCCTGCGCCACTGGGTACAGACATGTCTGACTGCTGGTTTTCATTAGAAATGCTAACATTTATGTTTTTCCCTTATCACAGTGATTATTATATTTGGCCAGTTATGCATGGACACTGAATGAGAATGCGATCAATTACAATGGGTTACAGTTTTAGTTACATGAAGTACATACAGGAATTAAAAACAGAAAACACATAGGGGTCATTTTTCCAGCAATCAGCCAATGTCCCCAGCTGGGACTCTCAGGGTATTTATAATGTCAGAGTCCTGGCATCAACATATTTTGTGTTATGCCCATCTTAACCCATGGGAAGAATTATGTTCACATAATTTTACATACTGTATAAATAAATAAACTAAATGTGCAACCATTCTTTCAAGTATGTGAACAAAGTTCATGTTTTAACATGTTTATGCAACTGATTTTGCTTAAGATTTAGCATGAAGCACTAAGACCCTTTTGTGATACATGATACATTACATTTGAGGAACATGTGTTTACTTGCATACCCACTGAACTGCTGTATTTTTTCCTTTGACAGTTAAAATGTGAAATCAGCAAAAATGCAGTTTGGGATTGCATTTGGGGGACTGTATTGACAGTTAATGTGTTTTATTCTCACAGGGACGCTTGCTTGGAATTTGTGGGAGCACAGGATGTGGAAAAACATCACTATTATCAAGCATTTTGGAGCAAGTATGGTTGGAGTTATAATATGTTGCACAATTTCAAATACAGGTGATATTTACCATTTCTCCATTTTTCTAAGTCTTAAAGTCCATAGTAATGTTAAATGCTGTTTGTACTTTAAAAAGCTCATCCTTGTGCAGGTAAATGTGAGTGTGAATCTGATAATGACTGTAAATCAGTAATATATCATTTTTCATTATAACATATGCCGCAAGGAGTTGCTTGATAAGATTCATCCTGTAATATTCTCAGTGTTAATTTCACTTTCTCTCTAGATGCACCTGGTACATGGATCTGTATCGGCTGGTGGATCATTCGCCTACGTATCCCAGCAAGCCTGGATCTTCCATGGAACTGTACGGGACAACATTCAAATGGGAGAGGAGTTTGACCAATACAGGTACTCTGTTTCCAGTGTATATCATGTGAAAAAGTTGATATGAACGAACGTGAATGGACTTGTTACACAGCAATATATTCATGAAAACCAGTGATGCTACTTTAATCAGGCAATTAAATAACAAGTTACTAGAAACTTCTAACTATGTCAGTCAAGGAAATTGTATAATGTGTAAATATGAGTCTGTGTTATTACAAAGTAAGTATCTGTAGCTTCAGGAAAATTCCACACTCTGTACATTTGACTGAGTTCTTGCCTGGGTTTTTTCAAAGGTATTACAAAGTCATTAGAGCCTGCTGTCTTCAGCCTGACTTAGAAAAATTTCCATATGGCGATATGACAGAGGTGAGGAATTTCTTGTAAATCATAAAAAAACTCCTTTATTCATCATTAAACTGATTTACATTTCAAAACTTCTTATGCACAAAGACTTTCCTAACTAGTTTTAGTGAAATAATTTTTTCCATATAAAGTCAGTTTTGTGGAGTTACTTACTAGAATTCAAAGTATAAGCAAAATACCTTTGGATGTTCAGTACCACAGTGTGAAATTCTGGATATTCTCAAAATTGTTGGAAATGATAAGCCTAGATGTGCAAAATGGCTTTTTCTCATCATCATTCAATCATGTTTTTTATGGAAAAATACAGAGCAGTCACACACAGACCTCTCTGTGGGCCTAAAACAAACACCAGTGATAACACTGTGCTAGCTTAACCTCCCCTGTTCACATTATTTGGTTTTAAGATTGGAGAAAGAGGCCTGAATCTGTCGGGAGGGCAGAAACAGAGGATCAGCCTGGCCAGAGCTGTGTACTCCAACAGAGACATCTTCCTCCTGGACGATCCCCTCTCAGCTGTAGACGCCCATGTAGGGAAACACATCTTTGAGGAATGCATCAAGAAAGAGCTGAGGGGGAAGTCTGTTATTCTGGTCACCCATCAGCTACAGGTAAAAAACCGTGAAGAGACTCCTAACTGGGCAGTATTTACATTTCAGAGTCTGGGTTCTGGGTGAATATACAGTAACAGACAATAACAGTACAGAGACATTTCCATAGTGAGCAAATTAGCTGCAAGGTATCTTTCTTCGTCAGTCTTAATACCAGATTAGCAATGAGGTTTATTCCTTTCAGCATTACCATTTCTGGTGTGACAAATTAGTCTGAATTAATTGTGACCTCAGCACTGACCTGATGGTTTGGTCAGTTTTATTGTTGGATAAATGTATTTTTCTGATGATCAATGAGAGTGAATAGGGATGCTTGATTGTCTGAAAATTTTACAATATAATCAGATTATACTGCAGATAATTGTATGCCAGTTAGTCAAATACTACACAGATCTGTCCATAAACATTGCTCTAAAATATTTACAATTTCTGTTCCATAATAATTCCATAATTAACTTTGACACATGTTCTTATATATGCCATGACCCTTTTCACTTTGAATACTTGAGTACATTTATGGTTTCAATAAATCCCTTTTTTTGTAGTTTATGGAATTCTGTGATGAAGTTTTGTTGCTTGAAAATGGCAAAATCAAAGAAATGGGAACACACAAAAAGCTGAAGAACTTCAATGGCCGATACACACAGCTTCTTAATAAATACCAGCTGGAGCAGTCACACGTAAGGAAATTTGTTAAATAAATAAAAATACTGGGAAATAGTGTTTAGTAGAGTCTGTGTTATTTCATTTTTTGGGCTTATATGGAGACCTACAACATGTATGTAATATGATTTTCAAAATGGTTAACATCATTATTTTTTAATAACGGGGGATGGAGCATCGTGATAACTCATGATTTCACGAACATACATTCCCTGTTTTTAAGGATCTAAATGAACAAGGCTACAAAACAGAAACTGAGCCTGAAAACCTGAAAGAAAAGGACTGGAATGATCAACCAACTAAAGGAATGATAAATCCAGGTTGGTGATAATAACCTGACAATCTAATGTGTTGTATTGTGGATGTATGGCGTTGCATGAAAACTATACTATAAAACAACTTGCCAAGATTTAACTTCAATCCAGATTCATTCAAATCAGCTTTACGCTCATAACACCTGCTTTGTGACCATGAAAACCTGGGCATGAATGTGAAAAATGGGAGGAAATGAAAATTGTGGTACTGGGCTTGAGGCAGGGCTTCTTTTAAAAGTTGGCAGTTGACCTTTTAAAATTACAGGAAGTACTTTTAAACTTTAAACAAATAAATAAATACGTTTAATCTATGAAAGTTTTAAGTGACAGAACCACCAAAATCAAGTATTTTTTTGGTAGAAGCAAGTTATACATTTAGAAAGAGTTTACACTACCCCCTAATCCCTGTAGTTGAGGAATCAGAAGGAATAAAATGTTTTATACAAAATGTAACTTGTAGAAGCAAAGGAACAGCTTGTCACCAAAGAAACCACCCAGGAGGGCTCAGTGTCATGGAGGACCTACCATCAGTACTGCAAAGCTGCAGGAGGTAAGTCATACCGTAAAGCTCGCTCATGGGATCTTTGTGACATCACAGCGACAATCACAATTGTTTATCCTCTTCTGCAGGGTACATGGTGGCACTCTGTATTGGGCTGATTTTCACTGTGCTTGTTGGAACAACAGCGTTCAGTACCTGGTGGCTCAGTTATTGGCTCCATCAAGGATCAGGGGTAACGTGATTTTCATTCAAATGATATTCATTTTAACCAGCTATATGCACAATGACCACATAACACACTCGTGAGAGGGGTACAAATGCACTCACGTTTCACTCTAAGGTTATCACTGCATCAAGCCCTCTATTGGGTTACAGACAACACAGTCAAAATATGGGAACTAGTGGCAAGAAATAAAACAAAAACAAAATTAACAAATTAAAGAAAGCTAATCCACTCATAGAGGTGCTCAAAATATTTTGCGTCTTGCTGCGCCAGCCAGACAGACTGTAACGCAAAAGAAATAATCACCGTAAAAGGACACAGTAGGAGTAGTGAAGTGGAGTTACCTGAAAGATACACAGTATGAAACTTACATAAGTGCACATGCTTGTTCTAAAATGACCTTTTAAAATATTACTGATAAAGACAAAACTACTGAAAGGCATGCTCACCCGTGGTTCCAGCACCTCTAGTACTGCAACGCCTCATTAAACAAACCCAACAATCCCAAAATCGATGCAAGACGTTTAGTGAATTTTGTTTGCATACTGATTGCCGCGTAAGCCTCATGTGCCTCTAAGCGTGGATGAGAGGATGTGCTGGTGGCCTCTCCCCTCGTCCAGGTCCCAAATACGCTTCTCCCAGGATCCCACCGCCCTCAATTTGTACCCCTTCACCTACACAAGCACTGCATTAAAGGTTACTAAATGACATATCAAGGGTGCACTATACTCTTATTGTTAGACCTACATGTTTCATACAGTTGTTTCACAGCTCAACTATCAACGTGAAAGCAATGAAGCCCTCAACATAAATACTCCTGCTCTCCCCAGCAGAAGGGAAACTCATCAAACTCCACTTCAGACAGTAGCAACATATCCGAGAATCCAGACCTTCACTTCTACCAGCTGATCTATGGCCTTACTATTTTGGCAATGATTCTGCTTGGTGCCATCAAGGGGTATTCTTTCACCAAAGCCATTCTGTATGCCTCCTCCAACCTCCATAACAGCATGTTCAAACGGGTAAGATATCATGATTGATTAGTCTAAGTAGGCCAAAGTCATTACTTCCCATTAGACAAGCACAAATTTGTTTCTGTCAATTGTAATCCTTTATATTCCTTTCCCTAAAAATCTGATAGATCTGCTTTCTCTGTACTACTAAGTTAGGGTAGACTGTTAGAGATATGTGGACCCTATTTCTAGAATACTGCAAGTCCTACTCCAAAACCATGAAGCACATAGTCATAGCATTAATGTTAATTAAATGTGATGGAATAACAGTGTGTCTATCTGAGGCTCCGGCATGAGGACAACCATGTCTTAGTCATCATTTAGACTTCAGAGGATGTCTTGTGTTGGCTGGATCAGTTCATGAGATTCTCTGGCCACTCGGAAAACATTGTAATTCACCAAAAATATTACCTAACCATTGGTTTATCGACTAAATACATCAGTTACACCACATCAGAGTGAAAAGGTAGAGATAGGCAAAAAATCTATAGGTAAAAGTTTGACGAGAGGCAACCTACAAATGAAAACAGTATATAATGTTGTTTTTTTCTGCGTTGGGAGGTTAAAGTTTGGTTTAAACATTACAGCCACCCTCTTTCACCTTTATTTTAAGTGGTATGACCCTGCTTTCAGATCCTGTACAGCCCAATGAGCTTCTTTGACACCACACCCACCGGCAGGATAATGAACCGATTTTCCAAAGACCAAGATGAGATTGAGTCCAGGCTGCCCCTCAATATGGAGTACATGCTTCAGTATGGCCTGCTCGTGGTCTACACCATCATTTCCATCTCAGTGGTGTTTCCCATGATTCTTATCGCTGTGGCTATCCTAGGAGTGATCTTCATTGTCATTCTTTAGTGAGTATGTTTGAACACATTTTAACCATGTATTTTTTTAGAAGTTGCTTGATGAGCCAAATGATATACAAGGTATCAATTTTGTTTTATTCTGATAATGCCTGTAGTAAAATTCACTACTTTAGGCTGTCCTGAAAATGCATTGTGTACATTGGATTTGACTGATCATATTGCCTCTTTCAATACATGTGTTGGAAGAAAAAGACATAGACAGATTGAATAAATCGAGGTTCCACATTTGGTTGGCATTATTTTCTAATGACTGTATGCAACGGGTTGTTTTCGGTAGTGTTTTCCAGGGAAGTATCAGACGTTTGAAAAGATTGGAGAACATCACTAGGTCTCCATGGATCTCCCTCACAACATCAGTTATTCAGGGACTGCCCACCATTCAGGCTTACAAGAAGGAGCAACATTTCAAAGAGAAGTAAGGCACATGTGACCTTGGTAACATATGGTCACATCCTGCTTGGAACATTCTAGTACACGACGGATTTAAGGTTCAGTAGTATGTTAAGCAGTTCTGCACATGAAGTGATTGTTCCTTTCTCGTAAGGTTCATGGAAATGAGTGACACAACTTCAAATTTCCACCTGCTCCATGATAGTGGAATCAGGTGGCTCGCTTTCAGGCTTGACTTCCTCTCTGCAGTTACCGGTCTGATGGTGGCTTTGTCTGTAATCCTGGCCCCAGCCACCCTTTCTCCAGCTTTGAAAGGTCTGGCTTTATCATACGTAATGCAGGTACGCTGGGCTGTTAGTATCATTTGATTGTTTTTCGCTGAACTCTGAGAGTGCTGTGTAGAATCACAGCTAGTTAGAATCACAAGACACACAACTTTAGGCATACCAAGACTATAATGGAAAGTTTGACCTATCGTTTGGAAAGTTTGGTGATTTTTTTTGGCGGTCTCTTTTCTTTGAAAACTCAACATTAAAATGTATGCACACAAACATACTATGAATAACATACCGTGGTCACAGTTGTGCATTTCATTTATAGTGTTCATGGATAATATG
This sequence comes from Albula goreensis, assembly GCA_022829145.1. Classification (NCBI taxonomy): domain Eukaryota; kingdom Metazoa; phylum Chordata; class Actinopteri; order Albuliformes; family Albulidae; genus Albula; species Albula goreensis. The sequence continues at coordinate 28,878,226 of CM040755.1, forward strand.
CAAACAGGGTCTAAAAGGAGTGAATGTTAGTGATGAAACTTGGTGCATATGTATTGCACAACATGTCCGCTGATGAGCCAAAACGCTATGGCCACAGATGAATTGAATAAAGCTGATTGTCTCGTAACAACTGTTCATGTCAAGGTCTGGGATATATAAGACAGAAAGTGAACAATTGGTTTGTGTAGTCAACATGCTGGATGAGGGAGAAATTGGCAGGTGGAAAGACCTGGAGTTTGACAAGGGCCAAATCGTTAAGGCCAGACGACTGGGTCGAATTGGCAAGGCTTATGGAGTGAGTACAAAATGTGGTGAATAGCAGTGAGCAGTTTTGAGTACCTCCCAAAGGTGGTCCGAGGAGGGACAAACCATGAACCAGTGACAAGGTATTTGCTGTCCATAATCGATACATGAGGGCAACGAAAGGCTATCACGTCTGGTCTCAAGAAGAGCACAAGTCACAGAAAACTTTAATGATGGTTACGGGAGGAGTGTGTCATAACACACAGTGCATCGCAACCTGCTGCATATAGCCCTGGTCCACCGTTGAATGTGCCTGCAATGGGAACCTGAGCATCAGACCAGAAACTTGGAGCAATGGAAGAAGGTTGCCTCGTCAGATGAGTCTCATTTTCTTTTAGATCATATGGACAGCCAGTTATGTGTGGGCCATTTACTTTGAGGGAATTTGATGATGCTTCGGCCAATGTTCACCTGGGAAACCCTGGGTTTTGGCATTCATCTGGACATCCGGTATTCCACACGTGCCACCTACCTAAACATCGTTGAGGACCAGGTACACCCCTTCAAGGCAATGGTATTCCCTGATGGCAGTGGCCTCTTTCAGCAGGATAATGTGCCCTGCCACACTGCAAAAATTGTTTGGCAATGCTTTGAGGAACATAAGAAAGAATTGAAGGTGTTGCCCTGGCGTTCAAGCAACTATGGGATGAGCTGGAACAACAATTACCATCTGCGGCAGATCTACCTTGCAACTTACACCATCTGTTGCTATAGTCTTGGTGCCAGATATCACAGGGCACCTTCAGAAGTCTTGTATCTTCAGAGTCCATGCCTTGGTGGGTCGGAGCTGTTTTGGAAGCATGTGTAGGACCAACCGCATTAGACAGATGGTCATAATGTTTTGGCTCATCAATGTACATTACATCATACATAATAAATTACTTTTTTATTCTAGTGCTGGTGTTTTCTTCTTACGGATTTACTTAATGTTTATAAAATGTCCTCTGTTTGCAGATTTCAGACATATTGAGGCATCTTGTAATAGGTACAACGCAAATGGAAGGAAGGTTCACATCTGTAGAAAGGCTACAGGAATATATTACGGTAAAATGGCTGTCTGATGTTTCTTTCAAGTATTTTCTAGTGTTCTATTTTCTATGTGTTGCTCTCATTCAAACATAGGATCAGGACATTTTTCTTCTGTAAAATAACATGATGGTTTTTTCCCCCTCAGGGCTGTGTCTCTGAAGCTCCCAGAAAAGTCAGGGATCTTGATCTCCCAAGCGACTGGCCACTAAAGGGAGCCATCATGTTCCAGGACTATAAGATGAGGTACAGACAGAACACCCACATTGTGTTGGATGGACTCAACCTGGAAATTGCACCCAGAGAGAAAATTGGCATTGTGGGAAGAACAGGTTCTGGTAAGCAGTTTCTGCATCAGAAGCTGCCTGCTTACTTATCTCTGCTTGATTCTGTCCAGTGACTTTCTTGGATAATGGTTTTCACTTTCAGATATATTCACGTGTTATTTCCTCGTGCCTGGTTATGGTTTGTAACATTCACTTTTTTCAGTGACAAAGACAAACAGTATCATTTATTTTTCATTATTTGCTTCTACTTCACTTGTATATTTTATGTATATGCCTGTTAGTTGGATAACATAGGTATACATTGATAGCTACACAATTAGAGAATTATAAATTAAATTAAATTGAATTAAATTATTTGTAATTGCCCTCAGGGGAATTTTCATCCAAATGTATCTGTTATTTTTAATAAATAAATTATATAGAATTAACTATATTTCATAACATGATTCCCAGGGAAGTCCTCGCTTATTGTAGCTCTGCTTCGGCTTGTGGAGCCAGCTGGAGGAAGAATCCTCATTGACAATGTGGACATCAGCATGATTGGCTTGGAAGATCTACGCAGTAAACTGTCAGTCATTCCACAAGATCCAGTGTTATTCACTGGCACAGTAAGGTAACGGCTGCCAAAGTATTTCAGTCAGTCAATGAGCTTGATTTTGTGAGATCCTTCTTTGTTTTCATCATCTCAAGAAACCTACCTACCCAGAACAGTAAAAAGTAAATATCTAGCTTCTATGATTTCCTTCCACAATTTGCCTTTCCAGGGGTCCAGTACCCAAAAGGACATTTCCAGGAAAGCATCGAAAGGTTTAGTAACTATATAAAACATATGTTTTGATGCAGTATGGAATATGAGTAGACGCATTCATTAATTGACAGCAGGCTAGATGCAGGCCAGTTTCATTGCAGTTAGCAGCTGATTAATATGTTAGCCCAACACAGCCCCCCTGGGAACAGACCTACAAAGTTCATGCCATCACCAAGCCTCGCGCTAAAATCATTGTTCACATATACGCATTTTGAATCCCAAGCAAAGCACACTTGTTTGCATAACAGCCTGAACATTTAAAGAGAATGTTTGCTTCTTTATAGATACAATCTGGATCCGTTTAACAACTACAGTGATGAAGAGATATGGCAAGCACTTGAGAGAACCTGCATGAAAAACAGAGTATGTTCAACTGGTCACTGGTCACAAAGTACCTGAAATAAAATGCAGGTTCCTGATTGGGTAGCAAGGAAACAAATGGACACCAGTACATATCTGTGGTTTTGGAGGCTCTGCAGAGTCTCCTCCTTCATTTTCCTAGTGGGAAGGGACAGAGGTATCACTTATTCACACACAAGAACACAAATCTAGCCTTGCAGTCACACCTCCCTGCGTTCCTAGGAGCAAAGGGAGTGGTGTGGAAGGCAACCACATGGTCATTGTCAACAACACATTCCCTTTGTTTCTTACTCCCCTTGATCCTTGAGTTAGTTTGGTTGTAGTAGGTGACCATCAAATAACAATGAAGCAGATTTCATTACAGATCGTTTTAGGCCTAGGTCAGCAGATATGGTTAGAAAATGTACGATGTGGTGATCTTATGTTTTTACACAGATTTGCAAACTACCTGAGAGGCTCAATTCCACAGTTATAGAGAATGGCGAAAACTTTTCAGTGGGTGAATGTCAGTTGATCTGCTTAGCCAGAGCTCTGCTTAGAAACACAAAGGTGAGATGACCCATGACCGACATCAAGCATTTAATAGTATCTTGTGTTTGGATTTGTGAAACTGCTTTGGCTTGCTAGTGATCAGATATCAAATATAATTATTTCTGTTATCCTGTTTGTTTTCAGATAATTCTACTGGATGAGGCCACAGCCTCCATAGACTCTGAGACAGACTTCCTGATCCAGCACACGATCCGAGAGGCTTTCCAGGACTGCACCATGCTGACCATCGCCCACCGCATCAACACTGTGCTGGAGTGTGACAGGGTCCTCGTCATGGACAATGGACAGGTGATTACACCATTAGGACCTCTCCTTTATAGGGGTTCAGTATCACTGGAGTTCAAGCTAATTCCCAACCTGCCTTTTCCACTGTCTTTTGGGGATTATTGGAACAAGCTTCCCTCAAGGTCTGGGTCTGCTCCAGGCCAAGCCTGTGCATTAGAACTACGTGGGAACTGCTGGCGCACTATTATCGGGCCCTTTGATACCACATAATTCAGAATCAAGAAGTGCAGTGGCCAACAGCAAGTTGTATGGAAAAATGCAATGCCTGCTTAGTGTTCTTGGATAGTCGCCTAACACAAACAAAGCAATATAATGATCAAGGGGTGTGTAGCTGAAAGAGGCGTGTCAGCAAGGTGGAGTGGCACAATGAAGCAAAAGGCACCAGAGAATACAGTTCACAAGGCGGAAAGCCCGTTTTAATGACATACTTCATAGTTACAGCCGGCGAGTGAAGAAGTGCTCGCTAAATAACAAACTCAAAACAGATCAAAAGTTTGCGAAAACAGTTAGCTAGCTTCAGGAGAGGTGAGCTGGGAGGTAGGACGCGTTCTCTGCCCGAACGAGTCCTTGTCCTCTGGAGTCTTAAAAAGACAAGACACAAGAGAGTTTGTGAGCCCTGAGAGCGGAGAGCGTCAATCTCCCCGAGGCTGGGTCTGCGGCGGCTTTTGAAGGTCTTTAATCAAGAAGAAGCAGCAGCTGGGCTGATTGGCTATGTTCCTGTGGTGTGTTCTGTTTGGGGAATTACGTGGCCCAGCGCTGCTCTCCAGGGTCCTGAAGCTCTGGCTGTATGCCTGGTGCTGTCCTGAGTGCTGACTAAGTCTCTTCAGTGGTGGTTTTGGACAGATGTGCCTATTATCCCTGTAAAGCTACTAGATTGTGTGAGAATGGTCTGTTTGAATGTCATACAATAGATTTCTCTACATCTTATGCTTCAGGACTACCTCAGTTCTTATTTCTAATGGCAAATGCAGCGTTGGTGACCAGATGCTGTTTACATACTGAAATATTTAGTTCCATGCACATATTTGTCATCTTAGTGATGAAAAAGGAGCAGGTATTGGTTATACTTTCCTCTTTTTTAAAAATATTTAATTAGTGATGTTTATGACTCTATCGTATTTTGTGTCAATTTGTCCTGCAGGTTGCTGAATTTGATGATCCAGAGGTTTTGATGCACCAGCCTGGTTCTCTGTTTGCACATCTTCTTGAAGCAACTCACAGTGTAAAGAGATGAAGGAAGCTGAAAAGCATTGGGACCACCTGCAGTGAACTGCTGTGATAGCTTTACACAATATTCCACAATTATGTGGAAATGTATTCAGAATAATATGATTTATGGAATATGAGTGATCTGTTACATGAAAAAGATTACTTTGTTTAATGTTTTCTTAAACAATATGCTTCATGTCTAAAACAATATTTGAACAGTAGTAAAGTTGAAATGGACAGTCTGATGAGGTTGCTCAAACTCGACAGTAACAGAGAGTTTATGTCATGTAAAGTTGTACTATGTAAGCTTTCCAGGTAACAATGTTTTTGTATTTTTGTATTAAATTGTGCAGGAGAAATTTCACATTTCCCCCCGGTTTTAAACTCTCTAAAATGTCATTAGTGGCCAAAATGAACTCCTGTTTTTGGGTATGATCAGACACTGGCACAAAATATTGTCCATGCACAATGAAACCATATTTTTAATATGTCAAAGCTAACAGGAAACAATCAAGCTATTTCTTCTATGCATATATCAAATGGAGATTTCATGCAAACAGGAGATTGGCAAGGCACTGTCTGCAACACCAACAGCAGAACAGTTACGCTTTAAATGGAGAGCAAACGTCACAAGGTTTTTTCTCAATTGATAAATCCCACAAGGTTCCAGAAAGATCTTTGTGTGCCTAGACCACTGGATGGTGGGGAAATGTCATGCCTCCCTCAAAAATACATAATTCCTCCCCTTTTCACCATCAGAAAAATATATGCATTTCTTTACCAAACAGTTAGTGCAAATCCTTGATATTATTGGTGGCTTTCTTTAATTTTGTTCCTACAGAAATAAAAAAATGGACTTGTATACGTTTATGGATATGTTGGCTCAGTCTGTTTCTCTTTTAAGAATTCAGTTTCACCTATCCCTTTACTGGCATCACTAAAAGAATTCCAACACTTGCTGAACTCCAAGTACATCAGTGCTGCATTTAAATTATCACCTAGCAGTTAGTCTGTGTACACTGATATTGCCTGGGAATAGCAACGCCCAAAATTTGCCTGTACAAATATTTCTGAGTCAGACAAATGGAGTGTGTGTTGAGGGAATCTTTGTCTGGAAAGTGGGGCTCATGAGTGCCTGATATAACCTCTGACCAAAATAAGAGCAACCATGAGTGACAACGTTGTACAGAGATCACTATTATACGTCATTTTAAACAATTACTAACTAAATGATTCCCAAACCGTTTCAGAAGCATTTGAAAACTTAACTGCTGAGAAATAAGGGCAGTACACAAGGAGATCCATTATCAAGACCAGCAAATCCTGATGCTCACCTGGTATGTTTAAAAGTGATGAATGTGTGTCGGATTTGGATGCATGAAGTAGTGATACAAGGAATAGTATGTATGTGGACAACATTTTCTTTTTTACCGTTTTAAGGGCCACCGACATACGCAGAGCATCTGTAATAGCAGAAATGGAGAGTTATGATATGAAGTTCATACACTGTCCACTCTTGGTTATCCTCTTGGAATATTATTTATGTTTTACATCACCTTACCAGTAGAAATTATGGACATACAGTTTTAATTTATACGCTTGGTGGCATTCGTGCTTTCCACGAGCAACAGCTGCGAAACCTTCTTCGTGGGTTTCCACCGAATCTACATCACAAGTAGTGGAGCAAGCCGCAAGAGTCCTCAGGTATATGACATTGTACCCGTATGGAACAGATTATACAGAGAGAATAAAAAAATATTTTCACATTTCTCGAATGTATCCATTTACGTTTCTGCTCCAAAACAGAGATAACATAGGTGATAGGGGTGACTTACGTTATACCAACTGTGAGCACATTTCTACTTAATTTGCCACACAATTATTATTGCAGGTTTTGGGGGTTTCGCAAAATACAATCATACTGCAGTGTAAATATTTACTACCATTGATTTAACTGTGTTTTGTGGTCTTGGCAGCATTAAATTTGTGTCACTCACACGAGAATAATACAGCTGATAAGGGAGAAGAACATTAAGCTTGTGGTGCTGGTCACACAGTTTCTCTGTTCTAAGTTTGAAAATAGGTCTTGCTGAAACCTTCGCAGCCAACGCACACAGACCATGACAGAAAGGGTGGCTTTGAAACTTGTTTGACTGGTGTCTTGAATTAGTAAAACCGGGCTTAGGCAAGGAAGTTGACAGTCTTAAGAAAAAATGCTCTTTTTTTTAACTGAGTTATTTCTGTAAATGATATTACGCTTTGGTTAATATTATTTTCAGTAGCCTAATCGCAACATGATTTAAGATCACATGGAATCAGTTTAACGCAGTGGAATTTAAGTGAAAAGAAAAGTAGAAAACTATTTTAATGGCATCATATACTTGTGAAGTTATATAATATCAATTTAAATAAATAAAATAGGTATTATGAAAACATACTGAACTTGCATGGACCATAAATAATCGAGTGCAGTCTTCACTCAACTCAAATAAATAATAAACTCAACAGGCAATCATGTTTAATGATTACTGTGAAGTTTAGAGAAAAAAACCCGTAGTCTTCGTATTTGAGTAATGGTTCAGTTAAGAACTGTCGTGCCCTGCTGCCCCCCATGCGCAGTCGGATCCAGAAAATCCTAAAAAGTCGAATCCAAGCAATCTTCTTTTCTTATCTTCGGTCTTATTGTCCAGGGAATTGTTCTGCCGAATTCTAGGAGAATTGTATGTGAGGATCTAATCGAAATCTGTTCGGCGATTGGCCATGGTCATATTCCTATGCATATAGTGGATCTTTGAGTTAAGATTGTGAGTGAAACTACTTTCACGTTTTAGTAGTTATATTTTATTCCTTTGGATATTGCAGTATTTCTTTGAGAAACGAGAGTACCTACACTTGCTTTTTTTGTACCTCGGCTGTTCGGTCAAAAAGTTTCTTTTAGTTTCTTCTACAGAAATAAACCATGGTTATTGTTTTTACCATTTGCTTTCTTTCTGTCAATCACCTTTACGGATCAATGGGATTACATATCACGTTCAAATGTGTCAACAAATGGTGACAACAACCAAACATACGCATATTTAATCGACACATTTAAATAGGCCTACTTCCCCGAATCCGAAACTCGGTTCTTGTTCAACCAGATCATTGGGAAAAAAAGGAGTACCGCTTGAATCTTGGAAACGCCCATCCGTCCCAGAGGTCTACTGTTGTCACTACGGTTCTTATCAGAACCATGCCTGAATGTAATTTAGGCACACATAAAGAGCCAGTAAATATTAAATCTAAGAAGGAACAACAGATATATTAATTTTGAAAGGGAGCAAATCGTATCATATTAAATTGAGAAAATGCCTTGAATTTAAACGTGTGTCCTGGATAAATAATAAAAAAATAGACACTGGAAAATCATAGCTAGTATCTACTTGGCAAGGGAATGCAGTTTGTGAATAGAACACTTTTCAAAAACACTATCCTACATTGATGCAAGAACAAATGTGGATGAACTGAGAATTTTTATCCTTTCTAATTCCAAATGATTTCTGTATAAGCATTGTTGGCACTTACTGACACTCTGGATAAAGTTGACATGAACGAGAACTGTAATACTGGTAAGGTCATTTTCATTCTCTACTCCACTCTTTGTAATAGGCTATTGCTGTTCGCCATGTAATCTGGGTATTCTCATAGGCAGTGTAAATGTGAACACAGTAATCGGATATGGTCCATTCCAGAAACTGATGTAACTAGTCAGCACAAAAATCAGTGTCAAAAATCCAAACTGTGCATATGGTCTGTAGAAAAATGCAGCTTTGAAATTAAAATGTAATGACTAAAATAATTTCATTTTAACTCATTTTATTGTAATTTCATTTTACTGTAGAGAACAGAGACATTTATTTTGAGTCCTACCTAACATAATCTGTAGTCACAATTCATCTGAAATTATTTTAGCAATTACAATTCATCTCAGCACATCAGACGGTTTGAAGTGTGACGGGGATACACCCTATCAACTACGGTTTTAAAATTCTCATTGTTTCCTCCCTCTTTCTGAAGAACAAGATAACCAAGAACCAGTGGGCTACCAACCAGATGAACAGAGACCACAACGCAAACAACTTGCAGGCAGATCATGGATCCTCTTGGCCTGGCTTCAGAGTGAGTGACCATTCAGTCAGAAATGGTTTGTTAGAGCCAATTGACCAGCAACAGTGGAGTAATCATAGGTTAAAGCTAATAGTAATGATAATAGTATGGTATTTTATATCTTATTCTTTAAGACTATTACTGCCAGCTAGAACAAACAATACTCATGCTTTTCTGGTGTCTTTGTGGCCTGTTGGTAGCTTGCATGTATTTTGGCAATATTGTTTAATATGGTAATACTTTGTTGGTGAACATGTGATTTTTGTTTCAAAGGTCTCACCCCCTGGACAATTCTGGATTCTTCTCCTACTCGATTTTCTCATGGATGACTCCGATACTGTGGAAGTTGTTCAGAAACAAACTCGACACGAGTTCTTTGTTTTGTCACCTCATGACAATGCTAGAACGAATGGAAAAAGGTATCAGACAGAAGTCTGTCAAAATTCAGTGAATTTTACAGTGGGAATTGTTTTAATGGATAACTGAAGATGGTGTTTTATCTTTTCTGAATTCCCAGGTTTCAGATGCTTTGGGAAGAGGAGGTTGCCAGGGAGGGTATGGAGAAGGCCTCTTTGGAACGAGTGATCTTTCGTTTCCAGAAAAAGAGAGTCCTTGTTGTGCTCTTGGTTTCCACCTTGTATGCAGTGTTATCTTTCCTTGGACCGGTATGATTCATATATTCATTTATTACATTTTAAATAGTTATATTAAAACCTCCTAAGTAGACTGTACAGCTTAAGAACCCCATGTCCCTGACCACCGGTGCAATTTCAGCTGGGGTGTCTCGCAGTGAGGGAGGGTTCAAAATGGCTGGGTATGATGTACAGTTACCTCAAATCTGACTGTGGCAGCTGCATGTGAATTGTACTTATTAAATGTAATGGCTGCTCTGTGAAAAAGTTCATATACTTGTAGCATGAAGTGCAGAAGTCACATAGATTAATGCATGGCTTCTTAAGTAGAGTATTATTATTATTGCAGTGGTTTGACAGGCATACAGACATAATTGTACAGTTTAACTTGAGAGGAAAATTGGGGCGTACAGAAATAAACTGCTCATCTGCATAATTTATTGCTTTATTATACCTTTGATTCACAAGTGGCCAAAACCTCACCTTTTTATCTGCATTACTTCACACCTGCTCCCATTTACCCTCCTTAATCAAATATAAAAAAATAATTAACAGAATAATCAGCACCAATCAGCGTAAGTAAATGATAGAAATTCCTTTTTGTGATAGAATTACTGTTCTTTTTAACTTTGTGTAGATAATATGCTACATCCACAGATTTTCTCATCTTGTGGTAACTGTACTCTTCAATATCTTTACATTAAAATGATTTGCAGAAATTCTTTATAAAATGTAACAGCTTTTGTGAAATCTCTGTGCAAAACACATATTTCACTCAAAGCTGTAGAAATATGCAGATAAAATTATCTTTGTTTATCACATTTTAGCTTTGGCAATAGTGAGGAAAGTTCAGCCAATCTGCCGTCTCAGACATTTAAACCTCAAAATCTAGCAGGTCAGAGGGATGCATTCTACCTCATACCTGATACTAGACAGAGATAAAATAGTAAAATTATCCACAAACTGCAATAATGTGTGGCTGTGGCTATAAAATGCTTTGCAGATGACGTACAAGTGAAATGAAATGTTGTTTTCTGTTTTACAGGCTGTTCTGGTTTATGAATTGTTGAACCAAATTGAAAACCCACAAGATTCCACCCTCATTTACGGACTATTCCTTTGCTTTGCCCTTTTTGTGTTTGAACTTTGCAAAGCCTTGGCCTTTTCCTGTATGTGGGCAATTAATGCTCAAACAGCCTGCAGACTCAAGAGTGCCATTTCCACACTAGCCTTTCAGAAGATCATTTCTCTCAGAAACCTCAATGGCACCTCTTTGGGAGAGGTAAGCTAATTTCTTCATTTCACACAGATGCATGTTGGCATTATGGTTTTTCCCCATAGAACACGACTGATTTTCCATGAATGTTGAGAATCATTTCAACTAAAAACTATTTTTGATATATGATTTTGGACCTTACCATGTTTTAAAATGGAGTGATTTTGCAGAAAGCAGTCAAAACTACTCAGCCATTTTATATTTTATGAGGCCATTTCGTCTATCAGCTTAAAACTGTCTCAATTATTTTCTGGAGTCCACTACTTTAAACGTTAACAAAATAAAGGCTTTAGTTACCCAAAATATTTCAGTTAGCATACCTTTTCAAAAAAAGCTCATGAACCCAAAATGGTTTAACATAATATGCAATCATCTTGGCAATGTTATTAAGAATATTTTTAAAACGTCCTTATGTCTGATGCATATGTACTTTGTTGGTACCATCTTAAATGGCAACCACAAGCCAATCAAAAACCAGCATTGACCATGGATATGCTAATGCTATTGATGCTACTGAATAGCTGCCTTAACATCCCCCATCCCCCCAAACTCCTTTTATTGCTGCTTTCTGTCATACACTGTCATTGAATGTGACTCATTTTAAAGCTGAATTCCCCCTTATGCTTCACAAAGCTTCTGTGTTCTTTCTCAGGTGGTCAACATTATCGCAGTACATGGATATCACATATTTGAGGTGCAGTTTATTTTTCATGCATCATCTTCCTGCCTGTCCTGCTGACCATTTGTGCTTCGTATTCCTTCTATATTCTGGGGTACTCAACACTCGTAGGCCTTGCAGTATGCTTTCTTATTGTTCTTATACAGGTTTGTATTTTAATGAACTTGTTTCCATTAACTCATGATAAATACAACATTTACATTATCAACACTAGTTGATATTTAAAACAAATAATACAAAATATTTTGTATTTACAGTTGCTTTCATAGCATTGACATCAATATTAACATACATTTTATGCCTTATTTTTGTGACAACACAAATTTTTCTATTTTTTTAAAGTATGTGTCGACCACACTGATGAGCATGTTCAGAAAGAGAGCCATAGCTGTCACAGACAGTCGCATTCACGCCATAAACGAGGTGCTCACCTGCATAAAGCTTATCAAAATGTACGCATGGGAAGCACCTTTTGAGAGGAAAATCACAGGTATGTGCCTTGATTCTTCTGTAACCAGCTGACTTTGTATTAGTGAAATGTTGTAGGGATTAACAAAATGTGTAAGTATGAAGTACACATCTTCTTGTCAAAATTCATCTTATCTGGGCTGACATATGTAAATGAGTGTATAGTTAGTGTAGTGGCAATTGGTTCAATGTTTCACCTGTAGTCTTGTCAATTGTTCAGTGTACTGGCCTCTTTATGATATTATCATGTTGAATCATATGAAACAACGTTTTGTTGTTCTCAGATATAAGGAGAAATGAGGATAAACTTTTGAGAAATGCAGGATACACCCATTCAGTTGACAGCACCATCACATCGGTCTTTCCTACTGTTCTGACAATCCTCACCCTCATCACCCACACGTCACTAAATCTTCCCTTGAGCGTCACAGTTGTGAGTATATTAGGCTTTGTAAAACCTTGACTCTGTTCACTTTCCCCATTGTGATTCTCACAGTGTTGCATTCTCATAGTCCATTTTAACTAATTTGTTATTTTTCAGGCCTTCACCATCAACACCATTTTTAATTGCCTGAGACTCTCTATCGGCATGTTCACATTTTCAGTCCAAATCTGTGCTCAAGCTAAACTGTCTCTGGCCCATGTAAAGGTAGGAATTACATTTTCATACTACACATGTTAGAGAATTCATACATTACTTTTCTCTGTTAAACTATATTTATCTGTTTTGCCTGGAGGAATGTTGTGTGTAATTGAAGCAGCATCATATAGATACTCCATAAAAATGTACTTCAGCAAAAGCTTTTTCAAGTTTAATGGCAAAAAATGATGACCAGTTTTATACTTGAAAAATGCATTGGCAAGAATAAGCTTTCTAGAGGAGCAGCAGCTTACTGTCGAGTCTATGTGTTAATTACAGTTGAGGTCATTGTTTTTTTTTCAGAGAATCCTCCTTCTTGAAAACCCAGAACCTTACCTGGCTTTGCAACCAGAGTCCCCCAATGCTCTGGTTCTGGAGGAGGCCTCTTTCTCCTGGGACAAACCACAGAGAAGCTCAGATGAGTCACTGGCCTCAGACCATAGACTGAATGATGGGACAGTAAACCCACAGAGCCAGAATGGAGCCAAGGGTGAGACAGTAAACCCACAGAGCAAGAATGGAGCCAAGGGTGAGACAGTAAACCCACAGAGCCAGAATGGAGCCAAGGGTGAGACAGTGAGAAACCCACAGAGCCAGAATGGAGCCAAATGGTGAGACAGTAAACCCACAGAGCCAGAATGGAGCCAAGGGTGAGACAGTAAACCCACAGAGCCAGAATGGAGCCAAGGGTGAGACAGTAAACCCACAGAGCCAGAATGGAGCCAAGGGTGAGACAGTAAACCCACAGAGCCAGAATGGAGCCAAGGGTGAGACAGTAAACCCACAGAGCCAGAATGGAGCCAAGGGTGAGACAGTAAACCCACAGAGCCAGAATGGAGCCAAGGGTGAGACAGTAAACCCACAGAGCCAGAATGGAGTTCATACACCAGATGAAGCAGATAACAAATTAGAAGTGAGAAGCATCACCTTCACACTGCCAAAGGTACAGACATGTCTGACTGTTAGTTTTCATCTAGACTTTCAAAACTTTTACTTTAGAAACAACATTTTTTGATATCAGCCGATTTGAGATAATGTGTTTTCAATTGGATTGCTCCCTTCATTAGGGACACTTGCTTGGAATTTGTGGGAACACAGGAAGTGGAAAAACATCATTGTTATCAAGCATTTTGGAAAAAGTAAGTCTGGAGTCATGTTGCATAATTTGTAAATGAGGCCCTTGAATCCCACAGTGATGTTGCATACTGTATGTACTTTATGCTTCTATTTGAGTCAGTAAATGTAAGTGTGAATCTGATAATGATTGTAAATCAGGAATATATAGTTTTATGTCATAAGTTATGCCACAATAAGTCATCCTGTAATATTCTGTGACACAGTGTCAGAGTTAACTTGTTCACTTTCTAGATGCACCTGGTACATGGATCTGTATCGGCCAGTGGATCATTTGCCTACGTATCCCAGCAAGCCTGGGTTGTCCATGGAACCGTACGAGACAACGTTCTCTTTGGAGATCAGTTTGACCAATACAGGTAGTATATAGCTTAACCACATTTAGTCAGCCTTTTCTTTTTTAGTTAAATTTAGTCCATTTTGATGATTAAACAATGCTGGAATTCCTAGAACTGTATCTTGTTGTTACTGTGTATATGTGTGAATGAGATATATTGTAGCTGCTATTCACCTTGCAGTCATAGTCACCACCTGTTAGCATGGCGACACCACTATTGTTGTGTCGTGTTGCTGTTGTCTTGCACTGCTGCATCGACATTCATCAGAATCTCAACTTGGAATATTTCATCACCTTCTCTAATAAGATTGCCAAGTATAGCCAAGCAAGCGCTGAAACAGAAGTCCCAAAGCTCCAATCATAGAATTGCACTCTACTGAAACATTGGTACACAAAACATCCAGTCGTTAATTTCAACATTATGCAGAATGTCATAGTACCCAATGCATCACAGCAAGGTGCTGTATGCCTGACTGCTACAACCGCTTACCCCTGGGTGGAAGAAAGAGTCTGTAGTGCCACTGACAAAATTCTTATCAGGGTTTTTTTTTTTTTTTTTGACAAAAGGTATGAAAATGTCATCAGAGCCTGCAATCTTCAGCCTGACTTGGAAAATTTTCCATATGGTGACATGACAGAGGTGAGTCATTTCAAATAAAAATTGTTATTTAATAATCTAACTCTCATCGCCACATGATTTACCTGGTATTAGTGAATCTGTCTTCCACAGCATGTTAGTGATGAATGGAGCAGTTGACCAGAATTCACAGTAGATTCAGTTGACTGGGATGTACACTGCTGGACTGGAAAAATGGACTCTTCTCATTGTCAAATACTCTTGCAGTTCTTATCTGTGAAAAATAAGGAAGCAAAAAAGACATTTATAGTTAGAGTTTGGTCATTGTGCACAAAACAAATGTCAGTAATGACATATGAACTTCCCATCTTTCTTTTATTTGGTTTTAAGATTGGAGAAAGAGGCCTGAATCTGTCGGGTGGGCAGAAACAGAGGATCAGCCTGGCCAGAGCTGTGTACTCCAACAGAGACATCTTCCTCCTGGACGATCCCCTCTCAGCTGTAGACGCCCATGTAGGGAAACACATCTTTGAGGAATGCATCAAGAAAGAGCTGAGGGGGAAGTCTGTTATTCTGGTCACCCATCAGCTACAGGTGAAAAACCGTGAAGAGACTCCTAACTGGGCAGCATTTATATTTCAGAGTCTGGCTTCTGGGTGAATATACAGTAACCTACAGCCTGTAACAGTCTAACTGATACAGTGGAATAGTGAGCAGATCATCTGCATCTTTTTTGTTAGTCTGAATCTTTGCTGCATTCCATCCTGTGGTAATGTTTGGTGCTGAGTTATATGAATCAGAACTAACAACACTGCCCAGGGAGGTTCTGCCTTGATGGTGTGATCAGCTGCATTGCTGGAAAAAGATATTTTCTGATAAGCAACACAAGTAAAACTGAATGATTCTTCCAAGGACGCCTTTAAAATATTATTGTATTATATTGCAGAGAATTGTCTTCCATTTACCCTGTTTTGTTGCAGTTTCTGGAGTTCTGTGATGAAGTTCTGCTGCTTGAAAATGGCAAAATCAAAGAGATGGGAACACACAAAGCATTAATGAACTCCAATGGCCGATACACACAGCTTATTAATAAATACCAGCTGGAGCAGTCACAGGTAAGAGATTTTCATTGCATACAGTATGTGGCAGGTACTGAGAAATAGTTTATTATCATAGAGCACAGGTTATTTAATTATTGTGCTTTTACTGAAGTCTTTGTGCATGTATTTATAGTGTAATTCTGGAAATGGTAAAAACAATTGGCTGGGATCCAATCAAATGCTCTCCCCCTCTTTAAGGACTTAATGATCTTAATGTTAATGATCTTTACTGTGCTCATTACATATGAAAACAGGAGAAGCAGGAAAGGGATTAAGGCAGAACAAAAATATATTGGCTTTGGTCCTGTTGTTTTGCTGTGAAAACAATGTATTTTCCTGTTCCGTGTTTTCGTGCTTCAGGGACCTAGAGTAAAGAGTATAGCAAGAATTGCAACCTAAACAGAACATGTTTGTGAAAAGTTGGCATTTGTACCACAGACCAACAGATCAGAGGCAGTCCGATTAAAGAGGCTAAATACATGAAATTTGGTCGTGATAATTTTGTTATGACTATGGCAGAGAAGACAACTGTAAATGTGATTGTGCAGACATATAATTACTGTTTTTCAAGGATCTTTCTGAAGAACGTAATGTGAGGACCTCTAAAGTTGAAACAACACAGAGAATAATAAATCAAGGTTAGTAATCATACATTAATACTGTAATTCTTTATAAAGTAAATGTGAGGTATTGTATGAAACCATCCAAACAAAGTCCTTGGGTTGAATCAAAAATGCTTAATCTCTTGTTAGGGTAAAGTGTAATCCAGATTCATTCAAACCAACTTTATGCTTCTGATATGTCTTTCAATCAGTCTTCAAGTACAAATTTTAATTTGTGTTTTTACCCTATTTTGACTGAATAGTGTATGCCTTTAAATAGACTGGCGAATCCTGGCCAATGTTTTATCAGTATAACTGATCAACTCTTCTCCAGCATTCAACATGTCCGATGAACAGACAGATTCAACAGACCTGCCAAACTGGTCCACAAATACACATTGTACTACAGGTAATAGAATTCTTTCATCAGTTTTGTGTTCTCTCTCAACACTTTTGTAACTATGAATTATAGCACAATTACCTAATCATAAAAATATGACAGCCATGAATGGGCTTCTATGGCTGGTCAGCATAAACATCCTTTAGCTTTTGTGGTTGGAATGTTTCATAACTTTCTCTATTAAGATTGCCAAGTATAGTCAAGCAGCAGCTGAAATAATGGAGTTTCTTTAGCAGTTAGATTTAAGTCAATGCTAAAATATCATTTTTACCCAAGCCTTTCAGATGTAAATATTACAACTTTACACCGGACATATTCACAGCAATATGGACATAAATTGCAATATATGTCAATGACAGATGAATTGAATGTATTTCTCTCTTTATTCACATGTTTTACATAAATTTACAAATAATTTGTCATACAGTAATATTTTTTATGTTGGGAATGTGTCTAAACAACATATTTCAATACATTCCATTCCCATTTCTGTAGAAGCAAAGGAACAGCTTGTCACCAAAGAAACCACCCAGGAGGGCTCAGTGTCATGGAGGACCTACCATCAGTACTGCAAAGCTGCAGGAGGTAAGTCATACCGTAAAGCTCGCTCATGGGATCTTTGTGACATCACAGTGACAATCACAATTGTTTATCCTCTTCTGCAGGGTACATGGTGGCACTCTGTATTGGGCTGCTTTTCATTGCTCTTGTTGGAACAACAGCATTCAGTACCTGGTGGCTCAGTTATTGGCTACATCAAGGATCAGGGGTAACGTGATTTTCATTAGATTTGCGTGAAAAAAATTCTTTCAACAAAATAGCTCAGTATGTTGAGAATTAGTGCAAGTGTTTTTTAAGTAAATGGATCATGTACTGCATGTTATACACCTACATACATAATTCAGTTGTTTGACTGCTGAAATTATCTCTATGAAAACGTTGATACATACTATGTGTAAAATAATTCTGATCTCCCATGCAGAAGGGAAACTCATCAAACTCCACTGCAGACGGTAGCAACATATCCGAGAATCCAGACCTTCACTTCTACCAGCTGATCTATGGCCTTACTATTTTGGCAATGATTCTGCTTGGTGCCATCAAGGGGTATTCTTTCACCAAAGCCATTCTGTATGCCTCCTCCAACCTCCATAACAGCATGTTCAAACGGGTAAGATATCATGATTGATTCGTCTAAGTCGGCCAAAGTCATTGCTCTGACTTTCATTCCATTAGAAAAGCACAAAAAATTAGTCAATTTAATTAAAAAAATGTAGTCTTGCATAGCAGCTGCTACATTCACTTCGTCACATGTTGTCATTATGAACTCAAACTTTCATGTTGGGGGGTTGGATGGAAGTGCGGAGCAAAGAGAACATAATGGCTGTTTGCCAGTTGCCTTCACCTTTACTTTAAATGGCTAAACTGCTTTCAGATCCTGTACAGCCCAATGAGCTTCTTTGACACCACGCCCACCGGCAGGATAATGAACCGATTTTCCAAAGACCAAGATGAGATTGAGTCCAGGCTGCTCCACGATATGGATTACATGCTCCAGTATGGCCTGCTCGTGGTCTACACCATCATTTCCATCTCAGTGGTGTTTCCCATGATTCTTATCGCTGTGGCTGTGCTGGGACTGATCTGCGCGGCCGTTCTTTAGTGAGTACATTTCATCACATTTTAACTATGCCATGTTTATTATTGATTTAATAAGCCATGGAAATAAACAGGCTCAACATTTGCAGAGCTCACAATCAATTTGTCTCGATAATGTAAAACTGTACCAGAGAATATGGTTGTTGTTCCATATTTCCTGCAGTGATATTTGCCAGTTGTCCAGTGTGTTTGTATTGTATTGCGGCAGTTCGTAAAATTCAGTGATTCAATCATTAATATAATTTTCAGTGACTTGAAAATTGTTTTCTGTAGTATTTTCCAGGGAAGTATCAGACATATGAAAAGATTGGAGAACATCACTAGGTCTCCATGGATCTCCCTCACAACATCAGTTATTCAGGGCCTGCCCACCATTCAGGCTTACAAGAAAGAGCAACATTTCAAAGAGAAGTAAGACCTTGTTGATGTAAAATGACAAAAAACAATACCAGCAAAGAATGTTTTTTTACACCATAGATTTAACTGTTAATAGTGAGTGGAGCTGTTCATATTAGGTGATCATTTATTTTCTCGTAAGGTTCATGGAAATGAGTGACACAACTTCAAACTTCCAACTGCTCTATGATTGTGGAACCAGGTGGCTCGCTGTCAGGCTTGACTTCCTCTCTGCAGCAGGTGTGCTGTTGGTGGCTTTATCTGTAATCCTCTCCCCAGTCACCTTTTCTCCAGCTTTGAAAGGTCTGGCTTTATCATATGTAATACAGGTAAGCTTGACTAATTAATCTCCTAAAATCAGGGCTCACATTGAGGGGGGATACGGGGGCTTCCACCCTCCTTGGAAAAAAATCTTGACCACAACCATCCCCCTTGTAAAGTTGTTTTCTCCCTTCACACCCCCTTTGCTTTAATGGAATTAGCTATGCTATTTATCACCTAATCGTGAAAAGACAACACCTATCAGAAACATTTAAATGTAAATATAGAGCAATTTGTGCTCCAAATTGTCACAATTAACCATTCCATTCCTCATATCAATGTATCACATGCAAGCAAGGTCATAAAGGGCAAATGTGAATGAAACTCTGAACTAATGTATGGCAAAACATATTTAAATGTCTCATAGAGAGTAGATCATATATAACCAATCCTCATAATCCATAATATAAAATATCCTCCTAATCATGGCCGAAATATTTGCCACTTTCAGTTATATTTCAAGGTTATTGAAATCATTTTCTTATTACAGTTTTCAGAGTTGCTGAGGTACTTTGTGGGACTTACATCACACGTGGAAGCAAAATTCACTGCAGTAGAGAGGCTGCAGGAATATGCTATGGTGAGATGACACCACATTTGTTAAACATTTATTGAGGCTGCAGAACTGTCCAGATAGACCAATAGGGTTAAAACAGTTCAGCTGTAATGTAAAACAGAAGTTTTCTCAAATAAAACTGAAAACGCCTCTTGTATTACACACATACTTTTCTTCCTTAAAATAACACGAAATCTCATGTCCTTCAGGGTTGTGTCTCTGAAGCCCCAAGAAAAGTCAGGGATCTTGATCTCCCAAGCGGCTGGCCCCTAACAGGAGCCATCATGTTCCAGGACTATAAGATGAGGTACAGAGAGAACACCCCCATTGTGTTGGATGGACTCAACCTGGAAATTGCATCCAGAGAGAAAATTGGCATTGTGGGAAGGACAGGTTCTGGTGAGTTTATATTGCCATCAGCGGTTTATAGTCAATGGTCATATATCCTGTGACACTCAAACGTAGCTTTACAAGGCACTCAATGTGTACCATGAAAACACACAACACACCATTACACTGCCATGACCTGCCTGCATTTTTGTCACCCATAAGATGCATTTTTCATCCATATCCTGGTCCTGGCAAAGTTTTTTCCAATCCTCCATTGTCCGTGTTAATTTTCCATAGCCCATTACAGCTGCAGCACCGTAGTTTCACAGGAGTGAATCTTGGTTAGGTTTGGTATGCATTCTGGTTAGTCATACATTCTGATGAGCCTCTCTCAGTGCTAATGTTGTACTCAGCTATTGGTTTGTTGATATAGCCCATCAGTTATTCTACCAAATCATATAAGCCTCCTTTGGACTTTTTCCATCTTGGGTCTCTTTCTGGCCATGGGACAACTGTTGGCTATTTGCTTTTTTGGTGATAGTAAATATGAAATGGTCTATGTACATAATGGTCTATATACCGCTTATTTATTATACTGATAATCATTTAGAGTGCAGTGTGTGAAAAAATGGCTGCTACTTGGTGGTCAATGCTGTTGTTGATCAGTATGAATCAAGAATCAACTTTCAGTGTCACTAAATTATATTTCATAACGTGATTCCCAGGGAAGTCCTCGCTTATTGTAGCTCTTCTTCGGCTTGTGGAGCCAGCTGGAGGAAGAATCCTCATTGACAATGTGGACATCAGCATGATTGGTTTGGAAGATCTACGCAGTAAACTGTCAGTCATTCCACAAGATCCAGTGTTATTCACTGGCACAGTAAGGTAACGGCTGCCAAAGTATTCAGTCTTTCAATGAGTTTGGTTGCATCTGGTCCTGATTGTGTCATGACATACTGTTTTAATGCATACAAGCAAAAAGTGACTGTTACGTATACAGGTATGGAATGTATGGAGATATGGAACACTGGCTGTAATTGAAGGTAGCATTCTAATTACTGCATTTCAATTTCAAACTCACAAAAATGTTAGCATTAAACCAACACTTGATCTCACTTTGATTACAAAAATGTTCAACACCATCATAAATTGGATTTATATTTGGGAAAATTAACAAATTGGCTTGCAAATAGCTAATAGTTAAATCTCAATTCAAATTCGATTTTTGGTACAAATCAAATTTTAACTTTTCAAATTTTGTAAATGAAGTTGGCTATATATAGGAATAAAAAGCAGATATTTAGCTTTTGTTCTGGACTCCTCATTGGTCAGCAAATTCAGAACAATCACCCTGCTGAACACTGAAGGCAAGATCTTCTTCTCAGTGCTGGCCAAGAGGATAAACTTGTGAATGACTGAGAATGGATACATCAATCTTCACAACACAATGGCAAACTCTGGAGAAGGGATTATAAGCAGTTGCACCATCTTGGCTACTCTATCTGTCATGGGAAAGAACCTCCTCATCAGAACGACTTCAAAAGAGTCTCAGGGGCCAAGAATGGTCTCAAGAAGCCAACAGCCTGCTATAAAAGGGTTTATAGATGACCTCACAGTCAACCTAACTGCCATTACCCATTGTACAGGCAAGGTGGGTCCTGTCAGCACTGGACGCATGGCCACACTGGCTCAGGTGAGGTTCAAGCCAACAAAGTCAACAAAGTGAATCTCTAACAAAGTTTTGTTTCTTTGTAGATATAATCTGGATCCGTTTAACAACTACAGTGATGAAGAGATATGGAAAGCTCTGGAGAGGACTTGCATGAAAAATAAAGTATTTTCAACTTGTCACATATCTATTTACACCTTTAACACTGACCCCTACAGCTTGCATGCTGTGCTCAAACTTATTCCATCCTCTTTGTCTGACTGGAAGGAAATGTAATCTGAAAAGCTCAGAGATACACCAGTATCTCAATAGCATGAATGAGGGATGAACATAAAAATATTTAAAATCACTGAGTTAGCTAGCCACCTATCTGTAGAACAGAAATTGAAGTTGTTACACAAAGGTTTTTATCAGTAGAAAACAATATTTAAACCTGTTTACCCAAAAATATTAGAGAGCTTTAGAGAAATGAACATCCTATATTTCGGAACAGTTAATATGTTCATAAAATGAGTGGTGATTTTTCTATTCACAGATTAGTAAACTACCTGAGAAGCTGTACTTTATAGTTACCGAGAACGGAGGAAACTTTTCGGTGGGTGAACGTCAGTTGATCTGCTTAGCCAGAGCTCTGCTTAGAAACACAAAGGTGAGATGACCCATGACCGACATCAAGCATTTAATAGTATCTTGTGTTTGGATTTGTGAAACTGCTTTGGCTTGCTAGTGATCAGATATCAAATATAATTATTTCTGTTATCCTGGTTGTTTTCAGATAATTCTACTGGATGAGGCCACAGCCTCCATAGACTCTGAGACAGACCTCCTGATCCAGCACACGATCCGAGAGGCTTTCCAGGACTGCACCATGCTGACCATCGCCCACCGCATCCACACTGTGCTGGAGTGTGACAGGATCCTCGTCATGGAGAATGGACAGGTAGCCAAACAATCACACTTTTGTGGACCACCAGTGCATCTCATTTCCCTCTCAGCTACTAATGCATCTCACAATGACTAACTTGGAAAACAATCTTTGTTTGTGTTGTCTGTGACATCCTGCAGGTTGCTGAATTTGACAAACCAGGGGTTTTGATGCACCAGCCTGGTTCTCTGTTTGCGCATCTTCTGGAAGCATCTAAAAGAGTGAAGGCATGAGTGAGCTGGCAGAACCTCTGAGATTGTTTTACACTGTATGGTAGTTTTACACTGGTGAACAAATGCAATGTAGTCTCCCATAAACAGTGGTGTAAAGGAGTGGATTTGAAGGACATTTGTTGCATTACTTGAGTAATTTTTCATGATTTGTACTTTTTTTGAATATCACTAAAGGCAGCAAAACCATGCTCTTAAGAATTTCATTGCATTTCATTTAATGTTATTTAATGTTGTTCAGACAATCATTCGTGGTGGAAGAATAAGAAAAAGTAAAATCATACTGCACATGTACACATACAACTCACAAAGTTTGCTGGGACAATAGAAAAGTCCATATGACCACGCACAGAAGCAAACTGTGTATATACAATAGTGGTCAAATTCACAAGTTTGATGGTATGATTACATTAAACATTATAGTTATTTAGCTGACACTTTTATCCAAGGTGACTTACAGGTAACCAAGGGCCAATCCCCCCTGGGAGCAATGTGGGGTTAAGGGCCTTGCTCAAGGGCCCAACAGCAATAGTGTTCTTGCTGTGGCTTGACTGGGGCTTGAACCGCCAACCACAAGGGTCCCAGTCATGTACCTTAGCCACTAGACTACAGCCCCTGTATATGATATAATCAATACCTGATAATATAAGAATATCAATAATAGAAAACATTTACTAGGAGGTATACTTTATCAGCTGCCTTGACAAACAAGCCTGCAACCTCGGAACACAGAACTCTCAGCTACCTGTTTAGCTATTGCGACATAACTGCTTGGCAAATTATAAGTTATTGATTAAATAATTTCCGTATGTCAGCTGTAAGGGAATACCTTCCAGGAAATCTGTAGTTAAGGTACTCTTTTCCATGTAAACAGTTTCCAGGTATCTGTTCAAGGACGAATAATATCCTACTTAAATTGGGGGTAATCAGTTGGTGCTGATATCATAACGTCTGTCTTGATAAGGTTATTCTTGGTTCTTCCTGATTTCCCGAGCCACTCCCGTTCATATTACGATTTGATGGATGTTGTGCTAAAGCAGTTGGTCTATAAGAAGATGCAACAAAAGGTATAAGAAGAAGTTCAACGCTTTCTGAAGTGAGCCCATGCTACTGAACAATGATGATTTGTGGTGCAAATAGATTCATGTCAGTCTGCATCACCATGGATGCCGCATCAGTCAGACATCATGTTAGCTGCCTGGACCAACCATTCAACAGTTTGCTGAAGGTGGGTATCCAAGGCAATGCAATAGTAATTATAAATGTGTGTGCACAATACATACAAAAGATGAAGGCTTTACCTGAATCAGTAATTTGCTAATTTTACATTTACACTTGTAATGCAAATACAGTTGAATCCAGAAGTTTACATACACTATATAAAAAGGCACGTAACCTTTTTTTTCTCACCGTCTAAAACTAAATCAGATTAAAATTTTCCTGTTTTTGGTCAATAAGGATTACCAAAATTATTTCAATTTTCAGAATAATGAGAGAGATCTTTTTTTAGACAATTTTTTATTACTTTCTTGAGAGTCAGAAGTTTACATACATTTCATTAGTAATTGGTAGCATTGCTTTTAAACTGTATGACTTGGGTCAAACGTTTTGGATATGCTTCCACAAGCTTCTCACAATAGTTTGCAGGAATTTTGGCCCATTCCTCCAGACGGAACTGGTGTAACTGAGCCAAGTTTGTAGGCCACCTTGCTTGCACATGCCTTTTCAGCTCTGCCCATAAATTCTCAATCAGATTGAGATTAGGGCTTTGTGATGGCCACTCCAAAACACTGATTTTGTTATCGAAATAGCAACAATATTTGGGAAAAAACCCTTCCATAAACAAAGTGTCACTTTAACAAAAGCATGCAGCTAGTCGGTTTGTTAGCTGATAATGTGTAAAAAGGAAAGGATCTGTAAGCACAATGGTCTTGACAACAATAATACAACAACACGTATAACACGTACTAAGGCAAGTAACATTGCTAAGCTACCGATAGCCAACTACTAGCTACTATGCTCCTTTTCCCCCAAATTAACTGATGAAAACATGGGGACTATCCATCGTGTCTAGCCAGCAAAATGAATGCTATGACATAATGTTGTGAACACCTTTAGAAATCATTGCAACAACTGGGCCAATTGTTTATTTATATTTGGTAAATACATGCAACTTATCGTTGTTACACAGTCAACATAACCTCAGCTACTGTTAGCTACATCAGCCGTATATTGTTGTCTGCGCCGGAGCCAGCATTTGACACTGTGCAAAAATGGGCCGCGACAGTACTACCGGCTTACTAACGCTAGTTTTCAGCATGCTAACAAAATACAGAGGAGACTAACGGAGGTTCAGGGGAGACTGATGCAGGTTTAGCTGAGACTGATGGATAACGGGCTACGGCTGACGAAGTGCAGCTGAGAATGATGGATGTTAAGCTAAATTAGTGGAGCTGAGACTGAACTGTCGTCTCACGGCCACCGTACATTTGTACGCTGGTAGGTTCACCACTATATAGCCAGTATAATTTTTCTACTACATTGTAAGAAATACTGCACTTTTTTGTAATACTTGAATGTTGAAGTGGCTCTCCTATGAGAAAACAATACCAATAGTGGCCCCAAGGTCATTTGACTTTGAGACCCCTGCATTCCAGAAATGTGAAATGGTTTTTTATTCTCTCTGAATAATCTGTTCCATACGGGTATAATATCATTTACCCGAGGACTCTTGCGGCTTGCTCTACGACTTGTGATTCGGTGGAAGCCAATGAAGACGATTTCACAGCTGTTTATGTCCGTAATTTCTACATGTAAGGTCACGTAAAACATAAATAATCTTCCACGAGGATACCCCACAATGGACAGTGTATGAATTTCATAACATAACTCTACATTTCTGCTATTACAGATGCTCTGCGTATGTTGGTAGCCCTTACAACAGTAAAAAAGAAAATGTTGTCCTCATACATACTATTCCTTGTATCACTAATTCATGCATCCAAATCCGACACACATTCATCACTTTTAAACATACCAGGTGAGCATCAGGATTTGCTGGTCTTGATAATGGATCTCCTTGTGTACTGCCCTTATTTCTCAGCAGTTAAGTTTTCAAATGCCTCTGAAACGGTTTGGGAATCATCTAGTTAGTAATTGTTTAAAATGACGTATAATAGTGATCTCTGTACAACGTTGTCACTCGTGGTTGCTCTCATTTTGGTCAGAGGTTATATCAGGCATTCATGAGCCCCACTTTCCAGACAAAGATTCCCTCAACACACACTCCATTTGTCTGACTCAGCAATATTTGTACAGGCAAATTTTGGGCGTTGCTATTCCCAGGCAATATCAGTGTACACAGACTAACTGCTAGGCGATAATTTAAATGCAGCACTGATGTACTTGGAGTTCAGCAAGTGTTGGAATTCTTTTAGTGATGCCAGTAAAGGGACAGGCGAAACTGAATTCTTAAAAGAGAAACAGACTGAGCCAACATATCCATAAACGTATACAAGTCCATTTTTTTATTTCTGTAGGAACAAAATTAAAGAAAGCCACCAATAATATCAAGGATTTGCACTAACTGTTTGGTAAAGAAATGCATATATTTTTCTGATGGTGAAAAGGGGAGGAATTATGTATTTTTGAGGGAGGCATGACATTTCCCCCACCATCCAGTGGTCTAGGCACACAAAGACCTTTCTGGGACCTTGTGGGATTTATCAATTGAGAAAAAACCTTGTGACGTTTGCTCTCCATTTAAAGCGTAACCGTTCTGCTGTTGGTGTTGCAGACAGTGCCTTGCCAATCTCCTGTTTGCATGAAATCTCCATTTGATATATGCATAGAAGAAATAGCTTGATTGTTTCCTGTTAGCTTTGACATATTAAACATATGGTTTCATTGTGCATGGACAATATTTTGTGCCACTGTCTGGTCATACCCAAAAACAGGAGTTCATTTTGGCCAGTAATGAAATTTCAGAGAGTTTAAAACTGGGGGGAAATGTGAAATTTCTCCTGCACTGACCCACTGCACCATTTAATACAAAAATACAAAAACATTGTTACCTGGAAAGCTTACATAGTACAACTTTACATGATATAAAGTCTCTGTTACTGTCGAGTTTGAGCAACCTCATCAGACTGTCCATTTCAACTTTACTACTGTTCAAATATTGCTTTAGACATGAAGCATATTGTTTAAGAAAACATTAAACAAAGTAATCTTTTTCATGTAAGAGATCACTCATATTCCATAAATCATATTATTCTGAACACATTTCCACATAATTGTGGAATATTGTGTAAAGCTATCACAGCAGTTGGCTGCAGGTGGTCCCAATGCTTTTCAGCTTCCTTCATGTCTTTACACTGCGAGTTGCTTCAAGAAGATGTGCAAACAGAGAACCAGGCTGGTGCATCAAAACCTCTGGATCATCAAATTCAGCAACCTGCAGAACAAATTGACACAAAATACGATAGAGTCATAAACATCACTAATTAAATATTTTTAAAAAAAGAGGAAAGTATAACCAATACCTGCTCCTTTTTCATCACTAAGATGACAAATATGTGCATGGAACTAAATATTTCAGTATGTAAATAGAATCTGTTCACCAACGCTGCATTTGCCATTAGAAATAAGAACTGAGGTAGTCCTGAAGCATAAGATGTAGAGAAATCTATTGTATGACATTCAAACAGACCATTCTCACACAATCTAGTAGCTTGCTGTTGGTCACTGCACTTCTGCATTCTGAATTATGTAGTGTTACAGGGCCTGATAACAGTATGCTAGCAGTTCCCACATAGCTTGCTCCAATAATCCCCAAAAGACAGTGGAAAAGGCAGGTTGGGAATTAGCTTGAACTCCATTGATACTGAACCCCTATAAAGGAGAGGTCCTAATGGTGTAATCACCTTTCCATTGTCCATGACGAGGACCCTGTCACACTCCAGCACAGTGTTGATGCGGTGGGCGATGGTCAGCATGGTGCAGTCCTGGAAAGCCTCTCGGATCGTGTGCTGGATCAGGAAGTCTGTCTCAGAGTCTATGGAGGCTGTGGCCTCATCCAGTAGAATTATCTGAAAACAACCAGGATAACAGAAATAATTATATTTGATATCTGATCACTAGTAAGCCAAAGCAGTTTCACAAATCCAAACACAAGATACTATTAAATGCTTGATGTCGGTCATGGGTCATCTCACCTTTGTGTTTCTAAGCAGAGCTCTGGCTAAGCAGATCAACTGACGTTCACCCACCGAAAAGTTTCCTCCGTTCTCGGTAACTATAAAGTACAGCTTCTCAGGTAGTTTACTAATCTGTGAATAGAAAAATCACCACTCATTTTATGAACATATTAACTGTTCCTGAAATATAGGATGTTCATTTCTCTGAAGCTCTTGAATATTTTTGGCTAAACAGGTTTAAATATTGTTTTCCACTGATAAAAAGTTATTTTACAATGTATAAACTAACACAGAAAAAGAGAAAAAATGACCAAATAGAAAAAAAAGCACCAGCTGAAATTTCTGAAGTTATGAACACTTCATATTGAGGGAGAATATAATAGTTACACAATGTACATCCTAATAAATAATTTTCCTCCATATAACTATAAAACAGATAACTGTCATGCTAAAACTGCGACTGGAATT